>CM075654.1:117644282-119000894 GCA_037953625.1 Crotalaria pallida
AACGGGCAAGTCAGCCAGAGCAACTTTGAGGGAAGCCAGCTCCTCATCTGACTTTGTTTGAAGGTCGGTGTCGAGGAATGGCATGGTCTCCGGGAGAAAGAAAGCCAAAGGAGCGAAAAGCCAGGATGGCTTGGTAAGCAAGCAACCAGTTATGTAGGCGCCACCCTCCATTTCTTTCTCTTCTTTCTTTTTTCAAGTCACGATCAGGTTCGCTGGGCCTTTATTTTGATCCCAGAGGTGCTGGTTCGACTCCGGCTCGTGATAAGGCTTTTTTTTCTCACTTTCTCTCGCTTGTTCTTATTCTGTTCCTTTCTCCTTCCATCGCTCAACTATTTGTTGAACATTGAATTAGCCCGTTAGTACCAACTGGGATCATAAAGCGGATTGGGCTAACGGAAAGGGAGGACTCAGTCGTTCTGCCATCGATTACAGGCCCGAGCTACAGCCCTCACTGTCGATTCAAGACAGAACTACCTGTACCACAACCACTGGCATATGCGGTATGCGGGTCTCAGGTCTAGGTCTAGATGGAGGTTCTCGTTCCAGTTCCATTTCTAGTTCAGGTTATGGTTAGAGTGGAGAAGCAGAGAGGGCATACCTTCCCTAAGTTGGTTAGATCGCCCGAACGAAGGAAGCTGTCTTGTCTCGCAATGGCAGAAGAAAGACATTGCCAATCGGGAGGAAAGGAAGAGTCATTTACCTCTTTATCCCTATCGATCTTTGACCCTATGCTGCTCCCCGGGCATTAGCAGCGCACCCCATAACCCGCTTCCCTCGACTGCCTTCAGAGAAGATTTCGAAGAATGGAAATTAAATTCCTAAAGATAGTTGACTTGCTTACTTGTTAGAGTCAGGAATCCTTGTAAATTTTCTCCGCAGGAAAATGGCTCCAAAGGACCTGTGCCTCTATCCTGACGGGTAAGCTGGACCGCCGAAGCTCCACCTGGAGCCACGTGTTATACATGTGACGGTGGCAGTCACTTAATTTTTTTTTGTTTAAATTGAAAAAAAATAATAAAACAATAGAATAAACTAATAAACTATAAAAAAAGGGGCTTATTATAATCCCTCCCATTTCCTTCCATTTGATCCATCTATCTCCCTCGTTCTTTTTCTCTCACTCACAACCAGCATCTCCCTCCGGCGTTCTAATTCCATATCCCACGGTGTATCTGTCATCTTCTCCCTCCCCTTCCCGCAGTCGTTCGGTTCTTCTTCTTCTTCTTTTCAGTCATGAAGTCCTCCAGCTCCAGATCTACAGCTTCTTCGAGATCACCATTTAGGATCAAGGTGGCATGCGAAAATGAGCAGCACAAGACTAATTGACACTTTTATTATAAAAATGAAAAAAAAAAAAACAACAAATAGAATAGAAATAGGTGAAGTAGAAGACGGGGCTTTGAAAAAGGAACATACATACATAAGCATATACCCATGCATGTCAAGGGACATATAGTGTTTTCATTTCCAGAAAATTGATTAATCAAGCACGAGCATTAATCCTTTGACACATCATTTCATCTAAATCATAGAATTCAATCTTTGCAATATCAGCAAATTGATTTTGATTGTTATTTTTTAGTTTATTAGTTTATTCTATTATTTTATTATTTTTTTTCAATTTAAACAAAAAAAATTTAAGTGACTGCCATCGTCATGTGTATAACACGTGGCTCCAGGTGGAGCTCTGGCGGTCTAGCTCACCCAAAAACTCGTCGGAAAAGGAACTGGGAGCAAATACCTAACCAGAGTAAACTATAGGGGTATATTCATTGAAAAAAAAAGCATAGGGGTATCTCACAAAAAAGGTCCAAACTACAGGGACCCCAAACATAATTAAGCTTTTTTTTTTAATTTAAAAAAAATAATTAAGAGACTGCCACGTGTCAGCTCCAGGTGGAGCTCCGGCGGCCCAGCTCACCCAAAAACTCGCCGGAAAAGGAGCTGGGAGTAAATACCTAACCGGAGTAAACTACAGGGGTATATTCATTGAAAAAAAAAGCATAGGGGTATCTCACAAAAGAGGTCCAAATTACAGGGACCCGAGACATAATTAAGCCTTTAATTTTCTACACCTTATGAAGCCAATGAGATATATTTAGACCGCATAAAATATATGAGTTAGGATCCGTTGACACCAAGTGTAAAATTTGGTCACTTACACATTCTCATAATATGAAATTTGTAAATACAACCATTGAATTATACTCCCTCCGGTCCTATATATAGGACATATTCTAGAAGAAATCTTTGGTCCTATATATAAGACATTTTGTATTTTCTATGCATCATTTATTGCTTTTTCTCTTTTTTGCCCTTATTAAATACTTTGACTATTTATGTGTTTTTTGTTGTTCATTAATGAGTGTGAATTTTTCAAGAAAAGTTGAGAGGGTAAAATTGTAATGTTACAATATATTCTCATAGAATTCATAAAACTAACTACTTTTCTTGGTCCGGGGAATATGGTTAAGTATGTCCTATATATAGGACCGGAGGGAGTATGTTATTATCAAGTAGATCAAGTCTACAAAATTTCATAGAATATAAAAATTACTCCCTCTGTCCCTAAATATAAAGCCTCTTTGGAGGATTTCACGTCCATTAAGAAAGTGGAATAATTTAGTTAATTGTATTAGAAATGTGAACTTTTGATATGTAATTTCAAAATTACCCCTATTAATATTATTGGGAATCTAAAAAGTGTTAAATAAATACGGGTGTTTGTGGAAAAAAGTAATTAATGGTCATTGAAAATTGGTATGAGGCTTTATAAATAGAGACAAAATAAAAATGTCAAGAGGGCTTTATATTTAGGGACGGAGGTAGTATTTGATACTTCATCCGACTATTTTATTTTAACGGATAATTCGTTATTTAAAATATAAGTAAATATGCATTATTAGATTACATACCTATGAATCACCAAATTATTTGAAATTTGGTACGTATTATCGTCATGATAATAACATATAATTCAACAGTTGGATTAACAAATTTCATAATATATAAAAAAGTTATGCGAAGATATAAGTGACCAAATTTTATACCTGGTATCAACAGATCCTAACTCAATATATATATGACAACAACTTTTATAAGTCAATTCACTAAACTAAATTGTTTAACACCTTATCATACTCAGCATGCTAGTTTTGATCTTGATTTGTCACACCACAACATTGCAACATTCTTTGAAGTGAACCCCGTAAATAACAGCTATTTTAGCTATGTCATGAAAATTTTAAAATGTAAAAAAAAAACAATAAAAATATTGCTTTAATTGGTTTTTGAATGGAAAAGCATAAGGGAGAAAAAACCACAACACATGTAATTCATACTTGCCACACTAAACCAATAACTTCAAAACAAACAATAAGACTAAAGAACTCAACTTAAAGGGTACCCCAACTTAAATAAGTCGTACTCCCTCGCGTCCAATCTAATTGTCACTTTAAAAATTTCACAGGATTAAAAAAATTATTTAATACTTCAATTAAAAAAATAAAATAAAATATTCAGTCATTCCTGAACCTAACGTACATAGAATAGACCAAAGAAAAGAATCTTCTTAGTCGTTTAGTGGAAAAAAAAATAATTGTACAAACACATAAACATTACCTCTGAAGGGCTAAGAAACACCTTGAGCACTAACCAAAACAATATTCAATTTCTATCCCAGATGAATGCAAATGGCAACACAGTTTAGGCAGTAGTTATAAGCAATTGATTAAATAGGTCCATGAAACTGCAACGCATCAACTACAATTTTTGCATCTACAATGAATTGCAAAAATTACCCTTGTAGTTGTTGAGTGAACCCGAAACCTTTTCGCAATCAATTTGAATACGGGTGGGATTGAATAGGGTTTGCATTGAATAGAGCACCAACATCACCCATTCAGAGTGAAAATTTAAAGAAAAAGAAGAAGGAAGTAATAACTATTGTTGATTTACGATGCTCACAACCATGAATCCATGAGCTCCGCCGCTTTTAGGCATGGAGAAATAGGGGTGTAACGGTCCGGTCCGGTCCGATCCGGTCCGATCTTTAATGGACTTTAGGGACCAGACCGATTAAATTAATGTGGTCTGGTCCGATCCAATTCTGATGTTTTTCATATGCCAAGACTGGATCGGACCGGACCGTTACAGTCTGGTCCGGTCCATTTAGACCATAATTGTTCCAGTGTTTTTTTTTGAATTTGGGCCTTCAAGGCCCGTTTTTCCGTTGGGAATGGGAAGTTAGGAACCCTAGTTCCCTCTCC
The DNA here is from genome assembly GCA_037953625.1 of Crotalaria pallida. Classification (NCBI taxonomy): domain Eukaryota; kingdom Viridiplantae; phylum Streptophyta; class Magnoliopsida; order Fabales; family Fabaceae; genus Crotalaria; species Crotalaria pallida. Next base: position 117,648,551 of record CM075654.1, read on the forward strand.
TCCTTCGAGTTCGAGCAGCAGCAGTTGCTGTGAAGAGAGAGAGTTCGAGCAAGCAAAGCGGAGATCGGTGAGAGAACGGAGGGAGCAAACCGACGGGTGAGGAGGTGGCTGCGGCGGTGGAAGTTTTGAGGAGGCCGGTGGCTGCGCGAAGCGGTGGACGTCTGGACCGGACCGGAAGCCACGAAGCTGTGAAGGAGGGAATTGAAGCTGCGGACGAAAAGAGATCGAACGAAGAGATCGAACGAAGAGATCGGACGAGATCGACAGAGGGAGGTGCAGAGAAGACCGGAGGGAGAGAAAGAAAGTGACGCGGCGGCTGTGGCTTCGAGAGGGAGAAAGTGACGCGACAGCTGTGTCAGCGGTTGTGGCTGTGGCGGCTTCAGGAGTGAGAAAAATTGTATGGAGGCTGTGGGCTGTGACTGTGAGTGAGAATGGGAGGGAGATAGTGAGAGCATCTGAGTATGAGAGGGAGTGTGCAGTAGGGTTTTACCTTTATTATTCTTTTTTTAATATATATCGGCCTGGTCCGGTCTAAGTGGTCTGAATATTTGTCGGACCGTGGACCGGACCACACAAGAACGGTCTCAAAATTTTGAGATCGGACCGGATCACGAGACCAGACCGGACAATATTTTTCAGTCTAGTCCGGTCCGATCTGACCGGTCTCGCGGTCTCGGATCGGACCGCTTACACCCCTATGGAGAACAACGCAACTTCGACATCCGCAAGAAAGAGAAACGATTCAATTAAGGATGAGCATAATACCCATGCCACGGATACTCACAAAAATACCTGCAACGGATACCCGCACTATTCTCTTGCGGGTGGAGATACCCGTCCCACGGGTACCACATATATAAAATAATATTTTATTAATAAATATTATATATATATATATTAATTAATATTTTTTTATTACCTTGAAAACATATAAATTCTATTTTATTTATATTTCATATTAAATTTTAAAGATAAAATTATAATGATAAACATTTATCATATGTAGTATGTAATTCTTCATCTTATAATTATATTTATGTATAATAATTATTACAAAATATATAATTATATAATAAAAGTTTAAAACCCGTGGATACCCGCGGGTACCTGTTACTCGCACAAATACTCGTAAGTACTCGCGAGTATGGGCATGGGTAGGCATTACCCGTGCTCGTGGGTACCCATGCCAATCCCTAAATTCAACCATAAAACAAAAGAATAATGAGCATGTTTAAATTTAATTCAATTAAAGTTAAAACTAAAACCTATCTGAAAGTCCTATTCTCACCTCCTCCAATTATAAGAAAAAAAATATATTGTTCTTTGTTTAAAATATAAGTAAAATTAACTAACTTTATTCAATTTTGTTTCATTCCCAATGCCACTTTCTTAAAATATTTTTAAAAAATTGTTATCTTATTTAATTTTTGTTTCATTCTCAATATTACTTTCCTAAAAAACCTCTTTTTTTTTATAAATTTGAAAAAATTAAATGCAATCAACTAACCTCCTTAATAAGCGTAAAAATAGTTAGATTTGCTTATAGATCAAGCCGGAGGAAGTATTATTATTATGTCACTAGTACGTACAAAAAACACCTTTCAGACCAGTTGAAACAGACCGGTTCCGTGCGGAACCAGTCTCTTAATGGACATTTGTTAAAACTAGACTGTTTACTTTGTACAACCAGTCTGAAAATATATTAAATAAGACTGGTTCCACAAGGAACCGATCTCTTTCTGAGTCTTTTGTTAAAATGCGGAACCAGTCTCATACACTAGTACAAATCATATTGGTTTCTTAAGGAACCAGTCTCTTTAGATTTCTTATCAAGACCGGTTCTGTGATGAACCGGTCTTGAATTGGCATTAAGTTCAAATGAGAGTGGTTCATTTAGACAACCAGTCTAAAAAATTAATTGATAATACGCGTGCACTTCTTCTTCGTCTAATTCCCTTCTTCTTCCAGCCAAAACCTAATTCCCTTCTTCTTCGTCTAAGAGCCACCGCGTTCCCTCCTCCACTCCGCGGCCGCACCACCACGCACCCTCCTCCACTCCGCGGCTGCGCCACCGTCATCGTAGAACGAACCGCAACCACGTACCCTTCTCTGCTACCCACGTGCGTAGAACGAACTGCAACCACGTAGCAGCAGCAGCAACCCGTCGCGCCTCCTCCACATCCGCAACCGCGCCAGATCGAACCGAACCAGATCCAGCGCCAGCCTTCTTCTGCCAGGACCGAACCAGATCGAACCGGTTTTCTCGAACCAGCAGCAGCCTTCTTCTTTTTTCTCGAACCACAGCAGCAGGCAGTGTTAGATTGAACCGGTTCCATTCTTGTCTGCAATTTCAGTAGTGTCATTTTGGTGCTTGCTGTCAGGTCAGGACTCTTCATCTTTCTTTCAATTCGTCTATGTTTTGCCAAACTCATATGTGTCTTTCACCTGTTTGATAAAATGCTCAAACCAGTTGCTTTTTGTTTTTTCCTTCTATTATTTTGCTTTTGCTTCTGTTAATGGCTCATTTGAATGTTTTGTGAACCTTTTCTTTGCATATGATTTCCTTTAATTAGAACTTGACAATGATGTTACTATTTTAGTCTTCTTTTGTTTGCGAGCACCTGTTTTTATTTTCCAATTTCGTAACAAGGTTATTGCACCTTTCTCAGTGTCATTATTTTGATTTTGATTTTGATTTCTAATGCTTCTATTTTCGTTTTGATTTCCCATCTCCGTAGGTTCTCATTTCCGTCTCGAGGTAGGTAGCTTTATTCATTTTGTAAGATCAAAGAAAAGGTATAAAATAGGCATTCCCTAAACAGTAGGATAATTTAATGTACTATCCAAATTTGCCTAAATTATAGCCTATAGATATCTTTCATAAGTGGCTATCTTGATTTTATCATTAGCAAAACTCAATATAGCATAACACATTGGCATTCTTAAAGTATGACCTGAACTCAAAATCTTGCCTAGCTAGCTATATGAAATCAATTCATGTGCCTTTTGCTAATGCAAACAAATTTATTCATACATTATGCGGCATTGGTTTAAAATAAATTATGCAGAATCTCGGGCAATACTTAGGTATTATGCAGAAAAGTACAAAAACCAAGGAACTGACTTGCTGGGGAAGACAATAGAAGAAATGGGTCTTGTGGAGCAGTGGCTCGAAGTTGAAGCACAAAACTTCAACCCACCAATCTTTAGCTTGGTTATGAATATTCTTGTTGCCCCACTAATTGGCCTTCCTTTAATCCCAAAAGAGATTGAGGAAAGTGAAGAAAAGCTTGCCAAGGTGCTGGACATTTATGAGGATAGGCTATCCAAGACTAAGTACTTGGCAGGGGATTTTTTCAGTCTTGCTGATCTTAGCCATCTTCCATTTGCTCATTATTTGGTGAATTCAATGGGTAAAGAATTTATGGTCAGAAATAGGAAGCATGTGAGTGATTGGTGGAATGATATTAGCAGCAAGCCATCTTGGAAGAAAGTTTGTCAGCTTTACTCATTCCCTTTCTAGTTGTTTAGTTTGAAGAAATGTGGGCAACTGTTGTTTTGATTTTCTTTTTTTTTTAATGACTAAAATGTTGTTTTGATTTTTGCTATCGAGTCTAAATTTTTATTTTGCCTATACTGATAGCTTTTAAATCCGATTCATTGACTTTAATGTTGGTTAAACTGATACTTTGAATGAGAATATGTTGAAATGAGTGCTTGAATTTTCAATGTTGTCTAGCATTCGAATTTAAATTCAAGGTTGTTGTTTCATTATGAATTAATGTGATACTGCTGATTTTGAACCTGATTTTTTGATTTATTGAGCTCTTTCAAATTGATGTGAAAATTTGATTGGTGACATTGATTTTACATTTGGGTCCTGACCAGGAATTTTGATTTCATTGGAAAGTAGATACTTTTCTCATTTTTTTCCTTTTCTAGCTTAATTGTGCTTTGGTGCTCTTGGATTCAATAAGAGCATCAATTCTTCACAATCTTTTCCAGTAGTGATAATAAGTGATATGATATATTCTATCTCCCTTGTTGGTCTGCCAATACGGTATTGCCAATTTAAATATGACTATCCTTGTGGAGGTGCTTGGATCCTTTTTGCTCATTCCAGTTTTAGATAAGGTGTGCTTTCTTTTAATTAAATCATACTGCTAGCAATATTGCAAGGAATTGAAGGATAAAGAGGTTGTTTTTCTTTTCAGTTATTCCATATCAAAAGCTTGGAAGCTGTAGATTGTTGGAACGGGGAACGCGGGATGTGATGGCTGGAGAAGATAGAAGGATGCATTTTTGATTCAGGAAGAGATAGTTTGCAGCTTATCGCTCTAAATATAAGACTTTTGTGCAGTTTAAGTTAGTTTCACTAAGCATAGTGTTATATACTTGTGTTGATCAAACTTGTACTAGATATGCATATAACGTGGTTTTTATAATATAATTTTAGAATCTAGTTATGTCTAGATAATTATTATTTATTTGTTTTATTATATATTTATGTGTTTTTTTAATTGAGACCGGTTGAAAACATCAAACGAGATTGGTTAAAAATTTAATTGAGACCTGGTTCAAATTTTAATGAGACCGGTTCAAAACGCTCAATTAGACCGGTTCAAAAAACAAAAAAAATTGAGACTGGTTCAAAATACTCAATGAGACTGGTTATTTTTTGTTTTCAGACCATTTCAAATCACTCAATCAGAATGGTTCTTAGTTTAAATGAGACCGGTTCAAAATACTCAATGAGACTGGTTCATTTTTTAATAGAGACTGGTTATTTTTTGATTTTCAGACTGGTTCGGAACCAGTCTCTTTAGTTGGGAACGAGACCGGTTCGGAATCAGTCTCATTTAAAGGCATAGCAATAAGACCGCCACTTTTAAGACTAGTTCGGAACCGGTCTGAAATGGGGTGCAGAACCAGTCTGAAATGACCGATCTGTACTAGTGATGTCCCTATTTTAAATATTTCGTTGTCTAATCTAATTTTTGTGTAACGTCCTGGAATATCACTCTCTTCCCTTGTCAGCCAGGAGAAACACTTTGTTTCATTTTCAATATTGTATTCCTAAAATACTTCTATTTTCTATAAAATTAAAAAAATTAAATTTAATTAACTAACATTTTTAATAAGGATAATTTTAATTTCTTTTTCTTTATATCGTACTCTTTTCGGTTCGAAATATAAGAAAAAAAATATTTTTTTCGATTTAAAATATAAGTAACACTAACTAATTTTCTTAAATTTTGTTTTATTTTTAATGATAAGTTCTTAAAACATCCATAAGAAAATTGTTATCTTATTTAATTTTTGTTTTATTCTAATGATACTTTTCTAAAATATTTCTATTATGTATAAATTTAATAAAATTAAATACAATTGCCAATAATTGAAGATTGATGAAAAGATTTCAACTATCCCCACCAAAAATAAATGAGAAATACACTTTTCAAAACTACAATAATCCATTTAACCTGCATATTTCATGTAGAAGCATTTATGCATGCTTTGAAAATAAGGATTTCATTAATTAGTACTCTCTCCGTTACAAATTATAAGCATAAAAAAAATATAATTCTCTTGATTTAAAATATAAGCAAAATTAACTAACTTTATTAAATTTTATTTCATTTCCAATGTATCTTTCCTAAAACATTGTTATTTTATTTAATTTTTGTTTCCTTTCCAATACTACTTTCCTAAAATAAATCTATTTTTTTATAAATTTAAGAAAATTGAATATAATCAACTAACATTTTTAATAAGTGTAAAATTGGTTATTATTGCTTATAAGTCAAACCGAATGAAGTAGCTGCTCCCAATATACGCAGAACCAAGACACTCATCCTTGGAATCATCGAAATATTATTTCCCAACACCAAACAGAAATTAATTATCCTTGGAATCATCCCTTGCACTCATCAATTATTTGTAATGTCTTTTTTGGAGTACTTTTTCGCCCCAACACCAAATAGCAAAATATTATACATTCTTTCATTATTAATCACAATAGTTTTAATAGTCGTTTTTCACATAGTTACTAAATAAAGAAAAAATTAAACAAAGATCAGTCTACTCATACCACTTGGCAATTAGAAGAGGACATTTGTCAAAACTTTAAAAAACCTTGCTTCAAATTTTATTTTATAATTATTTTTTTTATAATCAACGGGGCAGAACGTCCAAACAGAAAAGATTACGAAATCATATGAGGGAACGCAGTCCCATAAGCATCCTCATAAAGAAGAGAAAAGAGGGGGAGGGGGAGGGGCAACAGTAAGACTAGTGACACAATGGGTGCCTAAGTGACCAGCATTAGCTAGGAAATTCGGACAGCGGTTGGCCTCACGGTACACATGCCGAATATGATAATGATGAAAATGCTCCAGACTTCTCATAATTTCCTGAATAAGAGCCGAACAATGATGATTTGGTCTATAAAACCCCTTGACCATACTAACAACAACACATGAACCAAGCTCAATATCCAGATGGGTATAACCAGCAGAAATAGCATGTTTCAAGCCCAAAAATAGACCCCAGCATTCAGCAAGAAGAGAAGAGCAAGTACCTAAGAAGAAGCAGTGAAAACCACTAATGAATTTACCTATAGCATTACGCAGGAGGCCTCCACAAGCCGCAGTCTTATTCACCATTTTGAACGACACATCAACATTGAGCTTAACATACCCATCCTTAGGAGGCACCTGTTATGGACCGGATAGTCAGAACTGGTATGCTGGATTCTGATACCGGTTTGAGGCCACAAGAGGCCCAATAAGCCCAGATCATGGTATCGGTCCCAAAGTCCCAACAAGTCGGATCCGGATACCGGATTGGTATTCGGATACCGGATTGAGGCCAGGAAAGGCCCAACAGGCCGGACCCGAATATCGGATTGAGGTTGTCAGGGATCACCCGAACCGGATCCGGATACGGAATAGTATCCTAAGCGATTCTTGGAGACCGGATTCAGATACGGATATGATCTCGAACAGTTGTCCTCCATACCGTTATACCGGTATGAATTCGGACACGTGCATCAAGGAGTCTGAGGAATTCCACTATCCTCACCAGCATAGGATTCCATTCATCTTAATACCTACCATCATGCCAGAGCCGTTTGGGAGGAATCTTACCCGCCACATGAAAGCGGCCATCAATAAGGTTTATGCTGGTATGCGTATATAATACCTGGTAAGCTAGCAGGTATGGACTAACTCATCTCACACAAACACACACACCACCCCCCAAATTAAGAACGACAAGAGAGTGTGTATCTTGGTATTCAAGGTGCTCATTTCACGTCTGACATCAAAAGTGGGATTGCCGAACTCTTGGCCGAATTGTCCAAGAACTGTAATCCTACGACAAAACATTGGCGACCACAGTGGGAGCGAGAAACTTATTCCCACCACCTTCTGAAGAAGTCCATGGCAAATCAGTCGCAGGGAGAACGTGCTGAACCCAGCCACCACAGTGTGCTGGAAGTGAGGAAAAGTGGAGAAAAAGCGCCTTCTCGTCAGAAGGACCTCAGAGAACGGTTAAGTGAAGGAAGGAGAAGGGCAGAACAAGAACGTTCGAGACAGGAGGAACCTTCTCATCATGAACAGGAAAGATCGCGACAGAGGCCCCCACTAGAGGAGGAAGCCCTTCGCATTCCTGACATGAGAGTAAGGGATCATCTGGCGGATGCTCACAGAGGAAAGCAAGCATGGAGACAGAATTGGCTCGCCTGCGCAAGCGGCTGGATGAACAAGACAAGTTGCTAAAGGAATTGAGGAAAGGAACATCCCAGTCGAGCGTTGGCAAAGGAAATGAGGTGGAACTGGTTGGAGAGCCTGAAGAAAACGACCACTCGTTTTTTGAAAGCATAATGGCTTTCCCCATGCCTGAAAACCTCAAAGCTCCAGCCAATGTAGATCCATATTTCGGGAATTCAGATCCACAGGAGCATATTGACAGCTTTCTGGTTGCGATGTCATGTCAAGGGGCAAAGGACGCGTAGAAATGTCGCACTTTTCCCCTAACTCTGAAAAAAGCAGCTTTGCGTTGGTATTCCAAATTGGAACCTAACTCGATAACAGGGTGGAAAGACTTAGCTGCCAAATTCCTGGGACATTTCACAACAAGAAAGGCACAACCGAAGTCTGAACACCATTTATCTCAAATTAAGCAAGAAAAAGGGGAGTCATTGAGAGACTTCCTCACTCGTTTCAATACTGAATATCTTTCAATCAGTGACATAGCGGCCTCAGTAGCCTTGCATCTCTTGATGCGAGCATTAAGACCAGGGGATTTCACAGACCACTTGGTGATGCACAAAATCAAAACCATGGATGAAGTCATGGAAAGAGCTGAAAAGTATATCAATTTGGAGGAGTACCAGAAAGCACAAGACAATTTTGTAGGTGAAACATCCAGAAAAAAGAAGGAGGCTTTCTTCAACAAGGGGTCAGGGAAAGGTCAGCGAGAAGGAGACAAAAACAACAGACATGATTTGGGGGCTAAAAAGCCCGAAGGTAAATATGACCATTATACGCCTTTAAACACTTCTAGATCACAAATCCTTCGTGAGATTATGAATGCAGAACTGATGGAAGTGGATCGTCCACCCCCATTGAGGAGGCCTCCGACGAAGGAGAATTAGAACAAAAGGTGTAGTTGGCATGGCAGCTATGGACACACCGATGACGTGTGTTCAACTCAAAGACGCTGTGGAAACTCTGGTAAGAAGAGGAAGACTGAACCGTTACACTCGATCCTTTAGAGGAGGTCCCAATGAGCGCACCCCCACAAGAAGGGTCAGGAGTTTGGTCAGAAGAAGAACAAGAAGCCCACCTAGAAGGAGATCCCGAACGCCCCCAAGGAGAAGCAGAACTCCTAGGCGCACTGCAACCAGGAATTCTCCAATAAAAAAAGAAGATGCTGGTAAAAGCAACAATGAAGATCTGGAGGTAATCAGCACTATTGCTGGAGGTTTGACGGTAGAAGGGGAATCCATAACGTTCCAGAAAAAACAGTTGAAGCTAGCAACTATGGCGGTTGCCGTATCAAACAGGAAGAAGGAAGTACACCCTCCGATCACATTTACTGAAGCTGATTTGGAAGGAGTGATTCCTAACCACAACAATCCATTAGTGGTAACCGGAATTATTGACAGGTTCCGTGTTTGCCGCATGATGGTAGACCAGGGTAGCTCATCAGATATCATGTTCACAGAACTGTTTGATCGCTTAAAGTTGAAGTCAGCAGATCTACATCCCTGCCAGAAGGAGTTGATTGGGTTTACAGGTGACACTATCAGGCTCCGAGGATACATTGATATTAGGCTGACTTTAGGCACACCCCCTCAATGTCGCACTGAAAAGGTACGCTTCCTAGTTGTAGATTGCCCCTCTGCTTACAATGCGATCTTGGGTCGGCTTACGTTGAAGGCGTTCCAGACGGTCGCTTCTTCCTTGCACATGGCTATGAAATTCCCAGATGATAAAGGGTCAGTCATTACAGTGCGGGCAGACCAGATGCAAGTCAAGACCTGTTACACAGCTAGTCTAAAAGCAACGAAAGAGAACGCCAAGAAGCAAGTACAAGCGAAACAGACCAAGGGATCCACCTCATCCTCCAGGGTCATGATGGTAGACTTGGACATGAGGGGCGATATCAAAGAGGAACGACCCAAGCCTGAAGGGGAGCTAGAAAAGTTCAAATCGGAGATATGTCGGAACAGTGGACTCAAGTTGGAAAAGACTTATCAGACGAAGAAAAGGTCAGGTTGGTTACACTGCTGAAAGAGAACAAGGATTTATTTGCATGGACAGCAGCCGATATGCCAGGGATAGATCCGGATTTTATCTGTCACCGCCTATCAGTTGATCCCAAATTCAAGCCAGTGTCTCAAAGAAGAAGGAAAATGGGCAATGAACGGCAGAAGGTAATTGCTGCAAATGTGGAAGAGCTCTTACAAGCTGGGTTCATCAGGGAAGTCCCTTACACTGCCTGGCTCTCTAATGTAGTTCTTGTCAAAAAAATCCAATGGCAAATGATGGATGTGCGTGGACTACACGGATTTGAATAAAGCCTATCCCAAGGACACCTATCCCCTTCCCAACATTGACAAGCTGGTTGATAATTCTGCTGGGTATCAGTTACTTTCGTTCATGGATGCTTACTCTGGTTACAATCAAATCCCCATGTTTACTGACGATCAGGAAAAAACCGCTTTTATGACTGATAAAGCAACATACTGTTACATAGTAATGTCGTTTGGTCTGAAAAATGCAGGTGCAACATACCAGAGGATGATGGACAAAATCTTTGGAGAACTGATCGGACCGACATTGGAAGTCTATGTCGATGACATGATCGTAAAGTCAACAGAGGCAGGAAGCCACAAGCAGGATTTGGAAGCTGTCCTTAATAAGGTACGTCAGCATAATATGCGCTTAAATCCACCGAAGTGCGCCTTTGGTGTCACAGCAGGAAAATTCCTAGGTTTTATGCTTACCAGCAGAGGAATAGAGGCTAACCCTGAAAAGTGTGATGCGATCACGCAGATGAGGATCCCAAATTCCGTGAAAGAAGTTCAACAACTAACCGGACGCATCGCCGCGTTGACAAGATTCTTGTCGAAGTCAGCTTACAAGTCCCTTCCACTATTCCAATTGCTTAAAAAGGACCAGGAGTTCAGATGGACTGATGAGTGCGAATCAACATTTCAGGACTTCAAGCATTACCTCTCCAATCCTCCGATCCTGAGCAAACCTGAGCCAGGTGAAACCCTCTATTTATATTTGGCTGTAAATGATGAAGCAGTGAGTGCTGTTTTGGTCAGGGATTTGGAAGAGGGACAGAGGCCGGTGTATTTTGTCAGTAAAGTGTTGCAAGAAACTGAAAGAAGGTATCAGAAGATTGAAAAGATGGCGTTCGCACTGGTGGTCACGGCAAGGCGTCTTAGACAATATTTCCAAAGCTATCCCATCGTCGTCAGAGCAGATCAGCCTATTCGGCAAGTTTTACAAAAACCAGACTTAGCAGGTCACATGATCGCTTGGTCAGTGGAATTGTCCGAATATGGGATCAGCTACGAGTCGAGAACAGCAATCAAATCTCAAGTTTTGGCAGACTTCGTCGTAGAATTGGCACCAAAGAAGGACTCTGAAGTCTGGACTCTGTTTGTGGACGGTTCATCCAATCAGACGGGTGGAGGTGCTGGTGTGATATTGGAAAACGCTCAAGGGGTATCTATTGAATATTCGTTAAGGTTCGATTTTCCTACTTCTAACAACCAAGCTGAATATGAAGCCTGCCTTGCTGGGATGACGATGGCCAAGGATTTGGGAGCGCACTCAATTGTACTTTACAGCGATTCGCAGCTGGTGATTTCTCAAATTAAAGGAGACTTCCAAGCCAAGGAGCCTTTGCTTCAGAAGTACCTCACCAAGTGCAAGGAGCTGGCAGGAAGGTTTTACAGCGTGGATTTTCAGCACATTCCGAGAGATCAGAATTCCAGAGCTGATGTCCTATCCAAGCTGGCTAGTACCAAGAAACCAGGAAATCACAGGTCCGTAATTCAACAAGCAATCTCTCGCCCCAGTACAACATTAGCAGTGGAGGATGAAGAGTCATGGGCTTCCCCTATCCTAGCGTTTCTGCTTCATGGGATCCTTCCAAGTGAAGACGACGCCGCAAGAAAAATAAGAAAGATGGCTCCTCACTTTGTCATACAAGATGGGCTGCTCTATCGGAGAGGGTTCTCTTCACCTCTACTCAGATGCCTGACCGAAAGGGAATCCGAATTGGCCCTGAAAGAAGTGCACGAAGGGAGATGCAGTCACCATCTAGGAGGAAGGAATCTGGCGAGGAAGATTCTGAGAGCAGGATTCTACTGGCCCAGCATACAGTTAGATGCCACGAGGCACGTGAAGAAGTGTGATCGCTGTCAGAAGCATGCTGATGTCCACTTGGCACCACCAGAGGAGCTCCGTTCCATATATGCTCCATGGCCATTCTTTCAGTGGGGGATGGACTTGTTGGGACCGTTTCCCCAAGCAGCAGGACAGGTGACCCATTTAGTGGTGGCAGTTGACTATTTCACCAAGTGGATCGAAGCTAAAGCGGTCGCTGTTACTACTTCTACTCAAATCGTGAAATTTTTCAGTAACCAAGTCATATCCCGCTTTGGAGTTCCAGTTGTATTGGTCACAGATAATGGCAGTCAGTTCACTAGCAAAGCTTTCAAAGAATTTCTCCAGAAATTAGGAATTAAACAACGTCTGTCCTCGGTGGAGCATCCGCAAACTAACGGGCAAGCCGAAGCAGCCAACAGATGTATACTAAGAGGGTTGAAGAGAAAGCTGGAAGATAGCAAAGGTAAGTGGGTAGATTGTATAGTATTTGTCCTTTGGTCCTACAGAACCACTCCCCACTCTACCACTGGAAAGACACCATTCAAGCTCACATATGGAAGTGAAGCAATGATTCTGCTGGAAGTTGGATCCACTAATATGAGGTCAAGGTATTTTAATCCAGAGGCTAATGTACGACTCATCAGAGAAAACTTGGATCTCTTGCAAGAATCCAGGGAGATGGCAACTGTCCGCATGGCAACAATCCAGCAGCAGTCGGCCAAGCAATACAATTTAAAGGTGGTATCGAGAACCTTCAATGAAGGTGACTTGGTGCTGAGAAGGGCCGATGTACACGGTAATGAACCTGCACATGGGAAGTTGGCAGCCAATTGGGAAGGACCATATCGAGTCCGATCAAAAACTGGAAAGGGGGCTTATTATCTGGAAACACTTACTGGCAGAGGCATCAAGAACCCATGGAATGCAGCAAAGCTTCGCTTTTATTACAGTTGAATTTTGTTCTTTGTCTATGCTTTCTTAAAAGTTTGTTTATTTTCCAAGAAGGTCGTACAGACCATTGCTATGTATCCAGTTTGTCTTTGTTTGAAAAGGAGGTTATCCATAGACCCCTATTTGGTTTAAATTATGACTGAACTTGCCTTTATATTTTGCTAATGGGAATTGTGAAAATTTCATAAGTTACAGAGTTGAGTATAATAATACCCCAATGAGATGGTTTACTCAAAATAATTGCTTTCATTCAAATGCAAGGATTAAAGTTTGCGAATCCGATATTAGGAATCCGGTATCAGGAAACCGATATCAGGAGTTCAAAAAAAAAGGAGGCAATTCAGCATCAAGCATTCGGTTTTACGAATTCGGTTATGTAATCCAGAATCAGGAATCCTCAACCTAATAACCTGTTTTGGAAGTGCTAGGGATCCGGTATCCGGATTCTGTATCAGGAATCCGGTATCAGGAAAAGGTATCAGGATCTAGTAATAGAAATCCCATACTTAGTGTTTGAGTTGGTATTTAATAAATTGTTCAGAATTGGAATCAACAATCCGATATCTGAATACGGTATTTGTATTCGGTATCAGGAATCTATACTTAGAAAAACTCAAAGAAAAATCCTAAAGTATCCAATACTTGATACGCCACTTATCTGACTAGCCATCAGATAAGAAGTGAAATGGGTAAGGAGATGTTCTTATATTAAAATGAACACCTCCCATGTACATGCAATGATCCCTGTTAGTTTCAGAAAGCTAATAAGTTAAATGGAAAACCATTCGCTGGCTAGAATAGGACTTCCAAGGATCAACAAAGACAATGGATACGCAAAGGAAATATAACATAGATACTAAACCGAATATATTGATGGAAAAATCTGAGTACAAGTGCAATTCGGATTACAATTAAGGAAAGACAGGAACTAAATACAACCAACGGAAAATAGAAAACAGAATTCAGAATGAAACCTAGAAAGGGAAAAAACAATATGCAGAAACAACAACGCAACAAGAAAGACGTGAAAATTAAACTAGAAGGCTAAGCAGCAGCATCTCCATCATCCTCATGTCCTCCAACACCCTCATCTTCAGTCTCCTCATCATCCACAGGGGCTAAGGGATCGGGACAGTCCTCATCATCCAAGTTGACGGGTACCCTACTTCCATCTCGAAGGTAGTTGTAAAGTACTCCATCTTCGACTTTGTGCAAGAAGTGCATACCCCTGGCAGAGAAGTCGCTGTTGAGGAAATTGGCTTGCTCCACTGCATTCATGAAGGAAGACTGAACTGACCCAATCCATTTTTCTTTATACATGTCCCTCTGATTTTCCGCCTCTTTGAGGGCATCCCTCAGCGTATTCAGGGCAGCATCATTGGCGTCATTAACCTCCTTCAGTTTGTCATTCATCTTCTTAGCAAATTTTTCTTCAGCTTGTGAGAGAGTCTGCTTGGTCTTCCTCAATTCGGCCGCTTGGGAAGCTATCTGCTCAGCCATCTCAGCCTCCTTCTTCACATAAGCAGCCATATCCACTGCTTCTTGCCCAACAAACAAGACCTTTTCCGCGTTATCCTCTAAAAATTGGAGAGTGGAGGCAGCACGAAGTTGGTGTTTCTTTAAGGACTTCATCAGGTTGACGAATTCACTACGCGTCATTCCTTGGAATCGATGAGAGTCGGTATCAGTCACCAACATACGTCCAAAGTGTTCACTCAGGTTTTCCTCCCATACTGAAGAAGTGAAACCAGAAGACCCCTGACCAGCATCAAAGTGGGATCCGGTTGGAGAGCCGGATAGGAAGGGTTCTTGATTTTTCCTCTTTCTAGCAGCAGCTTCAGGACTGTCAAGGACTACGGCAGCTGGGGGAGGACGAGTAGCAGTGGTTTTGCTGCGTTTAGCAGGCTTCCTTGGGGCATTTCTGAGGGCAGCGGCAAGAGCGGCGAGGTCTTCAGGGGTTGCCATTTTTTCTGCATAAAGTCAGTACAAAAGCATTAATAATTCAAAAGAAGAAGTGAAAGCAAGTGAAATATATAAACGTCAGGTATCCTACCAAATACCGAACGCAGGGACTCTGGTTCCGCATCCACTATCTTCCTGGTACTGATATACCCAAAACGCTCATACCAGGCAAAGAAAAATTTAATAGTTGACCGCTCAACGTCGGTAAGGACGTTGTTGGGGGTAAGGAAAGAGCGAGCCGGAATTTTTGAGTTTTTATCAGACCAAAAGAGAGGGAAATATGGATTTCCCCCATGGTCAAAGAAGAAAGGTCAGAAATGTGGGGCTCTAACTATCTTGAAGTATTCACTTTTAAACCCCTTCCACGTCTCTGAGTAGGTTTCGAAAACTTTCCAGTTGAGACGGGATTTCAGTGTAACCCAAGACCATTTACCTTTAACTTTACTTGAAGCAAATGGTCCAAAGAAAGTGAAGAATACAGGGAGAGTAAAAGCTAAGTTGAAGTGGTTGCAAAAGAGTTGGAAAGCCCTCAGATGACACCAGCCGTTAGGATGGAGTTGTGTTGGAGCAAGCTCTAAGTGACTGAGAACCCTATACTCAAAGTCAATAAATGGAATTCGGACTCCACATGTCTCGAACAGAACCACATACATAAAAAATAAATTTTCCAGAGGGCTCCCAACAGAGAAAATTCGGTTTTGGGAAGAAGGGGCTTCTAAGGCATAAAAGTTGGGAATAACTCCCAGTTTAGCAAGATCAGCATTGTTGTGGTATTCCTGTAGATGTTGGACATCTATAAATATGGAGGTTCTGCCTAAGGCATCAAGGTCTACATCCTCATAACCAGTGATGTCAGCAGGGAGGATGAATTCCTCAGGATTGGTTTCAGACCACTTTTTCCCCATGATGGATTCCTGAGAGGAAGTGTAGAGAGAAGATTTAGAAGGAATACTAGAGACTTCACTGAACATATCCCTAATGATCCATTTCTTCACTAGTTCGTCTAAAGCTTCCTTTTCTTGTTCAGAAAAAGAGGATTTTTGAAGGCCAATGGGTTGGCTAACAGAATTGCAAGGCTTGGCAGAAAAGGGCTTCGACGAATTAGAAGAAGAAGAGCATGGGGGTTTGTTGGAGGGAAGTGACTCCATGATAAAAGAAAAAGTAAAGGATAAGAAGATATGTACCTGAGAATGAAGGATGGGAGAGGAAGATGAGAAAGAAATTCGTATGCTGCAGAGAAGGAATGGAGAAGTGAAGTTTTATCACAAAAAACTCCTCTCTATTTATAGGGAGAGTTCGGTTTCCTGGGGAAGTAAGTGAAGGGATGCTTGCATTAAGTAAGTGACCACTCAGTGCATTAAGTAAGTGACCATTCAGAAGTCATGTCAGTTGGAGAATGATAAGTCATGATGCTTGGAAGGAAGAGACATGTCAGTTGAAGTGAAAAGTCACAGCTACAATAAAGCATCACCCCCTTTCATCTTCCCGAGGAAGTTGAAGACCAGTTGTTACACCTTTTTAGAAACCCAGTTGGAAAGGCAAATCCGAATTCGTGGCTGACTTGTGTACAGTACAAGAAATGGTTCGGTTTCCAACAAACCTCCAAGAGAAAGTTGATTATTAAGCAGCTCAGATAAGACATAAAGATGAACATTATGAAGAACTTTGACTTATGTCAGATTAAAGATAAGTCTGGAGACATGAGCTTAAGCCTTGGAAATCTGATCCTTGGGAGCCGTGAAGTCTTGGGAAGATACCAAATTCAAATTTTGAATTCAGATTTAAATGTGCATACTCAGGAGGCTGGATTCACCGTCTCGGGAAGCGGAGGCAGATATAGTTATGAGAAGTAGGAATTCGAATCCTTGAAGACTGGGCCCTCGAAACTTGAATCCGGATTAAGGAGCAACTGATAAGTCCCAGCCAAAACCGGCATCCTAAAGTTAGCAATCCAGTCTGTCCAATACACTTGGGAACCGATATCAGAATTGATGAAGCTATTCTAAAAATCATGGCACATTGCATGAACCATGACTTGGGGGGCTACTGTTATGGACCGGATAGTCAGAACCGGTATGCCGGATGCTGATACCGGTTTGAGGCCACAAGAGGCCCAATAAGCCCAGATCATGGTATCGGTCCCAAAGTCCCAACAAGCCGGATCCGGATACCGGATTGAGGCCAGGAAAGGCCCAACAGGCCAGACCCGAATACCGGATTGAGGTTGTCAGGGATCACCCGAACCGGATCCGGATACGGAATAGTATCCTAAGCGAATCTTGGAGACCGGATTCAGATACGGATATGATCTCGAACAGTTGACCTCCATACCGTTATATCGGTATGAATTCGGACACGTGCATCAAGGAGTCTGAGGAATTCCACTATCCTCACCAGCATAGGATTCTATTCATCTTAATACCTGCCATCATGCTAGAGCCGTTTAGGAGGAATCTTACCCGCCACATGAAAGCGGCCATCAATACGGTTTATGCTGGTATGCGTATATAATACCTGGTAAGCTAGCAGGTATGGACTAACTCATCTCACACAAACACACACACCACCCCCCAAATTAAGAACGACAAGAGAGTGTATATCTTGGTATTCAAGGTGCTCATTTTACGTCTGACATCAAAAGTGGGATTGCCGAACTCTTGGCCGAATTGTCCAAGAACTGTAATCCTACGACAGAACAGCACCCACAAACAAGTTCTTCATGCTTAAAGGTCCCATTAAAATAGGACTCTGATGGCTATTGTTAAATTTTAAATATTAAGATCCAAATTAAAATTAAAATTTTTTCTTCTCTTCCTCCGTGTACTGTATACCTTCGTCTCTGATCGGAGGGAGTATATTTCAAACCGATGGTATAACATTCTAACTTATTGCGGTGACTAAAATGGGAAGCTTCATGACAATTAAAAGGGGATAATGTTTACAAGTTGTGTCTTAACATCAACTTTTGAGTTTTCTATTCAATTTTTTTTTATCAACCAAGAAAATTACATTGAAATTATCAATCACTTAATTGCTTGTTACGCTTGAATGAAAGAGAACATTGAAACTTTAGCTGTCATCATCTTTTTCAACTAAGAAAAGTAAATAGGATAAAAAGAAAATCCACCATAATTCGTAAATGATTAAATCTCTTAAGTATGATTAAACGGTTCAATTTTTGTAATGCTCATGTATGAAAAATGCTTTGTTAATAAAGATATCCGTGTTCATGATCTCTATAACTTAAATAGGTTAATTTTTGACTATCAACTATAGAATACTCCATCCGACTTAAATTATAAGCAACAAAAATACACTTTTCTTGATTTAAAATATAAGTAAAATTAACTAATTTTATTAAATTTTGTTTTATTCCCAATGCCACTTTCCTAAAACATCTCTAGAAAATTGTTATCTTATTTAATTTTTGTTTCATTCCAAATACTACTTTCCTAAAATACCTTTATTTTTTACTATCATTTTGAGAAAATTAAATACAATCAACTAACCTCCTTAATAAACGTAAAAGTAGTTAGATGTGCTTATAATTCGAGTCGGAGGAAGTATTAATGATTCACGTAAAAAAAGAAAAGTAATTATGTTTAAAATAAAAAAAGCAATAAGAAAATCATTTGGTTAAAATACGTTAAAAAACAATGACGTTTTGGACAGATTTTAGATTTGAGAATTATGATTGTTTAAGCCTGGGTTGATTTTTCGAAAGATATTGGTTGTGGTATTAGAACTGAAATTCATTCCCAAAATTTGAATATTTACTGCGATAACAATTCTGATCAATTTTTAAATTCATAAATGATGATTGTTTATTTTTTTTATTTTTTTTTAAGATTTTGGTTATACACATTATGGGGTACAAGTCCTTTGAGGTTATAATTCTTGAGTGACAATTACACCAAAACTTATATAATTTTTAAGAAATTTTGGGTTTCTTTCTGTCCTATGCAACTGGTGCATAAGTTAATCATACCTTAAAAAGTAAATTCCTGTTGGAAATTTAGACTTTTAATGAATTGAATAATTAATTGTTTAGTTTTCAAATACAATTTTACTATTTGTGTTATTTTATCCTATGCACAGTGCATATGATAGAAAAACCGTTTTAAGAAAGTTACACTCTAAGGGCATTCACAACAGGGTATTAACTTACAACTCACCAGACTCTGATACATCAGCATTATATCATCATTCAGCTATCAGACTCAACTTCAGACTTTTCATATCTTCCACCACATCAGAGTCTTAACACCAAACTCAGCAAACATGTATTAGCATTACACCATCATACACTTTTATACATAATTTTAATTCAATAATGCTTTTGTAATACAATTTCAATAATATTAATTACGTAGAATTTATAAAACTAATATCAAATAATATTTAAATATTAAAATTAAATACTCCCTCTGTTCCTATTATCTGTTCTATTTCAAACAAAACACACCCTTTAAGAAATACGATCATTACTTAGATTTCCAATACATTAATTATGTTTTTTCCCACTATACCCTTTCTCTTTCTATAATCATTACTTATCTTTCACTACTTACGAAAACCAATACCCTATTAAATAGGGCTAGACATGGAAAGTAGCATTTATTATACCTTAAAATAATAAAAAAGACAGATAAAAAGAAACAAAAAGCTTCTCCAAAAACGAACAGTTAAATAGGAACAGAGAGAGTAAAAGTTAACATTACATTACAATAATTAATGATACCTACTAAAAATTATAAAGTACATAAAAATACAATATAATTCAAATTCTTATAATTTAATTAACTTTTCCTTCTTATCCTTCAAAATGTTGACACAATTGCTTCATTAAATCCTCTTGCAATTGGTTTATTTATTATTTATTTATTTATTTATTATTTCAATAATTAATGGTTATTAATTTCAAATTATTTATTTATTTAAGAGTGAAAGTCCAATTTGGTCTCTCAAATTTTTTGATTGGACCATCAAAAATTATAATTCACTTTTAACCCTTAAAAAATTTAAAAAATAACACTTTACTGCATGTTTTTATTCCATTAACTATTGTTGTTTCCCGAAGCACCAGTAACATTTACCGCTAAGTATACTTTCCTCCTTCGTCTTGATCCCACCCCCCACAAACATAACTTCTTCTGCTTCCTCTGGTCCTCCCACCCCCCCACAAACATAACCTCCTCTGCTTCCTCTGGTCCCCACAAACATAACTTCTTCTGCTTCCTCTGGTCCGCTCCTCCACACACACTGCTTCGTCTCCCCTACACACACAGAGTCATTCGTCTTCAACCTCACTGCACGTTCAAATCCGACCAGCATCATCACTGCACGCACTATTGGAGTTGGGGTAATTTTCCAATCTCTTCTTCTCTCTTGTCCATTTCTGTTTCCTTCTCCCTCCCTTTTTCTATTTTTTTTTTTTTTGGATTAAAAGCATTGAGGCACTGCCTCAATGTGGTTAGAAAGTATGTTCAATACAATTTTCAACAATTTTATCCAAGGTTAGACCCAGCCAACCTATTATAAAACCAAATAATTGGTTTCCGATTGTTTAAAACTTTGAATTAACGAATCAAAAAATCCAAATAAATGAAGCACAGGCATGTGTCCCATTCATATATGTAAGAAAGACTTAACCAATCAATCACACTGTGATGCAACAAACATACATACTAGTTTTATTATGAGGAATGATTGGGAGACTTACTTATGGAAACCTACGTGTAAACTTTCATACAAGATTTTAACACTTGTTATTTTTTATATTAAAAATATATAAAATACAAGTGTCATAATATTATAGGTAAGTTTGGATGTAGGTTTAAGTCTCTTAATCATTTTTTTTATTATAAGGTAACAAACATACTAGTCAAGAAAAAAGAGAAAGAGAAAGAAAAGATAAAGCTTGGAACTAGCACAGTGCTTGCACTCTTTCAACCACTTCAAGTCCTTCTCAATCTCATATTATTGCCATCCGTTGCGTTGTATTATTAATTTTTCCTGCAAATATCAAAATATAATTCAAAACTATTATTATGTGCACAGTATAAAATCCAATATGTGATATACTGCTAAGTGCTAATTACTATCAAGGTTGTCAAATTCGCGAGTTAACTCGTACGAGTTTACGATCCTACCCATAGAATCGAGTCAACTCGCATGCAAACTCGCTTCCCCCTGAACTCGGGTAAACTCGTGCAAACTCGGGTAAAATCGGGTAAACTCGTGCAAACTCGGGTAAACAGCAGTGGTCTTACGGATATTTGAATTTTCTTGAGCTTTTACTTCTCAAAACAAAATTTCCACCGTTGTATGTCAAGATAAACGAGTTAGGAAGCGTATAAAAAAATTTGAGCAAGATCCAACGGTTAACAAAGAAGATACTGATCGATCTTTGAACGATATTTTCACTAAAATAACACTATAACCACTATTTTTACTTAATTAACCACTTAAATAATAAAACCATCATATTTGATTGTTGTTAAGTTGGTTTGCTAATATTATTTATTGGGTTCTTATATGCTATAGCAACATTTAAATATTTATGTTTAATTTTTAGAGTAAAAACTATGAAATGGGAGCTATGAAAGTTATCGACAGGTTAATTTTAAAATAAGTGGACTCGAGGTGAACTCGTACGAGTTTACCAGTCGAGTTCACCTCGGCCTCACGAGTTTACGTAAACTCGCGAGTTTGACAACTTAATTATGGTTTATGGTACCAACGTGGAGTTGGTTGTGGTAGCTCACTTGATCTTTTAACCAACTGGTTTCGAGTTCGAGCTTTGGGTATGGAGCAATACTCGCTGGAAGATAACTGCCGCTTAGTGTGAGCTTAGTTAGGTCGGACCGAATAAATCGGATTCTAGATAAACCAAATTCAGGTTCTAATTGATGTACACTAGGAAAAAAAACAAAACTATGGTTTATGGTTGCAGTCACGTTATCATGGTTAGTGGTCAATGTGATGTGTGTCAAAGTTGGCTCTACTGAACCACAATTTTGGATATCGCGACCATAACAAGTATTGGATCTTACATTTAAGACTTCTTTTGCTGCATACTTCTTCCGGTCTCATATATATATATATATATATATATATATATATATATATAAGCCAAAATAACTAATTTTGCAAGTATTAAGAAAGTTAGTTGAGTATATTTAATTTTTTTGATTTCACAAAAGAAATAGACCATTTTAGAAAAGATGTATTGGAAATGAAACAAAAATTAAATGATACAACCACTTTGTTGAGATATTTTAGGAATAATTGTATTTGAAATAGAAAGTTAGTTAAATTTTACTTATATTTAAGACCATAAATAAGATGTTTTTATTTGCTTATATTCGAGACCGGAGGGAGTATAAGGTAAATAAGAGCCCGAATTTATATTAATACTTCCTCCGTCCCATTATCTTGGTAAAAAAAATGTAAAATTTTTTGTCCCATATTAAAGTAAAAATATAAATGAAAAATCTTAAAGATTATATATTTTATTGATGATTGATAAGTAAATAAGAAAAATACATTTAAAGATTTTTTTTGGAGGCAATATTGCAATATGTATTAATTGTAATGATATGAAAATTTGTGTAATATCAATTTGTAATTAATGAATGAATCATGCATTATATTAAATAGATACTCTTTTATTTTCATTGACTTGTTTGACTTTTACCAAGATAATGAGACGGAGGGAGCATTAATCAATATTTAATCATGGAGGGGCTATTGGTACTTTAATTTATCTACACCCCTCGTTAAGGAATTACATTATACAAAAATTAAAATAAAATCATAATGGATTAAAAAAATGTAAATAAGCAAATTGAAGTATGAATAGCATCAACCTTTAATCTTGTGTGTACTTTTCAATGTTTCAATTGCAAGAAATAAACTATATATATGCCACAAGTTTGCAGTCCAAGATTCATAAACATGATGAATGTAACAAATGGCAATGATACTTTAAAATTAAAATTACCTCGATCATATATCAAGCTGAAGAACTTCAATTCATATTGTTCCACTCAAATCCTAAAATGATCAAGAGCAGAGGTTCCATCAAGGCCTTTTGATCTGTAGTAGGCTATATATTCTTTAATTGTAGTTCCCCTGTATTTGGGAGGATTGTCTTCAGATAAGAGTTCTTTCATAGGTTCATAGATATTTGGTGATAAGTTAAGGCCCCAGCCGACAAAGCTTGCTACCGATATCCTAGCACATTTGCGATTTGACACTACTCTGTGTTCAACACTCTTGAATCTGTCATTTGTAATAAGCTGTGGGTCAAGAAAAATAATAATTAGCTAAAATTTTGTGAAAGATCAATTAATTGTAACAAATTCATACAAGGCATTTGGTGTAAGGCATTGTTTTGGGCAGAAGCTGACCTTATAACTCAACCAAAAGCAGCTAACACATTAATGCTATGTTGAAATGTTAATGTTAGCATGATTATCAATAGCTTTCTGAGCAGGTAATGGTAAAAAGTTCCTCTGAGCAAGTAATGGTGCATATAATTTTTTTGCTGTTTTTGTAATTTATTTTTTGTTGATAAACTAGCCATTTTAGGCCCTCTGGTAAAAAATAGGCTTTAGTTTGTTTTAATTATTATTTTCCCTTTTGGAATATCCCCATAGGTAATGAAATTGCAGATGCAATAAGATACACACATGAAGAAGAACAAAGAGAACAACTTGCCTTCATAAAATCACCAACATTAACTACCAGAGCCTCAGGTACTGGAGTCACATCAACCCACTTGTCCTGATAAAGAACCTGGAGGCCTCCAATATGATCCTGGAGAAGTATTGTGAGAAAACCATTGTCTGAATGTTTGGTGCTTCCCATAGTTAATTCTGGTTCAGGGCAAGGAGGGTAGTAATTGCCAAGAACCATAAGCCCCTCCGCACAACCCATGCTTTTTAAGTGGTCTGCATGCAGCCCGAGAGCTTCTGAAAACAACTCAAGGAGTGTAATCCCTAGTTTCATTACATGCTTTCCATATTCTAGCAATATTTCCCTACAACAAGACTTAGTCAGGATTCAGGAAGCAAGGAGGGTGAAAATGAGAAGTTCAATTTAAAAATCAAACAAAGGACAAAAATTGACTCATTATATGAAACATTCATATACCTGCATGCTTTTGGGAGTTCTTCAGGTTTGGGAGTATTAGGAGCCAATGTACAAAGAAAATCATCCCTCCAAGTGAGTGGTGTTGGACTATACAGATCAAAGTTGCTGTTATACACGAAGGGCCTTGCTTCGCGCGTATACACCTTCTTCTTAACCTCGACATCTTGCTCGTGAAACCTCCTCACCCCGTCTTTCATGTCCTCCATAACATCCACAGGGATGCCATGATTGACCACCTGAAAGAAACCCCATGTCTCACATGCTGCCCTTATCTTGCTAACAATTTCTTGGCGTGAGCTTTGATCTTTACCAACATCTGTAAGGTTTATCACAGGAATATTTTGTCTTAAATTTGAGGCTCTCCCAAACTTATCAACTGGATGATGAAATACGCTTGGGATCTTTGAAATTCCAGCATCAACTAAACCTTTAACACCAGCTTTTGTGTCATCAAATGCCTTGAGCACACGCATTCTGTCAGAATCATTTAAAGTAGTAATACTCTCCATGTTAATTAGTAATTATGTTTGTAGTAGTAGTAACCTTAGACTGTGTGTCTATATATATACACATTGTTAGGATGCTAGATGCACCCTAAGAGAGAAAATGTAAAATGTATTAAAAGCTAATGAATAAATAATACTTCCTCCGGTCCCTAATACAAGAACTATTTGACAAAAAAGTTTTGGTCATAAATATAAGTACCTTTTCTAAAATTTTACAAAACTAACCCTATTTAATATATTCTATCATGTTTGTGGGGAAAAGAAACATTAATTAATGATTAGAAGATCAAAAGGATAGATAGGTAAATATACACTTAAAATTTACAATTCCAATACAAATAACTAACTTACCTACTTTTCTTAAAGGGAGTAAAATTGGTCAAATGGTGCTTATATTAGGGACCAGAGGGAGTAACAAATTGATAACTACCAAAGTTCATTTATTTCTCATCTCATAATAGTAATAATAAGATCATCGAGTAAGTATTAGCCATACAAGTGACAACATCCTAATACTTAAAAAACATTCTAAAAAGCATATAATAACAAGGCTTAAATATTCTTTTGATCCTTTATCTTACTTTTAGATTTCAATTTGGTCCTTTATCTTTAAAAAGAGTCAATTTAGTCCTCTATGTTTTTAATGTTTGTCAATTTCATTTTATCATGACGTTATTAAATTTTCACCGGAATATACTGATTTTGCCTGAGATTCCTTTTCTAATCGGCAAAATCTGCATTGTATCGTTGTAATTTGCAATTTTAAAAAAAAAAGACAAAAATGTGAGCGAATTTTCACCCTAATAAAAGTGGAACGAAGAAGAAATTTTATCAATCAAAATGTCAAATATGATGAAAAATGAAGATTTTGATGAGAAAATGTAGATTCTGATGACTGAAATAAGAAACCTATTACAAACTCAGTATATTCCCATGAAAATTTAACATTATCATGACAGAAGGATGAAATTGACAAATATCAGAAACATAAAGGACTAAATTGACTCTTTTTAAAGGTATAGAACCAAATTGAAACCTAAAAATAAGATACAGGACAAAAAAAAGTATTTAAATAACATTATCCTATTCCTTTTCTCCATATGGGCCAAATAATCCATTTTACTATTACTTGACCCAACATCCTATTATTGTCAACCCCTTGAAAATCAATCTTGTCCTCAAGGTTTGAGACTCTAGTGACTTGATTGTTAAATCTAGGCTAAACTACTTATTTGATCCCTTATCTTATTTTTTAATTTCAAATTGGTCCCTTACATTTTTTTTTTGTTTCGTATTGATATCTTATGTCTCTTTTCGCTGCTAATTTAGTCTTAGAATCACTATTCATCCTATATGGACTAATATGATTTAAAATCCCAACAAAATTCATGTATACATCAAGTAGAATGATAACAGAAAATCATCATTATTCAAAACTTTAAACAATCAAATCAAGCAGTAAAGGTACTGTAATTTCTTTTATAATTAGTTTTTTTTTATTTTATTTATTGTAATATATCAAAATAAATTTTTTTTATGGTAATATATGAAACTTGTTATATATAATAAGATTTGCTAATCAAATCAAGCACTAAAGGTACGGTAATTCCTTTTATAATTAGTTTTGTTTATTTTATTTATTGTAATATATCAAAATAAATTTTGTTTATGATAATAGATGAAAATTATTATATATAATAAGATTTGTTTATAATCAATTTTATTTATAAATAAGAAATACGGGTTGAGCATTTTAGAGCATGTATGTTTTGTAAAACGCTTTTGTGAAATTCTTCTTCGATGACTCATTGCCATGGTACGACACCAACAGGGTTGCTGTAAGTTGTACAACTGTTTTTGTCTAATCTATATTTTAATTTCATGCTCACCCACTATAATAATACATCATTATGCTGTCATATTTTGATATATATGGAGTGTAAAAATAATACTCCTTTCGATAATTAATTTATTTTTTTGGGAAGAATTTACCTATTTCAAGAAAATTATTTAATATTGGTACTATACTAAAAAACTGAACATTTGATATATTTTTTAAATATTATAAAATTAATACTCCTTTTGATAATAAATTTAAATTTTTTTGGGAAGAATTTACCTATCAAGAAAATTATTTAACATTGTTACTATGTTGAAAAACTGAACATTTGATATTTTTATTAAATATTATAAAAAATAATTAAATATGATTGGTGGGGATAATGGTTTGAAAAATTTGAATAATCTTTTAACTTAATCCTTTCGGGGACCAAATTGTCTTGCAACCAAAATTTTCAAGGGTTATTTCAAGACTTAATAATAATTATATTAAAGGTGATAATTATATTAAAAAAATTCTAGATTATCATGTCTCATGAAGTAGGAAATATTTTGATTTATCCTTAAATCTATTCATAATACCATCAAACAAAAAAATATCAAAAAGTTTAATTTTGATTTGACTCTAATTATCTAATTAATCATAATAAACGAAATAATGGTATATAAAAACATGCTAATTATCAATAATTAAATAAGGAATACATTAATTTAATATTGATCTATACATAAATAAATATAATATTAAAAAATGAGTAGTCATTAAATTTCAATGAATTCATGTCTAATGAAATAAGGGATATTATGGTTTATCATTAATTATTTTCATAATACCATCAATCAAAAAAATTAAAATGTTTAATTCTTATTTAATTTTGATTTATCATAATAAAGTTAATAATCATATATTGAATTATTAATTTATCCATCAAATAAATAAGGAATATCTCAAATAAAAAATGTTATTTTTTTATTCATATGTGAAAGTACAAAATTAATTAACAAGTTTGAACCCTATGCCTTTTTGTATAATTATTATTTGTTGTTGTTTTTTGGTGTACACCAACCGGTACCCCGGATCTGGTTTACCCAGAATTCAACTCATTCGGTCATACCCAATTAAGCTCGCACTAAGCGGTATGGGTCTCCCAGTTGGGGTTGCTCCATACCCAAGACTCGAACTCGAGACAAGTTGGTTAAGGGAACAAGTGACTTACCACTTGACCAACCTCACGTTGGTTTTTTTGTTTTTGTTTAGTAATAATCTTTACTTTATAATTAAAATAATAATAATTTTTAATTTAAAATATTTAATAGAAATAATTATCTATATTTCAAATTTTTTTTGTGATTTTTTTATGAACATTTTTTAGAATTTATGATCTTCAATTTCAAAAGAAGATCTAAATAAAAAGTATTATATTTTATTTCTTGGATGAGAGATGTTATTTATTGCAATTTTGAGGAATTCCAAAAAAAAATATATTTTTGGGTTGTTGTCGAAGATTGTTATGAATTTTGTTTTAATTCTTTTTGTCTCTCATTCAAAATAGATTTTAAAATTTGTATATATTTTTTTTATATTTATCTAACATTTTTGTTTTTTATTGAGTATTGCATTTGCTCTTTATCTTACGTAATCTATGAAGATAATATATACATAAATAAATATTTTAATCTATGATTAATTATAAAGATTGAGATCCAAATAAGTAGATTGTTTTATAATTATTTAATAAATATTAGTTTTTTAAAAATAAAAATCATAATCACATTAATTTTCAACTAATAATTATATTGCAATATCAAAATTAAAAGTACTTTAAGATTTTTTAAAGACAAAACAAATATTATTTTTTATATTTTATATTAATATTTTTATATTTCTAAGATTTTTAGATGGATTTTGTAATAGTGTTCATATTTGGAACTAAAGTTTCATTAAATAATTTTCATGGTACAATTGTTTATATTGTTAAGTTCCAATAAAGGGGTATTCTTCATGCCCATATCCTTGCATTCCTAAGCCCCAATAACAAGTACCTAATTACTCACTAATAGATAATATCATCTTTGTAGAAAAAATTTAAATTAAAATGATTAGAGCAATAAAAATTTTAGGATTCTATTTCAACAAAATTTAGGATTGAATCTTATTATTAATTTGAGATAAGATAATCAATGAAAAAATAAAAATATTTAATTAAAATTAATAACAATACATGTGATAATCATATTTTAAATAAAATACTAATCCTAAAAAAAACTATTCCGTCCATCACATAAATATAAGAAAGAAAGATCAAAATTTTTAACTTTGATTTAATTTTGATTTATGATAATGAAGTTGATAATCATATATAAAGATGTCAATTTATCCATAAACTAAATAAGGATCGGAATATCTCAAATAAAAAGTATTACATTTTTTATTAATATGAAGATGTACAAAATTTATCAATAAGATCATTTAGTTTAGTTTTTTTAAGTGTAGGGTTTTGTTTGAACTCATATCTTTTTATATAATTATTTTTTGTTGTTATTTAATAATAATATTTACTTTATAATAACATAAATAATTTTTAATTTAAAATATTTAATATTAAAAAATAAAATATCAACAACTTGTATATTACACAGGGTAAGAGTTAGTAAAATTATAATAACAAATTAATATAATCATAATTTAACTTTATCATAATTAAATATGCACTAAGTATTATAATGATTGTTAAGAAAAAATAATGTAAAAAATCACTTTCTGTAATTTAACTTCACAACCAGACAATGTTTTTGTCTGCATTAGTCGACATCCATGGACCCTTATCCGTGTGTGTGATGGAAGCTCAACATACTATTAAATGATTCCCCATCGTACTTTATCTTCTTATCCAACTGACAAGTACAAAATGGGAAAATTGACAACAGTATTGCTCATTCACTGATTCACTCCTGCTTAATTGTTTACGGCAGTAATGTTGTGCAGCTAACTGCCTCCATTTTCATATATAGTATATTAAAAGAATTGCCAGAACCGATTCATTCAAAACAAAGTATCAGTGCATCTTTGATTCTACGGTGAGTTAACCCATAATTAATTCTGGAATACTAATACTAGTAATAATTATTTTTGCTTTCAACGTGATTTTGTAAAATTACTCCTTCTATTTAATTTATGAGTATGTTGCTTTAGGAATTTCACACCGAATAAAAAAGTCATTTAATATTTTAATTTTTAAGAGAAGAATAAGATAATTTTATTAGATTATCCATCCTCATGCTACATTAATTGTCACACAATTCACATATTTCAAAACATTTAAAAACAGAAATAAAGTTGAAAAAATTAAGTGTAGAGTTTGGCTTGAATCTATCTTTTATATTATTATTTGTTGTTGTTTAATAATAATGTTTATCTTATAACAAAAATAGTAATAATTTTTAATTTAAAATATTTAATATAGAAAATAAAATATAAACAATCCGTACATTGCACGGATAAAAACTAGTTGTATTTTACCGTATATTTTTATGTGGCGAAAAAGGCATGTGAATTGAAAACGACAAGTGAACCATATTACCACATGCATGAGATCCATGTGTACTTTGTCAGATACTCCTCTCTCTCAAAAGTTGATAAAAAATTATAAAAATTATTATTATGTTATAAACAATTCATATCTATCTAATTAGTGGATGACTATCTATTGGATTGTGTTTATATTTTTGAAACCACTTTATATTAGGATTTTTTATCTCCCTATAAATAGGACTCAACTATGATGTAAAATATACACTGAATATATCACAATATATTGTTTCCTTCTCGATCTTCTTCCTTATTTTCATACTTTTTATAACACGTTATCAGCACAAAGCTCTAACCAAAAGGTGTGTTGTAGCTTACATCAAAGAGTATTGAAGCAAGGTAAATTTTAATATTATTAATGTTTTATTTATTTATTCATTTTTTTTCTTTTGATATATTATATATTGATCCCAAAGTATCAATATTATACGGACATGAACATTTTATAAGAGATACAAGTTCTTGAATTATAGCATTTATCATGTCCATCATTAAAAAAAAAGAAAGAAATATGCAAATCGAAACAAATTTGAAAAGATGCAAACAGAAAAAGTGTTGATTGATTTGAAAAGGAGAACTCATCGATGCAAACAAGGCAGAAGCAATTTATAGCTCTGCAGTAACCGTGGTATTTATATATATTATGTTTGCATTTCATGCCAAACAGTTGGCATATTGGTAGCAATAATCACTGCAAGTATGGCAAGTCTACTTGCAAGTCAGGGGTTCAAGACTGATCCATGAATTCTATTTTATATATTTTCCAAAGAATGATCGAAAAATAAAATAACAAATTTTTTTAAAATTGGAATCTATAGAACCCGATGTGGGACTTGGTTTGTTCCACCAGTCCAAGGAGTTATAATCTATTTAATACTATGCCACAGGGTTCTCAGTGCCCAAATCTTACTATTAATGGTGACAACTTCTCAAAGCAATCGAGGGACTTGTATTCATTCTTCATCTCCAATTTGTAATGTCTAACTCTTGCTTCAACTGTGTGCAAATTCCATTAAATGAAGAATACACATCGAACCAAGATGTGCATAATCATGTCTAGTGCTAAGGATTTCAAGTATTCCTGAAGAGTTTAAAGAGTAAATACATCATTGGAATTTGAACACACACTGACACTTATCATTGTGCAACTCCAACCATTTGGGCTGATTGTCTTATTGAATTAATAAAAATTTTATTAAAAAAAATTGTTGTTTTCACCGAGTATTGTACTCAGGATCCCACGGGTCATTCCAATCGCACCAGGTTGTTGTGTCTTTATTGATGAAATCAATATTTGATATCATTTTATTAAATTGGATAATTTCACTATTATATCGACAAGTTCTAATTTTAATGCAAATATTTCTTTGGTAGTGGTAATCATTATTTGATGTATCAATGATACTGCTCATGTGTCATAAATTATTAGTTTTAAATGTTAACACATTTATTTTTATGATGCAAAGACAGTCAAATAAGTATGATTTTACTTTGAGAAAAAATAATTTTCTTTATTTTACCTTATATATTTAATTACGTTTATTGTCAATTATTATTGAACGTTATGTTGAAACATGAAAATATCAATGTTTTTCATGAAGTAAATTAATATGATTTATATATTCTATCATTGACAATTTGACATTAAAGTAGAGCTTTATTTGATATAATTTTTGTTATTGTTCCCTAATGATCTCCATATGAGTTGTTTTGAAAGTTATATAAGGAATAATATGTTTCATCAAGTTGACTCATATCTTATGTCAGCTTCTATTTTCTTGGCTCTACACACATGTTGAGTAGTACTTTTTTCGAGATTAGTTATAAAATTTTTAAGCTATTGTCATATTAAAAATATGAATAAGTGGAGAAATTTATCCTAAATGAGTACATGTGCCTTGTCGTTTTGTTTTTCAATATGAAATTTTAAGAATGCGACAATCTCACAACATGAAATTTATGTGTTTCTTTATTGACATGTTTTAAAACTATTAGTGATGAAAAATTCTAATATTTTTTTATTGAAAATGATTACTATCATTATGATAAAGAGAAAAATTTGCCAATATAATTATGGATATACTTGCGCATTTGTTTATACGTGACGTCAATACTTGTTTGAATATGATGTTACTGAATGATATTGATCACATATTTTTTTTTTTGGAGATATTTGATGCTTGTTAGTTTTAGCAAGTAAAACTATGCAAGATCTCGTATGATCTTGTTTTGAATTCTATTTTCAATATAAATATTTTTTTTTTATATTTCCAAAAATTAACTCTCCGCTTAATTAGATTGGATTGTACGAACCACATAAATAATTGATCACATGTATACATAATATATTTTTATAACAAAAGTTTATGGATATAAAAATTTTAAAATAGCATATCCTATTTTTTTTATTGAGGTTAATGTGTTATAATGTAGTGGATCATGAATAAATATGTCAAGTTTCAAATGTATATGTAAAATTTATTTTCAAAATAGCGTAGTATATTTTATCAAAATTAATTGTTCCAATGTTTATTTTAGTGAACTTGTGGACAATGAGTTTTAGTACATCATCTTTTAATCTTTTATACAAGTATGTGTATATAATAGACCCAATTAAAGAAATAAAAATCAAAACATAGTTTAGATGTAACCTTTTCATACTTGTTTTACATTAATTTTCAATATTAACTTTAATAGAGTATTTTTTTATGGCGGAAACAGTTTATTCGAATGTTTTACAAAATGTTTCTTCCATACTCAGTTATACAAAATTTTTCTTCTATTTAGTATTGCTAGAAACCGTTGGTAACACTATATTCGTGTACGATGATAATTTGGAGATCTAAAAGATTTGTTATCCAGAGGTATTGGAAAATTTTTCAGTTTACATGTATATAGTTGAAATACCTCATATCGTAAAACCAAAAGTTTATAAACTAGAAGTTTATAAATTATAATATAAATTTTTTTTTTGGCTTGACTGGTTAGACCATCCCAGATCAACTATATGATGCGAAAAAAAAAATTAAAACTTATGTTGACATCCAATGAAGAAATCGAAGTTTCTTCAATCTGATTATCTCAATGTGCTAATAATTGTTCCAAAGAAAGTTTGTTCGACCATCACCATAAAATTTGGATTGAATCTAAAATGAATACAAGGTGATATTTATGTGTCATTACTTTCATCATGTGGATCATTTAGGTATTTTATATTTTTAATTGATGCATCAATTGAATGGTCACATGATTGTTCATTGGCAATTCACAACCAGAAGTTTGCGAGATTACTTGTGCAATTGAATCAACCAAAATCTAGTTATTAACTATTGTATGTCTATTGCCATTACTAATTGGGAACATGTATGACACTGATTCGCATCAAGCCATTTAAATTATCATGAGTTTCCCCTTTTACAAATGGTTTTTGGTCAAAAACCTAATATTTCCCATTTAAGAACTTTTGGATGTGCGGTATATTTTCCACCACAATGCATTAAAATGAGACCTCAAAGAAGGTTGGGAATATATGTTGGATATGAATCCTCATCCATGATAAAATAACTCAAACCAACAATAAGAAAGTCATTCATGGATCGATTTTCGATCATCGCTTTGATGAATTTGTTTCCCAACATTAGGGAAGCGAAAATAAGCAGTTGGAAAAAGAAATAATTTCGAAAGGGTTATCATTATATTATCTCGATTCTCGAACAAAACGATTTGAACTTAAGTTCAAAAGATAATTCATTTTCAAAATTTAGATAACCAATTGTCAGACGCATTTACTGACCTAAAAAGAGTGACTAAGTCACATATTCCAGCTGCTAATGCTCCAATGAAATTGATATCCCTCTTGGAAAAATTAAAATTGCAAATGAGTATGAGGCACGTTTGTAGCGTGATAGATCCATCGATTCCAAAATAAAATATATATATATATATACAATAAAAATCCTCAAAAAAGAAAAGGAGCAAAGAAATAAGATGGTCAATTCGAGGATGTAAAGACTCCTGAAGAGTCCTTAGACATAATTAATATATAGTTCAGTTCAAGAAGAAACTCAAGTACCTGAAAAGTGTGAAAACAAAGAGATTTCAATAAATTATGTCATCACTGAAATACAATGGAACCGAAATGAAGTCAATGTTGACGATGCTTTTACATATGATATAGCGCTTAAATGATATAAGATGAGGATCATGCATCAAAGTCTATTAAGGAATATAGACAAAGAAATGATTAGCCAAAATGGAAAGACACAATTGAGCCATAATTGAATTCGCTTGAAAAGCGACAGGTATTTGGACCTATAGTCCGTACACCTAAAGGTGTAAAGTCAGATGGATACAAATGTGTTTTGTACATAAGCGAAATTGTAAAGAAGAAATTATGAGATATAAAGTAAGATTGATTACCCAAAGAATTTCACAAAGACCTGACATTGATTATGAGGAATAATACTTCCCTATGGTGGATGCAAGTATTTTTCGATACTTGATTAGTCTGGCAATATATAAAGGATTCAAATTGTGTCAAATGATTTTATAGCAGATTTTTATGGCTAACTTGATTAATAACATATATATGAATACCCCTTAAGGACTCAATATGCTCGAAGCATATGCTTGAACTATTTAATATGGTTGAACCATATCCATGGATAATTAAAATGTTTGAAGCATAAAGTGTAATATGTCGACACATGCACTTTAATTAGTTAAATTGCAAAATGCAATAATTTTGAACTTATAGTTCAAACTCCAAGAGATTTTTAATAAACTCGAAGTTATAATTCTAGCAAACATAAAATGCGTTATATGTTTGTAGCCATTATCATGGTTCATTCGAGAATGATATCATTATATCAATATGAGAAATTTCAGAAGAATTAAGGATATTGATATATACATGTATATATCTATTTAGATTTAGCTAATAATTTATGTATTTTAGTTATATATTGTTTGACTTATATATATGATGTCATGTCATGCAATCATGAATATGTTTGTGGCAATTATTTGAGAATACTTATATGATTATGGTTCATGTTATGTATTTATTTTAGTATTTATGTAGTTTTATTTTAATATTGTTTGAATTACTTAAAGTTAAAGGAAACATTTCAAAATGAAATACCCCGACCTGAAGATCGAGCATTTAGTAAATTAAATTTGTGACTATCAAGTTAGGGAAAACAACTTCTAAAGTGAGTTTCTTTGATAAATAACAACTTATTTATAAGATAATCTCTATTAGATTGTTAAATGTCATACGTGACTTAATATGTCATCTGATATTAATTTATTAGCAAGATATTGTTATTCATTCACAGGAAGATGTTGGAATGAGGCTAAACACACATTTTAGTATGATAAATTGAATATTATTAGAATTCCTGAAGAGCTTCCAAATGTTGTATATTGCTTAAAGAAGAATTTGAAATGAAAGATTTGGAAAGAACAAAATTTTATTTTGAATTACAAATGGAATATTTAATGAAATTTTGGTACATCATGAAACCTATGCTGCGAAGGTAATAGTGTAATATCTCACAGATAATTGTTCGCATCAAGGGGAGATATAAATACACATTGCACTCGTTTTCCCTTAGTCACAGTTTTTTTCGGATGAGTTTTCCTGGCAAGGTTTTTAATGAGGCAGTATCCAATTGCGTAAGAAGAATTGTGTACTCTTTTTCCTTCGCTAATTTTTCTTATAGGGATTTTCTTATGAATGTTTTTAAAGAGGCATATTCTCTTAATTGATATCTATCTAATTAGTGGATGACTATCTATTGGATTGTGTTTATATTTAGTTGAAACCACTTCATATTAGGGTTTCCTATCTCCCTATAAATAGGACTCAACTATGATGTAAAATGTACACTGAATATATCACAATATATTGTTTCCTTTTCTTCTTCCTTATTTTTATACGTTTTATAGCATATTCTAAATTAAAGTTAAAATAATAAATAAAAATTCAAAATTATAATTTTTCAATTTAGGAGTGACTAATTAATTAAAATATATTAAATAATTATTTTTTGCACTTAGTTATTGTAATTTAGAAGACACATATTAACGCTTTGTTTGGTTGCACGAAAGAAAATGAGGAGAGAGAAATAAGGAAGAGGGAAGTAGGAGGAGAGATTATGGTGAGAAAATGAGTAGATTTTGTGGTTGTTTGGTATGAGAGAAAATGTGAAGAAATAGGGA
Source organism: Crotalaria pallida (assembly GCA_037953625.1). Taxonomy (NCBI): domain Eukaryota; kingdom Viridiplantae; phylum Streptophyta; class Magnoliopsida; order Fabales; family Fabaceae; genus Crotalaria; species Crotalaria pallida. Next base: position 117,684,700 of record CM075654.1, read on the forward strand.
AGAGAGAAAAGTTGAATTTTCCTTCCTTTTATTTGGTTAGAGAAAAAATAAGAAGAAAAACAAAATTTTCTTTTGAATTTTCCTTCTTTCTATGTGAAAATCTATATCTTTCCATTTTTTTCTCCAAAATCTCTTCATTTGAAGGGAGAAAATTTTTTTTAGTGGATCCCACCCATTTTTCTCTCCTCCCTCATTTTCTTTCCTCAACCAAACAGGGGAAATTCCTATTTTCTCTCTATTTTCTCCTCCCCAAACTCTCTTCCCCCAAAATCCCCCAACCAAACAAAGCCTAAATATATATTGCTTGAGTATTTGGTTAGATTGGTCCCTGACTTTGTAGGTGTCGGTCAAGTTAGTCCTTGACTTTATCGGAATAACATTTTATGCCTTGAGACTGCATTTTAATTCATATACGTCTCTGTCTTTATCCCATTTTAAAACAAATACATCCCTAAGTGACGGCAGAGACTAACTTGATCGACGTTCTTCTATCTCAGGAACTGAATTGCTATTTTTCTAGCAGGGACTAACTTGACCGACGCTTACAAAGTCAAGAATCAATCTGAGCAATTACTCTATATTGCTTAGATGGTTCAAGTCATTGTCGCTTGCAGTCAAGTGTTAAACATTGAACGGAAATGTCGAGAGACTTGCCCCACGGAGCTTTAGGCTTTGTTTGGTTTAAGGGATTTTGGGAGGAGAGAGTTCGGGAAAGAGAAAATAAGAAGAAAATGGAGATTTTTTTTTGTTTGGTAAAGGAAAGAAAATGAGAGAGGGGAGAAAATTGAGTGAGACTCACACAAAAAAATTTCTCTTCTCATGTGGCAAGAGAACGGAGAGAAAAGGGGAAGAAGTGAAGTGGTAGTGTTTAAAGTTCAATAATGTCCCTGCCTGATGCTTTCACCTTTTAGTTTACTTGCTCTACGTGTCGCCCAGTTCATTACATTATACTCTTCAACGTGAAGAAAGAAAATTGCTACTGTACATGCAAAACCAACCACATAGGATTTTTTTTTCATAATTTGGGATCAAAATTTTTATTATGTACTAGTAAATAATTAAAAGTAAAGAAAAAATTTGTGGTTATGTTTGATATATACATACATATGATAAAAAAAATATATATATATTTCTTTATTTTTAGTATCACAATGAAAAACTATATATATTTTTTTAAAATTATGTATAACAAGGGTATATTTGTCTTTTGACAAATTTATTGTTCTCTCTACTCATTTTTCTCTCCAACCAAATAAAGAGAAGGAAAATTCAATTTTTCTCTCTTCTCTATTTCTTCACATTTTCTCCCATACCAAACAACCACAAAATCTATTCATTTTCTCACCGTAATATTTCTTTCCTACTTCCTTCTTCTCTATTTCTCTCTTCCTATTTTCTTTCGTGCAACCAAACAAAGCATTAATTTACGGCTTAAATACTTTTTTATTTCTCTATCTTATTTTTAGATTTTAATTTGATCCTTAAATTTTAAAAAATTCAATTTAGTCCTCTATCTCAAACGCTTATTAATGTTAACACCGTTAAATTCTTCCTTTTTTTCTATTATGCTTTGTCGGAATCTGAAAATAGCTACCGGAATCTGAAAATAAAAACCAGAACTTGAGCAGCCAAGTATTTCAAATCTTCCATTGCCACCAAATTGTAACTCATCCTAAAGAAGCCAAACACCTCTCTCCGCCTCGTACTACATTTATGTTTTTATATATTCATGAATAGTATAATTGTTTATTTAGAGCACAGAGTGAATGGATAAAGGGAATTATCATATGTTTCATAGTCCACTTAATAGAAAACAGCAATGAGTCTTTGTTTGTGGTTGTGAAATGGCATCTTGGCATATTTTTCTCCATCTTTTTTCTATAACACAATTCTCATCTTTCTCTCTCTAAAGTTTCAAATTTAATGGATGTGACCCATGACTAATTATAATTTCCGCTTCATTTGCTTCCTTAGCGCCAAAAAAAAAAAAAAAAAAGGCTAATTTTATTTTTCTTTTTGCAGTTTTTTCTCATTGTTTCAGCTTTTTTATTCTTCTTGCTATGCACAGGCAGCTTTTTATGTATAATCAATTAACATTTATGATATTACTGTTCTTGTGACCTTTTTTATTTATTTTTTTTATATATAGGCTCTTCTTACATTCATTGTTATATTTATAGAAAAGAAAGATAATTTAACGGTGTTATAACGGAAGGGTGACATTGATAAACGTTTGAAAGATAAAAGACTTGTAACATCCCAAATTTTAATTCGAAGAATAATTAGAATAATAATAGGATTAAAAAAATGATAAATTTTCTAAAGAAGAGTTAAGGTGATGGATTGGTATCTCTTTTAGTACTGTGAAGGAGTTAGGAAACATTGGCATAGAATAAGAGGTTGAAAGACAAAACAAACAGGTGTTGGAAACGGTGTTTTTGGTGTTATAAACACTCTATATTAGGAAATTAGAAATAAAATATTTACAGCTCAAAACATAAATTCCTCCGTTAGATGTGATGGTTAGTATGCAGGGAAGCTTACTTTTAAATTTGAGCAAGATCTAACGGTTAACGAATGAGATATGACATTTTGAATTGCAAAGAAATGATAAGAATGCAGGCTAATCGATTAGCATGTTTGTCTAATCGATTACCACCTGGATCTAATCGATTAGCTATTGAGCTAGTCGATTAGATCGTGCCAGATCTGAAAAAAATAAAGGCGTGGGGCACGTGAAACGCCCCATTCTTCCTCCCCAAGTTAAGAAACACCCATCTTCCCCACAAGCTTCATTCTATAGCCTCCCTCAAGCTCTCCAAGTGCAAGATCATCCACTCCCAAGCTTTATCCCTCTCTTCCCCATCACTACCAAGCTTTCCCTCTCTTGTTCATCACCATCAATGGCTTCACTTTCTCTCTCATGCCACATAACTCTCAAGAAGAGCAAGTGAAGTCTCTTCCTCCATCAAGCTCTCTTTTGGACACTATTCCCACTCACCTATGGATTGCTCTCATCCAAATTCAAGTTAGGATCAAAAGGTTCAAGTTCTAGAGGGTTTAAAGGCAAGGAGAATACTAAGGGTTTGAGGTTTATCTTTCTCTCTCTCCATTGAGGTAAGGAGGGGTATTACCTCTACTTAAGGAATATATTCTAGATTGAATATAGTGAGAACTAAGGGTAGATGAATAAGTAGAATAACGAACCTTAGGGTAGCTGATATTACTAAAAATTGAAATAGTTAATTAAAGAAGATAAACTCGTTTTTATACTTGTGAAAATATAGGTTTATGACATAGGGTGACCATGAAAATTATGGATATATGTGTTATGTGAGTTTGATATTTGCCTCTTGATTATGAATTGTTTGTGACTGTTGACCTGTTATAAGTGCTTGGGAACTGATTTACTAAAATAAAATATGATAGAAATTGGAAAGTAAATAAAGGCAACAACTTATTGATTCTGGGAAATGTTGGATCACCGATGAGTATATCGGGTCACAAGTAATACAGTTAGTAGGACCAGTTATCGTTCCCATGAGGATTGAAAATTATTTCTAATTTCTTTCACCTAATTGCGATTGCTATGTGAAACTTGTATTGGTTTTGAGAACGATTAGAGGAATGAATAATAAAAACATAAAATAAAACGAGAAGAAAACAATTATGGAAAAGGTTAGGAATGTGGTTTCATTGTAGGATCAGGTTACTACTTATAAAAATCTTTTTTCCAATAAATCAACAACTTCTGAAACAATAAAAGCTAGATCCCTCATGACTATTACGTTTCTTACTAAACTTTACCCCTTAATCCCTTAAGTGAGTTTTAGTTTATAAAAGTTACCCAAAAGTATTCCTACGAGTTAAATAATTATATTGTTTGGTTGAAAGACCTACTAATCTAAATCCTAATCTTCCAATTAAGGTTCAGATTACCAAAGCAAAACATAAAGTAGCTAATTCTATGAATTGTAATTAAAACGCAGCCAAACAATTGATTTAAAAGGAAAACATTAATTCATAAATAAATTGTAAAATTAAGATCCATACAAATTCACCCTATTCCTAAAAAGAGATTTACCAACAAAGCCCAACACAGTTGGTAGATAGCTGGGTTCCTTAAGCATGATGTCAAGGGTTCGATCCCTGCCGTGGGCATGGAAAAGGCTTTGTTGGTAGAGGCAAAACCCACTTCGGTGATCTCTACGCCTCGGAGGGGATTAGTCTTCGGCTGTCGGCTGGGGGATACCCTTGGTGTACACCAAAAAAAAAAAAAAGAGATTTAGTTAAACATATTGGGAGAAGAAATACAAGAATGGGAAAAAATCATAATCATAGACAATAATGAATTTAGCCCCAAGAGATCTTCAATCATCAAGTGGATCCCTCCAGCAATATTGATCTTCAATCCTTGTGCCTTGCCTCTTTGCTCTCAATTGCACAACTAGTCTCTCTTCTCTAACCCTAAATTCTATTCCTAATCTCTCTATTGCCTCCGAAAAGTCTACTAAACCTAATGGAAAAACCTATATTTCAAGTCTAAAACTGATCCTAATTGAATCAGAACAAATATTATCAGAAAGCGGCCCAATTGGGTCTGCAACGTGGTCTGCGCGCCTGGGGGCCCAAGGCTTCACGCCTTGGCGCGCCCAGCTCTGATGCTGGTGGTTGACGGGGGCTGCACGCCTGGGCGTGCCAGCCTCCTTCCGACTCCGTTTTGCTCCGTTCTTGAGCCATTTTCAAGGTCTTTTCGTCCTCTTTCCAACTCCATATTTATTTTCTTCAATTAAGCTCCGAAAGTACATGAAAAAACCCAAAACGGGTCAAACGTTCAAAGAATCCTAAACTAATAACAATTCCTAAAACTAATAAAAATATTCTAAATTTACAAGAGAAACAAGTCAAATCCATAGTAAAAGGGAGTCTAATTCATGCTCAAACGTCATGTATTAGACCGAAATCACTCCCCCAAACTTAGCATTTTGCATGTCCCAGACAAAAGTAAAATAAAAATTCCAGAACACAAGACTACCCTCTAGATAAAAATGTACACACCTAATCTAGGACTTCGACTCACAGACTCAAACACTTATTTTGACAAGAAATTCATACAATTGAAACCTGGTCAGAATAACAAACTCCACAAGACCTGTAAGACCTGGACTTGTAAGACCTGGACTGATGAGGGTGGGGAGTGATCGCCGGTGCAAGAGGCACAGAGTAGGAGCGGCTCTTGGCCGACTTTTAAGGAAGGGGTACATGAATGAACCGGCACACCGAAATGAGGGGGTAATCCTGAGACTGTGTTGGAATGTGACTACATAGTACAGGAAGGCTTAAATGAATTGATTGGTACTATCCATATCAACAAGATGCATCTTCTTTTCGGTAGCCCATCACTTAAGAACTCCATAGTTAAGCGTGCTTGACTTGGAGTAATTCTGAAATGGGTGACCTCCTGAGGACAAAACACGCTGAAAAGACCCGTGTTGGTATGTGGGGACAGTCGCAATCCATTTGCCTGCCAGGGATGAACCAAAATGTGACATCATAGATCTTTTTACCATATAGAGTTAGACTTTATGAGTCTTAGTTAGAATGCATGTTTATGACATTTCCTTTAAGTTAATTGCTTGGTGTTATTTAATTGCCTGATTGTTAATTTCTATGCCTTGTTTCAGTTTTCTGTACATAGTTTCATTTTATTTTACTTGAATCCCCTTGTAAATGATTTGTATATGACTACGTGTGTTTTATTAAGTTAAGTGTATATTTTTATTTTTATGAGGGGTATGTTAGTCCGTTAGAATTGGATTAGATAATATTTGGACGGAAAAGATATTCCGGGAGCAAATCCGGCCACACATGTGCGATTGGGCTGCACATGTTCAACCCACAAGGACCACTGGGGTCCAAAACAAATTGAACCCCATAGACCCCTATAGGTGTCGCGGCTACATAGAGGAAAAGAGGGGAAGATCAACTTCATTTATTCATTGTGTGGAAAGTGGAAACCCTAGCCTCCCTTTTCCTAGTTTTCTCTCTCTTCTTCATCTTTTCACTATAACATCCCTAATTTAATTCCAAGTATAATTAAGTTGGTAATAAGCTTAGGGTGAAGAGAATTGGTAATTTAGTGTTTAGAATATATAGGGTGTATAGAAATAACTTAGGAGTAATTAAGAATGCATTAGAAGGTGAATCTGTCAGGCAATACTCGAGTCTTTGAGAAAACACTCGAGTATTGTATCAGAAAATCGATCAGTTAAAATGTTGCTCTCAGGAAACACTCGAGTCTTTTATGAAAGACTCAAATATTCTGGGCAAAATGGTGCTTAAGACGCCTAAGCGCGCCCAAGAGCAAATGGCGCGCCGGGTGCACCAGAATGGCGCACCAGCCCTGCAAGCACAAGAAAACACTCGAGTATTTTCATGAATACTCGAGTATTGCGAACAGACCAGAAAAAAATAAAAATGAATTAAACCCCCTCTCAACCACTCATTTTTGACTTCTTAAGCAAGCCATTAATTTTCCACCACAAATCCATTTCCTCCCATGCAAGAAACAAAGAAAAGAAAAATAAAAACACAAGGCAACACAACAACAACATATCATATTGCTCATCTTCTTCATTTGCTCTCTTTGGTCCAAGAGCAAGCATCATAATCATCAACACAAACCTTAAAACTAAGAACACTCATCGTCATACTCATCACCACCATCAAATTCTAGGCAAGAAAATAAGTTCACAAACCACTCCATCATTCCCTCATAAATTCGACCACCCTTCTCCCTATCTCCATTGAATTTCCAAACTCCATAGCTATAGAGAACTACACACTTTCATGCCTTCTCCCTCAGGAGACCAAGTGGAAGAAGTTAAAGAGGGGCAAGCTTAAGGGTCTAATAACACAAGAAGAGGAAGCTAGGGCTTTGAGGTTTTTCCATCTCTCTACCTTCATTGAGGTAAGAAGGTGGTATTACCTTGATTTAGGGCAGGACTTTTAGGATGTTTATAGTGGTAGCTAAGATTAGAGGAGGATAAGTATATCGATATATGTTAAGGAACCTTAGGGTAGTGGATAATGATAATAAGTTAAGTAAGATAATAGTGAAATGAACCCACTTATGATTTTATGAATTTATGTGAATAAAATAGGCTTATTTATGTCAGGTGCCCCTGTAGTTTGCACCTATTTTGTCAAACGCCCTTTAACTTTATTTTTCAACAAATATACCCCTAAAGTTTGCTCCGGTGAGCCATATACCCCTGCATGTCATTTCCGGCCACCGGTGCTGACGTGGACCACCGGAGTCAGCAAGTGATAGAAATAGGAGCCCTTCTAGTTTGAGTCTTTTTTGTCAGATACCCTTATATATAACTTCAAAAATTCATATCTTTTAAACCGTAAGTCCAAAAATTACAAATTTTATATCAAAACGATCGTATTGAAATATAAAATTTTAATATGTAATTATTTTACTTTTATGGATAATTTTCTAAAAAATTATTTTTTGGGAAATTTTCTATACGAATTTTGAATTTATGAATTATTAAAAATAATTTATGAATTGGATTGAACTAGTTTTCAGTGTAGTTTGAGGAACATAAAAATCATGAGTTTTGATTATGTCAGTCTCCGATGATTTTAAATTTAGTTTTTTTTATAACTTTTTTTATAGTTTTTTACAATTTATTTTTAAAAGCCAAAACTCATGATTTTTATGATCCGCAAACTATAATAAAAACAAGTGCAATCCAATTCATAAATTATTTTTAATAATTCATAAATTCAAATTTCGTATAGATAATTGCCCAAAAAACAATTTTTTACAAAACTATCCATAAAAATAAAATAATTACATTTTAAAATTCTATATTTCAATACAATCGTTTTGACATAAAATTTGTAATTTTTGGACTTACGGTTTAAAAGATATGAATTTTTGAAGTTATATATAGGGGTATCTGACAAAAAAGACTCAAACTACAAGGGCTCCTATTTTTACCACTTGCTGACTCCGGCGGTCCACGTCAGCACCGGTGGCCGGAAATGGCATGCAGGGGTATATGGCTCACCGGAGCAAACTGTAGGGGTATATTTGTTGAAAAATAAAGTTAAAGGGCGTCTGACAAAATAGATGCAAACTACAGGGGCACCTGACATAAATAAGCCAATAAAATATGTTGTTGAGTAATGTTTGAATGATGATGTTTATGTTGATGTGTGTGATTTTTAGGGAAAAGTTAATTAATGGATGCTTGGGTAGTATTATGAGTGATGACTTAGAATTTTGAGATGAATATGACTTAGTGTTAAGTTGGGTTAATTTTATGAAGGGAATAGAGCAATGAAAGAGTTAAGTAAAGTTAGAACTAAAAACTTAAGTCTAAGGGAATTGAGGAAGCTATAATATGGAGATGATTGAATGATGTTAGGTGAATGCATGACTTGTTTGTAACCTTTGAATGATAAGTATAAATGAAAAGAAATAAATATGAGAATGTAGTGTCCTTGAACACTTTATGTCCTTAACCCTCTGAGCCCTCAGGATTATGGTAATCAGGAGTTCACCAGGAGGTTAAGTATCTATGTATGACCTTATGGTTTTTCTGCAGTTCCAGTTGGGAAAGGCAGGATCTCCCCAGTCAACAAATGTGTGCAGAGTGTCAACTTAGGGATGAGAGTACGTACCTGAAACCCTAGCTATTGTGAGCTATTTATAGGGTTTGGAGGAAGTTAATGTGGGCCGTATGGGCCTCGTATCAAGGTGAGCTAAACCGGGATTCTGTGAGGGAATATAGGAGATTTATCCCCTTAGAGTCCGGATAGGATCAGCTCACGATCCCATGTAGAGGCTGTTGCGAGATTCTAGGAGATATGGGTGGAAGCGATAGGAAGCCTTGGTGAGGAAGTTGATGTGGGCCGTATGGGCCTCGTATCAAGGTGAGCTGAACCGGGATTCTGTGAGGGAATATAGGAGATTTATCCCCTTAGAGTCCGGATAGGATCAGCTCACGATCCCATGTAGAGGCTGTTGCGAGATTCTAGGAGATATGGGTGGAAGCGATAGGAAGCCTTGGTGAGACTGAGTCAACCTACCAGCCGACGTTATGTCTCGGTTCTAGAATCCCGAGCCGATGGAGTGAAGACCGTTGTTGAGGCTCGGTCCCATAAAGTCCGAGCCTGGTTTTTTGGTACGCTCGAAATGAACGTGTCCGAGCGTGGGACGTTTAAGCAAACCGAGGGAAAGGTCCTTGGAAAATCCTTTATATAGGACTGTAGTTTTTATACGGTCGGCATACCCTACAAGCCCCCCAGCTCGTAAGACTTTGAAAAGTCTGTGACGAGGTAATGAGCGCTTAGGATAAAATTTCCCGCATGCCTCGTGACAATTGTAATCGTGCCGACCGCTTCGAGGTGACGTTTTGGGTTCTCGAGATACGGCGCGTTTCCTTGTAAGTTGTGCCAAATCATTGCGTTTTTGAAATTTGAAAAAGTACCTTTTAGAATTGCCACGTCTCTCCCTATGATTGGTTGCATGCGTCCATGGGCTTTTGGCCCAAATGGGTAAGACGGAGGGAAACTGAAAAGTTTTCTCTTTTAACTAAAATTACCCTTTCTCTGCCTCATTACTCACTCTACTCCCAAAATTTCTCCGAATCCCCTTATTCTCTCTTCGAGTTCCACTTTGCTATCTCCGTTCCCAAATCAAGATCCCCCAAATCCTTCTCTAGTTTTAACAACTTCACGCAGGTAACCCCTTCTACTCCTCTTATTTCCATTCCTCCAGTTTTCTTTATTCGTTTGGGGTTGTTTTTCTTTTGGAGTGAGTTTTTCTTTGTAAACGGGTTTTCTGGTTTCGGGATTTTGCAGGGATTTCTGGGTAGAGTTTCTGGGTTTCTTTTGTTTTTAAGTGAGTGGGGTTTATACCTCAATTTGTTTGAATCATGAGAGGATGGAGAGGTTTTAGGGAAGTTTATCGTGAACTCTGTAGGAGATTAGGAGAAAATCCATCTAGTGACAGTGAATCAAGTTGTTCATCCTTTCCTGGGGTTTCTGAAGATTTTGGGAACGAAAGAAGTCCATGCTCGGAAAGCTCCACGCCTATCCCTGCTATTCCCCCCCCCTCAATTCGGGTTCTTCCGAGTTAAAACCATTAACAGTAGAACATCCATTGAATCCTGCCGACGAGACTAAGTGGTTATTAGCCTATAGATTTGCTGAGCGTAGAGCCCAAGTTAGACTTAGCCCCGATCATGATATGGGGGAAAAAGAACCTGTAGGAAATCCATCTGAGATGGGTGGAAAAAGTTCGGGGCTCGGCATTAGATTTAAAGTAAAAACTCGTGCTGTAAAAAATCCTAACGCCGAGCCTTTTTCTTTTTCCCCAGAAATGGTGGAACGCAGGTGTGTAACCAATCCTGAAGAATATCCTCTACCGCCTAATCATGCGCAGTACGATGCTATCTTTGATCGGGAAGTACTGGGGACGAGACCTTCATTGCTAACAACAAATAGTCTTAATAATCTCCGGCCGATATTGACACCTCCGAGAGCCGACGGAAATACCTCAGATTTCGTATTAAGACCTTTGGGAATCGACGATCGGATTTGCTTCGAAGTGCCGGAAAATCGTCAATATTTTTACTTTTATGAAGAAGTAGTAACTAAAGTCGGTATCCGCTTGCCCTTCTCCACCTTCGAGGTCGAGGTCCTCACTCATTTAGGAATAGCCCCAAGCCAATTGCATCCAAGTGGGTGGGCTTTCGTCCGAGCCTTTCAACAATTCTGCGATGTTGAAAACTTTGTCGCGTCGGTACGGTCCTTCTTTTGGTTATATGCTCCCCAAGTAAATAAGTTTGGCGATTCCAAGGGTCTTTGGGTGTCCCTAAAGGCTCGGAGGGGACATGCCCTTTTCGCCAAGGTGACAGACTCTTGGAAATCTTTCAAACCTCTCTTCTTCCAATACGAGTATACTGGGGCCGAAGTATGTTGGTTCATGGAACAGGTTGAAGAAGATGGAGTGATGAAGGTCGTGCCTCGGTTTCCGTTGGGTTGGACGATGAACATTTATAACCGAGGATCCTCCTTGTATCAATTCGACTATAAGTCGGATTTAACAAAAGCCGAAAGGCGATTATGCGACCACGTTTGGGAGTATCTTCAAGCAAATGGTCAAATTGATTCAAAACGAATTCTGCTGAAAGATACGCGAGACGAAGTGAAGGCGGAGCTGGGTATTTTATTTTATTTTATTTTTTTTTCTACTTTTTTTTTTAATTTGATCCATTTTTCTTGCAGAAGCGATGAGGAAGAAAGCAACCAAAGCCAAGAAGAGTGAAGCTCGGGCAACTAGAGTGTCACAGCTAGCAGCACTCAAAGAGTCTGCGTCCGGTTCTCCAATTAAGGGTCAATCTTCTGAGCCGACCCATCCTGAAAGGCCGACCGTTATCCCCAATACCACCCCCACTGTCAGGGTTACTGGTGTTGAACAGGTGATCAGAAAGGGCCGCGTTGTAGATGCGGTGAATATCGAAGTAGAAGCTCATTCATCTCCCCAAGACGTTCCCGAGCGTCCCCTCAAGAGGACTCGGCTAGATAAAGGAAAAGGTCTCGCTGGAGACTGGTTCAATTTGAGCAAGTCCAACAAAGGGATTGAAATTCCCGAGGGTAAAGAAGATGCAGCTGCCAAGACGGTGTGGGGTAGGAAGATGTCCGACTCATTCATTGCCACCGTCTTTCCTCCTGAAAATGCTGAGGTAATCGAGTCTTGGACCCCTGGGACTTGGGAAAATAATTGTAAAGCGTTGGTGAAAAGCTTCTTACGGGGCGCGAGCATTTTCCATCACCTTGGTCATCATGGTGATGATGCTTATGCTGGATTGGCTCCCGAGGAAAAGAAGAAAAGATATGAAGCCAACGAGCGAGAAGATTACTTGGAAATTCAGGTCCAAGGTCTGAATAAAAGGATACAAGAAATGGCGGCTGAAAATGAGAGGCTTCAAAAGGTTGCACAAGATTCGGAGGGGGCCAAAGTTCGGGCCGAGACAACACTTCAAGTTGCCGAGGCACAGATAAAGAGGTCGGAAGAGATTCAGAAAAAGGCCGAGGAGGATGCTGCTGCTCTTCTGGTGGCTACGGAGAAAGCTCGTTCTGCCGAGCAAGCTGCTGCAGTGGCTCAGGAGCAACATGAGTATGCTAAAGACGAGATACTCAGGCTCCGAACTTCCTTGGAGAAGATGAGCGCGAAAGCGCTCAAGCATAAAAAAGCAGCTAAGGAGAATCTGTTCAATTGGGACCATGCAATTGAAGATTCTTTCTACAATACTGCCGAGCAACTCCGTGTTCTAAATCCTGGGCTTGTGACCAAGGGCGCTGATCCTAATTTTGCTGTGAAAAAAGGTCAAATTGTCGGCCCGAGTGGGGTTCCCATAGATCTGAATAACTCCGACCTTCCGGACCATTTGGCCGAAGATTCTGAAGGGGAAGGAACCGAGGATGCCGAAGGTGAAGAAGAAGAAGAAGACACATTCAATGCTGACAGCATCGTATTGTCCGATGTAGAATAGTTGTTTTTTTCCCCAGAATTGGGTTTTTGTAACCGCCCCAGTAGTGGGTTTGAACTTTTTCTATGCTTCTTTGCTCGAAATATTATAAACGTTTATAGTATTCGCAGTCAACTGTTTGCTTTTTTTGATACTTTGTGTTAAGAATTCAAGTGTCAAGACCTCGGAACTCCAGCGCTTTAGCCAAGGTGGGTTCCTCTATCCGCGATGTAAAATGATTTTAATAACCATGTTTGAATCGGGAGTCTTAGTAGAATACTTGACGAGTTATAAGCTCTTGTTTGAGCTGTTTATAATCGTTCGCGTCATACACGGTGGCTTATCGAATATGAGGAAAAGTACGTAATACAATGAATTCAGTAACAGTCTTTTTATTAATCAGAAGCAGAAAGTACAATGGGCTCGGAGTTCCACCGAGCGTACACCATCATTAAACAAAAATGGATAAAACTAACAATTCTAACAAGAATAAATGAAACTATGAAACTATAACGAAAGAAAGATTCTAACTGTAATATCCTTTGAGCTTCGCCACATTCCATGAGTTGTTGATAGGAGCTCCCGAGAGAGTTTCAAGTTTGTAGGCTCCTGTCCCGGTTTTGAATGTGACTCGATATGGTCCTTCCCAGCTTTGGGCCAGTTTTCCGTCCTTTGCATTCTTAAGACCAATATCCGCCCTTCTCAAGACAAGGTCACCTACCTCGAACTCTCTGGGGTTAACCGAGCGATTATATCCCTTCGCCTGCATCCTTTTAGCGTGCTTTTCTCGCTCGGCAGCCAAGTCCCTGACCTCCTCCGACAAAACAAGATCCTCACACAGCAAAGTGTTGTTTAGAGGATTTGGCTGCTGCATAGCTCGGAAAGAAGGGATAATTTTTTCAATGGGGATGACTGCATCGCAACCGTAAGTGAGCCGATAGGGCGTTTCACCTGCTGAAGTTTGGATGGTGGTGCGATATGACCAAAGCACCTCATGCAAGTTTTCCACCCAATTCCCTTTTGCTCCTTCAAGTCTTCTCTTGATCCCTTGAATGATGGACCTGTTTACTGATTCCACCTGGCCGTTGGTTTGAGGATGTTCAACCGAAGAGAAGTAATGTTTAATATCCAAAGCACTGACCAAATCTTGGAACGCCCTTGCCGCAAACTGGGTTCCATTGTCGGTTACCAATATCTGTGGCACCCCAAATCGAGCCACAACTAGCCTCTCAAAAAACTTTTGCACCTTTGCCGAGGATATGGTTACCAAAGGCTCGGCCTCAACCCATTTTGTAAAATAGTCTATGGCCACGATCACCCACTTCAACTGTCCTGGTGCGGTTGGGAACTGCCCAATCAAATCCATTCCCCATTGGTAAAAGGGATAGGGAGATGAAAGAAAATGAAGTTCCTCGGCTGGTTTCTGATAAACGTCACTGTGAAATTGGCATTTATCACACCTTTTCACATGGTCTATCGCATCTTGTTGAAGGGTAGGCCAGTAGTACCCTGCCCTTAGGACTTTTCTAGCCAGTGACTTCCCTCCAATGTGGTGGCTGCCTATTCCTCCATGAACTTCTTCTAGTGCCAGCTTTGCTTTGGCGGGGTCGAGACACCTGAGCATTGGACCGTTGACCCCTCGGCGAAAGAGTACTCCCTCAACCAGTGCAAATTGAGATGCCTTCCTGACAAGTTTCCTAGCTTCCACCAAGTCGGTCGGCAAGGTCCCTTGTTCCAAATAGCTTGCAATTGGGCTAATCCAGCTCGAATCCAGTGATATGGAGAGGACAACGCTAGGTCCATGCACCATTTCCTGAATTAAGCTCTTATTGTTTTCAGAGTTTTTTGTTGAAGCGAGTTTGGAAAGAATATCCGCTCGGCTATTGCTTTCCCTTGGTATGTGACAGATTTCGACTTTCACAAATTCGGATGATAAGAATCTTACTTTTTCCAAGTATTTTTGAAGGATTGGCTCCTTCGCCTGATATTCACCCTTGACCTGTGATACCACCAATTGAGAGTCGCTGAGAATTTTCACCTCTCGGGCTCCCACTTCTTTTGCCATCCTCAACCCCGCCAAAACAGCTTCATACTCCGCCTGATTGTTGGATGTTGAAAATCCGAACTTCAAGGAGTATTCAAGGGTGACTCCCTCGGAGTTCTCCAGAATTATTCCTGCTCCTGCCCCCATCTTATTGCTCGATCCATCCACATAGATGTTCCAATCCGAGTTTGAGCTCGTCAATGGCTCAGTGAACTCGTTAAGGAAATCAGCCAAGGCCTGAGACTTCATCGCCTTTCTCGGTTCGAAAGTTATTTCAAACTCAGAAAGCTCGATAGCCCACATCACCATCCTTCCTGCCAAATCAGGTTTCTGCAATATTTGTCGGATCGGTTGAGCCGTTCTGACCGTGATGCGGTGGCTGTGGAAATATTGGCGCAATCGCCTGGCAGTTATTACTAAACAGAAGGCTAATTTCTCCACTTTTTGATATCTGATTTCCGGTCCCTGGAGAGCTCGACTCACAAAATAAACCGGAGACTCTTTACCTGATTCCTCCCGTACCAAGACCGAACTTACCACAGAATCTCCAACCGACAAATAAAGGAAAAGAGTTTCGCCATGGCTCGGACTAGACAAAATGGGAGGCGATGCCAAATAATGTTTAAGGTCAGTAAAGGCCTTTTCACATTCTTCATCCCATTCAAACATCTCCTCCTTATCTTTCCTCAGCAGCTTGTACCATGGAAGGGCCTTTCTAGCTGACTGAGACAGAAACCTTGAAAGAGCTGCGACCCGACCTGTTAGCTGCTGAACCTATTTGATGTTCGAGGGACTTTTCATCTCCAAAATGGCTCTGCACTTGTCCGGATTGGCCTCTATTCCACGCTCTGTAAGCATAAACCCGAGGAATGATCCAGCCGGAACTCCGAATGTGCATTTTTCCGGGTTCAGCCTCATATCAAACTGTCTCACCCTTCCTAAGATTTCTTTTAAGTCTTTTGCATGATCTTCCTCTTTTAAACTTTTCGCAATCATATCGTCTATATAAACCTCCATCCTCGACCCAATCAGAGAACCAAAAACCTTGTTCATCATGCGCTGGTAAGTTGCCCCAGCGTTCTTCAATCCGAACGGCATAACATTATAGCAATAAGTAGCGTTTTCTGTGATAAACGAGGTTTTTACCTGGTCCGGGGGATACATTGGGATCTGATTGTATCCCGAGTAAGCATCCATAAAGGACAACCTTTGATAGCCAGCCGAACTATCCACCAATTTATCGATGCATGGTAGTGGGTACTGATCCTTCGGGCACATCTTGTTGAGATCTGTGTAGTCCACGCACATCCTCCATTTCCCGTTGGACTTCTTGACTAGCACAGGATTGGCCAACCAATCAGTGTATACCACCTCTCTAATAAATCCAGCTTCTAAAAGCTCAGCTACCTTCTCATCAGTCGCTTGCGCTTTCTCAGTTCCGACCCTTCTCTTCTTCTGACATACTGGCTTGGCGCCAGGATATACACTCAACTTGTGGCAGATGAAGTTAGGATCGATTCCCGGCATGTCTGCTGAGGTCCATGCAAACAAATCCTTGTTTTCAATTAGAAGTTCAGTAAGCTCTTCTTCTAGCTTTTCCGACAGGCCAACCCCTATCTTGACGTAGTGAGATGGCTCGGGGCCGAGGATTACTTTTTTAAAGTTCCCTTGTGGAGTTGGTCGAGTTTCGTCCTCTTCTCTGACGTCAAGATCGGCCAAGTTGACGCTTCCTTTATTCAATGGTTCCTTCATAATTTTCTCATCATCTAGTTTCAGCTTTGCCAAACTGATGTTATAGCATTTTCGGGCCAACTCCTGATCAGACCATACTGTTACTACCTTGTCATCCGACCCCGGAAACTTCATGGCCAAATGCACTGTCGAAACGACGGCACCGAAAGATTGGAGTGCTGTTCTTCCGAAGATAGCGTTATAGGCCGAGGGAGCTTGGACAACGAGCCACTTTACCATTTCCGTTCGGGCGGAAGGTGGTTCACCCATTGTCACTGGGAGGTGGATATGGCCTAATGGAACGATCGAGTGTCCCGTGAAGCCAATCAAGCTTCCCTCGAATGGAGTAAGATCCGACCTTTTCAACTTTAATTTCTCAAACAGATCAAGGAACATGATGTCCGCCGAACTCCCTTGATCAACGAGAATTCTTCTTACTTCATAGTTGCCCATCCGAACTGTGACGACCATTGGATCATTATGGTCTTGCAGGATGTCTTCAAAGTCTTCATCACTAAAACTGATTACAACGTTCTTCTTTCTTGGTTTCTGAATCGGTCGGCTTGCCACCGAAAGAACTTGCCCCACGTATTTCTTGCGGTCACACTTCTTTTCCCCACCACCAGCAAATCCTCCAGCAATAGTACCGATAAGAAAGTCATTTGCTTTTTCGGATTGTTGTATTGGGGCTCTGCTTGCAGGTGGTGAAGGACTTTTATTCCTCTTCTGTTCGGTTTTGGGAGGCGAGGGGCTTTTCCTTCTCGATCGCTTGCGCAAGGCTTCCCCGATGTAATGCTGAAGCTTGCCATCCCTTACCATCTCTTCAATTAGATCTTTCAGTTGGATACATTGGTCGGTGGTATGCCCCCATCCACCATGGTGATCGCAATACTTCGATTTATCCTTTTGGGCCGCCTTTCTTAAGGCTGGTGGCCGAGTAATATTGCGCATTTCAGTATGCATGGTCTCACGAAGGATTTGACTCCTCGGGACCGTTAATTGAGTGTATTCCTCGTACCTGCCTTTGGGAGGCAGTTTATCACCTCTTTCTTGTTCCCTCTTGTCTTTCCTTCCTCTTTCCCGAAAACGATCATTCTGACGAGCCTCGTTTTGGCGAGGCCGTTGCTCCTGTCGTCCTTCAGTACCCCTTACCGCAGTGCTTATCCTTCGGAACTCCTCTAGGTTGACATATTTCCTGGATCTTTCTCTAAGTTCTGCCATGTTATGAGGTGGTTCCCCGATCAAACAATCTTTGAAATCTCCGTCCAACAATCCCTGAGTAAGTAGGAGAACGGATACCCTCGACTGTAAACCAGATATGCCACTGGCCTCTTGCTGATACCGAGCCAGGTAGTCACGTAAAGACTCGCCAGGTCTTTGTGCGACTCCAGCTAAAGAATGATCCGACTTGGGCTGTGACATGCTTGCTGTATATCGATTGAGGAAAACCCTCCGAAGCTCAGCCCAAGAACTGATGGAATTTGCCGGTAGGGAATTGAACCATCTCAGCGGCGCCGGGCCTAGCGTCATTGAGAAAGCTCGGCATTTCATTTCATCTTCTCCTCCATAAAACATCATGGAAGACTCATAAGATGCAATGTGATCCATCGGGTCAGTCGTCCCATTATAGCGAGAGACGTTCTGATGGCCCATGAAAGCTTGTGGAGTCCGAAATGCCATGATTGCGGCTGTGAACGGGTGTCCCGGATGCGTTTCAGCAGTAGCAGGTTCGGCAGCCTCATTCGAAGTAAAGGGTGGAGGCAAGGGAAGGTTACTTGGGTTGCCAAGGGCCATGCGAGTGCCTTGTACGGCAAGCCTAGCCATGCTTTGCTGCTGTAAAGTCGCGATAGCTTGGTTTTGCTTTTCGATTAATGAAGTTTGAGTCCTCAAAATTTCCATAATTGACTCTTCTCTTCTCCTAGCCGAGGAGGTCGTCATGTAAGATCTTCCCTGAGACTCGGAACGTTCACCACCCTGAAGTGTTCCAAAGCGTCCTCTAGTAAATTGCGGTACTCCCCTAAACAAGGGTATTTCTCTACCAGACCGCTCGGTTCGGGAGTTTTCTCGAACATGACGTTCAGCTCGTCGCTCCTCCCCAGTTCGGGATCCAGCAGGGGCTCTTCTCGACTGGTGTGGTCCAGAATCCGCAGTATCAAGCCATTCCGACACATGACCATCAGAAACATGACGTGGCTGAGAACGTCGTTCATGGCCCTCCATAGCCGGAATGACGGCGGCTTGCGGTTGGACCTGAGGAACAGGCGGATCAACAGGGTGGACCACTGGAGGAACTTGGGGGTTCTCAACCTGATTACCCTCAAGGGGGGCCAGTCTGTCCCTAACATTCCTGCCAGCAGCATTCCTAGGTCCGGCGTTCTTTGGTGGTCTTCCTCTAAGGCGACGGCGGAGATCACCTCCTCCTTGGTTGTCATCGTCGTTGTTTGCCATTTCGTGCAGTGAGCGATGGGAATACTGGTTATTCGTTCCCCACAGACGGCGCCAATGTAGTGTCCTTGAACACTTTATGTCCTTAACCCTCTAAGCCCTCAGGATTATGGTAATCAGGAGTTCACCAGGAGGTTAAGTATCTATGTATGACCTTATGGTTTTTCTGCAGTTCCAGTTGGGAAAGGCAGGATCTCCCCATTCAACAAATGTGTGCAGAGTGTCAACTTAGGGATGAGAGTACGTACCTGAAACCCTAGCTATTGTGAGCTATTTATAGGGTTTGGAGGAAGTTGATATGGGCCGTATGGGCCTCGTATCAAGGTGAGCTGAACCGGGATTCTGTGAGGGAATATAGGAGATTTATCCCCTTAGAGTCCGGATAGGATCAGCTCACGATCCCATGTAGAGGCTGTTGCGAGATTCTAGGAGATATGGGTGGAAGCGATAGGAAGCCTTGGTGAGACTGAGTCAACCTACCAGCCGACGTTATGTCTCGGTTCTAGAATCCCGAGCCGATGGAGTGAAGACCGTTGTTGAGGCTCGGTCCCATAAAGTCCGAGCCTGGTTTTTTGGTACGCTCGAAATGAACGTGTCCGAGCGTGGGACGTTTAAGCAAACCGAGGGAAAGGTCCTTGGAAAATCCTTTATATAGGACTGTAGTTTTTATACGGTCGGCAGACCCTACAGAGAAATTAATGGTGAGAAAATAAAGAGAGTAAGGCCATGAGAGCCCAATAAATTGTAGCGCTACATAATGGTCCGGCTGGGTAACATGCCCCATTAGGTGCAAACGTCCTGTTAGGAGACAAAGGTCCCAATAGGTGCAAAGGTCCCAGTAGGTGCAAAGGTCCTGTTAGGTGCAAACGTCTCATCAGGTGCAAATGTCCCATTAGGTGAAAAATGTCTCGTTAGGTGTAGAATGTGTCACCACGGATCATTGTGCGTAATTAAAAGAATAAGTAAAAAGATATGTAGGGGAGATGAATGGTTTAGAATGGTAAAAGATCATGAAAGGTCCTAACGGGTATAAAGCGTCTTAATGGGTGTGGAAAGGTCCTGATGGGTGATAAACGTCCTAACGGGTGAAAATGTCTTATTGGGTGAAACTGTCCTAACATGTGTAAACGTCCTAATGGGGGAAATCAAAGGAAAGTGAATATGTGTGAATGTGTGTGAATGTGTGCGAATATGCTTGTGACTTCTTGGTGTGGTAGCATTATGTCAGGAGTTTAATAGGCTTAGTTTATTACTATAATTTTTTAGAAGTTATTTTTTAAGTTCTGTGTAATGCTACCCTTCTTGCTATTTTTAGTACAGGTACAGAAGGAGCTTACACGAGTCATGGCCGAGCAGGAGCACACCACACTCCGTGGAGTGTGGGTATTTAGGGGTTTGACCACTTGTTGGTCTGGGAATTTATTTTGAGAACTTTATGTATATATATTAAATTTGTCTTTTGGGAGCTAGATAACTCCAAGAGCTGGTTTATATTTTTGGAACTAATGTAATGAATGAACTAGATTATATTTCGGCCCTGCTAGCCTACTGTTGTTTATATGAAAGTTTTTGTTCAGGTTCTTCAGGAAAAGTATATTTTGGGAATTTTCCTAAAACAAAGCAAACTTCGTCCGATATTACGGAGATTTTTATAAGTATATAATTAATTAAAAGTTTTAAACAAGAATTTTTCAAGTCACTAAATCTAATCGGGGTAATTAGTATATTAATTTAAGGTAGGGTATTACATTCACCATCAATCACCAATCATTTCATCAATCCATATATAAACACCATAGATTCCTAGATCAAACCCAAGTGATCACTCTTCTACATAACAAATCACCATAATCACCTTCTACTCTTTTCTCGCGGTTGGATTTTCTCTCTTCTAGAGAGGAGGATTCTCAAAAAGGAGTGCTAGACTAAGGAAAGGAGTTTGGATCTCTTGCTACAGGAGAGGAGGGCTGGATTAGAAGAGGAGTACCATCAATCCCAGTTTTTAGAAGACACAAGAGGTAAAGGGGTTGTTTCCCTAAATAAGGGTTAGGGTTTGATAGGGAGTAATTGGGGGTTTTGTTACATTGATGATTATTATTGATAATTATGCTTTATTATCTGTTTATGGTGTGATTTGAAGTGTTAGGATTCTGATTGTGAAGGATCTATGTGAAAAACATAAAGTTTTGCAGGGGCTGAAATTGTTGATTTCATTGTTTTTGACCGCAGGAGGTCCTGGTAAATCATAGTTATGATGATCCAATGAATCTAAGATTTTAGTATGTTATTCACTGATATAAATTAAAAAATATTAATATATATAATATTTATTAATAAAATATTATTTATATATGCGGGTACCCACGGGGTCGGCATCATAATACCTGTTCCCACCCGTGAGGGAATAATGCGGGTACCGTTGCGGGTATTTTTGCAGGTATTTTTTGTCCAATATAAAAATTAGATTATTTCAATTTAGTGATTTTTACTGTTGGATAAATTATAATATATCTGATTTTTAATTTCCAAAAATATACTTATATAAAAAGATTCCTTTTCGAGGCACTATGTTTGTCGGAAAAATTTCGAGGCACCACATTTGTCGTTGGAGTTTTCCTCGCACTAGAGCGATTGTAGGTACATAATCATTATCTGCATGTGAAATCATTATCCTCAGTTTATAAAAAAAAAAAAACATTATCTTAAAAAAAATAACATTAAAATTAAATTTAATTTGAAATTAAATAGATTATTCAAGCTTTATAAGTTTTCCAAATCATTATATATAATAGGATTTTTATGCTTGATGTGAGTATTTTTTTTCCACATTCAATCTTTGTATGTGTTTTCCTCCTTTAAATCTCTCTCTTTTTCCATTATTTTGTCCTTCAATTTCGCTCATCCTAAATTATAATTATTGATATTACGATTTTTTAATTTATATTATTTGGTTTTGGTATTTTCTTCTTGCTGTTTAGGTGTTGTTGTTTGTGATGGTGATGCTAGTTCAGGGACTAATTTCTTTGAAGTTTTTGGTTATTATTTATTGATTTTTTAAATTGTTTATTTATAATTATGAATTTTGAATTTGTTTTCAGGTTCAAGTAGAAATGTCGCCTAACTTCAAGGTAGAGAGGAAATTGGGAAAAGATGAATTTGGTCAGATTTTTGTTGGCTATCGTGAGCGACAAACCCTAGACATGTGGAGGTAAGTTTATCTAATTGCTTATTGGTTTTTGTGTGTGTTTAAGGAATTAGTGTAGTTTTGACTTCTGAGATTGATTTGGTTTGAGGTTGATTTCAACCTTACATCTTTTAGGTGGATCTTAAATTTGAACATAGAAACATTAAATGATCTAACTATGTTTCATCAATCTGCACCTTTTGCTATTAATACTAAGAGAATCACTTTTGATAATTGATATGTTTTTTGTGAAAGGTCAAGAACAATAGAAATAATTATGTATACTTCATTTTTTTTGGTAATTTTTTTTTGAACATTTTTTAGAATTTATGATCTTCAATTTCGAAAAAAGATCTAAATAAGAAGTATTATATTTTATTTCTTGAATGAGAGATGTTTTTTTTAATTGTGAGCTCTTTTCTATTTTTTGTATTGCAATTTTGAGGAATTCCAAAAGTGTTGAAGATTGTTATGATTTTTGTTTTAATTCTTTTTCTCTCTCATTCAAGATAGATTTTAAAATTTTGTATATTTAATTTTTTTTTGTACTTATGTAATATTTTTGTTTTTTATTGAGTATTGCATTAGCTCTTTATCTTACTTTATCTATGAAGATAATATATAAATGAATAAATATTTTAATCTATAGTTCATTATAAAGATTAAGATCCAAATAAGTAGATCGTTTTATAATTATTTAATAAATATTAGTTTTTTAAAAATAAAAATCATAATAATATTAATTTTCAACTAACAATCATATTGCAATATCGAAATTAAAAGAACTTTAAGATTTTTTAAAGAAAAAACAAATATTAGTTTTTTAATTTTTTTAATTTTATATTAATATTTTTATATTTCTAAGCATTTTCAGATGGATTCTATAATAGTGTTCATATTTGGAATTAAAGGTTAATTAAATAATTTTCATGGTGCAGTTGTTTATATTGTTGAGTTCTAATAAAGGGGTATATTCTTATATTCCTAAGCCCCAATAATAAGTAAACAATTACTCAATAATAGATAACATCATCTTTGCAGAAAAATTTAAATCAAAATGATTAGAACAATAAGAATAAAAAGTTTTAGGATTCTATTTCAAAAAAAAAATTAGGATTCAATCTTATTATTAATTTGAGATAATATAATCGATAAAAAAAAGTAAAAATATTTAATTATAATTAATAACAATACATGTGATAATCATATTTTAAAAAATACTGATCATACAAACAAACTACTCCGTCCATCACATAAATATAAGAAATATCTCATGATATCATCAAACAAAAAAATCAAAATGTTTAATTCTGATTTAATTTTGATTTATGATAATGAAGTTGATAATCATATATAAAAATGTCAATTTATCCGTAAAATAAATAAGGATTGGAATATCTCAGATAAAAAGTATTACATTTTTTATTAATACGAGGAAGTACAATATTTATCAATAAGATTATTGAAATTAATTTTTTTTAAGTGTAGGGTTTGGTTTGAACTCATATCTTCTTATATAATTATTTTTTGTTGTTATTTAATAATAATATTTACTTTATAATAAAAAAATAATTTTTAATTTAAAATATTTAATATTAAAAAAATAAAATATCAATAACTCGTGCATTACACGGGGTAAGAGTCAGTAAGATTATAATGACAAATAAAAATAATCGTAATTTAATTTTATAATAAATATGTGCTAGGAATTACTCCATCCGTTTCATATGTAGTGTGTTTTAAGGTTATGTACGAGTTTTAAGAAATTGTTAAATGATGTAAGAATTTGTTGTATTTTGACTATAATGCCCCTATATAATCATTATTGAAGAGAGAGAAATGTATTGGAAGTGAAAAAAAAAGTGTAATAAATAGGAATGTGTTTGGAAAAATAACATTAATATGTAATGAATTTATATAAGAACAAAACTTATAAAACATGATACAAATGCTAAAATAACATTACATATCAAGCAGCGAGAGTACGATGATTGTTAAGAAAAAATAATGTAAAAAATTGCTTTCTGTGATTTAACTCCACAACCAGTCAATGTTTTTGTTTGCATTAGTCGTCGACATCTATGGACCCTTATCTGTGGGTGTGATGGAAGCTCTACATACATTATTAAATGATTCTTCGACATACTTTAGGTTCTTATCTAACTATCAAAAACAAAATGGGAAAATTGACAACAGTATTGCTCATTCACTCCGGCTCTTACAGCTTGTTTCTTTATGCATTATGGGTCCCAAACTCACGTTTCCGCAAAAGCTATCAGAGTGAGGCTTTTTGGTTTGCGACATCCAAACGCACCCTTAATTGTTTGCCACGGTAATGTTGTGCAGCTAATTGCCTCCATTTTCATATATAGCACTACTTATTGTTCTTATTATAAGCTCATTTCTCTCTCATAAAAAAGGCTTATAACAAGGATTGGAGGGAGTATATTAAAAGAATTGCCAGAACCGATTCATTTAAAACAATGGTATCAGTGCATGTTTGGTTCTACGGTGAGGTAATCAAGAATCAACTTTGGAATGCCGACTCTACTAATAGTATGTTTGGTTTTGGGGCCAGAAAATCAATTCTGGCCTCAAAATCATGTTGGAGCAGAAACAATTGTTAGTAATGTTTGTTGGAAACCAACAATCGGCCTAACAATCTACTAGAGGGGGTGAATAGTAGTTGGGAGCGATAGTACCAATTTTTCGGATATAACTGAAATCGGTCGAATAATGCTTGCTGTTAAAATAAAAATGCTTACTTTGGACCGAGCAGATTCTGATAATCGGTTATCTATGCCGACCACCGATTATCTGAGCTGCGCCACACAAAGATCAGATTTGCAGCGGAAAAGAGCTAGCACTATCTGAGCAAAAATAAAGCTTAGCAAAGCCGATTAAAAAGCTCGGAATAAAAACTGAAAGCAGTAAATAAGAGAGAGACAACAAATTTTATACTGGTTCACTCACAATCACTGTGAACTACATCCAGTCCCCCTTAAAACCTTTAGGGAGCCTTTAATAAAAATCAATTCAATCAGTTACAAACAGGATTTACAAGAGAACCTCTCCAAACCTAACCCTTCCAAGAGTGTACCAAACTCTGGAAATTTACCCCGACTTGAATTGATGGCTGAAGAACCTCTCCAGCACTTCTGTCAGTGAAACCTTCACCGAGCACAAACAACGGTGGGAAGTACCTCTTCCAGCGCCTCCTTGAAACCTTCAAGTAGCTCCACCGGCGAAGAACCTCTTCGACTTCTACTTGGAAACCTTTCAAGACTTTCACTTGCTTGAGAACCTCTCAAGACTTGAAAACAGATTGAATGAATAGAGATAGCTCCAACCTGGAACTCAAATGTGTATGATTCTTAAAGTTTGATGAACAGATGAGTGTACGGATGTATGTTTGAGAAAGGATTTTGCAGAGAACGATTTGAAGCTTAGATTCAAAATATAACAGTTTCTCTCTCTGGCTCTATCGTTTTCTTTTCTGTGTTTTTCTTCTTTGTGATTCTCAGAGAATGCGTATAAAATTCTACTCTTGTTCTTTCTTTTTCCTTTTGAGAAGAAAAGCCACGCCTTTTATACTAATTACCAGCATACAGGAGGTACGAAAAAGAGGAAAATATCCTGTGACACAACTTATCCTTTCCAACGGATATTCTAGAAAATATCCAATTTACTGCAACGATCAAAGACACATATGTCCTTTATCAGAAGATAATTCCAGACGTTTCCACTTCTCAGCAACGTTCCAAATCAGTCTCTTTTTCACTACTGATTCAAAATTCCAAATTAAAATTCAAACTTGGTGACATATAGGCGCTTTGAGATAAAAACAAAAATTGCCAGCCACACTCAGTACAATAAAACCAGTACAGAAATGAAGAGGTGCTAGCGGCGCCGTACTGTTGGTTGTTAAAGAAGATGAACAGTATTGTCGAGCTTACAGACTAGTCGAGCTTGGCATCTGTTCGAGCTTGGGGACTTGAGTGGAGGATCTGAGCTGAGCTGGCCGAGCTGATCTTTTGGCCGACTGTTTTGCTTTGAGAGATAGCTCGGATTGATCACTTCCGAGCACGCCTGAGCTTAAGCTGATTTACACTGACCTCACCAACACACCAATCCGATCTTCAGCCTTCCGAGCAAGGTGTCGATACCAATGTGAACACCGAGCTCATCTCGGAATTTTGACTCTTTTCATCCCAGTGATCAGATTCCTTTGTCTCCGTCGATGGCCGAGATCCACGACCAATGCTTCAACTAAGACCGAGATCCGAGATTTGACAATAACATTCCAAGCTGATTTGACAATAGCCCTGGCCGAGAACCGAGCTCACCAAAGTAATTGACGGACCGAGCATATTGAGTTGATTCATTTGGCTTCATCAACATCCGAGAACTGAGCATTATAAGACCAACAAGCTTATTCATTTGTCTTCATTAAAACCTTGGCCGAGAACCGATCTCATGATATATTTGTCTTCATCAAAACCGCTTTGATTCAACAACAATCTCCCCCTTTTTGATGATGACAAATGCTTGTTGATTTTGTGCGGTTCTCCTGAATGTATGCTCGAAAATCACTCCCCCTGAATAGCAGCTTTCTCCTTTCTCCCCCTATAGTGCTGACTGAGACAACCAAAACAACACCTTTCTCCCCTTTTGGCATGATAAAAAAGGAGCCAAAGAATTAAGCGTATTGCCAAAAAAGTGGTAGGAATTAAATTCCGAGAATAAAACAGAGAGCAAGCATAACAGATACCACTTGTTGTAAACATGAGTATACCACTTGTTAAAAATAAAAGAAACTAAAAAAAATGTATACTCTTGCCTTACTCCCCCTGAAGATAATATGTTGGAAAAAAATACAACCTTTCTCCCCCAGAAAATGTAGCGAAAGAGTAACAAGGAGAATTGACAAGCTTTTTAAAATGATAAGCAAGTATTTGAATGAATAAAAGAAACCCGAGTAATTGTACATTGACATAAGACTATGTGGTGGGTGATTGAAAACATTGACCGACCATTAGCGTACACTCGATTCATCTAGTATGTCGAGTTCCCTTCTGATATGAAAGTGAGTTTCTCTCGGTAGAGGTTTTGTAAAAATGTCGGCTAATTGATTTTTAGTGCTTACAAATTCGATAACACAATCACCTTTTTGAACATGATCTCGTAAAAAGTGATGTCTTATTTCAATGTGTTTTGTCCGAGAATGACATACAGGATTCTTAGTTAGGTTGATTGCACTTGTATTGTCACATTTGATAGGAATGTGGTCCAATTTCAAGCCAAAGTCCGACAATTGTTGCTTCATCCAAAGGATTTGAGCACAACAACTGTCAGCTGCAATATATTCTGCTTCTGCGGTGGAAAGAGCAACACAAGCTTGCTTTTTAGAAAACCACGACACCAGAGAACTTCCCAAAAGATGACAAGTTTCACTAGTGCTTTTTCGGTCAAGCTTGCATCCCGCAAAATCAGAATCATAATATCCGACCAAACTAATGTTGGAGAGTGCCCTAGTGGCAATCATATTTTCTCTTTTACTTGTACTTATTTCATGTTTATGGATTATTACTATTAATAATAATGAGGCATTTCATTTATTATATTTATGCTTTAATTGTTTAATTAAAATAGATGTAATAAAGTCCTTAGGATTATAAGTTCAATGTCATAAGAATATCAAGTACATGACTTGATAGTGAGATCTTATTGATTGATAATTATCCTTAAAGATTCCCTAGTCGAGTATTATAGTTAATAAGGACAACTATAATACATCGAGACTAGTATGTGGCAGACTGATGACTGTATCTCACCGGTCATGGATATGGGATATCAAGTCTTCACGTAAGTACACATTGGGACAATTGTGTACTGGATTGACCCGCCATGAGAATGCTACATGGGTTATTAAGTGAGTGTCATAAGCGATTCTCATAGTGACAATGGTGTACATGGTCCTTCGACCTGAAGTCGCTACGGTTCCCAACATGAGGAATTATATACTTTCACGCAATCAAACGTCATCTTTAACCAAGTGATCATAACGGTTGTAGTCGGGTATATGACAAATCATGTAGAGGGATGTGAGTGACGTAGATGGGATTTGTCCTTCCTTATCAATAGGAATTATATCTCTGGGCCCCTTGATTGAGTGAGACGGTGAAATGTATGGCCATACTCAAGACAATCAATATGAGATAGTGACGAGACTTGTTTAGACGCGTCTACTCAGGGATCAAGAAACCATAGGTTACACTATTCATGGGTGACACGTTCCATGCCATGATTGTAACTATGATATTTGGACAAAGGGATTAAACTTACACATGTTCATTGGTCAGAGTAAAAGGTTTAGTCAAATCACAGACATTCCTGTCACTTGGGTAGCAATGATGTGTTGCTAGATACCGCTCATTGCTTGTAAAGTTAAAATGTGATTTTAACATTACTGCCAACGTTACAGGAACCTATAGGGTCACACACTAAGAACAGATAAAATTGGAGATATCACATTTGATAAAAATACAATAGTTGTATTTTTATAAAATTAAATCTTTCTGATATGATTAAGATATGATTCGTTTTATCTTTATGTATAAGATATAAATTTGATTTTATCTTCTACATATAAGATAGGATTCGAATTTATCTCCTAAAAGCCCAACCAGTTGGTCTGATAATATTATAAATATAATATTATTAGCTTTAGGGGAGATAGATGTGTGAGACACAGAACGGCAACCTAGCCGTCATATCAGAGAGTGAGTGATACACAGACTCTCTCTTCTCTACTAGCATTGAGAAGAGAGACGTGACTCCAATTGGGAATTTGTTTGTGTGGATACCAATAGAGGCACAACACATTGATGTGCTCGTGATTGACGAAGCGTTCGTGATAAGATTCGTTTGTCTCCTCTTCCCTGCAAAAGGTAATTTAATTCCCTATCTCAAATCATGCTTTCACATGGATCCTGGATGGAAATAGGATTTATTTATTTATTTAATTTTTTTTCCGCTGCGTTTGTCGCATCCTATTTCCTAACAGTGAGTTGATAAAATATAATATTTTTTTATAATTCGTAACAAACATAATTTTTAATAAAATAATAATGTATTTTATTTAATATGTTGTTTGTTGTATGGTGAATGGTCATGACCTCTTAGATCGTTTCGCGCCTTGTGTATGTTTTATTTTCTTTTGGTTTATTTTTAAATACGGCCTGCGTGTCGTGCCTCTCTCTATATTCAATATGTATTTCTTTTCTCATCTAAATCCCCTCATGAACGAGGTTTCTATTTGTAATAATTTTATTAAAAATTGCGAAAGACTTGAAGATGAAAAGGAAAGGAGATTTAAGGAAAGCTCTTGGAGAAGGACCGGTGCATACATTCAAGGAATGCTCTTGGAGAAGAAGCCATGCGTTTAGGATCTTTGTATTAATTCACTCATTGGCTTGGGTGAATTAGTTTTTCTAGGCCATGAGCATATCACGTAGTTTATAATTATAGTATGTATGTGATGCATGTTATCGTTATAATGTATGTTAATGTAAGATAAAATAGGTGAGATCACTTAAATATAAAACCCCTCAAACTGAAATATTAAGTTAT
Source organism: Crotalaria pallida (assembly GCA_037953625.1). Classification (NCBI taxonomy): domain Eukaryota; kingdom Viridiplantae; phylum Streptophyta; class Magnoliopsida; order Fabales; family Fabaceae; genus Crotalaria; species Crotalaria pallida. Next base: position 117,714,290 of record CM075654.1, read on the forward strand.
ATGCCTTCCAATGCTTGACACTCGTCTTGATTGATGTCGTTTTGAATGTGGGTCTGCTAAAGTAGAGTACGTTTATCTACATTGGTCAGACGCGAAGGAATAAATGTAATATTCGTTATGTCAACCATTGGGTCTAACTTAAATGGATGGTTCAATAGGATTGAAGATCTATAGGCAAAAGAATTGGGTATAAATTAATAAGTTAATTTTGAATAAATGTTATTCACCCAATTGATCCAAGAGTCACATGAGATGTAATTGTGAAAGGGTTCCTTACCTAAATAATATAATTGTGGGTGATCAGCTAAAGTTGACTCATGATAAGATGAAATATGGATCTTGGTCCCACTAGAAAATCTTGCGCTGAGATTTTCCGAGTTGATATTGAGGGTTATTGATTTGAGGAAAATAGTGGGAGTAATATTTAATGAAAGTCCTTATTAAATATTTAATAAACATGATTTTAATTCTGCTTTTATTTTGTTGTTAGATCACCATGGCTTCAAACAATTCAAATAGTTTATCACTGCGATCGGTCCTTGAGAAGGACAAACTGACGGGAATTAATTTCCTGGACTGGTATCGAAACCTAAGGATTGTCCTTAGGAATGAGAAAAAGCTGTATGTGCTAGAGCAACCGCTCCCTGAAGCACCCCCCGCTAATGTACCGGCTGCTGAGCGGAATGCTTTCCGAAGGCATCAAGATGATGCATTGGAGGTTGGAACTCTCATGCTTGGCATCAAGATGATGCATTGGAGGTTGGAACTCTCATGCTTGTCACCATGACCTCTGAGCTTCAGAAAGTTCATGAGAACATGAGTGCGTACGATATGATCGTACACTTGAAGGAGCTCTATCAAGAGCAAGCAAGGCATGAGCGTTTTGAGGCCACAAAGTCCCTTTTCACTTGTAAGATGACAGAGGGAAGCCCAGTCAGCCATCATGTTATCAAAATGATTGGTTATATTGAGAATATTGAGAGGTTGGGTTTTCCACTAGGTCAAGAGTTGGTCGTTGACTTAGTTCTGCATTCCTTACCACAGAGCTTTAGTCAGTTTGTCATGAATTACAACATGAACAACATTGACAGCACTCTAACTGAATTGTTAGGGAAGTTGAAAACTGCTGAGCATGATATCAACAAGGGAAAAACTGTCTTGTTGGTTCAAGATGAGAAGGGCAAAGGTAAGGCCAAAGGGAAAGCCAAAAAACCTAAGGGTAAGGGCAAAGCTAATGTAGCTAAGGCTCTTAAGCCTAAGGGTGGGGTGTCTAAAGAGGGAGAGTGCTTCCATTGCAAAAAGAAGGGACATTGGAAGAGGAATTGCCCACAGTACCTTAAAGAGATTGAAATGAAGAAAAGTGGAGACTCTTCTTCAGGTATTTTTGTTATAGAAGTTAATTTTTCTGCTTCAACATCATGGGTATTAGATACTGGATGTGGATCTCACATTTGTGTTAATGTGCAGGATCTAAAAAGGAGTAGAAGATTAGCTAAAGGTGAAGTCGAACTGCGAGTTGGAAATGGAGCAAGAGTTGCCGCCATTGCTGTTGGAACTTGTAGTTTAACCTTACCTAGTGGATTAGTTTTAGAACTAGAGGATGTTTATTGTGTACCTGCTATTCGTAGGAATATTATTTCAGTTTCATGTTTAGACAAAGTAGGTTTTTCGTTTTCAATTAGGAACAAGTGTTGTTCCATTTATTTGAATGAGATGTTTTTTTGGCAGTGCACAATTAATAAATGGTCTTTATTTGTTAGATCTTGATCATCCAGTCTATAACATTAATGCTAAAAGGTTTAAATCAAATGATACAAACCAAACTTTTCTTTGGCATTGTCGTTTGGGCCATATAAATGAGAAACGCATTTCTAAGCTTCATAAAGATGGATTCTTAGACTCATTTGATTTTGAATCTTATGAGACATGTGAGTCTTGTTTGTTGGGCAAGATGACAAAGGGCCCATTTACTGGCAGCAGTGAACGGGCTAATGAATTTTTGGGACTCATACATACAGATGTATGTGGACCTATGAGTTCAAATGCTAGAGGAGGTTACCCGTACTTCGTCACATTTACTGATGATTTTAGTAGATATGTGTATGTATATCTGATGAAATACAAACATGAAACCTTTGAAAAGTTCAAGGAATTCAAGAATGAAGTAAAAAATCAACTTGGCAAACGTATTAAAGCCCTTCGATCTGATCGAGGTGGTGAATACCTTAGCCAAGACTTCGATGACTATCTAAAAGAATGTGGTATAGTATCTCAACTCACTCCTCCTGGAACACCCCAGTGGAATGGTGTTTCAGAAAGGAGAAACCGAACCTTGTTGGACATGGTTAGGTGTATGATGAGTCAATCGGACCTTCCAATCTCTTTTTGGGGACATGCTCTACTTACAGCTACTTTTACACTTAACCGATCCCCATCGAAAGCGGTTGAAAAGACACCATATGAGATATGGACTGGGAGGCGTCCTAGTATGTCTTTTCTCAGGATTTGGGGTTGTGATGTTTATGTGAAACGTCTACTTTCTGATAAACTTAGTCCCAAATCTGACAAATGCTACTTTGTAGGATATCCTAAAGAAACTAAGGAATACTATTTCTACAATCCCACAGAAGGCAAAGTGTTTGTCGCTCGCACAGGCGTGTTTCTTGAAAGAGAATTTCTCTCTAAAGGAAATAGTGGGAGGAAAATAGATCTTGATGAGATTCAAGAATCCCAAAGTAGCCAAGACCAAGCAATGGATGTTGAGCAAGTTCCACAAGATGTTGTGGATGTACAACCTGCTCAAGTTACACAAGTTTTGCGTAGGTCAAGTAGGATTCCTCTTCAGCCAGAGAGATATGGATTTCTCTTGACTCAAGAGGATGACATTATGATTTTTGATCAAGATGAACCTACTACTTACCAAGAGGCTATAAACAGCCCTGACTCTGAGAAATGGCTTCAAGCCATGAGATCTGAGATGGAGTCCATGCACACCAACCAAGTTTGGATCTTGGTTGATCTACCTGATGGGGTAAAACCAATTGGGTGCAAATGGGTTTTCAAGAAGAAGACTGACATGGATGGTAATGTACATACCTTTAAAGGATGATTGGTTGCTAAAGGTTTCAAACAAGTTCATGGTATTGACTATGATGAAACTTTTTCACCAGTTTCCATGCTTAAATCCATTAGGATCTTGCTTGCTATTGCAGCATTTCATGATTATGAAATCTGGCAGATGGAGTCAAAACTGCTTTCCTTAATGGAAATCTTTTAGAGGATGTGTATATGATATAGCCTGAAGGTTTTGTTGATCCAAAGCATGTTGGAAAGGTTTGTAAGCTGCAACGATCCATTTATGGATTGAAACAAGCTTCTAGGAGTCGGAATATTCGATTCGATGATGCAATCAAACAATTTGGTTTCATCAAGAACGAAGAAGAGTCTTGTGTATATAAGAAGGTTAGTGGGAGCGCAATTGTCTTTCTTGTGTTGTATGTGGATGACATACTACTCATCGGGAATGACATTCCTACCTTACAGTCTGTTAAGACTTGGTTAGGGAATTGCTTTTCTATGAAGGATTTGGGTGAAGCAACCTATATATTAGGCATCAAGATTTATAGAGATAGATCAAGGAGATTTCTTGGCCTAAGTCAAAGTTCGTACATAGACAAAGTGTTGAAACGGTTCAACATGCAGGATTCCAAAAGGGGATCTTTGCCAAGGTCACATGGTATAACCTTGTCAAAGGAACAGTGTCCTTCCACTAAGGAAGAAAGGGAACGCATGGATAGAATTCCATATGCATCTGCAATTGGATCTATCATGTATGCCATGATATGTACTCGACTTGATGTTTCGTATGCTTTGAGCATAACGATCAAATACCAGTCAGATCCAGGTGAAGGTCACTAGACAGCAGTCAAGAATATCCTAAAGTACTTAAGAAGAACTAAGGATGCTTTCTTGGTATATGGAGGTGAAGATAAGCTGGTTGTAAAGGGTTACACCGACGCTAGCTTCCAGACAGATAAGGACAATTTCAGATCACAATCTGGATTTGTATTTTGTTTGAATGGTGGGGCTATATGCTGGAAGAGTTCAAAGCAAGAGACTGTAGCCGATTCTACAACAGAAGCTGAGTATATAGCTGCATCAGAAGCAGCAAAGGAAGCAGTTTGGATTAAGAAGTTCATAACTGAACTTGATGTTGTTCCTAGTATTGAGTTTCCAGTGGACATTTATTGTGACAACAATGGAGCCATTGCGCAAGCTAAGGAACCGAGATCTCACCAGAAATCCAAACATATACTTCGGCGTTTTCACATCATTCGAGAGATAATTGACAGAGGAGATGTGAAGATATGCAGAGTTTCAACAAATGATAATATTGCTGATCCACTGACTAAACCTCTTGCTATAAAAAAGCATGAGGGACATGTTAGGGCTTATGGTATTAGATACATGAACGATTGGCTCTAGTGCAAGTGGGAGATTGTTGGAGAGTGCCCTAGTGGCAATCGTATTTTCTCTTTTACTTGTACTTATTTCATGTTTATGGATTATTACTATTAATAATAATGAGGCATTTCATTTATTATATTTATGCTTTAATTGTTTAATTAAAATAGATGTAATAAAGTCCTTAGGATTATAAGTTCAATGTCATAAGAATATCAAGTACATGACTTGATAGTGAGATCTTATTGATTGATAATTATCCTTAAAGATTCCCTAGTCGAGTATTATAGTTAATAAGGACAACTATAATACATCGAGACTAGTATGTGGCAGACTGATGACTGTATCTCACCGGTCATGGATATGGGATATCAAGTCTTCACGTAAGTACACATTGGGACAATTGTGTACTGGATTGACCCGCCATGAGAATGCTACATGGGTTATTAAGTGAGTGTCATAAGCGATTCTCATAGTGACAATGGTGTACATGGTCCTTCGACCTGAAGTCGCTACGGTTCCCAACATGAGGAATTATATACTTTCACGCAATCAAACGTCATCTTTAACCAGGTGATCATAACGGTTGTAGTCGGGTATATGACAAATCATGTAGAGGGATGTGAGTGACGTAGATGGGATTTGTCCTTCCTTATCAATAGGAATTATATCTCTGGGGCCCTTGATTGAGTGAGACGGTGAAATGTATGGCCATACTCAAGACAATCAATATGAGATAGTGACGAGACTTGTTTAGACGCGTCTACTCAGGGATCAAGAAACCATAGGTTACACTATTCATGGGTGACACGTTCCATGCCATGATTGTAACTATGATATTTGGACAAAGGGATTAAACTTACACATGTTCATTGGTCACAGTAAAAGGTTTAGTCAAATCACAGACATTCCTATCACTTGGGTAGCAATGATGTGTTGCTAGATACCGCTCATTGCTTGTAAAGTTAAAATGTGATTTTAACATTACTGCCAACGTTACAGGAACCTATAGGGTCACACACTAAGAACAGATAAAATTGGAGATATCACATTTGATAAAAATACAATAGTTGTATTTTTATAAAATTAAATCTTTCTGATATGATTAAGATATGATTCGTTTTATCTTTATGTATAAGATATAAATTTGATTTTATCTTCTACATATAAGATAGGATTCGAATTTATCTCCTAAAAGCCCAACCAGTTGGTCTGATAATATTATAAATATAATATTATTAGCTTTAGGGGAGATAGATGTGTGAGACACAGAACGGCAACCCTAGCCGTCATATCAGAGAGTGAGTGATACACAGACTCTCTCTTCTCTACTAGCATTGAGAAGAGAGACGTGACTCCAATTGGGAATTTGTTCGTGTGGATACCAATAGAGGCACAACACATTGATGTGCTCGTGATTGACGAAGCGTTCGTGATAAGATTCGTTTGTCTCCTCTTCCCTGCAAAAGGTAATTTAATTCCCTATCTCAAATCATGCTTTCACATGGATCCTGGATGGAAATAGGATTTATTTATTTATTTAATTTTTTTTCCGCTGCGTTTGTCGCATCCTATTTCCTAACAACTAAGACTAGTATTACTTGGATAAAACAGACCAGTGTTCTCGGTTCCTTTTAAATATTTAAATATTCGTTTAACAACAGATAAATGTGATTCCGTCGGTTTAGCTTGAAACCGAGCACACATACAGACGCTGAACATATATCAGGCCGAGATGCAGTTAAATGAAGAAGACTTCCTATCATGCCTTTATATTTACTTACATCTACCGACTTACCTGACTCATCCTTGTCGAGATAGCAGGAGGTACTCATCGGTGTGGCTGCATTCTTGCAATTTTCCATGTCAAACTTCCGTAGGAGCTCTTTGCAGTATTTTCCTTGATGCACAAAGATGCCTGATTTGGCTTGCTTTACTTGAAGTCCGAGGAAGAATGTGAGTTCTCCCATCATCGACATCTCGAATTCACCTTTCATTAGTGCTGAGAATTTCTTACATAGAGACATATTAGTAACACCGAAAATTATATCATCAACATAAATTTGTACTAATAAAATGTCCTTTTTAGATTTAAAAATGAATAAAGTAGTGTCAACCTTCCCTCTTTCAAAACCTTGTTCTAAAATAAAAGAACTCAACCGATCATACCAAGCTCTCGGCGCTTGTTTCAGACCGTACAGAGCCTTTTTAAATTTGTAAACATGATTCGGAAATGCATGGCTTTCAAAACCAGGAGGTTGTTTCACATACACTTCTTCATTTATAAATCCATTTAAGAAAGCACTCTTGACATCCATTTGATACACGGTGAATTTCATGATAGATGCAAAACCAAGAAGAATTCGGATTGCTTCAAGCCGAGCAACAGGAGCAAAGGTCTCGTCATAGTCGATACCTTCCTCTTGGTTGTAGCCTTGAGCAACAAGCCTCGCTTTGTTTCTTATAATTATCCCTGATTCGTCCATTTTATTTCTGAAAATCCATTTTGTATCGATTATAGAATGATCATCAGGCCGAGGAACTAATTCCCAAACATCATTTCTAATGAATTGATATAGCTCGTCTTGCATAGCAATATCCCAATGTTCATCCTCAATCGCTTTACTAACAAAATCAGGTTCAATTTGAGAAACAAAAGAAACGAAATTGCAAAAGTTTTGAATAGACCGACGAGTTAAAACTCCCTTTGAAATATCGCCGAGCACATTCTCGATCGGATGGTTCTTGTTTGTTTTCCAAGCAGTAGGGAGGTCGTCCCTCCGAGCTTCGATATCAGTTATTACAGCGTCGTCTTGTTGAGCTTCATTTCCAATTATGATCAGTTCATCATCATTTTGCTTGTCCATTGAGTTTTCTTTGATTCCTGCACTTTTCACACAACTCAAAGTATCCCCTTTCGGAGACTCATCAAATACCACATGTATAGATTCTTCCATAGTGGAAGTTCGTTTTTTGAACACTCGGTAAGCTTTACTTCGTGAAGAATAGCCTAAAAATATACCTTCATATGCTTTTGAATCAAATTTTCTGAGATGATCTTTTCCATTGTTTAAAATGAAAACTTTGCATCCAAAACATGAAAATAAGATATGTTTGACTTTCTTCCTTTGTAAAGTTCATAGGGCGTTTTTTTTAAGATAAGCCGAGTTAGAACTCGGTTTAATACATGACAAGTAGTATTAACTGCATCCGCCCAGAAATAATGAGGCACTTGAGATTCATTCAGCATAGTCCGAGCAAGTTCTTCAAGAACTCGGTTTTTCCGTTCCACAACTCCGTTTTGCTCGGGAGTTCGTGGAGCTGAAAATTGATGCTCAATGCCGAACTTAGAACAAAACTTATCAAATTTGTGATTCTTGAACTCACTGCCATGGTCTGTTCGGAAAACTATTACTTTTTGGTTTACTTGGTTTTGGATTCGTTTGACTAGCTCTTTAAAGCTTTGAAAAGTGTCACTTTTTGCAGCTAAAAATAAAGTCCAAGTAAATCTAGAAAAGTCATCAACAATCACTAAGGCATAGTGGTTACCTCCAAAGCTTTTCACTTGCGATGGTCCTAACAAGTCCATATGAAGCATTTCTAATGGCCTTGTTGTGGACACCATCGCTTTAGATGAAAATTTATTTTTGGTTTGTTTACACTTTTTACAGGAAGTGCAAACACCTTCTATATCAAATTTCAGCTTTGGCAGGCCAACCACTAAGTCTTTGGATTGAAGTTTCTTTAACTGATTTACATTTATGTGAGCAGTCCGTCGATGCCATAACCAAGTATCATTTTCTCGGCAGGTAGAAACCAGAGAAGAAATTTCATTTAAATCTACCAAATAAGTATTGTTTGATCTTTTTCCCACAAATTTGATCGAATTGTCTTTGTCACTTTTAATAAAGCAATGAGTGGAGGTAAAAACGACATGATTACCGATATCGCAAAGTTGGCTAATGCTCAAGAGATTGTGTTCCAATCCTTAAACGTATAAAACATTTTCGATAATCAGGTCGGAAGAATTTCCGATTTTACCTTCACCCAAGATTTTACCTTGATTATTGTCTCCATAAGTGACATAACCTTTTTCTTTTGGAGTAAAATCGGTAAAGTGTTGCTTATCTCCAGCCATGTGCTTCGAACATCCACTGTCTAGATACCACCGATTTTCCTTTGTTCGAAAGCACACCTACAAAACAGATATTACTTGTTCATTTTGGGTACCCAGACAGTTTTGGGTCCCGGTCGGTTAGTATAGGGATCTTCTCCCTTGACAATCCCAACAAATGAGCCGTCGGCCACACCATATCGCCTGATTTTACATTCATCCGGCGTATGTCCGAGGATGCCACAGTAAGAACATGTCGGCTTTATAGAATGATTTTTTTATTTGAAAATGAGCCGACTTTTTGAAATGTTTTCTTTTTGGCATGTGTGTAACCGAGGCCTGTTTTGTTCGAATTGCTTCTTTGTTCAACAAGTAATCGGTTTAGCATTGTATCACTTTTTTGAAAATGTTGCATTAGTAATATTTTTTTTTATTTTATATTATTTGATTATTTGATTTTTTAGAGTCACAAACCTAATTAAAAATAATATAATTGATGTATATTCTAAATTTCAGGTTGTAATCTTTGGATAAATTAATAACTCTTTTCGAGGGGTTGAAGCTTCGATTGAAGAAGATTGCATCTTCTTAAGGGCCTAAGCTTTAATTTCATAAGAATGCATCTACCGAGATTACAATTCCTTTTATAATTAATTTTGTTTATTTTATTTATTGTAATATATCAAAATAAATTTTGTTTATTATAATAGATAAAATCATTATATATAATAGGATTCTTATAATTAATTTTGTTTATTATAATAAATTTTGGTTGAATGTTTTTTTCCTTGATGGATTTAAAGATTATTTTCTACTATTATAAATAGAGGAGTTGGTCATAGAGGAGTTACTGAAGTGAATGAGAGAATAGAAACAGAAAAAAGAATTTGTGTCAAAGAAGAAAGAGCTTCATCGAGAAAAAAAATAAAATTAAAGATGGATTTATCACAAAGAGTCAAATATAATTAATTTTGATTATGATAATAAATTTTGGAATGTTGTTTATTGTAGGTAGATAATCATTATCTCCAACCAAAATTACAATTTGAAATTAAATAAATTATTCAAATTTATTTAATCATTATCCTCAGTTTGTTGAAAAAAAAATCATTATCCTCAATAAAATTATTATAAAAAAATAATTAAAAAATCACTATACATGATAAGATCACACTTTCAATCTTTACATTTATTTATTTTTTCACTTTTAGATCTATCTCTCTAATTTTTATAATTATCTTTTTTTAATATTTCTTGTTTTATATTTCTATTATTTATTATTTTTATCATTTGATTTTTGTGCATTGATAAGTTCATATTCTGATTCTCCTTTTATTTTTTTATTTTATACTATTTGATTATTTGAGTTTTCAATGTCACAAATCTAACTAAAAATAATATAATTGATGTATATTTTATATTTCAGGTTATTATCTTTTGATAAATTAATAACTCTTTTCGAGAGGTTGAATATTTGATCGAAAAAGATTGCAATTTCTTGAAGGACCTAAGCTTATTTTTCCAGCTTTTTATCTTATGTAATCTATGAAGATAATATATAAATGAATTAATATTTTTAATCTATGATTCATTAATCTATGAAGATAATATATAAATGAAGTAAAAAATTATTAACAAATTGTTTAGATCGATTACTTTTTTTAAGTGTAGGATTTGATTTGAACTTTTATTTTTTTATATTATTATTATTATTTTTTTAATAATAATGTTTACTTTATACGGAGTAATAAAAATACTAATAATCTTTAATTTGAAATATTTAATATAAAAAAATTTAAATGTCAAGGATTCGCACAGGACAAGAGCCAGTTGTATCTTACAGTATATTTTTATGTGGCGAAAAAGCACGTGAATTGATAACGACAGGTGAACCGTATAACCACATGCATGTGATCCATTTGGATTTTGTCGTATACTCCTCTCAGATCAGATCTATTACAGTAGCTACCTTCTCAAAAGTTGATAAAAAATTATACTTAAAAATTACTCCTTCTAATTTCATTTATACGAAAAAAAAATTATTAATGGTCTTAAATATAAGCAAAAATTAACCAACTTTTTATTCCAAATATAACCATTTTTAAAATATCTATATAAAGTGATTACAACATTTAATTTTTGTTTAATTCCTAATGCAAATTTCCTAAAGTAGTCAATTTTTTATGTATTTGAAAAAAATTAAATACACTAACTAACTTTCTTAATACAGTAGTTATTTTTGTTAATAAACAAGACCGGAGGGAGTATTAATTTAAATTAAAGTTAAAATAATAAATAAAATTTGAAAATTATAATTTTTCAATTTAGGAGTGATTAATCAATTAAAGATATACTCCCTCGGTTTTTTATTATCTGTCATTTTTTGAAGAAACTTTTTATCTTTCATGTTGAAGATGTCAAGAATGTAATAAATGTTATTTTTCATGTTTGCCCCTATTTAATATGTCTTGGTTTATGTAAGTAGTGGAGAAAAATTAATGATTATAGAAACAGAAAGGATATAATGGAAAAAAACATAATTAACGTATTAAAAATCTAAATAATGATGAGATTTCTTAAAAAATGTGTTTTGTTTAAAATATAAATAAATAAATAAGAACGGAGGGAGTACCGTTAAATAACTAATTTTTGCAATTAGTTAATTTAGAAGACATAACATAAGGATACAATACTCATCCTTTGCTATACTTATTGCCTAAATCTAAGGTCAATATGGATTTAAGTCATTGGACGGCTGAGATTGATGAATGGGAGCATAGTGTATGTATACATCTGATTAAGTTGAGTGCACCATAAAAAATGATCATATGTAGGTTTTTTTATTAAACTGTTTTTTTTAAAGAAATGATAAATTCTCCTAAAACTAATGATTTTTTTAAAAGTTTTTAACACAGGTTTACTCACAATATTTTTTTACACATATTCGTATACATATTTATAAGAATATGTTAATTTTGAATACAGTTTTTACTCAATGTAGTTTTTTTCAGAAAAGAGAGTAACAAAAATATAATCCAAATCATAAAAATGAGTGCATATCACCGAGGAAAAATACACATAGAATATTTTTGAAATGACTAAATTTGAAAAAAAAAATTTTAACCTCTATCAGGGAGTACATAATAAAATTTTTAAAAAAAATATGAATAACAAAAAAATATATATTTGTGAAAAGGAAAATACATAGGATATTTAAAAAAGTTTAAAAAAATAAAAAAAAATCTACAGGGGCTGAGAATTTTGCATTGTAAATTAGAAATGAGATCTATATTAAGGACAAAAAAGTATTCAAAAAATTGTGATTAATGTATTTTTTAAGGTCATTATTTTAGGAAAATTTATCATTAAAAAAACTTACAAAAAAAACGTACAGATGCGTACTCAACTTAACCAGGAGTATACATATACCATGCTCGTCTCCATCAATTTCAAATGTCCAATGGTTTAAATGAAAATTGACCTTAAATTTAGACAATGACTATTTGTACTCATCCATGTAGAATGAGAATTGTATAATGACCCAAACATTAAGTATTTATTGTTTAGATGGTTCAAGCATTAAATATGACCTTTTCTTTTAACACCCCCCATTTTTCTTTCAACCTCTCATTTTTTCTGCCTCACATAAGACGGAAGTGCTTTTTTTCACCCTTTCCGCCTCTACCAATAAATTTACACTTCCACTTCATGTGAGGCGGAAAAAATGGAGAGTGGGAAGAAAAATGAGGATGTGAAAAGAAAAGGTCTTAAATATTCATCGAACGGAAATGTGTGGAGACCCCTCGGACACGGAGCTTTAAATTATGGCTTAAACACTGCTCCTTCCTATTTAACTACTCCCTCCTGCCCTATACTTAACCGTATTTTTCGAATTAAGGAAAGTGATTAGTTTTTCGAATTTTATGATAATATATTATAACATTATAATTTTACTATTCCATTTTTTTGGAAAGTTCATATTTATTAAAGAATGACAAAAAAAATAGTTAGTCAAAATATTTAATAAGGGCAAAAAAAGAAAAAACAATTAATGATGCATAGAAAATATAAATTGTCCTATATATAGGACCAAAGATTTCTTCTAGAAGGTATCCTATGTATAGTAGTAGAGGGAGTATCCTTTTTCTAAGAAGTTTTTTGTTTCATTTTTTAAGTATGTCTTTTTTATGATTTCAAGAATGTAATAAATGTTAGCATTCTTATGTTTACCCTTATTTAATAGGGTATTGGTTTTCGTAAGTAGTGGAGAAAAAATAATGATTATGGAGAGAGAAATGATATAGTGAGAAAAATTATAATTAATGTATTGGAAATCTAAATAATGGTTTCATTTCTTAAAGGTGTGTTTTGTTTAAAATATAACATATAAATAATAACGCAATGAGTACTTTTTTGTTCCTTTATCTTATTTTTAGATTGGAAAATGCTAACAATTGCCTTAGGACACTTGTTAAAGAACAAATACTCCCTCCGGTCCTATATATAGGACATATTCTAGAAGCAATCTTTGGTCCTATATATAAGACATTTTGTATTTTCTATATATCATTTATTGTTTTTTCTCTTTTTTGCCCTTATTAAATGCATGTGTTTTTTGTTGTTCATCAATGAGAGTGAATTTTTCAAGAAAAGTTGAGAGGGTAAAATTGTAATGTTACAATATGTTCTCATAGAATTCATAAAACTAACTACTTTTCTTGGTCCGATGAATATGGTTAAGTATGTCCTATATATAAGACCGGAGAGAGTAATAAATAAAAGTTGTTGGAAAATGTGATTTTTTACGTTTTCAAATGAGTAATGAATATGAACTTATGATTTTTTTAATATCAAGCAACCTTAATACTCCCTCTGGTACGTCTTATTTATAGGGCATATTCTAGAAGAATTATTTGGTCCTATTTATAAGGCATTTTGTATTTTTTAGGAAACATTTATTGATATTTTCTCTTATTTGTCTTTTATCCGTTATGAAATAATACATTATGAAATTCCGAATACAAGATAAGAGGATAAAATTGTAATGTTAATGTATTTTTTTAAAGTTTCAAGAAACTTAACTATCTTCCTTAGTTCGTGTGGTATGGATAAATATGCCCTATAAATAAGATCAGATGAAGTAACCTGTTATCAAGACTTTTTTAAATTTTATTTTGGTCTTCCAATTTTAAAAAATTCAATTTAATCCTCTGTTTTTCAAGGGTCGTTATTCTGTACTAACTAAAAAGTGGTTGGTACAGATACTAACTATTGTCTAACCTACTGATTCAAGTTTGCTCACCATTTACTGGTTTTTTCTTTTTATTTTTTTGTTGTTTATGCTTTTACCAAGGCCCATACGTTTTTCTCACCATTTATTACCAATAGCTTTTTCCAACCCAAACATCCTCCACCATACCTTTTCATCATTGTTATCAATAGCATTAATTTGATTTTTTTTCACACAAATCAATAATAAATAATTCTTCCTCCGATCCCTAATATAAGCATCATTCGACTAATTTTCACTCTTTTTAAGAAAATTAGTTAATATTGTTAGTGGTATTGAAAATGTAAATATTTGGTATACTTTTTCAAAAGTAATTTTTTAATAATTAAAAACTGTGTCTTCAAAACTGTGTCTTTAAAAAAAATTGTATGTTTTAAAATTCTGTTCTCCTTTTCAAAGTGAGGAAGAGAGATCAATTTATAGGAAAAATTAAGCTAAGAAAAATAGTGTTTTTTCAACATGCTTTGAGAGCCCAATGGAATATTTCCTAGTTTATTCCTCAATCAAATTTTTCAAACTTTGTTAAAGATAAACTCTCAATTTTTTTAAAACAAATTTGATAATAATCCTTTTATAAATAAAACAAATCCTTTTAATAAAAAAAAATTATCTTTATCCTCATAAAAACTTATCAAATCTTTTACCAAAAACACATTTTATCTTTTTTTTTAATTTCGTTTTTTTATTTTTACAAAAAAAACTTTTTTTTTCAAAATCTTTTTTATTTTTTTATATTTTTTGAAAAAATACAAAACATTTTTATTATTATTTTTTATTTTATTTTGTTTGGGGAACAAAATTAGATATCTACAATCCTAAAGAAGCCAAACACCTCCCTCCGCCTCGTACTACATTTCTGTTTTTATATTGAGAAAATAGAGAATGCAGATAAAGATTTTTTATACCATCAGTGCATCATTCACTATTCATCCATTTATTGTCGTTGACTTTTAAATTAAAGTAATATAAATAAATAATGAATGATGGATCGATGGTTTAAAAAATTTTACACCGTCAGTGTATACCCATTAATTTCTTTTATATATTCATGAATAATATAATATAAATAAATGATGAATGCTGGATTAATGAAGTAGTTTATTTAGAGCACTAGGCGAATGGATATAAGGGAATTATCATTTGTTTTGTAGTCCACTTAATAGGAAACAGCAATGAGTCGTTGTTTGTGGCTGTGAAATGGCATCTTGGCTTATTCTTATCCTTCCATCTTTTCTCTCTCCTCTGTTTCACAATATTTGATATTTTAGTTTTTTTTTTTTTTCACTTTGTTTTTTACATTTCCAATATACAAATATGGAGTATTTTTTTTTTTAATTTTAACCTTTCCTCAATAATTTTTTTATTCATAATTAATTCTACTTTTATCATCTCTCTCATCTCTAAACTATTATTCCTTCCGCTTCGAATTATAAGCAACAAAAAACATCCTTCTCTTGGTTTAAAATATAAGCAAAATCAACTAACTTTATTAAATTTTGTTTCATTCCCAATGTCACTTTCCTAAAACATCTCTAAAAAATTGTAATCTTAATTAATTTTTGTTTCATTCACAATACTATTTTCCTAAAATACCTCTATTTTTTATAAATTTGAGAAAATTAAATACAATCAACTAACCTCCTTAATAAGCGTAAAAGTGGTTGAATTTGCTTATAATTTGAGCCGGAAGGAGTATACTTTAATTAATGGACACACTTACTAATAAAAATTAAATACTACTACAATTTTCAATAAGGATTAAATATGGGCATTTTAGACAAACTATACATATATAATAACTTACAATAATTAATATTTTTTTAATCTGTGTGCCCAAACCTAAAAGGTCAAATATTGTGAAATGGAGGGAGTACAATTCTCATCTTTCTCTCCCTAAAGTTTCAAATTTAATGGATGTGGCCCATGACTAATTCTTAAACAAGTGCTATAAGATATGGAACAAGCAAGAAAGTTACTGTGTAAACTAAATCAAGGAAGAGGCTGAAGTAAGTTGCTTTCCCATATGAGTATGTGGGTATTATAATACGTGGACCTCATGCAAGCATGACACAAAAGCCTTCGACATGCACAATGCACCAAAGAAATACAAGTAGCATAGAAAATGCTTTATGCCTTCGACACATGGCAAAGCAATACAGTGAAGGTGTTGAACTTCGACAATTATAAGCACGGATCGGACCGGTCTTTCATGGATATCACAGACCGACCTATTAAAGTTAGGTAGTCCGGTCCGGTTCAGACATCATCCACATTTACTGTTTGGTCTGGTTTGGTTTAGATCACGGTCTTGTTAAGTACTCCCTTCGGTCCAAAATATAAGCACCTTTTGATCAAAAGCTCTCCCTTTAAGAAAAGTAGGTTAAGTTAATTATTTGTATTGGAATTGTAAATTTTAAGGGTATATTTGTCAATCTATTCTTTTGATTTTTAAATTTTTAATCCAAAATTATTTCCCACCCATTTTTAAATGATACTTTTTCCCACAAACATAGTTAATGGAGTATTAAATAGGGTTAGTTTACTAAAATTTTAGAAAAGGTGCTTATATTTTGGACCAAAAAACTTTGGTCAAAAGGTGCTTATATTTTGGACCGGAGGGAGTAATAAGTAAGGCAACCTTTGTTAGAAGTCAAGTTTTCTCAAGGACGTAAAGAGTTATGCTAGAAGATTTCTAGAAAATTGTTTTGATGATAACAAACAAGGTCTTTCAATCAAGCTCTCTCAAACTCAAGGCTCAAGTTCAAGCAAATAGAGTATTTAAGTTAGAAGCTTTGCCCATAAGAACAAATGTAAGGTAATGAAGTTTTTATTACAAGGGTATAATGGTCAAAATAAGTTTAAGTTAATGAGATGAAAATGAATGTTTTTGAAATCGTTTTAAGTTAGATTTTTTGCTAAAAATGTTTTAGAAAACCTATGGTTACATACTTGCTTTAAAAAATCAATTTTATGAAAATAAACAGAAATAATCGATTACCTCTCGTGGATAATCGATTACTATGTTTTTGAGTTGTGACCTGGGATTTTTAATTAGAAATAATCGATTACCTTATTTTATAATCGATTACCTTTCTCACAAGAAGCAGATAATCGATTACCTTGTTTTAAATAATCGATTACTTTCTTAAAAAACAAATTTCACTATTTTCACAGAAAATGGATAATTAATTACCTTGGATAAGTAATCGATTACTTTTAAGTTTTATTGAAATCCGTGTCAGAATCATCTTAAATGTTTCCAAATTTGTTTTTACATAATTGATTCTGATTTATTTGCAAAATTCGAATTTAAATATCTTTTTGAATTATTTCCTTATTTGTTTTGAAAATCAAATCTTGAATTTATTTTCTAAATCTAGTTTATTTGTTTTTGATATAAAATTTATTTTATTCTAATTCTGAAATCTTTTTGTTTATTGTTGATTTCAAAAACTTAATCTTATTTATTTGATTTTCCTAATTAGTTTTAAAAATCCTAGTTTTTGGTTCTTCTTCTCTGATCAACAAAAAATCATGTTTCTTCTTCTTCTTCTCCAAGAACACACTCTTCATCGTTCATATTTTTCTTGAAGAGAAAAACATTATATTGGCCTACATACTTGTGATCTAACTTCATTGCTATAGAACTATATTGTTGTATCCGTGTTATTCAGAACACAACAAATTGTAATCACTTTCATATTCATCTTTCTCAACCATAGTTGTAGGGATTGGATCCCTTGGTGGAACGTGTGGCACGTTCATAGGGTGAGGAACCCTTGTGTGTTATTTGAGGTCCCTAGCGAACGGAGGTTCCTAGTAGTGTGCGGGGAGCTCTTGGTTGTAATTGAGTGCAGCTCAATTCAAAGGTTATAAAAAGCTCAAGCGGGTCGCTTGGGGACTAGACGTAGGTCTTTCGCTGGAAAGAATGAACCAGTATAAAATTGGTTTGTGTGTTCCTCTTCCCTTATCTCGTTATTTTCCGCAATATTTTGTTTAAATCGTTTCCGCGCTACTCTATTTTATTTTTATACCTATCGCTTCACTTTCACGCTCAAAAGTTTAATCTCTCCATAAAACAATTTTTCTATCGTTCGAGTAATTTCCAATAAAATTAATAAAACTCGGTTCACCCCCCCCCTCTCGAGGTTTGAGGCTGATTCTAACAATTGGCATCAGAGCTAGTCTCTTGTGTTAAAGGACTTAACAGTCTCAAGAGTGATGGCTTCAATTCTCCGTTTGGTGGTGAAGGGAGTTCTATCAATAGGCCCCTATGTTTGATGGAGTGGGGTACGCTTATTGGAAAGCGAGAATGAAAATTTTTATTCAAGGAGTAGGATTAAAAGTTTGGGGTGCGGTCATAAATGGACCATACGTTCCTACCTATGTGGTAAATGAAATCACCATCAACAAACCTATTGGTGAGTGGACGGAGGAGTAGGAATGAAGAGTCCAATATGACTTGAAAGCGAAAAACATAATAACATCTGCTTTGAGTTATGATGAGTTTTTCAGGATATCTACATTTGAGACAGCACAGGAAATGTGGGATACTTTAGAAGTCACACATGAATGTACCAATGAGGTCAAGAGGTCGAGAATCAACACCTTGACTGGAGAATATGAATTGTTCAGAATGAAGGACGGAGAATCAGTGCAAGATATTCAAAGGAGGTTCACAATGATTGTTAATCAACTCATAACATTGGGGAAGAAATTTACAAACGAGAAGTTGATCAACAAAGTACCGAGGTGCTTAGGAAGAAAATGGCAACCCAAAGTGACGGCGATTATGGAGTCAAGAAATCTTTCAACAATGACATTGGCGACTCTCTTCGGAAAGCTTCAGGAACATGAAAGCGAACTCAAAAGATTAGCACAGCACGAAGAGGAGAACAAGAAGGTGAAAGGTCTTGCGTTCAAGGCTGAAACACCAACATCATAAGGAGACTCTGAAAAAGAATCTATCAGTGATGAGCACATGGGACTCTTGGTGAAAAGGTTTGGGAAATTTCTTAAAAAGGAAAAATAACTTCAATTCTCCCATGAGGAAAGATGCAACCAAAAGTGGAGGTTCTTCTGTCATATGTCATGAATGTGGCAAGCCCGGTCACATTAGAGCGGATTGCATTCAATATCATAAGAAGAAGGAAAGCTCCGAAAGAAACGCATCAAGTTCAAGGAAAGGGAGACAAGCTTACATTGCATGGCTGGACAATGAGGAGAGATCGGATGATGATTCAGACTAGCAAAACGAATCAACCAACCTATGTCTCATGGCACCGGAAAAGAGGTAATATCTGAACTAGAATTTGAGCCTTCTTATAGTGAATTACAAGAGACATTTGAAGAATTACATGAGAAATCAATGAGGTTATCCTTATTGGTTGCTTTAGAAAAGAAAAATTCAGCTCTACTTTTACAAAAGAATCAAGAACTATCTAAAGATGAAGTTTTGAAAAATAAAAATAAAGAGCTGAATGCGACTTTGAAAAATTCCTCAAACACCTCTAGTAATGAAATCAAAATTAAGGCTAGTTCATCTTCTTGTAAGTTTTGCAAGGATTTAGTAAAAGAAAATGAAGATTTAAAAGAAAGACTTGCGAAGTTTACAAAAGGAAGGAATACTTTAAATTTGATGCTAGAGAGACAAAAATGTTTTTTCAATAGGGCAGGTTTAGGTTATCAACCTGGTAGATATCAAAAGAAATTAAGTACCATTTTTGTCCCTGCTAGCTCCTATAAGAAACCTCTTATTATTTTTCATTATTGTGGTGAAACGGGTCATGGTGCACATGAGTGCAAACACCAAAAAGCGAAGTTCATTAAAAAGAACGATGACGCTGTAAGGTGGCACAAAGGGCACTATGGTACTGCTAACTCACCAAGACCCAAGAAGATATGGGTACCTAAAAACAAAACCTGAATCTGTTTTGAAGGTCATTCCGGAGGACAGGAAGTCCTACTGATACGTGGATAGTGGATGCTCTAAATACATGACTGGAGACAAATCCAAATTCTCATATCTCATTCCCAAGGACCAAGGACACGTGACCTTCGGTGACAACAACAAAGGAAGGATACTTGGCATTGGTAAAGTAGGTACTCCTCCTAACCCCTATATTGAAAATGTGCTACATGTTGAGGGCCTAAAGCAAAACTTTCTAAGTATTAGTCAGTTATGTGATAAGGGCAATAGGGTTATTTTTTATTCTAATAATTGTATTGTCGAGGGAAAAGTTGATAATCTTGTTAAGCTAATTGCTCGCAGGGTAAACAATATTTATTTAATTGATCTTGATTCAATTCCCTCAAAGATGCGAAATGTCTAATAAGTAAAGAGGATGAATCTTGGCTGTGGCATCGTAGAATAGGTCACATCCACGTGAACCATTTAAATAAATTATCTTCTAAAAACTTAGTAGTTGGTTTGCCAAAGCAAAAATTTTCGATTTCTGAAAAATGTGATCCTTGTTCAAAATCAAAAGTCACAAGGGCATCTTTTCCTCCTAAAAATATTGTTTCAACTCAAAGGCCCTTGGAACTTTTACATATGGATCTTTTTGGACCGTGTCAAACAAAAAGCTTTGGTGGCAACTATTATTGTTTGGTAATTGTGGATGACTATTCTAGGTATACATGGACATTGTTTATTTCTCATAAAAATGATGCATTCCATGAATTTAAAAAGCTAGAAAAGGTTGTTCAAAACCAAATGCATTTGAGCATCTCATCCATTAAGACTGATCATGGCGGTGAATTTGAAAACCAATTTTTCGAAAAGTTTTGCGAAAAACATGGCATTAAGCATTATTTCGCAGCTCTAAGAACTCCAGAGCAGAATGGTGTTGTGGAGAGGAAAAATAGATCATTAATAGAACTTTCTCGAACCATGCTTAATGAGATGAATTTAACGACATATTTTTGGGCTGATGCTTTTAATTCTGCTTGCTATGTTATGAACCGTGTTTTAATATGGCCCATTTTAAAGAAAACCCCATATGAGTTGTTTAAGGGGAGAAAACCAAACATATCCCATTTGAGAGTCTTTGGATGTAAATATTTTGTGCATAATAATGGTAGAGACAATCTATGGAGTTTTGATGCTAGAGCTGATGATGGTATATTTCTTGGTTATTCTGCATCAAGCAAAGCTTATAGGATTTACAATAAATCTCGTAATACAATTGAAGAATCTATTCATGTAATATTTGATGAATCTGATCCTAGAAAGCTGGGAAAGGTATCTGTAAATGATATTGCAGGTATTCTTGGAAATCTATATCTTGATGAGGATCATGAACCATCCTTGGAAGAAAAGTTGGAATCCCAAAGAAATGAAAAGTCAAATGAAATCAATGAGGAGCAAGTGCAACCTCTTGGAAATTCAAATGAACATAATTCGGACTTACCCAAGGAATGGAAGACATCACGACATCATCCGATTGATCAAGTAATAGGTGATATCTCAAAAGGTGTAAGTACTCGAAACTCTATTAGTAGCCTATCTAACCATATGGCCTTCGTTTCGCAAGTGGAGCCTAAGGATATTTCTTAGGCTTCAGTTGATGAACATTGGCTACTAGCTATGCAAGAAGAATTAAACCAGTTCGAAAGAAACCAGGTTTGGGAACTCGTTCCTAGACCTGATTCTCATTAAATTATTAGAACAAAATGGATTTTTAAAAACAAATTTGAAGAGACTGGTATAATTATTTGAAACAAAGCTAGATTGGTTGCACAAGGCTACAACCAACAAGAGGGGATAGATTATGATGAAACATTTGCCCATGTTGCTAGGTTGGAAGCTATTAGGTTGTTATTAGCCTTTGCATACCCTTTAAATTTTAAATTATATCAAATGGACGTAAAGTGTGCCTTTCTAAATGGTTTTATAAACGAAGAAGTGTATGTTAGTCAACTTCCTGGGTTTGAAAATTTTGAACATCCTGATTATGTTTATAAATTGAAAAAGACTCTTTATGGTCTCAAACAAGCTCCTAGAGCATGGTATGAGCGATTGAACAAATTTTTATTAGAAAAGGATTTTGAAAGGGGGAAGGTTGACAACACGCTTTTTATCAAAAAGAAAGGAAAGAACATTCTTTTAGTTCAAATTTATGTTGATGATATTATATTCGGTGCTACTAATGAATCCCTTTGCAAGAAATTTTCAAGTATAATGCAGGAAGAGTTCGAGATGTCTATGATGGGCGAACTGAATTTCTTCCTTGGATTGCAAATTAAACAAGCAAAGGATGGGTTCTTCATGAGTCAAACAAAATACTGCAAGGAACTATTGAAAAGATTTGGCATGGACAAGGCCAAGGCAGTTGCAACACCAATGAGCACAGCATGCTATCTAGATAAAGATGAAGGAGGTAAACATGTTGAACTTACAAAGTATAGAGGTATGATCGGTTTACTTCTTTATTTAATGGCAAGTAGGGCAGATATCATGTTTAGTGTATGCATGTGTGCACGTTTTCAAGTGAATCCCAAAGAAATGCACTTGGCTGCTGTCAAAAGGATAATGAAATACTTATCTGG
Organism: Crotalaria pallida; assembly: GCA_037953625.1. Lineage (NCBI taxonomy): Eukaryota > Viridiplantae > Streptophyta > Magnoliopsida > Fabales > Fabaceae > Crotalaria > Crotalaria pallida. The sequence continues at coordinate 117,736,708 of CM075654.1, forward strand.
CACAAGCACAACCGATATGGGTTTATGGTATCCCAAAGGTTCCACTTGTAACCTTGTTTGGTATTCCGATTCTGATTTTGCTGGGTGTAAAATAGATAGGAAAAGCACGAGCGACACTTGTTATCTTTTAGGCAGTTCTTTACTGTCATGAGCTAGTGAGAAGCAGTCTAGTGTAGCCCTATCTACAGCTGAGGCTGAATATGTCGCTGCGGGTAGCTGTTGTGCACAAATCTTATGGTTAAAACAGCAACTCCTAGACTTTGGTGTAAGTCTAGATCACATTCCCATTAAATGTGATAACACTAGTGCAATCAACATTACTAAAAACCCAGTGCAACATTCACGTACAAAGCACATAGAGATTCGTCATCATTTTATTCGTGATCATATAGCTAAAGGTGATTGCGTGATTGAATATGTGAACACATCTAGGTAGTTAGCTGATATCTTCACGAAACCGCTTCTGAAAGAAAGCTTCTTTTATATTCGTGGAGAAATTGGCTTAACTTGCGCATCACTTGTTGACTGATTGCATGACATGCATATTTATTCCCTTGTTATTATTGACGTATCTATTCATTGTTTCAGGGGGAGTAAAATATGATCTGTCTATCTTGTTGGAAACCAACAATCAGCCTAACAATCTACTAGAGGGGGGTGAATAATAGTTTGAAGCAAAGATACCATATTTTCGAAATTGATTGAAATTGGATGAAAATGTACTGATGGTTTTAATAAAAATGCAGAGCACTTGCCGAGCAGAATCCGACTATCAGAGAGATAATCGAATTTCCGAGTTCTTGCAAGCGATCAGGTTTGCAGCGAAAAAAGCAGTGAAACTTCAACCGAGTTTGAAGTTATGCGATAACCGATTAAATGAGCAATGCATAAACGAAATGAAAATGCAGAAAGCGATAAAAGATCAAACACTGGAATTTTTATACTGGTTCACTCTCCACCACTGAGAGCTACGTCCAGTCCCCCCTAAACCTTAGGGAGCTTTTCAATTAATCAAATTGATAGAATTACACAGGAACTATTGAATGAACCTCGCTTAACCTAACCCTTCCAAGAGAGTACCAAACTCTTGGATTCTACCCAATTTGATACCGGTAGGAATAACCTCTTCCAAAGCCTCCTTGAAACCTTCAAGTAGCTCCACCGGGCGAAGAACCTCTTCGACTTCTGCTTAGGAATCTCCTAAGACTTCCAATTCTTGAGAACCTCTCAAGACTTCTCTGGTGAACAATAATAGTAATGATGTATGGCTCCAGAACTGAACTCAGTCATGTATGAATGTGACAGTGTGAATAGCAAATGAGTTTCAGACTTTTTGAAAGGATTGGCAGAGAAAATGAGTGTTTTTCTTGTCACAGGTTCTTTTCGTAGAATGTCTGATTCCTCGATCTCTCTTCTCTGAATTTATTCTTTGTATTTATGTTGAAAGAGATAATTCCTTCCAATTCAAAATTTTGAATCCCACGAATCAGGGAGGGAAGAATTTCACCATGTGATTAATTAATGATTACGAGATTCCCTCTTCAACTGTCATATTCTGATTCGGTTTAATTCTGAATCATATCTTTCATTTAATGCCAATTCCATTTTAAACAGATCCTGATGGTTAGCGGGTTCCGAGCTTTGGGTTGAACAGAGCTTCTGCAACTGATGACTTGATGTGAACCGAGCTGATTGCTTCCATAGCTTATATAACAAGTCGTTGAGCTTGCGCTTGAACTTGATGATACTTGCACAGATGTTGACCAAGTATGAACTGAGCTTGAGCTTGACCTTTGACTTCCGAGCTGAGGCCGAGCTTTGCATTCGAGCTTGAGTTTAACTCTGACATCCGAGCTTTGGCCGAGCTTAGCAAACTAGCTTGAATACGAAGTTGAGATCCGAGCATGTGCCGAGCTCCAATATTCGAGCTGGAACTGAAAGATGCTTCCTTAGCAAAGAGTTTCGCTTCTTCCGCCGAAGACATCAACTTCCGCGACAATAGACTGAGCAAATTCCGAGCTGAGCTTCTGACGAGCTGATGATTTAACACTTCACTCTTTTGTAGCGAAGGTTGAGCATCTTCCGAGCTTGCATATGAGCTTCTTGCCGAACTTAATATTTCAATCTTGAACTGACCTTTAGCCGAGCTAAATATTCAATCTCGAACTTAAACTTTAGCACTTTACTAAAAAAACCACGACAGTTCATTAAAAAAGAAATATAATGTTAATCAAAAAGTAACAAACCACAACAAACAACTTCCGGGATAATATTTAATTGTTTAACAAAGTAACAAACCACAAAAATCTCTTAAAAATAATACTCAAAAATTAAAATAGTAACAGCATGGCAGAGGAACCGAACACATACAGGTCTATATAAGAAAAGTGTAAAATGTTAACTACTTGCACCATATCACATACTAATATAAAACAATCCACTTGGACTAATTTTTTATTATAATTAAGAAAGTTAGTTAATATTGTTAGTAGTATTGAAATTGATAATATTTGGTATATTTTTCAAAATTACTCTTATAATTATCATTAAAAATTTAAAAAGTGTTAAATAAATAAAGATGTTTGTGGAAAAAATAATAATTAATGTAATTAAAATTGGAATATGTGCTTATATAGAAAGAGATTGGACCAAAACACTAACCTATGCTTATATTTAGATACGGAAGGAGTAATTTTTATTTTATATATTTATTATAAATTAATTTTTTTTTATGGGACCCTAAAAATCTTGGATCAAGGCAAATAGGCAATCCCCGTTGTTTCCCTGTCCTTGGGCTGGGCTGTGTGAAACAAACTCCATCTACATTTATTTAAATGTTGCATATTCTAAATTGTCGATCAGTGTTGCTTTTTATAGGTATACTTTGTTATTATATGAGCCATCACAACTTTTCATTTGCAAGGATTTCATGAACAAAAGCATCATCTCTGGTGAACAATTACTTTTGTTATTTCCCATGAATTTAAATTTTTTTTTTTGCAAAAAACAAAACTTATATATAAGAAGTACGGGGTACTCACCCATATACAAAAGGGAAAAAGGAACTTAACCAAAATTATGTGCAAAAGAAAATATACAGGAAAGAGGATTGTTACACCAAAGAGCAAAATCCAAAAAAACTTTGTTCATTCTAGCACACCTCTAGGTCCTAAGTTCAATCAAGTCCATAACCTGTAAAAAAGGTAGCCCTTTTATCATTAAAAACAACATCATTTCTCATCAGCCGTAAAGACCAAACAACAGTCATCCAGATCATCCGCCACCATTTCCTTCCTTTGGGTATCGGGCAAGACCCATCAAACTGCATAAAAAAATCCAAGCATGTATTTTGCAAAACAATGTAAACGCCAAGCCAAGAAAAAAAACCCATCCATATGTCTCTAGCAAAAGAGCAGCTAAGAAAAAGGTGGTTAATAGTCTCATCAAATAGGTTACAGCGTGCACATGCTGTGGAGGAAGAAGAAGGCAACAAGTCTCGTCTCAAAAGGGCCACCTTAGTTGGAAGTCTATTAAGAAACAATTTCCAAATAAAGCCACTATATATACAACATTCATAGGACATATCTTTTCAATTTGAAAATCATCTCGCACTATACAGCATTCACTTGTTTGCTGGCTCCAATCTTCTTGTAGCTAGGGCTATATTGATGGAGTATGGTGTTAGAATTGTAATTATGCAGTTAACTTAAGTTTTAGCTTAATTAGTTGTAGCTTAGCTGTAGTTTAGTTCATTCTCAGCCTTAGATTTGATTGATAGTTAGTTAGGAATCATTGGTTAGGATTGATTCACTTAATTGTATATATACTGTTGATTCTCTTACAATAGTTAGTTAATGAAATTATTTTTACAATCATTCAACTCTTTTCATTTCTCAAGTTCAGATTCTCTCCTTTGTTCTTCATTCATTACATTCACTGAATTCCAAAAACTTCAACCATGAAGATTCAAGTTTTTACATGGTATCAGAGCCAGAGCCCAACTTCTTTCCGGTTGTTATGGGCCAAAAGTTGCCCTTTGTTATGGGTCAATAGATACCCTTTGCCTGGTCCGGCAGGCTTCGTTGGAGGGGGCGTGTTGGAAGTCCCACATTGCCTGCCTCATAATATATGGCATGGTTTAAATACCTGTTGGGCTACTCCTCTCATTGCCAATTGGTTTTGAGATGAAACCTTAACATTACTGGTTCAACAAGCGAGACAGATGGGAATTGTTACTGATGATGCCAAAATCCTAGCCAATACTACTGATAATTCAGGCAAAGGTTCTTCTAGAGGAAGAGGATATAACACTGGTAGAGGTAGAGGCTCACAACAGGGTTATAACACTGGTAGAGGTAGAGGCACTTCAGGCAAATATAATACAAAAGTATGTACTTTCTGCAATCGTACTGGACACACTGAAGATGTGTGTTACAGGAAGCATGGCTTTCCAACACACTACTTCAAGAACAATAGCAATACAGTGAATAATCTTGTTAGCAATGATGATGATGATTATGATGATGACAATGCTGATAAGCTTTCACAAAAGGAAGTTCCTCAAGAAGATTCAAATCTGTTTTTCACTGCTGATCAACATAAGGCAATTTTAGCTTTGCTCAAACAATCATCAAGTTATCAGCCAATGCATAGTACCAATCAAATCACTACCCTTAACACCTCAGCCAAAAATTCAGTACCTTCAGGTAGCTCCTGGATTCTGGATTCAGGTGCTATAGACCATGTCTGTTTTACCTTATCAGCCTTTCAATCTTTTAAACAAATTAGACCTCTTCCTGTTAAGCTACCAAATGGTAGTGAAGTTATTACTAATATAGCTGGAACTGTTATTTTTTCTGATAAATTCTATTTGACAGATGTACTTTACATTCCCAGTTTCAGCTTTAATCTCATCTCTGTTTCAAAACTGACCAAATCTTTTGTGTGCAAATTCATTTTTTCAAACCATTCTTGTCAAATACAGGACATGCTTACATTGAGGATGATTGGTGTAGCTGAGCTCAGAGGAGGCTTATATACAATGAATTCTAGAGGTTTAACTACTTCATCATCTCCCTGCATCAATCATACTCAAACAGATATTGCTACTGCATCAAATAATCAGCCCAAGCCTCATCAGTCTTCTAACAGTGATATATGGCACAAGAGACTTGGACATCCTTCACATGAGAAACTCCTAGTTATGAGTAGTTTTTTCCCTTTCATTTCTTGTACAAAACAGAAACATAGTAATCCTTGTGAGATATGTCATTTTGCTAAGCAGAAGAAAATTCCTTTTCCTAGCAGTGATTCACATGCCTTGTATGCTTTTGATATAATAAATGTTGACATTTGGGGTCCTATTTCTGTGCCTTCTGTTTCAGGTCATAGATATTTTCTTACCATTGTGGATGATTATACTAGACATACTTGGATTTTTTTTATGAAACAGAAATCTGAGGTTTCAGTGTTAATAGAATCTTTCAGTGCACTAGTGGAAACTCAATTTGGTTCTAAATTGAAATGTATAAGATCTGATAATGGCCCTAAATTCAACCTCACAACATTTTTTTCAATCTAAGGGCATTCTTCATCAAACTTCATGTGTTGAGACTCCTCAACAAAATGGCATAGTTGAAAGGAAACATCAACACATTTTAGGTGTCACTAGGGCATTAATGTTTCAATCAGCCTTGCCAAAATGTTTTTGGAATTATGCAGTTTCTCATGCTGTCTTCTTAATAAATAGGCAATCTTCCACTCTTTTAAACAACAAATCTCCATATCAGCTTTTGTATAAACAAAATCCTAATATCATTGATCTGAAGGTTTTTGGTTGTCTTGCATTTGCTACAACCTTAACTGCTCACAGGAAAAAGCTTGATCCTAGATCTAGGAAGTTTATGTTTCTTGGTTTTAAACCTGGTACAAAAGGGCATATACTATTTGATCTCAAAACTAAGGAAACTTTTGTATCCAGAAATGTTGTTTTTTATGAACATGTATTTCCTTTTCAACATGATACTCATAACTCTGGAAGTTCTAATTCCTGTGCTGATATTTCATTGCCCACACTTCCTTTCACCATTCATGATCACTTTATGGACTACACATTTCCTCAATCCTTACCTATTGTTGATCATGCCACACTGCCAGAACCTGATCCTGTTCCACCTGAACCACAAGCATCACTCAATTCTGCCCCTGATGCACCACATGATCCTATACCTGATGCACCACATGATCCTATGCCTGATGCACCACCAAACCTTGCACCTGATGCCCAAAACCTTGAACCTGTTGCACCACCCAACCTAAGAAGATCCCATAGACATCATAATCCTCCTTCCTACCTCAAAGATTTTCATTGTCAACTTGCCTCAACAAGAGCTCCAGCTTCATCATCAAACTCTATTGTCAGGTATCCTTCATCTCATTGTTTATCTTATGATCGCCTGTCTACTGCACACAAGTCTTTTATTTTAGCTATTTCCAATACAACTGAACCTAAAAACTATGCTAAGGCTATAACTAATGATTGTTGGAAACAAGTATTGATGCTGAATTGTTGGCTCTAGAGAAGAATAAGACTTGGATTCTTACTTCCTTGCCCCCTGGTAAGAAGGCTATTGGTTGTAAGTGGGTGTTTAAAATCAAGTATCGTGCCAATAGATCTATAGAGAGACACAAGGCTAGATTGGTGGCTAAGGGTTATACACAGACTGCTGGCCTTGATTATATTGAAACATTCAGTCCTGTAGTCAAAATGACTACTATAAGAGTGCTTCTCATATTGGCTGCAGTTTTTAATTGGCATATTCATCAATTGGATGTTAACACAACATTTTTACATGGTGATTTGCCTGAAGAGGTCTATGTGCAACCCCCTCCTGGTTTAGCCTTGGATAATCCTAATTTGGTTTGCAAGCTTCAAAAGTCTCTTTATGGTTTAAAGCAGGCTAGTAGACAGTGGAATGAGAAGCTTACATCAGTTTTATTTTCATGTGGTTATTCTCAATCTAAAGCTGATTATTCTCTGTTCACTAAATCTACTGCTCAGGACTTCACTGCTATTCTGGTTTATGTGGATGACTTGGTTTTGGCTGGAACTTCATTGGCTGAAATCAATAATATGTAACATATTCTAGATGTCAAATTCAGTATCAAGGATCTTGGCCAACTGAAATATTTTCTGGGTATGGAGGTTGCAAGATCTTCAGAGGGTATCTCTCTTTGTCAAAGAAAATATGCTCTTGATTTGCTACAGGATTCTGGTTTGCTAGCATCTAAACCAGCCTCAACACCCATGGATCCTAATCTTAAACTGCATAGTGAGTCTGGGCCACCATATTCTGATATCACTAGTTACAGAAGGATCATTGGCAAGCTTGTGTATCTTACTAATACAAGACCTGACTTATCTTTTGTTGTTAGTCATTTAAGTCAATTCTTGGATAAGCCTACATATGCTCATTACCAAGCTGCTCTGCGTGTCCTTAAATACATCAAGAATGAACCAGGCAAGGGTCTCTTTTTTCCTGCACAGAATGAACTTGTTCTGAAAGGCTTCAGTGATTCAGATTGGGGTGCTTGTCTGGATACACGACGATCAGTTACTGGTTTATGTTTCTTCATTGGAAATTCCCTTGTTTCTTGGAAAAGTAAGAGGCAACGCACAGTCTCCAGATCTTCTGCTGAAGCTGAATACAGGGCTTTAGCTTCAACTGGTTGTGAAGCTCAGTGGTTGATCTATCTCCTCACTGATTTGTGTTTGCCTCACTGCACTCCTGTTTCACTTTACTGTGACAATCAATCTGCTTTATACATTGCAGCTAATCCTGTCTATCATGAGCGTACAAAGCACATTGAAATTGATTGTCATTCTATTCGGGAAAAGGCTCAAGCTGGGATTGTTCATCTTTTACCTGTCAGCAGTGCTCAACAACTAGCTGATGTCTTCACTAAGCCTCTTGCTTCAGGCCCTTTTCATTCTAATATTTTCAAGCTTGGAATGTGTAACATTCACCTTCCAGCTTGAGGAGGGCTGTTAGAATTGTAATTATGCAGTTAACTTAAGTTTTAGCTTAGCTGTAGTTTAGTTCATTCTCAGCCTTAGATTTGATTGATAGTTAGTTAGGAATCATTGGTTAGGATTGATTCACTCAATTGTATATATATTGTTGATTCTCTTACAATAGTTAGTTAATGAAATCATTTTTACAATCATTCAACTCTTTTCATTTCTTAAGTTCAGATTCTCTCCTTTGTTCTTCTTTCATTACATTCACTGAATTCCAGAAACTTCAACCATGGAGATTCAAGTTTTTACATATGGAAAGCATGCAATGAAACTAGGGATTGCACTATTTGAGTTGTTGTCAGAAGCTCTTGAGCTGCTTCCAGATTACTTAAAAAACATGAGTTGTTGTGCTGAGGGGCTTATAAGTTATCACTTATGACTAAGAATTAACAATGAGAATGTGAGCTTCTGTCTAAAAAAATGATTTACTGGAAGAAACCTTCCATTAATTTGTCACAGAATATAGAACCAATTCAGGGATATAAAAGGACTCTTATCCGAGGACAATTCTCCCAGATACAGGGAAATTGCTGTCACAGAATATATAACCTACTATAAAGCAAAAGGCCTTGATGGAACCTCTGCTCCTCAACATTTTAGGATTTGGCCTAGACCATAATATTAATATATATGGATTGAAGTTCTTCAGTTCAATAAATAGATATAATTAAGAACAAGATAACTAGATAAGTTTGAACTCTCAAGTCTCAAGTATTGTCATTTGTTAGAGTCACTATGGTTATGAATCTCGGACTAGAAATCTGTTGTGCACATCGTTCATTCTTTGCAATGGAGACATTGCAAAGTACACACAATTACATTCAAAGTATCTTAGTATAAGGTAGATATATACTGTCACATATAAGCTTCATATTAACTTGAGTTCTAGTGTAACAAATTCAGCTTGGTTTTAAAATAACATGCGGAGGTAGTTGGGCCTAATCAAATTTAATTAAGAGTTATTAGGCCTATTTGAAGGAAGGGTATAGAATTGTTATTAGTTTATTTCCTTCATCTAAAAAAGATGTTAAAATTTTGAAAAATCAAAACACATAAGAGAACATGTTTTTAATATCTTACCTAGCTAACAAATCAACCAATCAATTACCCAATCATTTAATGCTTCATTCATTGATTACTCAATCATGCACTATACTAATATATTCAGTTTTCAAGCATTTTTATTTATTATTGTGAGTTCAATTTGGAAAATATTTTTTGCAATTTTTTACATTTTTTTGGATGGAGGAATATCAATCATTAAATAAAAAATGTTATTAATGTATTTCTAGAGTGCTCCAAAGGATAAGATTAAGTCAGTTGTACGATTATCCTTAGTGTTAAGGTTTTGATATTCCCTTTATAACCATTGTAGTTATTATTCATCATCAAGTGATGAAATGAATTAAGTTTTTTTTTATTAGTTTATTTTTATCTATTCTCTCTCCAATTTCTTGAGACTGAACATCTTGAATCCGATCAAATCCTTCCTAAAATTTTCTTATACAAAAATATTTCCTTCTTCTTTCTAAACTTCTCCCAAAGGTGAGAGAGAAGTATTTTTTTGTCCTAGATTTGGTGGTGTTTTTCTCTTCTATGTCTTCAATTCATCACTAGTCATTAAAGTGGGTTTAATCATAAAGTATTTTTTTCAACTTTAGCAGCAACCCTTTTATCTCAATGAATGGATATTCAACAGAAGGTATATTAAAAGGGAGACAGAAGATGCCCGACATGTGGTGGCGTCACACAATGGGATTGAGAGTCGTGCCCCATACTCTCAACTCTGGCCGGAGGCAATTCCTCATGGAGGAGCTCACATATACTATTTGGTTACCTGATTGTAGTAATATTTCTTTCCATTAGGAAATTGATGGAAGTTCTTGCCAAGATGTGTGAGGAGCGGGATAAGTGAATTGAAGGGTGGGTGAGGATGTGATATTTGATGATAAGAGTATGCTTGGTTTTTGATAATAGATATCTGGAAGAATGATTGAAAAGATGGAGAGTACAGTTGAGAAAATGTAGAATAGTGCTGAGACAGGGTAAGTGGTTGAGGTGGTGGCCAAATTTGTTAAGTACGGAGGCGTCGGTGGTGGTAGTAACAAAATTTGAAATGATAGTTTTTCATTAGATCTTGATGTGATGGTTGTGTTTGGTGGAAATGTGTAACAGAGATCGATAAGATGGTGGTTGATAGTGAGCATCTCTAAAGCATGGGCAATCTTATTTGTTTGAGGTACCCATACCGGATATGGGTACGGTTCGGGTACATTTAAATCAGATGCGTACTCAAACTAAAAAAATTGGGTAATTGAAAATGGATATGGCCGAGTACTTGAATGGGCATGTACCCATCAGTTGATCATAAATTTTTTTTCCCTAACGGAGCATTTTGTTCACAGGACAAGGGAAAGCCATTTTTTTCAATTATCTTATCATCATTTCTCATTCTAACCCTAGAAAACACTCTCAAGTCTCAAATCTCCATTTCCTCTCGCTGGTTTGATCCCCTTCGTCCCTCATCGTGCTTAATCCCCTCTGCCGCTCGCTATGCTTGATCCCTCCACCCCTCGTTGTGCTTCCCCTGCTTCATTAGTTCGGTATCTCTTCTCTCTTTATTTTGTTTTCTCACTAACTGTTACTTCTATTTTTCATGCTCTATCAAAAGTTTTCTATTTTCTTTTTCTTTGTTGGGATGAAATTGTGACTATTATCTTGATTTGGAATAATGGAAGTGGTTTGGTGCTCATATTTTGTTTTGATTTTTTTTCACACCAAGTGTTCGATAAAATGCTTAAACTAGTTTAGGAATTTAACCTCTTTTTTTCCCTCCTATTATGCACTGCTTTAGTGATTGCAAAGCTTTAGGAATTCAACCTCTCTTTTTTCTTATGAATTTCAACTTGTTGATTTTATTTTTATTTTTTGCAATTTTTTTATTTTTTAAATTTATAAATAATTATATTAATAAAATAAATATGTATAAAAACGTACTCGTATCTTAATTTTTTTAAAAATGTTGCATCCCGTACTCGTAACGGTACCGTATCCATGCTCATGCAACATAAGTGAGAATACATGGTTGAAATGGGTGGATGGTTCTAGATGAAAGCATCAAAATGTTAAAAAAATCTTAACAAGGATAAAACTATATTAGAGATGACCAATCTCCAAATTAAAAAAAAAATAAAAAAAATAATTAAAAAATACTTAATTCCTTTTATTGATTGATGATGAATAATAACTATGATGTTTATATAATGAATAGCAAAACCTTAACAATAATCAACATAATATAAAATATGAGAAGTTTAAGGGTAAATTTGATTTCTCTCCTAAAACCTCTTCCAAATCATTATTTTCCTCCTAAAGTGCATCATTAATGATGTCTTCCATAATTATTAATCTGAGTTGTCCATCATATTTTGTAAGATTAAATCACACCATTCATATGTGTGTTTAAACCTATTCTATATTATATAATTGACCCACCAAAAAAGCACGGAGAAAACACTAACAGCCATTTTTAACGTTTTTAAAATATTCATGGTTGTTTCACATATTATAAATCTTTTTCAAAATTTTTTTCACATATTATCTAATTTTTAAGTATTGTATTCCGATTTCATTACATAAATTTATCTGATCATAAATCTTTTTCTTTCATTTTAATAATTAAAAAAATATCATATAAAATATAATTCCAAAAAATGATAAATTGTAATTTATTATCCTCTAAAAAAATAGTCACATGCAAAAAGAAATTAAAATATAGCAAAATTTAAAATCCGTGCATCACACGGGCAAATTTACTAGAATAAGTAATTGACTTGATTGAAATTAGTATTTTTTTTTAATCTTCTTAAATATGATAGTATAAATCCTTGCTTTATATCTGCGTTTCTTCTATATTCAGTTTTGATTTTTTTAATTGTTCATTGATATTCATCTCTGTAAAACATGTGTGTGTTTGACAGACAAAATATATCAAATTCTTAGAGGACAAGCCTCATGTCAAAGAGTATTATTAATAGCATAGTTTTTCCTGCCCTGGGCTGATACTCATAGGAGTTGCTGATATGTTGCGGAGGTTGGTTGTTTTATCTATTGGTAGAGAAGAGAATTTGGGGGTATGATTCTTATGTAGGAAGAAAAGACTTCATGCATCAGCTTGATAATGCATGCTTGCGCGTGTCCTGCCAAATCCATGTGACTTCAATTTATTCATAGTTCAAGTAGGGTAAAGTACACATGCCCTTGAATTACGAAAATGTATATTAACCTTCTCTTAATGAATTTTTCAAATTCAATATACTGATGTGAAATTATTAATTTACCAAATACATAAAATTTAAATAGCTTAATATATTATTTGAAGTTAGTGTACTGAATTAAATTATTACTTTTGAGGTTAACAAATTTAATACCCGTGCATCGGACGGGCAAATTTACTAGTAAGAATAATCGTACAAGTGACTTAATTCTTTAACTTTGGAATATTTTAGAGGACACAAGGTGTCTCATGATTTATAAAGGCTTATTACATTTTTGGTCCTTTATTTTATTTTCAAGATTCACTTTGGTCTTTAATCTTTATTTGACTTAGTTTTGGTCCTTTATCTTTTTTAAAAAAATTGAACATGGTCCTTCCGTAATAATAATGTTATGTTTACTCATAATATTTACACTTATTACATTCCATACATTGATAAATTTTAACAAATATTTCTATAGCTCTATCTCGATAGAGCTCCTAATGTCATCTCCGTTTAAATTTTTATCACATTATTGTCATTTTTATCAATATTAATCAACCATATTGCGAGACAAATTGCTCATCATTTGTGAAGCAATACCACTATTCCTATTCTTATTGTGTGGTGGCCTGGAATATTTCCAAATTTCGGCAACATTTGTCATTTTTCGATTATGGGCGTAAATGTTACGATAAAACTAATAATGTTATCATAAAAGGATCAAATTGAATTTTTTTAAAAAAATAAAGGACCAAAATAAGTCAGAAAAATATTAAGAACCAAAGTGAATCTCGAAAATAAGATAAATGACTAAAAATGTAATTAAGCCATTTATAAATTATTAAAAAAAAAAAAACCATGTTCCACAATATTATTTAACCACTAACACAAATTCACTATCTCTCTCACTATACACGGATAGTTATGTATGTTATTGTATAGCACTCTAACTAGTCAACTATAAATAACAGAAGAATCATTAGCAAACTTCACAATTGATCCAAGTTCATCCCAGTTCTCAAATTTGAAGAAGTCACTGTCAACTGGGTTATTATTCCACAAGCTGGAAGATGGTGCGGTTAATTTAGGTTGTTGTGCCACTTGAGAGCTCAAATTACCTGCATGATGAAATTGATGCATTTGACCAATGCTTGTGTAGTTAACTATAGGTTTGTGCTCATTCTGGCAATGGCCATGGCTTCTACCAAAATTGATGTATCCTTCTCCAGTATTGTTACACTCCACACTTCTCATTGTGGGGATTTTGTCATTGAAATTACGCTTAGCTGGAAATTGTCTCAAATTTGGTGTGCTCTTCCTTTCGGAGGCATTCCTTTTTAAAATTCTACACAATGTCCAAATTTCCTGTAAAAAATAAAAATATGTGAATAATGAGTACTAGTATTAAACTACTCTTATTATTTAAATGAAATCGATGTGTGTTGCTTTAAGGAAAAAAAAACCTCGAGTCACTTAATGATGAGGTTTTGAATATAGAATATTTGTAATATGCAATCTAAATTTGGATGATTGTTATGTAACATTTTCTTAGACTAATAAGAATTTGTCACCTAATAATATATGCCATGTCATTGCTTAAAATAGTCAAAATTGATTTTTGCAATTTAGTCCAACATAAAAACTATATTATTTTAATTTAGTCTTTTGTACTTTTATTTAGACAAATTATAACTTTTAATTTTCAAAAACATAATTAAAAAAATTAAAGTTGTTTCAATTATGCTAAAACTGCTCATTCTTCTTCTTCTTCACGTTCTCAACATTCTTCTTCTTCTTCTTCTTCATGATATTGACTCCAATACAAACAACTACTAATTGCTTAATTATAAGTACAAATGAAAAAGAACGTAAAGAAAAAGGAGCAGTTTTAGTAGAATTGAAACAACTTTAATTTTTTTTAATAATGTTTTTGAAAATTAAAAGTTATAATTTGTCTAAAGGCACAAAGAACTAAATTAAAATAATCTAGTTTTTAAGCAATGACATGACATACATGTATTAGGTGGCAAATTCTTATTAGTCTAACAAAGGGTTAGTAACTCCCTTAAATATAATCCCTGAATTTATTTATGTGAACATAAAAATAATATTATTGAAGGGGACATCGCACTGGCATTTGATCTAAAATATCAAAATACTAATTAACCACTTTTAAACCTCTAAAATGAAATTTTCTATAAAATGAAAAAGTAAAGATATAGTCTTTAATAATTTATCTTTGATTAGTTTATGATGATCTTAATTTTTCTCCACCTTAGAAAAAATAATCTCAGTTTCAAAAATTCTATAAGAAAAAAAATTTATTTAGGGAGAACTCTAATTAGAACTGGTCAAAGCAGAGAAATTATTAGTACTTCATTTTGGATAAACATATTATACGTGATCCAGACAATAAAAATTTAATTAACAAATAAAAGATATAAAATAAAAAGATAATTAATTTTACCATGTTTGAAATTCCAATTGATTTGAACGATTGATGATAATATGATGCAAAACCAAATAATAACTTCTCCATCAGAATTATATATGAAAAAGAGGTGTATTTATGCAATATACTCAAAAATTGTATTTTTCAATATTAGAACTTTCTAAACTTTGATGCCTAAAAGCGTGACAAGCAACACCCTTCCCTTTAATTATTAATCAGTGTTTGTAAGACACTAGTTAATCAAACTCTTATTGAGAAATCAGTTCAAGTTTCTTACAGCTTCTTGGGCAATAATAGCATCACTCTTTGAGTTGGTGTCGTTATTAGAGGGAAGGCGAAATTCATGCATCATCCAATCAGTTTTGGTGCCTTTGCCAGCACTGCCACGGTAGTAAACTAACGTTTTCTTGAGTCCTATGCAATCATCTCCTATCCCACCAAGTGAATACACTGGCTTATCTATCCCAGTTGCTTTCCAGAACCCAGAGCAAGTTACTCTATTTGGCCTTATGCTATTCCTATATTTCCTCCCTCTTTTGCAAAAGAAGTACCACTCCTTTTCTCCAACACCACTACTGGCTTCTGCATAGAAACAAAATCATAGTTGCAACATAAAGTTAGTTAATTAAGTGGTGAGAGTGAGGGAAAAGATATATTAATTAAATACTTCAAGTTTCACTTAGCAACAAGCATGTTATACAATATTTAAGGTTTAATTTTGAAACATAAAATTATTGCACGTAAGTGTATCATTCACCATTTAAGTATAAATTGATTATATATATACAAAAATTTTACACGGTAGGTATATTAACGGTATATACCGGCCACCAACTCATTATCAATCATTTATTTGTATTATTTTTATTTTAATTTTGTACACATGAGTTATAAATGATACACTAATAATGATTTAGTAAAAAAAAATTACATAATAAATGCACCGACTATTTTTTTTAAAAATTATTACTAGCTAATTTGAATATATTTCATAATGATAAAGGGCATATATTTAAATACACTATAATAACGGATTTAATAATATTATCCACTTTAATTAAGTTTCTTAATTGACATATACAAAATCACCTATGGGCTTGCATCTAGGAATAAGAGGGAGTATATATATTTGAAGGTTAGTAATATCTACAAAAATATGTAGTTGAAACAACTTGTAATAAGAGATGAAAACATACTTGGAAGATCCCAAGGATCATATTTGTAGATATCAATTTGTTTGATGAGGTCGAGACTAAGGGGTTTCTTGTCGAGCTTCCGGCGAAGATAGAAACCTACAAGTTCTTCATCCGTGGGGTGGAAACGAAACCCTGGTAGAGTACCACCTTCATCATCCTTGTTTAAATCATTAAAACCCATACTACTATCTCCTCTTTCGTTTTTCTTTCTTTTTTTTCCTGCCCCTTTTCAGTGTATGATTAGTTCTAAAGAAGATAAGTGTTGGAACACTTTCAGGCTTTCAGCAACAAGATAGAAGAACCTTCTTTTTATATTAGAATGTGAAGAGAATTATTTCGGATGTGGATGGATATTTTTTCAGCAAGGTCAAGTCATAAGGTTTGACTTAACACCCTCATAACTTTTGCATATGACTTGTTCCAATGTATAAAATGTTTTATGCAAAATTCCCATAATTTTGAGACAATTTTTGACTTATGAATATAGAGTATCAACAGCTTATTTTGTAAATTCAAAAGTAGTTGTATAGTTTCCTTAATTATATATATATATATATATATATATATATATTATTATAATAAACTAATTTAAATATATCCTTAGCTTCCTAATTAATATGTAGATGTGACACATGTCATTTGAGGACTTGCTTAGAGTCAGCCAAATGACTCGGCCTGAGTCGCTCAATAAACACGTCGGCTTATATTCTTAAAAACTAATATGAATAGATCTCGAATCTTTTGACTCGCATTAATTGATAACGCCTAAATCTATGGGAGCAACCAACTCATTTCACATAAAAATTAAATTAAACATGGCTCAATCTAATTAAAAAAGTTATTTGCTTCAAGGTTCACCTCCGATAATAACTCGAATTCTCCAATTATAACCTCTATGTAGATCAAATATTGATGAGGCAAATTAAACACAACCATATATATATAACATATATGTCATCCATATGAATGATTAAAAGTGTGGTGGATCGACCCTTGGTCCTACCCTTGCAATACCCAGCCGACCAGAATAATCTAATAATCAAGTAATGTCTATTCAGACCGAGTATTTATTCAGGGACCCACCCTAGCGGCCTTGGACCAACCACAGGGGTTCTACCCCTTAAGAGTCCGAGCTAGGGCGCGTGGATCTAACTTGCCACAGGGATAAGACCTTCTTATACAGGATAAGGATGAATGACTCATCCCTTATCCTAATTGGGACACGTCAGCTGCCTTGCTGGACCTCCGTACAGTCCCATAAGATACAACGCCACCCCTATAAATAGCTGTCTCCAGCTAGGGGCTCAGGTACGTTCACTCACTCCCTAATTGCACATTTGCACACACCAGCGATCAGGGAAACCCTAACTATCCCAACTGGATACCTAGAATACCAAAGAAATCACACAGCAATATCAGATCATACCCTAGCTCTCAGGTCACTCCATATCTTTGAGCTGGTGACAGGTCTTAGACACTACAAAAAGAATTTTAAGATTAATTTGTTAAGAAGATATATTTATTGCTCTTCTTACACATGCATATAGGCGTGAGTCTGAAATTTTCTAGGCTAATGAATGCTCTTAATTTATCAAAAAGCAAGTGTGTAACGGTGAGTTCGGTTATTTGGGAAAGTTTAAGAATTGAATAAATAAAACTAGGTAAATGCTAACAAGTGTGCACTTGTTAAAATTAAAAATCAAATATAGTAAAAACTTATAAAAAAATGTCGTTTTTTATATTTTTGAAATATGAAAAAATGTGCAATTATGATTATTATTCTATTATTAGAAACTTTAACAAATATCTTTAGAACACTTTTTAGCAAGACTGATACAACTATCTAACTCAGTTTGCCATTTCAACAATCATGCCACTAAATCCGAACCGAACAGCATACTATTTGGTTCTTCAATTTACTTTTTTATTTAAAAAAATTTTGCTAATAACGCCAACATGGTGCTCGGTCAACTCATAAGATGACCGAACAAACTAGTATAATTGTCACAGTTCAATATAGAAGACTTTCTTCTTCAAACGGAAGCAAAATTGTTCTTTAATGATGATATTTATTATTTGATATAAGCGTTAGAATTTCTAGACTTGGAATCTCTCTTACCATGTGATCTCTCACAAAATTTGAATATTCTTTAGTTATCCTTTTGTAGTATGTACCAGTAATGATAGATCTCATCCTACAACCATTAATTATAAGGAAAAATATTACTTCCTCATTCTCTAGTATAAGCACTAGATAATGAATTTTGCTTGTTTCTAAATATAAGTATTTATCTCAATTTCTAATGACATTAATTATTATTTTTTCACAAATATCTCAACACTTTTTAAAATTTCAATAATAACTACAGAGATAATTTTGAAAAAATATACCAAATATTATTATTTCTAATTCCACTAACAATATTAACTAATTTTTTTAATGCACATGAAAGTAGTCTACCCTAAATACTTATATTTAGAAACAGAGGAATAGTATAAGTAAGAAAAATATTAAAACACCTACATAGAAAGTCTTACATACAAGCATATACATAAGATTATGACATTTGTAATTTATATTTTTTATTTCATTTTTTAACTTAAAAATTAACAAGTATCAAAATTTTATACTTAAATTTATAAATCAATTTTTTATGTAAGTCTCTCGATCGTTACTTTATAAATAATTGTTTTCAAACATGATCATGTCGTATCTATAACAGGAAAGATGCATACATCCCTTTCAAGTTTATAATCATCCTAGGGATGGCAATTGGACCCGGATCCGCGGGTACCCGTGGGCAATACCCACAATGGGTCCGGGTCTGGGTCCAAAAAAGAGACCCGTGGGTCCAAAGAATGGACCCGTTTGGGTACCCGCTTTGAACGGGTCTGGGTCCGTGTCTGAGATATTCAGACCCGTGGGTACCCGGACCCGTTCATATTTACATATATGCATTATAAATATATATATATAATTTAGTATGTTTGTGTTTAACGAGAGAATTTCTTTGATGTCTGCGAGTGTTTAATGGTGGTAGGGATTAATATTAAGTAGAGTGTGTAATAATGTATTAAGGATCCCTCGGTCTATAAAAAAAACATATAAATTAATTTAAAAAATAAATTTTTCTTTAAAAAAAAATTGCTAATGGGTACCCGCAAAACCCGCATGGGTACCAGAAGACCCGCCTACTCATTATGCAGCGGGTACCCGAGCGGGTCCGGATGGGTCCGGGTCCAGTAATTGAAGAACGGGTCCGGGTCCGGGTACCCCATTACCCGGACCCACCCGAACCCATTGCCATCCCTAAATCATCCTGCTTAATTCCTAAATTAAATGGTGTTGGTGAATAATATTGAAAAGAACCAACCATATGATGAAGGATTTTTTTATCCGGAACTAAGATAAGAGATTAAACAAAGTTATCTAAACTTAAATATTACTTCCTCCATTTCATATTTTTTGTTTTTTTTTTCATTTCATAACTTTTGTCCTTTTACTTTTTTTTTTTTTACTTGGGAGGTCTGGGACTAGAACCCATGACCTGGGGGAGGGGGAAATCCTAAGTGTCCCTGCAGCCACCAACTGGGCTGTCTTACGCGGACCCTTTTACAATTTTAATGCATAATCATGTTTTTTCTTTCAATTTTAACCATTTATTCGATCATTTCTTTTACACATTATTAATTTTATTTTTATATTCTCACACATCCTTTAACCACTATACATTAATTAATTAACATACTACTTTCTAATAAACAGTAAATACTATAACAATGTTCAATAGGAATTAAATAAGGACACTTTAGATAAAACACATATAAAATTTACAATAATTAACACATTTTCAATATGTGTACCCAAACATAAAAGGCCAAAAGATTTGGAATGGAGGGAGTATACTAAGACTTTGGGAGGTCATAAATGTATGCTTTCAATATATATACATATATAAATGTTAACAAACAACACTTGTTAAAAAATCAAATATAATATAGAAGTGGTAGAAAATGGGTTTTTTATCTTCTAAAAAAAGAGAAAAATGAATTTATGATATTTTTTTTTAATCAAATAAACTTGACAAACCGCCTAATAAAATCCTATGTACTCCTTCCGGTCCCTAATATAAGCATCATTTGACCAAAATGTTTTGGTCCTAAGTATCAACACATTTTTTAAAATTTTACAAAACTAACCTATTTAATATACTCTATCATGTTGGTGGGGAAAAGAAACACCAATTAATGACTATAAGATCAAAAGGATAGATTAGTAAATATACACTTAAAATTTACAATTCCAAATACAAATAATTAACTTAACTACTTTTCTTAAAGGAAGTAAAATTGGTCAAATCATATGAGGGAGTATTATATTTTGATTCTCTCGATATTTCTCTCAATTCAAAATCCAACATGTAATGTATGTATTGTTCATTTCTAGATACAAATCAAAGAACTAAGTCCATAAATGTGGACTTTGACAAATCATTGTAAATGTATCTTGAATATTCTAGAAAAGAAAGGAGGAATATGCTCCTTTTCGTCTCCATGTATAAAATCTTTTTGAGATTTTTATTTTGTCCCTATTTATAGGGATCATATATCAATTTTTAATGACAATTAATTACTTCTTTTCACAAATACCCATATTTATTTAAAAGTTTTTAGATTCCCAACACTATTAATAAAAATAGTTTTGGAAATATATATCAAATATTCATATTCCTAATATCATTAGTTAAATTAACCAATTTTCTTAATAAACATGAAATCTATCAAAATAGTTTTATATATAGAAATGGAAGGAATATATTTTAAGCATTAATATTAAACGTCTTAGGGAGTCATTAATTACAGTTGTCTTATGAATTCATAATTTTGCTAATGTCCTTCGTCAACCTATTAGCTTCAAAGAACCACTATAATAATAATAATAAAAAAATCAATCATTATGTATGTGTGGGTATAGGCCGACTGGATAATACCGAAACCCGTATCCAACACTCTTATTCACAGATTTTCGTGGATAATTATTCATTTTCATACCTTTCCATATTTAATGGATAAATTCTTTATTCATTATAAATAAGGATTGTAACATCCCAAATTCTTACCCCAAGTTTAATTCAGTAGGTTCGAGTTAGAACCGAGCTTAATTCGAGCAGTTAGCCGGGATGTAGTGAGGCAGTCATAAGCCGAGTATTATCCGACTAAATAGTTAGATTCGAGCTCGTTAGATCCGAGCTCATGTAAGCCCAAGCGTAAGATCCGAGTTCACAGGAACCGAGCAGTTAGCTCTGAGCTCTTGTGAACCGACCTTATCTTGTAGATAACCCTTGTCAGTGAGCCGCCGACCCTGTTAAGACAGCTCTTGGTCATACCTTAGCAGTACCCTTTGGACCATAGCAAGTTGCCTTGTGTAAACCAAGTATAAGTTCGGCCTATGTTCGGCCTCTGATCGGTCCCAAGAGGCTTCCCCAGCCAACCTCTGTTTAGCATCCAGTGTCTCAAGCCGAGTTTGTTTCCATAACCTCTTAGTGTCGAGCTCATGTTATCCGAGCATGTGGTGCCGAGCTCATGTCAACCGATTTCATGACATCAAGTTCACGAGACCAGGGTCTGTAGTGCCGAGCTCATGAGACCCGAGATCATGGGAACCCTAGAGTTAATCCGAGCAGGTAGTGTTGAGCTCATGGTAGCCGAGCTCAATGTAACCGATCTCATGCCGAGCTTAAGAGATCCAAGCAGCTATCCTCTACCTCGTGTTAACCGACCATCTTCCGAGCTGTTAGAACCGAGCTGTATCCGATCCTAGTAGAACCGACCTCGCATCAGCGTTGTGTCGTTTCGACCTCTGCAGGTCGTGACCTCTTGTCTTCAATGTCTCTTTCCGTGTTGGTGCCGACCTTGAGCCGATCACCGAGGATTTAGGCAGTCCTCATGTCTTCGTTGTTGTTATCTTGAGAGAGCTGAACCTTAGAGGGTCGGCCTTTGCAGGCTGTTCCGCACCCAGTTGCACGACCCTTTCCTCCCATGTGTGTTGTTCGGCCCTATGATGAACTAGCAAAATATCTGGGGGCAAATCCAGAATATCACCTTGTCATTCATTTACAGCCACACCTTTATGAAGCTTCTCAAAGAAGCTTATCATGTCAACCACACATATATTTTCCTTTTACCACAAAAGCAAACCGAGACAGCATGACATCAAATGTTATGTTCTCTTTCTCCTCTTTGCATTCTCTCTCTCCTCTTCGCAACCTCTATGAAGAGCAAGAGGGAACCTCCTTTATCATTCTTTCTGTCCCTCACCAAATCCAGCTAGAGTGTATCCGTGTTCTTTCTCTCCCATAGCTAGCAAGAGTCGAGTTCTTTCTTCTTCCTCTCTGTGCTTGGTCAGCAGCTTCACGGTGGAAGCTTGAAGAGCTAGGAAAAAGGGTGCAGCTAAGATTTCAGAGTTTGATCAGGTGTTCCGCTGGATTGAGGTAAGGGGGTGTGTGTTACCCTAACTTAGAGTTGGGTTTCTAGTGTGCTCATAATGAGTACTAAGAATGGGTGTTAGATTAGGAGATTATTGAACCGTAGGTTAGATAATTATGTGCAAGTTTGATGAGCATGATTAAGTGATATAAATGTGATATTTGCTATATACACGTTGGTTGCTGTCTTTTTGAGTATGAGGATGAGTATAGGAGATCGTGGCAAATAAATGAGATGATCTGTTAACAGAAGTATATGTATGAGTTGTGCTAATTGTTATAAATGCATTGCTGCTTATATGAGTATTATGTGTTGGGCCATAGGTGGCTGAATATAAGGGATGGTGTGAATTATTAAGGAATAAACTAATGAGGAAAAATAAATAAAGAACAGAGTCTATAACAATAGGGTAAGTGAATGGTAATTAGGGGGAAGACGTGCACGGTGGTGTACGCAACAGAAAGACGTGCATGGTGGTGTACGCAATGGCAAGACGTGCATGGTGGTGTATGCAACAGAAAGACATGCACGGTGGTGTACGCGAGAGTAAGACGTGCACGATGGTGTACGCAAACAGCAAAACGTGCACGGTGGTGTACGCAACAGAAAGACGTGCAAGGTGGTGTACGCAATGGCAAGACGTACACGGTGGTGTACGCAACAGAAAGACGTGCAAGGTGGTGTACGCAATGGCAAGACGTACACGGTGGTGTACGCAACAGAAAGACGTGCACGGTGGTGTACGCAAATAGCAAGACGTGCACGGTGGTGTACACGAGAATAAGACGTGCAAGGTGGTGTACGCAAACAAGACGGGCACGGTGGTGTACGCAATATCAAGACGTGCACGGTGGTGTACGCAATAATGTGAGAATAAAAGGGAAAAAGGGATTAGACAAGGAAAAGTAGAAAATGTGAGAATAAGAAAAGGATAAGTAGAACTGAGTATATGATGATGACCGTGTACGATGCATGTTTGGATTGAATTATATGAATATGTGATTAATTGACTGGTTGTGATTGGCTTAGTGTCTTCTTATGTCATATTAGAAACTGTTCCCCTAAGTTTTGTGTAATGTTCACCCTCTTACTATTTTTACAGATGATGAGCTTGAGCATGCACGTTCCCCGGCCGAGCAGGTTCACTCTCCCTCACAGGGAGAGTGGTGTTATGTGTGTAGGGAATGAGTCTATGTTGAATCTGTATTTTGGATATTGTGGCAGAGAAAACTATTTTTAGCTATGTATATAGATTATGTATGACTCTGATGACGATGGTGCTATTTGAACTACCTATTTTGTTGGTGTAAATGATATGAGTATGTTGTTAAACTAAATGGAGTTTATGATAGTGTCTATAGAAAAAAAAATAAGTCCATAATCTTTATTATGAGAAATTAAGGATAATTATAAATAGGGTGTTACAAGAATCTTGCTAACAAATATTCTAAAAGGATTTACTAAGATTATTAAATATAGAAAACAAAATCTCAATTTCACATTTATCATTTTCTCAAAAACATAATAAATCACATTTTTCAACAATTTTTTTCAACAACTAATTCTTCAAGAAGCCTATAAATAATTTGTGCTGGTATCGTTAAACTTGGGTCAGATTGTCATCCTTAACCAGACGTTGGCAAAGGTGACGAAGAAAGAAGAGAAGAGGTCCAGGTCAACGGTCAAACCTGTGATTGAAATTAATTAGGGATGTTGCTAACAAGTGTCTTGTGTATTGAAATTAATTAAGGGCACTTGATAAAAATACTAGCAATGGAAAAGTAATACAGTAATAAGTTTGTATTCTTTCATGTCTCGGGAATATAAAATATTTTTCCATGAATTTTTATTATGTTTGATTTCTTAACAGTACATCGAGGTCACTTATTAGCATTTCTCATTGATTAGTTAGAAACTTCTGTGTCTATGATAATTCAGAGTAAATATTCTTTGACTGCGTTATTTTTTTCTATTCCAACTGTTTTTATTTATTTATTCTATTTCAAAAAGTATACTATTTAAAAAAATATAATAATTAATTTAATTTGTGGTAAATATTTTTTTATCTCTATAATTAATACATTATTAAATAGGGATAAATATGAAAAATAAATTATATTACACTATACTTTTAAATGATTATAATCTTAAAAAATGAGATATACTATAAATAAAAGCAAAAAATTTCTTGAAAAAAGGATAAATAATAAATAAGAAAGGGAGTACTTGCTAAAGATTTTTAGCTGTGGAAAAAATATTACAAATTTCAATAATTTATCCCTTCAGAACATTAAAAGTTATGGAGTATTTTCTTACTAGTATTTCTCACCATATTTAGCTAATTTAAGACACGTGTTTTTTTTTTTTGAACGTAGGACACACGTTATTATTTTTTGTATTTTTTTTATAAGTTTTGTATACAAAAGAAAAAAAATTAAAATTTATTCAAAAAAATAATGTGGTATTTACTTAATATTTTTTAGATTATTTATTAGGTTACTGATTTTTTAAAGTAGTATTAAGACTCTAATTTTTAGGTTATTAACTTTTTATATAATTTTAGGTTTTTCATATTGACTTAATATTTTTTAGATTACTTATACATTGCATTTGTGACAATGAATAACAAAACTCATTTTTTATTACTCCCTCCCTCTTTCCTATTCATAATTTTTAATTTAATGTTGATAGATGCATGTTAAAAATTGTAAAAAATATTGTATTTTGACCAAAACATTTTTGTTTATTTTTTATGCTTATATGTTACTATAAGTGAAAAAAAAAGAGTAATCACTCGTTGAAAAATGATGTATTAAATTAATGAATAAAAATAAAATTGAAAAAGAAAAGCTTTGACCAAGTTTTGAAAAGATTTGAAAATATATCAAATTTAAAATAAAAAAAAAATGAAATGGATGAAGTACTCTTATTACCGGTGTTTATGATAAATCAATTTTTAAAAAGTTTTTGATGTTACTTTTTATAAGGTAATTTATATTTTTTATGCAATATTTTATATTTTATATTTTATATTTGTCTTTATTAAATATTTTGATTTTTTATCTCTTAATAAAAATTAAAGTGTAAAATTGTAATGTTTTACTCTCGCCGATTCTTAATAGCATAACATTAGTTTGGAGAAATTCAGGTCTATCAAGGAAGTTGATTAATTTTGTCAGTAACATTAAAAATGAATTGTTCCTTTAAAAAAAAAAAAAAGAATTGTTATTTAGAATGCTAGAAAATGTTGAGTAAATATGGTTTTTGTGAAATAAAAAAATTAAACATAATACTCCTAATGTCTCACAGTGATAGTAAAGAGTGATAAACTTTTTGTTTCAAACTAATGTTAAAGTAATTAATAAAATTGTTTAGAAATTACAAATTTTGAATTGATGTGATTGATTGATCAATCTAAAGTGCATTAAATTATTTGTTTGATAATTGTTTAATGTGTTAAACAATGTCTCCTTACTTTTTTTTATTTATACAATTTTTTACCATTGTTATGGGATGAAGAGAGTAAAATTTTATAAATAAGACAAAATAAAATTTTAAAAATAATTTTATAGAGTACTATAAAAATAAACCCGGAGGAAGTAGAAAATTAAACATTCTCTTTCATTTGCGTAGTTTAATTAAAAATGTCTTCTATTGAAGACCCGAGAAAATACTTCGGTATTTATATATAGCAGCCGGCGGCTGTGGATTGGGGAATGGTGAGCAGGGGTGGCTTCTCCGGTGATTAATACTCCTTTCGGTCCCTAATATAAGTATCATTTGACCAAAATTTTTTGGTTCTAAATATAAAAATATTTTCTAAAATTTTACAAAACTAATCATATTTAATATATACTCTATCATGTTTGTGGGAAAAAGAAACACAATGAATGATTAGAAGATCAAAATGATAGATTGGTAAATATACACTTAAAACTTATAATTCCAATATAAATAACTAACTTACCTATTTTTCTTAAAGGGAATGAAATTGGTCAAATGATACTTATATTAGGGATCCGAGGGAGTATGAAAAAGTTTTGTTATCTAAAAAAAGTGACTAGTTAATAGTAAATGTTTTTTCTTTAAATGTTTTTACAGTATATTTGAAAAAATAATTATGGATTTGGATTATTTCACATTTCAGAAATTTAAAAAAATATATTTTTCAATAATTATTTATTCCATTTGTTTCTTAAATTTTGGCATTTTAAATCTGGAAACATATATTCATTTTTAATATTGAGTCGTTTATTTTGTGAAGATTTAGTTTAGGAATAAGTTTCGTGATCCATCCACGTATCAGGTCAACCGAGCTCCTCTGAGTTCAAAGCCTTCCTCTGCAGATCATTCATGTCATTAGGTCCCACTACAGGCACAGTAGGTCTTAATTCTAAAAAAGTATGGGTAAATTCGGGCTCCAAATTTAGGCCTTCCTCTACAGTGATGTATCAAGGGCAATTTAGGCATTTTGAAGTTTATTATATTACAAGAAATCATCAAGAAAATATATGCAATTGACTATAAATAGGCTTATTTATGTTGCTAGCCCTTGAACTTGAGGACCTTTTTGTCACAAATTCTTGTTTATTTCAATGTCTGGTTTTCCAAAATTATTTTCGGGTTTGTCATATATCTCTATTATCAATTTCGATCAAATTTTGCTGATTTGTCACACCTAAATTCTAATCAGATGCAAGAGGTTAACAATATAGTGCGAGTAATGCCACGTAGAGGAAGATCTTTTTTTAAGTTAAAAAAACTACAAAAATTAATATTTTTATATTTTTAGTTTTAAAAAATAATTGGAAAAAAAAGGTTGTATTCGCCCACGTGACATCACGTGACACCATGTGGCTAATCTCTTACATCTGACTAGGATTCCAGTATGACATGTCAGCAAAATTGGATGAGAATTGATAGGAGAGATATATGACAAATCCAAAAGTAACTTCAGAGAGTCAAATATTGAAACAAAAATGGCTTGTAATAAAAGGACTCTAAAATTCAAGGACTAAACATACAATTAAGCCTTCTTAATATGTTTGGTATTAGTTTTACTTGCTTATCAATGATATCTAAAGAAAATAACTTTCTTAAAATTTTAGAAAATGCTAACTAATAGCCTCGGTGCTAGGTTAGTAGAAAAAGTAATGTTATTTTGAAAAATTGATCAATTTATGAAACCGATTACTAATGAATTTAGATTTTAAATATAATATTTTTTTTATTATTGTATTCATTAAACAATTAACAAGACCATAAATTTTAAAAGACTTTTTTTATTGTAACCTTTAAAGTTGAGAATAAGAAATTAAAATAAATCTAAGTGTTTGAAAAAAAAAACAAATTAAATCCACTGTATGTCAATGTTTTAATAGATGATTCTCTTCGATACAAAATTACTGCTTTTAGTTTCTTATTTTTTAACTCAAACAAAATATTTCTGACCTCGTTCTTCCATATAATTTTTTTTATATTTTTTTTTTGTATTTCATAATACAAGTCATTTAATAAAATCAATGCAAGATTAATTTTAATTTTTGCAATTTCATTCTTAGTTATCATGAAAAGATAGTGAGTAGGGAAGCAATTATATAGAGAGATAGGACAAGAAAATATTGGAAAAAAAAGTTCACAAATTTAAAACGAATACATATATTAATTATATTTTTTAATATACGTGTTACAAGTTACAACCTTGAAAGATTTATGCTAAACAAATGGAATGCTACTTTTTAAAGGTTTATTGAACTTCAATCGCGTTAATCAAAATATATATTTACCTTCGTTTTTAAATATAAGATCATTTTGACATTTTTATTTTGTCTCTATTTATAAGGCCATGTATTAATTTTCATTGACAATTAATTACTTCTTTCCATGATACTCCTATTTACTCCCTCCGGTCCTTATTATAGGACATATTCTAGAAGGTTTCTTTGGTCCTAATTATAAGACGTTTTATATTTTCTATGCATCATTGATTGCTTTTTCTCTTTTTTGCCCTTATTAAATGCTTTGACTATGATGTTTGTTGTTCATTAATGAGTGTGAATTTTCCAAGAAAAGTTGAGAGGATAATATTGTAATGTTACAATATATTCTCATAGAATTCATGAAACTAACCAACTTCCTTGGTCCGTGTGATATGGTTAAGTATGTCTTATAAATAGGACCGAAGGGAGTATTTAATACTTTTTAGATTTCCAATACTATTAATATAGATAGTTTTGAAAATATATAGTATTAAATGTTCACATTCTAGTACCATTTACTAACTTTCTTAATGGACACGGAATCTATCAAAAGGATCTTAGTATATATGAGAATGGGGGGTGTAAAAATTACTAAAAAAATATTGGAAAGCTAAATATAATACAGTATCTTTTTTTTTTGTTTCCCAAGGTATCCACCTGCGCAACTGGGTGACTAATCCTTTCGACATTATTGGGCCCTTTCGATGGCTAGTCTTCTAGCGAGACCTCTTACATTCGCAAGAACCGGAGATCGAACCCCCAACCACATGCTTAAGCAGCAACAGATCTTTTACCATCTGTGCTAACCTCCACGGGTAGCTAAATATAATATCTTTAAAAGCATTAATATTTAACTTTTCAATGATAACCTATTTTATGTAATCCGACATTAAGAAACTCTTGTTTTAATTAAGGGTGGCATATTTACAAGTATTTTTTCCGTCCTCCTCCTTATTATTATTATTTTTTTTTGTTTTGAAAATGTAGACAATTTTAATAATTAAGAATGAGAAACTACATACATCCATTAAAAAAAAATCAAAAGAGGGTTGTTAAACTAAATCCTTGAACAAGAAGCAACAAGCACAGTTTTCCTCCTCTTTATAAATGATCTATCAAGGAAAAAGAGTGTAACTTTGGGGTTCTTCACACAAGAGAAAATGGGACTTTTGGACACATAAGAGAATTTTGTGCCAATGTCCTCGTTTTTCATGAACGAGCCATCTAAAAATTATTTGTCAACTTGTAGCATGAAGACAAAGAAAGTGATTGATTGTGGGGCCCTTGATGCTGGTCAACACAATGGAACACTACTTATTCTTTGCCTTTGGTCTATAACTGAGTGCTAAAAATCAAAGACCGTGAGACAACACAAGCTTTTGCTTCGGAGACTGGTAGTTAGGAGTTGGGAGAAGGAGTTAGTGTTGCTTCTAGACCCAAGGTTTGATGAGCTAATACGACCAATAAACTTTTTTCACGAAGAGAACAAAAGAACTGTTGGATTTAATAAAGAAGGAAATATCACTATTAATTTCTCACACTTGATTTCGATTAATAGATCTATAGTTACCAATTAGGTTTTTTTGAGGTTATATTTACTTTGATGATTCAATTTTCATGCTTTAAAAAAGATTAGTCTTTAGAACAACTATTATACACACGTATTTTTTTTTCTTTTATGTATATATATTTGAAACTCACTTTTTTTATTTCTCTTCCTAAATGAGTTATCAACAAACTTAAATTATTTTCTCCATGCCTAGGACATATATTATGGATTTAGCATAGGGGAGTTTTAGACTTTTAGCAGGGCTATTTGTAACAGGAAAATTCAGTGGACTCTATTTTTCCGTATTACTCTTTTTTTTATTAGAAAACTAGTATGTAATTGCAAACATAATAGCCGCTTAAATAAAAAATGGAATATTTGGTTCGGATGATACATGTATGCTTTTTCTTTTGATATAGATTCGGATTCGAGACTAACAAGGTTCATTATAGTTGGTAAATGACTGAGTTCTTTAACCATGATATCAGGTGTTCGATCCTTGCCATGGTTATGGAAAATACTTTGTTGGTAGAGGTAAAACTCATTTTAGTGATCTCTACGCTTCATAGGGCATTAGTCTTCGACTATCAACTGAAGGATAGTCTTAGTACACACAAAAGAAAAATATTCAGATTCCAGTATTGATGTATATGAAAAAAAAAACTTTCAATAATAGAGCTAACTAGCTAATTAACTCTACTAAATTGTATATTGTAGACGTTTCCAAATTGAACTGAATTGATTCATGTGAGGATACATGAAGCTTAAAAAAAATCACACCCATGGCTCCCACAAGTCACAAATAATATAAAGAGTTTTAATTTTTGTTTTCATTATTGAATTTTTATCCTTATTTCTTCATGTAAAAAACTAAAATATTCTTGATATTAAATAGTTTCTGATTTCCGAGTATCGGAAATTTTTAAAAAATACAGTTTGTATATATTTTTGTTAAAAATATGTTTCGATTCACCGTCAGAATTCATAAACTATTTAATGATGAAGGTAATTTGATATTTTTCAAGAATAAATGAGGGCAAAAATTTAATAATGGGACAAAAATTAAAACTCTAACGTAAAAAGGCTTTGGAATCTAAGTGGTCCACTCGAAATGTTGGACTGGCACCAGTTCATAACTTGATTTAAAGACTAGGCCCACGATATTATAAACGGTCTAAAAAGTAAGAGGCCGAGTCTCAATGGAATTCTTGAACAAGCATTTTTTAAGGGATCTAGTTTTTTGAACTCTTTATTTAATACTTGACCCCCATAATTTTTTTTTCAAAATACCCTTATTCTTTTCTTCCTTTTTATTTTTCGTATGCTTAAGGATAACGTAAGAATTTTAAAATTACACATACATTGATCCCTTATGAGAATTTAAAACTTTTCCAAAGTGTCATCATGCTTTTCATTTACCTTGTATTGATACTTCATACTTGATACAAAATTCTTTCAATTATTTTTATTAACTTATGCAATTACAAGTTTCCATTAACATACCTGAAGAACCCAATGAGCTCAGCTCAAGAATCTTGCAACACCAATGCAAATACATAATGAGCTGTGAATGGCTCAACGTACTATTTGCGTTTATAAAATGAAACAAGCTGAGAAGAAAGACAATAGAAACAAATACCCTCTTTCAAACATGTTGAGAAGAAAAGCAATAGAAATAGATGCCCTCTTTCTCTCTCCTTCGTCTTCCTGTGTTTCGTATGATTTTTCTTTGCTACGTTGTATCTTTAGTGTATGTGCAAAAAACACATTCTTTAGGAGGTCAGCGTACAGGGCAAAAAGTAATTTTTTTAATTCACTGTCGGATCAACATAAGTTTAAAAAAAATACACATACGTTGATCCTTTAGCGTACTGAGCAAAAAAAAATTAATACTTTTAGGGATTAGCGAATGTGTATTTTTAAAACTAGTAAACTTACTCTTCAACATATAAAACATAAAAAGAAAAAAATATGCATATGAAAGGATATTTTTGGAAAAAAAATAACTTTTGGGAGGTCATGTATTAATTAGGGGGTAAAAAATTAGACCCCTTCCTTGAAAACTTATATGAACCAAAATGTCCTTAGTTTGGCTAGAATGGATTTATTTCAAGAAACGAGAGATCTATTCAGTCTCTTGACTCGAGATAAGAGGGAAGAATTGATTAAAAGTTATAGAATATGGTTCATTAGCTATTCGAAGTTCCTCTTAAGTTCACAGCTACTACCTTTTTTTCGTAATATTTGTTGTTATTCGAAGGTTTTGGAAAAGTATCAAAAGAAATTAGATAATTATAATGACATGATTTATAAAAAATAAATAAAAAGATTTATGATTTTAAAATTTGGTTGAGACATGCACAAAAATGTATTGGACTTTAAGAGTATTTGCCGCCACTAATAAATTACTTTGTGTAGAATATCTCATATTGTTATTACTTTCCAAGATATAGCTGCCACTTTTCATCAACTCTATATATATTAGAATTGAGGATTCACTGAATCCCTTATTTGGATTGCTCTTGTAAATAATAAAACTTAAAAAAACCAACACAATTGAAAAACCAAAATACTTCAGCCACACATATATCATGGTCCATCATATTCCTTGAATAGCATCTAAGACTCAAATTTTTTTCGTTAGTTTCATAGTTGTGCATTTGATTGCACTTTATTGCATTACAAAAGATGGGAGATGTTATTAACATCAGTTTTTATAATTTTTTGCACTAATTTATTAATATTATCTTTGTCTTACTACTTATACTCATATTTTATATTCACACCCTAATTTCATTATTTAATTTACACTCATAATCATAAAAACCATATATCACTGCTTACATCCACCATCTTCTCAAAAACCTTACTCACCCAAAACCTTCAAAATATCTTGATCAAAAAACCTTGATCACCCAAAACCTTATAAATTTCACTCCTTGTTTGAATTTTACCATTGCTTTTCTTGATTATTTTCCATCGGGTTCTGTATCTTTATGCCTTATGACAACATATAGCTAATACTTTGAGAACTCCAGATAACTTATGGTTGATTTTCCTTATGACTTGTTTACATATTTGTTTATTTATTTATTAATTTATGTTTACTTGTAATACATCATAGTCTGAGAAATATGCTTGCAATGAAAATCCGTCTTAAGATTGTTTAAATGTTATTGAACTAGCTGTAAAATACCACCAAGACTTCAAGTGCCATAGTTTGCCAATTTTTTTTGGTTTAATTATGTCATAAGTCCCTGAAGTTTGGGATACTTTTTCCAGATACCCTTATTATTTTTTTTAATGTCTGATTTCCCGAAGTTACTTCTTGGTTTGTCCTATATCCCTACTACTAATTCTGACCAATTTTGCTGACATGTAACATCGGAATCCTTGTCAGAGGGGCAGGAGGTTAGGCAGCTGGTGTCCCGTGGGCGAAGATCATTTTCTTTTAAATTAAAAAACTATAAAACTTAATATTTTTTTTATATTTTTAGATAAATAAAAAAGAAAAGAAAGGATTGAAGAGAGAGGTCGTCTTCGCCCATGTGACATCACGCGGCACCACATTACCAACCTCCTGTGTCTGACTAGGATTCTGATGTTACATGTCAGCAAAATTGGCCAGAGTTGGTAACAGGGGTATACGACAAAGTCAGAAGTAACTTCAGGTAGTTAGACATTGAAAAGAAAAAGAATAAGGGTATTTGACAAAAGTACCCCAAACTTCAGGAACTTGTAACATATTAAGCTTTTTTTTAAGAACAAATCATAATATGATTTCCAGATATTGCAACTAAGATTTCAAATACATTTTGCAATCAAAACCGACAAAACACAAGACCAATCTCATAGTCATATTTAAATAAACAATACCAAATTGTTTTTACATTTTCATATCATAGTTTTTATTAGAAGAAGAAGAGAAAATGAGGAGTTTTTGGATGAAGGGATGTTTGAACAGAGAAGTTTGGGAGGTTTGAGTAAAATGGGCGTGGAGAAGGAAAAGAACGGTTTAGGAGGAGTAATGAGTGTAAATAAAAATGAAAATAATAGTTAATAATATTTAGGAAGAAGGGTAAAATTGGTAGATAAGTACAAAATATTTTAAAAATTGGATGTGGGTAGTAATATAAAGGGTGTTAATAAAATCTTCCCTAAAAGATAGGAAAATATAGTAGTTGACAAAGGCAAATTAGATAGTGGAAAGAAAAATGCAACAAAATAAAAATCAAAGACAATAAATACAATTAAATAAAAGGAATAAAATATATTTAAAGGTATAAAAAATATATAATAAAAATGTACAATAAAATATAAAGAATGTTATAAAAATTAATGTAAGTAATCTATAACCACCACAAATTGATAATTGCTTATGATATTTTGATTTTAACATAAATAATAAAAATATTCCAACACCCTTTCCTAGTGATATTTATCGTATACTTATAAGGGTTTTACTTCGGTACCCTTTCAAAATAAAGGGTTTTGGTACCCTCTCATATTTATCCAATCAAATTATGACAATTGCAATATACTACAATGTTAAAAAAGTGTATATATAAGTTTAATAAAATTTTGCAATCAAATTTGTGTGATCTTATTTGCAAGATTTTTTAACTAAATCAATTCACAACCACTCCCAAATCATTAACCTTAATATCAAGTTTTTATTCATCTTGGGCCAGCAATCTCAACATCATGCCACTGATATCAACTTTCTTGCTAGATAACGATGAAAAAAGAACACTTCAATGTATTTTTATTTTTCTGATCAGCTTAAAAAATTGTATTGCTGCAGTTGAGATATAATCTTCAGCACACAAGAACATATTTTTTCGTCTAAATTTAGCGTAGATTTTTTAGCACCAAAAATATATAAAATGTGGAGAACATTTTAACATATAATTTTCAGGCTTTATTGAGTGCAAAGAGTATCTTGGTGTTTTTTGACATGGTAGTATATTGTACTTGTCATGATTTGATTGAAAAAATATGAGAGGGTACCAAAATCTTTTATTTTGAAAGGGTACCGAAGTAAAACCTACTTATAATCGTGATTCACTGAGTTGGCTTATTAATTCAAGGGAAGGAAAAGATTCACGTGTAGTGCAATGACTATGCCTAATGGAAAGGATAAGTGAAAGGAAGTGACGGCTCACAAAATTTGTGAAAAATGAAGATTGATTTGTAGGATTGCATGACAACCTGAGGCAGAGGAAAAATATAAGAATGCTTTGAGTCATAGAACTATAATGAAATACACCATTGACGTATCTTGAATTAGTTATCGAATTCATTTTTAAAAGTGAATGTCAATTATCTTCATTTCTTGTCTACCGTATTAGATTAGACTCCATTATCATGAAGGCACAGTTTGAACAATTGATTTATGTAACATTAAGTAACCAATTAGGTGTACTTTGTTTAAAACGTTTTTATTTCATTCTTATTGGCACAATAACTATGATAAAGAATACTTTTTTTTTAATTAAATTATCAGATTGGTCCTTAATTTTATAAGTATCGATCAATATAGTTCTTGACTTCCACGAAATATTAATTTAGTCCCTAACTTTGCATTTCTTGAGTCAGTCACAATGCTTCTTGTTTGAATGAAACAACTTGTTCTACAACCAATAATTCATTAAATAAAATTCCTTCTCACACCGTAAATCCCCTTTCCATCTAAAACTCCACTCCCAATCTCCTCCGGCCCAAGACCCCACACAGTTCATACATCCATTATGTTGGATACTTAGAGAAAATAATTTAGGAAACCTATTCTATAGACAAATATCACACCCATATGTCTTTCCAAAAATTTATATCTCCCCCATTACCAACCTTTTCCGTAACACAACTGAAAAACCATGGTTGAGTGACACCCTGGCCACTATCTAACCTTGATACCTCTCTCCACTGTAGGGATCATCTACTATCTACTCTACTATATCTTTCTTTCTTCCTCCAAACCCACTTTTTACTTAGAGCCCTATTTTGACTCTAAGACTCTCACCCAAATTTTATCTCTCTAAGGTAAAAGTCTCCCTCTCCATTTCCCTATTAATACTGAATCAAAAAACTCTAGATCCCTCATCCCTAAGCACTTTTGTATCTCTCTTGAATTATTCGAGCCTGGCTAACCAGACTATTTTTTTACACCCTATTTTCTCCATAAAGAAGGAGTATAGATACACGGCAGAGCATTTAGGACAATGTTTAGTAGAACCACACGACCATCAACTGAAATATACCTGCATCTCCAACTAGACAATTTAGACTTCAACAATTCAATTAATTCTAGTAGGTTGCTTTTTTGTGATTAATTCTCACAAGAATACCAAGATAGCGTAGTGGCCATTCCCCGCTTTACCTCACAAAATACCAACCACAATCTTTGAGTAAGCAACTACTACTTTTAATGCCACCAAATTGCTTTTGTTAAAGTTTACCTTAAGACATAGCAGAGTTCAAACATTCTCAACCACATTTTATTACCTATGCATTCAAATTAAAAAATTCACCAAACATGATGGCGTATCTGCATATTAAAGGAGATTAACTCCAACATTATTCCCCCTAACAAAGTATTGCTGAAACAACCATTTTTGGAAGCACATTTCATTAAACCAATTAAACCATCAATTCCCTCAACAACAATTAAGAATAGGAACGGAGATAACCTTGACGTAGGCCCCTTTCTAACTTAAATTCATTTGTTAGACTTCCATTGATAAGAATAAACATAGAAGCAGAGGAGATACATCCACAATCTCCATTGTACACAGAACCTCATTCTTTCCATCATATCTATAATAAAAATCCAACACACTGTTGGGTATTCAAGTGTGAGATGAAGTTCCACATTGGATAAGATGAGATGGGTGAGAGGGTTTATAAGTGGTAAGATCCATATAACCCACTAGTAGAAAATATGGAATTTACACCGCCTAATTAACATCAGTTTTAGAAAAAAGATGTAAAAACTAAACACGGTGGCAAACTTGTAAATAAGTTTAAGATAAAAAACTTTCCGCATCAGGTTTGTTTTATAACCGATGCAAAAAATAATAATTTATTGAACATTTCGCATCTGTTATTTGATAAGTGATGTGAAATGTCATATTTTCCTACTTTTCGCATCAGGTTTTAGACAAATGATGTGGAATGTTTAGTGCGGTGGCAAACTTGTAAATATAATAAATTCAAGTTATAAACATTCCGCATCATGTTTTGTATAACAGATGCGAAATGTCCAATGTGTATGCTACTTTCCGCATCATGTTTTGTATAACAGATATACAAATGCGAAATGTCCATGTCTATGCTACTTTCCGCATCATGTTTTGTATAACAGATGCGAAATGTCCATGTTTATGCCACTTTCCGCATCATCTGGTAAATAAATGATGCGAAATGTCCTTGTTTAATCTACTTTTCGCATCATGTTAAAAATAAATGATGTGGATTATCTTACAAAATGACTAAAACCTAGTTTATTATTTCATGAGTAGTACCGCGCCAAAAATTCATTCATGCACCAATTCACATTTCGAGTTCGAGTGTGTGTTCTTCTCTTCTCCTCGAGTTCGAGTTCTTCTTTTCACGAGCAGACTGTTCACCTCGAGTTCTTCTTCTTCACCACGAGTTCGTCACAGCAAAGCCGCCACGAGTCTTCTCTTCGTCACAGCAAAGCCGCCACGAGTCTTCTCTTCGTCTTCGTCTTCGTCTTCGTCTTCGTCTCTTCGTCACAGCAAAGCGGCGGCACGAGTCTTCACACACAGCAAAGCCGCCACCGTCTCCTACGGCAAAGCCGCCGCCGCCTCCGACAGCGACGCAGCCGCCGCCTCCGTCTCTCCTCCATTTTTCTAGGTTTTTTTTCCTCTCTCTCTCTCCGTTTTTTTGTTTACTAATTAATTTTTCTAGGTTTTTTGTTTACTTTTTAATTTTTCTTGTTTACTTGATCTGTCTTGTTCAATTCTTGTGTATGAAAGTTTCGACCTAAAATAGGGGTGTTCTCCAGTTGTCCCTTTCATTTGTGTTAGGTTCCCTTTGGAAGTTGAGAAGCTACTTAAGAACAACAAGAAAGCTTTATTCCACTAGATGAAGCCAACTATAATTGACCAGCACCATTGGGCAACATTTCTAACTGATATCTTATAAAGCTTATGTTCCATATACTCTGTTGCTTATACTATGTCATCTTACTACTGCTTAACTCAAGTTTGAAAGTTAATCCAAAGCATGCCCACATGTGTTTTTGTTCACCTAACCTCATTAATTAGATTAACCCACTCTCCTGACTAATAAGGATTTGGACTGAGGGCCTGATACTAAATACACTAAATTGTAATAGAGACACTAACTCTTTGATTTTCCCAATAAGTATGCCAAATACTAAGGTAAAGAGCTGCAACTCAAAGTTGTCTTTTGCTGCAAACATATTTTTGTATGAACTTTCATGTCACACATATTTCTTACGTAGCTTTCTTGTTGTTGTGTATGAAAGTTTATTTTTCTCTGTTGAAGTAGCTGCATTTGAATGATTGCTAAATTTTAAGAAGATTTTGGAGTTCTTGAATAGTTCTTATATTTTGATAACATTAGTACATGTCTTGGTCAAGTTCAGGTACCTTGTTAAGCTAATACTTTGATAACATATGCTTGATTTTTTTTACCATGTCTCTATTGTTCATTCACCTTCATCACAGTTCTAGATTTCTAGTTCTAGCTTTAGCTAAATTCCACTAATGCATAACAATGTTTGGTTTGTTTTAATAAAATAGGAACATGATCATCCTTATTCTTATTTGGTTTAACACCCTCCTTTTTTGTTTAATAAAATAGGAACATATCCATTGTTATGATTTGGAAATAACATTACTCTTCAAAAGTTGGATTATGATATCCATGTGATGTGATCTAGAGTGGGAATCTAAAAGCAGTCAAATAACATAGCATGTGATGTGAGCTGAAATTCTTTTTTTCCTTTTTATGTCTCTGTACCGAATAGTAATCTAGAGTTTGAACAAGGGATGAGGGAAATTGGAAGAGTGGGAACTGGTCTATCTTTATATCTTTATCTCCATCTCTCACATTTTATCTTCTTTTTTATACACATGTTTCATTAAAAGTGATGTATTTCTTCTCACATTTGATAATTTCTTCTTACTTGCAATCTTAAATTCAAATGGAAGTGAATAACTTGGCTGCAATATTTGTTTCCAGCATGTATTTGTTGAGCGTTTTACTAAAAATATTTATTCGAAAACATAAAGAACTGAAATTCTGCTTTTAGATTTGACAGCTTCTCACAAAAACGTTTCTACCAAAATCAATTTTGGAGAATCATTCTTTCTTAAGTCTTGCTTGAGGCTAATTGTGTGGAAAATGATTGTTATTGGATTGATTTTGTGTATTGGCTAATGTCATTGATTTAACTAACCATGATTCGTAGTCCAAGGGTTAGTTAGCTTCACAGTAATGAGTAATGCTTGTGGATGCCTGATCAAAAACCAAAAACCAAAAACCAAAATGAATATACTTTGATTATTTTAGTTCTGAATCTGAATTGAGTTACACATGGTTTGGTCAGGTGTTGGTTTGCCCATCTCCTTTTTTATTGCTGGAATAGCAGAGTTGGCTAGTCACTGCCCTTCTGCTGGGAGTGCATATCATTATTCATACATATGTCTCGGGGAAAGGGTACTCTTTCTTCTTTCCATGTGTTCTATCATTTTTCTATTCGCCCTTCTAACTGTTTATTTGCACATTGCTTATTCAATATTAAAGTGCTTGTGCCGAGCCAATAACTTGGTGAATCATATTCTGTGATTCCTTTACTTATCATTGTCATAATATGATGATACTGATAAACATATTTATAAAGATATATTTATAATTTAGAAATCTATTAAGGGGGCTGGAGTGGGGGTTGTATTCTTTTGCCTAGCAGCTTGAGGTCTATGTGATTTCAATTTAATATGTCATGTTATATAATTATATAAAAAAATTGGCATCATTTTAAATTGGGAATTGATGCTTGTTATAATTTGTTTGTAGTGTTGCTTGGTTGATTGGCTGGTCCTTGTTATTGGAGTATACAACTGGTAGCGCTGCTGTTGCTCGTGGTGTATCCCTCAATTTGGTATAGTGCCATTCCCTTCTACAGAGTTTTTGCTTCTGGGATTAGTGGCTCATTGCGTAATAGGATTTCTAGATCTTTGATGCCCTGTTTTGAATTTTACCTCCCTTTATTTTTGCTTGAGGTTGGTGTCATGCTCTTTAAAAGCTTTGGCCTATCCAGGAAATAAATGGATTGATATAGCCTTAAATATTTAGTTAGCATGTGCTTGTGAAATTTTATTCATTATTTTCAATCCCACTCATGTTTTCTGGAAGTGGAAAATTACTCTATAGTTGAAACTAAAAATCAGGAAACTTCTTCACATTAGCCAATCTTGTGTTCTGTGTTCTTCTTTACCCTTATATCGTGAATGATGGCCCTTTTTCTGGCATTTGAAGTTATACCTATGGTTCTTTACCAAGCATATGTAATCAATTAGAGGAAGAAGAAAAATCACAATGGTGTAGAAAATATTTTAATAAGGCCACACACACCTAAAAGCCTCTATAGAAACTAATGGCTGACACATCAGCCAATAAGGCCAGAACAATAAAATATGGTATGACATCAAAAATTCTAAAACTAACAGTACTGCTATGACTATACTTGGCCAGACTATCTGCAACGAAGTTCGCCTCACGCAGGATATGCATAAACACAAAGTCTTTGCCTTGAACTATATTCTTAATCTCCCATGTTTAAAAGGTTTTTTTTTTATCTTTTCATTTTTCATTGATTTCATCAGTTCCCATTTTTTTCTTCCTATCTTTTTTTCTTATTTTAATTTCATCAAATGTAGAGATCAAAGCCTTTGGCTAATAATAATAAGGATCTTTTTATCCTATGTACCTAGTGCATAGGTTAATGAAACCTTAAGAAGAAAATATTTCCTGGAAATTGATGCACTTTAATAAATTAATGATAAGCTTATAGCATGTTGATTGCATCAAGCAGGTCCAACTTTAAATTTTATTCTTTGATCTTCTCCCAGCAACGTGGTCTTCTTTGTGCATTTCTTTGTGACCGGTATGGTGATTGTGTTTTGGTTTTGTCTCTTTAGTCTTTTCATATCTACCTATGCCACATCATCATGATCATATTTTAACCTTGACTTTATACTGATATGATGATTTTCACATCTAAAAGTGAAAAATAATGCAAAAGTGAATCTAAGCCAAGTCCTACATTCACAGCAGACTTTGTCCAAATGATGGGATACAACATTCAATTTACTTAGCACCTTACCTAGATAGGTGAGTAATAAATTAGCTAATTTCGTATATAAATATATCTGACTTTGACTAATTATTGTGATTATTTTTTTTAGTGAGCATTGGTAGCTAATGGTATTTTGTCCGAGACAAAATATTGTTGCATTCTTTTGCTCATTAGGGTGGAAGCCAAAAGAAAAAATAATTAGACTTGTTAATACGTAAGTTTTAATTTATACCTGTATCATTTTCCAAAGCTAACGATGGATCTTGCATATGAGACGTGTAGTTTATAATATACTTTGATATTTATTTTGTAGAGTGATGGAATCATATCAAACACTTGCTGGTAAGCACAAGTCTAAGAGAAGGACACCTCTAATCCTTCAACCAAATGTAAGTACTTTATAGACCAAATTCAATTTTAATTATATTAAATTT
The DNA here is from genome assembly GCA_037953625.1 of Crotalaria pallida. Taxonomy (NCBI): domain Eukaryota; kingdom Viridiplantae; phylum Streptophyta; class Magnoliopsida; order Fabales; family Fabaceae; genus Crotalaria; species Crotalaria pallida. The sequence continues at coordinate 117,778,273 of CM075654.1, forward strand.
TAAATAATCATTACTCGTTGTTTTTGGAATCTTATTGGTATACTAGTGTGTCCAAAACAACGTGGGTATGTCATGAGACTTATGCTCACCATTATCACAGCAAAAATTAATGATAACTGGATGAAGGTATATTTCAAAAAATGAACTTATATGTTTTCATTGTTAATTATGTTTCTTAATAAACACAAGTTCATAATAAAAAAATGTGCATTTCTTTACTTTTAATTGTGTAATAATTTCAGATGTTCGACAATCCTGCACCTTTAATAGAGGATCAAATTGTGGATATTCAGAAGCGTTGGGCAGAAATATTACTTGAATTAGCTGAGTCGCAAGGACTACTTGCCAAACAATGAATTATAGTTGGAGGAGGTGCTGAGAATGAATATTATTACATTGCATAGTGGCACTGATTGTCCGATATTTATTACATTATTGCATTATAAATTGACTGTCTGAGATTTATTTTTGGTTTATAAAGATGAGGGGTGTAGTGTCACTGATCTGAAATTGTGAAGGTTGAGGTTGAAGGGAGAGATTTGTATTCATGTATGTCAATCTGAGCTAACTTTGAGCTTGATGTTATGTTGACATATCTTTTTTAATAATGCAGGAACTCATAACAAAAAAAATAAGAGATGACTGTATATGAGATGACTGTATATATAAATCATCATGTGGGTGGGTATTTCTTTTTCAGTCAGAGAGGGAATGAGGAACATAGGGAGTGGAGTGGACTGTCTAGGGACCAAATGCTTTGATATGACTTTGCCTATACATTGCCCTTGTATTTTTGTGCTCTCTTAAGAATAGAATAGATTTGATGTTTTTGAGTTATTTATAAATTCTATTGATCTAAGCTTTTCTCAAACATCTAACTTATACACTATATATACTTTCTAGTTTTTATATCTTCACAGTTTCTTACTCTACTTGTCAAATTGAGTTAATTTTGCCAATTGTTTTATGTGCAAAAATTCCCAGTCACTTTGAACAGTCACAGTCTTTTTATTATATTAACTTTGCAGCAGCAAGATGTTGGTGAGGAAGGTCTAATAAAATTGCTTGAAGAAGTTGAAAAGAAGGTAGCCAAAGAGCAGGGCAGTTATGTTGACATATCTTTTTTAATAATGCAGGAGTAGGACAGTCTTTTTATGCTTGTTATGGATGAGGTAAAATGCAAAAAGAAGATGACAAAGCTACATCAATCTCAACTTTTGATGAGAATGATTTGGGTAGAATTAGTTTTGGTAGAATTTGTACTTAGTGGATATAAGAGATTTGACTTAGCATAGTTTTGGTTAAGAGATTTGGGTAGCATTGAATTAACATAGTTTGGGTAGAATTTGTACTTGTATTGAAATTATTGGTAGTTGTATTGAAATTATTGGTAGATATATATATATATATATATATATATATATTTTTTGCTTTTTGGATTCATTTGTTTTAAAATTTTATTTTTGGTAGTTAAAGCAAAGAATGCAGGTTACTAGATATATATAAAAATTGCAAAAAAAAAAAAAAACACATTTCGCATCTGTTATTTCCATATAACTGATGTGGAACATATAACTGATGCGCATCAGTTATTTGCAAATAACAGATGCGACTTTCCGCATCAGTTATTTACATATAATAGATGTAGTTATTTGCAAATAAAAGATGCGAAAAGTTCACTTTCCGCATCTGTTATTTCAAATAACTGATGCGGAAAGTACACTTTTCGCATCTTTTATTTGCAAATAACTGATGCGAAAAGTTTGTGAACTTTTCGCATCTGTTAAAAAAATAATAAATGCGAAAAGTGTACTTTCCGCATTTGTTAAAAAAATAATAGATGCGAAAAGTGTACTTTCCGCATCAGTTATTATACTTTCTACATCTGTTATAAAATAAGTGATGCGGAAAGTATACTTTTCGCATGAATTATATGTACTTTTCGCATCAGTTATATAAGTGATGTAGAAAGTTCTGACATTTCGCATCTGTTTTAAAAAGTGATGCGAAAGGTCATAACTATCTACATCTCTCACAAGGACATCATTTCCAAAACAGATGCGAAATGTCTTAAAAAACATATGTGAAATGTCCGATTTCTAGTAGTGACCATTGCCTTATGGTTTTGGTTTAGGATGTGGTGTCTCACTTATGGATGGCTCCTCACTATTTCCATGACCCTGGAGCAATGTGACTTCCTGGTGGTTGGAGCCTCCCTGGTTGTGGGTCATGACAAGTGGTATCAGAGCCGATGGTTTGGCTAGGACACAGTGGATCAAGTGTGAGACGAAGTCACACATTGGATAGGATGAGATGAGTGCGAGGGTTTATAAGTGGCAAGATCCGTAGAACCATTACCTTAAGGTTTTGGTTCTAGATGTGGTGTCTCACTTATTGGTGGCTCCTCACTATTCTCATGATCGTGGATCAATGTGACTCCCTGGTGATTGGTGCCTCCCCGGTTGCAGGTCTTGACACACATTATATCATATGCTTTTTGGAAATCAATTTTGAACATCTATGAAAGGTTTCATTCAAGATAAGAACACCATCCAGAATATTCCTGCCTTTCTTTCAAAAAAGCAGACTGATTTTCAAAAATTACGTTGTCAATTACCGCCTTAAGTATGTTGGCCAATAATTTAGCAATGATTTTGTATATAGCTCCAATGAAAGAAATGGGTTTGAAATCTTCGATTCCGACTGGGTTATTTTTATTTCTTTGGGATATGACACATAAAAGACGAGTTCGCTCCCTTCACAAATGTACCAAATCTATGAAATTCAGAGACCATTCTGCATATGTCTTCTTTTAATATATGCCAGAACCTTTTGATGAATTTTAAATTGAAACCGTCTGGTCCCGGACTCTTATAGCTGCCACAACTCCACACTGCATCTCTAATTTCTTCCACTGAGAAAGCAGCAGTAAGGAATTCATTATAGGCATCCCCACCCGAGAGAAAGAAACTAATTCTAGCTAAACACGATCTTTGCCATGCTTCCTCTTTAAATTGTCTATGAAAGTAAGACTTCACACCATCCTTTACTTCTTGGACTTCTTCCAAAAGACAATTATTTATAACTACTCCATTGATGCTAGATAGATTTTTATTTGATTTCAGCAAATTATGAAAATGCCTGGAGTTAGTATCACCTTCATGTAGCCATTTTGATCTTGACTTTTGATAAATGACTCATTCTTTCATTTTTTACGCCTGCCAGAATTTTGACATTGCAGCAATTCTGTTATGAACTTCATCAGCATCAAGATCGCCATTTTCACCCCTCAAATCAATTGAGTTAATGACCTCCATAACTTCCTCAATTTTTTCCAGTCAATATTTTTAAAGTTTTCTTTATTCCAATGTCAAAGAGCCTCTTTTAGTAGTTTTAATTTCTCTTTCAAGACTAACATTCCACAGCCACTTATGCTGAAACTATTCCACCAGGATTCAACCTCCTATACAAAATTCTTGTCTTTGAACCAAACATCAAGTACTCAGAATGGTTTCAAACCCTAATTCAAAATTTTGTCGAAAAGAAGAACGGAGCAATGATAAAAAACATTTCTTTGTAATCCCTTTTGAACAGTGACTGGCCACATCTCTAGCCACAACTACGTGACCAAAAAGCGATCCAGCCTACTCATAGCTCTCCCACTTTTATGGTACCATGTAAATTTTCTACAGGACAACGGTAAGTCAGTCAAATTCATGTCTTCAACAAAATTCTGAAAATACTCTGTTTCTTGATGTCTACTAGTCGCTGATCTATCCCTTCTTTCCTTGGTTGAGGATCAAATTAAAGTCCCCAACCACACATCATAACAGACCTCCTATTCCTTGTTTCAAATTCACTAATTTCTGCCACTATGACACTTTTTCCATTATATTACAAGGTGCATAAACATTTACTATTACACAAGGGACATGAGGATCTCCTACAAAGCCAGCCACGCATAAGAAACCAATGCCGATTACAATATTCTCCATTCTAAAGTTTGATTTTCTCCAAATTAATAAAAGCTCTCTTGAGTTCCCAGTAGAAGGATTTGATGACCACACAAAATCATCATCATAGTTCCAAAATTTTTGACACAATTTCAAATCTACATTCTCCACCTTAGTTTCTTGTAAACATAAGAAGTCAAGTTTTTCATTGCGTACCATTTTCCAAATTTCCCTTTTCTTCACCCAATCCCTAGTCAACGAACATTCCATCTAAGTATCTTCATATTACTTCCATATCAGCTCCCAATCTTTTCTTTGTCTCCTCCACCGAATCCTTGGTAGTCTCCATGTCGTGATGACCTATAAGATTAATACCCAAATCTTTAAGCTCCAATTCAATTAGTCTTCTTATCACAAATTTATCTCCTTCCACACTCAACACCCTTAATCCCTTGCCCATCATTCAAAACAATCTCTAGTTGTCTGTCTGTCACTGTTGTTATGGGTTGGATATTATCTTCACTATCTACACTTTGTCACTAGCACTAGCTTTCCCTTCAGTTTGACATATCTTCCTCTAAACCTCTCTCTTCATATGCTTCCTCTTTTTTCTTCTTAATACAAAAAAGCTTCTTCTTTCACCCTTATTCTTTTTCTTCTTCTTAATATATCCATCAACCATCTCTGCTTGAGCTTCAGTTAAAGGACTTAAATGGAGATTTAGACTAGCCATGGAACAGTGGATTCCCTCAATGGCCACGATGCTACCTAAACACGATGTCTTCCTTTTTGCGCCCACAATTTCTTCGCCAATTTCCAACAGCCCCAACTTGTGATTCTCCATTGTATTGATAACATCAGGATCGGGTATACTTTGATTCTATCAGTGTATATTGTAAATAGATATTAGCTTAGCGTTAGTTAGCTTTGACTTAGTCTAGTCAAGCCAGCTGTCAGCTTAGCTGACAACTCATCATCTTAACTTAATGTAATGGGACTCTTCTATAAATAGAAAGAGTACCTCATTATGTAACTAACTAATTCAGATTCTATAATAGAATTCATTTTCAGAATATCTCTCTCTCATTTCTCTCTCTCTCTATAATTCTATCATGGTATCAATCGCTTCACACCTGAGAATCATGAACAATCGCAATTCTTCTCCATTCTTCTCTTCTTCTCACCTGCGATTTTCAATCTGAAATCGCATGCTTCTTCTCATCTGCGATTCTCATTTCTGAAATCGCATCATCATTTCACACCTCTTCTCACTTGCGATTGTAATTCTAAAATTGCATATAGGTTTCTTCACCCTTGCGATTCTGCAATTCTGAAATCGCACCTCATTTTCTTATTCTTCTCACTTGCGATTGTTCTCTTCCTCTTCTCATCAGTGTGTTAGTGTTGTTCGATTCTGAGCATCCATGGCTTCCGCACCTACTACTCCACCACAACCAGTGAATACATTCTTCACTCCGGTGATATTTTCTCACTCGGTTTCTACCAAGCTTTCAGATAAGAATTACTTAGTCTGGAAGCAGCAGGTAGAAGCAGTGATTGCTTCTCATTGCCTTCAAAGGTTTGTGTTTAGTCCACAAATTCCTCCTAAGTACCTCATTATAACACTTAGCTTCTTGGCTGTTACAGTCTCTATCAGAACCAGTTCAGGCTAGGGTATTAGGTTGTGTACATTCCTATCAGATTTGGGATGAATTACACTCCTATTTCAGCTCTCTGCTTAAGGCCAGAACTCAAATGCTTTACTCAGAGTTGCATTCCTCTAAGAAAGGTAATCAATCCATTTATGAATTTGTGGCTAGAATCAAGGCTTTAGTGTTTTCTCTGTCAACGGTTGGTGAGACAGTTACACAAAGGGAACAGGTTAGAGCAGTTCTAGATGGATTACCATCAGATTATGAGGCATTTGTCACCTCTTTGCTCATTCGAGATGATCCAGTTACTCTTGGTGCCTTAGAGGCTCTTTTAGTCACTCAAGAAGCCTATTTGGAATGCATTCATCCTGTGGTGAATGATAATTTCTCAGTTCAACTGGCTCAAGGACCTAATTCAAACCTCTCTGCAGCACCAAATCCAGCCCCTCAGAATATGATGTACTTTCCACATCAATCTCAGTTTCCTCAACAGGTTCATTACTCTGTTTCAACACCAGAAGCACCAATTTCTGCTCCTCCTGCTCAACATCCTAAGTCTAACAACCCTTTTGAGTCTGATAATGAGAGTAGTGACTCAAATGGTTATGAGCAGGCTGCCTCAAAGCAGAAAGCAACTGGTAAGACTAAAGCATCAAATGGGAAATATGGAAAAGGAAGAGTTAAGTGTCAACTCTGTGACAAGCATGGCCATGAAGCACTTCATTGCTGGAATAAAGTTGATATTGTCATGGCTGCTGAGTCTAACAATCCAAATAAGCCTCAAAACAAATCCTATAAGGCACAAAAAGGACAAAACTCTAACTCCACAAATGGTGCAGTTGTTCCTCATTCTTCTCCCTACTACATGCCATATCCTCGTTGGGCAATGCAGCAGATGCCAATGCATTTGCATTTTCAACAATTTGCTGTAAGACCTGCTGTTGCACCTTCTATCCTTGGTCCAGCACCTAATTCATGGACTCCACAGCCCACATTTGCTGCTCCTAGACCTCAACCTCAAGCCATGGTCATGGAACCATTAGCATACAACTCTCAGCTTTGGTATCCAAACTCAGGGGCCACTCATCATCTCATTGTTGATCCCTCAAATCTGACAGGAACTACAAATCCTCTCCCTGGTCAAAATCAGATTTATATGGGTAATGGTTCAGGTATACCAATTACAGGAATTGGAACCAGCTCTTTTTCTTCTCCCAGTTATCCTAATACTGTTCTACATCTTAAAAATCTATTACTTGTGCCTTCCATAACTAAAAACTTAGTTAGTGTTAGTAGGTTTGCCAAAGACAATTCTGTCTATTTTGAGTTTCATGCTGATCGTTGCTTTGTAAAATCTCAGGGTTCCAATGCTATCCTACTTGAAGGCACACTTGGTGCTGATGGGCTCTATATTTTTCATGACATACTCAAGCCTAATTCCCAAGTCTCTCAGTCAAATTTTCTTGCTGGTTCTGGAGTGTCTACTAATGTCGTTCATACATGTACTGCTGTAGGTTCTGATATTAGTCAAATAAATGTACCTAGTCAAATTTCTGATGTATCTAGTTCTAGTAATGTTTTTGTATTCAATGTTTCTGTTGCCAAGAATAAATTCTCACTATGGCACAGTAGATTAGGTCATGCTAATGACAATGCTGTAAGAACTATTCTTCAATCTTGTAATATACCCATTCAATTCAATAAAAATTCTTCTATGTTTTGTGAAGCTTGTGCAGTAGCTAAGTCACATAAATTGCCCTCTAGTCCTTCACTTACTGTGTACAAACATCCTTTTGATCTTGTTTACATTGATTTGTGGGGTCCAGCTCCTACTCTCTCTTCTACTGGCTGCAAATATTACATGTCTATAGTTGATTCCTGCACTAGATATACTTGGCTGTTTCTTCTTCATCAAAAATCTGAAGCTTTAAAATGTTTTCAGCAATTTTGTAGCTATGTTAAAACTCAGTTTTCTGCTCAAATTAAATCAGTTCAAACTGATTGGGGTGGTGAATTTAGACCTTTCACTAATTTTCTTAGTGTTCATGGCATAACTCATAGAGTTATTTGCCCTCACACTCATCATCAAAATGGTGTCATAGAAAGGAAACATAGGCATATTGTTGAAATGGGTCTCACTCTCTTGGCTCAAGCTTCTATCCCAGTCTCTTATTGGGATTATGCTTTCACTAGTGTTGTCTACCTTATAAACAGGCTTCCTAGTACTTCTGTTCAGGGTCAGGTTCCTTATACTCTACTGTTTAAGACTGTTCCTGACTACTCTTTCTTAAGAGTCTTTGGCTGTTCTTGTTATCCTCATCTTAGACCATATAATAGTAATAAATTATAGCCTAGATCAACACAATGCACTTTCTTAGGTTACACACCTAATCATAAAGGATATCAGTGTCTCTCATCTACAGGGAGGGTTTATGTGTCTATGGATGTTATTTTTGATGAAAACACTTTTCCTTTTCAGAAAAGTACATGTCAACCAGCATCTAATAAGTCTCCAGAACCTATTCCTCCTCTCACTGTTCTGAAACACATTCCTTCTTCTATTTATGATTCTTTTTCTACCAGATCAGAAGCAGAATTTGTTTATGGTTCAGCTGTATCTGATTCTCCTCCTTCTTCTTCCCCTTCCTCTTCTACAAATTCTACTTCTTTACCTTCCTCTGCCTCTCCCACTATAATTCTATCCTCTTCTGAATCTAGTTCTGTTCAGCAACCTTTGAACACTCACCCTATGCTTACTAGATCCAAAACTGGTTCCAATACTGTTCACAAAGCTTTTGTTGCTAATACTGAATCAAAACCAGCAAACAGTACTCCTATTACTGTACCCAAATCAGCAAAGGTTGCCTTTACTGTACCTGGTTGGAAATTGGCTATGGAAGAGGAGTATCAAGCTCTCATGAGAAACAATACCTGGACTCTTGTTCCTCTACCTAAAGACAAGGTTGCAATTGGTTACAAATGGGTTTACAGAATAAAAGAAAATCCAGATGGTTCAATAAACAAACTTAAGGCAAGAGTAGTAGCAAAGGGTTATCATCAACGTGAAGGTTTTGATTATAAAGAAACTTTTTCTCCAGTTGTAAAACCTGTTACTGTTAGGACTGTTCTCACTTTGGCACTCACTCACAAATGGGATGTTCAGCAAATTGATGTTAATAATGCCTTCCTCAATGGCATTTTGGAGGAAGAGGTTTACATGCAGCAACCAGAGGCTTTTCAGATTGGGGACAAGTCTATAGTATGCAAGCTGAATAAGGCCATTTATGGTCTCAAACAAGCACCTAGGGCCTGGTTTGATAAGCTAGCTGGTACTTTGCTAAGTTTGGGATTCAGAAAATGCAGATGTGATCATTCCCTCTTTATCCAAACCACTTCTACTCACAGACTTTATGTTCTTTGCTATGTTGATGACATCATTATCACTGGTACTTCACCTTCTCTCATTCAGACTCTCATTTCCAATCTGAATCTTGCCTTTGCATTGAAGGATCTCGGTTCCTTAGATTATTTTATAGGTATTGAGATTAAAAGGCTACATTCAGGGGACTTACTTCTAACTCAATCTAAATATATCAAAGATCTTCTAGAAAGATCTCATCTTACTGATTTGAAGGGTCGGCCTACTCCTATGGTTGGAAATTTGAAGTTGACAAAGCAGGGCAGTAACTTCTTGAATGATCCTGCTCTATATAGGTCTTTGGCTGGTGCACTTCAATATGTTACAACAACAAGACCTGAGATCTGCTATTCTGTCAATAAACTCTGTCAGTTTCTTTCTCACCCTTTAAAAGAACATTGGAAAGCTCTAAAACATGTTCTCAGGTATCTTAGTGGCACTATAGATCAAGGTCTTCTTCTCAAGCCAACTTCTGCACATTCACCTCTCAGTTTATATGCCTACTGTGATGCAGATTGGGCATCGGATCCCGATGATCGCAAGTCTACTTCAGGGTCTGCTGTCTATCTTGGTTCTAATCTCATTTCTTGGTGGTCTAAGAAGCAAGAATGGGTAGCTAGATCTACTGCTAAAGCAGAATACTGCAGTTTGGCTAACACTGCAGGAGAACTTATGTGGGTTCAAAGTTTGCTTAGTGAGTTAGGATTCAATTCACATACTCCAGTCATCTATTGTGATAACTTGAGCACTGTCATGCTCTCTAAGAATCTTGTTCTTCACTCAAGAACTAAGCACATAGAGCTTGATCTTTTTTGGGTTAGAGAAAAAGTTCTCAACAATAAACTCATTGTTGAGCATGTTCCAGGTGAGCAACAAGTTGCAGATATTCTGACTAAGACCTATCAAATGCTAGATTCAGCCTTCTCAAGAGTAAATTGAACATCTTCAGTCAACTTCAATTTACTTCTCAAAAGGCATCCTTGCTAGGGTGTTGTCCTATTCCTCAGTTTCAGCAACCTATCCACCCTCAAGCATCTACTGTACAACAACATATAATGTCTCCAGGGTAGCTTTGTTTAAAGTGGGACTACTATTAGCAATTGTTGTATAGGTGGGTCTGGTTTCTGGGGGGACTATCAGTGTATATTGTAAATAGATATTAGCTTAGTGTTAGTTAGCTTTGACTTAGTCTAGTCTAGCCAGCTGTCAGCTGACAGCTCATCATCTTAACTTAATGTAATGGGACTCTTCTACAAATAGAAAGAGTACCTCATTATGTAACTAACTAATTCAGATTCTATAATAGAATTCATTTTCAGAATATCTCTCTCTCATTTCTCTCTCTCTAGAATTCTATCAGATTCAGATCCGTTAAGGAACAATGGACTCTGGCTTCAGTCATATCTCCTCTATTGTTGAAGAACAATGTGTCTTTCCCCACTAGTTCATCCCTTTCCGTCATTTCCATGCCATGGGTTCACCACTTTGTTGTTTTTTTCTTTTTACATATCAATCGTCTAGTCCTTATTCAGATTGGGCCAGGGATCTCCATTGAGATGTTGTTACGTTTTCCATATCAGCGACCCAAACCTCAGTTGATATCAGGTTGGGGTTGTAGATAGAAGTCCAATTCTTTTTCGCACTCTCTAATTGGGCTTGTCGACACCTTAAAGTAACTTGTTGAGCCCATCTCGGATCCATGGACAATATTTGATTTGAAAATCCGTGTACGTCTTCACTTAAGTGATCTTTCAGTTTTAAATTTCATTTTCTATTCTCCATATCATTAATCATATGTTCCTCAAACTTCTCACCGTCATTATTCTTTTCTCCCATGAAATCAACATTAGAAATCTCACCTTCTTCAAGGTCTACCTTTGACTTCCCAATGACCTTTGAATGTTGTCCACGTCATCATCTTCTTCCTCATCGTCAGGCCGATGTTCTTCCTCCTCCTCGAATCTGACATGATGCTTCTCCCTCCATTTATCCTCGGAGTCAAAAGAGGAAATGACATCATCGTTTTCCATTTCCATTTGTTGATTACAAGCCATATTAACATACATTGAATATGGCCCTGCTAACTCCTGCATTACCTTGATCTTGAAAATCTCCTCATTAATCATTACATCAAGTACTCTGTTAATCGGTGAAAGGGAAGAGGTTGAAATTAGAATTAGCCCAATATCAAACCTTGATTTATTTTTTGTAGCGTTATCTGTCATAATTAATTTTCCGAAAATATCATTATGATAATGATATTTTCCGATAGAATTCTTCTTCCCAAGCGAATGGCGGTATCCCCATCAACTGGACCCAAACAATCCGCTCTCTAGCCACTTCAGATATAGACCATTTTTCGATGATTTCAAATTTCTTCAAAAGTCATTCTTTTGCTCCTTCAACAATCCCAACAGTACCTATGTCCATTTTCCCACATAATAGCAATTTTCTCCCTATCCATGTGAATAACTCTAATATTGCAGAAGCCTCCATCATATAGCATTTTTTTGAATGTTGACCACATCTTCCACTTTAATCAGATTCCCTAAGAAGCTCCTTTTCAGCCACCTCTTATTACCACCACTTCTCACAAATTCAAAAGCAACGCCAACGGCTTCATTCCAAGATGTTCGTATTGCTTTTCTCAAAATCGGTCTCCATGCTTGTGGTTTAATGCGATTTTCCTTCTGTATGCTACCTTCCTTTCCTTTCTTAGCTGTCACCTTCGAAATTTCTGTCTTATTTTCTTCTGCCACCTTCAAAAGTTCTTTTTTGCTCGTTTGTGGCTTGTCCTTTTTCTCTCTGGTGAATTTTGAGATATGAACTTTAAGTCTATATTCGCCAATCCACCAACCATGAATCTGCTTTTCCAAGACAAATACATTACAAGGCTCAGCAAATCCAACAAAACCAAAGCTTGAACCAGTTTTGTCTCTCTTTGGAGGAATAAAAACATCAATCGCCTTCCCCCATTTTTGGAATAGTTTCCACATTTCTACCAAATCATGATCAGATGGAAAGTTAGAGCAAAATAACATTACTATATTTCTTAATTAGATATGTATTTCCACCTCCTTATCGTTGCCATCCTCCCTACTGATGTCTTGATTCCTTACCTACCCATCTATTCTCCCTTCTTGTTAATTCACGCTCAAATTCTCTAGCTTTCTCTCTCATTTTTTTGTTCTATCTAATATTAAGACATTAGTTTAATGTGTTATACATTAATATATTTATTTTTATTTTATTATTACTTCTTAATGGGTGACTTATTTGATCACTCTCACATCCTGGCACATTAGTCTACAAATCATGTTACCCAAACGTAAAAAAATAATGTGTCATAAATGATATTTTTCTCATCAATAATAGTTTATAAGTGATAAATTTCACCATTATATGAATAGCATAATTTGTAATCTAATCTATTCTGATTATATATTATTTCACTACTTGTTTGTTTTTTTCTCCACATAGGTTTTCAGGTTTGAGCATTTGCGTTTTTCTTTTGTTTTTGGCAGATTGTTTAGTATAAAGGTACAAATTGATCCATTCTGCGTTCACCATGTAAAGATCCTAAAAGCAAAGGGAAAAAAATTACATGTCCCTTCAGAATCAAAAGAAAATGCAGAACTCAAAGGACAATTACAAATAGGGGTATACATGATCCGGTTTCAGATCGTGAGACCACTCAGATCAACCCGGATCGGACCGCAAAATATAGCCTGGTCTGGTCTCGTGGTCCGATCCAGTCTCAAAATTTTCAAACCATTATTATATATGGTCCAGTCCACGATCTCATTATCTTTTAGATCATTAAGACCTGATCGGACTGGTTACTCGAAAACTAAAACAAAAAACACATTAAGACTTGGCACTTTGACATAATTTAGAATGATACGATGTTGTATGCAGTACCAGTAGTCCAGTATGAAAATATTATTGAGCTATGTTGGAAGTATTTAATAGCAACATGTTACAATATTGCATATTGTGTTCAAGTTAGACGGAAGACTTCTACAATTGGTGCATGTAGAAGCCAAGACTTAGTCAACAATCTGATATCTACTAGAGTTGTTATTCTCTTTGATACTTATCCTATCTGTTACAAATAGTTTGTTTAGAATATTTATCTCCTAGAATAATGTTCAGCAGTTGCTGAACCATTGCTATATATGATGTATCCTCTTCGGTGAAACATAATAACAATAACACTATTCAATGCTGTAAACTCTATATGGTATCAGCAGCCCTCGCCTAGCGGCTCGATCCAATCAACCTTCTTTATGGCCTCTACTACCTCTTCTACTCCGGAGAACAGCTCTCCTTCCACCAATACCACCCCTCTTGTCACCCTTAACACTGGCACCCAAATCCCCATCAAACTCGATGGTAATAACTTTCCTGCCTGGAAAGTGTAGTTTACAGCTCTACTAATCGGCTATGACCTTCATGGTTACATTGATGGTACCTACCCATGCCCTCCAAGCAGTGATGCTACTCATTCACGTTGGATCAGACAAGACCAACTTATCATTCATGCTATCATCTCTTCTGTGGCAGCCAATGTTGTCAATTTTCTTGGTAATGTCACTACATCAAAACAAGCCTGGGACATCCTCACTAATATGTTTGCCAATCGGTCCAGGTCCCGCATTATGTCACTGAAGGAACGCTTGGCTACCTTGGCAAAAGGCACTCACACTATGTCTGAATACCTACAGAGTATCAAGGCCATTTCCGATGAACTCTCAATCATAAATTGTCCTGTTGATGAGCTTGACCTTGTGATACACACCTTGAATGGCCTTGGCCGCGAGTATCGTGAAATATCTGCAGCCATCTGTGCTCGTGATAGTCCCATTGCCTTTGCTGAGTTATATGAGAAGCTTCTAGACTATGAAACCTTCCTCAGTAAAGAGGAACGTGCCACTGAACCCCTTACCATTCCCACTGCTAATGTTGTCCATCGGAATCGTGGCCCTTCCTCCAAGCCTCGCTTTGCACATGGTCCCTCCTCAGCCACTGCACCACGCCTACAGTCCAGTGCACCACGCCAACAGTCCAGTGCACCACGGTCTCCATTTGCAGGACCACACAGGCACCTCTTTTGCACTCATTGTGCTAAATATGGTCATAATGATAAAATATGTTACAGGTTGCACGGTTTTCCCTCACAAACCAAGACTGCTCATCATGCTACCACCTCTTCTTCCTCTCCAGACTGGATCCTTGATTCTGGCGCCTCTCATCATGTCACCAATGCTCTTGAAAATCTCCATCTCTCTACACCTTATAACGGTACCGATAACCTCATTGTAGGTGATGGCTCAGGTCTGAAAATTGCTCATACTGGTCCCTCCTCTATCTCCACACCCACACACACTCTTACTTTATCTCATGTTCTTCATGTACCTAATGTTCATCATAACCTTCTTTCTGTTTCTCATCTCTGCAAATCTAATTCTGTTTTTGTTGAATTTCATCCGTCTCATTTTCTTGTGAAGAACTTGAAGACAAGAACGGTGTTGCTGAAAGGACCACATAAAGGGGGACTCTATCACCTCTCCACCATTCCCCAACCTCACGCCTTAGTTCATCTTCGCTCTCCCACTCTCACATGGCATCATCAACTAGGACACCCCTCCAATCGCATAATGCACCATCTCCACCGTCATTACAACATCCCTCACCAGTCCAAAGCTTCAATAACCTGTGTCTCCTGTCAGTGTGCTAAAAGTCACAAGCATCCCTTCACCAAATCCAGTCTTACCAGCTCTCGTCCTCTTGAACTAGTCTACACTGATGTATGGGGTCCAGCACCCACTAGGTCCTTAGATGATTTCCTTTATTATGTTATTTTCATTGATCATTATTCAAAGTATGTTTGGCTGTATCCAATGAAAAATAAATCTGATGTTGCCTCTCTTTTCCCTCAATTCAAAGCACTAGTTGAGAAACTCTTTAACTTACCACTTACTGCTTTATACTCGGACAATGGTGGCGAATATATTAACCTTAAGCTCAAAACATACCTCAGCTCTATGAAGAAACCGCAATTGGTGGTTGGAGAGACAAAGGAACCCTAGGAATACACCTAGAAGGGGGGGTTGAATAGGTGTTGAAGCTACCTTGAAAGATTTTCGAACGAAACAAATCGAAACAATTAAAACAAATGATTTTTGCAAATTCTACAGCACTTAATCGATTAACCTGCAATTTACTCGAGTAGTACTCGATTAAACTTGAACTTAATCGATTAGATATGACAGAAAACAGAAAAATCAATTTTTCATTCGAATACGAAAATCAATTAATTCACATTCAAGATCAGAGATTCAGCAGAAATGATTAACACCTATATTCTTATTGATTAACCTAGTTATGAAAATGATTTTCCCTTTATCAATTTGAACAATTAAAGATTCAATTCAATCAATTATGAAAATCAATCTTTCTAGGTTTTCAACCAAGAACGCAATCAAATGACTTGAATATAAAGAGTAAGGGTTTAGAGATACGACACAGTGATTTATCCTGGTTCACTTTCATCCACTTGAAAGCTACATCCAGTCCCCTCTTCAACCAAGAGAGATTCTTCACTATGAGGAATTAGAGTTCTCAAATTACAAGTGATTGCCTCACAAGACTCCCTTCTTGCTAGCTTACAAGAGATAACCGACACCCTTGCCTTGTAATCCTATTGATCTTCTCTCTAATCTAACCTCTACCCCTTGTTGATAATCGACACAACAAGTCTTCAATTGCTTGATGATAATCCACACACCAAGGCTTCTCCTTGCTTGATTCACAACCAAGACTTCTTCTTTTTCTTCAATAAGAATGCACTTGCTTGATGATAAAATCAACACACCAAGACTTCTTGTTTGTTGTAGTGGCTTGCCTTCTTGCAAAGATTACAACACAATAGAAAACACAAAACAATCCTATGAATCTCAATCAAGAGTTATGACAATTCACCATAAGAGATTCAAAGGTTCTTGATCAAAGAATATGAAAATATGAGAACTTTGATCTTTAGAAAATGAGAGAGAATAGAGTGGCTTGATTCTTTGTAAAACTTGTATGAAATGATTCTAATTGATCACAAATAATAGGAAAAGGTTTATATAGAATACCCAAAAGTTGTAGCACTTGAAAACTGATTTTGAGAAGTGAAAAACATATTTTAAAAATCAGTTCAGCAGTACTTAATCGATTAAGTTGCAGACTACTCGAGTAGTACTCGATTAAGTTAGTCACTTAATCGATTAAGTTGGTACTGCACATGTTCAAAACTTGTTTTCTCAAAATCCAACCTTTCCTTTAAAACCTTTAAGCCACCTATTGATTCTAGGTTAAGTGAAAACTCAAATTATGATTAAATCATGACTTATGAATGAGATTCACTACCCTCTATAATAATCTACCCAAATAAAAAACCTATGAAGCTTGAGAGGCAAAAGATAAAAGAAATACAAATACACTCAAACTTAGGTCTTCATGAGCTTGCTTTCTCTCTTCTTCATTTGATGTTTGTTGTTGCTTGTTGAGCTTGAAACTTGATCAACACTTGTAGCTTGTTCAAAAACACTTTGTCATTATCAAAACATTCATCATGTTCATCATGGAACTAACAATCTCCCCCTTTTTGAAAATGACAACCCATGTTTTGAAATCGCTTGAAGTTGTTGATGCTTGAAACATTTGATCACTTGAGAAGACTCTTTCTCCCCCTCAATCAATGCTTTAACACTTGAATCCAATTGAGATAGAAGCTTGATTCTCCCCCTATCTTAAACAACTTAGCTCAACCTACATAAAAACAACAAAACAACCTTTCTCCAAATATAATATCATATTTCTCCCATGTTTCAAAACATACCATTTCTCCCCCTTTGGCATTATCAAAAAGAAATATATACCAATTGAAATATAAGATCTAAGCCAAGGTAAGAAATCAATGATCATTTCTTCACAACATTGATACCAATTGAACAAATACAATAGAGCTATACTTTGAAATGTGATATCAATTGGTAAGAGAATATAACAATGAAATATAATACCAATTGAGAACTAAAAAGATCATAATATCACTTAACAAAGAAGATATCAATTGTAAAGAAATATAACACCAAAGCATCATACTTTAATAAGATTTCAATTATATGATCATCATGCTTTAATCAACTCAATGATACCAATTGAATTAACTAAACATTTAGAAAAGTAATATCAATTGAGAAGATACCAATTGAGATAATATATCAATATCAAATATTACCACTTTGTATGACATTCACTTGAGATGCAAGTGTGATACCAATTGAAGATGTGAATATAGACATTCATAGTTGAGACCAATTGAGAGCATGTGTCATTCATTTGCATCTTCAATCAAACCTACAAAACAATCATGCTTTGCTTTTTGGTATCCAAATGGTTTTGGATCCATTTTTGTTAGTGTAGGGACTTTCACCCTTTTTTATCCAAACAAAATTTCCTTTAGGTATACCATGCACTTTAACATAACACACATTTGAAGTATGTCCATGAGTACCACAATAGAAACATGTTGGAGGATTTGAAAAATCAACTTTAGAAAAATCAACAACATTTCTATGAGATTTACTCTAAGCATTAGTATAACCCAAACCAAACTTGTTTGAACTTTCTCTTTGAAAATTTAACAATGTGCACAATCTAATATCACAAGTGGTGAAACTTGCAAGCTTATTTTTCAAAATAGCATTTTCATCTTTAAGCAACTTGCAATTCTCACAATCAACCACAACATTCAATCTACTAGCACAATCACAAGAAGAACTAGCATAGATAAGATCAAGAGTTTCATTTTCAAGATTAAGCTCATCAACTTGTTTTTGAAGATCTAAAATCTCTTTTTGATGTTTCAAAATGAGCTTCTTTCTTTCAATGTTTTTCAAAGCTAGTTTTTCAAGTTGTTCATACATTTCTTCATAAGCATTATGTAACAATTCATATTTAGAAGAAATTTCGGATTTAGATTCACTTACATTGCTATCCTCGCTTTGATAACTTGATTCATCATTTGAACTTTGTTCTTCATCATCTACTAGAGTTATCAAGTTGAGACAAGCGGCTTCTTCATCATCCGATGAACTACTTGATATGCTTTTCTTGTCATCTTCATCACTATCCCAAACTATGTATGCTCTTTTAGATTTAGAATTCTTCTTGTCTTTCTCCTTCTTCTTGAGATACCTAGAGCATGAGTACTTGAGATGTCCGGGCTTTCCACATTCATGGCAAACTACACCTTCTTTTGAAGTTTTGGTCTTATAGTGTGGGGAATCCTTCTCTTTACTTTTGTCCTTGTTCAACCTTCCTTTTCTCCTTAGAAACTTGTCAAACTCTTTTAACAAAAGTTTCATGTCTTTTTCATCAACATCGGAATCGGAATCTTCACTATCATCATCATCGGAACTATCTTTCTTTTTATATGAACTTTTGACTCTAAGAGCAAGTCCTTTCCTTGATTTGTTCTTATCCGACTCTTCATTGATACTTAATCGTCCAAGCTCCATTTCATGTTCTTGAAGCTTTCCGAAAAGTGTTGCTAGATCCATAGCATCCAAATTCTTAGATTCAACAATAGCCGTTACTTTTGGTTGCCAATTCCTGTCTAAACATCTCAACACTTTGTTAGAAAGTTCACCTTGAAGAAAAATTTTACCAAGAGCAAGTAAATGATTTATAATGTGAGTAAAACGCTTTTGCATATCATTTATAGATTCATTTGGAAGCATATGAAACAATTCATAATCACGCATTAAAGCATTTAATCTAGCTCTCCTAACCTCACTAGTTCCTTCATGAGTCACTTGTAAAGTGTCCCACATTTCCTTAGCACTAGAACATTGAGAAACTCTAAAGAACTCGTCATAGGATAAAGCGGATGTAATGATATTCTTTGCTTTATAATCATATTGTACTTTCTTTCTATCATCATCCTTCCACTTATCCTCGGGAATCAATTGTTCTACACCTTCAACTAAACTAGAGGGGATATGAGGACCTTTTTCAACTACTTTCCAAATTTCACTATCTATGGCTTGGATAAAGATTTTCATTCTAACTTTCCAATATGCATAGCCTTCTCCGGCAAACAATGGAGGACGACTTATTGAAGCACCTTCACCACCAAAGGGATTCATGGAACCCATTGCGATTTTCTTAAAGGATCTTTACGAAAAAGCTCTTATGCTCGTGTCTTTCGACCGAGCTCTGATACCAATTGAAGAAATCGCAATTGGTGGTTGGAGAGACAAAGGAACCCTAGGAATACACCTAGAAGGGGGGGTTGAATAGGTGTTGAAGCTACCTTGAAAGATTTTCGAACGAAACAAATCGAAACAATTAAAACAAATGATTTTTGCAAATTCTACAGCACTTAATCGATTAACCTGCAATTTACTCGAGTAGTACTCGATTAAACTTGAACTTAATCGATTAGATATGACAGAAAACAGAAAAATCAATTTTTCATTCGAATACGAAAATCAATTAATTCACATTCAAGATCAGAGATTCAGCAGAAATGATTAACACCTATATTCTTATTGATTAACCTAGTTATGAAAATGATTTTCCCTTTATCAATTTGAACAATTAAAGATTCAATTCAATCAATTATGAAAATCAATCTTTCTAGGTTTTCAACCAAGAACGCAATCAAATGACTTGAATATAAAGAGTAAGGGTTTAGAGATACGACACAGTGATTTATCCTGGTTCACTTTCATCCACTTGAAAGCTACATCCAGTCCCCTCTTCAACCAAGAGAGATTCTTCACTATGAGGAATTAGAGTTCTCAAATTACAAGTGATTGCCTCACAAGACTCCCTTCTTGCTAGCTTACAAGAGATAACCGACACCCTTGCCTTGTAATCCTATTGATCTTCTCTCTAATCTAACCTCTACCCCTTGTTGATAATCGACACAACAAGTCTTCAATTGCTTGATGATAATCCACACACCAAGGCTTCTCCTTGCTTGATTCACAACCAAGACTTCTTCTTTTTCTTCAATAAGAATGCACTTGCTTGATGATAAAATCGACACACCAAGACTTCTTGTTTGTTGTAGTGGCTTGCCTTCTTGCAAAGATTACAACACAATAGAAAACACAAAACAATCCTATGAATCTCAATCAAGAGTTATGACAATTCACCATAAGAGATTCAAAGGTTCTTGATCAAAGAATATGAAAATATGAGAACTTTGATCTTTAGAAAATGAGAGAGAATAGAGTGGCTTGATTCTTTGTAAAACTTGTATGAAATGATTCTAATTGATCACAAATAATAGGAAAAGGTTTATATAGAATACCCAAAAGTTGTAGCACTTGAAAACTGATTTTGAGAAGTGAAAAACGTATTTTAAAAATCAGTTCAGCAGTACTTAATCGATTAAGTTGCAGACTACTCGAGTAGTACTCGATTAAGTTAGTCACTTAATCGATTAAGTTGGTACTGCACATGTTCAAAACTTGTTTTCTCAAAATCCAACCTTTCCTTTAAAACCTTTAAGCCACCTATTGATTCTAGGTTAAGTGAAAACTCAAATTATGATTAAATCATGACTTATGAATGAGATTCACTACCCTCTATAATAATCTACCCAAATAAAAAAACTATGAAGCTTGAGAGGCAAAAGATAAAAGAAATACAAATACACTCAAACTTAGGTCTTCATGAGCTTGCTTTCTCTCTTCTTCATTTGATGTTTGTTGTTGCTTGTTGAGCTTGAAACTTGATCAACACTTGTAGCTTGTTCAAAAACACTTTGTCATTATCAAAACATTCATCATGTTCATCATGGAACTAACACTCTAATGGTATTTCTCATTTCACAACACCACCCCATACCCCTGAACTTAATGGCACTGCCGAACGTCGACACCGACACATTGTCGAAACCGGCAGAAGCCTCCTTCACTACGCCAATCTACCTCCCTCCCTATGGTCTTATGCCTTTCTCACCGCTACATACCTCATCAATCGCATGCCTTCTCCCATCCTCCACATGAAATCACCACTTGAAACTTTATTCAATAAAGTACCCAACTATGCTCACCTTCACTCCTTTGGATGTCTTTGTTTTCCTTGGCTCCGTCCTTATACTACTCATAAGCTTCAAAACAGATCCACTCCATGCATTTTCCTTGGATACTCACCTTCCCAGTACTCATACATGTGTCTTGATCCTCTTACCAACAAAATATACTCTTCCCGCCATGTCAACTTTGTTGAACATGAATTTCCATACCACACCTTAGCCTCTCCAACCCGTCAAGATCAACCTCCTCCCCCTTCTACTGTATCTCAACCCCATACTTTTATCCCATCCACGTCTACTACTCTTGCACCTCATGTACCTTCACTCCAGCCCCCCACTATTACACCTGTACCTCTACCCAGTATCTCACCCACTCCTCCATCTCTACCCCATGTGTCTCCTCCAGCTGCATCCTCCTCAGGTCCCTCACAAGGTAATGTTTCGCCCTCCCTCTCTTCTTCTTCCACTTCATTATTGCCTCCTAACCCTCCTCGCAGACATCAAATGGTGACACGTTCCCAGAATCATATATTCAAACCTAAAAAGTTGTTTACAGTCTCCAAACATCCATTGCCAGAAAATCTGGAACCTTCTTACATCACTGCTGCTATTAAACATGCTCATTGGCGGCAAGCCATGTCCGAAGAATTTGATGCTCTTGTTCGTAATGGTACATGGACATTGGTGCCACCATCCAAAACTCAGAATGTTGTTGGTTGCAAATGGGTATTCCGCATCAAGCGCCGTCCTAATGGTTCTATCTCTCGTTATAAGGCTCGGTTGGTGGCCAAGGTATTTCATCAATGCAAGGGACTTGATTTCAAAGAAACGTTTGCCCCTATTGTTAAACCTCAAACTATTAAAGTAATTCTCAGTCTTGCTCTCTCTCAATCATGGCCTATGCATCAGCTGGATGTTAATAACGCCTTCCTTCAAGGAACATTATCTGACACTGTTTACATGGTACAGCCTCCTGGGTTTGTGGACAGCCAACATCCTAACTATGTTTGCAAATTAAACAAGGCACTCTATGGCTTGCGTCAAGCACCACGTGCGTGGCATGATGAGCTCAAACGTTTTGTTCAATCTCAAGGATTTAACCCCACTCGCAGTGATTATTCCTTGTTTGTCTATAGAAAAGGTGCCACCCTGGCCTACTTTCTGGTTTATGTCGATGACCTGCTCCTAACTGGTAATAACACTGCCTTCCTTAACTCCTTCATTCAGTCCTTGTCCAATAAATTTTCCCTCAAAAATCTTGGCCAGCCTCACTACTTTCTTGGGATAGAGATTATTCCTACATCTTCTGGACTATTTCTTTCCCAACACAAATATGCCAGGGATCTTCTAGAGAAATTTGACATGGCTAGCGCCAAACCAGTCTCCACACCATTATCATCTACTGCTACTTTGCAGCTTCACGATGGGACTGCCTCCACTGACTCCTCTCGGTACCGAAGCATCCTAGGCGCCCTTCAATACCTCAACCTCACTCGATCGGACCTTTCCTTTGCCATCAACAAATTATCCCAGTTTATGCACAAACCCAGTGAGCTTCTTTTTCAGCATCTAAAACGGTTACTGCGATACCTGAAGCAAACGATAAATCATGGCCTAGATCTTCATCGCCATAACACTTTGCGCTTAACAGGGTATAGTGATGCTGATTGGGCAGGTAATGTTGATGATCGCACATCCACTTCAGCCAACATTATTTTCTTAGGTAACAATCCAGTTTCATGGTACTCCAAGAAGCAACGTACAGTAGCTCGTTCTTCCACAGAGGCAGAGTATCGTGCTGTAGCCACCACTTCAGCTGACCTCATGTGGCTTCGTAATCTGCTCTATGAACTTCATGTCCCACAATCTTCTCCTCCACGGATTCTTTGTGATAATGTCGGTGCCACGTATCTATGCGCTAATCCAGTCTTCCACTCACGAATGAAGCATATCTCTCTTGATTATCATTTTGTTCGTGAACAAGTTCAACAAGGAGCACTCACTGTTCATCATGTGTCCACACAAGATCAAATTGCTGATCTTCTTACAAAGCCACTATCTTCTTCCAAGTTCAACTACTTGCGGTCCAAGATGAGTCTTCGTGACGGAAACCTCATCTTGCGGGGGCGTGTAGAAGCCAAGACTTAGTCAACAATCTGATATCTACTAGAGTCTTTATTCTCTTTGATACTTATCCTATCTGTTACAAATAGTTTGTTTAGAATATTTATCTCCTAGAATAATGTTCAGCAGTTGTTGAACCATTGCTATATATGATGTATCCTCTTCGGTGAAACATAATAACAATAACACTATTCAATGCTGTAAACTCTATAGTGCATATTGCGTACTATGTTCAATACGTATCATACTATGTTAAAACTTAAAGGTTACAAATATTATTAAATTAATATTTTTTTTCTGACTACCTATGTGCTAAATAGACCAGATCGAATCATTTATGAATGGTCCGGTGGTTCGATTCGGTCCACTCTTTGTATTTAAAAATTATCTGGACCAAACTAAACCGAATCATATTAATTTATTAATTGATCCGATTCTTAATATCCATCAAAAACCAAACCGGACCAAACCATTAAACCCCTTATTACAAATAGTGACCAATTATACTCCTAACATAGTTAACATAGTTTCTGGATGTCTATCAATAATTGTGCTAAAAGAAGATGGAGGTTGGTGATTTTTTTAACGGAACCGGATATTTCAAAATACTCCATTCCATATAACTGCTGAACTTTATTTGATTTTTGTAAGCATCTTATCTATTTTATCTATAATATTATTTAAATTTTTTTCAAAAATACTCTTGATATTTTTTTAAGCCAACAAATATTTAATGCAAGACTTTAACCTTTTCTCTGTTCAACAATTTCATAAAATTATTGCTAAAAAAATGTCATTTATCATGAAAAAAAAATATAAAAATACACTTTTAGTTATTGATTAATCTAATATTATTACTCGATCACTTTAACAAATTTCTTTAATTTAAATCAAAAGTTTATATTTAAGCAGAATATAAAAATTTTCATCAAAGTTATTAGAGGGCATATCGCAAGAACATAATAAATAACTAGTGAAACAAATAATAATAATAATGTTCAGGTGGGGCAAAAAGATCTTATCAACATCCATGATTTTGTCCAGCAAAATCTAAGGTCTTCTTTTGTGGGGCCCTTTAAGATTTTATGTCACATACGTCTCTATATAACATCATATCCAGGTCCCCCTTTAGTCCCCTTCTCTTCTCACTCTCAACTTCTCTATTTGTTCCCTCCTTTTTCTTTCTTCATTCCAAGTGCAATATTTTTCCACTTAAAGCAAATTTATCAAATCACCACAAACTAGCTAAGAGATTATTGCATTGACCTAATTATTTTGGATGAAATGAAGGATGGTGGTAGAAAACAAGGTGCAATGTCACCATGTGCTGCATGCAAGCTTCTTCGAAGGAGATGTGCACAGGATTGTGTCTTTGCACCTTATTTCCCTGCAAATGAACCCCAAAAGTTTGCCAGTGTCCACAAGGTTTTTGGGGCTAGCAATGTCAACAAAATGTTACAGGTTCAATTTCCATCATGCACTCTTTTTGACATTTTTGTCGTTGCTTATTATATCATCATTATTTAATGAACCTATGTTCCTATCATTTTCAGTAGATAAAAATTAAATGGAGTTAGCTAGATCAATTTGATTGATAAGTTGTGAAATATGAATTGTGAATGCGTGATTTCAAACGTCACAATAAGCTCGATCCTTTACCCGTTTTCATTCCTCTCCCTCCCTGACCCTTGTGAGGCCTCCTTTTGCCTTCTTCCCTTGAAAAAAAAAATTAGGGCAGTTAGCTAGGTTCCTTGGGTATTTCTGAACCTAATTTTAAGCTCTTAACTTTTTAAATGTATCAAAGCATTCTATTATTAATGGTAAAATAGAATTCTTATTTTTTAAAAAAAAAAGGTAAAATAGAATAGTATCATTACAAGAATAAGGATTTGGTAATAATTCATGCATTTGGTAATAACCATTGCAATATCTCATCAGGAAAACATTATTCCTTGTTTTAGTATACCAAAAAATTATATTTATTCAACGGAATATTCAAGAAGTACAAAGTTCAACCTTATAACTGCTTTATCTATTAATATATAGTATTGTATAAGCTAAAGAATGTCATGTTAGTATTCTCTTAACAAATTTCTTTAGCTAAATCAACACTAATTTAACCCTTAGCATATTTTATTATATGTTAAGATGGATCCACGTACCAATCATAATATTTATTTCTTATAAAAAAAACATAATATTTATTTACCAATAGTTTTGCCTTGGCTAATTTGTTATCCATAGGTGATTTCCTATATGCTTGGCAAACTTCTACAACTCTTTGCAATGGCGATCTGCTAATTAACTCATTAACTAAGAGCCTTAACACATCTTTATCGGCATAGTAATAAAAATGCCCTTAGACCCCTAGGTCGCCATGCCATACATGGTCAAAAGCTCATCATAAACCAATAAAATAACTAGCAGAAGTTTTTCATATTACATAGAACCATGTCCAAGTTCTCTTTTTATCAAACCCTACAAAATATATATAATCCATAAGAATCACAAATTAAATCCCATCATCCAAAGACAATTATGTTTGCAACAACCAAAGGGACCAAATAACAGCTTGGGAAATTATGCACCCGTATTTCTTCTCTTTCCTAAACCACCAAAGTAAAGAGATTTATGGTCACTAATAAAGTGTTGAACAACAGAAAGAGCCACCACAGGGGAGAACGTCCAATCCATGACCATATAACTTTTGCAAAAGAAAACAGCAAAAATAAAAATGATCATTAAATTCATACACACACACACATATATATATATATATATATATATATATATATATATATATATATTACACATAGACCATCCAAGTTAATACTCTTGGATGATATTTTGCTTGTTAAGAATAAGGGAGCCAAATAGAACAGAGATTTGAAATAATGAGTAAAGTAAAGTTTCACTTGTATCTTAAGACATACATTAGGTGTATGGGTTTATCATTTATATACACTCTAATTTATCCATGATTATTCAATCTGGGATTTCTTTTACCCATACAACTTATTACACTTAAAAATTCTGAAAGCAATCCTATTTGACAACACTTGCCAAGATAATGCAAGCACCTTTAACACCCAAATATTGATTTGCTCGGATTTACCATCTATGAATTGAAAGAAGATTTTTCATTTTTTTCTACCAATTAGTACCAAGAAAGGAAATTAAGGGAAAAAGAAGAACCACTTGCAAGGTCGTCTTAGTAGATTTGTCAAAAATAACCTACAAAAATGCATATATTTATGCATTGATGATATGAGTGATAAGGAGTTTGATTTCACGTGGCCAGTGTTTTGGATTTTAGTGTGAGAATGAGCGAGGAGAAAAAATAGACACTAAAAGAGTTTTACTTGATTAAATGGATAGGATTTGAACGTGATTTTCAGCTATAAAAGGTCTCATAAACATATACCCTTACATATATAATTGAACATAATGGACTAGAATATTTGTTTTAATTTTTTTTTATAGGCAGAATATTTGGTATAATTAATACAGTCTCTATGCCCTAGTAAAGAAGGCAAGGATTCATTCATGCATCTTATGTAATACTTTGCATATTATTTCTCTCAGAGAACTCGAACTTGCTCTAGGGCCAGAGTTCTCTTACTTAACTGATCCTGTTAAGATAGAGTAGGATAAGTTCACAAATCACACTTCTTATGTATAATAAGCTAAGAGTGGTTATTACCCTCACCTTAACTAATTTCCTTATTGTATCTGTAGATTATTTTATTACTAATATTTGGATGTTTTGCTGATACATATATATATATTTTTTTTAATAAACTAAACTGATGCATATTCTATTATTCAGTTCCTTCATGGACATGCTAATAATTTTCAATAGCTAAGGTATGAACAAGTTTTTTTTGGTGAACAAGGTATGGACAAGTTGAAGTCGAAAGTATAGTGTCATCCAATAAAAGTAAAAAAGGGTTTAATTTCTTTATCTTTTGTTTTTCCCACCTTTACTTCAGTTATAGTGGTTAATTACAGTTGAAAGCCCCATGGTCCCCACATACCCTAAAATCTATTTAACTGCATATAGTTCCTACTCTTCTTTATGAAAAGAAAGTTAGGTACATGTAACCAACGGGTTTGGTTCAGTTGGTGTAAGGTCCCAACTGAAATCTTGGGAATGGAACACGGGTACTAGTAGCTCCGTGTTCGATTCCCACTAAAAACATTCTGCTGGGAGAGCCAACCACGCAGCTCGATCCGGATTAGTCTCAAGAGTTCCCTGATATTAAGGGTGTTCTTGGAGATACCGATGGTTCCGCAAAAAATACGAAAAAAAAAGTTAGGTACATGCAATATATATATGATTTCCATAGGGCATATAAAGAGCACAAAGGATCAGGTATATATAAAGTAGCTCAACTACTTGGAAGCTACACTCGGTGTGAATACGATAAAGTTAAAAAAAGAAGATGTAACTGCTAGCTAACATAATTATTGTATTTTTTAACCAATGTATTGCAATTTGCTCAAATTTATCTCTTTATGACCTCCACTTAGCTTTTAGTCTTGGACTCCTTGTTTTTCCATGTTGTTTTCAAAAAGAAGAAAGTATTATTACGTTCATATCTTTTCTCTTGTCTTTAAAAAAAAATCAGGGGTTACATTGATAGAGACGGCTAATACATATGTCCAAAAGTGATGTTGATTACCCAGATAAAGATATTTCATCTTGTTAATAGAGTAATGACATTTAAGTTGGAAATTAGTATATTGTATGTGTAAGCATGACACCTTGATGACATATTAGCATTTTCACTTTCAAATTTATCAAAAATATATCGTCATTCCAAAGTTATCTCTACTTTATTTATTTATCTTTCTATTATAATTATTACCATATCATGTCTATGAAATTATGAGAGTTGTATTTGAAAAAAAAAATATCTTTAATGCTATCTAGATATTCTAAAACGACTTATAAAAAGAGATAAAAAATATACCAAAATAGTACCTACCTTGTAATAAAGGACCAGGGAATAAATAAATACCATTGATCTTATATTATTATTGTTATTCTTTAATCCCTTTTCTAAAACGTTGTACAATACTAGAGCCGGTTAAACATATGTCTACAATTAACCTTCAAATCAATAGCCACTTGTTTTACCAACGAAATTCATTGATATTAAAGATCAGAAATTCTATAGTCTATAGCATTATTAATTTAACCATCTCTAAAGGCACACACACAGGAAAAAAAATTTATTCCATGGCTAGTTTTCAGACCAGTTAATTATATATTATATATTTATATGATGTGTTTAGTTTGTCCATTATTGTTGTACCAGTCCATTGCATACTTTGTTTAAAGCTAGCAAAGGCAGAAGCCCCAGTATCCTAATAATTTTCATACTATATAGTCAACCACATATTATTTTCTACTCCCTTCTACACAACCAAATTCAACATGCCTTATCATATGAAGCCTTTTATTTTTTTACTAAGGAAGAGATCTTTTATATCCAAACAGCACATTATTTTTATCGTATCACATTCGACTAATTCTTAAAGCTAGTCTACTTGGGCATCCAGGTCAACAACTAACAACCGAAGCCTCCACTTGAGGATCATTTTTTCTTTTTTTGGCTGAGCACCTGAGGATTAGTTTTAGTTTGGACCGAAGTTCTCCAATTAAATCAATTGATGTGTTTTGCTTCTAAAAAATTTTTTAGTTACGAGTTACTTTTACACATTACATTCACACACATCCTTATAATAAGTTAATTGAATGTTTAATTGAATGTTATGAAACTTTTCCTAAGCGGTCTAATTTCCACACGCACCCTCCTAACATGTTCAAACAATTTACATTATCCTAAAGTCACTTGGTTACTCACCTAACCACGCGATGAGATGATACAAAGGGTATTTGACCAAATGGCCCTAATATGATTTATTTCTCTCATAGTTATGATTATTTTTATTTTTTATATTTGTTTGACTGAGGATAGTGATAAGTAAAATCATTTAGAATTACGATTTCATTTTTTTTATAAGAAAAAAAAAATATTATTTCAATACAAGGGATCTATATAAGCATCATTATTATACTCATAAATCTCATATATTATGAATGGTTTATGATTTAAACAGGGTAGGATTCACTTTTGAGTTGAAGTCCATTTGTCCTATGATCAATTTTAATTAAATATAATTCAATTTTAATTAAATATAAATGATTTATGTGCTCTTAGGTCTTATCTTATAACTTATGTTTTAAAAGAGATAATTCTTAATTAATATATACGATGATATTACTCATATTAGAGTCTTTAATTAAGACAATTTTGATCAATGAAAATTGACAGGAATTACCGGAACACCAACGAAGTGATGCAGTGAGTTCAATGGTATATGAAGCCAATGCAAGGGTGAGGGACCCAGTGTATGGATGTGTAGGAGCCATATCTTCTCTACAACAACAAGTTGATGTGTTACAAACCCAATTGGCACTTGCACAAGCAGAAGTTGTGCACATGAAAATGCACCAAGCCACAACATCATCAGATCAGCAGCAACCACCACTGCCTGTGGCTTCCAATTCATCATCAGAGAACTTATCCCCATCATCAAGCAGGCTCATATCTTCACAGTCAAAGTCCCTTTTTGATATGGACATGGGAGAGTCCTTATGGTCATGCTAATGGCCATGCATGCCTTCACTTTATTTATTTATTTTATTTTTTATGATTATTATTACTATCACGGGCTTGCTTTATTTTACCCCCCTTTTTTTTTCTAAGAGGATGATTATGATTAGTTAACATTAAAGTAAATGTCTAAACTTGCAATTATGAGTAATCATGTCATTATATAGTGTTGAAGTTGACAACCGTTATTAGTTTTCAGCTACTCTTCACTTCAGTCTGATCCATACGTATGTGGGAGTGGGAATCAAAATCATGCATGTTGAGATCAGAGAGGACACACGAGAAAGACAATAATAGGGCGGCTAATATTGACCACCGTGAATATAATTGATGATCATTGTCTAAGTGGTTATGTGCATGCCATCGGTATTTTTGGATTTAATCAATAACAATGAGCAGACGAATTGAAGGCTTGAAGCTATTTAAATGGTGTAAAAAACTTTTAATTTTTCATTCATCACAGTAATATATACTCCCTCCATTCTTGATAACTGTTTTTTTAACAGAAAAAATTCTTATTTATGAGTTTGTTTTTTGTTTTTTTATGAGGTATTTTCCAGCATATTATAAAATTAGAAAATTAAACTTTAAAAAAAAGATGAAAGTTGAACTTTAAAAGTTAGGCTTGTTTTCCAAATTAATGTTATCGTCAGAAATCAAATTTTGATACTCTCTAGAGGTTGTAGTGTGCATATAAAATTGCATCAACGCCATATCTAGTGTCTCTTTAGAAAATCAAAACAATATTGATGACTGTTTTTACGACAACTATATCTTTAACTAGAAATAAGGGGAATAATGAGTAAGAATGAATAACTATTATTGTTATATCATACTTCCCCTATTCCAACAAAAATGATGGAAGAAGTTTAAGAGTATCGAAAAATATTATGAATTTAACGAGAAATATTTTAAGAATATTGTATTTAATAATGTGAAAGTAGCTAAATTTTTTATTGTATTTTATTTTCTCTGGTCCTATTTATATATAGGTCATATATACTTAACAATATCATACAGATCAAGAAAAATAGTTATATTTCTTGAAACTTTTAAAATATACTTTAATATTATAATTTGACTCTCTTAACTTACATTAGAAATTTCACCAATATATTATTTCACATTAATGAATAAATGACAAATTAAACAAGAGAAAGAGATGAATGCTTCCTAAAAAATACAATGTGACCTATAGATAGGACCGAAAAATTATTTTAGAATGTGACCTATAAACAGGACCGAAGGGAGTATATCGTAAAACAAGATTAAGAAAATCTAAAACAACATAACTTATAAAATGAAGAGAATGGTAAATTAAATTTACCAATGGGAAGTGTTATATTCTTATAAAAAAAAAAGAGAAGTGTTATATTCTTATAAAAAAAAGAAGTGTTATATATACATTCAGAATTGACTAGGGGTGAGCATGGGACGGGTTGGGACGGGTTGGGCTTGTCCCTCACCCGTCTTGAAATGTTGCTCGGGTCAATTTTTCAACCCGAACCCGTCCCTAATTGGAGAGGGACAAGATAAGGACGGGTCCAAAATAGGACGGGTCCTAATAGGGACGGGTCCGGGTTCACCCGGAGGACGAATCAATCACATTAAAAAAATCTCAAACCATTCAAATTTTGAAATTTTCGAAAACTTTCTAAAATTCGATAACTGGTCACATGAAGTATACAATAATTTCATTATTATCATACATTATTTCACATGAAATATACTATAATTTCATTATTATCATACTCAAGTGTGTGCGGCGGTAAGTGAGAGCCAATGTATTATCATACATTCAGACCTAGGGTAGTAATATTTTGACTAAAAACACTAATACATAATAATAAAATAATAAATAAATATAATATAATAAATTCCGGGCCGGGCCGGGTGACCGGGGCATCAACCCGTACCCGTCCCGACCCGGGATGGGTTTGTCCCTTTTTGAAACGGGTCTGTCCCTCCACATGTGCGCGGACGGGTTTAACCCGGTCCGAACCCGCCGGGTTGGGGACGGGTCTCCGGGCCGGGCCGGGTCATGCTCACCCCTAAAATTGACATTTGGATGTACACATGTTTGTTTTATATTCAGAAATAATCAAAATTGTTATATATACATTCAAAATTGTTTCTTAATATAAAACAAACATACGTATATCTAAATATCAATGTCGAATGTACATGTAACATTAGTGATTTACATGTATATTTTTTACTTTTGAACCCTATGAGATGAGAGGGTTTGGTACCCTTTTGACATGAACCAATGAATATTTGTCATGTGTTGTTCTTTGCCATGTCAGCGGGGTATATTTTTTATTTATAAATTTTGCAATTTGATCCCTAAAATATTTAATTAAAAATATTATATTTATTTGTAATTTGATTTACCCAAAATAACCCTGATGTAATATTAATTTTTATATACCCAAAATACCCCATTTTGATATTATTTTTCATATACCTAAAATAACCTTATTTTAATATTAATTTTGAAGTACCTAAAATACCCTTAACTATTAATTACTTTTTCATTTGTATACTCTCCCAAGGTTTCACACTACCCTACCTGTAGCAATGACCAAATACCCTTCTTCTACCCCACGAACTGCTATCATCTGTGAGTATCATCAGTTCACTCACTATGCCCATCTTTCTTCTTCTCATAATAATTTTCGAAACTTCTTCCATCGAATCTGCATCATATCGGCAGTCGGGTTGTCTTAATGGCTGTCGAAAAACAAATGTATCTTTCTCTGGAGATTTCTTTTTGAGCAAAAACACCTGGCGAAGGAGTGACCAACCAGGTGTTGACTGGTTTGATTTGTGCACCACAATTGAATAACTAGGAACATCATCAAGTTTTTGGATTGGAACCAAAGCCAAGGAACTTTCCTCTTCGTGACCATCAGTCAACCCTTGATTAAGTTTAGCTGTAGAGTTCTCCTTAGATGCTAACACCCATGCACAACATTCACATAATAATAACTAAAATTAAAAGAATAATAATAATAAAAAAAATCTGATGCCATTGTCTTCATCGATCATACCCACCATCTAATACCTACAACCCTTTCACCCCTCCCTTCCCAATTCCCTAACCAATCCATCTTTATAATCTTTTTTATAAATTCTAAATAATTTAAAAAAAAAAGTTCAGCTGCCTTCTCCTCTGTTAATCTTATCCCTCTCATTTCTCGTTCCCCTTTTCAAATCTCATGCTTTCAAATTCGGGTTTCTAATTTCCCCCAATCTGATTTTTTAGCTGGGTCGTCGGGTCGGTTGGTCCCAATTCTCTTTACCCAGAATCGAAAGGGATTATATGAGGATGAAGGTTTCAGGATTCGAGATCGTGTTCGCGGTGTTGATATTTGGGACCCTCTCATCATGCTCCGCCGAACCGGTTTTTGTCTCCGCCGTGTGCCGTAGGGAGGGAGGGGAAGGGTATTTAGTCATTGCTACAGGTAGGGTAGTGTGAAACACATTGGGTCATGGGAGGGTATACAAGTGAAAAAGTCATTAATAGTTAAGGGCATTTTAGGTACTTCAAAATTAATATTAAAATAAAGTTATTTTAGGTATATGAAAAATAATATCAAAATGGGGTATTTTGGGTATATAAAAATTAATATTACATCAGGGCTATTTTGGGTAAATCAAATTACAAATAAATATAATATTTTTAATTAAATATTTTAGGGATCAAATTGCAAAATTTATAAATAAAAAATATACCACATTGACATGGCAAAGAACAACACATGGCAAATATTCATTGGTCCATGTCAAAAGGGTACCAAAACTCTCTCATCTCATAGGGTTCCCAAGCAAAGCCCTTTAAAGTTTTTGATTATCTCCCGTTAAATAGGTTGAAGTTGAGAGAAAACATTTAATCAAATATTGTCCTGCTACATGACAATATACATTTTGAAATTTGGGATTATTTAATTTGCATCATCATTTTTTTTTAAGGGAATTTGCATCATCATTGATCGTACATAAAGGAAAAAAGGGCCAAAGTGCAAAACCATGATATTAGCAATAGCAATAAGTAGGCCAACATGAAACCCACGCCCTGCTTAATTATGATTACGGTTTCCTTAATTACTAAGAACGAGCAAACGCTTCATTATGACTTTTTTTTTTTTTTAAATAAGCAGACTTGTATTAAAATTGGGTATAAAGGGTATTCAAGCCATTACAAGAGATACTTTACATTGTTAAAGAAAAATCAAAGATACATGACTTGGAACTCATACACTAGTCAGCAAAAGAAACTTTTTTACCTTCCAAATAACCGAACCAATTCCAATATCTAACCTTAATCATTTCAAGAATAACTAAATTATCGGATGGGGCATTATGGAAGACAACACTATTATGTATAAGTCACAAGGACCAACAAACAACCATCCATAACATTAAGCATAACATTAAGCATGCACCTTTATATTAGAAGAAAAATTCTTGAAAGAATTGTGAGTATTAAGTAATGAGGCTATTACCGAAGTACAAGTATCATGGGTCAGAGATCTCTCCAACCAATCAAAAGTTGCATTCCAAACAAAAGAGGAAGAAATTGGGCACAACAGGAACAAATGCAACAAATTTTTCTCGAGAGAATTGCAAATAGGACAAGATAAAGATAAATGGAAACTTCGTTTTACAAATTATTTTTTGTTGGAAGCCTATTATGAACAAGTTGCCAAACGAAAACACGAACCTTATTCAGAACTATGGCCCTCCATCCCAATGC
Source organism: Crotalaria pallida (assembly GCA_037953625.1). NCBI lineage: Eukaryota > Viridiplantae > Streptophyta > Magnoliopsida > Fabales > Fabaceae > Crotalaria > Crotalaria pallida. The sequence continues at coordinate 117,812,971 of CM075654.1, forward strand.
CAAGCATCATATATTCCTAGCAGGATCAATATAAGCATCCCTTAGGAGAAGAAGCATTTCATTAAGAGATTTTGTCTCCCACTCACGAAGAGCCCGCCTTCACCTAAAGTTCCAATACCAAGAGTCCTCCCTCCAGAAGCCAACTTCACACACTCTATAATACTCCTATAGTCTTGTGTATAGATCATACATTTCTTCAAACAAATGCAGCATTAATTACTATTTTTATAACTCTACTCACCTAGGTAATAAGAGAAAAAGTAAGTAAAAAAATAAGTGAAATTATGAGAGAAATAAAGGGTAATTAAATAAGATAATTACTACATAAATTTAATACGTACTAATAAACATATAAATAATATTTTTAATACATGCGCTATAACTTTAAATAACACTTATTATTTAGGAGCTTATGATGTAAGTCTTTTAAAGTTGTCGTGAAGCTTCTAAAATAGCGATCCTTTTAGCTTCTTTTAAAAGCAGAGAAATTGATGGTGGTGAAAAAAAACATACACAATGTCTAATATTAGAGTGACTTCATCATGGTGGTAGTGGCCGTATATAAGTGGCCCTGCTAGGGGGGTGGCAAGGGTTTGGAACACTATCCCCTCCCCCACAGAAGTATTTATTAAAAAACCATAACTTAAGTTCTTTTTGACAGTTATAACTGTCGCAAATAACTATGCATGAATCCATCGTTAAGATATTGTTTTCCATTATTTAGCCACAATTTTTTGCATGGGAAACTAATAATTTTGTGTTTTCATCATAATTTAGCTATGATTTAAACCATAGTTAAATTTGAACGGTTGAACCCCCTCCAAAATTTTCTAGATCCGTCTCTCTGGCAGTGAGTTTTGTAGCTTTATAAGTATGTAGTTGTGGTGGTGACGAAGAGTAAGGGCATGGAGAGAATTCACAAATAAATAACACATTATAAAATAAAATTTTAAAATTGTATAAATGCATTATTATGAGTTTGGTGCATTGAAGAATCTATCATCAACCTTAGCTTCGATATGGATCGGAGTTTGGAATTCACGTCATATCTGCACTCTATACAGAAATGCGCAGGCTGCTCTTTCATGACTACAGCATGGCCGCTATACCTAGGATAATTTCAATGTAATTTTCATTTGTTCAACCAAAAAAAATAATTCTTTAGGGAAAAATATGTCACATTCTTATAAAATGAGAGAAAATCCATTAATGGTAATCACATTTTATTCAACAATGAGGTAGGGCCGTATTAATTTCAATGCACTCAATCACAGTCTGCAAACAGAAATTAAATATCAAGTTTCTAAAGTTTCAAACTTATGGTAGTTAAACCACACATCTCAATTATGTCCCACTCTAGTATTTTTCTATCACAGCATGAAAGGAACTCCACAACAATAATCAAAAGCATCAATAAAAGTATAACTTTTCTTATTAAAAGAAGTAAATCTTAGTTGATAACTTTTTAGAGCCATCTAAGAAAGTGGCCAATCCCACCATTAACCAAGACTTCCTTTGTTTGTGAGAGAGAAGTGAAAAGATTGTGCTTGAAAGTAATGAAGGACATTTTAAGAGTCTGATTTTTTTTGCATTTTTAATGTAATTTTTTTTAATGGTGGTTAAACATTTTTAAGGCCAATTTTTCACTACATGTATGAGTTTTAAGAGAGCTATTATACTAGTTAAACATTTTTAACGATGTGATAATATATGATGAGAAATGATTGAAAGATTTACATAGGAGGATTACATGTAAACTTACACGCAAGATTTTGACACTTGTCATTTTTTAAATTAAAAAATAAAATAAAAGAACATAAATGATAAATATCACAATTTTATATATAGACTTTTGTATAAGTCTCTCTAAATAGGTCCCTATGTCATTTTTCGTATATGATGGATCGACCTTTCCATCAATAATGTGTTACAATTGAATTTAGTTAAAGAGTTAAAATTTAATTCATTATAGGAGCAAAATTTTTTATACTATCTAGCTTCTACTACTATTGCAGGACAAAAATATAGTAATGTGTTTCGGCCCAAACTTACACACTGAAAAGAAGTGTGTTTGCGACCCAGGCCTAAGCAAACACCTAGTTGAGCCCAACTAATAGATGCATTTTGGTTTGATTTTTTGCCCATACTTTTTTTAAAATCCCAAAATATCAAAAAAAATTTCGCCCCTCTTACAACCCTTTCCTCTTTTACACCTCTCATAATTCTATTTACCTCACTCTTTCATTAATCCCATAATCTCACTCTTCTTCAACTTCTCAAATCTCACACAGCAATATTCCAATTCTTTTTTTTTTTTGTCAATGCAACAACAGTCCTCACTTTATCTTATATTGATATATTCTAATAGCTTTTAATTTTGACTCCAATATTTGGTAATGTTAATTTCTTTTCTTTCTGATTTCATAGTGATGGATAAATAAGTATGTTTATGTTCCAGCAGTGTGGTTTCGTAATTGAACTTTTTTACTCCCATAATTTCCAACTACACAGCGTCAAAATTATTTTTAGAGTAAATTACACTGACCTCCCTGAATTTTAGTCATATTACACAAACCACCCTTCATCTTTTTAAACCTACACAAGTCACCCTTAATTGTTATACTCACATTACACTCTATACCCCTCAACTTGATGAGCCGTTGGAAAACTTGACAGAAGTGACCATCTGCCCATCACATGTCAATTAATGTTTTTTTTACCAAAATACCCTTTTATTAATTTTTATAAAACAAAACAGTAGTGACCATGTGCCCAACACATGTCAATTAATGATTTTTTTTACCAAAATACCCTTTTATTAATTTTTATAAAATAAAACATTGTTAAATGTTGTTTGTATTAAAAATAAGAATTATATTAAGGACAAAAAAAATTCTTCAAAGAGACTTATATATAAGAATAGAAGGAGTAATTTGTATTATACTAAGGACAAAAAAATTCTTCAAAGAGAGTTATATATAAGAATAGAAGGAGTAATTTGCATTAATTTTAGAGAGAATTTACTGTTTTTAGAAAGCATTTAACAATGTTTTATTTTATAAAAATTAATAAAAGGGTATTTTGGTAAAAAAATCATTAATTGACATGTGTTGGGCACATGGTCACTAATGTTTTGTTTTATAAAAATTTAATAAAAGGGTATTTTGGTAAAAAAAATCATTAATTGACATGTGATGGACACATGATTGCTTCTGTCAAGTTTTCTAATGGCTCATCAAGTTGAGGGGTATAAAGTGTAGTGTGAGTATAACAATTAAGGGTGGTTTGTGTAGGTTTAAAAAGATGAGGGGTGATTTATGTAATATGACTAAAACTCAGGAGAGATCAGGGTAATTTACTCTTATTTTTATGGTTACACATTTAAGAATATACAACTTCTCTTCACTCACCCTATAATGTATAATTCGTGCATGTGACAAGTCCCCATCTCAATTGATTTTATAACTTATGATTTTGTCAAGTCCTTATTATCTTACAAGAAAAAATAGGTTGTGCATCAATAGAGTAAAAGTATCCAGCATATCATTTACAATTTATGAGTTTATAATTATTAATTTCTAAGTAAAAAGTAAATTAAAGGCTTAATTGCACTTTTGGTCCCCCAATTTTCTCAATTTGATGATTTTGGTCCTCCAACTTTTAATTTGGCGATTTTGGTCCCCCAATTTACGATTTGTAGCGATTTTGGTCCCTCCGTCAATTCCACCGTTAACGGTGCTGACGTGGCTGCTGACACGTGTCCCTCTGGTAAATTGGGGGACCAAAATCACTACAAATCGTAAATTGGGGACCAAAATCGCCAAATTAAAAGTTGGGGGATCAAAATCGCCAAATTAAAAATTGGGGGATCAAAATCGCCAAATTAAAAATTGGGGGATCAAAATCGCCAAATTGAGAAAATTGGGGGACCAAAAGTGCAATTAATTTTTTTTTAATAATCAATGGCCTTTTTAAAAGCCCATGTTATTATTGTGTATTAGATAAGACAAAATTTATGATCTCACACTTTGTGCACAACTTTATTTGCTAATATATTGTGATTAGCTAAAAAAATTGTAATCTATTAAGAGTTTATATTAGTTGAAATTCTACAAGTTTTTTCAGTTGCCGTAATTTATACTCTAATATTTCTCAATAGATTAATTGGAAGTTAATCTTGGCATTATGCTAAAATTCTATTTGAGAGTCCATTGTCACTAATTACAAGGTGTGTGACTGTGTGAGTGATGAAAATTTAGATTAGCAAAATTTGTAATTCCACTTTAAAATATGCAATCAGATTTCCTTGACAAGTAAATTGTCACAAAAATTAAGGAGAAGGCTAACACGTGCACATTTGTTAAGAGACTAAATAGAGTTTAAATTGTTGGAAACCAACAAGCGGGCTAAGCAAATACTAGAGGGGGGGTGAATAGTATTTTGAAGCACTAATACCAAATATTTCGATTGATAATTGAAGAATGGAGCTAAGACTGAATTTTCTGGAATCAGACACAAAAGACTCGAGTCTTTTGTGAAATACTCGAGTTTTTCAGTGATGAACAACTCGAGTCTTTTCTTAAATACTCGAGTTTTTCCTATCAGATAGCAGAAAAACCAGAAACGAAAATTCAGCAATTTAACTCAAATCAATTCAATAATAAACAGGAACTTATCCAACAGAATAGCAAGCAATCTAAATAACTTTTAAACACAAAGATTCCTTGAACTTGCTACCTAATTGTATAAATCCTAATTGATTGAAATGACTTAAGTCTATTGAGCTAGAAAGTAGATTAAAAGCAATAAACCAACACTCAAGCAATTTTATCCTGGTTCACTCCAACAATGAGCTACATCCAGTCCTCCTAATCACTTAGGAGTTTCTACTAATAATCAAATTGTTAGAAATTACAAAGGATTGCTTGAGAATGGCCTCACTCAACCTAACCCTTCAAGAGTGTACCAAACTCTTGATTTCTACCCCAATTTGATTCCGGTGATTGAAGAACTCTTCACAAAGCTTCCTTGAACTCCCTTCAAGAAACTCCACCGGGCTAGGAACCTCCTAGTCTTGTGCTTGAGAACCTCTCAAGACTTCCAACACCCTAAGCCACTTAGGGTTTGCTTGGGAACAATCCAAGACTTTGAATAATCAAGCTTTTTGTATGTGTATTACTAATCTCACAATGGATTAGCACAAATAAGGACAGCTCAATGTAAGAATTGAGGCCTAAAACTCAACTTGGAATAAAATGACAATATGAGTGAGAAGTTGAGCTTTTTGGGAATTAACACTTGAGAAAAGGAAATTATGAAAGCTTGTGATCAATAATGTGTTGTTGTCTTGTTTGTTCTTGCACAAATTCAAAGAGAAATTTTACAATAAGGTTCTGAATTCTCTCTTGGGGTTGGATGAGACTCAAATGCCCTCAATTGAGTTTTTGAGTCTCTCCAACGTTCATTTTTGCTGACTGGACAAAAATACTCGAGTCTTTTGGTAAATACTCGAGTCTTTTTGGTCGGTCACGAGTGAATTGGTGCACGAACAAGACTAACGGTCATAATTGCTGACCTGGCACAAATACTCGAGTTTTTCTATAAATACTCGAGTATATACTCGAGTCTTTATCAAAATACTCGAGTATTTTGATCAGATATGGGAAAAATTATTTTTCAATTTTATTTTTCCTCTCAAGTATTAATTTTTGGTCAATCTCAACTTAATAAACATATAAAAATTTATTCCTAGAAGAGACTAACTATTTCTACCCACTCTCAACCACTCTCAACATAAATTAGAAATTTACAATTAATATTTGATTGAGAATGATTGGACACTTGTCTTCTTTTCTTGACTTCTTGTTGATGTTGATGTTGCAATATCTTCAAGGCATGATTTGTTAATTATTTTGTCATCATCAAAACATAATCCACCTAATTAGGAGCATTGAATTCACAATCTCCCCCTTTTTGGTGATGACAAAATAATTAACACTTGTACCATTTGTTGAGCTTGAATCCACTTGAAAATGCAACTCCCCCTCACTATATGATACTTTTCACCTATCTAAAAATTCAGCTTGTGCAAGATGTTATGACAATTTAATTTTAGCACCAAGCCTATGGTATTAGAGTATTTAACAATTATCAGAGTATATACCATAATTAGAGAATTTTAGGTGCAACAATATCAAGACAAGTGTATAATATCTCTCCCCCTTTTTGTCATACGCCAAAAAAGATGTAACAATTTAGGAAAAAGATCAAGGGAGGAGAGGTGCATAATCGGAAAACCCCATAACCAACTATGCAAATAAAACGGAGATATAATAACGATAAAGAGCTCCCCCTGAAGCTTTGCACAAACATCATAATGAAGACCAAATTCATTAACATAAAAACATCATAAAAGGTCCAAATCAAATGTGCAATAATAAACCCAAAGTCGCAAAACACCAAGTTCTCAAAAAATATAAAATGTAACAAAGACCAATATGATAAAAACAGAATGAAAACTAAGATAGACTGCAAAGGTAAACATCATCAAAACATCGAAGGAGCTAGATCATCTGGAGGAGGATAAAACCGAGAGAAGAGTTTAGAGGATGAAAAACTAGTAAGATTTGACAAAACTTTGAGGAAAATCTGAGTTTTGAGGAGAGAGATATGAGAAAACCGAGAGAGAAGAGGGTCGCAAAAACTCGAGTCTGAGAGTATATATAAACAGTTCAAAATACTCGAGTATATTCATAAATACTCGAGTTGTTCTTTAGGATATACTCGAGTTTTTGAAAATATACTCGAGTCGATAGTGACTCAGCCCAGATTTCCCCATAAAACTCGAGTAAAAACTGAAAAACTCGAGTTTGGTCCGAAAGTTCAAATTTCAGGAAAACGCAAAATACTCGAGTTTTTGGAAAATACTCGAGTTTGGTCTGAAAGTTCAAAAATTGGGGGTTTCGAAAGACTCGAGTGTTTTTAAAAACACTCGAGTGTTTTAATAAAGACTCGAGTGTTTTGAGAAACACTCGAGTATTTTTATCAGACCCTGATTAAAAACTTTTTCAATTTAAAACTGATTTAATTTTGAATTAAAATACTCGAGTGTTTTTGGAAAAACTCGAGTATTTTGACAGAACAGAAAGTAAAAACACAGTTTTAAAAGACCAAACACAAATCAAACACAAATGCTTCACTACCAACTTGGAATACAGTACAGAATCATACACAATTAACACATACAATTTCAAATATCATCAAGAACAATTTAACTAAGAATCAATAACACATTAGAGTAAGACTAATATGGTGATTTTTCAAAAAATGACACACAATGCAATTAGCCTATATTAGCTTCATCTAAAATACCAAGTTCTCTCCTAATATGATAAAAGGTGTCCCTTGGTAGAGGTTTTGTAAAAATGTCAGCTAATTGATTTGTGGTACTGACAAATTCAATTGTGCAATCACCCTTTTGTACATGATCTCTTAAAAAATGATGTCTTATTTCAATGTGTTTAGTTCTTGAGTGATACACCGGATTCTTAGTCAAATTGATTGCACTCGTGTTATCGCATCTAATCGGAATATTTTCAAGTTTCAAACCAAAATCCGATAATTGTTGTTTCATCCATAACAGTTAAGCACAACAACTACCGGCTGCGATATATTCCGCTTCGGCGGTAGAAAGAGCGACACAAGCTTGCTTTTTAGAAAACCATGACACCAATGAACTTCCCAAGAAATGGCAAGTACCACTGGTGCTTTTGCGATCAAGCTTGCATCCGGCGAAGTCGGAATCCGAGTAACCAACTAGACTAAGATTGACATCAGCAGGATACCATAAACCAGTGTTAATTGTTCCTTTTAGATACTTAAATATATGTTTAACTGCGGATAGGTGAGATTCTTTAGGATTAGCTTGAAATCTAGCACACATGCATACACTAAACATAATATCCGGTCTAGATGCAGTGAGATATAGGAGACTACCTATCATACCCCTATACTTACTAACATCAACCGGTGTACCTTGTTCATCCTTGTCTAGGTAGCATGATGTGCTCATTGGAGTGTAGGCTTCCTTGCACTTGTCCAATCCGAATTTTTCAAGGAGCTCTTTGCAATATTTCCCTTGATGCACAAATATCCCCTCCTTGACTTGCTTTATTTGTAAGCCTAGGAAGAACTTGAGTTCTCCCATCATTGACATTTCAAATTCCTTTTTCATCAAATTTGAAAACTTTCTACAAAGAGACACGTTAGTAGCACCGAAAATGATATCATCAACATAGATTTGTACTAACAAAATGTCATCCTTGGTTTTATAAATAAATAATGTATTATCAACCTTCCCTCTTTGAAACTTGTTTTCTAATAGAAAGGAACTCAATCGATCATACCAAGCTCTAGGAGCTTGTTTCAATCCATAGAGTGCCTTTTTCAATTTATAAACATGGTTTGGAAATTCACTATTTTCAAAACCGGGGGGTTGTTTGACATACACTTCTTCATTTATAAACCCATTCAAGAAAGCACTTTTAACATCCATTTGATATAAAGTGAATTTCATGATTGAAGCATAAGCAAGTAAAATTCGGATTGCTTCAAGACGTGCAACCGGAGCAAAGGTCTCATCATAATCGATACCTTCCTCTTGGTTGTACCCTTGAGCTACTAGTCTAGCTTTGTTTCTTATAATCAACCCGGATTCATCAAGTTTGTTTCTATAAATCCATTTAGTACCAATTATGGTATGATCATCGGGTTTAGGGACTAGATCCCAAACTTCATTTCTTTCAAATTGGTTTAATTCTTCTTGCATAGCAAGAACCCAATGATCATCCTCAATGGCCTTTTCAATTGAATCGGGTTCAATTTGAGAAACAAATGAGACATAGTGGCAAATGTTTTGAATAGACCTACGAGTAAGTACTCCCTTTGACATATCTCCTATGACTTTGTCTATAGGATTAGCCTTGACCGATTTCCAAGTTGGAGGAAGTTCTTCCCTTACTTCTCCTTCATCAACTTTTGAATTCTCTCTCTTTTTCTTCTTTTGAAAAGACAATGCCATCTTCACTAGCATCACATAAAACACTATCTTCTTTTGAAGACTCATTAAAAACCACATGAATTGATTCCTCAATAGTTAAAGTTCTTTTATTGAAAATTCTATAAGCTTTACTATGAGAAGAATAGCCTAAAAATATGCCTTCATCGGATTTGGAATCAAACTTGCCAATGTGTTCTTTTCCATTATTTAAAACAAAAACTTGGCATCCGAAGACATGAAAATGAGATATATTTGGCTTTCTTCCCTTGTAAAGTTCATAGGGGGTTTTATCCAAAGAGGGCCTTATCAAAATACGATTTAAAACATAACAAGCCGTATTGACGGCATCGACCCAAAAATATTGAGGTACTTGAGAATCATTTAACATGGTTCTAGCAAGTTCCTCTAGCACCCTATTTTTCCGCTCTACCACTCCGTTTTGTTCCGGAGTTCTTGGTGCGGAGAATTGGTGCTCAATACCATTTTTAGCACAAAATCTATCAAATTTGTGGTTTTCAAATTCTCCACCATGATCGGTACGAATAATAATTACTTTTTGATTTACTTGGTTTTGCAAAAGTTTGACATGATGTTTAAAAGATTTGTAGGTCTCACTCTTAGTAGTTAAGAATAAAGTCCATGTAAACCTAGAGAAGTCATCAACAATTACCAATGCATAATAGTTGCCACCAAAGCTTTTTACTTGTGATGGTCCAAACAAGTCCATATGAAGCATTTCTAATGGCCTTGATGTGGACATCACCATTTTTGATCCAAAGGTGTTTTTAGTTTGTTTACATTTCTTGCAAGGAGAACAAACACCTTCAATAGAAAAATTTAGCTTTGGTAAACCAACTACTAGATCTTTAGATTGTATTTTCTTCAATTGGTTTACATTAATATGAGCGGTCCTACGATGCCATAACCAAGTGTCATTTTCTTTGCTCACTAAACAAGTAGAGACCAAAGAAGTGACTTTGTTCAAATCAACTAAGTAAGTATTATTTGACCTTCTACCAACAAATTTGATTGATTCATCTTTGTCACTTTTAATGAGGCAATGGGTAGAGGTAAAAACTACATGATTACCAACATCACATAATTGGCTTATGCTCAAGAGATTATGTTCTAATCCTTGAACATAGAGCACATTATCAATAATCAAGTTTGAAGAGTTTCCGATTTTACCAATACCAAGGATTTTGCCTTTGTTGTTGTCCCCATAAGTGACATAACCCTTTTCCTTTGGAGTAAGCTCAATGAAGTGCCGCTTATCTCCCGTCATGTGCTTCGAACATCCACTATCAAGATACCACAATTGTTTTCCCGTTCGAAGACACACCTACAAAATGAAATCACTTTTTCATTTTGGGTACCCAAACAATGTTGGGTCCCTTAGGGTTAGTGTTGGGACTTTCTCCCTTCTTAATCCACATATAAGTGCCCTTATTCATTTCAAACTTCTTAATATGGCACTCAATGTTGATATGTCCAACTTTTCCACAATAAGTACAAGTTGGTCTCTTTGATGAGTTTTTCTTAGAAAATGTTCCAACCACCTTGTACTTTTTGTCCTTTTTATGAACATATCCTAAACCGGTTTTGTTGTGATTATGTCTTTGAGAGTTCAACAACCGGTTGAGGTTTCTATCACTATGTGAGATTGTGAGTTTGTTTTTCAACTCTTTCACTTCTTTTTCAAGTTCATCACATCTCTCACATGGAGTGATAATCTCCTCATGATTTGCACAATCACTTTGATGACTAGAATTAATAAGTTCCAAGGATTCATTTTGAAGTTTCAACTCATTTATAGATTTTTGCAATTCATCAATTTCATGTTGAAACTCCAAAATTTTCTTTCCTTTTTCCTTATTAATTTTAGCAAGCCTTTTAAATTGAATTAACATTTCATTGTAGGCTTCTTGCAAATCATCATATGAAATGGAGTTTGAAGAGGAACAAGAAGAACTAGAGGTTACCTCATCATCACTTTCACTCATGCCATGATTAGCTCTTGATGAGGACTCATGATTGTTCTTGGCCATGAGACAAAGGTTTGCATTTTCATCACCGGAACTACTTGAAGATGATTCATTGCTCTTCTCCGGTGCATCCCAAACAATGTATGCACGCTTCCCTTTGGTCTGTTGGGTCTTCTTGTCATTCTTCTTCAAGAATGTGGCACATTCCATTCTTATGTGACCAACCCCTCCACATTCATGACACTTGACTCCATCATTGGTACTCTTTTCTCTTTGTTTGGAGTCTTTGGTTCTCTTGAAATTGGATGAAGATCCACCTTTCTTCCCTTTGAAGAATTTGTTGAATCTTTTCACAAACATCCCAAATTCTTCTTGATTTGGTTCACCATCGGAATCTCCACTTGTAGAGCATTCTTCAACTTCTTTTGTAGCTTTGGTTGAAGCTTTGAGTGCTATGCTCTTTTTCTTTTTGTCCGATTTCTCATGCATCCCAAGTCTTGTAAGCTCCATCTCATGCTCTTGGAGTTTGCCAAACAAAGTGGCTAAGTCCATGCTATTTATGTCTCTTGATTCCTTGATGGCGGTTACCTTGGGTTGCCAACTCCTATCAAGACATCTTAGAATTTTGTTAGTAGTTTCACCATTGCGAAATACTTTTCCCAAGGAAATCAAATGATTAACAATGTGAGAGAATCGCTTTTGCAAGTCACTAATGGTTTCATTTGGCAACATGTGGAACAATTCATATTCGTGAGTTAGAGAATTCAATCTTGCATCTCTAACCTCACTTGTTCCCTCATGTGTGACTTGCAAAGTATCCCACATTTCTTTTGCCGATTTACATTGGGAAACTCTATAAAATTCATCATGGGATAGAGCCGAAAAGATGATGTTTTTAGCTTTTAAATCAAATGAGACTTTTCTCTTTTCATCATCATTCCAACTACTCCTTGGAATTTCAACAATTTCATCATTTATTTTCTTTTTGGGAATGAAAGGACCATTTTCAATTGCATCCCAAATATCCATATCAATTGCTTCAATAAAAACTTTCATGCGAGTTTTCCAATAAACATATCCTTCACCATTAAATAGTGGAGGACGGTTTATTGAAGCTCCTTCTCCACCAAAGTTATTGCTAGAGCCCATTAAGTTTCCAAAAGGATCTTTTTCGAAAAAGTTGTTACACTCGATCTTTCGACCGAGCTCTGATACCACTTGTTGGAAACCAACAAGCGGGCTAAGCAAATACTAGAGGGGGGTGAATAGTATTTTGAAGCACTAATACCAAATATTTCGATTGATAATTGAAGAATGGAGCTAAGACTGAATTTTCTGGAATCAGACACAAAAGACTCGAGTCTTTTGTGAAATACTCGAGTTTTTCAGTGATGAACAACTCGAGTCTTTTCTTAAATACTCGAGTTTTTCCTATCAGATAGCAGAAAAACCAGAAACGAAAATTCAGCAATTTAACTCAAATCAATTCAATAATAAACAGGAACTTATCCAACAGAATAGCAAGCAATCTAAATAACTTTTAAACACAAAGATTCCTTGAACTTGCTACCTAATTGTATAAATCCTAATTGATTGAAATGACTTAAGTCTATTGAGCTAGAAAGTAGATTAAAAGCAATAAACCAACACTCAAGCAATTTTATCCTGGTTCACTCCAACAATGAGCTACATCCAGTCCTCCTAATCACTTAGGAGTTTCTACTAATAATCAAATTGTTAGAAATTACAAAGGATTGCTTGAGAATGGCCTCACTCAACCTAACCCTTCAAGAGTGTACCAAACTCTTGATTTCTACCCCAATTTGATTCCGGTGATTGAAGAACTCTTCACAAAGCTTCCTTGAACTCCCTTCAAGAAACTCCACCGGGCTAGGAACCTCCTAGTCTTGTGCTTGAGAACCTCTCAAGACTTCCAACACCCTAAGCCACTTAGGGTTTGCTTGGGAACAATCCAAGACTTTGAATAATCAAGCTTTTTGTATGTGTATTACTAATCTCACAATGGATTAGCACAAATAAGGACAGCTCAATGTAAGAATTGAGGCCTAAAACTCAACTTGGAATAAAATGACAATATGAGTGAGAAGTTGAGCTTTTTGGGAATTAACACTTGAGAAAAGGAAATTATGAAAGCTTGTGATCAATAATGTGTTGTTGTCTTGTTTGTTCTTGCACAAATTCAAAGAGAAATTTTACAATAAGGTTCTGAATTCTCTTTTGGGGTTGGATGAGACTCAAATGCCCTCAATTGAGTTTTTGAGTCTCTCCAACGTTCATTTTTGCTGACTGGACAAAAATACTCGAGTCTTTTGGTAAATACTCGAGTCTTTTTGGTCGGTCACGAGTGAATTGGTGCACGAACAAGACTAACGGTCATAATTGCTGACCTGGCACAAATACTCGAGTTTTTCTATAAATACTCGAGTATATACTCGAGTCTTTATCAAAATACTCGAGTATTTTGATCAGATATGGGAAAATTATTTTTCAATTTTATTTTTCCTCTCAAGTATTAATTTTTGGTCAATCTCAACTTAATAAACATATAAAAATTTATTCCTAGAAGAGACTAACTATTTCTACCCACTCTTAACCACTCTCAACATAAATTAGAAATTTACAATTAATATTTGATTGAGAATGATTGGACACTTGTCTTCTTTTCTTGACTTCTTGTTGATGTTGATGTTGCAATATCTTCAAGGCATGATTTGTTAATTATTTTGTCATCATCAAAACATAATTCACCTAATTAGGAGCATTGAATTCACATAAATGTTGTTTCCAATTCTATTTTCTTAAAACACCTCTGTTTTTTTTATAAATTTAATAAAGTTAAATACAACCAATTAATCTCCTTAATAAACGTAACTTTTTTTTTCCTTATAAATTGGAGGGAGTATATGTTAATTTTTCCTTAATAAAAATAAATTAATTTTTTTTCCTTATAAGATATTTTTTCATTTTTCAATTTCTTTATGTACTTTAAGATGAGATATAATACTTTATGTCAGTTTTCAATTACTTTGATGTCATTTTTCAATTTCAATTATAACATAACTGGTTATATTTTAACTTTAACTTTTTCTATACTTTATGAGATACATAAAATTTTCAAAATAAATTTTTGGCTTAATTGCACTTTTGGTCCCCCAATATTCTCAATTTGGCGATTTTGATCCCTCAACTTTTAATTTGACGATTTTAGTCCCCCAATTTACGATTTGTAGCGATTTTGGTCCCCCAATTTACCAGAGGGACACGTGTCAGCAGCCACGTCAGCACCGTTAACGGTGGAATTGACGGAGGGACCAAAATCGCTACAAATTGTAAATTGGGGACCAAAATCGCCAAATTAAAAGTTGGGGGACCAAAATCGCCAAATTGAGAAAATTGGGGGATTAAAAGTGCAATTAAGCCTAAATTAAATGAAACGATGGATAATATACCAAAGAGTATAAAAACATTACATTGTAAATGCATAATAATTAAACTCATCTTATAAATGCAACTGCAAATAAACCGTTGTTGAATTCAAGCTAAATGTTTCTTCCGAGCAACTTGTCTCAGAAGTTTTGTTTTAGCTTTTTATGAAATAAATTCTATTATGAGATTATAGATTTAGAATGCTTATTTTTATTTTTTTACATCTTATTGTCCAAAAATATTTCAAGATAAGAGTATTTTGGTTTTTTTTTTTTAAATTAATGAGGGCAAAAATTCGTAAAAACTAAATCTTAGAGAGAATAGTACAAAAAAAAGAGAATCATATGTTAAAAGTGTCACCCCACACATTTCAACTAATACACCCCAAAACTTTTTAAAATAGCCAATACATCCTAAACCTTTTTAAAATACCCACCTATAGATCTCCTTGGAAAGAAAAGAAAAATATGTTTACATTTTTCTTTTACCATAGTTCAGGAGAGTTAGGCTTTGTTTGATTTGGGAGATTTTGGGGGAAGAGGGTTTGATGGAGGAGAAAATAGGAATTTTTCTCTGTTAAGTTGAGGAAAGAAAATAAGAGAGGAGAGAAAAATGGGTAGGACCCACTAAAAAAAATTTCTCCTCTGAAATGGAGAGATTTTGAAGAGAAAAGGGAAGGTGATACATTTTCACGTAGAAAAAGGAAAACTCAAAAGAAAAATTTTCTTCTGATTTTCTCTCCAACTAAATAAAAGGAAGAAAAACTCAACTTTTCTCTCTTCGCTATTTTTTTCACTTTTTCTTTTATACCAAATAACCACAAAATTTACTCATTTTCTCAGTGCAAGAACAAAGCATTAAAGAGGAATTTACCCTGGAAAAAGGAACTACTAAGAATCTTTGTCAATTGCAGCTGCTTTGACTTCCTTTGCGCAACTAACTAGTGTTAGACTTCAGGTCCCATATAAACTGCTATAATAATTACAACATTGACATGCTGCAATATCCTACATCCATATGAGTAGGGAAGCATAAAGTACAGTGCTCATTATATAAGATCCACAAGAAGGTTCCAAAATGCTTGCAAGATTATTGTCCTCATATTCTTGGAAAAGATTAGAATTTGTAACCAAATTTTGAGAGTTTGTGGTACTCTTCGCTTCTTTTAGTTCTCTGGCTCATAAGTGGAAGCATGATAAGACCCTTGTTACTGAAAATTCTTTCTTCATCATTTTGATATCAATTTGTGTTTGGGTTAGGTCTCATAGATGATGAAGAAGTAACTGTTGAAAAATTGTCAACTGTTCTGCTCTTTGATCCACTTGCACTTCACTATGCAGCCTTCCCTTATCTTGAAGGGATGACACTTAGCTTAATGACCTGTATCCTACTAATCATGCATGTTGCTCTAGCTACCTAAAACTTGTAAATTTATGTAAGGCCAACCAATCCAGTTTATTAAAGATGACAACAATCTAATGAACTCAGGAAAATTATAATCCGTTCCAATCAAAGCTGAATTTTTCAGCAGTAACAAGCATCTCCATACTACAAATTTTTTTCCATAGGCTATGATTTTTTCTTCAAGTGTAATAAGTTATCACAACTTTTTCCACTTTTTTTAATAATTATATTTTGTCACATTCTAATTGCTTTTCATGACAAACTCGTCAGCCCGATACGAATAAAATTAAGGGTATTTCTATCATGCAATCCAAAATTGGATGGTTGCTATGCAATCTTTTCTTGAACCAATAAGAAGTTGCCACCTATGCCATGTCATTATTTGAAGTAGTTAAAATTAGTTTTTTGCAATTTAGTCCAACATAAAAAGTAAATTAAAATTTTAATCCTTTGTACCTATAGACAAATTATATTATAACTTTTAATTTTAAATTTAGTCACTTGGATTAAGTCTTTTTACACAAGTGACTAATTTTAACTACTTTTAATTTTTTTTAAAAATTAAAAGTTATAATTTGTCTATAGGTACAAAGGACTAAATTTTTAATTTACTTTTTATGTTGGACTAAATTGCAAAAACCTAATTTTAACTAGGTTTAAGAAAAAATTGCATAACAACTATTCAATTTTGGATTGCATGATAGTAACTACCAAATCATCAAATGTGTCGATATGATTCAAAGCCATTATAATAATCATAATGTAATTGCAATGGGGTCAACTAGAGGAATGGGAATGTTTAAGTCACTATTGCCAAGTGGTGCTTTCTTACGATTGTAAGAATGCTTGCTTGTGACACCCATTTGCCTTCTTCATTTTCTTCCATTTCTTCTATATCTGTTGTTCCCCATGATTGAAGAGTTGTACTCTTTATCATTAGTAAAAATTTGAGAGATTAAGTGCCTGTACACATCTAACACTAACCATTTATGCACAATATAATTAATAGATCACACAAATAATACAGATTTTATGTTAGCCCCACTGACAGGAAAATCTTTGAGAGAATATGATAGGAATTTTTTTCCCTTTATATCCGTGAATTATACCTAAGCCAAGCCCATTTGAGGTTGATCAAAATTTACCCAAAGTCTGCAGTATCCAAAGTACAAGACATCTATATATTATACCATCAAACCTAATTATTGAAGCTAATAGATTTAGACCGCGGTTAATTAAGTGTCTAATTAAGCTGTTACATTACAGTTAATAATACTGAAAAATGATATGCCCAGCACTCAACTGTGGTGCCAACGATCTGTATCAAGTAAAAGTCCTGATTGAACATGATGAGAGTGAGTGGCAAAGATAACCATGAAAGTGACACACACTAACAAGCATTAGGAGTTGTTAGGAGGTGGATAGGTGATTGAAAGAGCAAGACATTTCAACGAAGTAGGGGCCAACTCTAGGGTCCAATTTTGGAACAGTTAGAAGATATGTGGCCTACTTAAGTCAGAAATAGGAGCATATTTATGATTTTGTATATTTGATGCAGAGGATATAGAAAAATAAGTTGTGGGCAGGGAGAAGGGGCCATGACTACTATAGTCAAAGTTTTAAATTATGGTTGCAATAGCTGCAATTGAGATTATTACTATAGAAGGAAAAAATTATGTATTTATGTTATAGTCAAATTTGGTATCACTCTCCCTACAAGTAAAAGTTTGATGTCATTTCAGATATGTTTGGTTTGGTATGGTTCCCCTCATATTATATTCTAACTCTGCCCTTGAAAACACACAACACATGATATATGTATAGCTAGTAGGTCATATGAATTGATCCAAAATGTAATACAACAAATTTGATTTTGTTTGTTGGTCTCATTGCCACCATGCACGGTGACTCGTAATGTTTGGGTTTCTATGGTACTCTTAAAAAATTAGATACATGGATTATCAATTTTTAATCTCTACCTTTTATATTTAAGATTGCTTGTCGTCCTTTGGATGTACAGTATGTACCACTTCGAACTTTTGCCTAGTTAACCATTTCCTGAATGTACACCACGACTAGAAAAGAGTACTCATAATCGCAAGTAATGCCTAGTCGTGAGATGACCATCAAATTTTTCAAGCATAGTCGCGAAATGAGGGCATGCAAGATTGAAGATGACTAATGAGACAAGAGCAAAAGATATGAGATGCAAAAGCTAAGGTGACTAATGAATATTAGGTAAGCGAGTGCGAAGACAACATCAAAAATGTGAGATACAAGTGAATTGGTAAATTTGTAAAGACATGATATTCTTCTTATAAATACAGTAGTATATAATACTTGTAGTGTATTTGAGTATATTAAGCATTTAAGCTTGTGAATTGATTTGTTTCCAATAACTCAAAAAATTGGTTCGAAAAAATATGACAATCAAATCAATATCAAATCAACTTAAAAAAATATGAGGAGGGACTAGGGAGGGTAAGGGCAATCAAGGGGAGAGCAATTCCAAATCCAAGCCCTCCTTTGTTGTATACATTTTATATAATTACTTGTATATATCATATTTTTTTTAATAAAAAAAAATATTTTTGAAAATTTTTACTATACATATATGTATATTAGTATAGGTTCAAGCCCCATATTATGCATATATATATATTTGTACAACCAAATAACTCTATTATTTTAAGGCATATATATATATTCCTTTTGAATTTTGATCTTGCACAAATGGAGAGCAGAGTTGCATTAGGTTAGCTAGGACTAATCAAGTAGTTAAGGGAATAAACTTACGGGGAAGAGTGCAGCAAAAGATTCAAGAAAAATTCAAAATTTGCCCATATTCTTGAACTTTAACGTGGATAAGAACCATTGCTTAAGATGCCTGCTCGTTCATGTAAAGATGTCCTTGGCAATTGGCATCGTACTTTGCGAGGAATTAGAATTTCATTCGATATCCATTGCATGCCATTTTATCTTGAACATCCCACGTTACCAGAACAGAAGGAAAATGCACGAACTTTTTAGGAGAACCTATCTTCAACTTTAGGTGGATTTAGATAGGTTATGGGATTTAATACAAGTTAGAATATGTTTTGGGCAGTAACAATGTAGTTTTTTTGGATTGCTGCTTGTCGTCTGTAACTTGTATTGCAAATTGTTGTAAGGTTAATTTTGTAATTGCTGTGGGTTTTGAATACCCCTTTATCCTCTTAATTAAAATATAATTTTATTATGTGAGACTATTCTTTTAGGAGAACTCACGTTTTTATCAAGACTCTAAAAGGTGTTGAATAAATAAAAGGCTTATTTAAGTTTTTAATTTTGAAATTGTTCCTTAAACTTTTTTTTTCGATGTTTTGAGTCCCTAAACTTTGCTCAAATTTTGGAAATGGTCCTTTCATCGCTTAAGTGGTGATATGACCGAGGATATGTCACCTCACATTCACCATATCGATAAGTAACGTGCCAGATATTGTTAAGTGAATTTTTTAAATTTAAAAAATTTCAAATTTATTAAAAATAATTAAAAAATGCATTTTTTTTAAAGAAAATCAAATCTTTTAATAAAGTTTAAAATAAATTATTTTTTTAATAAAAAGAATCATGTAGTGTCCCATGGCTCTACATAACACGTCACTCGTCGATATTGTAAAAGTGACGTGACATGTCGTCGACTATATCATCACTTAAATGACGAAAGGACCATTTCCAAAAATTAAACAAAGTTCAAGGACCCAAAGCATCGAAAAAAAGTTTAAGGACCAATTCTAAAAGAGCACCTAAGTTCAGGAACTAAAATGTTAAATATGCCTAAATAAAAATATTTGTGGCAAGAAGTAATCAAAAGTTATTAAAAATTGAAATAAAATCTTATAATTATGATTAAAAAAAGTTTTAAAAAATCTTATATTAATAAGGATTAGAAAGAATATTTTATTTGCTTTTAAAAAAAAGATTGGTGGTCGTGCACTGACGTAAGGTAGTGTAATCATTCATATGTTTATGGTCAATGACATTTAGATAAAAGTAATACAAATAAATGGTTGATGATGGTGTGATGGTGTAATTAAAAACCATCGGATGCACTGTCTATTTTCTTTGAAAAAAAAAATACTTCTGAAATAATTGAAACCGTGCAATGGCCAAAGATATAAATAAAAACTGGTTTATATATACCACAATATCCATCCAATAATACTGCTAGATTGTATAATTTGATTTAGAGTTCGGATTTCAGTGACCATAATCACAATTAGGCTCATAATTAAGTTTTTTTTGGCAAATGAAAAATATAATATTGAAGGAGCATAAAGGGCTTAAACCTTATACAAACATGGACTCAAGAAAAGATCAACGAGATGATGAGATTATTATAGTGTAGAAGAGATATAAGACAAAGGATCTATATATGTTAAGCTATAGTATATGTTTATTGGAATACATTTGTGTCATTTCAAACTTAAAGTGCCTTCCGTGGAATCTTATATCTTTCAATGATTCAATCAACCCAAGTAATCAAACTAGGCCCCATTCTATATTCCTTAGCAATATAATCATCCTTATATTAAACTTATAGTTACACTTACACCGCCATGCAATTAGAGTTTCTACCTACCTATGGGCTTAATTATCAAAAACAAATAATTAGCATAAATATGCACTAATAATAACTATATATATGCTGAACACTGTTTCCTATCAAGGCCAGCACTAAATTTTAACTCAGCCTGAGGAAGTGTCCACATCAGCTTTATATATCAACAGTACTATGTATGCCCAATCTTTGTTGCTATATATACGCCAGTAGCTACATATCATCAGGGGAAGAATGAGATAGATAGACCAGACTTGCCATTGCCTCGTACAGCCAATCATCATCATTATTAACCTTTAACTGCAAATGATTATCAATTCAAAGTTTAATTAGGATGGCCACAAACTTTTTTTAAAAAATTTATTAGGGTTAAAATCTTTCTTTTATAAGACAAAGTTTCATTCCAAGAATATAGAAGTACGAGGAATATTCCACATGAAAAGTAATTTATTAGGTTTAAAATTTAGGAGTATTACTTTGAAAAATAATATATTCAACATACAAAGCAAGTTACATAAAAAAAAAATGATGCTTATTATAAAATGATACTGTATTTGTTAATGATCGATTAACATGTCACTTTCCTGTTTTATAGGTTGGTGTCATATGCTTGGTTACTATTCAGAAAAATTACATAGGAGCCAGTTGAGGAGATGAAAAATGTTTAAATGACATTCGCATTTGACATCTGAGGGTGATACTTGCTTTTTTGGGTAAAAACTGGTGGCTCCTGTAAGAAAGAGAAACTACAGGATCCACCAGTTTTTGCCAAAAAAGGCAGATGTCCCGTACAGATGTCAAATACAGATGTTTATGTAACACAGTTGTTGTTGTGGAGATATTCCAATATTCAATAATTTAGTTGTATAACTATTTATTATTAATTAATTAGTATGTAACATGAGAATATGAGATATTGTTGCTTACAAGTTGATACTTGATAAAACATATAAAATAGATAAACTCATATATATTAACACTATGATGATTATATTATTACCTTGAATTGGATTGAATCATCACCATACAAGAAGTCCTCTTTGTGATTATTGTCACAATTTTTGCTAGCCTTGTCTTCCTCAGATAACTCAATATTGTTTCTAGCAAACCTTCCCCTAACTCTTACTCTCCGATCAGCTAACGTTTTACGACATGCATACTGTAGAATTAGGTCAATGTATGAGTGATTCCAATTTATGTTTAAAATTAGAACAAAAATAAATGAAGGAAGAGTAATAGTGAGAGAATTAATAAGACCTTGATGGTTTTGTTAAAGTTCCTTTGATTTCTTTTTTTCAAATATCGGAGAATTCTTTTCTTTCTTTCTTCTGCCGAGTATCTTTCCACCTTCATGTTATTATGTTCTTCACCATATTGCATTTGATCACCTCGAATCCCCTGCTTCAAATTTCATAGATAAATTTTAATAAATTTACATTTTATATATATATTCTTCATGATGAAAAATACAAAAGACCTTAGATGTGATTTAAGAAATCGAAGGCATAAATATTATAGTTTTCTGATCTACTTCTAAAATTAATCTTTGATTATGAAAAATAAATAATTTACGGTCTTAATTACTGAGTAATATTTTGAAACGAAAAAGTATTAGAAAACAAAATGCAGTGAATAATATATGCCATGCAACTGTACCTATAGATATAAGAAATTAAAACACAAGGAGTTCAATATATAATAAGCATACCCAGTTTCCTGTAGCAATATTAGGTGGCTTAATATCCTCCTCAAAGTCACCAATGTGAGGTTGGTATCCACAGCTGAAATTCTGAAAACTTCCAATGCCACCAAAGAATCCCATTTTGCAATCTGAAATATCAGGCATCCAAGCAGAGGACATAGTGTCCCAATCCTGTGGCACAACATGATCAAGTGCTCCATTATTATTATCATTATGATCATGCACCTGAATGAAGTTCATATTATCTTGGCCCCACATTGTATTAACGTCCATGATTGAGGTCTTGCCATTGACTACTTCAGCTACTCCTTGAGGAGGGAACTCTGTGATATCAGAAGAAGGGAATGTGTAGTTTGAATAGAATTGAGGAATGAAGGCCATTAGAGAAGAGCAGAGGGTTGTGGAAAATGGCTGCTAATTTAGGATGTAGATATGTGTATGTGTGTTGGTTGGTTTTTCCTTTTGAGACTTGAATTTATATAGTCCATTTTGAAAGCATGGGCATTGAGTTGAGGTAAGTGGACAAAACAAAAATAGGCCATGGAATTAGATATGCATGTTATTTCTACAAGTGTTGGTTTGATGGACATAATAAGAATGATAGAGATAAAATAGTTTAAGTTTGCCATATCCTATCATTATTTAGAGTTTGATGAGACAACAAAATAAGATAATGTTATCCTATACACGTATCCTATGATGTATGCCTACTTTAGTATTGTCTATCTTATGTAGGAAGCTACATTAGAAATAAGTAAGATAGGGTAGTACGATTTTTTTCACGGTATCCTCACACATTAACATTACTTATGTCATCATCATCACATTACCACCACTTCATCAATGTCATTATTATTTAATATGTATCAAACATTGGATAGAATAAGAGTTATATACTCATGTCTTGGGCCGTTTCGGCACATGTTCGAGCAGGTGCGATCGCACAGGACCCTTGAATTTTAAGGACCTCTAATTTTTTTTTCTTATTTATAGTATACTAGAGTATACTTCTAAAAAATTAAAAAAAAAATACAAATTATTATTAATGTATGAAAAATTTAAAATATTTTATATAACAATAGGACCTTATTAACTTTAGGTCTTGAGGCTTTAACTCAAAGTAAAAAAATAAATAAAAAAAAATCTCACTATGTATTTCTCACATTACAAAAGAAGTGGGAATTCGATTAACTATTAAGGAATCGTATTATAGTATTACTGTCAACAAACTTCTTGGCTCTTGCTCTGCCTATTAACACGTTTTCAATTTTTATCTCCTCTCGAAAAAATCAAACCCACCACAACACTTGCAATCAAAGGACATGCTTATTGATGATGCTATTGAAAAGGTAAAAAAATTAAAATTAAAGATATAATTGATGATTTTGTTTTAAAAAAATTAGAAAAATGATACTTTTCTAATGAAAATTCAGATTTAACTGCGAAAATGAGTTTACATGTTATGTAATAAAATATTTTTTATATAATAATTAATTTATATGAAATAATTTTTTAAAAAATTATTTTATTTTTTTTAAGGGGGCCTCATTATTTATTCTTGCATAGGTCCCGAAATGTTTGACGGCCATGCTAATATATATATATATATATATATATATATATATATATATATAATTAGTGTAAAGAACATTTACACAACAGTGTAATAGTGTACAACTAACTCATTTTCTCTTTAAACATTCTAAGGATCAATTTGATATACAGGTTAGGATAAAAATTTCATAAAATAGCTTTACTTATAAAATTATTTTATAAATTTATAGTAACAATTTTCATCCCTTAAATCTTACCATCACAGTAATACCATAAAAAAAATTCGAATATACATTCCTGCAGAAAGACATTTTTTTTCCACTTAATATATCTAATAGTAAGTTTAATTTTTGGGCAACTTAGAGCCACAAAAGAAATTCAATCTAATCAATTACAAGGAAAATTAAGCTGAAGAGACCTGAAAAAGTTGATGATCTTGTTATGGTGCCTGCTACTATTCTTCCTCTATGCTATTCTTTCTCATAAATAATATACAACTTGAATATAATTTTCTTCATTTATCTATTTTCGAATATTTAATTTGATCATTTATCTTTTTTAAATTTATTTCGATTGTTTATTTTTTTTAAAGTATTTATTTTATCCTTATGTCATCATGCAGTTAGTTTGGATGGAATATTAAAATCTATGTAGTCAAGAGGTTTTTGTGATGTGAAGTAGTGTAGCAATGGTGAGAGGCAATATGAACATGATAATATCTGGTGATATTTAAGATATCATCGCTCGAAAAGTTCCAATAATAATAATAATAATAATAATAATAATAATAATAATAATAATAATAATAATAATAATAATAATAGAGTTGAAGATTAAAGAAAAAAATTAGAGAAAAAAGAAAAAAATTAGATATTTTACCTAAATTGATAATACGATGATAGAAGGACCAAAATAAACATTGTTTAAAAGATAAAAAAAAACAAAACAAATATAAAAAAGATAAATATCCCAAATAAACATTTGTAAATAAATAAAAAATCAAAGCTATAATTAACTGTTTTAAAGTTGTGCAGCAGCACAAGTACTAGTAGCATGGTAATGGTGAGGTTTGGAGTGAGTTTTGACAATATCAACCTCATATCTATAGGATGGTGGATTCGGGTATGGATTTAAGAAGAACGGGTATGAAAAAGTGAAATCAAAAGTCATTTCTGTAGGGTTCGGGAAACTCACGGGTAACAGATTCAATTATTTTTTAAAATTATTTTTTATTGTATTAACAAAAATCGCATATAAAATACATTATAATTCAAATAATATATAATAATAAACATCAAATTTTAAAAATATCTAAAAACTTAATAATTAAATCATGGTTTTAGCTAAATATGTTTGGTTTACTGTTATGGAATCAATTTCGGTCCCAAAATCACGTTGGAGCATAAGCAACTATTAATAGCATTGACATTCCAGAGTTGATTCTGGACTAACTTACTGCATAACCAAACATACACTATGTTAATTTGACTTTATTATCATTTAACAATAATTATAATGAAAATTATTTAAACTTTATATCAAAGCGGATGGAAGCGAGGGTGGGTGGGTAATTAAAATACCAAACTCAGCCCACCCTCATTTTTTCAAAGCACATTTGGGTTTTGGGTTTCTCCAAATCTAATTTTTCCCACCAAAATCGAATCGGTTTCAAACGGGTATCCGTGGACGTGGATTTTATTGTCATCCCTGATGCTACGAAAGACCTACCTATTAACCTGCTTGTGTAGACTACGAATCTGACACATGGACATGCTACATTTTTTTTTTATAATAAACGTGCTAATTTTTTAGTAAACAAAAAATCAAGTACAAGACATCTTTCTCTATCTCCTCCTAAAGTCTTCATCATCAATCAATTTATTAAAATCATGAAATCGGTACTGGCCTAATTCATACCCATAATTTGAATAAAACCACCAGGTCCGGTCCTAATCTTTTCTAGGTCCTCGGGCAAGAAAATAGTACTACTATTTTTTATTAAAAAATATCCATAAAATAATATAATATATTCATATCCAATCTCTTGAATCAATAAAATTTCATATCCAATCCCCTGAATCGATATGGTACGTGTGATTCTTAATTATGATTATGATGTTTGAAATTCAATCAGCATTGTAAATATAAAAAATATTTTGTTGAATGAGACAAAACTCATTTCAATGATTTTTACATCTCAAGCTTCGATGATTTGTATGTTTCTTGTGGGTTTCATCTTCGACTTTGGACTAAATGACACCCTTATACACATGAAAAAATCATCCAATCTCCAAAATAACAATAATAATCATAACAATTAATTAGTAGCATAATAAAATTATAAGTAAAAAAATTTAGTGTATCAGAAAATAAATATGGGCCCCTATTGTGTTCGAAAGAAAACCGTATATTCATCATGTCATGAACATTTCCAAGCTTGAGCAAAATTTCTTTTCATAAAATCCATAAATATGGGCCCGGTGGGTTTTTTTTTTTTTTTTTGGTCTAGATGTGCTTTTGTTGATTATCACGTGCTCAAAAGCAAAAGTCCATAAAATCTAGTTTCATATTTCATTAATGTAACCTAGATTAACCCACTAATTATGTGTGTAAATTCAAAAATTATTATTACTATCAAGTTGGGGTTGCACATATAAAACAACCCCTCTTATTTTATTTATTTTTACATAGGTTTAATTTGTTGTTCTCTCGAAAGCAATTGGTCACAAGGATTTTTTTTTTCTTCACTCATATAGACTATATATAGGGGTATCTGGTTCAAAATCATAATGGTATATATAGTTATATACATTTGCACGATCCTTTGTTATCTGCTAGGATTCCTGACCTAGCTATTAGCAATATAGCATACCCACTTTTTTTTTATGAGCATATAGCATACCAACTTAGTACATAGTATTGGCCAATGTGAAACTGAATAATAAAAAAAAAAAAAAAAAAAAAAAAAAGAAGAAGATAGCCAACTTGGTAACCTTCATCTAGCAAAAATCTGGTGGGGGTACGTAGCTTGTCCCTCAAAGTTCATCTTTCTGTGGCTATTTGCCACAAAAAGAAAAAGTAACATATAAAGTTCATCTGTTCATGATTATCTTAAATTGTGGCAGTACGTAGTATCAGGTTCCTCTGCTATATATCCCCGACGCTCGATTGCCAACTTGTTGCATGCATGTGCCAAAACACAAAAGAAGATAGCAAAACAACAATTGATCAAATAGGAGGTTGGGTTTGCTTAGCATTTTTTGGTTAGCTTGTGGTGTAACAAAGGTTTTTTTTTTTTTTTTTGTTTACAGATGTAACAAAGGTTTTAGTATGACCTTTTTTGACCGAATCATGGAACTGATAGATTCTGATTGGATGCCTTATCTTTCATTAAGATCATGTCATTCCACCGTGCGGACGGTGCAATTATTAGTTCGTCCCGAACCAAAATAAATAATAAATGATAATAATTTATACAGGATCATTAATCACAAATCACCTAATAATTTCTTATATGCATGAATATATATGTAACCTTTTGGCCGGTTGGTTATTATTAGGACTAGGGGTAGCAAATGGATGGATTGAATGGATTTGGATTTTGATCCTTATGGATGGATTTAAAAATATCCAACAAATTATTAAAATTCATTTCATCCTTCTTGAAATCATCTATCCAAATCCATCAATATCCTAAATTAATGGATGGATTTCAATACATCCATTGATCCATTTGAATGGATTGGATGGATCGACATCCAATCCATTTGGTTTTTTTTAAATATAATTTTATTTTTGGCTTATTTATGTGTTTAGTCCTGAAAGTTAGGTGTGTTTTGATTTTGGTCCCTATAAGTTTTTTTAACCTTGACTCATCCTTAATTGTTTTGAAATTTCAGTTTTAGTCCAGCTGTTAGAATGAAAAAATCAGTGAATTGTTGATGGGACTAACGGAATATCACATCAGCATACACGTGTGCAAGTATTGATTGCTACCGATAGAATAACGTGGATGATCCGGGTCCGTAGGAACAAAAGGGCCAAGGCTCAATACACAAACACATTTGGGTTGGGGTTTGGCCATTTTGCTCCTACGGGTCCGCATCATCCACGTCATCCTACCGGTGACATCTAATACTTGCTAATGTGTATGCTAATGTGACGTTTCGTTGGAGCAATTAACGAATTTTCCCTAATGACATGGACTAAAACATTTCAAAACAATTAAGGATGAGTCAAGGTCAAAAAAACTTCCAGGGACCAAAATCAAAACACTCCCAACTTTCAGGGACTAAAGACATAAATAAGCCTTTATTTTTTAATAAAATAAATTATAAATTAAATTAATTTAAAATTAAATCCAAAATATTTTTTTTAAAATTTAAAATTAACTAAATAAATTAATAATATTAATAAATTAAAATAATTTAAAATTAAATCAAATCCCTGTCTCTTCGTTACCGTAGTGAAAACTCCAAATTCTCAAATCTCTGTTCTCTTCTTCATTTGCTTTCACAGAAACCAGATCCCAACTTTACGCCATCGCGCCATCGCCACCTTCCATTGTTTGCCACGCCTACTACTTCGCCAAGTCCTCTTGCTCTCTCTGTTGCGCTCCCATAAACGCGACACCCTCCCCTCTCTCAATCACTCTCGACCCGACCCGACCATCGCGCCTCCTAGACCCATAAAATTTAGTTCATACAGTTGAGCCTTTGCATCATTGTAGGCCACACCTGTTTTTCTGCCGCTGCTGCTGTTGATTTTTTTTGCTGAGCTATTGCCTTTTATTTTTAAGAGTCTTCAACTAAAAATCATTTAAAAAATATATACTAATATATAACAATTTAAAATTTTATTTTAAATTTTAAAAAAATTTATCAATTTATTAAATTTAAAAAAAATAAAAAATTAATTTAAAAAAATTAATTTTTTTTTAAAATTATTTTGGATGGATTGAATATCCAATCTATCCATCCATTTGGATGAATATTTGGATATCCATTAGATATCTAGGATGAATTGTAATCCATCCAATTTTAAAACAATCCAATAGATCATATCCATTTAGATCCATTATTTTAAATGGATGGATTGGATGAATGAAAAATGTAATGGATTAGGATGACTCATGGATTATGGATAATTTTACCACCCCTAATTAGGACCAATTGAATATCTTAATAGGACAATCTTGTACTTTTTTGAAACAATAAAGAACCTCAACAAAAGTTTATATTATGAATTGAAATATATGTATTACATTATCTGTTACTGTAAGAGAAGAAATTTGAGAATTAAACACAAATCATAATAAGTATGGGTTGAAGAGACGACGACTAGATATGTGTTAATCATATTAGCAAAGATAATCTTGAATTTTTTTTTTCTAATGTTTAGGCAATCTTGTATTTGAAATGACGCAGTAAAAGAAATATATATTATTGGTTAAAACCAGGTGTTAAATTGATTTCTCTTTAAATTTAAAGGTGAAGATTATAAATGAACTTTTCATACAAATCTCTTTTATTGAAAAAATCATCTTTAAATTTTTAAATGGGTTGGCAAAATTTATAAAGTATCGGTAAATGCCTTCAAATCAGCTTTTGCGTAAACTTCTAAACCAAATCACTTTTAAGCAATCTTAATGGTGCAAGTGTGAACACCAAATTTATCTTTACTTTTACAAGGGAAAACTTATAGAGGCCTTGCCTTGGAAAGGGAGAGAAGAGAAGGGAATGAGAAAGGAAGAGGAAGAAGAAAGCACTCAAACTTCATGTTTAATTCTCCTTTCATGGTTACATATAAGACTCTTTGGATATATTTTACGTTGATTAAAAAAATTGATTAATTTAGTTAATGATATTGAAAATGTAAACATTTCAAATATATTTTCAAAAATACTCATATTAATGGTATTGAAAATCTAAAAAGTGTTAAGTGTCAAAAGGGCCAAACAGTACCGAATGATTAGTCATCATACTCACGTCGGTGGATATCTGGGGGACCAAAAAAAAAATAGAAGTGTTTGTGGAAAAAAATAATTAATTGTCATTGAAAATTGATATAAGATCTTAAAAATATGAACAAAATAAAAATCACAAAATATTATATTTAGTAACGGAAGGAGCAACTCTTAATGATGCAAGGGACAACACCAAATTTATATTACTGAATTATATAATTGAATCAAGGTTTAATTATGTGTCCGATTCTTTAATTATATGGTCATTTTGTCATAAGTTTTTGTTTTTTTTTTTTTAATGTTTGTCTCTCTGAAGTTATTTTTGGGATTGTCATATACCCTTCTTACCAATTCCGATCAATTTTAACTGACATATCATACCAAAATCCTAGTCAAACACAGGAGGTTTGTCATATGATGTCACGTGAGCCAAGATCTCTTCGTCCACGTTACCCACGTGGCATCACACGGCACTACATGGCTGACCTCCTATGTCTGACTAGGATTTTGGTGTAGCAAATTTGGCCGAAATTGATAGGAGAGCTATATGGCAAACCCAAAAAAAAAATAAATAAATAAATAAATACTTCGAGAAGCTGGACATTGCCACAAAAAAAAAAGAAAAAGAGAAGAGCAATGGTATGTGACAAAATGACCCTAGAATTTAAGAACTGAAAACATAATTAAACCTTGAATCAACTTATAAACATCTAAATTAGTGTCAATTATATCCTCTTGATGTTGCTTTTTATTTACCAATTGAAATAATTAACACACGTATTTTTTCCAAATCAAACAAATAAATGTTAAGAATGCATGATTAATGACTAATATTAGAGCAAAGCAGGAAATTGGTTCAAAAATTAGATGAAGCGACTCTATCTTTCCCATCTTCTTTTATCTCCTAAGGGACTAAGTAACCAACAAGCTCATGTTAATGCAATGGTGAATGATGCAAAGAAGTGAATCGAGAGCTGATTCTGGAGCATAAGATCACTACAACACCTTTTTCCTATTCAAAGTTATTCTATTTCCTATAGTACACTTATTTTGCATCTCTTTGCAACCATTGATTGCTTCAAGATTTGTCGTGCTTTTTATTTACAGGATCAGTTTTAATTCCACAACCAATTTCAGGACAGGTTGTTCCCTTTGTTTAAACTTTATTGAACTTCTTTTAGGGTGGATTTGGATAAGAAGTGAAAAATAGATCAGTTTAATAACTAAGAGGTTTAGAATATTTTTAGAAAGTAACAACGGTTGTTATTCCAAAGCAATAATCTGCAGAAGAAGTTAAAAACAGCATAAGTGATTTCTTCCACTATTGTTGGATGATAAGCAACTGAATTTTTATTTTTATTTTTTTTTAACTTAGATCATTTTCAAATTTGAATCCATCAGCACCTAAATAATTATCATAAATCAATTTAGACATAGTTTTTAGTACAAAGTCATCCTCTAGACAGGATGATTGCCACTCTATACCGGCTTCCAAGGGAGCTCTCGCTCGGATGGCCCTAACCGGTGGGTTCGACATACGAAAAGCTGCCAAGGACGCGGTGCATCATCCTAGAAACGTTCCTATTCGCGCATGACAAACCTTGCGCTTTAGCTTATTAGTTTGACTTCCCTCAGGGAAAAACTTTTTAAGGTTATCAAATAGCTCCATGCCAAAATACCTTGTCTGCATTCAGCTCTCCTGATAACAATCAAGCTGTTTTGTCTATGCCTCTTCAATTAGCATAATGTAGTATTGGATGTAACAAGTAACTGGTAACAATCATGCATGATGCATCCTTAGAACAAAATACAAACCAGTTTCATCACTTTCTCACCTCATTCTGCTTAATCTCCATCCATATCATGTTCAATTCAAAAACATTTTTAGACAACATACCAAACAACAGATTTATGCAAGTATAAATAAATACCAGGATATTGTAGAGCATAGCTGTACCATCAGAATAGTTTTAACTTGGACAAAGTTAATTTTAGCACTACCTGTGCTTCATGGACTGCTACACATTCAGAACATTCTCTGCATAAAGGACTGAGTTAACAGATTCGGCTAAGAATTTCCTGTTACAACCAAGTTCAAGAAACCTAAATCTTGCAAAATCCGGTAACATTTCAGCTACCTGCTCAGGAAATTCATAAAATCTAGTATTTCTATCTACACACCATGCAGCCGGGAATAATCAACAACAAAAAGAGGGGGGGAGGGGGGGAGCCTTGATGAAGCAGATATTTCATCAGGAGAAATGAACAATGCGAAATGAAAGAACCACCTTCCATGAAAGCTGAGTTGCATTGATAACCTGAAAAATAACCAATTAAACAACGATTAATGACTGCAGTTGAACAATCTTCATAGGTTAAGAATTAACTAGATGACAGGTATTTATATAAAGAGCTTGGCATTCAGCATTAAGCCATTAATGGATAGTGCAAGACTATATCAGTAGAGGTGTTTTTGACTTTGCATCATGTGATCTAGTTCCCTTTACTCTTGAAAATAAATTTTGACCAGTGCTAGATTAAAAAAACTTACACAGCTAAATGCATCTCTTGTTATTAAGGAACTTGAAAGATGTTTTTTCTTAAAAAAAAAAAAAAAAAAAAAAAAAAAAAAAAAACATGAATGATTTCCACTAAAACTGAATTGCAAACTAAATTTATCTTACATATATGCTATAGCCAACTATTAAAAGGACAAATAACTTCTGGCTATGGTTTCTCAAAAGTAACAAATCATTGAAGATACAAATTTATTAATGAAAAAAGGGCTTCTATTACTATGGCCTAACAAAGAAACTCACTCCCCTACAAACTACATATACAGAGCAGTACTGCACGCAAGTACTACTTATAATTTATAAGCCTAAAAAAAATAAAGGTGGGGTAGTGCAATAGAAGTGACTGCATGGAATACACATTGGGACATTTGCGTAAAACACGGATGATGAAAGGCTACATATAACAGGATAGCTATTAGTACAATCAAATGTCATGTTTTAGCTATTAGACAGCATTAGTACAATCACGTTCAAGATTCAACATCATTCACAATTCAGAAAATAAAGAGACGGAGCATCAAAGAGAGAAAGGGTGACCAAGGTATGGCATACCAACTCAAACAATTCCAGAATGCTGCTTTCAGTACTAGCGTGCATTCCGGTTAAGCAATCCTTGGAAAGATAAGTAAAGATCCTTGTTATCCGACCCAAATATCTCATCTGCTTTTCTTAAAGTTTCCTGAAAGAGCACAGAACAAGTTGAACAATGATTAACTACATAGAAATAATTTCAGTTTCAAATCCAATACATGAAAGCATTCAGTGTTTATTACCTCTCGTGTTTGCTTCTGAGCATTTAATTCCTTTATGTTCGCAAGAAATGCGCTGAATTGCTCATATGAAAGGCGACTCCTGATAAAGTGATACATTTAATCAATTAAGTTAGCCTCTCAAAATAATATGAAGATGAGACTTCATGACAGCAGGGAGAAAGAAATTCACCTGGCTTGACGAAAAAACTCCTTTCCATCAATCTTTGGAGTGCGACCTAAACAAGATTTTAAAAAGGTATGAGGGATGAATTACAGAAGATAACATAATAATGAAACATGTAAGTGCCCAGCCCCTTCTTTTCTTCATCAAATGATGCCATAGCTAGTGCTGTCCAAAAAAAATTTGATGCCATAGATAGTAACATCATGTTGATAACATTCCAACCAAGAATTGCAGCACGAGGACTAAGAAGAAAGAAGCTTAACACAATTCAAGGACCAATCTTCTTAAGAAGGAGAAAAAAGAACTTTAAAGTAGATTAAAAATGAATCTTCTAAACCTGGAAGGGATGATCGTCCACGAGGTGGAGAGTTTGCTGCTGATGACTGCTGACTTGATGAATACCATGAAGTGAGAGATGACCGTCCATCATATGATTGTTTTGTGGGAGAGGTGGCACGAGAAGTTTTCCTGGGTGATGTTGCTGCAGAATATCCTCTAGGAGAACCAGCCGTTGAGATCACCTTTGGAGTTCCAGTTGGAGTAAGACGTGGTGTGATATATGGGGTCAAAGAAAATCTTTGCCCTGTATACCTGGAAGCTGAGGAATCCTCAAAAAAATAAACAGAAAAACAAAAAAGGAATCGGAATGAATATGCATGTCATATCAGATTTGAAACAGCTGCCAGCCCATCAAATAGATAGATAAAGCTATACATTTATTGGATTCAAATCCATTTTTGAAACATTTTTCCAGTTACACTCTCTTTACTTTCCGGAAAAATGCTCTGTTTCCCTGCTTTGGGATTACTTATTCTAATACTTTTCAGTTCTCAATATATAAGAATTTTAGGTAAGCATGCCAATGAAGTACGACCAAAGGATGATAAGTGATGCTAAAAAAGAGATGAACAGAATTTAAGTCCTAAATACTAAATATTAAGTAAAATGCTCTGTTTCCCTGCTTTGGGATTACTTATTCTAATACTTTTCAGTTCTCAATATATAAGAATTTTAGGTAAGCATGCCAATGAAGTACGACCAAAGGATGATAAGTGATGCTAAAAAAGAGATGAACAGAATTTAAGTCCTAAATACTAAATATTAAGTATTATATTTAGCTTTCATACAGAGTTAATTTCTTATGCAGGATAGGATTAGTGCATAGTAATATAATTGAGTTCTGAAAAATGAAAAAGCGGCAACAGCATGCTCAACAATCAATGATGTATTTGGAAATTTCATTTACCTTCATCAATTGTTTTACTCGCGTCAGGAGGACCACTGTATGAATGATGTGTCGTATAGCTACTTTCATCATCATCTGCAAGCAATACAAAAAATGAAATGCATATAAACACAACTTTAACAAGACAGTTACACAACATTAATTCTTTAAAGAGGCTATTTTTTTTAAAATGATAACCGATGAGGTGGGAAGTACCCTTATCAGGATACGCCTTTGGGACTGATTGGTCGCAGGTTCCAATATCTATGGTCTCAGCCTGCTGTTCCAAGAAAGATGAAGAAGAAAGAAGGGAAAGGGGTAAAAATAGTTTAGGAAATAATACTGGTAATTTTCAGCATAAAAATCAATAGTAATTATGATAAATATGACTAGTTGTATATTGATGTCTTACAGGTGGATTGTCAATAGTCAGGGACTGCATCAGCTTTTTTAATGACTCCAACTATCAAATAGAGAAAAGAAAAGATTCTGTCAGGAAAATGTGGGGGCCTGGGGGGGGAGGAATGTACTACTGAATAAAATAAATATGCATGTGTAGAAGCAAGCTTGTGCAGAGACAAATTTGAACTGATAAGTCTCAAACTAGATTATAACTTAAGTAAAAGAAAAGAATTGGTTTTTGTTTTCTCTGTCATCATTGATCTTTAGCCTATTAATTTATAACCTGACATCACCTTTTACCATAGGAACTTACCTAATAATGAAATGCTGTCTATAAATCTCTTACTCGCTAGATAGCTGACATTGGGCAAAAGAGAAGCATGAAGGTTCTAGCACTTGTGATGCACCAGCTACAGTATTAGTTTTGTTGAATACAACATGGATTTATTGAATTCAACACAAACATTTTTCTTTGACTAAATGAATAGCATTATACTTCCATTGCTAGGACAACTAGTTTTACAAGCTATGATGAGTTCAGGATAAGATGTGGATGTTGTTGACATAAGTAGGGTGACTGTTATGGCCAAGTCAGGAACTTATTTTCAGCATATGCAACTATTAACTATTTTACTTGGCTTTATAGTTGTACATGGTTTTACGCTATAGTATTACTTTGTAGTTGTACAATTAAAATAGACGATTCTCAATCCTTAACTTTAAACCAAGACCTAGAAGTAGGTCCATCATGAGTTTTTCCCTTATATAGAAAAATTATTGTGCAAATCAAACCAAACTCTGATATGATGCAAAAGTAGCAAAATGTAAAACAGTAGGAAGGGCCAGGAATCTGGGGAGTGCTCTGGCACAAAGTTTGCAGCAAATGACAAATTCTAAACAGTAAAGACAGACTAGGAAAATACAAAGCAAATAAACAAAAGCAATCTGAGATACACAAATCAAATCGATATTTCACCTTTGCTAAGTCTCGACTTAGCTTTTTTACTGTTGCTGCCAATTGGTCCCTCTCATTCGAAAGCTTTGCCTACAACCAAAAAGTAGAACATAAATCTGATTTGAAGCAACTCTAAGGCCTCTATTAAATAATACCATTAAATCAAATTGTTCAAATTTACAACTCGAACACACATGAGACACAGACAATTACACAAGTGGCGAGCTGCTCATTCATCCAATATTCTTCCACCTTGTTTGGTTTCATAAAAATCTCTCTTAATTATTGCAATGAACCTCTCATTGACTGGCACAATAATGCTAAAATATAAATTTTTCTTTCCTTTTTATTGAAACAGATATGCCAATGCCAAAATTGACAACCATAAACAAACCAGTGAGAACAAAATAGTAGTTGTTTCACATGTCTTCCACCTTTTAGTTCCTCAAAAAAAAAGTTTCTAAACTCTAATTCTTACCTTGCACCACTCAGTACAACACTAGAAAGGTAGAGCAGAAAGCCCATTTTTCCTTCTTATACCCTTAGAAACAACCAATGATAATTGATAATAAAAATAACAGCCCTATTACCAACCCTTGATGGTCCAAAGTCTAAAGAGTTTGGTTCTCCCCCTAAGCAAGGTGTTGAGTTTGAATCTGTCAACGGAAAATTAGGGTTTGCAAAGTTTTGCCCCATTAAGGGGGCATTTGGAAAAACTTATGAGCAAAGGTTATGAGTTATGAGAAGCTTATGAAAATAAGCTCCTTTTAGCTTATTAGTAATAAGCTTCTTAAACTAAACACTAAACTAAGCTATTTATCCAAACATGCCCTGAATGAGTCTTGTCGGCTCAACTCGAATTAGTCAGAGTCCAATCGGTGCCCTGATTGGGTCTTACCGTTACCCTCTCAACTTGAATTAGTCGGAGTCCAATTCTTTTCGAGGGATACTAAGACCTTCAACAAGCTTACCAGAAAAGCATATGAAAATAAGCTCTTTTTAGATTATTTAAACACTTAACTAAGTCATTTATCCAAACATGCCCTAAATGAATCATACCCTCTTGGCTCGAATTGGTCAGAGTTCAATTTGTGCCCTAAAGGCTTACCCTCTCGAATCGAATTAGTCAGAGTCCAATTGGTGCCCTAAAGTGTTACCCTCTGGACTCAAATTAGTTAGAGTCCAATTGATCTCTAGGGATACTATAAACAAAAAACCCAACAAAAAAACAGTTCAATTACACACCCACTACATTCCTAAAAACCCTTTCAAAACAAAAAATCACTAAACCCCAACAACAACAAAAATTCAAAAAAAGATAAAACTTTAAGCATACCCAGAATTTATTTCAATAAAAAAAAAAGAAAAAAGAAACGAAAACCCAACATAACATACATTATCATCAAGGGCATTCTTCAACCTAGCCTCAGCTTCATGACATGCATTAGCGAGGGCAGAAACACGTTCCTGAAGGTCAAAGATTTGACGGTCTTTCTCCACAAGCATGTGACGGAGGCGAGAGGTGTCAGATTCGAGAGAAGAGACGCGGGAAGCGATGGCCATGGAGGTGATTTTGCGAGCGAGATCGAGTTGATGGTAAGGGTCGGTGGGTATGACAGAGAGAATCTCGTCGGGGATGTGGAAATCAACATTGTGAGGGGTTATGATGGCGGTGGTTGTGGCGGCGTGTGGCGGCGGTGGCGGTGGTGGTCCTCCTCCTGTGCCTTGTGACATGGCTGAAAGGCACAAGAAAGACAGACACAGAGGAAAAAGAAGAGAGAAATGAAAAGGGCTGTTGATGTTGCTGGAGAGTTGGTAATAGAAAGAGAAATGAAAAATGAGACAAGGGGTGATTATGACAATTGACAATTCTCTAATTGCCTCCTTTCTTTATGGCTTTG
Organism: Crotalaria pallida; assembly: GCA_037953625.1. Taxonomy (NCBI): domain Eukaryota; kingdom Viridiplantae; phylum Streptophyta; class Magnoliopsida; order Fabales; family Fabaceae; genus Crotalaria; species Crotalaria pallida. Next base: position 117,850,681 of record CM075654.1, read on the forward strand.
GAGCCAAATCTCTTTTTTAATTTTTTAATAGAAAAATCATTTTTATTAATCATTTGATTATTGAGTATTATTGGTGCTTGGTGTGTGTGGGCTGTGGGGGTCACCTTGTATAGTTGTATTGTTAATTTTTTTTATTGATAATTTTATAGTATTTCGGCTTAATTGTATTATTGGTCTCCAAATTTTAACAATTTGGTGAATTTGATGCTTCTAGTTTTTTTTTTCTTTTCAAATTTCATCCCTTAAATTTTTAATTGTTGTGATTTTAGTACCTCCGTCAAAATTAACATTAATGATGCTGACATGAATAATTAAGGGACACGTATCATTGTCTAAGAGACCTACGTGTAATTTTCAATTTTTTAAAATAAATCAAAAAAAATTGGAAAAATATAATTTAAAAAAGATTTTTTTTTACCCATTTGGAGGGTGACACGTGGCCTAATAACATAACAACACATGTCCTTATGTTATTGAGCCCCATTGTTGGGTTTTCTTGCCATTTCTCATTTAATAACAATAGAGACATCAACCTCAAACCAAATAAAATCCCTCGTGGTTCCGCCTGAATTTTTTTTATAGACAAAGTTTTTTTTTTATTTGGTGTACATCAACCGATACTTAGATCTGGTTTACCCAGAATTTGACGCATTCGGTCCGACCCAACTGAGCTCGCGCTAAGCGGTAGGGGTCTCCCAGCGGGGGTTGCTTCATACCCAAGGCTCAAACTCGAGACCAATTGGTAAGGAACCAAGTGAGCTACCACTTGACTAACCCCATGTTGATGACAAAGTTTTTTATATGAGGATAGAAGAAGAGAAATTTAAACCACCAACAAATAGTAATGCCCAAAATTAAACCCAAAATTTCCAATTTCAGATTTTAAGACTTAGCATGTAACCAATCTATACTATATAAAAGTTGGTGGGTATACCACTAGCGGCAAAATGCACTTGGTAAGTGTTGTGGGTCCCAGAGTAGTACTCAACAAGTACTACTCACTACTCTTTTTTTTAAGGAAGTTTTGCTTAAATGCAATCCGGCTAAATAGATTGTACTTATTTTTTTATTATATGCTTCCTTATAGATGTAATGGTCCAAACAAGTAAAATATAAAATAATGGTACTTTTACCATGCACCGATTTTTGGTGCTCCAGCTCTTTTTTTTTAATTTTGATAAATATAATATATTTAAAAAAATATGCGGTGGATTTTCTGTGTTCTTCTTTTATACATGTTTTTGTTATTTGGATTTGAAATTTTTTTATTATATGCTTCCTGACACAGGTAATGATTCAAACAAGTAAAATATAAATCAATGGTACTTCTACCATGCACCGGTTTTTGGTGCACCGACTCTTTTTTTTTTAATAAAGATAATATATTAAAAAAATGGGTATTCTGTGTTCTTTTTGTGTACATGTATTTGTTATTTCGATTTGAATTTTTTTATTATATGCTTCCGGATACAGGTAATCTATACTATATAAAACCCCATGGGTATCCCACGGGCGAAAACTCACATAGCTAAGTGCCCGTGGGTCCCATAGGAGTAGTACTTAGTACTAGAAACAACCTCGTGTCACGCACGGGGCCGATACGGTAACTAAACAATCAAAGTATGAAATTATTATGGTTTTAATTATATGGTGAAATTTAAGGTGGCAGTAATGAAAGTATTATGACTTCAAGTATTTTTTATTTATGTATTAGTAATGAGAGAAAGAGAAATATTTTTGAAGGGATATATAGACATTTAGCGAACAGAAGAGAAGAGAAAATGTGTAAGTTAAATGAAAGTTTGTTATGAAGATATAAAACCGTTAAAATATTTCACAAAACATATTTTTTATTATATGCTTTCTGATACAGGTAATGGTTCAAACAAGTAAAATATAAAACAAAGGTGTTTCTACCATGCACCGATTTTGGAACTCCAACTCTTTTTTTTATTTTATTTTTTTTAATAAATCTAATATATTAAAAAAATATGTTTTGGGTTTTCTGTATTCTTTTTATTTACATCTTTTTGTTATTTGGATTTGAAATTTTTTTATTATATGCATCACATAGGTAATGGTCCAAACAAGTAAAATATAAAACAAGGGTGCTTCTACCGTGCACCGGTTTTGGCACTCCGACTCCTTTTTTTTATTTTATTTTTTTAATAAATCTAATATATTAAAAAAAATATGTTTTGGGTTTTCTGTGTTCTTTTTATTTATATCTTTTTGTTATTTGGATTAGAAATTTTTTATTATATGCGTCACACAGGTAATCGTCCAAACAAGTAAAATATAAAACAAGGGTGCTTCTACCATGCACCCGTTTTTGGTGCTCCGCTCTTTTTTTTATTTATTTTTTTAATAAATATAATATTAAAAAAATATGATTTGGGTTTTCTGTGTTCTTTTTATGTACATGTTTTTGTTATTTGGATTTGAATTTTTTTTATTAAATGATTTCTAACACAGGTAATGGTCCAAACAAGTAAAATATAAAACAAAGGTGCTTCTGCCATGCAACGGTTTTTAGTGCTCCGGCTCTTTTTATTTTATTTTTTAATAAATATAATATTTTAAAAAAAATATATGTTTTGAGTTTTATGTGTTCTTTTTATGTACATGTTTTTATTATAAAGGTGGGAGTAATGGCGGGACTACTGCATTTCAAGTTTAAAGGCGGGACATTTTAGAAGTTTCCATATTCGGGTTTCAATTCGGAGGAGGGAAACACAAAAGTAATTAACACAAATATTCAATTCCCTCCCACTGCACCTACTTTCCCCAAATTAATTTCAAAATTCAAACAATCCCATTTTCAATCTAAAAAAAAATATAAAAAAATAAAAAAATTCACACCCCAATCCCCAACAAACCCACTTAATGACTTCTTCTTCTCTCATCAATCTCACCCTCCTTCTCTCTCTATCTTCTCCTCTCAATCTCTCACTCTCTCTCAGACCCCTGCTCCTCTCCCTCTTCTCTCTTTATCATTTTTTCGCTGCCGCCACCACCACAACAGTGTCATCCACCAAGGAACCACACTGTTTTGAAAAGCTATGACCAACACCATAGCCACTTCGAAAAAAAATGGTTTTAGAGGTGATCTTTATTTTATGCTTTTGCTTCTTCTTTCGTTTTATAAATCATTTTGGGTCTTCCATTTTTCTTTGATTTTTTCAGAATGGGTATTTGAGATTTTTGTTTATTTAATTTTTTCTTTATTTATTGTATGGAAAGGCTTCAACTTTCCCTTTAGATTCGGCTGCAACACCATCATCATCACAGTTTTCGCCGTGAACGACACTACCACCACTCTGAAAACAGCTTTGCAATAGGTAAATCGGTCTCTCGATAAGAAACTTTGTTTGGTTTTTATACTCTCAAAACTTAGGCTTTAATTTTTTTTTTTTTTGAGACCTCAGAACCTCAGAGCTGTTGAGAGAAAGTGAAATTTTCAATCTTTATGAGTGTCAAACTGAGTAAAGGGAGAGAACACGTGAATGGCATCGGGTCTGCAATGGCATATTGGGTAGGAATTTTTGTTCTGGACACAATAGCTAACCTCTGGAAACAGTGTTGCAGCAGGTAAATCCATCTCTCAATAAGCAGGTAAATCCATCTCTCAATAAGCACTACTGATCGTTTGTTTATGCCCTAAAAGCTTAGGTGCTAATGATATTTCTTTTTGATACCTCGGATCTGTTAAGAGAAAGGGAAAATTTCAACATTGATGTGTCTTTCTAATCTTTGACGGTTTAATCTCAGCAAACAAATTATGAGGTGAGTATCTATTATTTAGGGTTTTCAATGCTAAAGGTTTTAATTTACAAAATTGATGTTATGTTTGTGCAATGGGAGATTATGGTAGTGTTTATATGCAATTAGTTTTGTTCTTGACTGTACAAGTTTAATCAATGAGTTAGTTTTTACATTATGTGGATTAATTAGCACATGTTTTGTGTTGTTAACCAAGCGAATAAACTTATACAAATGTATTTAAAAAACAAGGGTAATTTTTTTCATGCCATATGGTTTGGTCATGTTATGTTTTCCCCAATTATTGATGTTTGACTGTTTAATTTCAGCAAACAAATTATTACATATTTTGGCAAGGCAATGGAGCATTTGATGATGATATATAGATTTGAGCACTTGATATCAACTATGCTATAGGAGAAAGAGACACTATAGTGGACCTCATGAAAGCCTTCCATCTATTAATCAAGGTAAAATGTAAATTTTTCACGACTACTTATTATTTCTATTTCCAAAATAATCTTCACCTGCTGTGTTTGTGCTTATTATGCAGGTTAAAATGGCATTTGGAGCATCTTTGGAGGCTATCTCAACAGGGTGATCATGTAGTTGTTTATGATCCACATTTTTGTTTGTTTGTTAAGATCTTTAAGAAAGTAAATCATTATGATATGTTTTGTTTTAATTTGATTAATTTGTGATTTAAAAGGAAAGAAGGGAAAGTCTCAAACAACTCCTAGCCCAATAAGATGTAGAATCAGTGATGCAAAATGATGGAAGGAGACACTTTAAAGGTCATGAAGGTGCTGTGAAAATCAACAAGGCAATTATGTTGTGTTGACTCTTATTTTTTAAGCACTTTCAAAATATTGAAGAATTGGATGTAGAAGCATCTTCATAAACATGGGTATGCAGTTTTTTGTAAAAGGTAGGAGGTCGTGAAAGGGGTCGTGAAAGGGGTCACGACCTATACAATGGGGTGACTCACGATCGGGGTGGTCATGAAAGGGGTCACGACCCAAGGTCCAAATTTTTAAAAAAAAAATGACGAAGAAGGGTGGGTCGGTGGTCACCGTGGCTGGGGCTGGGAAAACAAAAGAAATTAAAGGGGACGGCCGTGAGGGGGCGGTGGTTCATGACGGTATCGGAAAAAGAAAAAAACTTCTTCGCAAACGCACCTGAAGAGAAGAGGAGAGATCGCGAGCGAGAGGGAGTGAGGCAGCAGCAGCGACCATGTGAAGGGAGGAGGAGGGAGCGAGGGCGGCGCCAACGGCGACGACGGTTGGGGCGAATGGCGGGGCAGGGAGGCTGGGGTTGGTGGCTGCTGGAAATGGGAAAGAGGAGTGAGTGCGGTGGTGGCTGGTATGAAGAAGGAAAGAGTGGGGTGTAGTGGAAGAAGAGAGTGGTATGTAGGGTTTGTTTTTAATATTTGGGGTAGTTTTGTATTTTTGTCATAAAAGTGGGGTGTACAAATTTGTGTGTGGGGTGTGCAAATTTTTTCTCACTTTAAAATATCATGCTCAGATGCCCAAGGCCCAAAGAAAAAACTCAGCCCAAGGTGTTAGTTGCACACTCCCTCTCACGTGCTTAGACAACATACCAAGAGGGACTTACTCTCATTCTCACGTGTATAGACAAGGATCAATTTCTCCCTCAGCTCACTCTCTCTTTTATTCTCTCTCTCTCTGTTCTCTGTCTAAGCTTTCACTCTGACTCTCTCTCTACTCTCTCCCTCAGTTCATTGAGAAAATTTGAGGAAGACACAACCACACTCCAATCGCTGTGTTGAGGGGAAATAGTAGCATGAAAGGTGAATTTAAGAAACAGAGAAAGATAGAGGAGGGCAGTCCCTAATGAAAGAGAAGGTAAAATTACAAAATCATCTACGTATCGTTAAATTGTGCGATTTCATTTGTTATTTCATTCTATGTTGCATGTTCCATTTAATCCCAGATAGATTATATTGTTGTGTGACAAAAAATGTTGTTATCGTTAATATAAGAACAGTTATTATTGTATTCTTAATTACTTTGAGCTTTAGTTAGGAGTGTGTAATTTAAAATCGTTAAAAATCTTCTAGGTTTATGCAGGATGAAGACAACGCCAACACTCCCATGTGTAAAAATAAAAGAGGGTTCTATTCTCATATTTAATTTGTCGCTAATGATTTATATAAATTTGTTTACATATTTCTAGGTAATAAGCGCAGTCTTTCCGCCAAGAAGAACCATAATTTTTCAAAGTCCTTCAACCTATAGAAATCCAGACTCTGTTCAAAGAGTTTAGTGTTTACAAAGGGAGTTATGCCTCATAGATTGGTCAAACTAAAATCTAGTACAAAACAATACAACAATTTAGTAATTCTTCTCCTTTTGATGGTTAGAATTGTCGAAACATATATAATTTAACTAGGTCTCATCTCGTGCGTTGCACGGGTTGTTAAAATTTTAAATTATGATATTAAATATGTTAAAGTAAAGATTATTATTATTTTATTATAAAGTAAAGATTATTATTAAATAACATCATAAAATAATTATACAAAAAGGCAAGAGTTCAAATCATACCATACCCTTAAAAAAATTAATTTAAATTATTTTGTTGATAAATTTTGTATTTCCTCATATATATAAAAAATTATACATTTTATCTGAGATATTCCTTATTTATTTGATGAATAAATTAACACTTTTTATATGATTATCAACTTTATTATGATGAATCAAAATTAAATAAGAATTAAATATTTTGATTTTTTTGTTACATGGTATTATGAGCTTAATAATATCCTAGAATATCATTTACTTCATTGAATATGAATTCATTAGAAGATAATAATAATTGTTCATTTTTTAAATATTATATTTGTTTATGTATAAACCAATATTAAAGCAAAATATTCTTTATTGATTTGATGAACAAATTAAAATGTTTTTGGATTGCTTTATCACATTTATTATGATTAATTGGAATTAAATAAGAATTAAACATTCTGACTTTTTATTTATGATAATGATAATAATAATAATTTATAATTATAATTGTATAATATAATAATTATAATTTAGATTTAGAAGAATAAAAAATATGAGTAATAATTGATATTGATTTTTTTTAATTGATTAGAACATGTGGAAACTTAGATAAACTTTAATCAATATTTTTAATAAAATAATTAAATACAACGTGAGTTCCAATGGATTTATAATAAAATATGTATTTTGTTCATTTTAATTTGTGTAATATTCATACTCAGATACCAATTGAATAATAAATTAAAAACATAATACTTATATATATATATATATATATAACATACATATTTGTACCATTTTAAAAGGTACCGAATTAGTGATGTACCGCTTCACTGCTGAAACAACATGCCATCTTTTATTTCGAAAGGTATCAAGTTAGTGCAGTATACAGTTCACTGTTGAAACGACATATCATTTATGATAAAATTTTTTTTAATTATAAAAACATTAATTTTAAATTACTTGGAACACGTGGCATATATCTTATTTCTTTCCATTTTCTTAACTTTTATTCTGAGAGTTTTATTTCGTGAGAAACTTTTTGGTTTTAAGGTTTGGATTATAAAATATATAATAGCGTTTGATTTGGCTGTTGCTACACATGTACATATGTACATTGCTTTGTTTTAATGTTGATGTTTGTGATTGTGTTGCCAGTTTATAACAGTCAAGTAAATAGCATTGCTGGTTCAAATTTAGTTTGGATTCAAGAAGAAAGCAGCTCAAGTGCAGCACTCATTACTGATCGGTCAGGGATTGACTTCTCTTTATAATATTGATTTGGTTTTATGTTGTGTGAAAAATTAAATATATATAAAATAGAACGTCCTTGTTGATATATTTTCTTAGTGTATGCTATCTAATCATAGTATCTTCTTTTTCAGGGAAGAACCTATGTGCTGCAGGAATTGGCGAGGGATCAATGCATTATAAAACAACAAAACAATTGAGTGATTCTTGTCCTATTATTGGTAAGAATTCTTAAAGTTTTGGAATCAACTATCTTATCATTTTTTTATATCATATTGATGATTGTGGTTGTGTTGCCAATTGATAACAGCCAAGCCAACTCAGGTCCATCAGTACTAAATGATTAGTCAGGAATTGAAATTTTTTCATGTACTATGCCAAATGTTTTACTACTTTCTGCTTCATTAACTTCTCGATTAACTCTTAAGCTTATCTTATCAAGCAAAACCAATATATTTTATAACTTTATTTTTCTTTATATGTTTCAAAAAATTTAGTTTTAGTTATTCTAGATGATTTATTAACATCTTAATTAACTATATCATCAATAGTATAACGGTTATTAATGCTAACAACCACGACATTCACATTTGCAAGAATATATATGAACTATTTTAAAAAAATAATGGTTCATAAAAAAAAATATATTTACATTATCAAATTGTAAATTTATCCTTCAATACAATAATAAATTAATTAAATTTATTTTTAAGACAAAGATAAGTTAATTTGCATTTTTTAAAAAAAAATTATATTCTTTAAAGCTTTAGAAACTTTTTTAAAAATTTTTAAATTATTATTTTTTTTAATTACATCATAAATTTTTAAAAAAAATAGTGATTATTGTCTTTTATTGATTTTTTTCAAGTACATGATAATTTAATAAAATTAGAATTTATGATTTTAAAAAATAATTATAAAAAATTGGAGCATAGATAATTAAAAAAAGTAACATATATAGTTATTTATTTATTACTCATTAATAAAAAATATTTAAATGCAACTTATAAATAAATTTATTATTGAGATTCATATTTAAAAATTTATTTTATATATATATATATATATATATATATATATATATATGTTACTTACCCAATAGATTGCAGGTACACACAATTGCTTAATTAACACATAATGCACTCAAGCATTAAACATATTTAATACTCCTATTTTTTTTGGCTTATTTAACATTTTAGTCCCTGAACTTAGGTACTTTTTTGAAATTGGTCCTTAAACTTTTTTTTCGTTGCTTTAGGTCCTTGAACTTTGTTTAATTTTTGGAAATGGTCCTTTCGTCACTTAAGTGATGATACAGCCGACGATATGTCACTTGACTCTCACAGTATCGACGAGTGACGTGTTATGTAGAGCCACGAGACACATCATTATTTTTTTTATTGAAAAAAATAATTTATTTTAAAATTTATTAAAAGATTCGATTTTATTTAAAAAAATACAATTTTTAATTATTTTTAATAAATTTGATTTTTTTTTAATTTAAAAAATTCATGTATCATCATCTAGGACGTTGCCTATCGATTTGGTAAAGGTGACGTGGCATATTCTCAATCATATCACTACTTAAGCGACGAAAGGACCATTTCCAAAAATTAAACAAAGTTCAGGGGCCTTAAACATTCAAAAAAAAGTTTAAGGACCAATTCCAAAAGTACACCTAAGTTCAGGGACTAAAATGTTGAATAAGCCTTTTTTTTTAACCAAACCTAGTATGACACATTGATAATATTTACATCATCATTAAGATTAGAATCAAAATTTAAGACATAAAAAACTATAATCAATAAATATTTTTTATGAGTACTAAAACTAAAACTCATTAATTTTTTATTGACAAAAACAGAAAAAGATATCTAAAGCTAAAATTTTGAATTAGTCACTTTGATGCCAGAAATCAAATGTGTCCTTTTTTTTTTATTCCTCTGTTTGTTCTTATTAAAGGAATTTACTTTTTTTCTTTTGGTGGATCCTTTGTCTACCCGGCTAGGCTTCAACTTTGCATTGTTTCCCTCCAAAATGGCTTATGCACTTTTGAAAGTTTTTAGCCCTTTTCCCTCCTTGTTAAATTGCTTCAAAGTTCAAACTCCCTTTTTTAAAAATAAAAAAACTTCAAACGTCAAAACTTTAGTACATGTTTGGTATAATTGATAAAATTAGATTATAATCATTTTTATCTGTGATTATAATCCGGTAATATTACAAAAAATTATAATCTGATTATGTTTGGGTCTCTTGGCTGAAAAATGAATTTAAGCTAATCTATTTTGTTTGGATAGTGTAAATAATATTATTTTTACTTAGTAAATTAAAAAAAATGGGTATGAAGTAATAAATGAAGTTAATGTTGTTTGAGTGATAAGAGTATAATAGAAAAATTACGTGGGTCTAAAAAATAATCTACAGCTCCTATGAAGGAGATGTTAAATCTTGTTTATTTTTCCAAAAATATAATATAAAATTATAATATACATTGATAAACAAAAACATTAGATTATGATTATTTAAAGAAAAACTAAAATAAAATTATAAGCAAAAACAAACACGCTCTATAATCGCAATTTTATTACTAGATTGAATTAAAACCGCATGGGATGAATTCGACTATCAAATAATTAGACCGGTCAACCACTATACCAAACCGGTTTTAATACATACCAACACTAATAGGAATGACAAATAAAGATTTGGTTACCATATCATAACAACAAAGTAATTGGTTAGTATAGATGTAAGGAATTTATTGTTACGTAAGCAAGTGATCAAGGTTTAGATTCTCGACTCTTATAAATATAAGAGGTTTTTCTAGTTAGATTCCCGAAAGGTTTTTCATGTAAATATGAGAGGATTAGTCACTCAATTGCGCGGATTTATTGCTACTTAAGCAAGTGATCAAGGGTTAGATTCTCGACTCTTATAAATATAAGAGGTTTTTCTAATTAGATTCTCGGAATGTCTTTCTTGTAAATGCAAGAGGTTTAGTCACTCAATTGCACGGTTGAATGCCTTGAAAAACCTTAAAAAAGAATAACAATATAGTAACAATCCTGAATAAATCTTATAAAGACACGATCAAGGTTGTCAAACTCACGAATTTACCTAAACCTGTGGAGCCAAGGTAAACTCGACTTGTAAACTCCTGATTTTAAAATTAGCATCTACACAATTTTCATACCTTCCATTTCATAATTTATTTGCAATCTATCAAAGCCAAATCAATGATATTAGGATACAATAGAAGTGCATTAATTCAATTATACAATAACAAGTAAAAACAAGTAAAACTATAAGAAAATTGCATTAGTTACAGTAGCTAATTAGCTAATATGAATGCAAGCAAATCAGAAGAACCAAAAGAAGAACCAATTTCAGCAGTAGTATTAGTTAATGCAAGCAAATAAGAACCATTAACAGTAGTTCATGCAAGCTGTTGGAAACCAACAAGTGGGCTAAGCAATTACTAGAGGGGGGTGAATAGTAATTTGAAGCACTAATACCAAATATTTCAGATGAAAATTAAAGAGTGAAGCTGAAACTGAATTTTCTGAAAACAGACTCGAAATACTCGAGTCTTTTGTGAAATACTCGAGTGTTTCAGGAAGAACAACTCGAGTCTTTCGAAATATACTCGAGTGTTTCGTATCAGATGAGAGATAAACCAGAAACGAAAATTCAGCATTTCACTTTAAATCAATCCAATATAAAACAGAAACTTATATATCCAACAGAATAGCAAGAATCTAAATATCTTTTAACACTTAAATAACACTTAGATTCCTTGAACTTGCTACCTAATTGAACAAATCCTATTTCTTTGAAATGCTTTAAGTTGTTTGAGCAAGAATATAAATTGAAAGTTATAAACCAATACTCAAGCAATTTTATCTTGGTTCACTCCAACAATGAGCTACATCCAGTCCTCCTAATCACCTTAGGAGTTTCTACTATTAATCAAATTGTTAGAAATTACAAGGATTACTTGAGATAGCCTCACTCAACCTAACCCTTCAAGAGTGTACCAAACTCTTGATTTCTACCCCAATTTGATTCCGGTGACGAAGAACTCTTCTAAAGCTTCCTTGAACTCCCTTCAAGAAACTCCACCGGGCTAGGAACCTCCTAGTCTTGTGCTTGATAACCTCTCAAGACTCCAACACCCTAAGCCACTTAGGGTTTGCTTGGGAACAATCCAAGACTTTGAATGATCAAGCTTTTTGTATGTGTATTTGTTAGTGTCATTTGTAATGTTGTGGCATTTGTGTAATTAGCTGGTGTTTGACCAGGTCCAAGCAGATATTTGTAATTCCTCCTAACTACCCTGTCCCTTTATGTCTTTTCCTTCTTTAGATATTTTGTATGATAGTCATCTGAGCTTTCTATAAATAGCTCTCTCTCTGTAATCAGTTTGTTAATCAAATACAATTTCTTTTTCTCAAATCTTCTTCATTCTGTTGCTCATTTTCTCTCTTCTTTCAAACTTCATTTTCGTTTATTCTCTTTCAACAATTCAAAGATTCTTTCATGGCATCAGAAGCTTGTTTTGATCCTGAATCTGTAACAAGAACAATCACGCTTCCGCCAATAACAACAAAACTAGATGATAAGAATTACAAGGTGTGGAAGCATCAAATTAGCACTGCGATTCGAGGAGCGTGTCTTCATAAATTCATTGCACCAACTTAGCAAATTCCTCCATGTTTTCTCGGTGATGGAGATGCAGCTGCTGGAATTGTCAATCCAGAATACTTAGCTTGGGAAGCAAATGATCAACGCCTTCTTTCATGGCTTTTATCCACACTCACTGAACCAATGCTCACACGATTTGTGAGTTGCATGCATTCTTGTGAGCTTTGGCAAGCAATTCATGATCATTTCACCAATCAAAACCGTGCTCGCATACGACATTACAGATCTGAACTACGCAACACTAAAAAAGGTTCTCTCACAATTAATGAGTACCTATTGAAAATCAAAACACTAGTAGATGCTCTAAATTCTGCTGGACAACCGATTTGTGAAGCTGAGCATGTTGATATAATACTGGAAGGTCTTTCGGATGAATTTGAACCGTTCATTGTCTCAGTCACTAGCACACTTGAACCGATTTCAGTTGAAGCGCTTAGTCTCTTACTTGTTGCTCAAGAAGGTAGACTCGCTAAGCATCTAATGAATCTGATTCCAGATAGTTTTTCTGCCAATGCAACTTATGCTCGATCTTCACCGATTTCTCAATTTCCAAGTCATGTATGTTCATCTAAGGATTCTAATCAAACACTCCAAACAATCTTACCTCCTGGTTATATTCCTTCTCCTCAGTTTCAATCTAATCAGAATTTTCAGTATCAATCTCATCCAGGTTTTCAACCTGATAAACCTGTTTTTCAATACACTGTTCCTTCACAAATTCCTGGTCCTAAACCTGCTGATGATGATAATGTCAAGAACTCTGAGCAAGAAAATAATGTACCTAAAAATAACTCTGATAAAACTCAGTCAAATAGATTTAAAGGAAGATCTGGAAAATTTAATAATAGAGTTGTATGCCAAGTCTGTAAGAAATTCGGTCATGATGCAACTGTTTGCTATTACCGGTTTGATCATGTTGCTCAAGCTCAGCAACTACAGCAAACTCAGGCACTTCAGGCTCAACAAAATCAGCACAGATGCAACAGTTTTCTTCACACATGCTCATGCCTGTTCCGTTTGGCAACAATATGTATTCTGCACAGAATTCTTTTCCGTTTTCTTCATTTCCTTAAGGATTGCCACAGGCACCTGTTTCGAACCTTGTTAATCTTCTGTTTCTTAATAATGCTTACAATCCTCAATTATCTTCCTATCTGCCTCCTCCATTTCAGAATTTTCCAGGATTAACTCACACTCGTTTTTCATCTCCAATGTTTCCCTATGGTTATCCTGCCTCTACTCCTCTCTCTCATCCTGAAATGGTTAATAGTTCATCAGGTGTTCACACCACTGCTTCTACTCATCCTGCTGGTGAAAATACTAAACAAGCAATGGTTGCCATTCCAGAGATGTTTACCTCTGCTCCCTGGTTTCCGGATTCTGGTGCTACGAATCATGTAACACCTGATCTACATAATCTTCATCATAGGACTGCATTCTCTGGTGCTGATAAGTTACTCATGGGAAATGGTGCTGGTGTTGGGATTTCTCACATTGGTAACTCTACTTTTACTTCACCATTCTGTGCTAAATCTCTTGTGTTAACTGACATTCTTCATGTTCCCTCTATTGCCAAGAATCTTCTCAGTGTTAGCAGGTTTTGCAAAGATAATCATGCTTATTTTGAATTCAGTGCCACTCACTGTTTTGTGAAAATGCAGGACACCAATACTCTTCTACTTCAAGGCGTTTTGGGACCTGATGGTTTATATTGCTTTACAAGTTTTCCTTTACCTATTATGTCAGATAACAGTAATTGTAATGCTTCAGTTTTACTTGCTACTGAGAGCTCTGACAATAGTAATTGTAATAATGTTGCTTCTGCAACTTCTAGGTCCTTAGTTGATATAAGCTCTTTTCAATTTCAGCATGATAATTGTAGTAATGCTACTAATAGGAGTTTACTTATTTCTCCTATTGAGACTTGTAATAATGTTTCATCTGATTTACTTAATGATACATCTACTGATAGTTGTTCACATTTGCCTAATATTGTTCAATCGACTGATACTTCATCTATTGACTCTTGTTCTACCACATCTGATCAGTCTGCACTTAAACTTGTTAAATTGTGGCATAAAAGGCTTGGACATCCTAATTGTGATGTATTGCCTAAAGTTCTCAAGTCCTTAAATATTTCAGTTAGTCATATTAAATCTCTGCAAGTCTTTTGTGAAGCCTACTGTTTAGGCAAATTACATCGATTACCCTCCAATCCATCTAGCACTGTTTATCATGCTCCATTTGATCTCATCTATACTGACCTATGGGGGCCTGCTCATACTCTCTCCTCTACTGGTTATCGATATTACATGGCCTTTGTTGATGCTCACACTAAGTTCACTTGGTTTTATTTACTTAAAAATAAATCTGAAGCTTTTGCTACATTCTTGTCTTTTCAAAAACATGTTGAAATTCAGTATACTGCTAAAATTAAAGCAGTGCAAACAGATTGGGGTGGTGAATTTAGACCCTTTATGTCTTATCTTACTTCTCAGGGAATTCATCACAGGGTTATTTGTCCTCATACTCACCATCAGAACGGTGTTATTGAGCGCAAACATCGCTCCATTGCTGATATGGGTTTATCCTTGTTAGCTGAAGCCAATTTACCTCTTAAATTTTGGGATAATGCGTTTATTACGGCTGTTCATATCATGAATAGACTTCCTTCTGCTGCTATCGACTTTGCAGTGCCTTACACCAAATTACATAATAAACCACCTGATCTTACCTATTTGAGAACTTTCGGCTGCACATGTTTTCCTTGTTTAAGACCTTTTAATCAGTATAAACTTGATTTCAGGTCTCAAAAATCCACTTTTCTTGGTTTTTCAGATCATCACAGAGGCTATAAATGTCTTTTACCTAATGGAAAACTTATTTTAAGTAAGGATGTAATATTTGATGAATCTTCCTTTCCTTATAAGCCTCAGGTTTCTGTAGCTTTTTCTCCTCAAATTGTCTCTTCTTCATCTGCTGGTGCTCCACCTGTACCTTCATATTCATTTCCTTTGGCACCTTTTTCTCATCCTGCACCTGTTCAACTATCAGCCTCTCCAATTGTGCAAACCTCTGATACTTCCTTACCTCATTCTTCATCTGCACCTACTTCTTCCACTACACCTTCTGAAGGAATTGGGCTTTCAACATCTGTTCTGCCAGAAACTGCTCCTATTCACTCTGTAGTTTCTGATACTCCATCTACTTCACAGAATGTTCATCCTATGCAGACTCGTTCTAAATCAGGTGTTTATAAACCCAAAGCTTGGAATGTCCGGGTTCAGTTGCCTTCTTCTGTTAAAAAGGCTCTGGAAAGTCCTCAATGGACTCAAGCTATGAAGGATGAATATACAGCTCTTCTTGCGAATCATACTTGGGAATTGGTTCCTAGACCATCTCATAGGCATGCAATTGGTTGTAAATGGGTTTTCAGGATCAAAGAAAACCTTGATGGGACAGTTAATAAATACAAAGCCCGTCTTGTAGCTAAAGGATTTCATCAGCTTCATGGATTTGATTTCGATGAAACCTTTTCTCCTGTTGTGAAGGCTGCTACAATCAGATTAATTTTAACCATTGCTCTTACTAATCGTTGGTCTATTAGACAAGTTGATGTTAATAATGCTTTCTTAAATGGTTCTCTTACCAATGAGGTTTACATGGAGCAACCTCCTGGTTTTGAGGTTGAAGGGAAGTCATTAGTTTGCAAACTAAACAAAGCTCTCTATGGTCTTAAACAAGCTCCAAGAGCTTGGTTTGAAAAACTTGCTTCTGTTTTATTTGCATATCAGTTTAAGCAAAGCAAATGTGATCCCTCTCTTTTTGTGCAAACCTTTAACTCTGTTACTTTATATGTTCTCGTTTATGTAGATGACATTATAATTACTGGTAATTCAGCCACTCATATTCAACAATTGATTGATAACTTGAATTTTGCCTTTGCTTTAAAAGATCTTGGAGATTTATCCTATTTTCTAGGTATTGAAGTCACTCATCTCAAGGATGGATCTCTTCATCTTTCTCAACAGAAGTACATTAAGGATATTCTTTCCAGAGTTCAAATGGCAGAAGCAAAGGGTATCAATACTCCTATGCAAACAGGTCTGAAACTTTCTAAGCATGGCTCGAATTATTTAGAGGACCCTTCTCTCTATCGGTCTGTTGTTGGTGCTCTTCAATATGCCACCATTACTAGACCTGAGATCTCCTATAGTGTCAACAAAGCTTGTCAATTTTTAAGCCAACCTCTTGATGATCACTGGAAGTGTGTGAAAAGAATTCTGAGATATCTTAAGGGTTCAATTTCTACTGGTTTGCATTTGAGGCCAGCTTCTACTCTTGCTCTCTATGGATATTGTGATGCAGATTGGGCAAGTGACATTGATGATAGGCGTTCTACTTCAGGAGCATGTGTTTTCTTGGGTCCTAATCTCATTTCTTGGTGGGCTCGCAAGCAACAAGTTGTGGCAAGAAGCAGTACAGAAGCTGAGTACAGATCTTTGGCTCTTATTGCCACTGAGATTATGTGGTTACAGTCTTTGCTTTCTGAGTTGAAAATCACATTGCCTCACATTCCTTTTATCTATTGTGATAATCAGAGTACTGTAATGCTTTCTCATAATCCCATTCTTCACAATCGCACAAAGCATATGGAATTGGATATTTTCTTTGTGAGGGAAAAGGTTCTTAACAATCAGTTATTTGTTCATCACATCCCTGCTGATGATCAACTAGCAGATATTTTGACTAAGGCCCTTCCTGTTACAAGATTTGAAGAACTGAAGCATAAGCTAACTGTCACTGCTTTGGAATCTCTCTTTGGTTCTTAGTCTAGTTCAGATTAAGGGGAAGTTTTAGTATAATAGAAGAGTTATCTTCTTTGATAGCTGTAGTTCAGATTAAGGGGAAGTGTTAGTGTTATTTGTAATGCTGTGGCATTTGTGTAATTAGCTCGTGTTTGACCAGGTCCAATCAGATATTTGTAATTCCTCCTAACTACCCTGTCCCTTTATGTCTTTTCCTTCTTTAGATATTTTGTATGATAGTCATCTGAGCTTTCTAAAAATAGCTCTCTCTCTGTAATCAGTTTGTTAATCAAATACAATTTCTTTTTCTCAAATCTTCTTCATTCTGTTGCTCATTTTTTCTCTTCTTTCAAACTTCATTTTCGTTTATTCTCTTTCAACAATTCAAAGATTCTTTCAGTATTACTAATCTCACAATGGATTAGCACAAATAAACACAGCTCAATGTAGAAATTGAGACCTAAACTCAACTTGAGAAGAGAATAACAATATGAGTGCAAATCAATTAGCTCTAGTTGTCTTGTTTGTTCTTGTGCAAATCAAAGAGGAATTTTACAATCAAGTTCAGAAAAAATGTTCTCTAGAGTTGGATGAGACTCAAGTGCCCTAACATGGGTTTTTGAGTCTCTCCAACGTTAATTTTTGCTGACTGGACCTAAAGACTCGAGTCTTTTGGCCAATAATCGAGTCTTTTTGGCCACGAAGGAAGGATTCGTTGCACGAACAAGACTAACGGCTATATTTGCTGACCTGGCATAAATACTCGAGTGTTTTTCAGAATACTCGAGTAGATACTCGAGTCTTTCTCAAAATACTCGAGTATTTTGATCAGACATGTCAAAAATTAATTTTCCTTTTTATTTTTCTTCTCAAGTATTAATTTTGGTTAATCTCAACCTAATAATCATATTAATTATTTTATTCCTAGAAGAGATTAACTATATCTACCCACCCTCAACATAAATGAAAAAATACAATTATAATCCAATTGAGAATGAGTGAGCACTTGTCTTCTTTCTTGAATTCTTGTTGTTGTTGATGTTGCAATGACTTCAAGGCTAGATTGTTAATTACTTTGTCATCATCAAAATCTAATCCACATAATTAGGAGCATTGAATTTACAATCTCCCCCTTTTTGGTGATGACAAAATAATTAACACTTGATGAGCATGATACCACTTGAAGATGCTTACACATGAGGATACTTGTAAGGCAACTCCCCCTCACTATAGGATCCTTTTCACCTGTCTAAAAATTCAGCTTGTGCAAGAGATTATGACATTTTAATTACAGCAACAAGCTTATGGTATTTGAGTAACCAAAAAATATCAGAGTAGATACCATATCATTAAATTTAATTTAAATTGCAATCAACATTAACAAGATATAAAGCAAGTGTTATATCTCTCTCCCCCTTTTTGTCATGAGCCAAAAAGATGTTACATTTAGAGAAAAAGATCAAGGGAGGAGAGGCACAACATTTGGAAACCCCATAACCAAATATTTAAGAAAACTGAGATAAAATAAAATGAAGAGCTCCCCCTGAAGCTTTGCAATAAAAACATAATAGATTTAAAAGTGCTAACATAAAGTGCAATAAAGACATAGAGTTTCAAACACCAAACTCCCAAAATAAATAAAGTTCAACAAAAAAAGACCAACGGACTTAAAAAATAATAAAAAAAAACTCCAGAAGCAACAACATCAAAACATGGATGGAGGAGCATCATCCGGAGGAGGATAGAATCGAGAAAAGGTCGCCATCATCTCATCAAACCGTCGGTTCATCTGATCTGAGTGCTGATCCAGGCGGGAATAAAGCATAGCAGAATGTGTACCCATCCTAGCATCCAGACTCGCAATGTCATCGCGCTGGGCATCAATAACAGTCGCAAGAGAATCCACCCTCCCATCGAGGGTGTCCAGCCGCGAGATGACATTATCCCTCCACCCTGAGTTATCAAACCCAAACTGAGACCCAGTAAAATCATCAAAGTTAATCTCGTCCTCAATTGGGTGCCCACCTTTAGCCTCCGCAAATGCTGCAGCTTCTTCTTCCAATTGTTGGGCATCAACCCCTTGTTGAGCTGCAACATTTTCAGCCCTTTCCAAATTTGCTATATCAGATTGGTACAGGTACTCGCCAGAGGGTGCATGAAATTCCATGCCTTGATGTGTCAGAGTACCATTGTTTAGGCAATGCTGGTTAACATGAAGAGTCATGGACTCTTCATTGGTTGGTATAGGCACTTGGAAGTTGAACAAGAGTTTAGATACATGCATAGGATATGGCAGGGACTTAGGGTGCTTAGATCGGGCAGCAGCTAGCATCCTATCCAAAATGATGCGACACCAATTCAACTGTTCATTATTAAGAATGGCACTCACAAGCCTAAGCTCATTGTTGGTTGGTTTCGCATAGTTCGGTGAGGTTTGGGGAACTAGCTGATGGCTAACAATATAATGCAGGAAACGTAGTTCTATTTTTTATCTTGCCAAAACGTAGTTGATCCTTCCAAAATGCAATTGACAGTGCCCAAAAATGATACTGTCGTGTTGGACTACTATTTTTGGTAAAAGCAATGGTTACAACTGATTACAAGATGGTGGTGCACATAAATGTTTAGCTGAGAGCAATAATCTAAAAGCAATGGTTACAACTGGTTCGAAAACCAACAAAGCCCAACATAGTTGATAAATAATTGGGTTCCTTAAGCATAATGTCAAGAGTTCGATTCTTACTGTGGGTATGGAAAAGGCTTTGTTGGTAGAGACAAAACCCACTTTGATGATCTCTACACCTCGGAGGGGATTAATCTTCAGCTGTCGGTTGGAGGATACCCTTGATGTACAAAAAAAAAAAAAAAAAACTAGTTCCAAAGGAAGTTTTATCATCATCTCTCATATGACAACTTGTCTAGGTCAACAAAATGTCGAGGGTAAGCAAATTTCATATGGTTTCATAGATGGAACATTGCCGACTATGGGCCTAAAGAGTTATGGGATCTGAACCCCACATTTTATCCATCAACCTCGTTTTTATTTTTTATTCCAAAAATATCCCTCCCACTCTAAATCCCAAATTCTTCTTCTTCTTCCCCCTCCCCCATCTCCTTTGCGCTTTTTTTCTTCTTCTTCTTCTTCTTCTTTTTCCCCATGTCAAGCGCTGCTGCTACTGCTAAGGCCAACAAGAAGATGAAGACGAAAGAAAAATCAATTTTTCTTTTTCCACCCCTCTGTTCCATGGATCTGCCCTCTCAATCACCGTCACTCTCACTCTTGAGGAACCCTTGATGTACGCAAAAAAAAAAAAAAAACTAGTTCCAAAGGAAGTTTTATCAACATCTCTCATATGACAACTTGTGTAGGTCAACAAAATGTCGAGGGTAAGCAAATTTCATATGGTTTCATAGATGGAACATTGCCGACTATGGGCCTAAAGAGTTATGGAATTTGAACCCCACATTTTAACCATCAACCTCGTTTTTCTTTTTTATTCCAAAAATATCCCTCCCACTTTAAATCCCAAATTCTTCTTCTTCTTCCCCCTCCCCCATCTCCTTTGCGCTTTTTTTTTTTCTTCTTCTTCTTCTTCTTTTTCCCCATGTCAAGCGCTGCTGCTACTGCTAAGGCCAACAAGAAGATGAAGACGAAAGAAAAATCAATTTTTCTTCTTCCACCCCTCTGTTCCATGGATCTTCCCTCTCAATCACCGTCACTCTCACTCTTACACCACCAAATGCATGCCTAGCCACTGGGGTTAATTGGAGCCAATAATTAAGCTCGTGAATGTGTGGTAGCCTTCTTCTTCTTCTTCGGTTTCACAGCTACCTTGCCTAACTCCTTCTTCTTCGGTTTCATAGCTACCCTGCCACTACTCTCTTCATTTCTTCCCAAATTTGTATTTTTCTGAGAGGTGCTATTCGGAAAAACTTCCTGAGAGGGATCTCTCGAAAAGAAATCTACATAATTTTAAAAGGTATTTCCGACACCCTTGAGTTGGAAAAAGTCTTTCTAGCACTGGTTCGTCGGAAACGATTCGGACAATGAAAAAAAAGGTACGAGTTTATGGTGTTAAATGGAAGACGAAGATATTAGGATTTGTTAGGAAGAAAAACTGAGTAGGGTTCCAGGATAAATCCTGAAGTTCAAATTCTAGAAAATTTTATAGCTAAAGGCACTTTTGTTTTTCCCTATTAAAAATGGGATTTTGGAATAAAACTTGGAGTTCAGATTCCAAAACTCGGGCCTGAAACTCGCATCTTCGTGGACCCTTCAAGTGTTCTTTTTCCATGTCATGAGTGATAGGGAAGGTCTTATTAATATTGCAATGAAGATTTCTGAAACTAGGTACATCTAGAGGCAACTTGTCAAAGCTATGGAGGATATCATGGGTAAACATGATGGGCCTAACTCTTTGGTGATATACAATTTCTATATGGAGAGGAGGGAATAGATTCAATTTGGATAGAAATGCAAAAGCAAATTGTTGTAAACTACTGGGATTGTGTGCAGGTTTTTTTAAGCAAATTCAACATGTACAGTGACCTAGCGTATGTGTATAAAATTGCATATATACTAAGAAATCGGCGTACCGAGCAAAAAATATTGGTATTTCAGGAGGTCAACATTTGCCAAAATTTTAAAACTCGTACACTACCTTCTTATTTGCCCTAGGGTATGAACCATAAGGATAAAATAAATAAATAAATAAATAAGGGCCTTTTGGAGAAAGAGACAAGAAATATATGAGGTCAAAAGTAACAAGGGGGTAAAAAAAACTAGAACCCTTGTTTTTTGGGTTTAATAATTGCCATACCTTACACTAGTCCAGCTAGCTAAAGCCCACCAATTATCTTATGTTTAATACAGATTTACCAAAATTAAGGGAGTTCCATCACCCTCCTTAATCCTCTCATGATAATTGAGTTTGTAGTTCTTATGATGACCAATAGGAATAATAAACATTCTTAATCTTGTACACTAATTAATAACAGACTAATAACAAGGTAACTATCAAGTCACACTGTGGTCATTTAATTTCCATAAACAAAGAACGGGAGTCTAACTGTCTGCTAAATATATTGATGCTACGAAGGTGTGTGATTCAAGGACCAAGGACATCCATCGAATTTCACGCCAAAATAATTAGACAACGTAATTTTGACATGCAGTACGTGACAAAAAATAAGTAGACAGACCAAATCAGCTAGTCATTTGTCATGAGCAATATTGTTCACTCACTCATCAAATGTGAAAGGATACACACTAGCAAATTGCTTCTCTACCACTCAGTTTCTCATCATATCACAATATCTATTATTTCTCAGGGATTAATAATAACTATAATGATAAAACATCCATGACCTTTTTAATAAAACAAGTCCTTTAATTTATATAAGACTACACATTTTAGATTATACAATTGTTCCATCATCCATGGAATTGGTTCTACCAACCAAACTGACTTTGTTCAAATTACCTTCAATGTAGTGAAATTCCCAAGATCAGGGGGGGGATCTGATGGCAGTTATAGTGGCTGAAGCATAAAAAAGCTGAGAGTACTCCAGGACTTTTCTTCAACATAAGAGTTTAAAACAAGTCATGCTCAGCCAAACTTAACACTGCATCAAACATGGTTTTCCTGTACATGACTTTTGATGTCCCTCTCAGCATGTACCAATCGACTGACCTTGTTTCGATCCTCCGTATGATCAAATCGACCATGGTGGGGAGGTCCGGAGCCACGATTATGCCACCTTTTCCCCTCCACTGTTCTATCAGGTGAGCTCCCTGCTTTTCTCTTGTGGTTGCTTGACTTGGGTGAATGCAGCCCTGGGCCAACCTCATCAACTGCTGCAACCTCCCCTTCTTCCACAGAACTTGGATCCGTTTCATATGATGGCAGAAACTTCATCCCATTAACATGCTCCTCCCCATGATGTTGATGTTTTCCATGCTGCACATTCTCATAATCTGATCTGTCTGAGGGCTTAGACCAGCTTTGTCGTCTATCCTGTTTATTTTTCTCACTCTGAGCGGCCAGTTCGATTCCATCTTCGAGTTCCCTCTCAATGAGATCATCATCGTCCATGAACTCTGTTTTTTTAGTTATATGACCAGTTGCTTTCTTCCGTTTCTCTATAGCAGCCTTTAACTTGTCCTTGTCAATTTTTTTAATGGCTTCCTGTTGCGGCCGGGCAGTTGTACCATCTCTGTGATTTAGGTTTCTGCTGCTATGCTTATCAGTCAATTCAGCATCTTCCTTCATTACGCTTCTGGCAACATTGCTTTCTTGAGCCCCCTGCATGTTTTCCTTATATGGTAGAGGTTCCTGCTCAGAATGTCGATTGCCTTTGGCATCATCTCCCATTCTATGTTTCATTTCTGTGCTCTCATAATCACCATTTTTACCATGATTTGATACAGGGCGCCCGACATGATTAGCAGCAGATGACACAAATTCATTCTTAGATGCTGCAGGTTTTGAAGTTTCAAGACCTGAACTTGTGGCTTCAGTATGCAGATTACTTTTCGTGGTCGTAGTTTCATCATTGCTGGCTTGAGCTTTTGCCGTTGTTCGATTACCACTTGCTGCAGTTCCTTCAACATCATTGGATGGTGCAATTCGGTTCTGTTCATACAGCTCCAACATTTGATTACTAACTTCTGCAAAAAGTAAAGGTACAGTGTTAGGTCTTTCCTGATAATGAATATTGATTATTAGCTAGGTTGCACTGGTCTACTCAAATACTTCAAAAACAAGAATCTTGTTAAGATACCACCAGACCCAAAAAAAAGATAAAAAAAGCAAAAGGAGGAAAAAATGAGTATGACAAAGAGATAGTACTTTTACTTCTCATTTCTTTTATACCACTAGTACTAAAAAAGAAGACACCAACCCTCCAACTGGCGTGGGGTGACATCAAACTCTTGCCACCAGACCTTCTCCCCATCTGATGGAAGCTTCACCTTAAGGAACTTTGCAGCAAGAAATATGGCTCCAGCAGCAATATGATGGGGCTTAAATTGCAAGCAAAGAGAAGTCCGAAGTCTGCATACACATCCTTATTTTCAGCAGGAAAGAAAAATCAAAGGCCACTGGCCATAGCAAAAAGAGTGTAATCTTCATACCCATCATTTACAAAATTCCACGCAACTTGAGCAAGGGCATTTTGAGCAACTTTGAATTTCTTTATTGCCTCAACAAGTGGTTTATAAGGATGATGCACATTAAAATCAAAACCAATAGTCGCAAGAACAACCCTCTCTGCAAGTAAAATTAATTCTTTCTGCTGCTCATACACTTCCTGTGTCACAGTTTCAAGTAAGAATAATTGTGTTAGAAGAAAATCATAGAACAATCAAGAGCAAGGAATAAAATTAAAATTTCAAGAGTTGCCCAAAACTTAAATACAGAAGAAATACTGGAAAAAGTTTTCAGTTCAGAAATTGTCACTTGCACTAGCCTACTGTAAAAGCAACTAACATGTTCCATGACAAAAATGTCGGGAAAAGATAAGAACATTGAACCCAGTGAACTAAATCAATTAATGTATTATATATATATATATATATATATATATATATATATTGCAGGTAATTCAATGATAGAAGTGGTTGCTTGATATGGTGAGCATATGAATATATGATATTACCTTTTGTTTGATTCTCTGAACAGCTGATGGATCCTTCTTATTTATAATTTCATATGAAACAAGAATCACATCTTTTAGAGGCCGAGGGGTTTCTTCAACCTTCCCAGCAAGAAACATGCACACTGTTGCAATGATCTGCAAAACATGTTAAGTTAATAATTATGACCAGATGTCAAATTTAACATTCCATTACATGTATAATACAACATCCACATAACCACATCTTTGAAAAGATAAAAATTATGACACAAGAAATCTATTTATTTTCCAAATGAAGAAAAAAAGATAATACTACAAACAACACAAAGGCTTACTGAAAAATAGGAATCACTCACAGGATTTCTCATTCAGATTTCAAAGGAATGCTAACTACAGCTAAAATACTTTTATATGTTAGCTCAATGTAGTGGTACCATATTTTGAAAAATATAAGCATACAAAGTAAAGCGAATCTTCAGCAATAGCCAATTTATACCAAGTAATAAAAAACAAATGAGCTTTTTCTTCTTTTTCTTCTTTTCTTCTCAAATGGCATTTCCTACCCTATCAAGAATTGGCATAGTCAATTCCTAGGCAGAATTAACTCCACATATTTTATTCATGCTCAACCAATCTTGTCTAAATACATGTTCCAGTTTCCACTACCCTCTATAATTCTACCTTAAGTGTCTACATCATTCCCTAGCTTTCACGGATAACAGGACACGTACTGTCTTAAATCCTCAAGAGCTCATTTGTTTTAGATTGTAGAGGCCACAAACAGACATTTAATGCTTTCCAATGAGCATGTAATCAAAGGAAGACGAGACTTCCTTCTCTAAAATGCTGGTTTGCAATGAGAGAAAGGTAAACTAAACAGACTATATGTCTTTCGTGCCATGGAATTTGCAATAGTTATAAGGACATTATCAACAGAAGTAAGTAGATATATTTGAATGAAGATCCAAGAGAGTGCTACCCATGTATACTATTGAATGTATTAAAAATTACACATCAAAGGAGAAAATAACCAATTGATGCATTCAAAGAGGAAAACAAAGCAATAAATAAAAAACGCAATATTAAACAAATTCAATTATACGATAAGATATGGAGAAAAAGGAGTTTCTGCAAGTCTTGGTCATGCATGGCCAACTTTGGTTTGATTTTGAAATTTTACATGATAACAATTTCCCTTAAAAATATGTGTGCCCCAGAGTTATTCATTAGTCAAGCATATTATTGTTTATTCAACTATGATGAACTAGAGTCCTCAAACAGAAGGGTCTAAATACAATGCCAAAAATTCTGCAAAGCATGTATTAATCACCAACACCCCTAAAAGTTTAATGTGTTAGGTGAAGGCTCGTGAATGACTTTATAGTTTATATCTAACAAGTCCCCTCATGCAAGAGCTCTTATTTAGGCTTGAAGCATGGACAGACAGCAGCACGCCCACCCTACATTGTGCTGACTTATTACCTAGAAGAATGGAGACAGCAAGGATCGAAGTCCTTCCTACTTAGTCATTGGGGTGCTATTCACCATATCAAAAACCAACTATCGCAAAAGCTTAAGTTGTCAGGTGAAGACTCATGAATGGTTTTATATCTAATGGCATAAATTTGGACTTGCTACCACTGTTTTTCGAAATACATAAAAATGCATATATTTATGCACAGTTAAAACAGAGAAGGGGACAATCATAATATGCAAGTGACAAAAATAATTGAGCCTTATCCCTCTAGGAGGGATCAATGCATGGAAAAATAGATGCCATTGAAAATGAATATATGCAAGTTATTATAACAAAATACAGACTCACCCTCCTGTCATTCTTTGCATGGGATTGCCTAAGAAAGAATCGATGACAAAAGATTATTGCTGTGGCAATAGTAACCTGTGGTCTGCAGCACAATTAGATCGGTATCAGCAACATGATGAATTGAGCAGTGTTTCTTCAGTGGTATTTATTAATAATTTTACTACGATGAGAGATAACCATAAAAAATTTCACTAAATTACCAGAAACATAAATATATAAACAAGTTGAGATACACCTAATGTGCTCCTATGCTCTAACAAAGAAACAAATCATTGCTAACACAACCTTGCTTTCCAAATTTAAACAGTTTCCCACCAGACACCGTTGAACAAAGAGAGAAATCAAAAAATTAATAATAAACTGTCTTAAAGTGACAAATCATGGAAGCAAGGGTCCATGCAGTTTAGATATAGCAAATGCAGCAACAAAAAGATAGCTCAGATGGACATATAAACTCACACTTTAAGTCTCATGCCTAAATCTTGCAGAAATGTACAGTATGCTTTGCGTAGGTAAGTCTCTTTCTTCAAATCTATGCCATCTTGTTTGGAAGGTGAATTTTCTTCAATCTCTTTCTTAGAAAAGTACCAACGAGAACCATCCTCCAGATTATCTTCAGAGTATATTTGAGAACCACCTTGATATGTTCCATTATGAGAGATATCGCCAAGCAACAATCCAGCCATGATAATGAAAGCTGATAAACTTGGTCTGGATTGTTGTATATGTGTATAAATGTCACAGCATAAGAATAAGCCACTGCTATCGAACTGTTCCCTGTCCATTAAAATACAAGTATGATTAGTCAAAGAGGTAATGTTCTAATGTGCAAAGTAAATAAATTATAATATAATCCCCAATTATATTACACATTTGCTAGCTAGTAAGTTATACGTTCACAATTTTTCTTTTCCAATCAGAAGTCAATCAGATATAAATAACAATGACTGCCGAATTTTTCTTCCCATATAAGCCAATCTCGGATCGGGTTGATACTAAGACAGCCAATTTTGAAATAAACTGAAGGTATGCCTGTACAAAAGTTGCCCCCAAATCCTATCAATTCTCAACATCAAGATGGACAGGAGTAAAATATGTTAAAATATTTCATATCAGCATGCAACTATGCATAAGAAATTTCTTTAGATTTTAGAATCTTGCCTCCATATGCCACAACTTATTTTATCTTTCATCATAAAATATAAATATTTCATGTACCTAGAGTCGAACCCTCCTATTTGACACCTGCTACTACAACTAATTTCCCCAAACATAGTAACTTGCAAGCGACGAAGCATAGATAACATGGCCAGCTCTCATTTCCAGCATCGACTGTCCAGGGCATGCTATGTCCAGTATTGACACAGATACAGCTGGATCCACATGATGCCATTTATATATTTCCTTTTTTATGTTTGCTAATCAGCCACAACTAGGATGATGTGGAAATAGTGGAAGATGGTCGCTATTGAGAACGTGTCACAACCAGATAGTGAATGATGATTAAAGTTCAAGTGTTTCAAAAGTGAAGGATGCTTGATAATTTCACATAGCATGTGATGTTGATAGAAGTGGACCCAATTGAATGCGAAATATGGTTTTTAACTTTTTATATCAATAAATACAGTGATTACAAGTGTAGAACATTGTGATTAAAGAACTCTTCCTCTCCACTCAAAATATTCGAGAGACCTGGAACTCTCCCTCACTCAAAGCAATTGTCTTTCAATTACTCATATTCCACATAACTAACTCCAGCTGTCCGCTATAACAGTTACTACTGTTATTTCTGTGAATGACACAGCAACACTTGTGATTAACAGAATTTGTCCTAACCCCTATGGTAGCAAAGCTCAAGTATCTGACAGACATCTAGGTCTGGGTGAGGCTCTGGCATCGGCCAATTGCAAATAATCCTCTCAGATCTTTAAAATCATTGTATCGTAATGGTTTATATTTTTTATGCTTCTGGTAAAGTTTTACGTGTTCAACGACAGCATGACGACAAGGTAAGGATTTGTTCTGAAAAGTCAACAATAAATTCATATAATATGGAAAACGAGGTTTGAAATTTTGTTCCTTCACAAAACCCCACAACCGCAATAGCAACACATGTTCTTCATAATGTTTCTCTTTCCTACCGGTCAATGAACTTTATAATGACATGCCACAACATAAGCAATAGTAAACAATACAAAATGCTAAAAAAACAAAAGTTTGGAGCCTGGAGTGCATGTTATAAGATATGTTTTGGATAAGGAATTTCCATTGTTTCTAAAGAAAAACACGTGTCTCATGCCAAGTTTTTGATGGTCAATACAAGGGACAAGCTCATGATTGCTATTGCAAGCAAGAGGCCCATCAAGATGTGCTGCAATGTGCAAACAGTATAAGGTTTAAAAGGTACAAAAAAATGCAATTGACACTTGACTTCAAGGTGGTGGGGAATGGGGATCACTAAACATAATTAACACACAAACTACCCTATTGTAATCACATCAAGATATCATAAAACCGGTAAAGAGCATGTTTAAATTAAAAGCTTCAACAAAGTCAGAATCTAATTCTCATCTTTAACACAATAAACACCTTCCTTAAGAAACATTCTCATTCACATCACAATATCACATAAGACATGGAAATTATACATAATTCCAACACCAGGCCATATATAGCCAAATTTCATTTCACCTCATTCCGACAACTTAAAGTCACATGGAAAAAAACCAAACAACTTCATAATTACAAGTAAACAACATATGATCTAAATTGACAAAACAAGGTTTTGACAGATACCTATTTCTTCAAACAGAGAAACAAATCATAAATATAACTCAAAAAAAGTAAAAATAACTTTCTTATCACACTTCAAAAATAAAAATTATATATTTAAAAAAAAAACAATTTTGTAAACAGAAAATTACAAGAAACAAAGACATATAGCAAGTTAACAACATCTCAAACCCCCCAATTCAACTTTAATATTCTTAAGCTCATGGGTACTCCAAAAGGTTAAAAATTTAACGATCACACAAAAAACCCAGTTCCCAAATATCATCAATTTAGGAGAAAACCCCAAATATCCAAATACAATTATTATCTACGAAAACAAATCGTGTAAAAAAGCAAACTTTAAGTCAAAGGGCGTAAAAGGGTTAATGAGATAAGTCAGAAAAACCATACCTTTCAGTGCGATAAGAGATTTCGATGAGAGCGATGCATATCTTCCGTTGCAAGTGCTGAACTTGAAACCGAAATCAGAGAGAGAGAGAGAGAGGTGCGGCGTAAAACAGAGCAAAGAGAAGAAAAGGAGCAACTACACAGTAACAGCAAAACCACGACCGAAACAACTCAACACTCTTAAAACACTGATATTTATTTCTTCTTTCTGCTTTTTAACCTTTTTAGGTTTTAGAGAGACATTACTTTCTAAGGTTTTTCCTTTTTTTTTTAATAATATATTTATTTATTATTATTATTAAAAATAAAAATCCCACATATTTATATTTTAAATTTGTTTTTTTTAAGGTTTAGATACTTTTTTTTTTAATATTGAAATGAGGTTTTTTCTTCTTTCCTTTTTTAGCATAGGGTAGAAAATGTATTACTTGGACAACTTGACATTTAATGTTCCGTAACTTTGACAATTGAATTAAATTTTGAAGACGATTTTTTCAATGCTAACATTGAATTAAAGACTCGAAGGTTGAAAGCATAGCCACAAACCAACAAGGCACTCGGGAGCCGACCATAACGAAGATGCTTAGCCAGGTACTCAGAAATTAAATTTTGAAGACGATTTTATCATTGGTAACATCGAACTGTAGACTTGAAGGTTAAAAGCAAAGCCACAAACCAACAAGGCACTCAGGAACCGGCCATAACGGAGATGCTTAGCAAGGCACTCAGGAACTAAATTTTGAAGGCGATTAAATTACCTTTCGAGCAACCATAATGGAGATGCTTAGCAAGTTCAAAAACCACAAAGTGACACTTGTCACTTTCATTTACAGCGGTAAGTTGATATATCATTATTCAAAAACAGACATCGTATATATTAATAAAAAATATAAATAGGCTTACAAAATCAATTTACAAATAAGTTTATACAAAAAAATTTTACAATTAGCACTTCCCTCCATGTAGCGTTATGATCTTGGATTACTTTTTCATCAAAGACAATTGAGGATAATAATTTGTTTCCATCCAAGTACTCTATTTTGGCTTCTCCTGAGTCAAGAGAATCAATATCCTTTTATGTCTCCATTACCTTGCTCTATAAAAGTTTCACCAGAAAGTAGGCTTTGCCCCACTTTAGGTTCTCCGGTGGTGTTATGGGATCTAGTGGTTTTTCGGGAGGCATGTTTCCATCCTTCGCCATGAACACAAAATTCTCTTGCTCGTTCATGCACATAAAGAAATTTAGTTTAGCGCTTGGGGAATGCTTCCATGCCTTCTAGTGAAAGAAGGCATTAATGCTAATCAAATTGGATCAATTATATGTTGACATTTGTATTAAATTTATACAATCATCATTTTATATGTCAACTTATGTGTCATATTTAAGGATTAATTTGCAAATTTTTAAACCTTTAACTTAACCATGATTACAAATAAAAAATTAAAAAAAAAACAAAAACAAAACAAAATTCTAACCTAATCCTAATCAAGTTAACACACTTCACTGCAGACTTCAGTTACAACTTACAACTAATTCCAGGATTCAATCTTCGAGAGAGAACTAACCCCAGTTGTCGCGAACCCCAGCCGTCGCCGTTGCGTGAGAAGTCGTCCCACTCTAGTGTCGCCGTACCAGTCGCTCCAATCATCGCGTGAGAAGCAGCCCCGTCTTCCCAGTCCCGCCATCACAATGTGGAATAACTCTGATGTCAATTTCAAGTTGATGGAGACGCCATAATTATGTCTAAAGTTTGATTAATTCTTGAATGTAAAAAACTTGATACAGTAGGTATCTGGTGCCGCCACTGATAGATGGCAAATTGCTTTAGTATTTTGTAGAGATTATGATCTGGATGTTTGTTTAGCACTTTAGCATTTATCTTAAACTTGATTCATTTGAATCTTAGTTGTGTCAATTCATTGCAATGAATGTTTTTCGTTCTTATGATGTCTCCATTTCTTCTTTTTTTACTTGAAGATGATGATTGTTTCTTCAAATCCTCGGGTGTATGTGCCTATGAGGTTGACTTAATTTGTAAACAAGAAGGAGATTTAATTTTTTTTAATCATAAATAAAAAAAAGAGTAGAACATATATATAAACAGAGAAGTTGGAAAAGACGAAGATCTAATTATGAACATAGAGATCAGAAACCAGAGAAAAGATGAGGATGAATTTGTTTTTTTTATAATTAAAAATAAAAAGTTAATTTAATTTTAATCATGTTGAGTTAAATTTTTAAAATTTGCAAAAAAAGACCTTATTATATGACACATAAGAAGACAACCAAGAGCTGATTGTGCAAAAATATCTGACATGTCATTCTGTGATTGATAGGATTAAAGATGACATTGGTGCCTTTTAAAACAAAAATGGCACCAAAACAATTCCCTTAGCGCTTTTTGCTTGCAATTTGCTATTTTTTATTGATTACTCTTTGCTATCGCATGTCCTTTACGGTATCTCTTATAGTTTGTGAGAAGCTTGTCATGATTCAACTTTCATTTTTTTTTAAAGGAGAAAATACATTTGTTTTAAAAAGGAGCTATCCAATACACAAGATAGACAAACATAGCATGCTCTAAAAAAGCAATCTCCACCAAAGAAACCAAAACCCACCAGATTTTAAATTAAACTAAAACTACCATATATGCACTAATAGTTTTTGTTTTTGGCCCCAACTATTTCGTGAGAAATACCAAAATATCCCTAACTGAAAATATTTTCCAATTTCGGGATGTTGAAAATAAAAAAGCATTTCGACAAGTGCTTATCAGAATTATGTTCTGATTCATCAATGTACACTTCAGACTACAAATCAACTCTCGAAAATAGTTTTGTCTCTCTTTTTATCCCCTCTCCGCAACATCCACCTCACTAGTTTAATCATCTCCTCTTAGATCCCCGATTAATCCTGATGAGAAGTTTACGTGGCCATTAGAAGGGTAAAAGCTGGACACTATGTTGGGGAAAGTGGTTCAAAACCGAGGCAAGGAGTTTAATCCTTTTAGAGTCGATCCTCGTTGGAATTTCTAGGTCTCACTAGAACTGCTCTTGTGGATTTCAATAAAAATTGGTTTGGCTTCCATGATGCATTAGTATTTGAAAAAGCATATGAATTATATCATCATGGGAAATGAGATTAGTTTGTTACTCCTACTGATCAGAAGTCCATTCTTTGTGCATGGATTGCTCGAGCATATGATTACAAAATGAACAATTTCATTGGTGAAAATCTGCAAAAGTTAGGGGTGTGAAAATTGTATTTGAACTTCAGGAAAAAGATCGAAAGCATCATAAATTTGTGTTTAATTTGAATAACATTACTAATTTTGCACTTCTGACACTAGTTCTGTAAATGGGAACACAATTCTAATACGTTTAAGTTAGAATGTAGTTTTTTTTTTTTAAATTTCAACACCCCAAAATTGAAAAATATTTAAAAATAAGGGTATTTTAATATTTTCCAGAAATTAATAAGGCCAAAAATGAAAGAATGGGATCCAAAAACTCATGGACTAAATAACCCCCAAAAAAAAAATCAAGCCCAATGCATTACATATATTTATTTAAAGGATAAAATATATTTATTTAAAGCAAAAGCATGAGACAAGCTTGTCATAATTCATCTTCCATAGATTTTTTGAAAAGAGAAAATATATTTATTTTAAAAAAGAGCCATCAAATACACACGATATACAAACTTAACAAGCTCTCAAAAATGTAAACCCCACCATAGAAACCCAAACCCACCAGATTTTGAACTAAAACCTACCATGGACTAAAACCCCGACCCAACAATAAAACAAATACAAGAAGGGTTTTAGTTTATTGACACCCCCACTTAATCACTTGACCCCCTTTTTTTGCCAAAAATCAAAATTGACCTTCTTTTTTTAGGTTTATCGGTTGATCGCGGGGGGCCAGCGAGCTACAGAATTTCACACTCTCGCTGGGGCCTCAGCGAGCATTCGAAAAAAGAAAAAAAAAGAGCTCGCGAGCTACACAATTTCACACTCACGTTGGGGCCTCAGCGGAATTCTATGAACAATATTTTCCTGAAGAATATTAATGCTTGTATTTACTTGGGCTCCCTTTGTAGGTGATGAATGAAAGACCTGGACATATCCCAATGCACACGATTCCTGAAAACATGCAAAAACAACTAGAATGGTGTAACAAAGCACCTTTCTACACTCTTGGTCCCTTAACAATTGATTTTGCTCCTGCTTATGATCACATCACCTCTGCAAATGGTGCTACCAATATTGGGGCACTGGGTACTGCTCCTCTCTGTTATGTGACTCCAAAAGAACACCTTGGATTACCGAACCGGGATGATGTGAAGGCTGGAGTTATAACATACAAGAGTCACCCTCATGCTCAAGCCTGGGATGATGCACTAACCGAGGTGGCATTTATTGCACCCTCTGCTCCATGTGTGGCCCTAAATTATGCTCCATGAAGATAACCGAGGATGTGCGCAAGTATGCATAGAAACATGGCTATGGTGATGCTGAGGAAGCCTTACAACAAGGGATTGGAGGCTATGAGTGTTGAGTTTTGAGCTGCCAAGAAAACTATCAGTGGAAGGGGCCATAATTTCACACTCACGCTATGGCCTCAACGAGAATTCGAAAAAGAAAAAAAAAATATAGGTCACGGAGGGGTCAGCGAGTTATGTAAAATTACATACTCGCTAACCCCTGAGCGAGCTATTCTAATGGCATAAATCACTTAGCTCGCTCCAGGGTCAGCGAGTATGTAAATTTATATAGCTCCCTGACCCCTCGGCGAGTTATATTTTTTTTTCACTTTTTGAATTCTCGCTCAGGCCCCAACGAGTGTGTTATAAACCCAGAAAAAGGACAATTTTGAGTTTTGGCAAAAAAAAAAGATCAAATAATTAAATTGGGAGTTAATAAACTAAAACCCTTGTGGATTAAGCTAAAAGCCTCAAGCTTAAAAAAACTACCAGACTCCAAACCTTTTTCCATACATTAGTTTAGACCATTTTCCTGCATTGTCAAACATCACTTTTAGACAAGGAGAATAGGGTGATGAAAAAATTTGCAACACCCCAATTTACTAAATTTAATTTGGCTAAATAATGAAAAGAAGTTGAATACTTTTTCCAAAGACTTGCTTCAAGCATAATCATATTCAACACAATTTCTTTTTCAAATATACAAACTTTTCGGTATTTAAGGCTCAAATACACTCTTAATTAGGCTATCACCAGCTTCATTCAGAATAAAATGCTAGAAAATTCATACTGAAAACCGAAACCAAAACCTCTCATTATGAGAACTAATTATTCTTTTAATACCCATGTATTAAACGAGTACAAATGCTAGTAATGATAGTTTTATAAAGCAAAGACGAAAGTTCTACACGTAATCATAAAATAAACAAATATTTCAATGCGACGATAAAATCTTATTCATTATCCAATCAAGCAAAACATACTACTCATGTAAAAATAAAGAATGTACTAGATCTTTATAGAGTTCAACTGAAGCACTTGCAGTTGATAATTTTGCAACAAGTTGAACCTTTTCTTCTCTCCCACTTTCTTCGTTCTTCTTGGTGTGCATCTTTGACATGTTGCAGCTCTTTCTCTGTTTCTATTGCAATATTATTATGCATTATTGTCAACCATTCTTTATGCAGCCACTTAAATTTGGCTTCCCAATTGACCAATATTGCCTTACAACTTTCATCACACTCTTCACAATAGCATTATTCTCTTTTCATGCTGTTTCTGCACCTATACCTCGCTTCTTTTTCTTCTCTTTCAGCTTCTTCTAGCTCTTGTGTCCACAGTTTCACCATTGTCATGAATCATGATCATCTTTGACATTCTTGTTGTTATTGATGACATGTTGCTAATAACATTATTTTATTATTATTATTATAAAGATATAAAGATAATTATGATGACATGATCGACGATGTAACTTTTTCTTCACATACACATAATAATCTTATAAAATTTTACTGCAATAATAAAATACTTACATCAATAATGTTAGGTGAACATCCGAAATAGACATTTGTATTTAACATTTGTTTATCTTATATGAAAAAATAAAAAGTAACGTTAGATACAGATGTCAATTATGGATGTTTATATAACACTACTACTCTAGTTAGATATCTAATCTTATAAGAAATAAACATAAATATCCATACATATACATGTATATATGTTTTTGAGTATTATTAGGGTGTGTTATTACAAGCCTAACCCACATTCACATTCACATTCTTCTCTTGCACCGCCTAGGTTTCATATATCAATAGGAAGATTTTCAATACAAGGGATCTCAAACCTACATCAATCAACGACCATCATTTCAAATACTCTTTTGTGTCGAACCTTGGCTCTGATATCATTTTTGATGATCTTAGGGAGCCTAATCACCTTGGAATCATGTTTCATGGGTTAAGTGAAGAATATTAATTACACAAGTGAACCACCCCAAAACCTTAATGTAGAAGCTTCATGGGTATTTAATTTCCACTTACAGTACATATTCTCCAATTAATACATGGGCCTTAATCAACATATTATAAAATAGGAGAAGTTGAGGGCATTTTTGTCATTTTCATTTTCCCTCCTTCATCCTTACTTTTCCCTCCAAATTTGTTTGTCCGTGCATCGCACGGGAATAAATATTTATCTTAAGTTATTTTTAGTAAATTTTCATTACTACAATTTGGATTACACATAAATATAAAAATTGCCCACAAACATACAATTTGCATTTCGATATTATTACAATTTGCACGGGTTATTAATGATCTTTTCAAAAGGAAATAATTTGAACCAAATATTGACATAAAAAATATATAATGCCTAAACGACCCGTCATATGATAATTAACCAGAAAAAAAACGAATATAATGTTGTAATTTCAGAAATTCTAATACAAACAAGTCATAATATAGGCAAATTGGTATTAAACATTTAAACAGAGCATCATTATGAATAATAAATTTTGGGTACAACGGAAAAACCGGATATATAAGTAATAAAGATGAACTATAATTTGGTATAATGATTTAGCTTAATACAATCAAATATTTACTCAGTCATGAATTCAAATTTAAAAAAATCCAAAAAATTTATACAATATGTTGCAATTTAAATTGTGAAAAATAATGATGCGTTATTTTATACTTTAGACAATATACTTATTTACAATTATGAAGTTCTAATACAAGCAAGTAATTTGAAAGTTCGAATCTTATAAACACGAATTAATTAAAAGTGTGAAAACAGGTCTTATAATTTGGGACAGATGTAACAATAATAATGATGATAATGATGATATATATGGTAAAAAAAATAGTTGCATTTGGACTTGCAAAACGAATTACTAACAAAATGCATTTGGAATGATGGATTAAATAAAACAAAAATCAAAATGAGTTGGATTTTTTTTAATATAAGAAATTATGTTGTTAATTAAAATTAGAAATCGCATAGTTGATACATTATTAGTTAATTTTTATTATTTTCCCTCCTTCATCCTTACTTTTCCCTCCAAATTTGTTTGTCCGTGCATCGCACGAGAATAAATATTTATCTTAAGTTATTTTTAGTAAATTTTCATTACTACAATTTGGATTACACATAAATATAAAAATTGCCCACAAACATACAATTTTCATTTCGATATTATTACAATTTGCACGGGTTATTAATGATCTTTTCAAAAGGAAATAATTTGAACCAAATATTGACATAAAAAATATATAATGCCTAAACGACCCGTCATATGATAATTAACCAGAAAAAAACGAATATAATGTTGTAATTTCAGAAATTCTAATACAAACAAGTCATAATATAGGCAAATTGGTATTAAACATTTAAACAGAGCATCATTATAAATAATAAATTTTGGGTACAACGGAAAAAACGGATATATAAGTAATAAAGATGAACTATAATTTGGTATAATGATTTAGCTTAATACAATCAAATATTTACTCAGTCATGAATTCAAATTTAAAAAAATCCAAAAAATTTATACAATATGTTGCAATTTAAATTGTGAAAAATAATGATGCGTTATTTTATACTTTAGACAATATACTTATTTACAATTATGAAGTTCTAATACAAGCAAGTAATTTGAAAGTTCGAATCTTATAAACACGAATTAATTAAAAGTGTGAAAACAGGTCTTATATTTTGGGACAGATGTAACAATAATAATGATGATGATGATGATATATATGGTAAAAAAAAATAGTTGCATTTGGACTTGCAAAACGAATTACTAACAAAATGCATTTGGAATGATGGATTAAATAAAACAAAAATCAAAATGAGTTGGATTTTTTTTTTAATATAAGAAATTATGTTGTTAATTAAAATTAGAAATCGCATAGTTGATACATTATTAGTTAATTTTTATTAATGAAAAAGTTGGTAGCTGAAACTAGATTCAAAGACTAATGTTTATGACTATTCATTTCTAAATACATGTAAATCATTTTTATAAAAAGTTCATATTAACTTATTATTTAAAAAGACATATTTCAAAAATCTATAATCAAATTTTTTTTAAAAAAAAAATTTAAACCCGTGTCGCACGGGTAAAATTACTAGTACATATCCAACGGAAGACTACTTTTTCTCGTCTTACTTGGAATACATAACAAAAAAAAATAAAGGTCCCATTTTTTCAATAAAAATTTCATTTTTATAATTTGATTCGTTAATCAAATGCAAAAGAAAGTAAATTTCGGTATATATTTTCGTTGTTATTCTAAAAGAAAAGCCCAAAGTCGAAAAAGCACAAGATTTTGCAAGGCATTAATAATTTTATCAAAATTAATAATTTTTGTTACAATCTATTAATTTTATGAGAAAATAGATAATGTATCAACTGTATAAAGTTTTTTACACCATCAATTCATTTGTATTAATTTTATATAAAAGTCAACTACCATAATAACATAAATGATTAGTGATAAAATGATACAATGTCAGTATACACTATTAATCTCTAATTTTATTAATCTTGTTTTTCTTATAAAAAAGCAATCTATTAACACAGCACGAGCGGAGGCAAGGAACCAGTACAAGCTAAGCCATCAAAAGATTGATAGTGTACACAATTATTATAAGTGGCACGCAGCATTGTGCAAGCTAAGCAAGCACCTAAAAAGAATCTAATGCAGCAGAATAAATATGCAGTAACAGTATAAAAAACTCCCTAAGATTTAAGAATGAGACTAATTTCATTAATCTTGTTATTGTCACTTCCCTTTCTTTTGAGACACGTTCTCCTCCAAGATTAATTTTTTTTTTCCACAAATAAAGAACCTAACTCAAAGAGAAGACAAAATTACAATAACAAGATTCGCCAATAAATAATAATAATAATAATAATGATGATGATGATGATGATGGACCCATACAATTAAAAATTACTCCATACACAATAATAATTATTACTCCATTCAAGAAAAGTACTTAATTACACGTGTAAACTGCATTATTCAGTCCAGAAGCCAAGTACTTAAACGTGCATCATCACTACTACTATATTAAGGAGGAAGCACAGTCCGCGTAAGACAGCCCAGTTGGTGGCTACAGGGACACTTAGGATTTTCCTCTCTCCCAGGTCATGGGTTCTAGTCCCAGACCTCCCATGTAAACCAAAAAAAAAAAAAGGAGGAAGCACACCTCAAGGACTACGAAAATCCAAATCATGACTACATACAGTTAGGGGTGAGCGTGGGACGAGTTGGAACGGGTTTGGTGTGGTCGTAACCCGACCCGAAAATATTAACAAGGTCAATTTTTAAACTCGTACCCGTCCCTAAACCCGAAAAAAAAACCCGAATATATGTGGGTCTAAGTAGGACGGGTCAAGATGATGACGAGTTCGGGTTGACCCGGACAAGAATCACAAGCCTAAAAGTGGGATTAAAGTAAAGCAAGTCATTACTTCAGAAGGAGGGCATACTTAACCATATCACACAGAAGGAGGGTAGTTAGGTTTCTTGAAACTTTAAAAAAATACTTCAACATTACAATCTTACCCTCTTAACTTGCATTGAGAATTTCACAATGTATTACTTCACATTAATGGGCAAAGGGCAAATAAGAGAAAATAGCAATAAATGCCTCCTAGAAAATACAAAGTGACTTATAAATAGGACGAAAGAATTCTTCTAGAATGTGACTTATAAATAGGACCGGAGGGAGTACTAAGTTTCGATGTAAACAAAAAAAACTATGCTAAATTTAGATTCAAGATTTCACTTATGGCTACAAAAAATAATTGAACTAGGGAAATATTGTTTACAAAATGTCATTTATATAATATCGTACAACAAAGATATGAAAATGAGACTTTTGGTAGTAAAGTCAAGTAATAAAGTGTCACTTAATAAATAAATAAAAAGTAATTAAATTGCTAAGTTAGAAATGACGTCATTTAATATATGATGTATTGTATAAATATATAATATAAAAATAAAATAAAAACATGTTTACATCATTAATATATATATATAAAAAATGTTTACATATATCGGGTTGTATTGGGTGACCTTGAGGCAAACCCAAACCCGACCCGTACCCGGTGTCGATGGATAGCTTTATTTGGACCGAACCTGTCTCCTTTTCACATATGAGACCGGGTCCAACCCGACCCGAACCAACCGGGTTCGGTCCGGATCATCGGTCGGTCCGGGTCCTGCACACCCCTACATACAGTAGAGTTGTAGTTGCTATAACGGTCGTTGTTACCACTCTGAACCCTAGGTCGAGCACAGCACAGGGATATGCCCCCAGGTATCTAGCTGAGACCGGCCACATCGCCAGGAACGCGCCGAGAACGTTCCGTGACACGTCTACGGATGTCCCAACCGACTTACCAGTACAAGATCAGGACAAGGTGACTCAACGTTCTTATCCCAATACAGCTCATATCCAGGCTAGCCCTAATGGGCCTCCCTTGGCCCATAGGACACACAATCACCCTATAAATAGTAGGGTGCTACAAGGGGCTCAGGTACGTCTTCTTACCCTAATTGTAACCACACACACTTGGAGATGAGGGTAACCCCTGATATCTCTATTGAATATTAGGAGAACCACATAGATCCAACAGTAACTCTAGATTGTGGCTTCCGCTTTCCACCATCTAGGACATCACACCTTTGACCGTACATAAAATATTGGAAGTTTACGGTACGCTTCTTTTTATTTTGATTTTCGTGTGGATCAAACCAAATACTACAATACTTAGTTTGATAAATAAATGAATAATAAGTGATAATGTTTTTTTTTTTTGGTAAAGATTAGTAAGAGATAATGAAGTCGGTAACATAGCATAATCTTATCCCCAGGTAGAGATTTAGTTAGTTTGGAATTTGAATGTCTAGTGTTACATTGTATTTTTCCGATTTTTTTTATTAAGTTTTGTTCTATCTTATTGTGATATCAGTTTCGGCATTAATATCATAATAAATAGCATTGATAATAAAGGTGATAATTTATAATATAAAAGAATAGCATCGTCTTTTTTATAAAATGTAATGTTATTTTTTAATCTACAGTATTTATAAATTGTTATGATTAACTCAATTTAATCTTTATTCTGACGTAATATATATACTATTGTAATTAGTTCAATTTTTTAATTTATATATCAGAGTTTTAATTAGCTCAATTTACTATCTTTATATCAAAAGACGTCTGTTCGAAACACCACGTTTATTGTTGAAATTTTCGAAACACCACATTTGTCGTTAAAATTGTTTTCCTAGCATTAGAGCAATTGTAGGTAAATAATCATTATCTCCAACTTATAAAATTACAATTTGAAATAAAATAAATAATTCACAATTTTCAAATTATTATCTGCATGTAAAGTCATTATCATTCGTTTGTTAAAAAAAAAAAAAAAAAAAAGAAGTCATTATCCTAAGTTAAGTAAATCATATTCCTAATGCTACAAATTTACTTCCTCATGTCCTTAATAATATAAGATTTTTTAGGAACTTTTTTTTGTTCTAGTTATAAGACTACATTCCAATTTTCAATTGTATTCAATTACTTTTTTCCACAAACACTTATGATTATTCACCAAAAAAAGAGTATCGATAATAATATGGAATTATTTTTGAAAAACTATATTAAATATTGATATATTTTTTTAATTTAATTTTTGGTTGTCCATCCACTTCCCCAAGTACTACGTAGGTACATCTGGATTTGACCCGGGTCGCGTGCCTGACTATGACAAGTGAATCTCCCAACATGAATTTTCTGCATCTACAAAGAATCGAATCCGAGACCATGCTTAAGCGAGACCAAGTTGTTTACCACTCGTCTCAACCCATGTTGGTAATAATGATTTTTTCAATACCACTAACAATAATAAATATATTATTAAAAATCAGAGATAATATACAAGGGTTGCCGTCCGCGTAAGTCAACCCAGTTGGTAGTTGCAAAGACACCTAGGTAACTTAGACCCTCAGATCCTGAGTTCTAGTTCCAAGTATGTCTTTTGTAATAAAAAAAATATACAAAGGTTGCCCCACTACCTATAAATCTTGGATCGATCAATGAGAATGAATCAAAAAGGAAAGTGGATTAGTGTGGCAAGGAAGTGTTATATATATTGGGAATTAATTTTTAGATCTAATTTACCTAAAAGTCCAAAACGAGTATGCAAGTGGAGTTGTCTTTCTCAATTCTTATGTTTCTTATATATTGGGAGTATTTAATTTTTCAACATATACTTCATTTTTATACTTACTAATCTTATAAATTATTAAAATACTTGTAAATTAAAGAGAAAACAAATTAAACATATTTTTTATTATTTATTTATTTTTATCTGAATCACATGTATCCTCCACGTGCGTGAAGTATACAACAAATAACAACAACAACAAAATCCTCAATGAGCTCGAATTCCTGCAGTAATAATTGAAGTTGCAACGTTGGAGAGTTGCTCGTAAAGTATTTGCTCGGAGGGAATGACTTTGGGTATCACCCCAATGTACACAGCACTTGTGGTTTGACAATTGGTGTTGGAAGCGCGAGCTTGTCCCACATAGGTCAATGCTCCAGCAGCATCAAAATTGGTCAACGCTCGTGTGGCATCATTGAGAACTTGATTGGCAAAGCCATAACCCGTGGCACATGTTTGGAAAACAACCTTCATGGTTGGACTAAGGACACTTGATGCAATCTGCGATGTGCCACTTTGCAATGTACTAGCATGATTGATTAGACATTTGACTATAATGGTGGCTATACCTTTCTTATCAGCTTGTCTATATGATGGGTCAGACTTAATGCACTCGATGCATAAACTGGGAAATAAGGTGAGGCGACATTCGGCTTGAATCAACAAATCATCTCCTGAAACAAGGTTTAGAGATGAAGACATTAATAAGATTAGAGTAAGAAGCACAGAAAGGAAACTAGCTACTTGAAAAGAAGCCATTTTGCTAATTGTTTGGACTTGAAATTTATGTGGGTTATGAAAGATTTTAGACGGTTGAAGAGATGATATGAACTATATATATGTGTGTGTGTGTATATATATATATATAAGAAGTAAGAAGTAAATTTACGTATTTCATGTTTCGAAAGTGATTAGGCTCCGACTAATGATACATTTAATCTTACTAAAAATATAATTTTTTAACATATCATTAATTACATATTCTTAATATGTAAACAGATAATACATAAATAAATTAATTTGGTACACAAATAATGCAAAATTATAATAATATAGCATATTATTGTTATTATTTCTATTATTTTGATATTATTATATTTCATGTTTCGAAAGTGATTAGGCTCCGACTAATGATACCTTTAATCTTACTAAAAATATAATTTTTTAACATATCATTAATTACATATTCTTAATATGTAAACAAATAATACATAAATAAATTAATTTGATACACAAATAATGCAAATTTATAATAATATAGCATATTATTGTTGTTATTTCTATTATTTTGATATTATTATTATTATTACTAAAAATAATTAATAATATTAGTTAATATTTTATATAGTAAATAATTATGAGAAAACTTAAAATGTCATATTTCAAGGTAATGGAGAATTTAATGATTGTTATAATGCCTCGAATAAAAAAAATACAAATGATGATTTATATATACAATTGATAATTAATTGATTAATGTTAAAAGTTTGTGAAATAAAACTCAATCAAGTATGTCACATTTTTTTTTGGATAATCAACCGGGTTAACGCACCAAAAACTATTCATTATGAATTATATAAAGGTGGTGAAGTAAAAACAATACAAAAGAAAGTACTATCATATCATGGGCTAAGTTTATCAAGTGGCCCGCACAGCGGTTCTCTTCTCTATAGCTATGGTTTTTTAAAAAAAGCACCCAATCTTTCACCATGATGCATGGACCGAATCTCCTTCACAACCTCATACTAGTAAGAATGGACAAGCTGGATGGCAATCTTAGAATCCAATTCCACAACTTGTTTTATAACTCCTCATCTGGCAGGAATTCTAAGGCCCAAGAGCAGCTCCCAAAGCTCCGCTTTGACTGAGACATCGTCTCACATTTGAAAAAAAAAAAAAATGTACCCC
Source organism: Crotalaria pallida (assembly GCA_037953625.1). Lineage (NCBI taxonomy): Eukaryota > Viridiplantae > Streptophyta > Magnoliopsida > Fabales > Fabaceae > Crotalaria > Crotalaria pallida. Next base: position 117,895,028 of record CM075654.1, read on the forward strand.
ATGTGACATGATTTTCATTTTAGATATAGACAATTTTTTTAAAAAAATTTATGTGATTGATAAAATAATTTATTTTGATATTGAATAAAAAATTTAACAAAAAAATACAAAAACATTTAAAATACCACAACACAAAGCATGGGCCAAAAGAATGCTACATGATTTAACATGATAAATATATAGAAAAATGCACATCAATGGTTGGAATTAAAAAAAAAAACCAAAAATTTTTTAAATAAAAAATAAAAAATCATAATACTATATGTAAGAAAAAAGTTTGATTCACTTCCAATTATTATAATAAAGGTGATAATTTTTGGGGTTCTTTGATTGCTATTATTTTCAGATATTAAAGATAAGGGATAAGGAAGTAATTATCACCGTTATTATAATAATTGGAAGTAAATCAAACTTTTTTTATATATAGTATTATGATTTTTTTTATTTAAAATATTTTTGCGTTTTTTTTATTTAAAATTCCAATCATTGATGTGCATTTTTCTATGTATTTATCTTGTTAAATCATGTAGCATCCTTTTGGCCCATGCTTTGTGTTGTGGTATTTTACGCTTTTAAAATGTTTTCTTATTTTTTGTTAAATTTTTTATTCAATATCAAAATAAATTATTTTATCAATCACATAAAATTAAAAAAAAAATTGTCTATATCTAATATGAAAATCATGTCACATGGAATACATTTTTTCCCCCAACTGTGAGACAACGTGTGCTCATCCGTCAAAACGGAGCTTTGGGAGCTACTCTTGGGCCTTAGAATTTGTGCGAGATGAGTAGTTACTATACTAGTTGTGGAATTGGATTCTAAGATTGTCATCCAACTTGGGGTTTTTATTTCGCCACCCCATGTTCTATGGTTGCCACCCCAAATATTAAAATAATATCCATCATGCCCTTTTAAAAAAACATATTTTAACACGGGTCGTAAGGGGGCACTACAACCATCAGGTCGTAACACCCCCTTACGACCCTTTAAAAAACAAAATTTTAACAGGGTCGTAAGGGGGTGTTACGACCTGATGGTCGTAGTGCCCCCTTACGACCAATTGAAAAACAACTATTCTAAGGGGGTGTTCATCCGTCAAAACGGAGCTTTGGGAGCTACTCTTGGGCCTTAGAATTTGTGCCAGATGAGTAGTTACTATACTAGTTGTGGAATTGGATTCTAAGATTGTCATCCAACTTGGGGTTTTTATTTCGCCACCCCATGTTCTATGATTGTCACCCCAAATATTAAAATAATACCCATCATGCCCTTTAAAAAAACATATTTTAACACGGGTCGTAAGGGGGCACTACGACCATCAGGTCGTAACACCCCCTTACGACCCTTTAAAAAACAAAATTTTAACAGGGTCGTAAGGGGGTGTTACGACCTGATGGTCGTAGTGCCCCCTTACGACCAATTGAAAAACAACTATTCTGATTGTTAGTGGTCGTAGTGCCCCCACACGTGGTCGTAGCACCCCTTACGACCCGTGTTAAATCTTATTTTTTAAAGGGTCGTAAGGAGGTGTTAGGACCTGATGGTCGTAAGCACCTCTTACGACCCGTGTTAAATACTGGTTTTACAAACCCTCTCACACTTTACTCTCTCACACATACAGTTTACAATCCTCTTCCAACTTTGTCTCTAAACGAGTTTTATACGATAAACCCTACCCAAAACCCGAATTTCATTTTTCTTCTCGTTTCTTCACTGTGAAATTTCGAGTCTCCCACTTGGTGGCTTCATAGCTAATTTTGGTTCTTCCCTCAAGCATTATTGATTCAAGGTTCTTCCATACGGTATGTCTCTTGGTCTGTATTTTTGTTTGTATTTTTGTTTCCATAAGTGTTTGTGTTGGCTTGCCAAGGTTCTTCTTTTAGTTACTGGTTATATTTAAAAGTATAGAGAAATCCGAACCCTAGGTTTTTACTAAGATTAAAAAAAATTGCTTAGATTTGCTGCTTAAATTTAGTGATTATATTTCAAAATTGTGTTTACTTATTAGATTTTTAGTAAAAAATATGTTATTTTGTTGTGTTGCTGTGTTGTTGTTCTGTTGACGCGTACAAGGGGATTGGTCGTAGCTCAGGCTTACGACCTCTGGTCGTGGCCCAGGCTTACGACCTGACACTTTTTTGGTTTTTTTTTATTTTATTTTAGGGTATGTCTCTTGGTCTGTTTTTTTTTTTGTTTTTTTTTTAATTTTATTCCCTTATCATCTTATAATTGTAGTTTTGATGAAGAGAATTTAGATTTTTCACTCCCTTATTTGGTATTTAGTTTGGTTGTTTTTAGTAACTATTACATCTTGATATTATATATATATATATATATGTTTATATAAATCAGTGTTAATAACTTAATATGATGCACGGATATTTTGTCCCATTCATTTAGAAATTGTGGTTCACTTATGCTATGTAGTAGTTAGAATTTTTAAAAACTTTTGTATTCCCATATCTACGTATTTCGAATCATATTAAATATTGGGGCTTTATACTTTATACTTTTAGAGTGATTGTCCTTCATGTAGGGTAATAATAATAATTAATATTGCTTTGTTTTTTCTTTTCAGATGGCATCCCGTGATGACTCTCCTCCTCGTCTTCCTGCGAGAAACCGTCCCAGTGCATCGAATCGGAAGCGTTATATGGATCAACGTGCTGCAGCACAGGCAGCGGCTGCAGAGGCTGCAGAGGTAGAGGCAGCAGCAGCATCGTATTTAAATGTGGAGGACAACGATGCAGATGTCAATAGAGGGGATTCAGACGACGACGTGGACGACCCTCAGATTGAGACCCTTTTGACTACTTACAGCGGCCACAGGGCCAAGCAGATATGGAAGGGCAATGTAAGTAATATTTATTTTAAATGTAATATCCTTTGTAATTTTTTTTAATTAAATTGCATAACTGATTATTATCTCCTACTTGCAGGATCCTGGTCCTATGAACCGGTTTCTTAACCGGATATTTGGGTTGAGGTCCTTAGCTCAGTTACCGGAACAAGTTCGTACACTTGTTCTAGGTTCTGGACTTGCGCCTCTGATCGATTAGTCATTTCACATGACGGATAGGCGCCTACTGAGCTCGTTTGTGGAGCGTTTTTATGGAGACACATGCACCTTCCATCTACCTTGTGGCGAGATCACGGTAACATTGGACGACGTTTCGTCCCTGCTCCACATTCCTGTGACGGGCAACCTCATCCCTTGGGATAAACCGTCGAAGCCTGAGGCAGTGGTTTTGTTGCACGAAGTTCTAGGAGTGTCTATAGCAGAGGCCACTGAAGAGGTGAATCACACCAAAGGTGGTGCGGTTTCTTTCTCGGCATTGAGCAGGTGGTTGGAGCAGTTCATCAATGAAAATCGGTACGAGCACGCTGCAAGGTGCTATTTACTGTACCTTGTTGGGTCGACGCTTTTTATTGACAAGACTGTCAATTCCACCGGAGTTCAGTGGCTGCATGCGTTGGAGGACCTGCATTCTGTGAGTCAATATGCATGGGGTGCATGCGCGTTGGCGTACTTGTACGATCGATTGGCTGACGCTGCGAAGAAAGGGAAGGTGCAGTGTGCTGGTTTCACGTCACTTCTTCAGGTAACATGTTTTATAATATAACTTATTTTATTTATAAATTTTTTAAGCATTATATTCTAATTATCTTATTAATAACATGTCTCAATTCATTCGCAGGCTTGGATCTTGGAATATTTTCCAGGACTTGGATTTGGCACAACAAAAGATGAATATAATGAGGCACATCCAAGGATATTCAAGTGGTTGTCCCCCCAAAGCCCTAATGGTGCAGAAGTTACTTTTCAGATAGCACTTGGAGACCATTAGGGCTGATCAGATTGTATAGCAACCATTTCTCAATCATCGGGAAGTCAGGCCATTTGCCGAGATTGCTCTCTACTTCGGGTACATTCGATGCTGGAAGATTAGACGACCGTACCTTCCGGAGCGAGTGCTTCGGCAATTTGGCTATATCCAGCATATTCCACCTTCACCATACCCGCTTCCTTTGTTTGATGTGATTCAGGAGCGATGGGCTGAGTGGGGTGTTCATTTAGTTGATGGCATTCCTGCTAGCTTTCCCGAGGAGTGCGCGGAGGATTATCTAGACTGGGTGCACACTTACTCTCACCCTTATCTTTTTTCTACATCGACCAGGGTGGATCATGATCTTCAAGTTGTTAATGTAAGTTATTTAATAATTTTAATTTATATTTTTAATAATTTCTATTTATTTTTTAGTAATAATTTGTAATTATTTTCGTGTGCAGATCGAATTAATATCAAGAATGCGTAGTATTATGCAACTTGTTGATATAGCAGACCGGGATCAGGTATACAACCCTGATGTTACACATGACATCAGATTGTATGCTAACACCCCTGCCATGCGTGAGGTTCAGGGTTTAAGGGTACGTGGGAGAGGGCGCAAAGGTGGTGGATCGACTCATGATGGTGCAGAATCAAGCTAGAGGGGTGGACGGGCACGTCGTGCAAGACGCCAATAGTTTTTGATTTAGTTTTTAGTTTTGGATATTTTAATGTTATCTCGGATAATTGCAAAACAATTTATGACTAGTACTTTGCAAAACATTTGATCATTAATTGACTAATTACTCATACCAAAAATAATAAATCTAATTTGAAATTAAATTTAACATTTACAATTCATATTTGATCATTAAATGACAAATTAATTAAAATAAGTAAAAAAACAAAGGAGTTAGGGAGTATTGTGGTAAAAAAATAAAAAAGAGTAGGAGTAAAAAAAATAGTAAGGGAGTATTGATCATCTTGAATTCTTCTTATGATCTTTGTGTTCTTCGTCTTCGTCTAGATCTTTGTGTTCTTCGTCTTCGTCTAGATTAATAGGCTCATCTTCTTCTCTGTGAGGCTCAGACAAAAATGGTTTGAACATTTGAAGACGTTCTTGAAAATGAGATTCCCATGCAAGGACTCCTGTACTTGCATTTCTCCACCATCCTACATATATTGGAGGTATTGGTGAACCTTCTTTCCAATGAATCTGCAAGTGAATTGAAGTGAAGTTAGTAATTCACACAAATTAAAATACTTTATAAACAAATTATATTGAATTGAATGTTACCTGTACCCAACGGCTTTTACTCATATTTCCCATCACCCAAATTCTTTTTTCACTTGTTTCCAAAGATGTCCTGTATGGAAAGAACGTTTGACATTCACCTGTTGTTGACGAAATAATCACTAGCCCAACATTGTACAAATTAGCAACTGCATGTCCCATGTCTGGAACCTCAAACCACTTTGCTTGTGATATAGCACCTAATCCATCAACATATAATGCATTATATGCTTTGTCATAATAAGATTGTCCTAATATGTCAACATACAGAACTTTGTTATTAATCATCTCCTTTATAACCTCTTGTCGAATCAGCATGTAGTTTTCTTCTGTGCCATATCTACACAATGATAAGACACAGAAACCACAATTTCCATCAGTCTTGACATCAATTATTTTGTGAATGAACTGGTGTAACACATCAGGGAAAGCTGTCAACATGTTTCTCCAAGCATTATATGTTTATGTAGAACGCTTTCTTTTGGTTGACATGTTTGTTTGAGAACCCTTTGTATTGGATCCTGTAGATTGAGAAGAATAAATGATCACAATTGACAAAACATATTAACAAAGAATAAAAAATAACAATTGACAATCACCTGTAGATTGAGACCTTTTTGTTTTTGACCTGGTAGATTGTGAACCCTTTGTTTTAGATTGAGATCCATTGGATGGATAAGCATCTTCCATGACATCATCTTCCCAATGAGATGGTTCACACTTTGTAGATTTTTCATGTGCTGCCTCCTTCCTACTACCCTTCACACCGCCTTTTGTCTTCACTTTATACTTAGGGGGCTTCATTGAAGTTGTTGTTGGATACACAAATTCATGTAATCTTTGAAAATATCTTTTCTTTTCAAGCACACCCTTATCATCTAATGCTTCTACTTGACGATATATCTCATCCACGTATGGTTTTGGATCAAAATCTGTTGGTGAAAAAGAGGTCTTTATTTTTTCATTAAAAGACAAGCGTCGCCAATGATCGTGAACTGCATCCAAAGGGATGGGTACTTCCTCTTTATAATATTTTGCAAGTTCACATTCGCATGGTAGACCGTGAGTTCTTCTGATTCTGCATTCACAATATAAGCTTACCCCTTTTGTTTGGCGAAGACTTTCCATGATCTCCTAAATACGTATTATCGCATTGCGCGAGACAAAGTGACGGAACTCCTTGTAGAAATCATTATTTACACGATGATCCACCTTGGTGATACTACTTTCAAAAGAATCTTTAATATCAGTATGTTGACATACCAGCATGTTCTCCATTGCCTCAAAGCTGGTGCACATATCCCCTTGACTATCTCTCAATAATCTCTTGAATGTGGCATGAGCGCTCTCAACCCTGGTAAAACAAAAAATAAACATATAACGTATTTTTCATAATTATTTTAAAACTCAATAGGTAAAAACACATCACTAAAGTATACATAAAAAAAATATTTGGGTTTTTTTACTCACCTATTAGTTGTGGTATTACCAAAATGCATCAATTGGTTTACCCAAACACCCACAAATTTCTCCTTGTTGTGACGCAGGTAAGTACGTTCCACGTAGTCATAAATTATTATTCCGCACAAATCCTTAAATTTTTTCAAATAATCTGTATACTCTTGCAAGTCTCGAGATTCTACGACTGCTTTCCAAGCGTCCATTATAGGTGTCTCATCTTTTGTCTCACAAACCTTCTGCTTCACTCTATACTGCACGTTCTTTGAGATGTGAAACTTACATAGCAAGTGAGTAGAGGCTGGAAATACCTTCCTGACTTCCAAAATCAGAGCATCTTCTTTATCAGTCACTATGATCTGAGACATGGCATCATCACTTTCAATCAAGTTGCGAAGCCGCTCTAGAGCCCATGTGAAGTAGGAAGCCTTTTCAGCCTCCATATAACAAAAGGCAACATGGAACGTCTTCTCTGTCGATGTTTGACCTACGATCTCAAGAAGCGGATATCTGTATCTATTTGTTTTGTAGGTACTATCCATAACAAGAACAATACCGAACGAATGTAATAATGTTATTCCACTTGGATGTGCCCAAAAAATGGCCTTGACCACATCACTTTCTTCGTCTTTTACATAATTTGTCACATATCCAGAAGAAGTCAATCTGTGCAATAAATGCTGCATCTGGGTCCTGGGATGTCTGATACTTTTTCTAAATCGTTGACGCTCATTGTACACTTGTCTCAAGGTAGTAGTGTTGTTCTTGTTCCGTTCTTTCGAACTAATGAGAATTTCCTTCGGTTTGACCCCTGCCTTTGTCAAGTTCTCGATTAACTCCTTCTCCTCTTTGGTTGGCCTACCATAATGACCCTCCAAGCTTTCACATGGTTTGTGATTGTGGACGCCACATTTGACCGAAAGCATCCAACCTTTTCCATTACCAAGATCCCAAGCATTAATCCTGAAAGGGCATTCAGACTTGCGAGTACTGGATACACACATTACCTCACCTTTTGTTCTTTTCCTATATTTTCCACTTCTTTCGCAAGCCAAAAACACCCTAGGTCTTTTCTTATACGTCCCTCCGCCTGTGTCTGACCGATATATAACGATCACATGTTTTTGTTCTTTTCCAACAGCTTGAACCAACGGATCAATTCGTCTCTACTTGCAAAAATCTTTTTATGTGAAAAGTCATCACTATAGTCTGCAATAATATTGTTAAATGAAAAAACAAAGTTATATTAGGATTTAAAATAAAAAAAATTAAAAATAACATGTTACAAGGAATTTAAAATAAAAAGTATGAAAAAAACAGTGTTTCATTATGATCTTAAAATTAAAGAAAAAACAATGTTACATGAGGAAGTTAAAATAAAGAAATAAAAAAAAACAGTGTTATAGAAATTTAAAATTAAAATAAAAAGTTGTATTACAAATTTAGCATAAAAAAATTTTATATTAGAACTTTAGAATAAAAATAAGTTATATTAGAAATTTAGAATAAAAAATGTAATATTAGGATTTCAATAAAAATGTTATATTGGATATTTAAAATAAACAAAAATTAATATAAATAATAATAATAATAAAAAGGATTATAAAAAATAACCGGGTCGTAACACTTGGTTACGACCCTAAAAAAAACACGGGTTGTAAACCAGTGTTACGACTTCAACATAAACACCGGTCGTAACACTAGGCTACGACCTGGTAAAAATTTTACACATAATTTTTTTTATTAAATAAGCAACCCATAATAATTCATCAAATAAGATACAATAAATTATTGAAAACATTAATCCTAACTAAACTTTATGAATGACATTTGAAAATTACCTTGTCTCTCAGATAATTCAGGTTCAACAGCAGCCATTAAAACCAACTATAATTTTAGTATGATGAAGTATAAGATATGATGAAGTATAAGATTTGGTAAAAAAAATTTCAGGTATGAATGAGTTTATATAAAAAAAATAAGGATTTAACACGGGTCGTAAGAGGTGCTTACGACCATCAGGTCGTAACACCTCCTTACGACCCTTTAAAAAATAAGATTTAACACGGGTCGTAAGGGGGTGTTACGACCTCATGGTCGTAGCACCCCCTTACGACCCAATCAGAATAGTTGTTTTTCAATTGGTCGTAAGGGGGCACTACGACCATCAGGTCGTAACACCCCCTTACGACCCTTTAAAAAACAATTTTTTAAAGGGTCGTAAGGGGGTGTTATGACCTGATGGTCGTAGTGCCTCCTTCGACCCGTGTTAAAAAATGTTTTTTTAAAGGGCGTGATGGGTATTATTTTAATATTTGGGGTGGCAACCATAGAACATGGGGTGGCAAAATAAAAACCCCCAACTTGTTCATTCTTTTTTCTCGTATACACACTACTTGTAACATCCCAAATTTATTTAAGACAAAAGAATTGATTTAAATATTTAAAAATTTATTTAGTTTGTTTATTTTCCATAACGGTGTAAAAGTATCTATTAAAAATTTGAGAATACATTGGGATTTACAACATTGATTTCAAAAATATTTAGAGGGAATTCTTTTTTTTTTTGCCTTCACTATTGTGAATCTCTGGTTCCTTACTCGTCCCAAATTTACTTAAAAATGTTAAACCACGAGGAGTGAGACATTTCTCCATAATTCAGGCAAAAGAATTAAAAGAAACCATAATAGAAATTATAAAAATTAACCTTATATTCGTAATACATATAAGATATCATAATTTACCGACAGTCCTTAATTTTTATTATTATGATTGAATCTTAACCGGTTATTGAATTCAACTAACCGGTTAAGTTAGAAGCAACGTTAATTCCTAAGAATTCATTTACCACCGATCTTATTGTTAATTAATAATAATGTACGATAATGTAAGATATCTAAATAAAAACATACATTAAAACTAATTATAACATATATATATATATCAAATAAATTCATTTTTGTCAAAATAATAAATCTATATCAGTATACAATAAAATATATCACTTTTTCCCAAAACATCTTTTATGTGAAATTATAGAGATAATAAAAGTATTGATGGATTGTCGAATAAATTAGGTAGATCGATAGAGGGAGTTGAGAAAATTATTTACCAAAAAAAAATTTATGATTGAACGATTGGATCTTGAATAATCGGATCGAGAAATTAAGAAAAACCCAAATTTTCTTTCAATCTCTCGCCCCGTTCTCTGCTCAACTCTCGGACCTTCTTTCTCTTTACTATGTTTCTCTCTCTCTCTTTTTTTTTTTTACCTATTTGTTTCTTTCATTCATTTGCTTTCACACTGGTACTTTGGGTAGTGGGCGGTGGGGTACAGTGGGTACTTGGGAGATATTAGGTTAATCTATTATAATTATATAAAAACATTCATTTTCGAGGTACCTAGTTTGTCGATCGAAATTTTCGAGGCACTATATTTGTTCGCTTAAGAAATACTCGCATTAGAGCATTTGTAGGTAGATAATATCATCTTTAATCAAAATTATAATTTAAAATAAGTAAATTATCTATTCAAAATTAATATCTAAATTAAATAAATCTACTGTACTTATATAAAAGCATCCCTTTTTGAGACATCACGTTTGTTGGAGAAATTTTCGAGGCACCACGTTTGTTTGCTTAAAGAATGTTCGCACCAAAACATTTGTGGGTAAATAATATCGTCTTTAATCAAAATTATAATTTAAAATAAAAAAATTATTTGTCCAAAATTAATATTTAAAATTAAATAAATTATCTATATGTGGAATATGTGGAATCATTATCCTCATTTTGTTAAAAAAGTCATTATTCTCAAAAAGATTGATAAACCCAAAGGAATGATGCTTGAGTTCATGATAAACCCAAATATCTTTTTAGTTATCACATATTTCAAACTATAAATATGATGATTTCTCAAGTCATGAAAGCCATTCTCTCGGAGAAATTTTTGAGGCATCACGTTTGTTCGCTTAAGGAATACTCGCACCAGAGCATTTGTAAGTAGATAATATCGTCTTTAATCAAAATTATAATTTAAAATAAATAAATTATCTGTTCAAAATTAATATTTAAAATTAAATAAATTATCTATATGTGGAATATGTTGAATCATTATCCTCATTTTGTTAAAAAAAATCATTATCCTCAAAAAGATCAATAAACACAAAGAGATGATGCTCGAGCATTATCTGGTGAAATCATTATCCTCAGTTTGTTGGAAAAAGAAGTAATCATTATCATAAAAAAATATTTAAAAAAAATCACTATATATAACATGATCTCACCTTCATTCTTTACCTTTGTTTCACCTTCAGATCTTTCTACTTCCAAGAATTCTCTAATTTTATTATTTCGTTTTTTATGTTCCTAATTATTTATTTCTTATTTTATATTTGATTTTTGTTGTGTGTTTGTAGCATAAGAGAGCACCGATAATAATAATAATAATAATAATAATGTGTAAATAATGTTTCTCACTCTGACACTGTCACACTCACTCGCATCCAACTTTTCCTATTTTCAAACGGACCCAATCAAGATCATATTGTAGCTATCTCTCCCTGACCAGAATTTTCAAACCCGTTTTGGAGGCCAAAACATAAACCCATTTGAGGTTTGGATTTTTCATTCCGAATCTATTACAGCTTTAATATTCATTCTGTATACTCTAGATGCTATTTTTCATTTTTATTTTCTTTTTTTTTCCATTGGTTTTCTGCGTTCCTCGATCAATATAATTCTGGACTGCTCTTGAGCTTATAATCAATTCATTTATGATAGCGCTGTTCAATTTGGTCATGTAAATCTTGGCAATAAGTTATATATTCACGCAGTAATTATTAGAAGATGCATAGTATCTGTTTGATAAATTGTCTGTGTCAATTGAAGACCCTAAAGGAGCGTGAATTGTAACATAAAAAAAGTCACTCAGAAATCCCAAACTGTTCAGCGTGGAGTTGCAGTTTCTTTTATAATTAATTTTATTTATTGTAAGATATCAAAATAAATTTTATTTATTGTAATATATCAAAATACAAATAAGTCTCTGGATTTATATTTGAATGTCATAAAGATAATGTGGCATTGAGGTGCATAAACACATAGAAGTATGTTCCAACCCCAAATTGTCAACATGATTAGGATAATAATCTCAGTCCTTATTCCACATTGATGCATGTGCTGCTTCTTGTTTGGATTTTTATTTGTTTATAAGGTATACTTATAATCTAAATATATAAGAAAAAGGTAAGTATTGTTACATTGTTAAATATTATCGTCCTCAAAACATAATTCATTATTTTTAAAATAATATTTGAATATAAATTGAAGGCAATGACAGAGGAGTGACGGTGTTTCTGTCACATGCTAAAGAGAAATAACACGATAATGATAACATAAGGCAAGGAACTAGATCAACAACAATAACATTAAAAAAAACAACATTATCTAAATATATATTAAAAGATAACAACAACATTTAAAAAAAAAACGAGATACAAACTACATACCCAAAGATAAAAGCAGCTAAATTCAATCTAAATCTTTTCCTACTTTTTCTGTAACCACTTTATCTAAATGTATTATCGAGATAAATTTATTTGTTTTTTTATCACAATAATTATGAAAAAAATAATTAATATAAAAAGTGTTATATTAAAAAATTGAGGGATTAATCTATAGAAAAACTTAGGGATTATTTGGTTAGGATATTCGGGAATAAAAAATTTTGATGCTATCCACAAATTACAAAAAGGAGATAGATTCAATACTTATAAAACATATAAGAAAAAGAATTAGCATGTCTCATCTAGAAATTTTCACGTAATCCATGGAGAGATCATAAATCTGTATAGGTTGATGAGTTTGGAGTATACATCATAGCTCACAAACTTCTCTTAATATTTGGCACAGTACGTCAACTCTAAAGCTAAACTAGAAAAAAAAATATATTTAAAATTTAAATGATAATTATAATAAAAATATAATAAAGGTAGATTATCTTATAAAAATGACAATTTTTTTTACATAATTTTATATTATTTATTATTATGAGCTCATTTTTTAATTTTACCTGAGACAATTTTTAAACAAAACAATATTTTATCAGTATTGCAATATCGAAATTGAGAATATTCCAATATTTTTTTTAAAAGTAAAACAAATTAAATACTAATAACGTATAGATTTTTTCAAACATTACAAATAATATAGATATATGATTAAATATAATGATTATCATTCTGTAAAAAGTTTGCAATGAATAAATACTTTAGTTGTTATAATCTTTACAAAAAAACTGTAACAAATTAAAAACAAAGGTACATACATTTCAAAAATTGAAAAAAAAATAATTCAAGATGATTAGAACAATTAGGATAAAGATTTTTTAGGATCAAATCTTATGATTGTTGGAAACCAACAAGCGGCCTAACAATTTACTAGAGGGGGGTGAATAGTAAATGGAAGCAACAATATTAAATTTTCGAATGTAATTGATATTAACAAATAATACGCTTACTGTTTTAAAAACAAAATTAATTTTCTGTCCAAAATGTAAAGAACTACTCGATTAGTTCAGAGACTACTCGAGTAGTACGTGGAAATTCAGACAGAGAACAGAGTTTTCAAAAGAGGGGTTTCGCTAACACGAAGCCAAGAACAGAAGCGGATGATTTGCTAACTTAAGGTTCTGAAGAAAGATTAAATAACTGAAATAAACGAAAGCAATAAAAGATAGACACAGGGAATTATTATACTGGTTCACTCTCTATCCACTTGAGAACTACGTCCAGTCCCCCCTAAACCTTAGGGAGTGTCTACTAATAATCAATTAAATTGGATACATACAAGATTAATTAGTGAACCTCACTCAATCTAATCCTAACCCTTCAAGAATGTACCAAACTCTTGAACTTTACCCCAATTTCAATTGATTCTCTGTTGAAGAACCTCTTCAACCTTCCACAAAAAGAGAGCTTCTTGAAACCTTCAAGAACACCTTCTCCCTTTAGCAATAGAGCCTCTTGAAACCTTCAAGTGCTCCTTCCTTTCTTCAATGGAGTAATCAGATCACAGTGAAGCGGCTCCAAACAATCTCAATTGACAATGAGTAAGAAAGCTAGAATACTAGAAAGAGATTGATTCTTAGAAAGGGATTGGATCAATTTGTTCTATTTTGTGTGCAAGGATTTCAAAAATGTTTTTCGCTCAAGATCCGTCTTATCGCTCTTGTTGAAGAGGTTATCCTTATAATGTGTTTTCAAATCGCCAGAATCAGGGAGGAGCTTGAGAAAACTAATTAAGAAAGATTCTCCCTTGATTGCCTCTTCAACAGCCATATAGGAATTTCAAAATTGATTGATCTGACTCGTACTACTCGAGTAGTTGGAGCACTACTCGAGTAGTGAGAAAATTGGTGGACTTACTGTTTCTCAAACTACTCAATTAGTGCAGCAACTAATCGATTAGTTGAGAACTAATCGATTAGTCAACAAACTACTCGAGTAGTTTGGTGAAACAGTGAGCAGACCAATTTACTTCTTTGCAGGCTACTCGAGTAGTGCACAAACTACTCGAGTAGTCACTGCTACTTTCTTAAAGAATAATGTTAAAAATGATTTTCCAAAAGACCTAGTCCCTTTCTAAGCTTTTTCAACTATTTAGCTTAACTAGTATTCACGCTAACTAACTCATAATCGCTTGAGTAAAAACCTAAGTCTACCACCCACACTCAACATAAATATAAAATATTACAAGGGAGCGGGAAATGGAAAACTTCTAAATGGTTGTTGTTGCTTTGTCTTCATCAAGGAAAACTTGTTGATTTATTTGTCTTCATCAAAACCTTTTTGATTCTACAATCTCCCCCTTTTTGATGATGACAAATCCTTGATAATATAAACCTTGTTGTTTTGCATAAACTCCCCCTGACTTTATGCAACATCAGAAACCTGCACAGCATAAACAACAACACCATTTCTCCCCCTTTTGGCATGATAAAAAAGGAGCCTAAATTAAGAGCAATATGCCATAGGAAGAACATAATAACACTTGTTCGATTATGAGCAATGATAGCACTTGTTGATTTATAGCTCGAAAAGAAAACTTTTCTCCCCCTAAAACAAATATACTTATGAAGAGGCAAAAAAAAAAAAACATTTAAGCACATAGCCCTTCAAAAGTACTTGAAAAATTTAAGTTTTGCTTGAGGGTACCCAAATTGTTTTGGGCTTATCGGGATTTTCATCTTTCACAATCCAAACATAATAACGGTTAGGCACACCATGAGATTTAATTCTACAAATATTTGAGGTGTGTCCATGAATGCCACAATAAAAGCAAGTTGGCTTTTTAGAATAATTAACATTTGAAAAAGAACCAACTTTTCTAAAATTCTTTTTCTTGGCATTCATGTATCCTAAGCCGGTTTTATTTGTATTGTTCCTTTGATTTTCAAGAAGTTGATTTAATCTTTGATCACTTCTTGATAAAGTTGCAATAGTGTTTTTCAAATTTGTAACTTCATGTTCATGACTTTTGCAACTTTCACAAGGAGGGATTTCTTGAATTTTCAAAGAATCAATACTTTGTTGTAGTGCTTCATTTTTACTATTTAGCTCATCAATGCGTTTTTCTAAATTCAAGACTTGCTCTTTATATTTCAAAATAGCTCTTTTTCTTTTATCATTTAATTTAGCAAGTTTCTTGAATTCATTATGCATTTCAACATAAGCACTATATAATTCTTCATAATCATGAGACTCAGATTCAGAATCGGAATTTACCTCGATTCCTTGCTTACTTGAAGTGAAACTTGATGATGCGCCTTCATCAGATCTAATCACCAAGCAAAGATTGGCTTCTTCCTCATCACTTGATGTGCTTGAGATTGTCTCTTCGTTTTCATCCGGTGCATCCCACACAATGTAGGCTCTTTTGCCCTTTTTCTTTTCATCTTTATGTCTCTTAAGATACTCAGGACAATGAGGTCTTATGTGTCCTCTCTTACCACATTCATGACATTTAATTCTATCTTTTGAATAACAATTTCTATGGTAGGAGTCCTTAGGTTCCTTTATTCTTTTTAATTCATTTTTATTTTTAAAACATTTACGGAACCTCTTTGCTAGTTTTTAAAAACTTTCATCATCTAAACTAGATTCGGAGTCATTACTAGAGCTAGAGGAATCATCACATACCTTAGTTGATTTTGTGGTGGTCTTTAGTGCGATTCCCTTCTTTTTCTTATCCGACTCCTCATGCAAAGTTAGACGTCCTAGCTCCATCTCATGCTCTTGAAGCTTTCCAAAGAGGGTTGCAAGATCCAAGGTGTCTAAATCTTTTGACTCCATGATAGCTGTGACCTTGGGTTGCCATTCCCTGCTTAAACATCTCAATACTTTGTTAATAACTTCAGAATTAAGAAATGATTTACCAAGCGCAATGAGATGATTTATGATATGAGTAAATCGCTTTTGCATGTCATTAACTGACTCATTAGGGAGCATGCGAAATAACTCATATTCATGCATTAATGTATTTAATCTAGCCCTTCTAACCTCGCTTGTCCCTTCATGAGTAAGTTGTAGAACGTCCAACATTTGTTTCGCATTTTTACAATGTGAAACTCTGAAGAACTCATCATAAGACAAGGCGGACGTGATATTGTTTTTAGCTTTAAAATCATAGGAAACTTTCTTTTTGTCGTCATCATTCCAACTTGCCCTAGGAATTTCTACAACTTCATCATTTATTTTTCTTTTAGGTATATAGGGACCATTTTCAATTGCATTCCAAACATCAATATCAATCGCTTCAATAAATATTTTCATTTTGGCTTTCCAATAAGCATATCCTTCACCATTAAATAGTGGAGGACGGTTTATTGAAGAGTCTTCCCCTCCAAAAGGATTGTTAGAGCCCATGGTTTCCTTAAGGATCTTTTCGAAAAAGTTTTTACACTCGATCTTTCGACCGAGCTCTGATACCACTTGTTGGAAACCAACAAGCGGCCTAACAATTTACTAGAGGGGGGTGAATAGTAAATGGAAGCAACAATATTAAATTTTCGAATGTAATTGATATTAACAAATAATACGCTTACTGTTTTAAAAAAAAATTAATTTTCTGTCCAAAATGTAAAGAACTACTCGATTAGTTCAAAGACTACTCGAGTAGTACGTGGAAATTCAGACAGAGAACAGAGTTTTCAAAAGAGGGGTTTCACTAACACGAAGCCAAGAACAGAAGCGGATGATTTGCTAACTTAAGGTTCTGAAGAAAGATTAAATAACTGAAATAAACGAAAGCAATAAAAGATAGACACAGGGAATTATTATACTGGTTCACTCTCTACCCACTTGAGAGCTACGTCCAGTCCCCCCTAAACCTTAGGGAGTGTCTACTAATAATCAATTAAATTGGATACATACAGGATTAATTAGTGAACCTCACTCAATCTAATCCTAACCCTTCAAGAGTGTACCAAACTCTTGAACTTTACCCCAATTTCAATTGATTCTCTATTGAAGAACCTCTTCAACCTTCTACAAAAAGAGAGCTTCTTGAAACCTTCAAGAACACCTTCTCCCTTTAGCAATAGAGCCTCTTGAAACCTTCAAGTGCTCCTTCCTTTCTTCAATGGAGTAATCAGATCACAGCGAAGCGGCTCCAAACAATCTCTATTGACAATGAGTAAGAAAGCTAGAATACTAGAAAGAGATTAATTCTTAGAAAGGGATTGGATCAATTTGTTCTATTTTGTGTGCAAGGATTTCAAAAATGTTTTTCGCTCAAGATCCATCTTATCGCTCTTGTTGAAGAGGTAATCCTTATAATGTGTTTTCAAATCGCCAGAATCAGGGAGGAGCTTGAGAAAACTAATTAGGAAAGATTCTCCCTTGATTGCCTCTTCAACAGCCATATAAGAATTTGAAAATTGACTGATCTGACTCGTACTACTCGAGTAGTTGGAGCACTACTTGAGTAGTGAGAAAATTGATGGACTTACTGTTTCTCAAACTACTCAATTAGTGCAGCAACTAATCGATTAGTTGAGAACTAATCGATTAGTCAACAGACTACTCGAGTAGTTTGGTGAAACAGTGAGCAGACCAATTTACTTCTTTGCAGGCTACTCGAGTAGTGCACAAACTACTCGAGTAGTCACTGCTACTTTCTTAAAGAATAATGTTAAAAATGATTTTCCAAAAGACCTAGTCCCTTTCTAAGCTTTTTCAACTATTTAGCTTAACTAGTATTCACGCTAACTAACTCATAATCGCTTGAGTAAAAACCTAAGTCTACCACCCACACTCAACATAAATATAAAATATTACAAGGGAGCGGGAAATGGAAAACTTCTAAATGGTTGTTGTTGCTTTGTCTTCATCAAGGACAACTTGTTGATTTATTTGTCTTCATCAAAACCTTTTTGATTCTACAATGATTAATTTGATATAAGATAAATGATGAAAAATATCAAAATATTTAAATATGAATAATAATAATAAATGTGATAATCATATTAAAAAGATGATAATTTTTATTCAAAAAATACTAAATTATCATGTCCCATGAAATAGGAAATATTTTGCTTTATCCTTAAATATATTCATAATACCATCAAACAAAAAAATATTAAAAAAAAGTTTAATTTTGATTCCACTCCAATTAATCATAATATCATAATAAACGCAATAATGATATATAAAAAGTGTTACTTCATCAATCAACTAAATAAGAAATACATTAATTTAATACTCATCTATACATAAACAAATATAATATTAAAAATATAAAAAAAGAGCAGTCATTATATTCCTTATAAAATGCAATGTGTTAATTAATCAAGACAATCAAGAATAACAAGTTCAATGTCGTTTTCATGTCCTACGAAATACGGAATATTCTAATTTATCCTTAAATTGACTTATAATATCACCAAACAAAAAAGATGAAAATATTTAAATATGATTTACTTTCGATTCTTTAAAATAAAGTTGATAATCATATAAAAATGTTAATTTATCTATGAAATAAATAAGGAAGATATCAGATAAAAAGTGTTACTTTTTATTTATACAAGAAAGTACAATATTTCTCAACAAACTCATTTAAATTATTTTTTTTAAGTGTAGTGTTTGATTTAAGTCTCTCCCCTTTTGTATAATTTTTTTTATTGTTGTGTAATAATAATCTTTACTTTAAAATAAAAACAATCTTTACTTTAAAATATTTAACATAAAAAATTAAATTATCAATAACCCGTGCATTGCACGGGGTGAGAGCTAGTTTAATATATTATTTTATTTTTTTGGATGAACCAGGGTATCCACCCGCGCAACTGGGTGACTAATCCCTCGCACCACGGTTGGGCCCTTTCGGGGGCGATGCTCCCAGTAAGGCTTGCTCCATTCACATGCGCCTCGGGTACGACTCGAACCCACGACCACATGCTAAAGGGACACAAGCCCCTTCCACTTGTGCCAGCCTCCACTGGTATATATTATTATTTTATTTTTTGTTCTCATTTATGGGTCAATGTGTATAGGTATTTTGGATTATAATTAAAAGTTTGACGATCCTAAAAATAGAATACATTTAAGTACAACAATAATGTATTTTTAATTACTCAAAATGAATTGAAAAATAATAAAGTTACCGGTCCCTACATATATCTATTGCGTAAGAAAAAGTATCGAAATTCAAATATTAATATATGTTCTAAATCTTAACATCAAACTTGATAAAATATAATATTCAGATTTTTGAAATAACAAATTATTATTATTTTTTTTTGGTTTACATGAGAGGTCTGGGACTAGAATCCATGACCTGGGGGAAGGGGAAATCCTAAATGTCCCTGCAGCCACCAACTGGGCTGTCTTACGCGGACAAATAACAAATTATTAAATATAACTTATACCATTAAGATATAAACCAGTCTGAGAGCTTAAAATAAAACAGTCTCAGAGCGCCATTAAAACTTACAGGAAAGTTTAAAATATTAAATTAATTATATCTTTCTAAAGAAACTATTTATGAAAATGCCTCTAAGACTTGCTAGTTGAGCTCCCTATCAAAATATTAATAAATTAAATAAAAGCACTCTTTTATTTTTATAAAGCGTATGATAACAAATTTATATTTATTTCGATTAGGAAACGTAATTCAATTATAATAATGAAATAAAATTTTTGTTACGACGCTCCAATCTTGAAAACATCATATTAAATCATTTAATTATTTTACCAAAAGTATTAAAAATAGCGGGGTGTTACACTACTGGTACGAGGTTGTGAAAGAGATTCGGTCCATGCATCATGAGGAAAGAGTGGGTGGTGTTTTTAAACCAAAGCTATGGAGAAGGGAACCGTTGTGCAGACCACATGGCAAACTTAGGCCATGATAGTACTTTCTTTTGTATTGTTTTTACTCCACCACCTTCGTATGATTCATAATGAATAGTTTTTCCGGGTGTTAGCTCCGTTGATTTCCCAAAAAAAAATGTGACATACTTGATTGAGTTTTATTTCACAAACTTTTAACGTTAATCAATTAATTATCAATTGTATACATAAATCATCATTTGTATTTTTTTTATTTGGGGCATTATGACAATCATTAGATTCTTGATCGATTACCTTGAAATATGACATTTTAAGTTTTCTCATAATTATTTACTATATAAAATATTAACTAATACTATTAATTATTTTTAGTAATAACAATAATAATATCAAAATAATAGTAATAATAATAATAATAATATGCTATATTATTAAAATTTTGCATTATTTCTTTATCAAATTAATATATTTATGTATTATCTGTTTACATATTAAGAATATGTAACTAATGATATTAGATAATGTTATAAAATTATATTTTTAGTAAGATTAAAGGTATCATTAGTCAGAGCCTAATCACTTTCGAAACACGAAATACGTAAATTTACTTCTTACTTCTTATTTATATATAGCTAGTTCATATTATCCCTTCAACTGTCTAAAATCTCTTTCATAACACACACAAAGTTCAAGTCCAAACAATTAGCAAAATGGCTTCTTTTCAAGTAGCTAGTTTCCTTTCTGTGCTTCTTACTCTAATCTTATTAATGTCTTCATCTCTAAACCTTGTTTCAGGAGATGATTTGTTGATTCAAGCCGAATGTCGCCTCACCTTATTTCCCAGTTTATGCATCGAGTGCATTAAGTCTGACCCATCATATAGACAAGCTGATAAGAAAGGTATAGCCACCATTATAGTCAAATGTCTAATCAATCATGCTAGCACATTGCAAAGTGGCACATCGCAGATTGCATCAAGTGTCCTTAGTCCAACCATGAAGGTTGTTTTCCAAACATGTGCCACGGGTTATGGCTTTGCCAATCAAGTTCTCAACGATGCCACACGAGCGTTGACCAATTTCGATGCTGTTGGAGCATTGACCTATGTGGGACAAGCTCGCGCTTCCAACACCAATTGTCAAACCACAAGTGCTGTGTACGTTGGGGTGATACCCAAAGTCATTCTCTCCGAGCAAATACTTTATGAGCAGCTCTCCAACGTTGCAACTTCAATTATTACTGCAGGAATTCGAGTTCATTGATGATTCTGTTGTTGTTGTTTGTTGTATACTTCTTGCACGTGGAGGATACATGTGATTCAGATAAAAATAAATAAATAATAAAAAAATATGTTCAATTTGTTTTCTCTTTAATTTACAAGTATTTTTTTCTAATTTTATAAGATAAGGAAGTATAAGAAGGAAGTATGTGTTGAAAAATTAAATACTCATCCTGTCCCTATATATTAGACCTTTTGGTATATTTCACGTTCATTAAAAAAGTTGGTAAATTTATTTAATGGTATTGAAAATGTGAACATTTGATATGTATTTTCAAAATTAATCCTATTAATGTTATTGAGAATCTAAAAAGTGTTAAGTAAATATAAGTGTTTGTGGAAAGAAATAATTAATTGTCATTGAAAATTATTATAGGGTCTTATAAATAGGGACAAAATAAAAATTTCAAAAAGATCTTATATTTAGGGACAAAGGGAGTATTATTTTTTTTAAATGAATTAAATATTGGGAAAAAGAGTATAGACATCCATTAAATTATTTGTCTTTTACAAATAGTCACCATAAACATTTTTTTCTATACATTTACTCCTTAAACTTTAACATTTGTGAGTAACTTTGTAAGGTTGAACCTCATCATTATTATTGAAGATGTAGAAATGTGCTTTTAGAACTTCTTCCCGATTCATGCTCTTAACACGTACACCATGTGTTCTGATACTTTCACATCTTCTATTGTGACGAGACTCCAGAAGCCCTATAGATTTTGCTTTTCCCAAGTAGTCTAAACAAAACTCAATACTTTCCTTTGCAATGTATCTTTGAACAGTATGGATGCTTCAGGACGATATTCATTCTTAATGTACCCTTTCAAGATTTTCATGTATCACTCAACAGGGTATATCCATCGTAAATATAGAGGGCCACACAACCTAATCTCCCTCACTAGATGAACAATTAAGTGAACCAAGATGTCAAAATATGAAGGAGGAAAATACATCTCCAATTGGCACAAGATAACAATAGCTTCATTCTCTAACTCATCCAATTATTCATTAGGGTCAATGGCTTTGCTGCATAAATCATTTGTTAGAATTAGCCTCAAAATCTCAAGAGGGCGCATGGATCGAGTTTTATTAAGATTATTGAAATTCGATCGAATGAGTGTAATAAAAATATTGTTGTAGCGAAATCGGATTAATAATACGACACTTTAAGCGAAGAGGCAATTATATCATAAGATTAAAATTGGAGACGGTAATGATAAAAGAGTAAACGTAGAGGAATGTAAAAATATAAGGGAGAAGAGAAACGCAAACCATACTGGTTCATATTTTCAACGAAATACCTACGTCCAGTCCCCAAGCGATCCGCATGAGAGTTCTATTGATATCGTTCAATTGAGTTCGACCCAATTACACCCAGAGTTCCTCACACACTACTTGGTTCGACGTTCATTAGGGACCTAAACAATAGCACTCACATGGTTCCTCACCATATACAACACAACGATTCAATCCCTGTCACCTAGGGAGACACTCCCTATAACTATGGCTAGATACAAAGGATTGGTACAAGTAATAACAATTTGTGTGTTGTCAATAACACGGATACAACAATGTAGGCCAAAAATGTTTTTCCTTCACAAAAATATTAACTTGGAAAAGTCTTAAGGAAGAAGAATGAGAAGAAGAATAACGTGATGCTCTGATATGATGGAGATGGAGAATTCTTGATTTGAAAAATAGAAAACCTCTTTTTTTTAAACACAATGAAATCCTTTTGATTTAAAAACATAAACACAAGATTTGATTTTCAAATAATAACAGATATGAAATTCAAAAAATGAATTAGGATTTAAAATTCGAAAACTAATCAGAATCATCACATAAAAACAAATATGGAAAGACTCTGATTGATTCTGGTACGAATTTCAAAAAATAAAAAAAGTAATCGATTATCTCAAGCCAGCAATCGATTACAAAGCTTCAGGAAAAATACATGATGCAACATTTTGAGAAAGTAATCGATTACAACAACACAAGTGATCGATTACAATGTTTCTGGAAAAAACATGATTTAACCCGATTCAACGTAATCAATTAACCAATCACAAGTAATCGATTACTTACTCTCTGGTCACATGCCTGATGCAACTTTTGAGGTAATCGATTAGCATGGATCAAGTAATCGATTATCAACTCTCTGGTTCTTAAACTGCAACATAGTAATCAATTATCCTTATAAAGTAATCGATTACTCTTGCTTATTTTCACAAAAATCATTTTCATATGCATAGGCTGTTTCTAGAGGTTTTCACAAGATGGTTTTCTCAAAAACAAAGATATAGAAACATTTTAGTAAACATTTAAAAAACACTTCCTTCTCCAACACATTTTGAGAAAAAAATATCTTTTGGCCTCATACTAATATAGATAAACTCATTACCTTACATAATTTCTTAGGGGAAACGGAAAAACACAACTGAGTCTTTATTTGCTTGAACCTTGGTAGCTTGACTTGCGTGAGCTTGTTTGACTTTGTTTGTAATCATCAAAACCTTTGATTAACACTTGAAGTCCTTGGGATAGCTTGACTTCTAATAGCATTGAAGAAAAAGCACAACCTAGTTACGGTGTGCCTCACATCTTTAGGCAAAATGCCACGAATAACCATTGGTATTAGTAGTTGTTGCATCAACACGTGGTAATCATGGGACTTTAAGCCAACTAATTTGAGATCTTCAAATGAGACAAGACTTTGGATTTTTTAAGAATAGCCTTGTGGCACTTTGATGCCATGTAAACAATCACAGAAACTCTTTTTCTCCGTTTTCGACATTGTATAGCATGCTGGGGGCAAATACGTCCGTTTACCTCTCTATTGTAGAGCTAAATCCTCCCTTATACCCATGACAAGCAAATCTAGTCGGGAGTTCTTGTTATCCTTTGTCTTGCCCTTCATGTTGAGGAATGTTATGACAAGACTTTCACCCACATTTTGTGCATGAAATCAACACAATGTTTTACATCCAGAAGATGCCAATAAGGAAACATGTTAAAGATCGAGTTCTTCTTCCATATATTTTTCTCATTCGTCTTTTTTTTACCCTTCTCAAAGATAACTTTGACATCCTTAACCTTTTGATAAACTTGCTCTCCGCTTAAAGGTTTAGGAACAATTTCGCGTTCCGGATGTCCATTAATATGTTTTATTAATCTACGATACAAGTGATCACGTCTAAGAAATATTTGATGCCCAAGGTAAATTGTGTAACACCCTCACATTAATTAGTTAAAATTATAGGTTTTAAATAAAATTAGAGTTTAAAAATTTCTTTTTAATTTAATTATTTATGATGATTCTTAGGAAAATCCGGCAGAGTTTCCTCTGTTTTTCGGACTTTCCCAAAATTTCTTCTTAAAACCTGTCAGTCCAGAAATATTTAAAAACATAAACTACAATAGTTTAATAGTCATAACAGACCCTAACGCCCGATCAGTTCAAGTCACAGGGCATACGTTTATTCCATATTATAAGTTACAAAAATATATGTCCTCTTATAATAATCAATATACATTCCACATAGTGGAATGAAGATCCTGCTCGGCCATGTCCTATGTAAGCTCTACTTCAGTACCTGCAAAATATAGCAAGAATGGTAGCATTACACAGAACTTAAAAAGATAAATTCTACAAGAGACATAGCAATAAACTAAGCCTACCCTATAATTAATATCCGTTACTCATAAATATCCATACAATTATTTTTCTTTTAGTTCTTCACTTATTCTCACTTTCTTTTAATTTGTAATTTGCTATTCAATTTACCTCATTCCATCATTTGTTTCCATTCTTAGTTCTCTAATTATTTCTACTTTCTCTTTTCTTTTCTTTTTCTTCTTCTCTTCCTTTTCTTTTTACTTTATCTCTTTCTTTTTCCTTTCTTTATCTTTATCTTTTTATTTTTCATTTTTCACATTTACCATTTGGCCACAGGGTCACCACGGCCAACCTGCACCATTTATCATTCATTATATTTCGGCCACAGGGTCACCACGACCAACCTGCACCATTTATCTTTTATTATTATTCGGCCACAGGGTCACCACGACCAACCTGCACCATTTATCTTTTATTATTATTCGGCCATAGGGTCACCACGACCAACCTGCACCATTTACCCTTTTAGTTTTATCAGGCCACAGGGTCACCACGACCAACCTCCGTCGTTTACCATTTATTATCTTTCTTATCATTAATTCATCTTAGCCTTTTCTCTTTACTTTTAGTTCCTTAGTTCCCTTTAATTCTTTTAGTCTCTTGACCCTTCTTTTATCTTTTTCTATTTAAGTGTTTCTCTTTAATAATGTTATTCTCACTTTTAATTAACTCTTAGCTTGGTCATATGCTCTAATTTTAACTCTCATTACTAGCTATTAGTTATCTCCTTGTTTCCCTTATCTCATATTTTCATTTACTTATTATCCTTTTCCATTACTCTATTTAATTAATTACCCTTTTTTATCTTAGCTCCATTCCCCTATCATTTTACAACATTTTATCTAACTTTCCTAACAAAGTACTCTCTCTTTACTTTAGCATCCTTTCATTAATTTCTTTTACCGTTTATCTATTTTCCTTTATTTCTAATTCACTATTTTGTTTCTGTTCCCATATTCGACTCCGCACATATTCCTTATTCCACATTTTAATCCCTCTTTTATCCCATTTAAATCTTCACCTACTATTTTACTTATTATCTTTCAGCTTATTAGTTCTACTCTTTCTACCTATTACATTTACCCTTTTATTCTTTTACTCCCAAGTTTAGTTGGTTTTTCCTTAAATTCTCTCTTGTGTTACTGTGTATACTTTTATACATTTTCGTCCATTATTAACCAGTTTAATATCCTAATACGCTCATCCATTCCGGACCTTATCCTACACGTACATATTCTATTCCCTATGGGGTGATTTCCATTAATAATTCTAAGTACTTCATTTATGTCAGCAGGGACTACTCTAAGGTTCATTAACATATTACTCTATTCTTAGTCACCACTATAGCATCCTAGAATTTACTTCTCAAGTAGAGCTAATACGACCCTTCTTACCTCGGTTGACGAAAGTAAAGGGATAACCTCAACTTCGGAGAGGGAGCGGCGATCCGTGAAGCTTTAGCGACCCGGGGTGATGAACGGGTCGATGACGATCGATGCCGATGCTAGTACGATCACGGCTGGTCCTAGGCAAGGGCTTCAAGCTTCGGTGTACTCGACAAAAGCCCGACACGGTCACGAGTCGGTAACGGCGCCGGTGTTGCTCTCAAGAGAGAGAAAGGAAAGGGTGACCCGAGGAGGAGGAGAGGGAGGCTATGGCAGGGAGAGAGAGGCGGTGGTGGTGGTGCGGCTCGTGGTGGCCGTTCGTGGTGGCCGGAGAGAGAAACGGCGGTGGGGAGGTGGAGAGAGAGAGAGAAAAACCGATTGTGAGGGAAAGAGAAAGAAGGGAGCCAAGAGGGAGGAGAGAGAAAGCGGATCTATGGGGAGGAGGAAGGACCACAGTGGCGGCGGCCTTGGGTGGTGGCAGCTGAAGGTGGGTGTGGTGGAGAGCGGAGGAGGAAGGAGGGAAAGACGGGAGAGGGAGAGAACCAAGGGAGAGAAGAGAGAGGTAGAGGTGGATCTACGGAGAGGAGGGAGGGCCACGGAGGATGGGGGTGTTGGGCGGCACTGACGGTGGCCGGAGGAGGGAGAGAGAGAGAGAGAGAAGAGAGAGAGAGAAGGAGGGGTTGTGAATGAGGGTTTGGGGGGGGGGGGGGGTGGCTGGCGCTGCATTTAATGGATCTGGTGCTGCAGGATCGTGGACATCGATATCCACCTATGGATATCGATGTCCAACATCGATGTCCCTATGTTGGATATAGATATCCAATGTTAAAAATGACAACACATTTCGCAATTCAAATGGTCATAACTTCTTTGTTAACCGTTGGATCTTGCTCAAATTTGGAGATAAGCTCCCTAGTGATTCCAACTTCACATCCAACGGTGGGAATTGTGTTTTGAGTCCTAAATCTTTTATTTTAATTTCTTATCCTATTTATGGTTTTATTATTATTGTTATCCTTTCCTAATGCTAAAACACTTCTTTTAAATAACTATTTGTAGCTTATTATCATTATTTCCTTTATTCTAACTATTATTTACTTATTCGTCTTTGGGTTTAAAATTTGGGATGTTACAAATTGTCTTCCTTCCATGAGTAATAAGTTGATGATAACATGTTCCCTCTACGCATACAGGGCATGCTTTATGCCCCTTAATGCTATATCCGCTTTATACTGGAAAGTCATTTATGGTACAAGATAACATGGCACGCATCTTGAAATTTTCACGCTGATACCCATCAAAGGGATCCACACCTTCCCACAAAATTAACAAATCTTCAATTGAAGGACTTAGATAAACATCAATGTCATTTCCTAGTTGTTTTGGTAAAAAAAATCAACATAGACAACATCACATATTTCCGCTTCATGCACAACAAAGGAGAGATGTTGTAAATTATCAAAAGAACAGGCCATGTACTATGCTTACTGTTGGAAGTCAAGCTTTCCCAAGGACGTAAAGTTTTATGCTAGTTGGTTGCTAGAAGGTTTTGATAATAACAAACAACAAGTTGCAGACAAGCTCTTTCAAGCTGTGCTTCAAGTTTATTCAAGCTCAAAGCTCAAGCTCAAGCAAATAAGTTTAGTATAGCTTTGCCCATAGGAATAATTGTAAGGTAATGAAGTCTTTATTACAAGTGTTTATGGCCAAGGTTGTTTTTCAATTTAAGGAGAAGAAAAGAACTTTTGTGAAAATGTTTTAATTTAGTTTTACAGTTTTTAAGTTAACAATGTTTATGAAAACCTCTGGTTACATACGATCTGCTTTAGAAAATCATTTTTTATGAAAATAAGCAGAAGTAATCGATTACCTTTCTTGGATAATCAATTACCTTGCTCTTGAGTTGTGACCTGAGAATTCATAAAAGTAATAATCGATTACTTATGATGGGATAATCAATTATTACATGTCTGTAGCTTTTAAATTCTTTTTAAGTGGAATTAATCGATTACCTGTTTTAATAATCGATTACCTTTCTCACAGGGAGTTGATAATCGATTACTTTGTTTTAATAATCGATTATTTTCTTAAAAAAAATTAATTTCACTGTTTTAACAGAAAAGAGATTATCAATTACCTCTGAAAAGTAATCGATTACTAATAAGTATTTTTGAAATCTGTGTCAGAATCAATCTTAAATGTTTAAAGATTTATTTTTTACTTAATTGATTCTGATTTATTTCTGAAATTCGAATTTAAATATATTTTTGAATCAATTCCATTTTGATTTAAGAATCAAATCTTTTATTTTATTTTTTAAATCTCTTTGATTTGATTTTGATTTCTAAATTTATTTTATTTATTTGTTTGTCAAAATCAATTCTCTAATCCTTTTGTCTCTTCTCTAATCATCACGTTATTCTCTCTTCTCTCTTCTCCTTCAAGCTTTCACGTTCACATTTTTCTTGAAGAGAAAAACTTTCTTTTGGTCTTAATACTTGTGAATTGACTTCAATACCATAGTATTATATTGTTGTATCTGTGTTATTCCAAACACATCAAATTGTAATCACTCACATATTTTCATATTGAAACCATGGTTGTAGGGAGTGGCTCCCTAGGTGAGAAGGATTGGATAATTTGTAGGGTGAGGAACCCTTATGTGATTTGTTAAGGTCCCTAGAGAACGGAGGTTCCTAGTAGTGTGCGGGGCACTCTTGGTTGTAATTGGATGCTGCTCAATTCAAGTTTATAAAACTCTTAAGCGGGTCGTTTGGGGACTGGACGTAGGTCTTTCGCTGGAAAGGCTGAAGCAGTATAAAATTGGTTTGCGTGTTCCTCTTCCTTGATCTCTTTATTTTCCGCAATATTTCGTTTAAATTCGTTTTCGCGCAACTATATTTTATTTTTATATATAGCATCGCCTTCACGCTCAAAAGTTTAATCTCTCCGTAAAACAATTTTTATAACATTCGAGTAATTTTCAATAAATTTAATAAAACTCGATTCACCCTCCCTCTCGAGGTTTGAGGCCAATCCTAACAATTGGCATCGGGGCTAGTCTCTTGTTTTAAAGGACTTAACAGACTCAAGAGTGAAATGGCTTCAAACTCTCCGTTTGGTGGTGAAGGGAGTTCTATTAATAGACCCCCATGTTTGATGATGTGGGGTACGCTTATTGGAGAGCGAGAATGAAAATTTTTATTCAAAGAGTAGGATTAAAAGTTTCCTACCTATGTGGTAAATGGAATCACCGTCAACAAACCTATTGGTGAGTGGACAGAAGAGGAGGAAAGAAGAGTCCAATACGACTTGAAAGCGAAAAACATAATACCATCTGCTGTGAGTTATGATGAGTTTTTCAGGATATCTACATGTGTGACAACACAAGAAAAGTGGGATATGTTGGAAGTCACACATAAAGGTACAAATGAAGTCAAGAGGTCGAGAATCAACACTTTGACAGGAGAGTACGAATTGTTCAGGGTGAAGGAAGGAGAATCTGTGCAATAAATCCAAAAGCAGTTCACAATGATAGTTAACCCACTCGTGACATTGGGGAAGAAATTCACAAATGAAGAGTTGATCAACAAAGTGTTGAGGTGCTTAGGGAGAGAATGGCAACCCAAGGTGACTGCCATTATGGAGTTAAGGAACCTTTCAATAATGACACTTGCAACCCTCTTCGGAAAGCTTCAGGAGCATGAAAGCGAGCTCAAAAGGTTATCACAACACGAAGAGGAAGACAAATAGGTGAAAGGTCTAACGCTCAAAGCTGAAGCACCAACATCTGAAGGAGACTCTGACAAAGAATCCATCGGTGATGAGCACATGGAATTGCTGGTGAAAAAGTTGGGAAGATTTCTGAAAAAGAAGAGCAACTTCACAACTCTAATGAGAAAAGATGCAAATAAAAGTGGAGGTTCTTCTGTCATATGTCACGAATGTGGCAAGCCTGATCACATTAGAGCGGATTGTAGGATTCTCATGTTTTGATGCTAACAATCTCTCTCCAAGCAACAACATTGGCAACAAGCAAGCTACACCACATGAAGATTAGAATTAGGATTTTTATTAATTCTATTTCAATGTAATCTTTATTTTTATGCAATGCATCTCATTGGTGTGGGTAGCTTAGGTGATTTTAAGAATATTTAAATAATGTTTGATTAAGAGTGAAGATACTTTAAATCTTGATTAAATAGCTCTATTAAAAGTTTTGTGAAAATCCTTTTAGAAAAACCTTGTTTTTATTCAGATTCTGATCAGTTCACTCGAGTAATGAGTATTGGTTCACTCGAGTAATTTATGTCATGACAGGTTAATCGAGTAATGGTTTACACATCACTCGAGTAACTTAATCTGACATGTTTTAATCGAGTAATGTTATATGGTTTACTCGAGTAATTCAATCAGTATTTGGAAAATTATAAAAGGACTTAATTTTCTCTTTCACAAAATATACACATTCATTCTTACAATTTTCTATACACTTTCAAGAGCAATTCAAGAGCTATTTTTTTACATCTTTCAAGAGCTATCAAGATTCAACAAAGAACTTTTCATTCTTCACTCTATTTCTTTCATTGTTCAAATATTCTTGAGATCATAATTTTTGTTCTTAGTGGTTGTTGAAGATTTGCAATTTGTGATTGCATCATTGAAGTTTCAACACAAGTGAAGAATCTCACAAGGAAGACTTTGAGGATCAAATCAAAGCAAGAAAAGAGGATTGGTTGGAAGCATCTTCAATCAATTAGCAAGGAAATCTAGAACTCTCAAAAGGGGTAGATTAGATCAAAGTGTTTGGTACACACTTTGTGTTGGGTTTTAAGATAGGAGAACTAAGAATCTAGTTGCATCTTAAAACATTGTAAAATCTACATTTGAAGATTTCTAGTGAAGAATCTCTCTTGATTCAAGAGGGGACTGGAGTAGCTTTCAAGTGGGTGAAAGTGAACCAGGATAAATCCTTGTGTCTCTTTTATTTTCATTCCTTGTATTGCATTAATTCATTAACAATTGCATTTTTAGGTTAGAATTGGGGTTTTCTTAATTCAACTCAATTGATCTAAAATTGCATGTTAATATTACTTGAAATTGTTCATATTAATCATTCATAATTTGTTGAATCATCATAGCATTGTTATTCTTGAAGAACTCCATTGAAAACTGAGTTTTAATTGAATTTTACCCAGTTTACTCGAGTAAAGTTCTTGTCACTCGAGTAATCTGCTTTCAGTTTATGAACATTACTCGAGTAGGTTTTCTGTTACTCGAGTGATTTAAAAATAGCTTTCGTAATACTCGAGTGATTTGCTGAATACTCGAGTGAAATTATTTTTGCTTGCGTATTACTCGAGTGAAGTCTTGAGTTACTCGAGTAATCTGACTTGAATTTTTAAGAAAATTTATTTTCATAAAACCATTCTCTTAGGTGGACGAAAAATCTGTAATAAGGCTTCAATATTCTATTCACCCCCCCTCTAGACTATATTGAGCCGCTTGTTGGTTTCCAACAAGTGGTATCAGAGCTCGGACGAAAAATCTGAGCCTTAAAAAGCTTTTTCGAAAAGATCCTTTTACTTGGAAACAATGGGCTCAATTTCAAATCCTTTTGGTGGTGAAGGAACTTCCATTAATCGTCCTCCACTATTCAATGGTGAGGGTTACGCTTATTGGAAGGTCCGCATGAAAATTTTTATTCAAGCCATAGATATGGAAATTTGGAACGCCATAGAGAATGGATCTTTTGTTCCTCAAACGAAAGTAAATGATGTTGTTTCGGTCAAACCTCAATCGAGTTGGGACAATGATGATAAGAAGAAAGTTGCATTTGATTTAAAAGCTAAAAATATCATCACGTCCGCTCTTTCTTATGATGAGTTCTTTCGAGTATCTCAATGTGTTGATGCTAAACAAATGTGGGACACATTACAAGTCACACATGAGGGCACTTCGGAGGTTAGAAGGGCTAGGCTAAATACACTCATGCATGAATATGAACTCTTTCGTATGTTACCTAATGAAAATATAGGTGACATGCAAAAGCGGTTCACTCATATCATAAATCATCTTTCTGCACTTGGAAAAGTTATTACTAATGGTGAAGTTGTTAATAAGATTTTGAGATGTCTTAGCAGGGAATGGCAACCTAAGGTGACGGCCATTATGGAAGCTAGAGACGTGGATCAAATTGATTTAGCAACTCTATTCGGAAAACTTCAAGAGCATGAAATGGAGCTTGGACGGTTATCCATGAATGAAGATGCCGATAGAAAGAAAAAGGGGATTGCTCTTAAACCAACTTCAAAATCTCTTAAGGCACAAGAGGAAAACTCTCAAGTGGATGACTCGGACTCCGATATAGATGATGAGACCCTTGGCTTGCTAGTTAAAAAGCTTGGTAGGTTCTTTAAGAGTAAGGGAAACTTTAATAAGAATAGACAAAGAGATTCTAAGGACTCACAACCAAGAAATAAGACTAACAAGGATCACATCAAGTGTCATGGGTGTGGAAAGCTTGGTCACTATCGATCAAAATGCCCAACTCATTCTAAGAAGTCGGAAGGTGACAACTCTAAGTTCAACTCATCTAAAGGAAAAAGGGCTTACATAGTATGGGATGAAGAGGAGAGTCAATCAACATCTAGCTCATCGGATGATGAAGAACTTGCAAATCTATGTTTGATGACGAAGCTTGATGAAGAGGAATCTTCGAGCATTAAATCAAGTGACAACGTCAATGAGGTAGATTATCTTTCCGATGCTAGCTCTAGTTCTAATTCTCCTTCATTCAATGAGTTGTACAATGTGTATGTAGAGATGCATAAAGAGTTGAAGAAACTTGCTAAAATAAATGTTGAAAGAAAGAATTTCATAATGAAGCAACATGAAAAGATAATTGAACTTCAAAAAGATTTAGAAGAACTTAAGCTTCAAAATGAAACTCTTGAACTCATTTATGCAAACTCTACATGCAATTGTGAATTGAAATCAAATGAGACTCCATCTTGTGAAAATTGCAAGTCTTTGGAAAAAGAAGTTTTTAATTTGAATGATCGACTTGCAAGGCTCATGAAAGGAGATACTTCATTAGATCATTTGCTTTCAACTCAAAGGAACAATAGCAATAGATCCGGTCTTCGCTATAACAAACCTAAGAAACGCAATTATCGCAAAGTTGGTGGATTTTCAAAGAATAAGATTTCTAAAAACCCAACTTGCCATTATTGTGGGATCTTTGGGCATACCACGAATAAATGTAATATAAAGAAAGTTGGTATACCAAGCGGTGAATATATTTGGATTGTTAAGGGGACTTCTCCCCATGCTAACAACAAAGGACCCAAGACCACTTGGGTACCTAAGTCAACCAAATGATATCTTTCTTGTAGGTGTGTCTTCGAACCAAAGAGCGCAAATGGTACTTGGATAGTGGTTGTTCGAGACACATGACGGGAGACAAAACGCACTTCATGGAACTTACTCCGAAAAGTGATGGATTTGTGACATACGGCGACAACAACAAGGGCAAAATTCTAGGAGTCGGGAAGATCGGTAACGTATCTAACCTTGTCATAGAAAATGTCCTATACGTAGAAGGCTTAGAACACAACTTGCTTAGTATAAGCCAACTATGCGATATGGGCAATTATGTGACTTTTACTCCGGAATTATGTTTCATTAAGTCTTCTATAGATGATAGTGTTAAGTTTGTTGGTCGTCGCTCTAATAACACTTACTTAATTGATTTGGATGAGATAACTTCACTATTTTCAAAATGTTTCAAATCTTTTGATGATGAAATTCGTCTTTGGCATAGACGAATTGCTCATGTGAATGTGAATCAATTAAACAAACTTTTGCGAAAAGATTTAGTGATTGGTTTGCCTAAACTAAATTTTAAGCTTGATGACATTTGTGACTCTTGTCAAAAGTGCAAGCAAGTTAAAAGTTCTTTTAAACCTAAAAATGTGATAAGCACAACAAAGCCTTTGGAGCTAATCCATATGGATTTGTTTGGCCCTTCACAAATTAAAAGTTTAGGTGGCAATTACTATGGATTTGTTTTAGTAGACGATTTTACTAGATTCACATGGACTTTATTTTTATCCGCAAAAAGTGAAGTTTATAAATGTTTTAAAAAGTTTGCCAAACTCATCCAAAATCAACTAAGTTTGAAAATTGTGTCTATTAGAAGTGACCACGGAGGTGAGTTTGAAAACACTAGGATTGATGCGTTTTGTGATAAGTTTGGTATTGATCATCAATTTTCGGCCCCTAGGACTCCGGAGCAAAACGGAGTTGTAGAAAGGAAAAATAGAATATTAGTGGAACTTGCTCGTACTATGTTGATAGAATCAAATGTTCCTAAATATTTTTGGGCTGATGCGGTAAACACTGCTTGTTATGTGCTTAATAGGGTTCTTATTCATCCGCATTTAAATAAAACACCTTATGAACTTTTAAAAGGGCGAAAGCCAAATATTTCACATTTTCATGTTTTTGGGTGTAAGGTGTTTTTACTATGAGATGAATTGGAATAAAATGTTTTTAGCTCGTATGGAAGCTGCTGCTCAATCTCCTCCTACCCAATTCTTGCCATATCCTATGCATGTTACCAAAATAATGAGGTATTACCGTGTTCCAATCCCTGATGATGAGCCAGCTGTAACGGAAAAGAAAAATAACTGGTGTCTTAATGATTCACACATTAGTTATATGAAAATTGCTTGGCATAGGGAAAGTCGCACTTGGTTATGGAAATCACAGATTAAGGAAATGGTTGAAGCTGCAAAGGCTGCAAGAGCTTCAGGTTCTAGGAAAAGGACTTTACTTGGTGATAGGGCTGGTGCATCTTCTTCTGCTCCTCCTTCTTCTACTGATCCGATGGATACCGATCGCATTGAGGACTATATCAATTTGGACAATCTTGGTACTCCATTTGATGCACAGGCTGCTCATGAGTCATTGGTTGAGCACATCAATGCTCAATTTGCTCAGTTGGAGATGAGACAGGATGTGAAGAATATTGCCATGGAGCATCGTTTAATGGATTATATGTCTGGCCTATTTTCTCACCATTTCCCTCCTCCTCCACCTGATTCCTAGACCTGTGGATGCTGATGATGTTTTGCTGATTGATTTCTGTTTCATGTTTCATATGCATATTTCTGACTATGTTATGTTTATGTTTCTGTTTCATGTTTCTGACTCTGTTGCTACTATGTTTTAGGACCTTGTGTATGGTCTAGTTTGGTTAGTTTCGTTTGCTTATTTGCTATGGTTGATGTCTTTTTGCTTTACACTATGATTTGCTGCTTAGTGTGATACTCTGCTATTATGGATTATGGTGCTATATTCGTTGTGCGTTTATATTCGTTGTGGCACTATTGTGGTTTATTTTGGTATTGTCTTTATTGTTATATTTTTTTTTACCATTGTGAACTACTTACCTTCAACTTTTGGCAAAGGACTTTTCTCAACTTTCTTATCTTTTTAATGATGCCAAAAGGGGGAGAATATTTTGTTGATGTTGTTCTTGTAGGTTAAGTTTTATTATATTTTTCCTAGGTGTTTTACATTTAGGGGGAGTATGTTAAAACTTAGTGCTTAATTGAAAAGGAGGTTTGTCATCATCAAAAAGGGGGAGTTTGTAGGATTCTCATGTTTTGATGCTAACAATCTCTCTCCAAGCAACAACATTGGCAACAAGCAAGCTACACCACATGAAGATTAGAATTAGGATTTTTATTAATTCTATTTCAATGTAATCTTTATTTTTATGCAATGCATCTCATTGGTGTGGGTAGCTTAGGTGATTTTAAGAATATTTAAATAATGTTTGATTAAGAGTGAAGATACTTTAAATCTTGATTAAATAGCTCTATTAAAAGTTTTGTGAAAATCCTTTTAGAAAAACCTTGTTTTTATTCAGATTCTGATCAGTTCACTCGAGTAATGAGTATTGGTTCACTCGAGTAATTTATGTCATGACAGGTTAATCGAGTAATGGTTTACACATCACTCGAGTAACTTAATCTGACATGTTTTAATCGAGTAATGTTATATGGTTTACTCGAGTAATTCAATCAGTATTTGGAAAATTATAAAAGGACTTAATTTTCTCTTTCACAAAATATACACATTCATTCTTACAATTTTCTATACACTTTCAAGAGCAATTCAAGAGCTATTTTTTACATCTTTCAAGAGCTATCAAGATTCAACAAAGAACTTTTCATTCTTCACTCTATTTCTTTCATTGTTCAAATATTCTTGAGATCATAATTTTTGTTCTTAGTGGTTGTTGAAGATTTGCAATTTGTGATTGCATCATTGAAGTTTCAACACAAGTGAAGAATCTCACAAGGAAGACTTTGAGGATCAAATCAAAGCAAGAAAAGAGGATTGGTTGGAAGCATCTTCAATCAATTAGCAAGGAAATCTAGAACTCTCAAAAGGGGTAGATTAGATCAAAGTGTTTGGTACACACTTTGTGTTGGGTTTTAAGATAGGAGAACTAAGAATCTAGTTGCATCTTAAAACATTGTAAAATCTACATTTGAAGATTTCTAGTGAAGAATCTCTCTTGATTCAAGAGGGGACTGGAGTAGCTTTCAAGTGGGTGAAAGTGAACCAGGATAAATCCTTGTGTCTCTTTTATTTTCATTCCTTGTATTGCATTAATTCATTAACAATTGCATTTTTAGGTTAGAATTGGGGTTTTCTTAATTCAACTCAATTGATCTAAAATTGCATGTTAATATTACTTGAAATTGTTCATATTAATCATTCATAATTTGTTGAATCATCATAGCATTGTTATTCTTGAAGAACTCCATTGAAAACTGAGTTTTAATTGAATTTTACCCAGTTTACTCGAGTAAAGTTCTTGTCACTCGAGTAATCTGCTTTCAGTTTATGAACATTACTCGAGTAGGTTTTCTGTTACTCGAGTGATTTAAAAATAGCTTTCGTAATACTCGAGTGATTTGCTGAATACTCGAGTGAAATTATTTTTGCTTGCGTATTACTCGAGTGAAGTCTTGAGTTACTCGAGTAATCTGACTTGAATTTTTAAGAAAATTTATTTTCATAAAACCATTCTCTTAGGTGGACGAAAAATCTGTAATAAGGCTTCAATATTCTATTCACCCCCCTTCTAGACTATATTGAGCCGCTTGTTGGTTTCCAACACGGATTGCATTCAGCACTTGAAAAAGAAGGAGAGTTCCTAAATAAATGCATCGAGCTCAAGGAAAGGGAGACAAGCGTACATAGCATGGCTAGACAATGAGGAGAGCTTGAATGAAGATTCAGACAAGCAAAATGAAACGGCCAACCTATGTCTCATGGCACATGGAAAAGAAGTAATTTCTGAACTAGACTTTGACCTTCTTATAGTGAATTACAAGAGGCATTTGAGGAATTGCATGAGGAATCAATGAGATTATCCTTATTGGTTGCTCTAGAAAAGAAAAATTCAGCTTTAATTTTACAAAAGAATCTTGAACTTTCTAAAGAAAATGAAGTTTTGAAAAATAAAAACAAAGAGCTGAATTTTACTTTGAGTAGTTTCTCAAACACCTCTAGTAATGAATTCAAAATTAAGGCTAGTTCATCTTCTTGTAAGTTTTGCAAGGATTTAGTAAAAGAAAATGAAGATTTGAAAGAAACACTTGCAAAATTTACTGAAGGAAGAAATACCTTAAATTTGATGCTAGGGAGACAAAAATGTTTCTTTAATAGAGCAGGTTTAGGATATCAACCTGGTAGACATCAAAAGAAACTAAGTACCATTTTTGTCCCTGCTAACTCCTATAAGAAACCTCTCATTATATGTCATTATTGTGGTAAGAAGGGCCATGGTGTACATGAGTGCCAACACCAAAAAGTTAAGTTCATTAAAAAGAACGATGATACTGTGAGTTGGAACAATGGATATCATGGTACCACTAACTCACAAGGACCCAAAAAAATATGGGTACCTAAAAAGAAAACATGACTCTGTTTTGTAGGTCACTCCGGAGGATAAAAAGTCTTGCTGGTACTTCGACAGTGGATGCTCTAAACACATGACTGGAGATAAATCCAAATTTTCATATCTCACTCCCAAGGATCAAGGACACGTGACCTTTAGAGACAACAACAAAAGAAGGATACTTGGCATTGATAAAGTAGGTACTCCTCCTAACCATTGTATTGAAAATGTGCTTCATGTTGAGGGCCTAAAGCATAACTTGCTGAGTATCAGTCAGTTATGTGATAAGGGCAATAATGTTATATTTGATTCTGATAATTGTATCGTCGAGGGAAAAATTGATAATCTTACTAAGTTTATTGCTCGCAGGGTAAATAACATTTATTTAATTGATCTTAATGCAATTTCCTCAAATGATGCAAAATGTCTATTAAGTAAAGAGGATGAATCTTGGCTATGAAATCGTAGAATAGGTCACATCCACATGAACCATTTGAATAAATTGTCTTCCAAAAACTTAGTAGTTGGTTTGCCAAAGCAAAAATTTTCTATTTCTGAAAAATGTGATCCTTGTTCAAAACCAAAACTCACAAGGGCACCTTTTCCTCCTAAAAATCTTGTTTCAACTCAAAGACCCTTGGAACTTTTACATATGGATCTTTTTGGACCGTGTCAAACAAAAAGCTTTGGTGGCAACTATTATTGTTTGGTAATTGTGGATGACTATTCTAGGTATACATGGACATTATTCATTACTCATAAAAATGTTGCATTCCATGATTTCAAAAAGGTAGCAAAGGTTGTTCAAAACCAAATGCATTTGAGCATTGCATCCATTAAGATTGATCATGGCGGTGAATTTGAAAATCGATTTTTCAAAAAGTTTTGCGAAAAACATGACATTAAGCATTATTTTTCAGCTCCAAGGACTCCTGAGCAGAATGTGGTCGTGGAGAGGAAAAATAGATCTTTAAAAGAACTTTCTCAAACCATGCTTAATGACATGAATTTACCGGCATATTCTTGGGCTGATGCTGTTAATACTGCTTGCTATGTTATGAACCATGTTTTGATAAGGCCCATTTTAAAGAAACCCCCCTATGAGCTTTTTAAGGGGAGAAAGCCAAATATATCCCATTTGAAAGTCTTTGGATGTAAATGTTCCGTACATAATAATGGTAGAGACAATCTAGGGAGTTTTGATGTTAGAGCTGATGAGGATATTTTTCTTGGTTATTCTGCATCGAGCAAAGCTTATAGGATTTACAATAAAACTCGTAATACAATTGAAGAATCTATTCATGTATCATTTGATGAATCCGATCCCAGAAAGCTGAGAAAGGTATTT
This sequence comes from Crotalaria pallida, assembly GCA_037953625.1. Lineage (NCBI taxonomy): Eukaryota > Viridiplantae > Streptophyta > Magnoliopsida > Fabales > Fabaceae > Crotalaria > Crotalaria pallida. The sequence continues at coordinate 117,934,645 of CM075654.1, forward strand.
GTTAATGACATTTCAGGTATTCTTGGAAACCTATATCTTGATGAGGATCATGAACCATTTCTGGAAGAAAAGCAGGAATCCCAAGGAGATATAAGAACAAATGAAAATAATGAGGAGCATCTACAACCTCAAGGAAATTCCACCGAGCTTAATTCAGACTTACCCAAGGAATGGAAAACATCACGACACCATCTGATCGATCAAGTAATAGGTGATATCTCAAAAGGTGTAAGTACTCGTAATTCTCTCAGTAACATGTGTAATCATATGGCGTTTGTTTCTCAAGTGGAGCCTAAGAATATTTTTGAGGCTTCGGTTGATGAACATTGGCTACTAGCTATGCAAGAAGAATTAAACCAATTCGAAAGAAACCAGGTTTGGGAACTTGTTCCTAGGCCTGATTCTCCTTACCTCAAAACTGTGAGAAATAAGGTAGAACTGTGAGTTTGAGTCTTGCTTTTATGATATTATGTCATCTTCAGGAGTTTCTCTTTAATTTCAACAAGGGTATCTCCGACCGGGGTATGGATCTACTCAAATGAAGAAAAGGTTGAGGGTGGGTAAGCTAGTTGTGAATAGATATGTGAAGGTGAGTGAAAGGGTGGAGAGTATGGTTGAGAAAATGTAGGATAGGGTTGCGAAAATGGTGGCGGCCGGAGTGGTTGAGAATGGAGGTGGTGGTGGTGTAAATAATATGATTTGTGATGGTAGTTTGCCATTAGGTCTTCATGTGATAGGTTAGGTGGAAGGAAATGGTTGTATTGTGGTAGACACAACAACAATTTAAAACTTGTGCTTCAATTGTCAGATGATCTTTGATGGATCTAACTCCTACATATGTGTCATATTCTTCGTGCTTGGGCTTTCTTGCGACCTTTTACTCCTCTAATGCGGGGTGTCATTACACTTTTTTTCCTTATTGTTGGAGCCGTCGTATGGATTCTTGAACATAGAGAAAATGATGAATTTCGGGGGCCTCCACTATGGTTTTAAGTTTTGAGTTTTAAAATTTTAAAAAAGTAAAACTAGTTTCCAGTTTTATAATGTCGGTTTCAAATTTTTTGGTTTTCAGTTTTCAAAATTAATTTCAAAATTATAATTTTTATAGCGCTCCTACAATGTTATACACCATCATCTTGTATACTACCACAATAATTTAATAACAACTTTACATGGTTGTTGTTAGTACAAGTTGATGGCCGTGGTCGTTGTTATAATGATTGCAGTTTCGAGTAGTAACTTTTGTGGTGTCGATTGAAGGATAGATGGTCGGGGAGAGAGGGTGAGGATGTGGTGATTAGGGGTGTAATGGTCCGGTCCGGTCCGGTCTTTCATGGACTTTAGGGACCGGACCGTTTAAATTAATATGGTCCGGTCCGGTCCGGTCCGGACGTTATCTATATGTAAAGACCGGATCGGACCGGACCATTCATGAACGGACCGGTCTGGTCTATTTAGATCATAATAATAAAAAATAAATAAAAAGCTTGTTTTTTTCATTTTTTCCACTGAACATTAGAGGGTTGAATTTTGATTTTTCTGTTTTATATAGATCAGATTAAAACTTAGCTATTGTAACAACCTAGATAAGTCATAGTTTTTTTCCATGTACGTACAGTAAAATATTAGAATATGTTCTGTTTTGTTCTTATCTTTTAAATTAGGATTAGATCATTCCATCTCTATAAATTGTATCAGCCACTGCAATTCAAGAAACGTGATGCCACCTCAAAAAAAAAAAAAGAAAAAAAAAAGAAGAAACGTGATGAAACAATAATTCAGCATTTATATATGAAATTCTTTACTATATGTTGTATTTGACTATTTTATATAGATTAGAGAATAATGTGTCGGCCAGCAAAGAGACCACGTTTGGCACGGCCCATGACAAACTTGTTACCACCATTTTATTTTATTTTATTTTTTTATATTTTAGTTATCGGTCCGGTCCGGTCTTGGTGGTCTCAAAATTTGTGAGACCGTGGACCGGACCACATGAGAACGGTCTAGAAATATTCAGATCGGACCGGATCGTGAGACCATATTGGACCATATTTTTCGGTCTGATCCGACCGGTCTCGCGGTCCGGGACCGGATCACTTACACCCCTAGTGGTGGTGTTAAAAGGTGATAGTTGTGAGGATGTGTAACAAATATGACATGGTGGTTGATGGTGAGAGTATGATGACTCATAATATGCCATGATTGATGAGGGAGGTTGGGTATGAAAATGAAAGCACCAATTTGTGAGGAAGAAATTCCTAACAATGATAGGAACCAAAATTTGAGATGCTCAATATCCAGAAAAGAGGATAAAAAATTAAAACAAAATACTTAATTCATTTTATTGCTTGATTGTAAGAAAAGAATACAAGAACTTAAATAGCAATAGTAAACCTTAGATTGATGATTGGGTGTATGTATTGTACAAGTGACATCATCTTACCAAGTAATAACATTCTATTATAATAATAATAATAATAATAATAATAATAATAATAATAAGACTTACTTAATTGTTAAGTTAAATATTTATCCTATTCTTTTTCTTAAATGGACCTAATAATTGTTTTACTCAATATCAAAACAAAGTAATGAGTCTGCACTAGTTTATTGATATCGATCTGCCATAAAATATAACTAATCCTCCTGATGATGTAAAAATGCAGAGTGTAAAAGTTCTCGATAAAGCTCAGCAGAAGCAGTTGCGGCAGATAATTTTGCAACAAGTTGAACTTTTTCTTCCTCCCACTTTCTTCGATCTTCTTGATATGCATTTTTGGCTTCATGTAACTCTTTCTTTGTTTCTATTACACTATCATTCATTCTTGTCAACCATTCTTCATGCAACTTCTTAAATTTGACTTCCCAATTTTTCAACATTGCCTCACAATTTTCATTACTCCGATTGCTCTGCTCCTTCTCCTTCTTCTTCTTCCCCATATTACTCGTGCTCACTTTTTTTTCTTCTTCTTTGCTTATGTTGATGTCACGATGATCATTGTCATTGTCGTTGTCCCCCTAATAATAATAAAGAAATTTCTATTATGCAACCTAATTTTGGGTTGTTGCTAAACAATCCTTTGTATGAACCAATGATGCATTGTCACCTCATGTATTGTTGTCATGTCATTTTTTAAAAAGTCAAAACTCATAAGTGTCAACCCAAAAATATGTGAGATGACAAAATATTATTGGTTAAACAAAAAATTGTATGACAACAACCCAAAATTAGGTTGCATGAAAGTAATGCCCTAATAATAATAATAATAACAACAACAATATTATTATTATAAAGATAACTTTGATTACATGTACAATTTTATTTTTATTTTCACACTCATAGAAGAATCATATATACAGTATATATAATTTTACTTCAATTACATCATACTGCAAGGAAAGCGCAAATAGGTTGAGTATGAATCCGTAGAATTAAGTGTGAAATTATACTTCAATTACATCATAGAAGAATTACATCATAGAAGAACCCATCATGCTTCAAATAAATAATTTTGTGTCCTGTATAGAAAATTATGCATCTTATATCATATACAAACAAACAACCACTCCCTCCAATTTTATTATCCAATACTTTTTTAAAAAATAAAACATTACATAACTTTCTTAATTCATATGAAACTCTTAAAATAAAGAAAAGAGTATATAATAAAGTGGTAACGTATATTCACAATTCAAACTATTGTATTTTTCAAAGAGAAGCTTTTTCTAATTTCATTCATAATTCATAATCAGAAGAATAAAGAAGTGTATTTTGATTGTTCTTCTAAAAGAAAAGGCTCGAAGCCCAAAAAGCATAATATTTTATTAATTAAACTCATGCAAGAGAAGTTACAGTTTACCAAAATTAACGAGATTTTAAATCAGTTTCTTATTGTACTTCACCTTGATCAGATAGGTTCTTCGTCTTTTATTAGATTGTTTTAAACCAATTAAGACGTCACAAATAAATAAGAGTAATACTCAAAGATGGGACAATATCGGAAAAAATTATTAATCATCTAGTTAGGTGGCTAGATATCTTGGAAAACCCAAAAGGAAACAACAATAATAATAACAATATTAATTACTACATACAAAAATAGTACTTACGGGTATTATCTGACGCACAAGGTCACCATCAAGCCATGCCAAGAACTTGTCCAGAATAGTACTTGTTTCACGTTTGGTAACGAAGTAATCGGGGAGGTACGCAGCGGCCATAAATAATCCAAATATTGTTAAAAATATTAAATATGGCATTATTATTGTTTCGAGAAAATACATGAATTCCATGGTTCTACGTACTAGGACTCTATTATTTTGAGACGATTTTTGAGACTTCTAGCTTTGTAGAATATTAACCAGACTGAGCATGGAGTGTAGAATTTATAGTTTATTGCGGAAACTTATTTGATTTCCTTGGGGATAGTGAGTGAGTGATTTTGAAGTCGGTTAGATAATAACAATCATCGAAGTAGAGATTTGATAGATTGAATGTATATCTCAACTTATTATCCTTTATAATAAATCATGATGCGACCCAACCAATGAAGATTTTATATTGCTATCTTAATGATGTGGAGATGTTTTATTGGTTTGTTTATGCGAGTCTTTCTCTTTCTTTATCCTTTTAGTTTTATGTTTTATCATATCATCATCAATTTATATAATTTTTTATTCAATTACATTCTATCTTATCTTTTTATATCTTCGTACGTTTTTGCAAATAAACTTATCAATCCATATACATTAATTAGCTCTTACCTCGTGCAATATACGAGTTGTTGATATTTTAATTTTTATATTAAATATTTTAAATTAAAAATTATTATTATTTTTATTATAAAGTAAAGATTATTATTAAATAACAACAGCAAAAAAATAATTATATAAAAAGGTAGATGTTTTAACCAAACTCTACACTTAAAAAAATTAATCTAGATGATCTTGATGATAAATTTTGTACTTTCTTATATGAATAAAAATGTAACACTTTTTATCTCATATATTCCTTATTTATTTATGGATAAATTGACATTTTTATATATGATTATCGATTTTATTATAATAAATCAAAATTAAATCACAATTAATCATTATGATTTTTTTGTTTGATGATATTATGAGATAAATCTTATATTTATGTGTTGGATGAAGTAGTTTTTTTTTTAAAATTAGTTTTTTTTAAATATGATTATCACATTTATTCTTATTAATCATAATTAAATATTTTTATATTTTTCATCGATTATCTTATCTCAAGTTAATAATAATATTGAATCCTAAAAATCTTTATTCTTATCGGATGATGTCAACTATTAATGAGCAATTGGGTAATTGTCATTGGAGCTTAGGAATAAAAGATTATGCGCATGAGAAGGACTTTTTTTTTATTTTTGGAACTCAACAATATAAACAATAATTAATATAAAAATCAACAACAACATAATATAGAAAATATTTAATAATATAAATCTTAGTAGTGGTGTGAGTGACTAAACATAAATTTAGTTTATCAACGTAATTTTTAGTTTTTTCACAATTGATATTTAAAATTATTAATTGATCTCGGACTAATGGTCCATATCATATGAGAAAAAATTATAGAAAGATAATATTGTTAAAAATATTTGGTTTGTTATTAATAGTTTTAATTTTTTGTCACAATAAAAAACAAAAAAATATTTACATCAAGCATAAGATCAAATCATATTTTTATATAGGATGATTTTTATCAATTACAATAGACAAAATATATTATAGAAGGAAAACCAAATCCTATCTACTATCTATATATAAAAGGATCCTTTTTCGAGGCATCACGTTTGCCGGAGAAATTTTCGAGGCATCACGTTTGTCCCGTGAAGCTTTCCTCGCACCAGAAAGTTTCTAGATAGATAATCATTATCTTAAACAAAATTACAATTTAAAATTAAATAAATTATTTAAATTTATTTAATCTAAAATTATTATCCTCAATTATTTGTTGGAAAAAAAAATAATCATTGTCCTCAACTAAAGTATTGAAAAAAATATTAAAAAATCACAAATTTATTTAATCATTATCTGTACGTGAAATCATTATCCTCGATTTTTTTTTTTAAAAAAAGTAATCATTATCCTCAACAAAAATATTAAAAAATTTATAATAGGATCTCACATTAAATTTTACATTTTTTTACCTTTATATCTCTCTAATTCTAATAATTTTGTTCTCCTATTATTTCTTATTTTATATCCTAACTAGCTTACCCCGTGCAATGCACGGGTTGTTGATATTTTAATTTTTTTTATATTATATATTTTAAATTAAAGATTATTATTAGCAACAATTAAAAATAATTATATAAAAAGGTAAGAGTTCAAACAAAACTGTACAACGAAATAAAATTAATCTAACTGATTTTGTTGATAAATAACATTATCTCTAACCAAAATTACAATTTGAAATTAAATTAATTATTTAAATTTATATAATCATTATCTGTATGTGAAATCATTATCCTCAATTTGTTGAAGAAATCATTATCCTCAACAAAAATATTAAAAAAATCACTATTTATATACATATATATATATATATATAATAGGCTCTTCCATTCAATTTTTTAAGTTCTATCTAATTCTAAGAATTCTCTTATCCAAATTCTCTCTTTTATTTTTATTTTTTCCCTCATTCCTCTACTTAAAGCTCTTAATTTTGATTTTTGAGTGTTTGATGAATTACTTATTAGATGATGCATATTTTGTTATACTTTTAATTGACTTTTGTTTATTCCTCTACTTAGAGCTCTTAATTGTGATGTCCTAAACGGTGAGGATCTCCAAAGGTAGGAGAAGACCTCTGAAGGTGCCTCTGTCCAGGGTTGATATGTGATGTTTGGTGGGAGTCCTCAAGTGGCTAAGGGAAAGAGCCAGAAAGTAACCCTAATCACTGGTGTGTGAAGGTGACAATTAGGGTTAGAGGACGTACCTGAGCCCCATGTAGTACGGAGCTACTTATAGGGGGGAGCTGGTTGCCCTAATGGGCTTGCTTTAGGCCCAAGTAGGGCCAGCCTGTACTGAGCTAAGAGTGGATAGGCTGTCCTTGTGGATAAGGTGGTGAGCTGTCCTTGTGGATAAGGTAGTGAGCTGTCCTTGTGGATAAGGAAGGGGGACGTCATCAGGTCCTAGGTGTCGGACTTGGGAAGGTGTCGGACCTAGACGTCGGTCCTGAGTGGTTACACGAGGTCGGCCTGTATCTGGCATCTTTTCGGCCGTTGAGCATTGAGCTCGGCCAAGCGCTCAGAAGGCTTCCTGAAGGGTCCTCAGGTCTTTGGTGAGGAGTCTGAGGACCTCGGCTAGGCCGAGTCCACCACATAAGCCCCCCAGCTCGGTCAAGGCTATCTGAGCCTTGTTCCGAGGTTCTGGTTTAGGTCCTTTTCCCAAATCCACCTCATAAGGGCCGAGTTCACCACATAAGCCCCCCAGCTCGGTCAAGGCTATCCGAGCCTTGTTCCGAGGTTCTAGGGAGTTCGGACGATAAGTTTGCCAAGAGCTGGATCCAGCTGTCTCTGACGTCCTTTCATTATGACGGAGCAGGTTTGACAGCTGTCTAATCAGCAGTACCGATGTGACGTTTGCTTTTACTGGATCTGACACGTGTCAGAAATCGCGACCTACGAAGCGTCACCATTATTGTGACGTTGCTCGAGGTCCATCATTTCAGCTGCTGCGTGCCACGTGCCCCAATTGATATGGCTGCATGTTGGGTTGGGCCTTTTAGGCCTGGCCCAAACTTCGAAAGTGGAGGGAAGGTGGTTCCTCTTCTCTTATTCTGACCAAAACCGTTCCTCTTCTTCTTTCTACCAAACGGCTGCTCTTTCATTCACTTACACCAGTTCCATTCTCCCTCCTTCCTTCGGGGCTGCATTCTGGGATTGTGCTCTTTTTACCTTCCTTCTCCGCAAAAAACCGACAGCAAACTACTCTCCTTCTCATTCATTCTTCACGGTTGCATATTCAAGGTATCCTCTCGCTCCTTTTCTCCTTTTGTTTTTGCCTCTTTTTCTTCCCTGTTCTGGTTCGTCTGGGTAGGATTTAGGATTCTAAAGGCTCTGTTTCTACAGGGGTGGTTTTTTCTGCTTGTTGGGTTTCGTGTTAATCTTGGGGGAAGAAATTGGTGGCTTACAATGTTTCTGGGTTTGGGGCGTTTTAGGACTTGTTGGAGGGTTGTTGCTTTCATTTTTCGAGAAATCAAGGGGATATACTGGGTTTATTACGGGTAGGGAACGGGTTGGGGAATGGTCTGTAGTGATCTCCCTATCCTGTAGCAGTAACGAGGAAGAGGACGGCTCCTCTTCCTCATCCTGCTCCTCCCTGGAGGTCGACGAGGGATATGAGGGATAGGTTTTAGAGGTTGATCCCGTTGAGGTAGTCCACCCTCGGGACTGGGAGCGGAGGAAAGAGTGGGTTTGGCCATACGCTGTTGGTTTTGGCCTCAAAATCTCGAGAGGGGGGGGGGGGGGTGAATCGAGTTTTATTATGTATTGAAAAATTCGTACCAATTTAAAAATAGTTTTGAGACGGAGAGATTAAGCGTTGTTATGGATCACGAAAACGTTAGAAAAAATATAATCGAGTAGCGCGGAAACGTAAATAAAGTAAATATGCGGAAAGTAAAAGATAAGGGTTAGAAAAGCTTGCACCGGTGATTTTATACTGGTTCAACCTTCCCGTCGAAAGGCCTAGTCCAGTCCCCAAGCGACTCGCCTGAGAGTTCTTATAACCAAGCAATAGAGCCGCACCCTATTACAACCAAGAGCACCCCGCACACTACTAGGAACCTCCGTTCGCTAGGGGCCTCAATCACACAGCAGGGTTCCTCGCCCTACGACGTATCACAACGTCCACTAAGGGATTCTCTCCCTAATCATTAAGGTTTAGAATGAATGCGATTGCGATTACAATAGCTTTGTGTGTTCTCAAAACACAGATACAACAATAAGCTCTATGATAGTGAAGTAGTGGTTCTCTAGATGTTACTCAGCCAATAAGAGTTTGTTCTTCAAAAAGTATGAACAATAAAAAGCACAAGTTTAGAGAAGAAGATGAAGAAGAAACATGCAACGTGAATGAATGAAAAAATTATCTGCTCGTGAAAAATGTTGGAGTGTTTGATTTAAAAAGAAAAAGGTTTTGAATCAACAAAATGATTTTGAATTAAGAAAAACAAATCAAAATAGAATAATAAAAGATTTGTAATAAGTTTTAAAATCAAAATAAAATCAAAACGATTTTCGAAATAATAAAAAGATTTGATTCTTAAAACCAAAAAGGAAACAATTCAAATTTAAATTCATTTTCGAAATAAAATAAAATATATCAGAATCTTTTATACAAAAACAAATCAGGAAATAATAAACATGATTCTGACACATTTTTCAATAAATCAAGAAATAATCGATTACATAGAAGCAATAATCGATTACTTCTACAAAAATAGAAATTCTTAAAACATTTGAAAAACATGTAATCGATTAGGCTAAGAATAGTTAATCGATTACATCACTCTTGTTCATTATGTGATGCAACTATAATAATCAATTACACTGAGGAGTTAATCGATTACTAAGCCTCTGGTTTGCATATGATGCAACATCATGTAATCGATTACTACAAACCTTGTAATCAATTACAAAGCCTCTGAAAAATATATGATGCAACAATTATAATCGATTACCTGACCAATGCAATCGATTACTTCCATAAGAAAGTAACTGATTAACACAAATCACTTAATCGATTACAACCTCTCTGATTTTTCTATGATGCAACAAAGTTAATCGATTACTTTAGCAAATAATCGATTACTCCCTCTTGCACACATATAAATATACAGAGTTTTGTAACATCAATTATTTTACTAAGGTTAAATGCAGAAAATACATTTTTCATGCAAAAACACGTTTTTCTTCTTCTCTCTAAAATGAAAAACTTATTGGCTTCGTAACTACTTAAAGAAACAGAACTTCATTACCTTACATTTGATCTAAAGATAAGGCTTCTATTCTATGCTTGCTTGAGTCTTCAATCTTCTAGACTTGCACTTGTGAGCTTGAACTTGAGTTGGTTTGTTATCATCAAAACATATAATTGTATCCCTTTGAAGTCCATAGAGAGTTTGAAACATGCCTTCCAACCAGCTTGACTTCCAACATACGCCTGGGCCGAGTTTATTGGTGGTAGGGGCTATGTCGATTTCGAAAATATGGGGGAGTGAAGAGGATATGGACGGGGGGTACCTGTGGTGGAGGGGAGTTGCTCGCCCCTCGGGACAACTTCGAGGGGGGGTTTTCTGGGGGGTTATCCTTTGTAACCCGTAGGACTAACGTCGAGCTCCCCTGTTCTTCCACAAGTACCATGCCGCCCCGGAAATGCGTCAGCCGACCGGATCTGTATCCTGCGCCCACCGATGCCAACCAATATCAATGGGTCGACGTGGAGCCGAAGGGAGTGCGATCTAATCTAGATTCCGAGGATAAACTCTCCGACATGAAGAGAGTTATACTACCCTGTTCGGGAGACGCCGCTGGTACTTCTTACGAAGTTCTTCCTTGTTCGGCGAATGACCGAATCTGCAACAAGACTGATGACAACTCCTTCTTTTTTTATGCCGACTTAATTCACAACCTCGGCGTGACTTTGCCGTTTACTGACCTCGAGATGAGGGTTCTGAAAGAGCTCGGACTGGCTCCTTCGCAACTTCACCCCAACACCTGGTCGTTCTTGAGGGCGTTTCAAAAGTATTGTCGGGCCAAGGGGTTGGTATGCACAGTTCGGCTCTTTCTGTGGATGTACAACCCGTTCGTCAATAACAAAGACGGGGTTACTGGGCGACTTTGGGTATCGGCCAAAGCCCGAGCTCGCTGTGGGCTTTTCGGAATGTTTACGGAATCTTGGAAGCACTTTAAGCCCAGATTCTTCAAGTATAAATTCGTGGGCGCTGGCCGACCTTGGTTCCGGGACGAGACGGGTCCGAGGTTTCCCTTAGAGTGGACCCTGGAGTTCTTCGACCGCCACCTCGGTACGCCACAAAGGTGGTCGGGCGCGACTCTTGATGCCGACGAGGCCGCCACAGTCCATCATTTTCAAAATGAATATCAAGCTCGGAAAGTCCAACTTGATATTGGAGTTTTCATGAAGTGTTCTGACAATGACGTGTTAGCCAAAATTGGTAGTTAACCTCGCACTTATAGCCTTAAAAATTATATTTTTTTTTTGCTGATTTGCCTTCGTCTTTTTTGTTTGCAGAGGAATATTGGTCAGCGATGTCATCTAAGGCATTGAAGGTTGCACTGAATCGCAAAAGGAAGAAGTCGGAAAGCACTTCCAATGATGCCGCAACTGCCGAGACGACGTCAGCCGACTCTGTTCTGCCGCACTCTACTCCGCCTGTGGTGATCCCTACCTCGCCTCCTCCTCAGTCTCCATCTCCAAGTACCGAGCACGTCCGTGCTACCAGTACCCCAAGGCCGACGACTCCCACTACTAGGGCCTCAGTTAAAGAGTCACTTGTGAAGATGTCGGGGGCCGAATGGAAGAAGATGGCCGAAGGGTTGGCTTATGACTTAAAAAGGTCGACGAATATTTTCAATGTGTTGGCCGACGTTGCCGATGACATTGCGGAAGGCGTGTCGCCGGCAGGAAGAAGGCCCGATCTGATATGGCGGCGGAAGTGGCGGAGCTGAGGGATAATAAAGACTCTGCTGAGCAAAAGTTGGCCGAGTTAAAGGAGGAGCACCGTCGGAAGCTGGATGAGCTTCGGAAAAATCAGGAGGAGGCCCTGACCTGGGCGACGGCGGATGCAAAGGAGGCTGGACGGCAAGAAGGGCTAGCCGAGGTGGAGAAGGTGAGAACATTGTTGAAGAGAAGAGCCGCTCAAGCTCTTAAACACAAAGTAGCCGCACGTGAAGCAAATTTCAATCTTGAAAGGGCGGCGGGTAAAGTTTTTACCAACGCAATAGAGCAGATTCTGCACTTGAACCAAGAGCTCCGAATACGGTACATCGGCGCCTCTGCTGGGTTCGGGGTGGAGGATGGGAAGATGGTCGACTATGACCAGGACGGGCTCGAATTCGACCTTAACCAACCTGAGGAGAACCTGCCCAATCCCTTGGTGGAGAAACCGGATGAGGAGTTCAACCCAAACTCGGTTGTCCTGTCCGATGTTGAAGATGAGGCAGCGTAAGTCCCTTATGCTGGACACCTTGCGATCTGTCAATGTTTTTTGTAACATGTTTGACAACGTTGGATTATATTTTGCTTTATTGTGTACAACAGTTTAATCTTATGCAAGTTCTTTCCTGTTTTAACTTGTTGCATGCTGTTGTATTTATGCAAGTTTTTAACTCTAACTTGTTGCGTATGTGTTATGTCCGAGATCGTTTCTAAAAACTACTTGTGAGAATACAAGTCTTTTTGGCTTGTTGTATTCGGATTAGATCGGATTTACAACTTAATAATGTTAAGCTTGGACGACTCAGTAAGTGCAGTAATCTTATAAGTTTTCCTCTGAATAAAGGTACTGTATATAAGTGCATACGGTAGGGAACTCGGATCTACCCACCTTAGCCGAGGTGGGTGTCCTCGGCCCCGATGTAAAAGAGAGTGCTGAGTGAAGCTATGTGAAAACATTTCACAACAGTCTGTTCTTTATCGGGTGTCCCTTGTACACTGTGCATATGAGCCGATCTTATGTGGAAGACGTTGGCTGTGCATAGCGCCATGCAACATTTAGGTGGCTAGTGCTAAATGAGAAGCTAGTACGTACGTATATAAAACTGTGGCACTTGAGTATGAGCAAGTTTGTACTTTTCATTAATAACCATGAGTACATTGCTTATAAATTGAGAAGGTGGGTATGTCCCAACGTGGAAAATGAGAGCATGATTAGGAAAAGTAAGTGTAAAATATTAACAGAAATGAAGATAAAACTTAAACTTTTAACTGGGGCGGCTGATAACATCTGAGGTAAACCTAGCTGAAGTAGGTTCTCAGTTTTGCCACGTTCCAAGAATTTTTGAGTTCGCCCCCTTCAAGGGTCTCTAGTTTGTATGCCCCAGAGTGTGTTTTTGAGATGACTCTGTAGGGGCCTTCCCAGTTTTGAGCAAATTTCCCATCTCTTCGGTTTTTAAGACCGATGTCAGCTCTCCTGAGAACGAGATCACCGACCTCAAAAGACCTGGGTTGTACCGTTTTGTTATACTGCTTGGCTTGCCTTTCTTTTGCTTTCTTTTCCCGAGCAGAAGCGGCGTCCCGGATCTCTTCGGCTAGTATCAAGTTTTCTTTGATCAAATTTTCGTTTTCCTCCTCGGGTCTGTCCCTCATTCGGAAGGTATGAATCCTTCGTTCGATGGGGATGACCGCATCGCAACCATAGGTGAGTCTGAAAGGGGTTTCTCCGGTTGAGGACTGGACCGTGGTCCTGATTGACCAGAGGACCTCGGGTAGAAGATCGGCCCATGCTCCTTTGGCCTGTGTAATTCTCTTCTTGAGGCCGTCAATGATAGTTCGGTTGGCGGCCTCGGCTTGGCCATTAGTCTGGGGGTGCTCAACCGAAGAGAACCGATGAGAGATCCCAAGACTCTCAGCTAATATCTGGAAGTTGTTGGCGGCGAATTGACTGCCATTGTCGGTGATTAATGTGAGAGGAAGGCCGAAACGGGAGATGACTTGTTTCATAAAAAACCTCTGGATCCTTGCCGAAGTGATGGTTGCTAGGGGCTCAGCTTCGATCCATTTGGTGAAGTAGTCTATTGCTACCACAATGAATTTTAGCTGGCCTGGAGCCGTTGGGAACTGTCCCACAATGTCCATCCCCCACATGCTGAAAAGCCAGGGGGAGGCTAGAGAGTGGAGCTCCTTGGACGGTTTCTGGTAAACATCCCTGAAGAATTGACATTGAGGACATCGTCGAACATGGTCAATGGAGTCCATAACTAAGGTTGGCCTGAAATATCCAGCCCTTAGTATCTTCCTCGCCAAGGATTTTCCTCCGATGTGGTGGCTCCCCATTCCTCCATGGACCTCGTTCAAGGTCTCCTAAGCTTCCTCGGAGGTAAGACATCGAAGGAGTGGAGATGACATTCCTCTTCTATAAAGGACTCCGTCCATAATAACATGCTCAGCTGCCTTTCTCTTAAGTTTCTTTGCCTCCTTTTGGTCGGCAGGGAGTATTCCATGTTCGAGGTATGCCCTAATCGGGTGCATCCAATTCGGGGATACCGAAATGGCCATTACTACGCTTGGAGTCGCGATTTGCTCTTGAATGAGGCTTTTATTATTCCCTTCGCCTTTCGTGCTTGCCAACTTGGAAAGCACATCGGCTCGGGAGTTTGAACTGCGGGGGATATGGGTGATGGAAAATTTGGCAAACTCAAGAGCTAGGGATTTGACTTTGTCAAGGTATTTATGCAGGATGGGCTCTTTGGCTTGGTAGTCTCCAACGACTTGGGAAACCACCAACTGGGAATCGCTCATAATTTGGACTTCGGTTGCACCGAGCTCTTTGGCCATGCGGAGGCCGGCAATGACTGCTTCGTACTCGGCCTGATTATTCGAAGTTAAAAACTCGACTTTCAGGGAGTATTCGATGCTGAGTCCTTCCGCATTTTCCAAAATAACACCAGCTCCTGCACCCTTTTGATTGCTCGAACCATCAACATATATTACCCAAATATCCGAGCTAGAGCTTTGGTGGGACTCTGTAAACTCGGACACAAAATCTGCTAATACTTGTGACTTGATTGCCTTCCTCGGTTCATAGGAGATGTCGAACTCGGACAATTCGATTGCCCAAGCCATCATTCTCCCTGCGAGGTCGGGCTTTTGCAGAACTTGTTTAATGGGCTGGGCGGTTCTTACGACAATAGGGTGGCTTTGGAAATATTGTCGTAACCGTCGTGCAGCCAGGATGAGACAGAATGCGAATTTCTCAATCTTGGAATATCGAAGCTCGGGACCCTGGAGAGCTCGGCTTATGAAATAGACGGGGAATTCACTTCGACCCTCGTCTCGAACCAAAACCGAGCTGAGGGCTGACTCCCTAACGGAAAGAAATAAAAAGGTTCTCCCCCTCACGAGGGCTGAAGAGTACTGGAGGGGAAGAGAGGTATTCCTTAAGTGCAAGGAAAGAGGCTTCACAGTCCTGATCCCAGTTAAAAGTTGTACCTTTTTTCAAAAGTTGGTACCAGGGTAAGGCCTTTTTAGCAGCTTGAGGAAGAAATCTAGACAGTGCCGCCATCCTGCCAGTTAATTGTTGCACTCCTCTAAGGTCGGCAGGGCTCTTCATTTCTAGTATAGCACGGCATTTGTCGGGGTTTGCTTCGATTCCTCTCTCGGAGAGCATGAACCCGAGGAAAGCACTAGCGGGGACTCCGAAGGTACACTTCTCCGGATTCAACCTCATCCTATGTGCTCTTACCCTCTCCAGAACCGTAGTTAGGTCTCGGGCATGGTCTTCCCTTTTTTTTCTCTTTGTAATCATGTCGTCGATGTAGACCTCCATGGTTGTGCCAATAATCCCATCAAAAACTTTGTTCATCATCCTCTGATAGGTTGCACCAGCATTCTTCAGGCCGAAAGGCATAACAGTGTAACAGTAAGTTGCCTTTCCGGTCGTGAATGTGGTCTTGTCTTGATCAGGGGGATACATAGGGATCTGATTGTATCCCGAATATGCATCAGTGAATGACAATAATTGGTAGCCTTCCTAGTTGTCGACGAGCTGGTCGATAATCGGCAGCGGATATTGGTCCTTGGGGCAGGCTTTGTTGAGGTCGGTGTAATCCACACACATCCTCCAACTGCCGTTTGCCTTTTTAACCAAGACCGTGTTTGCCACCCATTCGCCATATGGGACTTCTTTTATAAACCCGGCTTCGAGCAACTCAGACACCTTTTTTTGGATAACTCTTGCTTTCTCGGTCCCAACCCGTCTCATCTTCTGCGCTACTGGCCTTGCCTTCAGATCTACACTGAGCTTGTGACAGACAAAGTTCGGGTCGATCCCCGGCATGTCGGCCGAGGTCCAGGCAAACAGATCCAAATTAGCTCGCAACAGTGCGATGATCTCATCCCGGATCTCCTTGGGGAGGTCGGCACCCACTCTGACCGTTCTGCTGGGGTCAGCAGGATCGATAGGAATTACCAACCATTCTCCTTGAGGGGACGGTCTGAGATCATCCTGTTCAGCTCGGACATCCAATTCGGCCAAAAGGACCTTCCCTTTGGCTAATGTCGGACCCGAGAGTTCTTCTTGCTTTTTCTTATTTTCCCGTAAACTCGCATTATAACAGAGTCGGGCTTTGAGCTGGTCAGCTTTGACGGCGACAAGGTTGTCATCAGAACCAACGAATTTCATTGTTAAGTGAACTGTTGAGACCACTGCCCCAAAGGCTTGAAGGCAGGTTCGTCCCAATATCACACTGTAAGGGGATTCAAAGTCAACCACCAAAAACTTGATAAACTCCGTTCGGGCTGGAGGCAGTTTGCCCAAGGTCACCGGGAGGAGGATGGCTCCAAGGGGGCGTATTGCCTCGCCCGTGAAGCTGATAAGATGCCCTTCAAAATGTACGAGGTCGGCGGACCTTAATTTCAATGCTTGAAATGTGTGGAGAAAAAGAACGTCGGTCGAGCTTCCTTGGTCGACGAGAACTCGAGCGATTTCGAAGTTGCTGATCATTGCCGCGATCACCATTGGATCATTGTGATCCGGGATGATATCTCTTAGATCTTCATCAGAAAAACTGATGGGGATGTTCCGGGATGGTTTTTTACAAATAGGCTTGTGGCGGACAGCTAATACTTGCTGAACGTACTTTTTCCTTTCCCCCTTCTTCTCACCGCCACCGGCGAAACCTCCAGAGATGGTTTCAACCCGCAAATTTTCCGGCTTTTCAACCAGATCTGGTACAACAAAGTTTCTTGGTTGTTGTTGTTGGGGTCCGTCGGGAGCTGAGGCTTGGAAAGTGGCTCGTTTGGCGGGATGCGGCGCGGGCCACCTCTGATGGGACGATAGTGACGGTGGAGGAGGAGGTGGGGGTGGCGGGGTCCTAGCCGCCCTGTTAGCCTCCAGGTGCGATTGCAGGTCCCCGGATGACGGGATTCTCCCTGGGTGCTCCCTCCTCCTCTTCTGCTCTGGCTGTGCTTCAGACATGGTAGAATCTTCTGGGTGGGGGTGAAGTTTATCTGTTCCCCACAGACGGCGCCAATGTGATGTCCTAAATGGTGAGGATCTCCAAAGGTAGGAGAAGACCTCTGAAGGTGCCTCTGTCCAGGGTTGATATGTGATGTTTGGTGGGAGTCCTCAAGTGGCTAAGGGAAAGAGCCAGGAAGTAACCCTAATCACTGGTGTGTGAAGGTGACAATTAGGGTTAGAGGACGTACCTGAGCCCCATGTATTACGGAGCTACTTATAGGGGGGAGCTGGTTGCCCTAATGGGCTTGCTTTAGGCCCAAGTAGGGCCAGCCTGTACTGAGCTAAGAGTGGATAGGCTGTCCTTGTGGATAAGGTGGTGAGCTGTCCTTGTGGATAAGGTAGTGAGCTGTCCTTGTGGATAAGGAAGGGGGACGTCATCAGGTCCTAGGTGTCGGACTTGGGAAGGTGTCAGACTTGGGAAGGTGTCGGACCTAGACGTCGGTCCTGAGTGGTTACACGAGGTCGGCCTGTATCTGGCATCTGTTCGGCCGTTGAGCATTGAGCTCGGCCAAGCGCTCAGAAGGCTTCCTGAAGGGTCCTCAGGTCTTTGGTGAGGAGTCTGAGGACCTCGGCTAGGCCGAGTCCACCACATTAATATTGATTTTTGAGTGTTTGATGAATTATTTATTAGATGATGCATATTTGTTATACTTTTAATTGACTTTTACTTAATGCTAATTTCAGGAAGAATGACAACAATGAGTTACTTCAAACAATTAAGAGCATGACCTTGGTAAGTTTTTTTTTTTGAAATTTTGGTAAGTTGTTATACATACTTACTTTGATTATTCTTTGTTGAAAGAATGTGCAAATAATTGATCATTTTCTCTTTTCAAAGAAGAGAAGGGCTAAGGCTCCTAGGATTAGGAAGAAATATTCTGATCGTATTCCGGTGAGAAATAATTTTGGCGAGTCTTTTGCGAAGAAACAATATTTTTTGATTTATTTATGATTTTTTTCCGTTTTTGTCACGAGATAAGATAAATGATGAAAAAGATCAAAATATTTAAATATGAATAATAATAATAAATGTGATAATTGTATTAAAAAAATAATAATGGTAAAAAAAATATTAATTTATCCATAAAATAAATATAAGAAATATCTTATAACATTATCAAATAAAAAAATCAAAATGTATAATTTTGGTTTAATTATATACTCCCTCCGTACCAAAATATAGGGCACCAAAATGAAGACTTTTGTATCTCAAAATATAAGTCGTTTTAAGATTTCTAGGTAGTATTAATTTTTTGTTTCCAAATATGCCCATCATAATTGCACTTCACATTTTCTTATAAAATTGCACTACACTCTAGGTAGTAAAATTTAAATAGGGGTAAATTTGGAAAGTGAACATATTTTTTTATAAAATTAAATGTAATGATTACTTTTCTTAATTTGTGTGAAATAAGTCAAAGAGACTTATATTTTGGTACGGAGGGAGTATAATTTTTCATATTAGATGTTATATTTATATTTAAAATATGCTAAATTATCATGTCTTATGCAATAGAAAATACTTTGATTTATCTTTAAATCTACTCATAATACCATCAAACAAAAAAATATAAAAAAGTTTAATTTTCATTTCACTCTAATAATTAATCATAATATCATTATAAAACATGTTAATTCATCGATCAACTAAATAAGGAATACATTAATTTAATACTCATCTCTACGTAGACAAATATAATATTGAATATATAAAAAAAGAGTCAACATTATATTCATAATAAAATGCAATGTGTTAACCAAGATAGTCAAAAATAACAATTTCAATGTCGTCTTCATGTTCTATGAAATAGTGGATATTACAATTTATCCTTAAATTTTCTCATAATATCATTAAACAAAAAGTTCAAAATATTTAATTATGATTTGTTTTTAATTATAGTAATAAAGTTGATAATCATATAAAAATATTAATTTATCTATTAAATAAATAAGGAAGATCTAATTCTGATTTACTTTTGATTCATCATAATAAAGTTAATAATCATGTAAAAAAATGTTAATTTATCCATTGAATAAATAAGAAAATCTCAGATAAAAACTGTTATTTTTTTTATTTATATAAGGAATTACAAAATTTTTCAACAAACTCATTTTTTATTACTTTTTAATAATAATCTTTACTTTAAAATATTTAAATATTAATAATCTTTGCATTGCACACGATAAAAATAAAAAAGTTTAATTTTGATTTCACTCTAATTAATAAAACATGCTAATTATCGATCAACTAAATAAGGAATATATTCATTTAATATTGATCTATACATAAATAAATATAATATTAAAAAACGAACCGCCATTATCTTCCAATGAATTCATGTCCAATGAAATAAGGGATATTATGATTTACCATTAATTATTCTCATAATACCATCAAACAAAAAAATCAATATTATAATAATAATTTTTGATTTATCATAATAAAGTATATTGAATAATCTTTTTTATAATTATTTTTGTTATTGTTTAATAATAATCTTTACTTTATAATGAAAATAATAATAATATTTAATTTTAAAATATTTAATATAAAAAAATTTAATATCAACAACTCGTGCATTGCACGGGGAAAGAGCTAGTTATTATATAAGATGATTACATTTGGTTTGTTATTAATAGTTTTAATTCTCGCGTCACGATAAAAAACAAAAAACAAAAATGTATTTACATCAAGCATAAAATCAAATCTTATTTTTATATAGGATGATTTTTATCTATTACAATAGACAAAATATATTATAGAAGAAAAATAAAATCCTATTATATATTATATTGCAATAGTGGTTATAAATAAAGTCTTCTTAAATTATAACTTGAATCTCTCAAGAAGATGAAATGGTAGGACTGGGTATATCGGCCACCGTCACATGCCATCTTCCGCTGTTTGCGTGATTAAATAGGTCATTGATGCAGATAACAATAAATAATCATCTTTCTTGGTAGTTTATGATAGTCACCCTGAAACAATATAATGCAACATTAGATTTTTATGCACTTTATTGTTACCCGCAATTGAAGAATCAATCACTAAAAAACAAATTATTTACTTTGTCGGGATGGATGTAAAGCAAATGCTTGACATGCGTTTTGATGAAGACAAAGTGAAAAAAGAAGAAAAGAAAAGGAAATTGCAACAAACAACAACAAGAAGACTCAAGAGTAAATTTTAAGGACATTTGTGTTTAATTGTATTTTATATTTTATGTCTTTAAGTATTTGCTTGGGTAGAGTCTTAGGTTAGGTAATGAATCTCAAGGAATAATCATTTTAAACAAATTAAGAATTTGAGACATTACTAAAACCAAGTTTAGAAAATGATGCATATATTTTAGAAATATTTTAAACATTTTTTAGTGCATCATTAAATGGCTAAGAATGGGTTTTGAAACTTATATTTTAATAGAAATCAAGTTGCATTTGAAAAGCTTTTAATTTGGGCAAAATTACAATGCGGTAATCGATTACCACGATAAAACCAGTTCAGATCTGGTTGGTTTTAACAGCTGTGATTTTGCAACAAACTTTATAACTAACTTGATTCATCTATACCCATTATATAAGGGTTTTTTCTGCACGATTTTCATAATCCCAATTGAGGGAAAAACACATAAACCCTTAGCCATATTTTCACAAAGAATCAAAGAGAAGAGTTTTATCTTTCTCATCTTGAAACTCATGTTCTTCATTGTGTTTATTGAGTATTCATTGAGATTCAAGAATAGGATTTTATGAGTTGATCATGAGTTGTTTAAATCTGCACATAGAGGTGTGAATCAAAGAAAACAACAACAAGTATGGAAGATTCATGAAGAGCACTTGAAGGTTTCAAGTGTGGGCTTGAAGGTTTCAAGCAAGAAGTGTTGAAGAAGAAGATTGAAGGTTTCAATCATCTTGGAGAAGAAGACTTAGAGGTTCTAAGAACTTGGAAGAGGTTCTTTCAAGAGAGAAGAAAAAGAATGAAGATCAAGAGGTTTAGCCAAAGGTTTTGGAATCTCTATGGAGGCAATCAAAGGTTTTGATGTGCATGAGATTGTACCGAATTGATTTCAATTTCTTCTTATAGCAACTCTCCCAATCAACAAGGGAGGACTGGATGTAGCTCTTGATGTTCAAGAGTGAACCAGTATAAAAATCTCTGTGTCATTCTTCTCTATCTCTTCTTTAATCTTTCAATTTCATATCTTAGGTTTAAATTGGCGATTTTCTTAATAATTGATAAAAACTAATTTTCCTAATCAATTAATCTTAGATATATCTTTAATTAGTTGATTGCATGTGATTTTCTATTAAATCTGTATATTTCTATAATATTCTGTTTTGGAAATATCTGATCAGTATCTAGTTGGTATCTGTTCTGTATCTGGTGGTTATTTGGTTAATATTCATTAATAACTGAAGTTTATTGAATAACAGTTAGATAGTATCCAGATATCAACAAGAGTTTTTTTTAAAGAATTTTTTAAAATTGACCTAGGTTCACCTTCACACCTATTCACCCCCCTCTAGGTGTTTGTCAAAACGCCTTGCTGAGCTAGGAGACTTGTATAGCGGATCTGATCAAAGTTTGACTGAGATGATCTTACGCCGACCATTTTGCACTAAGATTATGAGCACCGGTCGATCCGATCTTCTGTCGACCAGATAGCACTGAGATTCGTAGCACACCGAGCACCGAGCTCATCAAAATAATTGACTTCATTCAAACAGTGAGCTGATTCATTTGTCTCCATCGATTGACCAAGGACGGAGCTAGGTGCCGAGAACCGAGCTCATCAAAGTAATTGACTTCATCTATACAATGAGCTGCCGAGATCCGAGCTAGGTGCCGAGAACCGAGCTCGACTTCATCAACACAGCGAGCTGATTTATTTGACTTCATCTGTAACATCCTGAAAATTAATATCAATATAATAAATTCCTAAGGTATATATATATATATATGTATATATATATTTATTTAAGAATAGGATTAAGCCGTAGAAATCGTATAAGGTCGTGAGATAATGGGAAGCTTAGGCCGACCAGATAAACAAATATAGGACCTCGGGCCGATCCCAGCCGAGCTAAAGGGGTTAAAAGGGAATAGAACGCGAAATCCGTTGTCAGCTCGGATTAGCCGACCTCAGCGCACCTCACCTTATAATCCGAGAGGGAGGCTCGGACTACTGTTGTTCCTCTATACCGAGCCGACGTATCCTTACTCCTCCGTGATAGCTCATGTTGAGCTATTGGCCCTTTGGGATTTCGTACCATCCATACGGTTGTCACTATCATTGCTTTATGTCCCTATCAAGGCACTGTTCATGGCTTCCTTTAGAAGCCAATGAATCCTATCCACATATTTTGACTTCCCAAAGAAGCCTCCAATGAGAACCACACAAATATTTCCCCTAAATGAATAAAAGAAAATCCAATACACAACATAACATACTTCTCATTCTCTCTCTCATCCGTATCTCTCTTTTCTCTCTAAAGCTTCAACATACAACTCCCATATTCTCTCTTCTCATTCACGAAAATCCCTCCCTCTTTCACCATAAATCCTCACAAATTAGAGACTACTCTCCTTCATCTCTTCATCTCATCACATGTCCCTGGAACATTTCGGTGCTGGGTGTGCAGCTGGGAGGATAAAGACTCGAGGGGTATTAAGCTCAAAGGGAAAACCATTCTCAAACCCTCAACTCTTATCTCTCGCGGTTTGAGGTAAGGAGTGAGTGTTACCTCTACTTGAGTTTGGGTTTCTAGGGTGTTCATAACGGGTGCTAAGAGTGGGTGTTAGGTTAGGGAATGAACATAGGATAATATTAGAGAGTAAAGGTAAAAGGGTAATGGGAACCAATGAATGAATTAGCAACATGAGTTTGAGGTAGGAAAGAACATTGTTCTATGCTATGTGTTTCGTTTTAAATGATATACTGGCTAAGTGTTTATTCATACTGTTGCCGCTGTATAAATGTTGTTGTCACTGTATAGATGTTTGAGTTTTGGTATTTATGATCTATATCTGTGGCCGAGCTACAAGAGAGTGAAAATGGGTAATTGAGAAAATGGTAAATAGGGAGAAATGAAGAGATAAATTAATAGGTTAGATAACGAGAAAGATTAGTGGAATAAGGGAATGGTTACAGAGTTGAGCCGAGAGAAGCCGAGCTAAGAAATGGTTAAAAAGATAAGAGGAACTAAAAAGAAATGGTTGTGTCATTGGGTCATAGAAGAAGCGTACTGGGTGCGTGCATTGATCGCGTCAGACGCATACTGGGTATGTGCAGCTGTAAGACGGGTACTGGGTACTCGCAGTTATGATTCACACAAGGTTCCGAGCACGGAATCGGTGGGATGTGTTCCTGGTCATAGCAGACGCGTACTGGGTGCGTGCATTGATCGCGTAAGACGCTGAGATGCGCAGCTGTAAGACGGGTACTGGGTACTCGCAGTTATGGACACTCCTTACTCCATAGAATGATCGCCGGTAGTGCTCCTGGTCATAGAAGACGCGTACTGGGTGCATGCATTGATCGCGTCAGACGCAAACTGTGAGACCCATAATTTTACCCAAATTAATTGTGAATTTATATGTGAATTTAAATTATTATATTTGATTTTTGGCACCTGGAATTAATTAAAATAGTGTGAGTTATATATATATGTATATATATATACACATGGTATATATATATATATATTATATATGCATATCAATGTTTTCCCTAATGTATTTAAATAAAATATTTTAAGGTATAGTATTGGATTTAAATGATCTTAGAAAGATGAAATGCCTTTTGAAGGATTAAAGTATCCTATCTTCAGACATTCATATCTTTTAAACCGTACGTCAAAAAATTACAAATGATATGTCAAATCGACCGTATCGAAACGTAGATTATGAAAATGTAAAGCTTTGATTTTTATTTTGGAGTTTTCAAGATTTTATCACTGCTACAATGCTGAACGAAATTTTGAGTTTTAAGTGAAAAGGTGTGTTTTTAATGCATTAAATGATCCTTTGACTCAAGTGTATTTTATTTTGAAAACAAAAATATATTTCTGAGGTTTTCTATTGGACTACCATTCAAATAAAATATATTTTCGTATTTTCTTATTATAAAATTTTTTGAAAGCTTATGAAGTGCATTTTTGAAGGAAATAATCTTAGAACTTCAAAAATTCATAACTTTCAAACCGTAAGTCCAAAAATTATAAACTTTATATGAAAACGATCGTATTGAAATATAGTATCTGAATATGTGAAAAGAGAATTTTTATTTTGGCATTTAAAAAAATTTCTGTACAGTAGGAATAAACGAATTTTTGGTATCTTTAACTTAGAAAAAAATTATTTTGGAGTATGAAATAAATTATTGGGCTTTAAAATAATTTATTTGTGTATTGAGATATTTATTTAAATACCTACTGGTTTCACAGTCCAAATATTAGTTTTTTCTAAATTTTGTTCTGAATTCTTAAAATGTAAGCCTTAATGTGATTGGTCAATTTTGAGGTGAATTCAAAATGGACCAATGGAAATTTTTCTCCCTATTTTTGTTGAATGCACCATCCAAAAATTAGTAGGTAGGAGAGAGGAGAATTTTCTGAAAATTGTGGGGAATCATTCTTAAGTTAAGAAGCCATAGAAATTATACAAAGTACATTAATGCATGTGTGTGTTTCAAAGTGGGAATTGAAAATTGCTGACTCACTTTGGCTAAGGGGGGACGAATTAGTGATCTGATGGGAGGGGAAATTGGACTTCTCTTCACCTATAAATAGACCATCACACCTCTCACAATTTCACACACAATACTTGTTATTATTCTGAGAAAAAATTTTATTCCAAGAGAAGGAAGAGAGGAAGGTGGCGAGTGGCATAGGGGAAGGGGAGGAAAATTTTCTCACCTTTAGGGAAGTCTTTTAGCTTTAGGAGGAGAGGTAATTCTAAGTCCTTATTTTAATTTAATTTATTTATGCTTTTATTGATATTAAAATCCCTAATTCTTTTTATAACAGTAAGAACAAAAAGTTTCTACTTCTTCTTTTTATATTAGAATAAACCATGTATTTGTTGATGGTATTTTGTTTTGTGGTCAAATGAATAAAGGTTTAGAGGAAAGGGACAACGTAAATTGTTTAAAGAGAATAATCTCCCCTTTTCTTTGGCCTTGAGATGACCTAATTTTGTAGCACAAAAGGGAAATTTATATTCTGAAATTTTTGTGTTCTTACAATATAGACATTTATATTTTGTATCTGATTGAAGTATTTTAGTTCTCTTTGTTTTGATTCAAAATGGAAACTAAAATTGATTCTGAAAATTTTGTGTTACTGAGATCTGATGTAGCATTAAAAGAAAAGAAAAAAAATTAGTCTTTTGTTTTTTTAATTGATTGGTCATGATATGTATATAAAGTGGTAGTTGTTATTATTATGTTATGTGATGATTATTTGATCTCTGATGTTGCTGTAGTGAAATGAAAATGGTTTTATAAAAACAATTGAAATTCTGGATTCTATGGTGTTAACAGTGAAGTATGAATAATTTCTGATTAAAAGTTACACATGAGTTATATTATTTGATTTAGTAAATTTAGGAATAAGTAAGTAAATTTTATTTTGTGATTGTGTAAATATCTGACTATGTGATTAGTAGAGATTGTAAACTAGTTACTGTGCAAAAGTAAATTTTCTTAAAAGTGATTATCCTGTGTCAAATTGATTATTTTGAGTATATGAAATTATGTGCCTAAAGTGTACATGTGTGTTTGAAAAATTTAAAAAGTACTCTTTTATATGAGGTTGGCCGAAATTTTTTTTAAGGGAAAAACAAAAATGCTTGATTATTTTAAGTTATTTTGTTTTGATGTGAATAAACGATTATCAGTAAGTATTAGGTATTCTGATAAAAATATATTTAGAGCTAGAAATTTTCTTAATGCTGAAAAGTATTATTTTCATAAGGTACAAGGCTTCAAATAATAATTTTTATAGGTGTGTACTATGCTTGACTGTTTATATGTAATTGCAGTATGTACAGTAATGTTAGAGTCTGTTAGTTTATTTTTTTAAAGTGATGCAACTGGACTTAAGGTGTCTGTCCAGCAAACCAATATGTTTTATTTTAATCATGTTTAATCATTTTATTATAGTAAGTTTTGTAAAGAATCTTTAGGAAAAAGTGGCATGTGTTTTTGGTAAACTGATTAGGAGAAAAAAATTGATTTGTAGAAGTTCTGTATGTGCTGTCCAAGATTGTAAAACAATTGCATCAAGGATTAAAATCATTTTGAAATAATTGGTAATGTGTGCTTTATGATAGAATCTTTATTATAAGTATTTAAAATTATTAGGATGTATAAAAGTGATTTTGTGAATGTACTGATGCTTGAAGCGAATTTTCTGTAATCTGTTTGTAGTCGATAGGTTAATCTAATTAATGGTAGAAAAAGTATTTTTGAACTTTGAATGCTTGAGTTTATTTTCTTATTTAGTTATATATGCTTATAACATGATTTTGCAAACTTCGTTTACTGCTTGGTCTGATTAAAAAGTTGCATCAAAAGAAAAATACTTTAAAGTCATGCTGTATGAGTGGTCTGAACATGGTAGTTGTTATAAGGTACTTAGGAGTAAGATTTTTAGTAAAGGAAAAATTTGGATTTATTCTTAAGGTGTTATAACTATGTTTTTAAAAGTTATATTTCGATTGGAAAAGTTTTTCATGATTTAAAAGCTAAAAAGAAAAAGTGATTTCCTGATACTGTAGTCTGTGCTTGATTTTCAAAAAGGTTTTGATTTTAAAGAAGTAATTTATTTTCTAAGAGTTTATGTATTTTTAAAACATCAAGGATTTTTAAAATAAAATGGAATTTCCCAAAAGTTATAGTAATTTTAAGTTGTTATGGATATTTATGGGGCTATTTTTGTAAATGTGGTTTGATTAAAGGTTTGCGAACGGAAAACGATAGCGCTACTGTGAATCGAGCATATCTAAATTCTTTCACATCATACCAAGGTGAGAGAGTAGCAACCTTTAGACATAATGGCACCATGTAATCATTAGGATGATTTCGACCATCTCAAAAGTCGGAATCCGAGTTACGTGTCAAGACACGAGACGACAATTGATTGTGAATGTTTAGTCGTCCTTCATGCATTAGTAACTCTATTTGTATGATGTTGTTATGACTATATTTTGTTATGCTATTATGAAAAATAATTATGAGATGTTGTTCAATTGAATCTGGAAATGATAATAATTATGTTGTAAATATTCCAATGAAATTATGCAATTGTTAAATGTTGATTATATAAGTGATGAAAGATTATTGGCTAAGAGTTTATGATCATGAAAATATTGAAAGGATCAAGACCTTGTATTTTGATATTGTTTAAGAGAACCTGTAAAAGATCAATGTTATGACAATACGATGATAATGCTTGTGTACAGTGATGGTGCATCGTGGCACTTAACTTGTAATCTTTTCCCTTAAGTGACTAATCACGTGAATAATTGTGCCGTGATTGTGTCTTGTGGATTCCACTGTACAATAAGGAGTTTGTTGTTGTTACCCTTAGAGGTCGAGGCCCGTTAGAAGCGAGGCTTAGAATGGGTCAACCAACCTAGGGTTAATAAAAGATTTAAAAGATTTAAAATACTCTAAGTTTAAAATCCTTTCTAACTACGTTGAGAGTGAAGTAGTGGAGAGGAAAGATACCGTATACTTGGAGGTCGTGCATCCCTCCAAGTGGTGATTGTGATAGGGGAGAGCAATGACGGTGACTCGTCAAGAAGCCTATGAGCACTTCCCTAGGCGGAACGATGCTGCAATGGTCAAGGTCACCTGCTGGGCGTTGATCGTAGTAAGTACTGCAACGCGAACTAGGGATAGAGTTGTCGCCTCCTTGAACAAATCCTAGATGGTGTAGAGGGAATCCGAATGGGACTAGAAGCCATTGTTTTTGAAATGATGAATTGTTATTGTATTTTGTTTGCTGGCCAACTTGCGTGGTTTCAGCTGGTACGTACCCTTTGGCTTTGAGGTCAGCATGGTTAGGATTCCTGTGCATCCCATCTGCTTTCCGAACTAGGGTGTGGTTGGGATATTGAAGGAGGAGATGTATCGAGTGTGCTAACTTTCCCTACCTCAATGATTTCTCTCCCTAAATCATTGATGGTCATGAAAGATGTAATGAAAAACCTTATAAGTGGAACTCTTGAATAATGTTATGAAGTGGTAATAATAGATGGAATAATTGCGTGACATGAATGTTATGTTTATGTTAGTCCTAATGCGACCCATGGAGTAAGCCCATGCCGTCGACGTCTTGATCGTCTGGTCGCTAACTCTCTCTATTTTTCTGTTATGCTCTTGCGTTATCTATGAAATTATTAGATGGTGGACCGGGTAATTCAAGTGGAGATGTCTCCTTTAATGGGGGGACAATGGCATAGAACTGCAAACGGATGGATCTGGGAGGGACCAACAAGACTCATTATTACCGATCGAGATCATGTATTACGAGGAGTAGCTACGGACTGTGAGGAAGTGCGATATCGTCTGAGGGATCTTATGCCGGGTGGACCTCATGCTTTTCATAATGCTCTACCTGCTGATTACAAAGTTGATGAGGATGAGGATCCAGAAGAGGAGGAAGACCCAGAAGAGGAAGAAGACTCAGAAGAAGAAGAAGATCCGGAGGAGGACCCTGATGAGGATGTGCATGATGACGAGTAGCTTAGTTCTAGTAGTATTGATCTCTGTTTGTTTTAAAGTCTTGGATAACAGACCCTCTGATTATCTCTATGTACACCCTATGGGGAGATTTATGTTATTTCGCTTTTATTCTGGATAATGGCCGTTGGGCCGAAACTCTTTTTATTATGATGGTTAATTTTGAAATCAATATAATGATGTTTTATTCCGCATTTTTGATTAGTATGTTTTGTGAATGGAAATACGTCGTGGCACTTCATTTTGGAAAATAGAACTAAGTTATGGAACAAAACCTTTTCAAGAAACTAAGTCGTTTATGTAATACAATTTTTGAAAAGATAAGTTGAGAAAATATTTTTGGAAACTAAGTTCATGTGCAAACTTACCTTTAAATTATATCTGGTAATAAAGGTCTACAAAAAAAATGGCGCAAATTTTTAGTGAAAATTCTATTTCTAAATTGGGGTGTTACATTTGGTGGTATCAGAGCGATGGTTGTCCTTAGTGGCCTTAAGCATAGCCTTATATGCTTTCATTGTGTGACTCTGTTTGGTAGTTATAGTGTAGTTACCCTTTCGGCTCGAGCATAGCCTAATATGCTTACCTTGTACGACCCTTTGCTTGATCTAAGATGGCACGTCGACAAGCGAATGAGGAACCAGCTGCTGTTTTGGCTCAGACAGTTGCGGTCTTGGCAGGAGTAAGGGACAACATGAACCTTATGCATCAACAACTTCAGCAGAATCAAAATGCGAATGCTGGTGGACAAGGAATCAGAGGACTCGACGAGTTTTGTCGTAGAAATCCAAAGGAATTCGCTGGAGGTTTCGCATCGAAAGAGGCAGAGGCCTGGATAGCAAGTTTGGAAAGGATATTCGGGGGAATGGTGCAGTGCACAGATGAACAAAAGGTTGCCTATGCTGGATACATGATGGTAGGAGAGGCGGCCGACTGGTGGCGTAATGAAAGGCAAGCGTTAGCTGGAGAAGCTGGAGGAATAACCTGGGATCGGTTCAAAGATAGGCTTTTGGTGAAGTATTTCCCGGAACACCTGAAGACAGCCAAGGAATTGGAATTCCTGAGATTGGAACAAGGTAGTATGAGTGTAGGGGAGTATGCTGCCAAATTCGAGAATCTGGCGAGGTTTTTGCCTTACTATGGAGAAGCTGCGAATGAGAGGTCGAAGTGTGCGAAATTCTTGGATGGTTTAAAGCAGGAGATTAAGCAAGCCCTGGCACCTTTGGAGATAGCTGTGTTTACAACTCTGGTGAACAAGGGAAGTATTGTGGAAAGTGGATTGAAGACAAGGAACTCGGCAGGGAAGTCTGTTGTGCAAGTCCCGAGTGGTGGTCCGATGAGACACTCTCCTGGACATGGAAATCCGAACAGTGGAGCGAGGCATCATGGTCCTTATGGTCAAGGAAGTGGACAAAGGGACAATCGGTCAAGGTTTCATGGTGGATTTAATCAAAGGAATCATCCCCGGAACAACAACCACAACAACCAAAATCGTAACAACAACAGAAACAACAACAATCGCAACAATCAATTCAGAGGGAACAACAACAACAATGGTGGAAATCGAGGAAATAATGAAAATGCTGGTGGATCTCGTAACAATGGGAATGCTGCTGGAGGACAAGGGAATGCACCTCCATTTTGCAACAAGTGTAATAAGAATCATTTTGGACCAACCTGTCCTTGGAATAATCCCAACTGCTTCAATTGCAACAAACCAGGACACATATCAAGGAATTGCCTAGAGCCCAAAAGAGAAGTCAACGCAGTAAATGTGGCTAGACCCCGTGGACACCATTACGATTCGGGTGATATGCATTCGTTTATTGCTCGTGATGTGGTTAATAGACTAAACTTACCAGTAAATGTTATGCCTTTTGATCTAATTGTGTCTACCCCTACTAGTGACCCAGTCATGGTGTCAACTTTTGTTTCTAAATGCCCTGTAGGAATAGAAGATAGAGAGTACTTAGTGGACTTAATTGTCTTACCTCTTACCCAACTCGACATAATTTTAGGCATGGATTGGTTAACTACTAATCATGTTCTCCTAAATTGAGCCGAAAAGACTCTCACTTTCAATAACTTAAGACCTAATGTACCCCAAACCTTAGAACCCGAGCATGTGACTGCCAATCAAATCAAAGCTTCATGGGAAGATGGAGCCATGATATACATGTTTCTCGCTTCTTTGGATGTCAAGGAGGAGAAAAATATGGAGGAGTTACCTGTTGTCAAAGATTTTCCTGAAGTGTTTCCTGAGGAAATCCCTGGATTACCACCTGTACGTGAAGTGGAGTTCGGAATTGACTTGATCCCTGGAACGGCACCGATTTCAAAAGCACCATATCGCATGGCACCGATGGAGTTGGTGGAGTTAAAGAAGCAATTGGAAGAGTTACTAGAGAAACAATTCATTCGACCAAGTGTTTCACCGTGGGGAGCACATGTTCTATTCGTGAAAAAGAAAGATGGGAGTATGAGGTTGTGCATCGATTACCGTCAGCTAAACAAAGTGACTATCAATAATAAGTATCCGTTGTCCAGAATTGACGATTTGATGGATCAGTTAAGAGGAGCTACAGTATTTTCAAAGATCGACTTGAGATCAGGCTATCATCAGATCAGAGTGAAAGAAGAGG
This sequence comes from Crotalaria pallida, assembly GCA_037953625.1. Lineage (NCBI taxonomy): Eukaryota > Viridiplantae > Streptophyta > Magnoliopsida > Fabales > Fabaceae > Crotalaria > Crotalaria pallida. The sequence goes on from CM075654.1 coordinate 117,966,279, forward strand.
ATATTCCCAAGACAGCCTTCAGAACGAGATATGGGCATTACGAGTATCTGGTCATGCCTTTTGGAGTGACTAATGCGCCCGCAATATTCATGGATTACATGAATAGAATCTTTCACCCTTTTTTAGATTCTTTTGTCGTTGTGTTTATCGATGACATTTTAATCTATTCACGGAACAAGGAAGAGCATGCGGAACATTTAGCGAAGGTGTTAGGCGTACTGAAGGAAAAGAAGCTATTCGCCAAATTGTCAAAGTGTGACTTTTGGCTGGAGTCAGTGAATTTTCTAGGGCATGTGATAACCAAGAATGGAATTGCGGTAGACCCTGCGAAGGTGGAGGCAGTGTTGGAATGGAAAGCACCAACGACAGTGACGGAAATCCGGAGTTTTCTTGGACTTGCTGGTTATTACCGGAGGTTCATCGAAGGATTCTCTCGATTGTCGTTGCCATTGACCAAGTTAACCAGGAAAGGACAGGCGTTCATTTGGAGAGATAAGTGTGAAGAATGCTTTCAAGAGCTAAAAAGAAGATTGACATCTGCCCCGGTGTTAGTTTTACCCGACACGACAAAGACTTTTTGTGTTTACTGCGATGCATCAAAGCAAGGATTGGGATGCGTGCTTATGCAAGATGGCCAAGTGGTGGCGTATGCTTTGAGACAGTTGAAGATTCATGAACAGAATTACCCTACGCATGATCTGGAACTCGCAGCAGTAGTATTCGCATTGAAGATTTGGAGGCATCATTTGTATGGAGTAAGGATAGAGGTATTTAGCGAACACAAGAGCTTGAAGTATCTATTCGAGCAGAAGGAGCTGAATATGAGGCAAAGGAGGTGGATAGAATTCCTAAAGGACTATGATTTTGAAGTGCAGTATCACCCTGGAAAGGCCAACGTTGTAGCAGATGCGCTGAGTAGGAAATCTTTGCACGTGTCTGCATTAATGATAAAGGAGTTGGAGCTAATAGAGAAGTTTAGGGATCTAAACATGGCGGTGGAGTTGAAACCGAGAGGTATGGTACTAGGAACTCTGAGGGTGAACAATGAATTCATGGAACAAATCAAGGCCTTACAGTTAGCAGATCCAGAGTTACAAGAGAAGAAGGAGCTTTCAGATGCAGGAAAAGAAACAGAATTTCAGCTAGGAGCAGATAGAATTCTACGATTCAAAGAAAGGGTTTGTGTGCCGAACAATCAAGAAGTTAAGGAGATGATATTGGAGGAAGCACATAAAAGCAAGTTAAGTTTTCATCCCGGAGCAACAAAAATGTACCAAGACTTGAAGAAGATTTTTTGGTGGTCAGGAATGAAAAGAGAAGTAGCAGAGTATGTGTCAAAATGTTTAGTATGTCAGAAAGCCAAGATAGAACACAAGAAACCTGGAGGAGAATTGCAACCGTTACCGGTACCTGTCTGGAAGTGGGATAGCATCTCCATGGACTTCGTGTCTGGTTTTCCAAGAACTCAGCAAGGACATGACGCTATTTGGGTAATAGTGGATCGTCTCACCAAGACAGCTCATTTTATTCCGATCAATATGAGGTATACCTTGGAGAAATTGGCTAATTTGTACATAAGAGAAGTAGTGAGGCTACATGGAGTACCGTCTACCATAGTGTCAGATAGAGACCCGCGTTTTGCTTCTAAATTTTGGGAAAGCCTGCAAATTGCAATGTGTGATGTCCTAGGCGGTGAGGTTCTCCAAGGTTTAGGGAAGAAGACCTTCAAAGGAGCCTCTGTCTAGGGTTTCTGTGTGATGTTTGGTGGGAGTCCTCAAGTGGCTAAGGAGAAAGCCAAGAAGTAACCCTAATCACTGGTGTGTGGGGGTGACAATTAGGGTTAGAGGACGTACCTGAGCCCCATGTAGTACGGAGCTACTTATAGGGGGGAGCTGGTTGCCCTAATGGGCTTGCTTTAGGCCCAAGTAGGGCCAGCCTGTACTGAGCTATGAGTGGATAAGGTGATGAGTTGTCCTTGTGGATAAGGTGAGACACGTCATCCTGTCCTTGGTGTCGGACTCTGGGAGGTGTCGGACTCTGGGAGGTGTCGGACAGGGAAGTTGGACCTGGGTAGGAGTATGAGGTCGGCCCGTATCTGGTATCTGTTCGGCCGTTGAGCCTTGATCTCGGCCTAGCACACAGAGGGCTTCTTATAGGGCCATGAGGCCTTGGGCAAGGGTTATGAGGACCTCGGCTAGGCCGAGTCCACCACATAAGCCCCCCAGCTCGGTCAAGGCTATCTGAGCCTTGTTCCGAGGTCTTGGTTTAGGTCCTTTTCCCAAATCCACCACATAAGGGCCGAGTTCACCACATAAGCCCCCCAGCTCGGTCAAGGCCATTTGAGCCTTGTTCCGAGGTTCTAGGGAGTTCGAACGATGAACTGCCGAGAGCTGGATCCAGCTGTCTCTGAAATGTCCTTTCATCATGATGGAGCAGGTCTGAGAGCTATCCTTTCGCCTGCTCCAAAGTGACGCTTGCATTCTCGCATCTGACACGTGTCAGAGATTCCACCTAACGAAGCGTCGCCATTACTGCGACATTGCTCGAGGTTCGTGATTCCAGCTGTTATGCGCCACGTGTCCCGGTACTTATGGCTGGATGCTGGGTTGGGCCTCTTGGGTCAGGCCCATATTTCGCAAGTGGGGGGAAAACGGTTTCCCTTCTCCTTCTTTGACTCAAAATTGCCAAAACTGTTCCTCTCTCTCTCACACGAATCTCATTCTTTCTGCACCCAGTATCCTTTTCTTCCTCTCTCACTCGTTTTTCCTTCTCTGCAACTCCTTCTCTCCCGAAACCAAAACCGTACCTCCATTACTGCAACTCCTACTCCCTCTTCTCTTCAGGAGTCGTCTGATCTTGCGAGCTTTATTCTCCTTCACATTATCCTCTCAAGGTACAGTTTCTTCTTGCTCCTCTTTCCATTATTTTCTTCTTTTCTTCAGCTTTTGGTTCTCTGTATTGCCCTTCGAGGGGGGGGGGGATTAAGAACTTTTGGGTTTCCTGTTTCTGTTTTGTTTTATGGTGTGCATGAGGAGGGTTGATATTTTTCATTTATGGGGTGTTTTTTCTGTTTTTTGGATTTGTGATCTTGGGGATTGATATTGGGAGTTTCTGGTGTTTCTGGGTTTTTTTGGAGGGTTTTTGATACTCGTTTTTGTCTTTATTTTTCAGAAAATCAAAGGAGTAGATTGGGTTCAGTACGAGTAGGGAATGGTTTAGGAAATGGGCTGGGGTAGTCTCCCTGTCATCTAGCAGCAGTGAGGAGGAGGACGGCTCTTCCTCCTCGTCCTGTTCCTCCACGGAGGTAGACGAGGTGTTCCGTCGCCAAAGGGAGTATAGGCAAAAATATGAGAGACGGGTTCTGGAGGTTGATCCCGTTGAGGTAATCTATCCTCGGGATTGGGAGGAGAAGAAGGAGTGGATACGACAGTACGCCTGGGCCGAGTTTGTTGACGGTAGGGAGTGTGCCGACTTCGAGAGGATGGAGAAAGAGGGGATGTATGAACGGGGGGTACCTGTGGTAGAGGGGAGATGCTCGCCCCTCGGAACAACTTCGAGGGGGTTTTCTGGGGGGTTAATTTTTGTAACCGGTAAGACTAACACCGAGCTCCCCTGTTCTTCCACAGGTACCATGCCGCCCAGGAAGTGCGTCAATCGACCTGAGCTTTATCCTGCGCCTTTTGATGCCGATCAATACGAGTGGGTCGACGTGGAGCCCAAAGGAGTCCAGTCCAGCTTCTGCTCCGAGGACAAGCTTGCCGAGGTGAGGAGAGTCGTGCTGCCTTGCCCAGGGGACGCCACCGGGACCTCTTACGAAGTACTCCCCCGTTCGGCAAATGACAGGATATGCAGCCGAACTGATAATAACTCCTTCTTCTTTTATGCCGACCTGATTCACAATCTCGGCGTGACCCTCCCGTTCACCGATCTGGAGATGAGGGTCTTAAACGAGCTCGGACTGGCTCCTTCCCAACTTCACCCCAATACTTGGTCGTTTCTCCGAGCATTCCAAAAGTACTGCGGAGCTAGGAATTTGGTATGCACTGTTCGGCTATTTTTGTGGATGTACAACCCGTTCGTCAGCAATAAGGACGGGGTCACTGGTTGCCTTTGGGTATCGACTAAGGCCCGAGCTCACTGTGGGTTATTCGGCATGTTCTCGGAATCTTGGAAGCATTTCAAACCCAATTTTTTCAAGTACAAGTATGTTGGAATAGGGCTACCTTGGTTTCGGGCCGAGGCGGGTCCGAGGTTCCCTTTGGAGTGGACCCTAGAGTTCTTTAATCGCCATGTCAGCACGCCGCAGAGGTGGTCGGGCGTAACCCTTGATGCTGATGAGGCCGTAACGGCCCATCATTTCCAAACCGAATATCGAGCTCGGAAATTCCAGCTTGACATAGGAGTTTTTATGAAGTGTCCTAACAACGAAGTCTTGACCAGAATCGGTAGTTACTTTTACCCTTACACTTGTACATTTTCTTTCAACTTTCTTACTTACTTTTCTATATCTTTTGGGTTGCAGAAGAACATTGGTCGGATATGTCATCCAAAGCGCTGAGAGCAGCACTGGAGGCTCGCAAGAGGAAAAAGCCCGAGGTCTCCTCCAATGAAGCCATGTCCGCCGAGGTCTCCACCGATACGACCTCAAACGACTCGGCTCCTCTTCATCCAACTCCGCCCGCAGTGATTATTGCCCCTCCTCTTCCTCAATCTCTGACTCCCAGCACCTAGTTGGTGACTGCTGTAGGTACCCCTTCATCGCCGGCAGGCCCGAGGAAGGGAACTGATATACTCCCAAGGCCGGCGACCACAATGGCCAAGCCCTCGGTCAAAGAAGCCTTGATTAAAATGTCGGGAGCTGAATGGAAAAGAATGGCCGAGGAGATGGCCTGTCAATTGAAGAGGTCGACCACGATGTTTAATGTGTTGGCCGAGGTCGCAGACGATGTGGCCGAAGGTGTGTCACCAGCCAAAAAGAAGGCTCGATCTGATATGATGGCCGAGGTGGAGGATCTGAAGAACAACAAGAATTCTGTCGAACAGAAGCTGGCCGAACTGGAAGAGAAGCACCGCCAGCAGATGGGAGAGCTTCTGAAGAATCAAGAGGAGGCCCTGGTTCAAGCAAAGGCAGATGCCAAGGAGGCTGGTCGGCAGGAAGGCCTGGCCGAGGTGGAGAAGGTGAGGACCCTGCTGAAAAGAAGAGCTGCTCAAGCTCTTAAGCATAAGATAGCAGCATCCGAGGCAGACTTCAATTTCGAGAGGGCGGGGAGCAAGATTTTTGCTGGAGCCGTAGAGCAGATTCTCCACTTGAACCAAGGGCTCCGGATTCGGGTTGTTGGCGCTTCCGCTGGGTTCGGGGTGGAGAATGGGAAGATGGTTGATTATGATAAGGATGGGGCCGAGGTTGACCTCAATCAACCTGAGGAGAACCTTCCCAACCCCTTGGTGGAAAAACCGGATGAAGAGTTCGACCCGAGCTCGGTTGTCCTTTCCGACGTTGAAGATGAAGCAGCATAAGTCCCTTATGCTGGGCGACTTGCGATTTGGCTATGTTTTTTGTATAACATGTTTGACAATGTTGAATTGTATTTTATTCTGCTGATTGTGTGCAACATTTCATTTCAATGCAAGTTTATTTCAATTTTAACTTGTTACATGTTGTCATTTTTATGCAAGTTTTGTACTTAAACTTGTTGCATACGTATAGAGTCCGAGGTCATTTTTATGCAAGTTTTTCCTCTAACTTGTTGCACGAATGAGAGTTTATTTAACTCGTTGCACGTTTATTCTTTGGACCTCGGATCCGGACTCGTCTTCAGGAATGCAAGTTATCCTCTGTTTAACTTGTTGCATACTCATGGTGTCCGAGGTCACATTTGTGCAAGTTCTTTCTTTGACTTGTTGCACAAATGCGAAGGATACCTCGGATCTGAGCTTGACTCGATGTCGGATTATCAAGTGAATTTACGCTGTGAAAAACGTAAGTCTTTGAGACTTGTTGCGTTTTGTTTAAATAACCAAGTAAAAATGTATTTGAGAATACAAGTCCTTTTTGACTTGTTGTATTCGGATTTGATCGGATTTAAAACTTAATTATGTTAAGCTCGGACGACTCAGTAAGTGCAGTAATCTTATAAGTTTTCCTCTGAAAAAAGGTACTGTATATAAGGGCATACGGTAGGGATCTCGGATTCACCCACCTTAGCCGAGGTGGGTGTCCTCGTCCCCGATGTGAAAGAGGTTGTTGAGTGAAGTTATGTGAGAACATTTCACAGCAAGCTGTACTTTACCGGGTGTCCCTTGTACACTGTGCATATGAGCCGATCTTATCAAGAAGACGTTGGCTGTGCATAGCGCCATGCAACATTTAGGTGGCTAGTGCTAAATGAGAAGCTAGTACGTACGTATATAAAACTGTGGCACTTGAGTATGAGCAAGTTTGTACTTTTCATTAATCGTAGACATGAGTACATTGCCTTTTGGAAAAGTGAATATATCACAATGGGAATGTAAAAACATTAATAGAATTTTAAAATTAAACCTAAACTTTAGCTGGTGGTGTTGCTGATGATTTCCGAGGTAAACCTAATTGAAGTAGGTTCTCGGTTTTGCGACGTTTCGGGAATTCCTGAGCTCGATTCCTTCCAGAGTTTCTAGCTTGTGTGCCCCAGAGTATGTTTTTGAAACGCCTCTGTTGGAGCTTTCTTGATTCCGAGCACATTTTACTTCCCTTCAAATCCCCAGACCAATATATGCTCTTCGGAGCACGAGGTCTCCAAGCACAGTTTTGTTGTCTTGGTTGGCTAGCCTTTCTTTCGCTATCTTCTTCTGAACAGAGGTGGCTTCTCGGACCTCGTCGGCCGGTAACAGACTCTTGCTCTCAACCTCGGGCCTATCCCTCCTTCGGAAGGTCTGAAACCTTCGTTCGAAGGGGATGACAGCATTGGTCGGGTAGAGCGCGGCCGATGAGGGATGCCGCGGTTCTCGGCCGATACTTGGAAATTGTTTGCAGCTTTACAAAATGCAATGTTTTTCATCTTGAAACACCAGAGCTCGGGACCTCGGCTTAAAGAATGAATGGGGTACTTGCTTCGGCCCTCACCTCGGGACAAAACCAAGCCGAGGGCGGGATCACCGATAATTAAATAAATGAAAAGATTCTCCCTCTGCGGAGGGCTGGAGAGAACTGGAAGGGGAGAGAGATTTTCCTTAATTGCACCTTGGATTTCTTGGGGGATGTTGGTACCTACTTTGGCAGCCTTGCCAGGGCTGGAAGGATCGAGGGGGAATGTTGACCATCCCCCTCGAGGGGAGGACCTGAAAACATCTTGTCCGACCTGAACATCAGCCAATAGAACTCTTCCTTTGGCCAATGTCTGATCGGTGAGCTCTTTCTGCTTCTTTTTTACTTCCCGTAGGCTCGCATTATAGCAGAGCCGGGCTCTCACTTGGTCGGCTTTGACTGTGACGACCTTTGTTAGAACCTACAATCGGTGGGTGAAACAACTAGGAGACACTAGGAGAACACCTAGAAGGGGGGGTTGAATAGGTGTTAGATAAACCTTGAAAGATTTTTGCAAGAAACAAATCAAAACGATTAAAACAAATGATTTTCACAAAAAAATTCTTTAGCCTTAATCGATTAATGACATAAACTAATCGATTAATGCCTCTGTTAATGGATTAATCACTTTTCAATCAAATACGAAAATCAATCAATTAACACATATGATCAGAGATTAAGCGGAAATGATTAACACCAATATTCTTATTGATTACCTAGGTTATGAAAATGATTTTCCCCAAATCAATTTTGCACAATTAAGATTCAATTCAATCAATTATGAAAAATCACTTTTTCTAGGTTTTCAACCAAGAACACAATTAATAACAAGAATTGTAAAGAGTAGAGAGTTTAGAGATACGACACAGTGATTTATCCTGGTTCACTTTCATCCACTTGAAAGCTACTCCAGTCCCCTCTTCAACCAAGAGAGACTCTTCACTATGAGGAATTAGAGTTTCTCAATTACAAGTAAATGCCTCACAAGACTCCTTCTTGCTAGCCTACAAGAGATACCACACCCTTGCCTTGTAACCCTATTGATATCTAATCTAACCTCTTCTCTTGCTTGCCGATACCCCACAACAAGACTTCCAAGTGCTTTGAGATTCTTCAAAGGCTTCCAATTGCTTGTTAACACAACAAGGCTTCCAAGTGCTTGATGAAATGTCACACCAAGGCTTCCAATATAACTTTGCTTCATTCACAACCAAGACTTCCAATTGTTGTAGATAGCTTGCCTCTTGCAAAGATTACAACTCAAATGAAAACAAAAATAACGATCCTATGAATCTCTTTCAAAAGTTATGAAATATCAACATGAGAGATTCAAGGTTCTTGATCAAAGAATGTAAAAATGAAAACTTTGATCTTGAGAAAGTAAGAGAGAATAGAGTGGCTTTGATTCTTTGTAAAATTGATTATCAAAATGGTGGAATATGATCACAAAGGTTAGGAATAGGTTTATATAGAATACCCAAAAGTTAGGAATGGTTAGAAGTACTTTTGAGAAGTGAAAAACTCATTTAAAAACCAGTAACAGCTCGTGTTACTCGAGTAGCCAAGTCCTTACTCGAGTAACCAGTGTAATCAGTGTTCACTAATAGAGTATTTACGCAAGCAATGAAAATTCTACTTGAGTAAAAGGGGAAGTAATCGATTACTTCAATAGGGTAATCGATTACCTTGACTAAAAAATCACTTAAAACTTGTTTTCTCAAAAACTAAACCTTTTCTTTCAAACCTTTAAGCCACCTATTGATTTTAGGCAAAGTGAATACTCAAAATATGATATAATCATGACTATGATAGAGATTCACTACCCTCTAAGAGACTCTACCCAAACTCATAAACTAAGAGACTTGAGAGGCTAAAGATAAAACAATAAAACATAAACTACCAAACTAAGTCTTCATGAGTTGGCTCTCTCTTTATCACTTGATGTTTGTTGTTGCTTGTTGAGCTTGAAACTTGATCAACACATTTGTAACTTGTTCAAAACCTTTTGGCATTCATCAAAACATTCTTCATGGATCTTACAACCTTGTTGTCAGAACCGACGAATTTCATCGCCAAGTGAACCGTTGAAACCATTGCCCCAAAAGCCTGCAGGCAGGTTCGCCCTAGTATCACATTGTATGGGGATTCAGAATCAACAACTAAAAATTTGATGATCTCCGTTCGGGCCGAAGGCTGGTTGCCTAAGGTTACCGGGAGATGGATGGCTCCAAGGGGGCGAATTGCCTCCCCTGTGAAGCTGATGAGATTGCCTTCAAATTGCACGAGGTCGGCTGACCTCAGCTTCAGTGCTTGAAATGTATGAAGAAAGAGAATGTCGGCCGACCTTCCTTGATCAATGAAAACTCGGGCGACTTCGAAATTGCCGATCAACGCCGTGATCACCATAGGATCATTGTGATCCGGGATGACGTCTTCCATATCTTGGTCAAAAAAAAATGATGGGGATGTTTTGGGATGGTTTCTTATAGACGGGTTTGTGGTGAACAGCCAAGACCTGATTGACGTACCTCTTCCTTTCTGCCCTCTTTTCTCCGCCACCGGCAAAACCTCCCGAGATGGTTTCAACTCGGAAGTTTTCTGGTGACTTGTCCAGATCTTGAACCACGACCATGTTTACTCGCTGTGGTTCTTCCTCCTTCTTTTCCAGAGACGGATCAGCTTTGGCCTTTCCTTTGTCGTTGTCTGGGCTGCGAGACCTTCTTCGGCCTCTTTTTTCCACCGCTTCCCGCACATACTGTTGCAGCTTGCCCCTCCTCACCATGTCTTCGATGAAGTCTCGAAGCCAGGTGCACTGATCGGTATGGTGACCATACCCGTCGTGGAAGCTGCAGTATTTAGTCCTGTCCCTGATATTACTTTGGTTTCTGAGGAAAGGAGGTCGAGGTACGCTCCTGAGTTCGGTCTGCATGGTCTCTCTCCAGACTTGAGACCTTGGAACCGTCAGGGGGGTGTAAGAATCATACTTAGTGATGTACGAACGTCGGCGGTCCTCTTGTTGACCGACGTGAGGGCGACCTCGGTCTCCTTGCTCCGCTCTTCCTCCTCTATCATCCCTGTTACCTCGTGGACGACCTCGGGGGATGGTGTTCTGCGAGGCGGCTTGAGCGTTTTCCATCCTACTTGACTGTCCTTTGTTGAATTCTTCAAGGTTGATGTATTTGTTAGATCTCTGCCTCAGCTCGGCCATATCTCTCGGCGGCTTCCCAATCAATGAGTCTTTGAATCCTCCCTCGGCCAGGCCTTGAGTCAGGAGGAGGACAGCCACCTCGGGAGATAGATTGGGGACTGAGCTGGATTCGCTGTGAAACCTGTGCAGGTAAGTACGCAAAGATTCCTCTGGTTTTTGCGTCACTGTTGCTAGCGTGTGGTCCGATCTGGGTTGCACACAGCTAGCAGTGTACCTGTTGAGAAAGACTCGCTTCATTTCTGCCCAGTTGTTGACAGAATTCTTGGGTAATGTTGAGTACCATCGGAGGACCGGGGCCTGGAGGGTCATAGAGAAAGCTCGGCATTTGAGCCGATCTCCTCCACCATGGAAGTTCACAGCTCCCTCATAAGAAAGGACATGCTCCTAAGGGTCTGTGAGGCCATTGTATCTGGGGATGTTGCTGGGTCCGAGGTACCCAGGTGGTGGTTCGTAAGCCATGACGGCTGGTGTAAAGGGGTGCCCAGGGTGGGAATCATCCGAATCTTGTTGTTGGTGGTCAAGGGGTGGTGTAAGTTGTGTAATGGTTGTATGTGGTGTTGCAAAGGTTTGCGGGGTCGATGGGGGTTGTGTTGGTGGAGGAGGTGGGGGGGGGGAGGAAGTTCGTTTTGGGCTGGAGCTTGAACAATTGCTCGTTCATCCAAACGTTGCATAGTAGCTTGCTGAAGATTTGCGATGGCTTTACCTTGCTGTTCTACGATCCTCATCTGTTGTCTCATCAAGGACAAGAGCTCTGCATCTCGAGAGAGTGAAGATTGACGAGAGTGAGAGCGATGTGTAGTGCTGACAGAGTGGGCACGTTCGCCACGGTGGCGGTGCTGTTTCGTGTTGGTTTCTCCGAGCTCGGAGCGTAACTGCATGCGCCGACCTCCTCCCTGGTGCTAAGTTGGATTTGCAGTGTCTCCGGTGTGGATGGTGTACGGTCCACTGTGGGTGTGCGTGAACTCTGGCGGTGGAGGTGGCGGTGGAAACGGGGGTGGTGGCGGGGGAGGGGGTGGTGGTGGTGGAGGGGGTGGTGGTGAGGACCTTGCTGCCCTATTGGCTTCAAGATGCAGGCGCAGGTCCTCAGTTGATGGCACCCTTCTTGGACGCCCTCTCCTTCTCCTCTGGACAGGTTGTTCCTCAGACATGGTAGAATCTTCTGGGTGGGGATGAAGTTTTTCTTTCCCCACAGACGGTGCCAATGTGATATCCTAGACGGTGAGGTCCTCCAAGGGTTAGGGAAGAAGACCTTCAAAGGAGCCTCTGTCTAGGGTTTCTGTGTGATGTTTGGTGGGAGTCCTCAAGTGGCTAAGGAGAAAACCAAGAAGTAACCCTAATCACTGGTGTGTGGGGATGACAATTAGGGTTAGAGGACGTACCTGAGCCCCATGTAGTACGGAGCTACTTATAGGGGGGAGCTGGTTGCCCTAATGGGCTTGCTTTAGGCCCAAGTAGGGCTAGCCTGTACTGAGCTATGACTGGATGAGCTATCCTTGTGGATAAGGTGATGAGCTGTCCTTGTGGATAAGGTGAGACACGTCATCCTGTCCTTGGTGTCGGACTCTGGGAGGTGTCGGACTCTGGGAGGTGTCGGACAGGAAAGTCGGACCTGGGTAGGAGTATGAGGTCGGCCCGTATCTGGTATCTGTTCGGCCGTTGAGCCTTGATCTCGGCCCAGCACACAGAGGGCTTCTTATAGGGCCGTGAGGCCTTGGGCAAGGGTTCTTAGGACCTCGGCTAGGCCGAGTCCACCACACAATGGGAACCAGTCTAAGTATGAGTTCTGCTTATCACCCGCAAACGGATGGTCAGTCAGAATGAATAATTCAAACTTTGGAAGATTTGTTAAGAGCATGTGTGTTGGAGGAAGCTGGAAGCTGGGATTCTTTCTTACCATTGATTGAACAACAGTTTTCATTCAAGTATAGGTATGGCACCGTATAAAGCTCTGTATGGAAGGAAATGCAGAACCCCTTTGTGCTGGTTTGAGACCGGAGAGCACTTACAGTTAGGGCCAGAGATAGTGCAACAGACGACGGATAAGATTAAGTTGATCCAAGAGAAGATGAGGACCGCGCAAAGCAGGCAGAAGAGCTATCATGACAAAAGAAGGACTCCGTTGGAATTCAAGGAAGGTGATCATGTATTCATGCGGGTAATGCCTACTACCGGTATTGGCAAAGTGCTCAAAACCAGAAAACTAACCCCTAGATTCATAGGACCCTATCAAATCCAAAAACGTGTAGGACCTATAGCATACCAGATAGCTTTACTCCCTATGTTTTCAAACCTACACAATGTCTTCCACGTATCTCAGTTAAGGAAGTATATTAGTGACCCATCCCACATTGTTGAGCCTGACTCGATACAACTCAAGGATAATCTTACGTATGAAACATTGCCCTTGCGGATCGATGACCGCAGTGTTAAAAAGTTGAGAGGAAAAGAAATCCCTTTGGTCAAAGTAATATGGAGTCAAGATCATGGGGAAGATGCTACTTGGGAGCGTGAAAGTAGCATGAGGGAATCGTACCCTCACTTGTTTGAATCAGGTGTGAATTTCTCGGGGACGAGAAATCTCTAAGTTGGGGAGGATTGTGAGACCCATAATTTTACCCAAATTAATTGTGAATTTATATGTGAATTTAAATTATTATATTTGATTTTTGGTACCTGGAATTAATTAAAATAGTGTGAGTTATATATATATATGTATATATATACACGTGGTATATATATATTATATATGCATATCAATGTTTTCCCTAATGTATTTAAATAAAATATTTTAAGGTATAGTATTTGATTTAAATGATCTTAGAAAGATGAAATGCCTTTTGAAGGATTAAAGTATCCTATCTTCAGAAATTTATATCTTTTAAACCGTACGTCAAAAAATTACAAATGATATGTCAAATCGACCGTATCGAAACTTAGATTATGAAAATATAAAGTTTTGATTTTTATTCTGGAGTTTTCAAGATTTTATCACTGCTACAATGCTGAACGAATTTTTGAGTTTTAAGTGAAAATGTGTGTTTTTAATGCATTAAATGATCCTTTGACTCAAGTGTATTTTATTTTGAAAACAAAAATACATTTATGAGGTTTTCTATTGGACTACCATTCAAATAAAATATATTTTTCGTATTTTCTTATTATAAAATTTTTTGAAAGCTTATGAAGTGCATTTTTGAAGGAAATAATCTTAGAACTTCAAAAATTCATAACTTTCAAACCGTAAGTCCAAAAATTATAAACTTTATATGAAAACGATCAAATTGAAATGTAGTATCTGAATATGTGAGAAGAGAATTTTTATTTTGGCATTTACATAAAATTTCTGTACAGTAGGAATAAACGAATTTTTGGTATCTTTAACTTAGAAAAAAATTATTTTGGAGTATGAAATAAATTATTGGGCTATAAAATAATTTTATTTGTGTATTGAGATATTTATTTAAATACCTACTGGTTGCACAGTCCAAATATTAGTTTTTTCTAAATTTTGTTATGAATTCTTAAAATGTAAGCCTTAATGTAATTGGTCAATTTTGAGGTGAATTCAAAATGGACCAATGGAAATTTTTCTCCCTATTTTGTTGAATGCACCGTCCAAAAATTAGTAGGTAGGAGAGAGGAGAATTTTCTGAAAATTGTGGGGAATCGTTCTTAAGTTAAGAAGCCATAGAAATTATGTCCGCGTAAGACAGCCCAGTTGGTGGCTGCAGGGACACTTAGGATTTCCCCCTCCCCAGGTCATGGGTTCTAGTCCCAGACCTCCCATGTAAACCAAAAAAAAAAAGAAGCCATAGAAATTATACAAAGTACATTAATGCATGTGTGTGTTTCAAAGTGGGAATTGAAAATTGCTGACTCACTTTGGCTAAGGGGGGACAAATTAGTGATCTGATGGGAGGGGAAATTGGACTTCTCTTCACCTATAAATAGACCATCACACCTCTCACAATTTCACACACAATACTTGTTATTATTCTGAGAAAAAATTTTATTCCAAGAGAAGGATACTTGTTATTATTCTGAGAAAAAATTTTATTCCAAGAGAAGGAAGAGAGGAAGGTGGCGAGTGGCATAGGGGAAGAGGAGGAAAATTTTCTCACCTTTGGGGAAGTCTTTTAGCTTTAGGAGGAGAGGTAATTCTACGTCCTTATTTTAATTTAATTCATTTCTGCTTTTACTGATATTAAAATCCCTAATTCTTTTTATAACAGTAAGAACAAAAAGTTTCTACTTCTTCTTTTTATATTAGAATAAACCATGTATTTGTTGATGGTATTTTTTTTTGGTCAAATGAATAAAGGTTTAGAGGAAAGGGACAAAGTAAATTGTTTAAAGAGAATAATCTCCCCTTTTCTTTGGCCTTGAGATGACCTAATTTTGTAGCACAAAAGGGAAATTTATATTCTGAAATTTTTGTGTTCTTACAATATAGACATTTATATTTTGTATCTGATTGAAGTACTTTAGTTCTCTTTGTTTTGATTCAAAATGGAAACTAAAATTGATTCTGAAAATTTTGTGTTACTGAGATATGATGTAGCATTAAAAGAAAAGAAAAGAAAAAAAAATTTAGTCTTTTGTTTTTTTTAATTGATTGGTCATGATATGTATATAAAGTGGTAGTTGTTATTATTATGTTATGTGATGATTATTTGATCTCTGATGTTGCTGTAGTGAAATGAAAATGTATGGTTTTATAAAAACAATTGAAATTCTGGATTCTATGTTAACAGTGAAGTATGAATGATTTCTGATTAAAAGTTACACATGAGTTATATTATTTGATTTAGTAAATTTAGGAATAAGTAAGTAAATTTTATTTGTGATTGTGTAAATATCTGACTATGTGATTAGTAGAGATTGTAAACTAGTTACTGTACAAAAGTAAATTTTCTTAAAAGTGATTATCCTGTGTCAAATTGATTATTTTGAGTATATGAAATTATGTGCCTAAAGTGTACATGTGTGTTTGAAAATTTTAAAAAGTACTCTTTTATATATGAGGTTGGCCGAAATATTTTTTAAGGGAAAAACAAAAATGCTTGATTATTTTAAATTATTTTGTTTTGATGTGAATAAACGATTATCAGTAAGTATTAGGTATTCTGATAAAAATATATTTAGAGCTAGAAATTTTCTTAATGCTGAAAAGTATTATTTTCATAAGGTACAAGGCTTCAAATAATAATTTTTATAGGTGTGTACTATGCTTGACTGTTTATATGTAATTGCAGTATGTACAGTAATGTTAGAGTCTGTTAGTTTATTTTTTTAAAGTGATGCAACTGGACTTAAGGTGTCTGTCCAGCAAACCAATATGCTTTATTTTAATCATGTTTAATCATTTTATTATAGTAAGTTTTGTAAAGAATCTTTAGGAAAAAGTGGCATGTGTTTTTGGTAAACTGATTAGGAGAAAAAAATTGATTTGTAGAAGTTCTGTATGTGCTGTCCAAGATTGTACAACAATTGCATCAAGGATTAAAATTATTTTGAAATAATTGGTAATGTGTGATTTATGATAGAATCTTTATTATAAGTATTTAAAATTATTAGGATGTATAAAAGTGATTTTGTGAATGTACTGATGCTTGAAGCGAATTTTCTGTAATCTGTTTGTAGTCGGTAGGTTAATCTAATTAATGGTAGAAAAAGTATTTTTGAACTTTGAATGCTTGAGTTTATTTTCTTATTTAGTTATATATGCTTATAACATGATTTTGCAAAGTTTGTTTACTGCTTGGTCTGATTAAAAAGTTGCATCAAAAGAAAAATACTTTAAAGTCATGCTGTATGAGTGGTCTGAACATGGTAGTTGTTATAAGGTACTTAGGAGTAAGATTTTTAGTAAAGGAAAAATTTGGATTTATTCTTAAGGTGTTATAACTATGTTTTTAAAAGTTATATTTCGATTGGAAAAGTTTTTCATGATTTAAAAGCTAAAAAGAAAAAGTGATTTCCTGATACTGTAGTCTGTGCTTGATTTTCAAAAAGGTTTTGATTTTAAAGAAGTAATTTACTTTCTAAGAGTTTATGTATTTTCAAAACATCAAGGATTTTTAAAAGAAAATGGAATTGCCCAAAAGTTATAGTAATTTTAAGTTGTTATGGATATTTATGGGGCTATTTTTGTAAATGTGGTTTGATTAAAGGTTTGCGAACGGAAAACTATAGCGCTACTGTGAATCGAGCAGATCTAAATTCTTTCACATCATACCAAGGTGAGAGAGTAGCAACCTTTAGACATAATGGCACCATGTAATCATTAGGATGATTTCGACCATCTCAAAAGTCGGAATCCGAGTTACGTGTCAAGACACGAGACGACAATTGATTGTGAATGTTTAGTCGTCCTTCGTGCGTTAGTAACTCTATTTGTATGATGTTGTTATGACTATATTTTGTTATGCTATTATGAAAAATAATTATGAGATGTTGTTCAATTGAATCTGGAAATGATAATAATTATGTTGTAAATATTCCAATGAAATTATGCAATTGTGAAATGTTGATTATATAAGTGATGAAAGATTATTGGCTAAGAGTTTATGATCATGAAAATATTGAAAGGAGCAAGACCTTGTATTTTGATATTGTTTAAGAGAACCTGTAAAAGATCAATGTTACGACAATACGATGATAATGCTTGTGTACAGTGATAGTGCATCGTGGTACTTAACTTGTAATCTTTTCCCTTAAGTGACTAATCACGTGAATAATTGTGCCGTGATTCTGTCTTGTGGATTCCACTGTACAATATGGAGTTTGTTGCTGTTACCCTTAGAGGTCGAGGCCCGTTAGAAGCGAGGCTTAGAATGGATCGACCAACCTAGGGTTAATAAAAGATTTAAAAGATTTAAAATACTCTAAGTTTAAAATCCTTTCTAACTACGTTGAGAGTGAAGTAGTGGAGAGGAAAGATACCGTATACTTGGAGGTCGTGCATCCCTCCAAGTGGTGATTGTGATAGGGGAGGGCAATGACGGTGACTCGTCAAGAAGCCTATGAGCACTTCCCTAGGCGGAACGATGCTGCAATGGTCAAGGTCACCTGCTGGGCGTTGATCGTAGTAAGTACTACAACGCAAACTAGGGATAGAGCTGTCGCCTCCTTGAACAAATCCTAGATGGTGTAGAGGGAAACCGAATGGGACTAGAAGCCATTGTTTTTGAAATGATGAATTGTTATTGTATTTTGTTTGCTAGCCAACTTGCGTGGTTTCAGCTGGTACGTACCCTTTGGCTTTGAGGTCAGCATGGTTAGGATTCCTGTGCATCCCATCTGCTTTCCGAACTAGGGTGTGGTTGGGATATTGAAGGAGGAGATGTATCGAGTGTGCTAACTTTCCCTACCTCAATGATTTCTCTCCCTAAATCATTGATGGTCATGAAAGACGTAATAAAAAACCTTATAAGTGGAACTCTTGAATAATGTTATGAAGTGGTAATAATATATGGAATAATTGCGTGACATGAATGTTATGTTTATGTTAGTCCTAATGCGACCCATGGAGTAAGCCCATGTCGTCGACGTCTTGATCGTTTGGTCGCTAACTCTCTATTTTTCTGTTATGCTCTTGCGTTATCTATGAAATTATTAGATGGTGGACCGGGTAATTTAAGTGGAGATATCTCCTTTAATGGGGGGACAATGGCATAGAACTGCAAACGGATGGATATGGGAGGGACCAACAAGACTCATTATTACCGATCGAGATCATGTATTACGAGGAGTAGCTACGGACCATGAGGAAGTGCGATATCGTCTGAGGGGTCTTATGCCGGGTGGACCTTATGCTTTTCATAATGCTCTACCTGCTGATCACAATGTTGATGAGGAGGAGGATCCAGAAGAGGAGGAAGACCCAGAAGAGGAAGAAGACCCAGAAGAAGAAGAAGATCCGGAGGAGGACCCTGATGAGGATGTGCACGATGACGAGTAGCTTAGTTCTAGTAGTATTGATCTCTGTTTGTTTTAAAGTCTTGGATAACGGACCCTCTGATTATCTCTATGTACACCCTATGGGGAGATTTATGTTATTTCGCTTTTATTCTGGATAATGGCCGTTGGGCCGAAACTCTTTTTATTACGATGGTTAATTTTGAAATCAATATAATGATGTTTTATTCCGCATTTTCGATTAGTATGTTTTGTGAATGGAAATACGTCGTGGCACTTCATTTTGGAAAATAGAACTAAGTTATGGAACAAAACCTTTTCAAGAAACTAAGTCGTCTATGTAATACAATTTTTGAAAAGATAAGTTGAGAAAATATTTTTGGAAACTAAGTTCATGTGCAAACTTACCTTTAAATTATATCTGGTAATAAAGGTCTACAAAAAAAATGGCGCAAATTTTTAGTGAAAATTCTATTTCCAAATTGGGGTGTTACACATACTGGGTATGTTCAGCTGTAAGACGGGTACTGGGTACTCGCAGTTATGGACACTCCGGAATCTGGCCCTAAATGGTGTAAGACATGCACTGGGTGTATGCATCTGGGAAGAGTAAAAGATTGTAAGCTATGTAAAAGGAATAATGAGTAATGTATCCGAGATAGAGATGGTTTACCGAGGTAAGGGAGTAGTGGCCGAGAAGCAGAGTGTAGGAATTAAGAAAAGAGTATAAGGGGAATCTATCGGTTGAACCGAGGTATAACCGGTAGGTAATGTATAAAAGGGATAATAACATGGACCGAGCTAAATGATATTGTATGCATGTGATATTGTGATATTGTTTGAATACTTTTTATTTATATGCTAATTGACTACTTGTGTTTGGCTTGGTAGTTCGGTATGTCATGTTAGAAACTGCTTACTTAATTTCTGTGTAATGCTCACCTCCTTACCATTTTTCAGGTACTGAGCCCGAGCAGATGCAGTCCCCGGCCGAGCAGGTTCACTCTCCCTCACAGGGAGAGTAAGTCATAGAGTCGGAGAATTAGTTGGGTCTCGGCCAGTTGGGCCGAGCTAAAACATTGCTTTTGTACTTTTTGTATTGGGCTTACTGGACCGAATGTAATTAAACTATGCCTTTATGCTTTTGATGTACTAAGTCTTCCGCCTTTAACTCTGATGATTCTGTATTAATGGAAAGAAATTCTATGTTGGCAGTTATCACCATTGTTTAAAAAGAAATTTTCAAGTCCTAATTTATGGTTTAAGGGTAATTATTATGTAGGGTGTTACATTTTTGGTATCAGAGCAGTTTCTCCTCAGCCTATTGGAGTTGCAAAGGACTCCAGTGGTTACTCACCAAGAGAGTGACAAATAAGTAAAGTCTAGAAGTCTAAGTTAGACAAGAGAGCTTATAGATGTATATGTTTATGTATATATATGTATTTCATTATTCGATGGTTAATTGGCTTTCTCTCCATGACCAGACAGTATGGCTGGGAGAAGAGCTGATAACGATCGAATTGCTGCCGTGTTGGAAACTCTGGTTCAACTGCAGCAGAACCAAGCGCAGGCTCAGCAAAATCAGGCTGAGAACCTCGCTCAGACCATCGCCGCAGCAGCTGCAGCTGCAGCCCTTCAGCCTCAACCTCCGGCTCCGGTCGAGATCGACTGGATGAGCCGATTTAGGAAGAACGAACCACCTCGGTTTGAAGGGGTTACAACCCTGATGGGGCTCCAAGATGGCTCCAAGATGTTGAAAAAATCTTCCGATCTCTGCAACCACCCTATGAGTACAGGGTGAGGTTGGCTGAATTTTTGCTGGCTGGTGAAGCCGAGCACTGGTGGGAACAACAGAGTCGTGGGCTGGACGCGGCTAATCAAGCCATTACTTGGGATCTGTTCCGAACCCGATTCCTCGGAAAGTATTTTCCAGAAGATGTTAGGAGAGAGAAGGAACTTGCTTTTCTCAAGCTGGAACAGAGGAACTTGAGCGTCGGAGACTACGCCGCTCAGTTCGAGGATTTGATCCGCTATTCAGGAAGCTACCGAGATGCTGATGAGCGTACCAAGTGCATCAAGATTGAATCTGGTCTCCGTGATGATATTCGACTCGCATACGAATATCAGAACGTGGCCAATCTCTCGCAATTGGTAAACATGGCTAGCACCTATGAGAAGGGGCTCAAAAGGAAGGCCGACGGAAAATGAAGCAGGTCGGCACAGAAAGCAGCGGGTCCTATCAGGGGGGAAAGGAGTTATTCAGAGATCTTCTCCCTATGTGAATCCGAGCTCTAGAATGTCAACAGCTCCAAGGAGTGGTGGTCAGATGGTGGTTGTTCCTGGCCCCTATCCGATATGCCAACACTGTGGAAGGCAGCACAGGGAAGAATGCTGGAGTCTGGATCCGAGCAGAACAAGAGGATCCTGTTTTTGCTGTGGCAAGCCTGGTCATTTTGCAGCTCGGTGTACCGAGAACATTGTGAAAGAAGAGGTCAATGTTGCAAAGGCGCAACAGGCTAGTGTTAACCGACCGATACAGAAAGGCAAAGTTTACACCATGGATGGTGAAGAAGTGACTGATGCCGACGAGCTGATCTGAGGTATTTGTCAAGTAAACAACATCACGTGTGCTGTGCTATTTGATTGTGGAGCCACACATTCTTTCATTTCCCTTGACTGTATGAGCAAACTAAAACTATCCCCAGTAGAAATGCCTTACAAACTATCCATTTCTACCCCAACCAATTCTTCTGTAATCACTTCCCAAATGTGTTTAGAGTGTCCTATTCAAGTATTAGGCCGAGAGTTTAAAGTCAATTTGATTTGTCTACCCTTAACTAAACTAGATATTATCCTCGGCATGGACTAGATGTCTCAACACCATGTCCTGCTCGATTGCCGAGAGAAAACCGTCATCTTTAGTGGCTCTTCTGTTGCAAAGTTAGAGGCGACAGAGGAACCAACCATAGACCAAATTCCTGTAGTCGGAGAATTCCCAGAGGTTTTCTCGGACGAAATGCCTGGCTTACCGCCGAGAAGAGAAGTAGAGTTTAGTATAGACCTCATTCCAGGAACTGGCCCAATTTCAATTGCTCCTTACAGAATGGCGCCTCCCGAGCTAGAAGAGCTTAAGAAACAGCTGGAAGAACTTTTGGCCAAGAAGTTAATTAGACCGAGCATGTCACCTTGGGGAGCTCCGATCCTGTTTGTTAAAAAGAAAGATGGTAGCCTCAGAATGTGCACTGATTATAGAAAGCTCAATGCGGTAACGGTGAAGAACAAATATCCCCTCCCTCGGATTGATGATTTATTAGACCAACTTAAGGGAGCGTCGGTATTCTCAAAGATAGACCTCCGATCAGGATACCACCAGATCCGTATCCGAGAAGAAGACATTCCGAAGACAGCTTTCAGGACAAGATATGGGCATTTTGAGTATGTGGTTATGCCCTTTGGACTTACCAACGCCCCTGCCATTTTTATGGAATACATGAATAGGATCTTCCGACCCTATCTAGATTCGTTCGTGATAGTCTTCATTGACGATATTCTCATCTACTCCAGAAGTCCAAGCGAACATGAGAAACACTTGAGAACGGTGCTACAGGTCTTGAAGGACAAGGAGCTTTATGCCAAGCTCTCTAAGTGCAGTTTTTGGCTCAAAGAGGTTCATTTCCTCGGTCACGTAATATCCCAGCGTGGTGTCGCAGTTGATCCCTCCAAGGTAGAAGCTGTACTCAAGTGGGAGAGACCCAACTCGGTAACTGAGATCAGGAGTTTCCTTGGTCTTGCAGGATACTACAGGAGATTCATCGAAGGATTTTCTAAACTGGCTCTACCATTGACTTCGTTAACCAGAAAGGATGCGCCTTACCAGTGGTCCGAAGAATGTGAACAGAGCTTCCAAGAGCTGAAGAGAAGATTGACGAGTTCGCCGGTATTGATTTTGCCAGATCCGACCAAAGCCTTTGACGTGTTTTGTGACGCCTCGAAACAGGGTCTCGGCTGTGTGCTGATGCAACAAGGAAAAGTGGTGGCTTACGCCTCTAGACAACTTCGACCGCATGAACAGAATTACCCCACCCATGACCTCGAATTGGCAGCGGTAGTGTTTGCCCTTAAGATTTGGAGGCACTACCTGTATGGCACAAAATTTGAAGTGTTTAGTGACCATAAGAGTCTCGGCTATCTGTTCGACCAGAAGGAATTGAACATGAGGCAGCGCAGATGGGTGGAATTCTTGAAAGATTACGATTTCAACTTGCACTATCATCCTGGAAAAGCCAACGTTGTGGCCGACGCACTGAGTAGGAAAAGTCTCCACTTGAGTAATATGATGGTCCGAGAGATGCAGTTGATGCAAGAATTTAGTGATCTTAACCTCGACATGCAGAAGAAGGAAAATAGTGTTGTGCTGGAAATGCTGCAAGTGACAAACGATTTTGTGGGTTTTATCAAGGAAAGACAGGCGGCCGACTTAAAACTCCAGAAGCTGCTAGAAAGAGCAGGAGACAAAGATGAACCCAACTTTACTAAAGGACCTGATGGTCTCGTACGATTTCGGGGCCGAGTTTGCATTCCTATGGACTTTGAAGTCTGAAGAGATTTAATGGAAGAGGCCCATAAAACTAAAATGAGTCTTCACTTAGGAGCCACAAAAATGTACTAGGATCTGAAGAGGTTGTTTTGGTGGCCAAAGCTAAAGACCGACGTGGCGGATTATGTGTCTCGGTGCTTAACATGCCAGAAAGCCAAGATTGAGCACCAGAAACCAGGGGGATTACTCAAATCTTTGGAGATTCCGCAATGGAAGTGGGACAGCATTTCGATGGATTTTGTGTCGGGTCTACCAAGAACGAGATCAGGGCAAGAAGCCATCTGGGTTATGGTGGACCGACTTACAAAGTGTGCCCATTTCCTGCCAATTAGCATGAAGTACAGCTTGGAGAAGCTAACTCAACTGTACATAAAGGACATTGTCAGACTTCACGGTGTTCCGAGCAGCGTAGTGTCCGACCGTGATCCTCGATTCTTATCCTGATTCTGGCAGAGTTTGCAGCAAGCCATGGGTATAAAGTTGAGGATCAGCACCGCTTATCACCCTCAGACCGACGGACAATCCGAGCGCACCATTCATACTCTTGAGGATTTGCTGAGAACGTGTGTGCTCGAACAGTCGGAAAACTGGGAAACACTATTGCCATTGGTCGAATTTACCTACAACAACAGTTTCCACTCAAGTATTGGAATGGATCCTTTCGAAGCATTGTATGGTCAGAAATGCCGAACGCCGCTATGCTGGTTCCAGATAGGAGAAAACTTGTTGATTGGTCCTGACATTGTACATGAGACAACCGAGAAGATCCGAATGATACAAGGAAAGATGAAAGCAGCACAGGACCGATAGAAGAGCTATGCCGACAAAATAAGAAAGCCCTTGAACTTCATTGAAGGAGATCATGTATTCCTACGGGTATCCCCTGTAACGGGTATTGGCCGAGCTATCAAATCAAAGAAGTTGGCCCCTCGGTTTGTCGGACCGTACCAGATTTTGGAGAAAGTCGGACCAGTAGCTTACAGAATTGCCTTACCTCCACACTTGTCTAAGCTCCATAATGTATTTCACGTCTCGCAACTCAGGAGATACATCCATGACCCCTCGCATGTGATAGCAGTGGACGAGTTGCCACTAAGAGACAACCTGACCTTCGAGATCCTTCCAGTCAGAATTGAGGACAAACAAGTCAGGCGGCTCAGAGGGAAAGAAATCTCTTTGGTCAAAGTTATCTGGAATCGGAACAATGTGGAAGAAGCTACGTGGGAGCTCGAAGAGAAGATGAAGCTGTCATATCCGCAGCTATTCAATGCCGATTAAATTTCGAGGACGAAATTTCTGTAAGTGGGAGAGGAATGTAACATCCTGAAAATTAATATCAATATAATAAATTCCTAAGGTATATATATGTATATATTTATTTAAGAATAGGATTGAGCCGTAGAAATCGTATAAGGTCGTGAGATAATGGGAAGCTTAGGCCGACCAGATAAACAGATATAGGACCTCGGGCCGATCCCAACCGAGCTAAAGGGGTTAAAAGGGAACAAAACACGAAATCCGTTGTCAGCTCGGATTAGCCGACCTCAGCGCACCTCACCTTATTATCTGAGGGGGAGGCTCGGACTACTGCTGTTCCTCTATACCGAGCCGACGTATCCTTACTCCTCCGTGACAGCTCATGTTGAGCTGCTGGCCCTTTGGGATTTCGTACCATCCGTACGGTTGTCACTATCATTGCTTTATGTCCCTATCAAGGCACTGTTCATGGCTTCCTTTAGAAGCCAATGAATCCTATCCACATATTTTGACTTCCCAAAGAAGCCTCCAATGAGAACCACACAAATATTTTCCCTAAATGAATAAAAGAAAATCCAATACACAACATAACATACTTCTCATTCTCTCTCTCATCCGTATCTCTCTTTTCTCTCTAAAGCTTCAACATAAAACTCCCATATTCTCTCTTCTCATTCACGAAAATCCCTCCCTCTTTCACCATAAATCCTCACAAATTAGAGACTACTCTCCTTCATCTCTTCATCTCATCACACGTCCCTGGAACATTTCGGTGCTGGGTGTGCAGCTGGGAGGATAAAGACTCAAGGGGTATTAAGCTCAAAGGGAAAACCATTCTCAAACCCTCAACTCTTATCTCTCGCGGTTTGAGGTAAGGAGTGAGTGTTACCTCTACTTGAGTTTGGGTTTCTAGGGTGTTCATAACGGGTGCTAAGAGTGGGTGTTAGGTTAGGGAATGAACATAGGATAATATTAGAGAGTAAAGGTAAAAGGGTAATGGGAACCAATGAATGAATTAGCAACATGAGTTTGAGGTAGGAAAGAACATTGTTCTATGCTATGTGTTTCGTTTTAAATGATATACTGGCTAAGTGTTTATTCATACTGTTGCCACTGTATAAATGTTGTTGTCACTGTATAGATGTTTGAGTTTTGGTATTTATGATCTATATCTGTGGCCGAGCTACGAGAGAGTGAAAATGGGTAATTGAGAAAATGGTAAATAAGGAGAAATGGAGAGATAAATTAATAGGTTAGATAACGAGAAAGATTAGTGGAATAAGGGAATGGTTACAGAGTTGAGCCGAGAGAAGCCGAGCTAAGAAATGGTTAAAAAGATAAGAGGAACTAAAAAGAAATGGTTGTGTGATCGGGTCATAGAAGACGCGTACTGGGTGCGTGCATTGATCGCGTCAGACGCATACTGGGTATGTGCAGCTGTAAGACAGGTACTGGGTACTCGCAGTTATGATTCACACAAGGTTCCGAGCACGGAATCGGTGGGATGTGTTCTTGGTCATAGCAGACGCGTACTGGGTGCGTGCATTGATCGCGTAAGACGCCGAGATGCACAGCTGTAAGACGGGTACTGGGTACTCGCAGTTATGGACACTCCTTACTCCATAGAATGATCGGCGGTAGTGCTCCTGGTCATAGAAGACGCGTACTGGGTGCGTGCATTGATCGCGTCAGACGCATACTGGGTATGTGCAGCTGTAAGACGGGTACTGGGTACTCGTAGTTATGGACACTCCGGAATCCGACCCTAAATGGTGTAAGACATGCACTGGGTGTATGCATCCGAGAAGAGTACAAGATTGTAAGCTATGTAAAAGGAATAATGAGTAATATATCCGAGATAGAGATGGTTTACCGAGGTAAGGGAGTAGTAGCCGAGAAGCAGAGTGTAGGAATTAAGAAAAGAGTATAAGGGGAATCTATCGGTTGAACCGAGGTATAACTGGTAGGTAATGTATAAAAGGGATAATAACATGGACCGAGCTAAATGATATTGTATGCATGTGATATTGTTTGAATACTTGTTATTTATATGCTAATTGACTACTTGTGTTTGGCTTGGTAGTTCGGTATGTCATGTTAGAAACTGCTTACTTAAGTTCTGTGTAATGCTCATCTCCTTACCATTTTTCAGGTACTGAGTCCGAGCAGATGCAGTCCCCGGCCGAGCAGGTTCACTCTCCCTCACAGGGAGAGTAAGTCATAGAGTCGGAGAATTAGTTAGGTCTCGGCCAGTTGGGCTGAGCTAAAACATTGTTTTTGTACTTTTTGTATTGGGCTTACTGGACCGAATGTAATTAAACTATGCCTTTATGCTTTTGATGTACTAAGTCTTCCTCCTTTAACTCTGATGATTCTGTATTAATGGAAAGAAATTCTATGTTGGCAGTTATCACCATTGTTTAAAAAGAAATTTTCAAGTCCTAATTTATGGTTTAAGGGTAATTATTATGTAGGGTGTTACATCATCAATGGCCGAGGACTGAGCTCGACTTCATCTACACAGCGAGCTGATTCATTTGTTTTCATCGAAACCTTTTGGATTCTACAATCTCCCCCTTTTTGATGATGACAAATGCTTGTTGATTTTGTAAACTCCCCCTGAGTGTATGCTCGGGAATTATGCTCCCCCTGAATGTATGCTTGTAAACTATGCTCAGAAACCTGTAAGACCTATAAAACAAAAACAACAACCTTTCTCCCCCTTTTGGCATGATCAAAAAGAGGCCGAATATTAAGCATATTGCCAAAAGAGAGAAGAGAAAAAAAAATGCAACAAAGGGCAATAATGATATACCCTTCTCCCCCTACATATGCCAGCGCATGAAAGCCAATTATCGAAAATGAAGAGTTGGAACTTTCAAGCTTTTTTTTTAAGTTAAACAGATATTTGAACGTAGGGATCTTCTCCCTTGACAATCCAAACATTTGAGCCGTTGGCCACACCATATCGCCTTATTTTACATTCATTTGGAGTATTTGCATGAATGTCGCAGTAAAAACATGTCGGCTGTTTAAAATGATTTATTTTTGAAAAAGAGCTGACCTTTCTAAATATTTTCTTTTTGGCATATGTGTAGCTGAGACCCGTTTTGTTTGAATTGTTTCTTTGTTCAACAAGTAATCGATTTAACATATTATCACTTTTTGAAAAAGTTGCAAAAGTAGTTTTCAAATTTTGAATTTCTTTCTCATAATTGATGCAACTTTCACAGTTTTTATTTTTCAATGAAGTGATAGTATGTTCTAGAGATTCATTGTTGCTTTTCAAATTGTCAATGCATTTTTCCAATTCTAGAACTTGCTCTTTATGGTTTAAAACATTCTTTTTCAGTTTAACATAGCTCTTGGCAAGTTTCTTAATATCAGATTGCATTTCAATGTAAGCATTATATAAATCTTCATAATCATCGAGTTCGGATTCAGTGTCATCAGATTCGGTATCAGAGGTTACCTTTTTTCCTTGATCGGTTGAGCCGAGCACCGAGCTTGGCGAAGCTTCCATATCATACTTTCCCATTAAGCACAGGTTTGTCTCCTCTTCATCATCTGATGAACTCGATTCTGAATTTTCATTTTCTTCGGGTGCATCCCAAACAATATAAGCTCTTTTCGGTTTGTGGTCCTTGCCTTTCTTTCTTTCATCGCTGACTTTCTTTTGCAACTTTGGACAGTTCACTCTTATGTGCCCCGATTCACCACATTCATGGCATTTGATTTTATCTTTCGAGCTCTTATGATGGAAGTCTTTGGTATCTTTCCTTTTATCTTTAAAATTTCTTTTATTTTTAAAAAATTTTCCGAACTTTTTAACCATGAGACCAAAGGTTTCCTCATCCATATCTGAATTAGAGTCACTATCCGAGGAGTCTTTAGAGGACTTAGTGGAGGCCTTAAGAGAGACCCCCTTCTTCTTTTTGTCAGACTCTTCATGCATCGTTAAGCGTCCGAGCTCCATCTCATGCTCTTGAAGTTTGCCGAAGAGAGTTGTTATGTCCATGGTGTCTAGATCCTTTGATTCCATAATGGGTGTCACCTCTGGTTGTCATTCCCTGCTCAAACATCTCAACACTTTGTTAATAACTTCATAATTTAGAAAAGTTTTGCCGAGAGCAATAAGATGATTTATGATATGAGTAAATCGCTTTTGCATGTCATTTATGGATTCATTTGGAAGCATGTGAAATAACTCATATTCATGCATTAATGTATTTAATCTAGCTCGTCTAACCTCATTAGTCCCTTCATGAGTAAGCTGTAGAATATCCCACATTTGTTTGGCACTTTTGCAATGTGAAACTCGGAAAAATTCGTCATCAAACAAGGCGGAAGTGATGATGTTTTTGGCTTTTAAATCGTAAGAAACTTTCTTTTTATCATCATCATTCCAGCTTGCTTTTGGGACTTCTACAACTTCCTCTCCTATTTTTCTTTTAGGAATAAAAGGACCATTTTCAATTGAATCCCAAATATCAATATCTATAACTTCGATAAAAAATTTATTCGAGCTTTCCAATAAGCATATCCATCACCATTAAATAGTGGTGGACAGTTTATTGAAGAGCCTTCACCTCCAAAGGGATTGTTAGAGACCATGGTTTCCTTAGGATCTTTTCGAAAAAGTTTTTACACTCGATCTTTCGACCAAGCTCTGATACCACTTGTTGAAAACTAACAAGCGGCCTAACAATCTACTAGAGGGGGGGTGAATAGTAGTTTGAAGCAATATTACCAATTTTTTCGGATATAGTTGAAATGGATGAATTTATACTTGCTGGTTTTATATAAAAGTGCTGATTTAGTGCCGAGTAGAATCTGATAACCGATTATCCGTGCTCCAGCACACAAAATCAGATTTGCAGCGGATTCACAGCAAATACACTTCAACCGAGTATAAAGTTAGATAAAGCCGACTAAATGATCGGATAATGCAGAAAACAGAAAATATGCAGAAAACAGTAAAGGTATCAGACACAGGAATTTTATACTGGTTCACTCTCACCCTTGAGAGCTACGTCCAGTCCCCCCTAAACCTTAGGGAGATTTTTACTCAAAATCAATTCAATCGGTTACAAAGGAATTACAGTGAACCTCACTCATTCCTATCCCTTCCAAAAGTGTACCAAACTCTTGAAATCTACCCCAATTGATTTTGATGGCTGAAGAACCTCTTCAGCACTTCCACATATGGAGCTCCTTGAAACCTTCAATGGAGCAGTGAACCCTGCGATGAAACCTTAATCACTTGTGGTGAAACCTTCACCGAGCCTCAAATTCGAAATCGTGATTTTTTGTTGTTTGTTGTATGCTTGCACCTTCTTGATTTGTGTGGATTACAACTTGAATCAACATATGCAGCGAATGAATCTCGTTCCGACCAGAAACTTAGTTGAATATAGATCAGAAAGTGTTAAAACCAATTGAGTATTAGGTTGGGAAAAGTATTGACAGAGATGATTAACAATTTTATTTCACGAGTCTGTTATTCTGTCTTCTTCATACGCTCCCTTTATAATCTCCAAAATCCCCAAAGATTAGGGAGGAAAAATGGAGTCACCGAATTAGGAAAGATTCTGGGAGTAATTTCTTTTCAACGGTCACTTTTGAATCAGATTTGATTTCAATCAATCTCAACTGAACAACAGTTAGTGAACTCGACATCTGTCAAAACGCCTTGCCGAGCTAGGGGACTTGTATAGCGGATCTGATCAAAGTCTGACCGAGCTGATCTTACGCCGACCATTTTGCACTAAGATTATGAGCACGGATCGATCCGATCTTCTACCGACCAGATAACACTGAGATTATGAGCACGGATCGATCCGATCTTCTGCCGACTAGATAAAACTGAGATTCGTAGCACACCGAGCACCGAGCTCATAAAACTAATTGACTTCATTCGAACAGTGAGCTAATTCATTTGTCTCCATCGATTGACCGAGGACAGAGCTAGGTGCCGAGAACCGAGCTCGACTTCATCAACACAACGAGCTGATTTATTTGACTTCATCAATGGCTGAGGATCGAGCTCGACTTCATCAACACAATGAGCTTCATCAATGGCCGAGGACCGAGCTCGACTTCATCTACACAGCGAGCTGATTCATTTGTCTTCATCGAAACCTTTTTGATTCTACAGAGAATTATTCTTAGAATGAGAGATATCTTTAAAAATTGAATGGGAGAGCCTATTATATATGTAGTGATTTTTTTAATATATTTTTTTAAAATATTTTTGTTGAAGATAATGATTTGTTCAACAAATTGAGGATAATGATTTCACATATAGATAATGATTAAATAAATTTAAATAATTAATTTAATTTCAAATTATAATTTTGGTTAGAGATAATGTTATTTACCTACAACCGCTCTGGTGTGAGTATTCCTTAAGCGGACAAACGTGGTGCCTCGAAATAAAAGGGATCTTTTTATATAAGTATAGTAGATAGTAGATTTACTATTTTTATTTAAAAATTCAGGGACCACTTGTTGAAGTTTTCCTCTCTCACCACATTGATTGAAGGTAGATAATCATTATTTCCAACCAAAATTACAATTTGAAATTAAATAAATTATTCAAATTTTTTCAAATAATTATCTGCATATTAAATCATTATCCTCAACCAAAATATTGCAATTTGAAATTAAATAAATTATTCAAGTTTTTTTAAATCATTATGTATTATAGGATTTGATTTTATGTTTGATGTCAAATCTTTAAGAAATAAAATGAAATGAGAAAACAATTGTGAAAAAGCATTTTTTTTTTTGGCATTACGTTGGCACCTTTAAAAATTGTAAGGTTTTGATACAATGCTTAAATGGACCAATAATTGAATGATAAATGTTATATCATTGCCACATCATTTTTTTAGTGATAAATTTTCTTTTATTGCATTATGGTCCTTTAATATCAAACATTTTTAATTATATTCCAATCTAATTCAATTCTTTTGTAGCAGAGCTAGGGTTGGAAGTTGGGAGTGATTGGAACGGTGACATTTTGAGGGAGAGAGAGAGAGCAGTGGACGGGGTGAGCGACCAGGAAGTCGGAATGGTAAAGTTGCAGTTTTAAACGTACAGAGGAAGGTGGAGTCGGAAGGGCAGTACATGGATGCTTCTGAATTGCATAGCTCACATGTTCTTCTTCTCTTTCCTCTTCCCCTCCACCTTTGACCGCTGTCTTGCCTCTCATATGTCATATGAGTGTGGTTGCCGTTGTTGTTACTTTTGATGTTGTGACCTGTTTTATCTTCATAAATCTGTTTTGCATAAATAATTTTTCTAAAATCACTGTTTCAGATCTTTTTGGGCTTGAATAAAGGGGGTATTTCTGGATTAGTGCATGCTCTTATTTGCTTAGTTGCTATTGAAGAATGCTTTTTATACGTGGTTCTTGTTTGAAAACAGATTACAATGCAAAAATGGAAGGGAAATGGGGTGCTTCAGCCATTAATGGAGTTTGATGATAACCAGTGCTCCAGATAAATAAGAGGGGTGTTTTAGCAATAGCAAAAAGGTTTAAATTGTAATAAAAAATTTTAAACCAAAAAAGAAAGAATAAAATGATGTGGCAATTGAATACAGCTGTGAAAATTTTATTGAGCCACCTATCTAAGGTATCAACACCTTGCAAATTTCAATGTGGATTAGAAATTGCTTTTTCTTTTTCTTTTTTTTTTTGCCCCTCTTGTTCACTTCATTTAATGTTCTGACTGATTCCCATTCTCTCTTAATTAATTAACACGTATGCATGCATGGGTCATTCACTTTGGTTACTTCCAAAAGTGGGAGCATCTCAATCTCACTGACCTCATTTATCATCTTGGTTCAGCGCGCTACTGAGATAATAGTACATCTTTCACATCATATTCTCTCAGATATATAGTATACTATAGTATATATGAGCAACACCTGTATATCTAGTATATCAAAGGTTTATATCTTCTACTCAAAAATAGATATGGAATAATCTAAGAGGAAT
This sequence comes from Crotalaria pallida, assembly GCA_037953625.1. Classification (NCBI taxonomy): domain Eukaryota; kingdom Viridiplantae; phylum Streptophyta; class Magnoliopsida; order Fabales; family Fabaceae; genus Crotalaria; species Crotalaria pallida. The sequence continues at coordinate 117,998,329 of CM075654.1, forward strand.
AGTAATAGTAAGGAAAAAAAACAACCTAGCCGCAGCAGCACAAGAAGAAGAAGAATTAGAATTATTTGAGCAAGATCAACAACAATGCAAGAAGGTAATCAAGAAGAAGAAGACAGTGAGATTCTTAAGAGAAGAATCTCTAGCCACCCTCTCTATGGACTTCTGGTTGAACTCACTTGGAGTGTTTGAAGGTCTCTTACCATCTCTCTATCTCCCTCCTTGTTAGCTTGTTATACATTAGTTTATGTAGAATATAAATTGAACTCAATCTGATTTCTATATCTATAATTACTAGCTATTATGGTTAATTTTCAGAAAACTTTAATAAAAATAAACTTTGATTCAAGTCAATTTGTTGTTCTCAATGCAATGCGAATGTAATTGGAGACAATATGTCTCAAAGTGAAGCATCATTTCATCTTTTAAGCTTTCATTCTATTTTCTTTCCCTTATACTAAAGACAACATTCATCTTATTAAATTTTCAACTTGTTGGATCTTTAATGATGATATAAAACGATGATCAAGTTATATATCCTCCCATTATTTTTTTTCCTCATTTTCTTCGCTTATCTTAATTTATATTATCTTATTATTCAGAACCACGGACATAACCAGAAATAATATAATTGATGTATATTCTGAATCTCATGATGTTATCCTTGATAAATTAATAACTCTCTCGAGGGGCCTAAGCTTTAATTTTAGAAGATTGCATCTACGACGACTGCAGTTGCTTCTGTAATAAATTTTCTTTATTGTAACATATGAAAATAAATTTTGTTTATTATAGTAGATGAAAATCATTATGTATAATAGAATTTGATTCAATGTTGTGGTGGACTCGGCTTAGCCGAGCTCCACGTAGCCCTCACTCAGGGCCTGTGGCCCCTTTAGGAAGCCCTCTGTGTGCTTGGCCGAGGTCAAAGCTCAACGGTCGAACAGACACCAGACACGGGCCGACCTCATGCTCCTACTAAGGTCCGATTTCCTTGTCCGACACCACGCAGGGATTCCGATACCAAGGACAGGATGACGTGTACATCTTATCCACAAGGACAGCTCATCCACTCATAGCTCATTACAGGCTGGCCCTACTTGGGCCTCAAGCAAGCCCATTGGGGCAACCAGCTCCCCCTATAACTAGCTCCGTACTACATGGGGCTCAGGTATGTCCTCTAACCCTAATTGTCACCTTCACACACCAGTGATTAGGGTTACTTCTTGGCTCCTAACCTTGCCATCTGAGGACACCCACAAACATCACAGATAAACCCTAGACATAGGCTTCCTTAAGGTATTCTTCCCTAACCTTGAGGTTCTCTCAGTCTAGAACATCACAAATGTTTGACGTGAGTGTTTTAATATAAGAGCTAGCTCTTATATTAATTAGCTCTTACCCCGTGCAATGCACGAATTATTAATATTTAAATTTTTATATTAAATATTTTAAATTAATGATTATAATTAAACAATAATAAAAAATTATTATATAAAAAGGAAGAGACTCAAATCAAATCCTACACTTAAAGAAATTAATTTAAATGAGCTTGTTGAGAAATTTTGTACTTCATGTCGCATACAAGCTTCCCTTTGCAAGGGGCTAATAGAAGAGATGCCTGAAAAGATTAAAATGTTTGACAAAGCTTGTGTTGAGCTTTTTTTAGGTTTGGTTATGGATATTCATAACACGAAGCCAATGTTTCTTACTAGGTGTTACTAGACAATCAAAGCACTTTATTAGAGTGGAGTTTAATTTCCCAAGTATGACAAAAATGAGAAAGTAAAACAAGTGTACATTTCAAATGAAGATTTTATGTGTATTATTAAATATATTTTATGCATGCTCCTAAGAGGGAGTATGAGAACCAATTTATGATAGAAAAAGCTAAATGTAAAAATGTTAGGGTATGTGATGAAATGGAGCGTCTTCGATTATCAGAGGGTGACTCTCCAAGGGATCGTTGGTCTGAACTAGAAAGGAGGCGATCGACAAGAACTTGTAGCAGCTATAGAAAATATGAATAAGGTTGTTGAAGAAGAACAACAACATCACAGGCTTTGGTTCAAGAAATACCTAACCTTGAAGAGGGGTTTTTGGAAGCTAAATAGGATGAATGCAACGGCGATGGAAGAGAACGGAGAGATGGAGAAAGTTGAGGCTTCAACACTGAGGTTGCAAAATATGATATATTAATTAATTTTGGTTTAATTTGTGTAAATATTAAACACAACATAATTTTCAAATATCATAGAAATCATAATCATGAAAATATTACACAAATTAAACTAAACCATAACTAATTACTATATCATATTTCGTAACCTCAAAAGTATTGAAGCCTAAGCTTTCTCCTTCTCTTCATCCTCCTCCATTGCCTTGCATTCATTCTCTTCGGCTTCGAAAAACCCTTCTTCAAGGTTGGGTACTCCTGGAACCAAAGCATGTGCTGTTGTTGCTCTTCTTCAATCTTCTTTATATCCTCTATATATGGAGTAATATGTCAGATTAGTCCATCAATTTGTAAGCCTAGGTCAAGTTAGTCTCTGACTTTATCGAAATAACAATTTAGTCCCTGAGAAAGGAGAACGTCGATCAAGTTAGTCCCTGTCGTCACTATCGCAGGGATGTATTTGCTTTAAAATGAGATAAAGATAGGGACGTATGTGAATTAAAATGAAATCTCTATTTCGATAAAGTCAGGGGCTAACTTGATCAATGCTTACAAAGTCAGGGACTAATCTGACATATTATTCTCTATATATGGCTTCTACAATCATTTCACCTCCTTTCTAGCTCAAACCAACAATCCATTGAAGCCATCCTCAAATAATCAAATGGGCTCCATTTCATCACAAACCTTAACAATCTTCTATTTAGATTTTGGTATTATAAATTGGCTCCCATACTCCCTTTTTGAACAGGGGAAGCTTCTATGTAAGAGTAGACAAATAGATCCATGGTCATAAGGTTAGAGTTGACACCTCTATGGCTAATCAACATATATATATATATATATATCACATGTTCTCAGTCAAACCCTAAAACCAACTATGATGTCATGTTAATAAACAACGTTTTTTCCTTTTAGACACGACATCTTTTTAATTTATTATATATTTTCAAATAAAACTTCTACATTTTATTATCTTTAATAAATTTAATTTTTTTTAAACGAGTTCTATTATTTGAGTGTTGTGTATTTTTAAAATTGGCTATTAACGAAAAAGTCAAAAAATTCTAGTATATTATTTGTTCTGTAGATACAAATATTTTTTTTAAATAAATTTTGTCCTTTGAGTATTTTTTATTTTTTTTCATAGCATCCAAATTTTTACTGGGCAATTTTATTTTAATTGCCAACAAATTATAAGGATTACAAATAAAACTTTCTAAACTATCATGGATTTAATTAAAAAAATCAGGAAAATAAAAAAGAACATAAGATAAAGGTAAAACCCTTCATTTGGTTCCTTGTCTAGGCATGGCAACTGTCAGGTTTAGAGCAGGTTTCGACAAACCCAACTCTGCACTCATAAGATCGACGCGGGTTCGGCTGCTGGTTTAAAGAGAGCAGGCCGAGGATGAAAAAGTGAAACTCAAACTCATTCCCATCGGGTTTTAGGGATACCCGCGGATTACTCGTCCTATTATTTTCTAAATTTTTCATTATTTTAAACATAAATCATATATGAAATATATTATAATTCAAATAATATATAAAAATAAACGTCAAAATTTTCAATAATATATAAAAACTTAGAATTAAATCATGATTTTAGTTAAATTTTTTAGTTTATCTTCGCTATTTTAATATTATTATATATAATACAATTTATTTAATTTTTATATCATAGCAGTTTTTTAGCGGGGTGGGGCAGGAACTTATAATCCCATCCCCGCCCTACGCGCCGGTTATTTTAAAGCCGATTTCGAGTTCGGGTTTCCTCAAACACCTTAAAAGTGGTTTTTCCCCATCAAAATTGGGTCGGGTTGTTTTTGATGATTTCTTTTGATCTATCTTGAAAAGGTTTTGTTCTCAAGATATTTTTCTCATAAAAACTTTTAATTTAAAAAATAAAACATGGAAGTTTTATTTGAGAAACTATATTTTATTTAAAATGATGTCCTTTATAGAAGGAAAAAACAATGTGATGTATTAACACGTACGACTTTGTATTTGGTTTTAGGGTTTTATTGAGAACATGTGATATCTGTGTGTTGATCGGCCATGGAGGTGTCAACTCTAACCTTCCAGCCATGGAGGTATCTGCCTCATGTCACATACAAGCTTCCCTTTGCAAGCGGCTAGTAGAACAAATGCCTGAAAAGATTAAAAGGTTCGACAAAGACTGTGTTGAGCTATTTTCAGGTTTGGTTATAAATAATCATAACACGAAGCCAAATTTATACCGACATTTCTTACTGCGTGTTACTAGACAATCAGAGCATTTTATTAGAGTGGAATTTAAATTCCCAAGTATGACAAAAATGAGGAAGTAAAACAAGTGTACATTTCAAATGAAGATTTTATGTGTGTCATTAGATGTATTTTATGCATGCTCCAAAGAGGAGTATGAGAACCAATTTAAGATAGAAAAAGCTAAATGGAAAAATGTTAAGCTTTGTCATGAAATAGAGCGTCTTCGATTATCAGAGGGTGACTCTTCAAGGGATCGTTGTTCTGAACTAGAAAGGAGGCGACAGGAACTTGTAAAAGCTATAGAAAATATGAATAAGGTTGTTGAAGAAGAACAACAACAACAACAACATCACGAGCTTTGGTTCAAGGAGTTCCTAACCTTGAAGAGGGGCTTTTGGGAACTACGGAGGATGAATGCATAGGCGACACGAGAGAACAAAGAGATGGAGAAAGTTGGGGCTTCAACGCTGAGGTTGCAAAATAATATATATTAATTAATTTTGGTTTAGTTTGTGTAAATTTTAAACACAACATAATTTTCAAATATCATAGAAATCATAATCATGAAAATATTACACAAATTAAACTAAACCATAACTAATTACTATATCATATTCCGTAACATCAAAAGTATTGAAGCCTAAGCTTTCTCCTTCTCTTCGTCCTCCTCCATAAACTTGCATTCATTCTCTTCGGCTTCGGAAAACCCTTTTTCAAGGTTGGGTACTCCTGGAACCAAAGCATGTGTTGTTGTTGCTCTTCTTCAATCCTCTTCATATCCTCTATAGCTTCTACAAGTTCATGTCACCTCCTTTCTAGCTCAAACTAACAATCCATTGAAGATCCATCCTCGAATAATCAAAGGGGCTCCATTTCATCACAAACCTTAACAACCTTAGCTTCTATTTAGATTTTGGTATTATAAATTGGCTCTCACACTCCCTTTTAGAGCATGTTGTAAAATACATTCAGTAACAGAAATATACTCTTGTGTTACTTCCTCATTTTTTTCGTACTTGGGGAATTCCACCCTAATAAAGTCGTGCTCTGATTGTATAGTAACACACAGTAAGCAGTCTCGACCTAGATCTGACTTTGTGTTCTAAATATCCATAATAAAACCCAAAAAATGCTAAACACAACCCTTGTTGAACCTTTTAATATTTTCATGCATCTCTTCTAATAGTCACTTGTAGTGTGAAGCTTCTATGTAAGAGGAGACAAATAGATCCATGGCAATAAGGTTAGAGTTGACACCTCTACGGCTTATCAACACCCCCCCACACACACAGATATAGATATATATATATATATATATATATATATATATATATATCTCATGTTCTCAGTCAAACCCTAAACCAACTGTGATGTCATGTTAATACACCATGTTGTTTTTTACTTTTAGACAAGACATCATTTTAATTTATTATATATTCTCAAATAAAACTTCTAAATTTTATTAATCATTTTATTATCTTCAATAAATTTATTTTTCTAAAAAACATTAAATAAATTTATTTTCAACGACATTTAGAGTTAAAATAATCTTTAAGTAACAACTTTTACATATATTTTTAAGAGGCACAATTTTTAAGAGGCTATATGGGTCTGAACAGTGAGCCTACCTATCTTGAGGTTTCTGCAGATCATGCGTTTCCTACTTCAAAGGACGGTTGCGCAAGCATTTCCCTCGTGTCTCTCAAGGTTGAATTTTCTGAGAGAGAAAAAGAAGGACTTTGGAAAATGATGTGCATGATGTAGTTGACAATTGTACCCATATCAAGAACCTTGTTTTATTACGAAACATACAACTGCTATTGTGAATGAGGCCAGTTGAAACCCTAGAGGTTTGGAAACATTTCAATTAAATCAAGATAATGTCTCCATTGGGCCAAGCCCAAATTTTTTGTGGGTGTCCCTCTAGTTGAGGCTTACGACATGGGCTCTCTAAAAATCCATGTTGCTGAGTTAAATTCAAATGATGATTTAGAGCTTGTTGTTGGAGATATTGGGGCTTGACACATCAAAACTTGTGGTTGGTATTTTCAACAATAAAGGGTTAAATTTAATTCATGAAAATTCTACTTTTGCAACCTCTAGATGTTAAAAGATAAGAATAGGAAAATAAATTAAGTCAAATAGAAGCAAGCATGTACTCCATTCATATCCTTCTCAAAAAAATGGCATATTCAAGTTTAACATACACAAAGGAGGCAAAAAAGGTTTAAAAGATTGTAATGTTAAAGATGTTCCTTTTGCTGATTCTAAATTAGAAGAGGGTGATATCCAAAGGAGAATCACTCATCAAAACAAGAAAGATTTTAATGTAATCGTTCATAAATCTTTGCATCGACAAGCAATAATGGAAATAGGGGAATTTGGGAAATCCTTAGGCCTAAAAGATAGGGGGCAACCAAGATGAGATGATCAAAGGGCTTGAATCAAAACTTCAAGACAATTAACTTCATCGTTATTTTCTTCTCTCTTTTGTGTCTCATGTTTTCGGTAGGTTTTTTTTATCGGTAACGGAAGAGGTGGTCTCTTTCGTTATTGGGTGGGTTCCGGAGGGTAGCCTTGTTGTTGGATTTTCTTGGTGGGTTTCTCTCTTTCTGATTTTTCTATTTGTTCTTTTTTTGGGTGATTTGGTTTTTGGTGGTTTTATCCTCTTTTTATGAATTTGGTATGTATTTTTTTTCTTGCATGTGTTGTTCTCAAGACCTTTTTTATCCTTAATAACAAAAAGTTATTTTGATTTTAAAAAATTGCATGAACATACAAATTTACAGGTTTTTCACAACTATCATAAAATCCTCAATGACCATTGAATCATATTATCGTATGAGTAAACAATTAAAACATCAAACAAAACTACTAAAAACTTTAACCCGAAAATCAATCCAACTACTCATATAACTATTGACTTTTGAACATAATTACTCACAAATTTAACCGAAAAAGTGATGAGCCGAGTTGGTCACAGCTTCAACTTTCTCCCTTGTTAACGTGGTGTAGCTCCTCAGCCTACGCTCCTCCACTTCAACCTGTATATAAATAGAGACTGCAAACACAAATAGCTATACAATAAAAATACAAGAAAAATGTATTATACATGTAATTAACTAAAAGGTCAAGAAATTAGTTTAACTTACTACATTAAAAATATGGAAATAATGAATAACATCGGGATCATGCGCAATCGCGGCGGAGCAGAGCCAATAATGACACCTCACTACGATGTTGTATGATGTAGCGGAGCAGAAGGTGGACGCAGTTGAAATAGAAAAAAATCGCACCAAAATCGTGTCCGAATTGCGGTTGTAGCATCTGCTTCAAATATTTTAGTCCAGAAAATCCTCAAACTTCATTGTTCTACGGGATCTAGAAATCAGGTTGTGACGATCCGCATGACCCAGGAAAAGAAGGTAGAGAGATTAAGGAAGACAAAAATTAGGGTTTAGAGAGGGAGGCAAAATTTTGGGGAAACAGGTTGTTGATTATATATTAAACCTTAATTCTGCGGCTCAATTTGGAGAGAACACCACGGGTTCTCTTCTGCGGCTACTATTTTTATTAGTAGGAAGGTGGGATTCTTAGGGTTAGAGTTGTTTGGGTTGGGTTATGGGGCATTGGGCTTTGTAACTAAAAAGAAGAGTTTTGAATTATGGCCCCAAAATCCGAAATTTTGGCCCCCATTTCATTTTTTTATGGACAAAAGTGCCCCTCACTATGTTAATTTTTCCACCTTCCAACATATGGAATTTTTTCGTCTCCCAACAAACGGAATTTTTCCGTTTTCTTATTCACGGAAGTTTTCCGTTTTCTACTAAATTACTCACAGTTCCATTCTTCAAGCACCGAACTTCTTTCCCTTTAGCAACACTATTCCCATCAGCAATCACTAATCCATTTTTTAGAGTTCTATTCTTCAAAGTCACAATCTCTTTCCTTTCAACAATACAATTCCCATCAGCAATTGTCACTCCATTATTTACAGTTTCATTATTCAAGCACCGATCCTCTTGGGTTTGAGCATCATCAACTTCCATTCCATTATTTATAGTTTCAATTTTCAAGCACTGAACCCTATTCCTGTCAACAATTGCCACTCCATTATTTATGGTTTCATTCTTCAAGTACCGAAACTCGTGGCCTTCAGCAACTTCCGCTGTCACCTGATCTACGTAGGCAACCAAAATTCCGTCCTTAAGAAAATGGAAAAATTCCGTCTGCTGGTACACGGAAAAATTAATATGGTGAGGAGCATTTTTGTCCATAAAAAAGTGAAATAGGGGCCAAAATCTCAGATTTGGGGGCCGCAATTCAAAACTCTAAAAAGAAAATTCCATAATTATAATCTGGACATCAAATAAATACTAATCAAAGTGGGTTGCACCGCTCTTTATTATTTATCAAAATTACTAATCAAAGTTTTAATAGTTAGTAACAATGAATTTTTTTAAAAATATTAACAATGAATTTTAATTATTAATTGTAATTTTTTTAAATTTTGTTTATATTTTATTATATTTTTCTAATACTAGTTGTTAAGTAACATTTCAGATCGGTCCTTGACTTTGTGGGAATCGATCAAATTAGTCCTTAAGATTATTGAAATTTCAAATTAGTTCACGATATAAAAACACGTCAGTCATATTAGTCATATTATATAACTTGGTACAGATCACAAATGTATGTGTATGTAAGGTTGCTCTGATATACCTTTTAGCAGTTTAATGAAATTCATAAAAAAAAATCTGTTATCCTTCATATTTTCATTAAAAACCCAATTCATTCAATTAGCGTAGATCTCGCTCTCATTGAAGCAAAATGTTACGGTAGTAAACTACAATATTGCAAATTAAAACGGAAGTGTGGGGAGAACTTTATCCCTTCAAATAATTTTTCTCAACTCGGCTTGGATTAATTTAAGTTTGAGTAACCACCCAATGAAAGAATCAAACAAGAAAAAAAAAGTGTCCGCGGCCTTCTTTCTTGTTTGGAACAAAAACAAGGAAAAAAAATGTTAGATTATAATCCCTTTATTTAAACCAACAAAGCCCAGCACAGTTGGTAGATAGCTGGGTTCTTTAAGCATGATGTCAGGGGTTCGATCCCTGCCGTGAGCATGTAAAAGGCTTTCCCTGTCGACCGGGGATACCCTTGGTGTACACCAAAAAAATCCCTTTATTTAAAAAAAATGAAAATAGTTCCAAAAATATGTATAATTAAATTTTGGTATTTACATATTGTTTAGGACAAAAAAAAATATATATTATATTGGGCTTTGGCCCATTATGAAATAGAAACCAAAACTGAAGACAAGCCCAAGAGAACAAGGGAGGCAACGATTTCATGTAACCAAACCATAAGGGAGTCCCACTGTAACCAAACCAGAAGGGAAAGGCGTCCCCAGTCTCAAGGCACTCTCCCTGCGTGAAGTACAGCAGAGTCAGAAGATACTCCTTTACAACAGTGGGCAGTCTTGAGCCCAGCACCCATCAACAATGGTCATTCAAAGATACTATAAATGGCAAACTCCACCACTTCACTCAATAGCAAATAAAGAAGGCTGCTGGAGCACCCTGTTTAATGCAGCATTAGAAATTAACCAGTGGACAGAATGAGTATCAATGCAGTAACCATTGGACCAAATAAAGGAAGAACGTGGGGGCCAAGTCAGGGGTCAAGTATAAAAGGAGATCCAAAGCATTAGCAAAGGCAAGCAACCAAGAGAGGAAAAAGCCATAACACCGAGTTCTGATAACAACAGCATAAACACAACCACCCAGCAAGTGAAAATAGGAGAGAGCTTGAGGGTGACGAGTGAAAGGCGTCCTGTAAATTCTCTTTGTTTTTGCCTACTGTACACTCCCCTGTAGCAAACACCCTCTCCCTTGTACTCTTTTCCAATACATAATAAAACGAGGTCATTGATTTCACTAAGTTTACGAACCCACTTGCATTTTCATTATTCTTTCTAGAATTATGATTTCCTGGCAGAAACAGTTGGCGTCGTTGCCGGGGAAATCATGGCTTCAAGTTTGAAAGGAAATGTACACTAGGCAGTGCTGTTGAAAGGGTGACTCTGGATGATGCCACAAAAACAGCTCCTGGAGGAACTTCAAAAGCACCAGTATCACGAGTCACTCATTTGGGAAGCGCTTCATTGATATCAATCTCAACAATCTCCAACCCAGGAAGCATTGCAGCAAGGAGGTCGCCTTTCAGCCACAAAAAGCGTCCTTCATAAAAAGCGTCCACGTTCGCTTTTACTCAACTTTCCAGAAAGCATGAAGCAATTAGAGGGGTGAAAGGAGGTTGTCTTTCAGCCACAAAAAGCGTCCTTCCTAAAAAGCGTCCACGTTTGCTTTTACTCAACTTTCCAGAAAGTATGAAGCAATTAGAGGGGTGAAAGTACGCTCTCACTGAAGAAGGTGTCCCTTTACAGAAAGTAAAAACGCAGCAGCAAAGGCGCGCCTAGGAAGTTCACATAGCAACACTGCTACCAATTATCTATGTTATAAGCTAAGTACATACAACTCTTGACTTAGTCCAATTTACTATCATGCCTATTATTTATATGCTGGTATGCCTTTACATGAATTTGATTATGATAGATATATATGTCATGATGAAAGAAAATATGTACTATATCAGTTACTGTGTGTGCAGTTAAAAAATAAAAAAATAAAATAAAATAAAAAATATAGTTACAGTATACATATGCTCATTATGTTGCTAGTTTTTGTTTGCATCCATGTCTAAATATGGCTTTGGTAGGATTACTTTCTTATGATATCATGTTCTGCCTAGCTAGTTTCATGTCTAGCTAACATTATCCTAATGACAATGATTTATTTTTACCTTGACTGGATGACATGAAGTGATATGGATATGATTTGAACTCTATGTTTGTCATGACAAGGAACTCTATATGTGTATTTGATTATGTAATGTACTGTGCGGGCAGTTTTAAAAAAAAAATAATAATAGTTACAATACCCGCTTTTGTATGCATCCATGACAACTTTGGTTTGATAGCTCTAATGTGAGTCTGAATTCATGAATGATGTCGCCCTCATATGTAAATATATATATATATATATATATATACACATATATTGATTATAAAAAAACTATTTTTCATGATTCCAACATGCAAACACAGTGTCTCATGTTATGAGCTGTATAGACGCCTAGAGAGCGTGCTTTCGAAAAAATGTTATATGAAAACAAGATCTTGGCAATTTTATATAATGATGCATGATTGATTTTGTATATAATTTATTGGAGAAAACTAACAAAATGAGCATGCGTAGCATGAAAATATCCGAAGAATGAAATTTGTCTATGTAGGAACAAGATGTGACCTCTTTTTAAGATTTGAGAAGTCCTTGGTACGCTCTTAGGCCAAGATTTACCAAGTTTTGCTAAGACGCTCAATGTCATGGGATGATCGATTCCTCCACCGTGAACAACAAACTCATGATCTATCCAGAATAGAAAAGCGTTCTCGCCCAGTGAGAAGGCAATCAAAAGCGAGGAGTAAAAAAGCAAATAATGAAACAAAAGCAAAGTTTCAAGAGAAGTAAACACAAACAGAAAGATCAGTGACAATCAAGCAAGGGAAATCAAGCAAAGAGAAAAGATGAAATCATACTAGAAGACGACGCCCTGCCCGGAATCATTTGTCTAAAGGCGTCCTCAGTTCAACCCCAAAGGCAACACCCTGACCAGAATCAGAAATCTGAATCAACAAACTAAGGGCGTCCTTAGTTCAGTCCCAAGGGCGACGCCCTGCCCAGAATCAATAGTCTAAAGGCATCCTCAGTTCCAAGGGTGACACCCTGTCCAAAATCAGCAGTCTAAAGGCATCCTCAGTTTAGTCCCAAGGGCGACTACTTGCCCACTGTCATGCGGTCTGAAGGAGTCCCCACAGTTCAGTCTCAAAGGGAAGAAAGGGAGAAGAAAGTTCAAGAGTGACTTCTTAAGGCGCACCATTGTTAAAGGCGTACCATGTTCAGATTCAACAGTATCAGTCAACCGAAGCCTCACCCCCGTCGAAAGCGCCCCTGATCAGTTTCAAATACATCGTTCAGATTCAATAGAATCAGTCAACCGAAGGCACACCCTTGCCAAAAGCGCCCCCTATTCAGTGTTCAAATTCAATAGAATCAGTCAAACGAAGGCGCACCCTTGTCAAAAGCGCCCCCTGTTCAGTGTTCAGATTCAATAGAATCAGTCAACCGAAGGCGTACCCTCGTTAAAGCGCCCCCTGTTCATTGTTCATATTCAATAGAATCAGTCAACCGAAGGCGCACCCTCGTTGAAAGTGCCCCCTGTTCAATTTCAATACACCGTTCAGTTCCAACCCATCAGTTAACCTAAGGCGCCCCTGTGCCAAAAGCATACCCCTACAGAAGATGCATTGGAAAAGAAACAGTGTTGAATCTAGAAATCCTTGAGAAAATGCAAACAACAAACGAAAAACCTGAAGAGCAAAGTCATATCAGAAGCTAAAATCAAAAGCTAACAGTGAATCCAAACCAGAAAGATGAAGGCGACTTCAAAGCAAAAGCGTGCAATAAAAGGCGAGTCATAAATTGAAAACAAAATCAATGCAGAAATCTGAGCGCAACATCAAGACAAGATGAAAAGCAAAAAAGGACATAACAAAACTCAAAAGGCGGACAAAAAACAGAAGGCGTTTCCAAGCAAACCAACCAATCAGAAAATAAAAGCGGAATTGAAAGGCGGCTATGATCACCTTTGAGAAAGTCAGACATGGAAATCAATTGAAATATCAAAAGGCGTGCATGCAATACAAAGGGTAAAACGCAAGTACAAAGATCCAAAAAAGTATGTTGCTCAAAAGCGCACTTAAATGCATAGACGAAGCACTAAATCTGATGCAAGAGCAAGTTGCAAGACAAAAGCTGGCCTAAAAGCATGCAAGTGATTGAGGTAGAAACTGTTCAGAAATATGACAAAACCAAGGCGAACTCAGTTTGCTTGAACAAGCAGCCAAGTTAAATTCCAGAATCCAACCCAGTCTACCCTTACAACAAGGCGCACCTGGGTATATTCATGCATCAAAGCAGGAAATAAAAAGGCGAGCTTAAGCACAAAATAAGAAGCCAGAGCAGTACAAAAACCCAAGTGTTTGCAAACTGATAATAGCAAGCAAAGCGGCAAGAAAAGCAGCATAGATGACAAAGGTGTCCAAAAAAAAAGGGAGAAGAATGTTTGTGATGAGGAAGCCTCACCCCCCAATGTAAAACACCAGAGAACCAAGGACTAGAAAAGTTCTCACAAAGGGCGCTAGTCTCAGTATCAGAAGCTAGAAAAGTTCCCACAAAGGGCGCTAGCTACAAAAGACTAGAAAAGTTCCCACAAAGGGCGCTAGCTACAAAGGACTAGAAAAGTTCCCACAAAGGGCGCTAGTCACAAGATTAAGGCTAGAAAATTTCCCACGAAGGGCGCTAGCTACAAAGGACTAGAAAAGTTCCCACAAAGGGCGCTAGCTACAAAGACTAGAAAAGTTCCCACAAAGGGTGCTAGTCACAAGATTAAAGCTAGAAAAGTTCCCACAAAGGGCGCTAGCTACAAAGGCTGGAAAAGTTCCCACAAAGGGCGCTGGCCACCAAGATCAACAAAATCCTCAAAAAGCACCAACCGAGAAAAGTGTTGAAAAAGTGCAACAAAAAGAGGCAGCTTCATTTACAAAGAAAAATAGAAAGAAAGAAAGAAAAGAAGAAAAGGAAAAGAAGAAGAAAAAGAGAAAAGAAGAAAAGCATTTAACAAAGCAGTACACAAGCAAGTAATCTCGAAGTTCCAAAGGGGATTCTATTCAATGGAATCCAAAACAGAGGAGTCAAGTACAAAGTGCTCAACAAGCATCCCAAAAGCCTACCATCAAGGCACCAGATACAATCAAAATAGAAAGCAACAAGTCAAAGTACAAGTGTCCTGATCGAACAGCACAACAAAACAACTACACTTTAAAGAGAGCGTCCAACGAAGAAGTTGTGAAAGCAGCAGCATAGGATTCCTGTTGGGAATCAATCTCTGCATCCAAGACCACCAAGTCAGTAGTAGCTTTGGACAAACTCGCAAACAAGTCATTAATCAGATTTCCTAGCTCAGCACGACGCTCTACCAAATGTTTCTTCTTCGCTGCCAAAGCCTCCACATCTAAACTTGTCAAGACAACAGTGGCTTGCGACAGACCTTCAAATCATGATTCAATAAGGATGCTCAATGCTCCACCAAGTCTTTCTCTTTTGCTACCAAAGCATTGACATCAAAAGCAGGAAGCTGACCTTCCATTTGCTTGAGGATGCCCTCGAGCCAGAAACCGGAATACTGGTGAAGCCTCAGCAATTGCAAAAATCAAGAGGCCTTCTGTTCCCAAGAGAAAGCATCAGCATCATGAGCAGTGGAGAGTTTGAGTACCTTCAGCATAATGAGCAAGCAACCGCAAAATGAGCAAGCAACCGCAAAATGGCAGCATCAAAGTGGCAGAGCACAAAAATACCAGTATGTCACAAGCAGTGAAAAATGACAGTAATGCAAAAAAGAGAGATTGCATGATTCAAGTCTTGAAAGGAGGATCAACAAAGGCATGGAATAAATCCAAGTCTAACAAAAGGCGCACAAGAAAAATATTAGCAGGATGCCGAGACAGTGATGTTAGTTCCATGATGAACATGATGAATGTTTTGATAATGACAAAGTGTTTTTGAACAAGCTACATGTGTTGATCAAGTTTCAAGCTCAACAAGCAACAACAAACATCAAATGAAGAAGAGAGAAAGCAAGCTCATGAAGACCTAAGTTTGAGTGTATTTGTATTTCTTTTATCTTTTGCCTCTCAAGCTTCATAGGTTTTTTATTTGGGTAGATTATTATAGAGGGTAGTGAATCTCATTCATAAGTCATGATTTAATCATAATTTGAGTTTTCACTTAACCTAGAATCAATAGGTGGCTTAAAGGTTTTAAAGGAAAGGTTGGATTTTGAGAAAACAAGTTTTGAACATGTACAGTACCAACTTAATCGATTAAGTGATTAACTTAATCGAGTACTACTCGAGTACACGACTTGCTTAATCGATTAAGTACTGCTGAACTGATTTTTAAAATACGTTTTTCACTTCTCAAAATCAGTTTTCAAGTGCTACAACTTTTGGGTATTCTATATAAACCTTTTCCTATTATTTGTGATTAATTAGAATCATTTCATACAAGTTTTACAAAGAATCAAGCCACTCTATTCTCTCTCATTTTCAAAAGATCAAAGTTCTCATATTTTCATATTCTTTGATCAAGAACCTTTGAATCTCTTATGGTGAATTGTCATAACTCTTGATTGAGATTCATAGGATTGTTTTGTGTTTTCTATTGTGTTGTAATCTTTGCAAGAAGGCAAGCCACTACAACAAACAAGAAGTCTTGGTGTGTCGATTTTATCATCAAGCAAGTGCATTCTTATTGAAGAAGAAGAAGAAGTCTTGGTTGTGAATCAAGCAAGTGAAGCCTTGGTGTGTGGTTTATCATCAAGCAATTGAAGACTTGTTGTGTCGATTATCAACAAGGGGTAGAGGTTAGATTAGAGAGAAGATCAATAGGATTACAAGGCAAGGGTGTCGGTTATCTCTTGTAGGCTAGCAAGAAGGGAGTCTTGTGAGGCAATCACTTGTAATTTGAGAACTCTAATTCCTCATAGTGAAGAATCTCTCTTGGTTGAAGAGGGGACTGGATGTAGCTTTCAAGTGGATGAAAGTGAACCAGGATAAATCACTGTGTCGTATCTCTAAACTCTTACTCTTTATATTCAAGTCATTTGATTGCGTTCTTGATTGAAAACCTAGAAAGATTGATTTTCATAATTGATTGAATTGAATCTTTAATTGTTCAAATTGATAAAGGGAAAATCATTTTCATAACTAGGTTAATCAATAAGAATATAGGTGTTAATCATTTCCGCTGAATCTCTGATCTTGCATGTGAATTGATTGATTTTCGTATTCGAATGAAAAATTGATTTTTCTGTTTTCTGTCATATTTAATCGATTAAGTTCAAGTTTAATCGAGTACTACTCGAGTAAATTGCAGGTTAATCGATTAAGTGCTGTAGAATTTGCAAAAATCATTTGTTTTGATTGTTTAGATTTGTTTCGTTCGAAAATCTTTCAAGGTAGCTTCAACACCTATTCAACCCCCCCTTCTAGGTGTATTCCTAGGGTTCCTAAGTCTCTCCAACCACCAATTGCGGTTTCCTCAATTGGTATCAGAGCTCGGTCGAAAGACACGAGCATAAGAGCTTTTTCGTAAAGATCCTTTAAGAAAATCGCAATGGGTTCTACGAATCCCTTTGGTGGTGAAGGTGCTTCAATAAGTCGTCCTCCATTGTTTGCCGGAGAAGGCTATGCATATTGGAAAGTTAGAATGAAAATCTTTATCCAAGCCATAGATAGTGAAATTTGGAAAGTAGTTGAAAAAGGTCCTCATATCCCCTCTAGTTTAGTTGAAGGCGTAGTACATTTAATCCCCGAGGATAAGTGGAAGGATGATGATAGAAAGAAAGTTCAATATGATTATAAAGCAAAGAATATCATTACCTCCACTTTATCCTATGACGAGTTCTTTAGAGTTTCTCAATGTTCTAGTGCTAAGGAAATGTGGGACACTTTACAAGTGACTCATGAAGGAACTAGTGAGGTTAGGAGAGCTAGATTGAATGCTTTGATGCGTGATTATGAATTGTTTCAAATGCTTCCAAATGAATCTATAAATGATATGCAAAAGCGTTTTACTCATATTATAAATCATTTACTTGCTCTTGGTAAAACTTTTCTACAAGGTGAACTTTCTAACAAAGTGTTGAGATGTTTAGACAGGAATTGGCAACCAAAAGTAACGGCTATTGTTGAATCTAAGAATTTGGATGCTATGGATCTAGCAACACTTTTCGGAAAGCTTCAAGAACATGAAATGGAGCTTGGACGATTAAGTATCAATGAAGAGTCGGATAAGAACAAATCAAGGAAAGGACTTGCTCTTAGAGTCAAAAGTGCATATAAAAAGAAAGATAGTTCCGATGATGATGATAGTGAAGATTCCGATTCCGATGTTGATGAAAAAGACATGAAACTTTTGTTAAAAGAGTTTGACAAGTTTCTAAGGAGAAAAGGAAGGTTGAACAAGGACAAAAGTAAAGAGAAGGATTCCCCACACTACAAGACCAAAACTTCAAAAGAAGGTGTAGTTTGCCATGAATGTGGAAAGCCCGGTCATCTCAAGTACTCATGCTCTAAGTATCTCAAGAAGAAAGAGAAAGACAAGAAAAATTCTAAATCTAAAAGAGCATACATAGTTTGGGATAGTGATGAAGATAACAAGAAAAGCACATCAAATAGTTCTTCGGATAATGAAGAAGCCGCTTGTCTCAACTTGATAACTCTAGTAGATGATGAAGAACAAAGTTCAAATGATGAATCAAGTTATCAAAGCGAGGATAGCAATGTAAGTGAATCTAAATCCGAAATTTCTTCTAAATATAAATTGTTACATAATGCTTATGAAGAAATGTATGAACAACTTGAAAAACTAGCTTTGAAAAACATTGAAAGAAAGAAGCTCATTTTGAAACATCAAAAAGAGATTTTAGATCTTCAAAAACAAGTTGATGAGCTTAATCTTGAAAATGAAACTCTTGATCTTATATATGCTAGTTCTTCTTGTGATTGTGCTAGTAGATTGAATATTGTGGTTGATTGTGAGAATTGCAAGTTGCTTAAAAATGAAAATGCTATTTTGAAAAATAAGCTTGCAAGTTTCTCAAATGGTGATATTAGATTGCGCACATTGTTAAATTTTCAAAGAGAAAATTCAAACAAGTTTGGTTTGGGTTATACTAATGCTAAGAGTAAATCTCATAGAAATGTTGTTGATTTTTCTAAAGTTGATTTTTCAAATCCTCCAACATGTTTCTATTGTGGTACTCATGGACATACTTCAAATGTGTGTTATGTTAAAGTGCATGGTATATCTAAAGGAAATTTTGTTTGGATGAAAAAGGGTGAAAGTCCCTACACTAACAAAAATGGATCCAAAACCATTTGGATACCAAAAAGCAAAGCATGATTGTTTTGTAGGTTTGATTGAAGATGCAAATGAATGACACATGTTCTCAATTGGTCTCAACTATGAATGTCTATATTCACATCTTCAATTGGTATCACACTTGCATCTCAAGTGAATGTCCTACAAAGTGGTAATATTTGATATTGATATATTATCTTAATTGGTATCTTCTCAATTGATATTACTTTTCTAAATGTTTAGTTAATTCAATTTGTATCATTGAGAGATTATTAGTTGATTATCATGCTTTTGTGATTATTGATTCTTCTTTACAATTGATATCTTCTTTGTTAAGTGATATTATGATCTTTTTAGTTCTCAATTGGTATTATATTTCATTGTTATATTCTCTTACCAATTGATATCACATTTCAAAGTAAAGCTCTATTGTATTTGTTCAATCGGTATCAACGTTGTGAAGAAATGATCATTGATTTCTTACCTTGGCTTAGATCTTATATTTCAATTGGTATATATTACTTTTTGATAATGCCAAAGGGGGAGAAATATTATGTTTTGAATTGAATGAAATGTTTCTCAAAGGGGGAGACATGGTATGTTTTTGAAACATGGGAGAAATATAATATGATTTTTAGATGTTTGTTTGGAGAAAGGTTGTTTTGTTGTTTTTATGTAGGTTGAGCTAAGTTGTTGAAGATAGGGGGAGAATCAAGCTTCTATCTCAATTGGATTCAAGTGTTAAAGCATTTATTGAGGGGGAGAAAGAGTCTTCTCAAGTGATCAAATGTTTCAAGCATCAACAACTTCAAGCGATTTCAAAACATGGGTTGTCATTTTCAAAAAGGGGGAGATTGTTAGTTCCATGATGAACATGATGAATGTTTTGATAATGACAAAGTGTTTTTGAACAAGCTACATGTGTTGATCAAGTTTCAAGCTCAACAAGCAACAACAAACATCAAATGAAGAAGAGAGAAAGCAAGCTCATGAAGACCTAAGTTTGAGTGTATTTGTATTTCTTTTATCTTTTGCCTCTCAAGCTTCATAGGTTTTTTATTTGGGTAGATTATTATAGAGGGTAGTGAATCTCATTCATAAGTCATGATTTAATCATAATTTGAGTTTTCACTTAACCTAGAATCAATAGGTGGCTTAAAGGTTTTAAAGGAAAGGTTGGATTTTGAGAAAACAAGTTTTGAACATGTACAGTACCAACTTAATCGATTAAGTGATTAACTTAATCGAGTACTACTCGAGTACACGACTTGCTTAATCGATTAAGTACTGCTGAACTGATTTTTAAAATACGTTTTTCACTTCTCAAAATCAGTTTTCAAGTGCTACAACTTTTGGGTATTCTATATAAACCTTTTCCTATTATTTGTGATTAATTAGAATCATTTCATACAAGTTTTACAAAGAATCAAGCCACTCTATTCTCTCTCATTTGCAAAAGATCAAAGTTCTCATATTTTCATATTCTTTGATCAAGAACCTTTGAATCTCTTATGGTGAATTGTCATAACTCTTGATTGAGATTCATAGGATTGTTTTGTGTTTTCTATTGTGTTGTAATCTTTGCAAGAAGGCAAGCCACTACAACAAACAAGAAGTCTTGGTGTGTCGATTTTATCATCAAGCAAGTGCATTCTTATTGAAGAAGAAGAAGAAGTCTTGGTTGTGAATCAAGCAAGTGAAGCCTTGGTGTGTGGTTTATCATCAAGCAATTGAAGACTTGTTGTGTCGATTATCAACAAGGGGTAGAGGTTAGATTAGAGAGAAGATCAATAGGATTACAAGGCAAGGGTGTCGGTTATCTCTTGTAGGCTAGCAAGAAGGGAGTCTTGTGAGGCAATCACTTGTAATTTGAGAACTCTAATTCCTCATAGTGAAGAATCTCTCTTGGTTGAAGAGGGGACTGGATGTAGCTTTCAAGTGGATGAAAGTGAACCAGGATAAATCACTGTGTCGTATCTCTAAACTCTTACTCTTTATATTCAAGTCATTTGATTGCGTTCTTGATTGAAAACCTAGAAAGATTGATTTTCATAATTGATTGAATTGAATCTTTAATTGTTCAAATTGATAAAGGGAAAATCATTTTCATAACTAGGTTAATCAATAAGAATATAGGTGTTAATCATTTCCGCTGAATCTCTGATCTTGCATGTGAATTGATTGATTTTCGTATTCGAATGAAAAATTGATTTTTCTGTTTTCTGTCATATTTAATCGATTAAGTTCAAGTTTAATCGAGTACTACTCGAGTAAATTGCAGGTTAATCGATTAAGTGCTGTAGAATTTGCAAAAATCATTTGTTTTGATTGTTTAGATTTGTTTCGTTCGAAAATCTTTCAAGGTAGCTTCAACACCTATTCAACCCCCCCTTCTAGGTGTATTCCTAGGGTTCCTAAGTCTCTCCAACCACCAATTGCGGTTTCCTCAAGTGATGCAGTCAAAATACAACATCATGCTTGAAAAAGTATAATTACCAAATCTTGAAGAAGGCGTCTTGTGATGAACAATCATCAAATCTTGAAGAAGGCGTCCTGTGATGAAGTTCCATAGACATCCTCATAACTAGGTGCATCAGATGACAAGGCAAGATAATAAGCAGTACATCACAACCTGTACAGTATGAAAATGATCCAATCCAAGAGCATAATTCAGGTTCCCGAAAGCAGAATTATTAAAGCAGCATGGTGCAAAATGCATATTTCAACATCAGAATAGTATCAAAATTGCATAAATGCATCACTGTACAGTATGAAGGCAGTAAAGTGCAAAGTTCAGAAAAAAGAAGTTCAAGTTAGTACTATCAAAGCAAGTAACCGAAATTTCCAAGAGTCAAGTATACTAAAGCAGCACAAAGCTCAGCGACCACAAAGGCGCACAAGTTTTTAATAGAAGTATCAGTGCCTTCAGCAGTAGACATAACATGACAAAAGCATCAAGCGTAAGATCACTAACAAAGTAATTCTTTCAAGCTTGGTCATGAGTGTCACCCAAGGCGCGCTGCAAGATAAGAAAAGTTTCCTCTATTTCTGTCACCGTCCGCCTTCATGTTAATTGAGGGGCGCTGGCTCTCTCTTCAAGCAATACAGATTATCAGGCCAGTAATCAGACCACAATTATATATCCCAAATTGGACAAGTCTATTCATTCAATAGAGAAGGCGCTCAACGCAATAGAAAAATACTGTAAAATCTGAAGATTCAGAAGGCACAAAGTGCAGAGAGTTGAGTTTGAGTATGGAACTCAAGCATGAAGAAACAAACAACAAAGAAATTTCAGAAAACAAATCAAGAATTCAAGGTACAAAGAAGCAAAGTCCACCAAGTCATTGATCAGTATGCAAGGTAGCACAATCCAAAGGCGAGGTTGCACATGCAATAGAAGGAAGAGCCCGCTTCCCTTACAAATTCACAAAAAGAAGATTAAATTGAATGAGAAGCAAGTGAAAAGTCAAGATTCAGTTCACAAGGGGGCTTACCCCTCATATCAGATGTATATGCAAAAAGCAACCATGCACCACCAAGGGCACCTTCATGGTGTCTGAGCTGACAAAATTTCAATGGTGGTACGAAGCTTGAAGCGTCTCCAAAGTCCACATCTTGATGTGCAAATACCCACAAAAGAAAGAAATGGAAAAACAAAGCAAAGCAATAGCCTGGAGAATCTTAAAATGCACTCACTAAAGGCGACATGGCATGACGGTAGTTGACGCTCAACAAAGGCCAAAAGGGTGAATCTGTTCTGTAAGCATGAATCAATCTCCATGAGGTATAACAAAAACGAAGGCGACCCTAACAAAAGCGATCCCTTCCAAGATGGCCCTATCAAAGGCAAAAAACAAGAGTCCCGTCAAGTCCAAGTCATCAATGCATATTCCCTTCATGCCCAAACTCAATAGTAAAGGAACTTACAAAATCACAAGCAAGAAAGGCGTGTTCAGACGCCCTCAAGAAATGAAAAGCATAATCAGATACTCACAAACAGTGAAATATTCAAAAACAATCATAGTTTTTGACGCCTTTCAAGTAAAGCAGAATCAAAAACAGGTATCAAAAGCAAATCGCCAAGTGTATTCTAGAAGGCGATGAAATCAAAGTGAACACAGTCCAACAGTCAGCAAGCGCAATCCAAGTGGTACATGAGTACCAATAAGCTGCACTGAAAATCATAGGAAATAAAGTTGTGAAGATCAAGCCTAACAGGAAAGCAAGAGTTTTGCATCAAAGAGAAAAAATTTTCTCTTTCATGCAAGGGGGCTATTGTTTAGGACAAAAAAAATATATTATATTGGGCTTTGGCCCATTATGAAATAGAAACCAAAACTGAAGACAAGCCCAAGAGAACAAGGGAGGCAACGATTTCATGTAACCAAACCATAAGGGAGTCCCTCTGTAACCAAACCAGAAGGGAAAGACGTCCCCAGTCTCCAGGCACTCTCCCTGCGTGAAGTACAGCAGAGTCAGAAGATACTCCTTTACAACAGTGGGCAGTCTTGAGCCTAGCACCCATCAACAATGGTCATTCAAAGATACTATAAATGGCAAACTCCACCACTTCACTCAATAGCAAATAAAGAAGGCTGCTGGAGCACCCTTGTTGATGTACCAGCAAGTGGACTGGGTCAACGAGTAATATAGTCTGGAAGACCGAATATCGTCCCACAGGGATTGCAAATTGTTTCTAATAACTTTTCACCAATTCTTAATTATTAATGCAACTTGTTATTGAATTTAAGAAGGAGAAGAAAAATAATAATAAAATAAGAAGATTGAGGAGATAAGATGTATAGAAAGCAATAGAAAAAGGTTAGGAACTTGATTTCATTGTATGATTCACTTATTTTAACTATGATTTATATTTTCCTTTAATTATCCTTCAATTCATGGACCATTCCTCTCAAATAGCAATAGTTAGATGTCTCTAACATTACCCTTATTTTCTATATATTTAATCCTTGATCCCTCAACAAATTACAATATAAGAAAATATCCATTCAGCACAAGGGAATTAAAAAGCCATATAATCATCCAATTATATCCCTATATTTTGGACTGATTATACCATTAATTGCATGGCCTATTCAAAATCCCAACTCCCGTTGCGAATTAAGAAATCCAAAACATAAATTGCGCGGGTTTATGTAATAAAAACTCAATTAATGCATGAATTAAAAATAGCAAAATACTAAATCATAAATTAAAATAAATTACATCATACAATTTACACCATGTTCCTAACAAGAGGTTTTAGTTACACATATAGAAATAAAGAAAACAGAAGCAAAGAGAAAACCTCATATCATAGACAATACAGGTTAACTCTCCAAGAGACCTTCAATCCTTGTGCCTTGCCTCCTTGCTCTCAATAGATGTTACTAACCTCTCTCTCTAATCCTAATTGAATTCTATGATCTCAAAACCTACTGAAAACTATTTACAAATCCTCTATTTAAAGAGTAAAACAAATCCTAAAATAAATCTTAATTAAATCTAATAGATAAGATCCATGTTTATCTTCTAATCTCTGATTAAATCTAAGATATGAAGCCAAATTAGACTTCTCTTCTTCTATTTTGTTCAGAATCTGGTCAAATTGGGTCTCCAACATGCACACGCGCCCCAGGCGCACGCGACCTCGCGCCCCAGGCGCGCAAACTTTGATGACAATTCCTTTGCACACAGGTGCGCCTCAGGCGCACCCATCCCCGCGCCTCAGGCGCGCGGGACCTACTCCGACTCCGTTTTGCTCCGTTCTTTTTTCATTTGCAAGATCTTTTCGTCCTCTTTTCAGGTCCATAAATATTTTATCCATTGAAGCTCCAAAAAGTACCTGAAACACTAACAAACGGATCAAAACGTTCAAAGGACCCTAAACTACTAAAAATAATTAAAATCTAATAAAAAGTCCTAAATTTGCTAGAGAAACAAGCCAAATACATAGTATAAGGGAGTCAAATCAATGCTCAAATCTATATATATTGGACCCAAATCACTCCCCCAAACTTAGCATTTTGCATGTCCCAGGCAAAAGTAAAATAAAAATTCTAAACAAAAGACAAACTCCCTAAATCAACATGAACACACCTAATCTAAGACTACGACTCATCACTTCGACACATATTATCATAAACTATTTACACAATTACATACTAGTTAACATAACAATCTCATTCAGAACTCAGAACTAATGAACACTCTCAACCTCTCAAATGTTTCTCTCAAAAGTGTATAAGGGTCATATTTTCAATTCACTCAAGTTCAACTATGATAATGTGTTACCATAGGCTTGACCATAGACCAACATCTCCACTGAAATTATTGAATTCATGCAAAAATCAAAAGGTCTTATTTTTGGTTGTAATAGGGCCATGACTAAAAGTGTCAGGTGGGATAAAAGAAAGAAGGGATAAAACAAAGGTTAACTCGCAAAAATATTTACAAAAACAAGTTTCCCTCAAAAACCATGAATGAGCAATGAATACAATAAAGACTCACACTCACATCAGGAACATTTTATTCTTCCTTTCTTTTCCAAATTTTTCTTCTATTCTCTTCCTTTCACATTCATTTGTTTTTATTTTTTTTTCACGGAAGAGAAATAGAACTTATACACTTTTCACCAATTACTTTCACTTTTCATATTCATTCCTCTCAATTGCTCATTCAAAATTTTCAAGGTACTATCAAAGAATATTTCAATAAATGCAGGGTACCAAAGAAAAATCATATATCATTATAAGGCTCAAAATGGACAACTAAGGGAATATTTTCAATGCAAATCATCTGAAGGCCACAAAAACACATCCTAGGTGCCTTAATCATTTTAATGCATGCAATCAATTATCAATTTTGAAATGGTCACAGGTCAACTTCTAGAAGACAATATCAAAGTGAACACACTCAGGAAAAAATAGGGGTCTCAAAATTAGAATATTTCAATAAAATTCATACCCCTCAATAGGCTCAAAACCTCACATATGGCTAAAGTCAGTTCACTAGTCACAAGTTCTGAAAGCCTTTGTCGAACCAGTCACCGTAATCATATAAACAGTTCAATCAAACAGAGTCGAATACCAATGAGTCTAAGTCCTAAACTAAGTATGTACATGAATCAAAAGAGAAAAAGTCCTAAGGTTAGAAAAATTAATTACTTTTGCTAAGGACACAAACCAATACCAATATGGGAGAAAAATTCAGATCTGAAAAATTTTAATTTTTGTTTATACTCCCCCAAACTTAGATGTTGGCTTGTCCTCAAGCAAACTAATCTACCCTAAAACTACAAAATAAAAATTAAAAACTACCTAAAAAGCTGGACAATATTTTTGGTGAGGTACAGGGGCCTGGGGTGTAATATTGAAAAAATTGGGGCTAATGGGGTCCAAATCCTACAAAAACAAATCTAATCCTAAAATAAATCTATCCCTAAAAAATAGAAAATAAAAAAAAACGAAAATAAATAAAAAAAATCTATTCTAAAAATAATCCTAAGATAAATCTAATCCTAAAAAGATAAAACAAATTCCTAAAAGATATAAAACTAATCTAATCCTAAAAAATAAAACAAACTTGTGATGTCCTAGACGGTGAGGTCCTCCAAGGGTAGGAGAAGACCTTCAAAGGAGCCTTTGTCTAGGGTTGATCTGTGATGTTTTGGTGGGAGTCCTCGAGTGGCTAAGGAAGAGAGCCAGGAAGTAACCCAAATCACTGGTGTGCGAGAGTGACAATTAGGGTTAGAGGACGTACCTGAGCCCCATGTAGTACGGAGCTACTTATAGGGGAGAGCTGGTTGCCCTAATGGGCTTGCTTTAGGCCCAAGTAGGGTCAGTCTGTACTGAGCTATGAGTGGATGAGCTGTCCTTGTGGATAAGGTGATGAGTTGTCCTTGGGGATAAGATGGTGAGTTGTCCTTGTGGATAAGATGGGAAGACGTCATCATGTCCTTGGTGTCAGACTTGGTAAGGAGTCGGACTTGGACGTCGGACCTGAGTTGGAGCACGAGGTCGGCCTGTATCTGGCGTCTGTTCGGCCGTTGAGCTTTAAGCTCGGCCAAGCGTTCAGAAGGCTTCCTGAAGGGTCCTTAGGTCTTGGGCAATGGTTCTGAGGATCTCGGCTAAGCCGAGTCCGCCACATAAGCCCCCCAGCTCGGTCAAGGCTATCGGGCCTTGTTCCGAGGTCCTGGTTTAGGTCCTTTTCCCAAATCCACCATATAAGAGCCGAGTACACCACATAAGCCCCCCAGCTCGGTCAAGGCTACTGAGCCTTGTTCCGAGGTTCTAAGGATTTCGGACGATAAATCTGCCAAGAGCTGGATCCAGCTGTCTCTGACTTCTTCTCATTGTGACAGAGCGGGTTTGACAACTGTCTACTCGCCAGTACCGAAGTGATGTTTGCTTTTACCGGATCTGAAACGTGTCAGAAATCGCGACTTACGAAGCGTCACCATCATTGTGACGTTGCTCGAGATCCATTATTTCGGCTGTCGCGCGCCACGTGTCCTAACATGCGGGGTTGCGCGTTGGGCTGGGCCTTCTAGGCCAGGCCCATAATTCAAAATAGGAGGGAAAACGGTTCTCCTCCTACTTTGACTAAATAAACTATTCCTTTTTCTCATTCTCTACCAAACATTCCCTTTTTTGAAAACGCTTCTTCCTGCCCCCCACGAAACCCTGCATCTCCCCCCAAGCCTTTTCTTCTTCGAAAACACTTTCTTTCTCTCACGATTTCAGTGCTTTCGATTTTCTTCGCTCTCTCTTCCAGCCAGGGATCTCTTGCCGTCGCCGATCCCTCTCAGATTCATATTCATCAGGTATTGCTTCTTTTTCTGCCTCTCTTCTCGTTTTCTTTTCCTTCGTTCTTGCGGTTCTGCGGTTCATGTTATAAGGGTTTAGTGCTTCTTCGTTTCTGTTTTTTATATTCGCGGAATGGGGGGTTTTCTCTATGTTGTAGAGTTTTGATTCTTGGGGAGTGGTATTAGGATTTCTGGTCTTCTTTGGGTTGGGCGTGTTTTGGGATTTTTGGAGAGTTTTTGATTCATGTTTTTTGTTTATTTTTCAGAAAATCAAAGGAGTAGATTGGGTTCAGTATGAGTAGGGAATGGTTTAGGAAATGGGCTGGGGTAGTCTCCCTGTCATCTAGCAGTAGTGAGGAGGAGGACGGCTCTTCCTCCTCGTCCTGTTCCTCCACGGAGGTAGATGAGGCGCTCCGTCGCCAAAGGGAGTATAGGCAG
This sequence comes from Crotalaria pallida, assembly GCA_037953625.1. Taxonomy (NCBI): domain Eukaryota; kingdom Viridiplantae; phylum Streptophyta; class Magnoliopsida; order Fabales; family Fabaceae; genus Crotalaria; species Crotalaria pallida. The sequence continues at coordinate 118,026,107 of CM075654.1, forward strand.
AAATACGAGAGGCGGGTTCTGGAGGTTGATCCCGTTGAGGTAATCTATCCTCGAGATTGGGAGGAGAAGAGGGAGTGGATACGGCAGTACGCATGGGCCGAGTTCATTGACGGTAGGGAGAGTGCCGACTTCGAGAGGATGGAGAAGGAGGGGATGTTCGAACGGGGGGTACCTGTGGTAGAGGGGAGATGCTCGCCCCTCGGAACTACTTCGAGGGGGTTCTCTGGGGGGTTATTTTTTGTAACCCGTAAGACTAATACCGAGCTCCTCTGTTCTTCCACAGGTACCATGCCGCCCAGGAAGTGTGTCAGTCGACCTGAACTTTACCCCGCTCCTTTTGATGCCGACCAATATGAGTGGGTAGACGTGAAGCCCAAAGGAGTCCAGTCCAGCCTTTGTTCCGAGGACAAGCTTGCTGAGGTAAGGAGGGCCGTGCTTCCTTGCCCAGGGGACGCCACCGGAACCTCTTACGAAGTACTTCCCTGTTCGGCAAATGACAGGATATGCAGCCGGACTGACAATAATTCCTTCTTCTTTTACGCCGACCTGATTCATGATCTCGGCGTGACCCTCCCGTTCACTGATCTGGAAATGAGGGTTTTAAACGAGCTCGGACTAGCTCCTTCCCAACTTCACCCCAATACTTGGTCGTTTCTCCGAGCATTCCAAAAGTACTGCGGAGCCAGAAATTTGGTATGCACTGTTCGGCTGTTTTTGTGGATGTACAACCCGTTCGTCAGCAATAAGGACGAGGTCACTGGTCGTCTTTGGGTGTCGGCTAAGGCCCAAGCTCACTGTGGGCTGTTTGGCATGTTCTCCGAATCTTGGAAACATTTTAAACCAAGATTTTTTAAATACAAGTACGTTGGAGCGGCGCTACCTTGGTTTCGGTCCGAGACGGGACCGAAGTTCCCTTTGGAGTGGACCCCCGAGTTCTTTAATCGCCATACTAGCATGCCGCAAAGGTGGTCGGGTGTAACCTTGGATGCCGACGAGTCCGTAACGGCCCACCATTTTCAGACCGAATATCGTGCTCGGAAATTCCAACTTGATGTTGGAGTTTTCATGAAGTGTCCTGACAACGAAGTCTTGACGAAAATTGGTAGTTACTTTTGCTCTTAGACTTGTACATTTTCTTTCGATTCTCTTACTAATTTTTTTTTCTTGCAGAAGAACATTGGTCAGAGATGTCCTTTAGAGCGCTGAAAGCTGCTTTAGAAGCTCGGAGGAAGAAGAAGTCCGAGGCTCCTTCTACTGATGTCGTGTCGTCCGAGGTTTCCACTGATACGCTCTCGGCCGACTCCGGTCCACTCCATCCTACCCCACCTGCCGTCATCATTGCCCCACCTCCTCTTGCATCGCCTAGTCTAAGTGCCGAGGTAGCCATTGTTGCGGATACGCCGCCTTCAGGCACTGGAACTCAACCGAGGCTTCCGACTACCCTTGCCAAACCTTCAGTGAAAGATACTCTTGTCAAGATGTCGGGTGCTGAGTGGGAGAAAAAAGCTGAAGAGATGGCCTGCCAATTAAAAAGGGCCACAACCATGTTTAACGTGCTGGCCGAAGTGGCTAATGATGTGGCGGATGGTGTTTCGCCTGCTAAGAAAAAAGCTCGGTCGGCTATGGCGGCCGAGGTGGAGGAACTGAAGAGTGGCAAGAGATCAGCCGAACAAAAGTTATCCGAGGCTGAGGAGGAGCACCGCCGAAAAATGGATGGGCTTCGAAAAAGACATGAAGAAGATTTGGCCCAAGCCAAAGCAGATGCTAAGGAGGCTGGTCGGCAGGAGGGCCTTGCCGAGGTGGAAAAAGTTAGGAATTTGCTGAAGAAGAGGGCTGCTCAAGCTCTTAAGCATAAGGTGGCAGCATCCAAGTCGGACTTCGACCTTGAAAGGGTGGCAAGCAAGGTTTTCACCAGTGCGGTTAAGCAGATTCTTCATATGAACCAGGGGCTCCGAATTCGTATGTCGGCGCATCTGCCGGGTTCGGAGTGGAAGATGGAAAGATGGTTGATTATGACAGGGGAGGGGCCGAGGTGGACCTGGACCAGCCTGAAGAGAATCTGCCCAACCCTTTGGTTGAGAAAATGGATGAGGAGTTCGACCCGCGCTCGGTTGTCCTTTCTGATGTCGAGGATGAGGCAGCGTAAGTCCCTTATGCTGGGCAGCTTATGATTTGTCTATGTTCTTTTTTATAACATGTTTGACAATGTAGGATTGTATTTTGCTTTGCTTATTGTGTACAACATTTCATTTCAATGCAAGTTTATTTCCAATTTTAACTTGTTGCATGCTGTTATATTTATGCAAGTTTTTACTCTAACTTGTTGCATATGTACTATGTCCGAGGTCGGAGTTATGCAAGCCTTTTCTTTAACTTGTTGCACGAACGCGAGTTTTTCTTTACCAACTCGTTGCATGTTTATTCGTACGACCTCGGACTCGTATCGCGATTGGTTAGATGGTCACCAGAAACGATTTTAAGAAAGAAAGCAAGTGTTTGAGACTTGTCGCATCATGAGACTTTTATGCAAGTTCTTGTTTTAACTTATGGCACATATGCTGCGTCCGAGGTCGTTTCTAAGTAAAACTACTTTTGAGAATACAAGTCCTTTATCAACTTGTTGTATTTCGGCCTGATTGGACCTAAAAAACTTGTACCCAAAACACTGGTGTTTAAAACCTCGTATTAATACCTCGGACACACTCGGATGACTCAGTGAGTGCAATAATCTTATAAGTTTTCCTCTGAATAAAGGTATTGTATATAAGTGCATACGGTAGGGAACTCAGATCTACGCACCTTAGCCGACGTGGGTGTCCTCGGCCCCGATGTAAAAGAGAGTGCTGAGTGAAGCTATGTGGAAACATTTCACAGCAGTCTGTTCTTTATCGGGTGTCCCTTGTACACTGTGCATACGAGCCGATCTTATCTAGAAGACATTGGCTGTGCATAGCACCATGCAACATTTAGGTGGCTAGTGCTAAATGAGAAGCTAGTACGTACGTATATAAAACTGTGGCACTTGAGTATGAGCAAGTTTGTACTTTTCATTGATTGTAGTCAAGAGTACATTGCTTTTTGGAAGGGTGAATATCTCACAATGGGAATGTAAAAACATGAAAATAATTTAAGGGAAGCAAAATTTAAAATGAGCTTAAATTTGAATTTTCCAGATGAGGGTGCTGATGACTGCCAATGATATCTAAGGTAAACCTATTTAAAACAAGTTCTCAGTGTTGTGACGTCTTGGGTATCCTTGAACTCGGTAATTTCCCAGAGTATGTTTCTAGAACGCCTCTGTTGGGGCTTACCGGTTTTGGGCTCATTTCCCGCTTTTCCGGCCGTTAAGACCGATGTCTGCTCCTCGAGGCGCAAGGTGATCGGACTCGGACAACCCGGGTTGCGCTGCTTTCTTGTCTTGGTCGGCTGACTCTTCCATTGTTATCCTCCTATGACCAGGAGCAGCTTCTCGGATTTCTTCTGCCTTGGTGGTCATCCGAGATGAACCGATAGAAGGGGCTGCCGAGATTGTTAGTAATGTTGCAAAGTGGGAGCTTTTTCAACTTGAGGCACCAGAGCTTGGGGATTTGAAAAGCTCGGCTAGAGAAATGGGCAAGAAGTTTACTTCGGCCCTCAATTCGGAGCTGTACCGAACGGAGGGCAGGGTTATGAACAGTTAGAGAAATGAGTAAATTCTCCCCCTGTGGGGGGTTAGAGAGGATTGAAAAAGAAAGGAGATTTCCTTTAACTGCATCTTGGATTTTTTGGAGAAGTTTGGCATCTATGGTGATATATTTGCTTGGGGCAGAGGTGAAGGGGGATATTACCACCCACTTTTCACGAGGAGGGGACCTATGGATCTCTCATTCGAACTGAACCTCGGCCAATAAGAGTCTTCCCTTGGATAATGTCAGATCAGTGAACTCTTTTTGCTTCTTTTTTACCTCCCGTAGGCTCGCATTGTAGCAAAGCTGAGCCTTCACCTGGTCAGCCTTGACCGTAACAACCTTGTCGTCTGATCCAACGAATTTCATGGCCAGGTGTACTGTTGAAACCACTGCCCCAAAAGCTTGTAAGCAGGTCCATCCCAGAATTACATTATACGGGGAGTCAGAGTCAACCACTAAAAATTTGATGATCTCCGTTCGGGCCGAAGGCTGGTTGCCTAGGGTCACCGGGAGATGAATGGCTCCCAGGGGGCGGATTGCCTCACCTGTGAAGCTGATGAGATTACCTTCGAATCTTACGAGGTCGGCAGACCTCAGCTTCAATGCTTGGAAAGTATGAAAAAAAAGAATGTCGGTCGAGCTTCCTTGGTCAACGAAGACTCGGGCGACCTCAAAATTGCCAATTAACGCCGTTATCACCATAGGATCGTTGTGATTTAGGATGACGTCTTCCATATCTTGGTCAGAAAAAACAATGGGAACATTCCGAGATGGCTTTTTGTAAACAGGTTTGTGATGGACAGCGAGAACTTGGTTGACGTACCTTTTCCTCTCCGCCCACCTTTCTCCGCCACCGGCGAAGCCTCCCGAGATAGTTTCAACTTGGAAGTTTTCCGGTGATTTGTCTAGATCTTGTACCACAACCATGTTTACCCGCTGTGGTTCCTCTTCCTTCTTCTCAGGGGATGGGTCGGCTTTGGCTTTTCCCTTATCATTGTCTGGGCTGCGAGATCTTCTTCGGCCCCGCCTTTCCACCGCTTCGCGCACATACTGCTGCAGTTTGCCCCTTCTCACCATATCCTCAATGACATCCCGAAGCCAAGTGCATTGATCGGTATGGTGGCCATACCCATCATGGAAGTTGCAATATTTGGATTTATCCCTGACATAGTTTTGATTTCTGAGGAAAGGGGGCCTAGGTACACTCCTGAGTTCGGTCTGCATGGTCTCTCTCCAGACTTGAGACCTCGGGACCATCAGGGGAGTGTAAGAATCGTACTTAGTGATGTACGGACGTCGGCGGTCTTCTTGCTGGCCGACTTGAGAGCGACCTCGGTCACCCTGGTCCGCTCTTCCTCCTCTTTCATCCCTGTTGCCGCGAGGTCGACCTCGGGGCAGGGCATTCTGTGAGGCGGCTTGAGCGTTTTCCATCCTACTTGACTGTCCTTTGTTGAATTCTTCAAGATTGATGTATTTGTTTGATCTCTGTCTCAGCTCAGCCATGTCCCTTGGTGGCTTTCCAATAAGTGAATCTTTGAACCCTCCTTCGGCCAATCCTTGGGTTAAAAGGAGGACCGCCACCTCGGGAGATAGATTGGGGACTGAGCTGGATTCGCTGTGAAACCTGTGCAAGTACGCACGTAAGGATTCTTCTGGTTTCTGGGTCACTGTAGCTAGCGTGTGGTCCGACCTGGGTTGTACGCAGCTAGCAGTGTATCTGTTAAGGAAGACTCGCTTCACCCAGTTGTTGACAAAATTCTTGGGAAGTGTTGAGTACCATCGGAGGACTGGGGCCTGGAGGGTCATAGAGAAAGCTCGGCACTTGATCCGATCTCCTCCACCATGAAAGTTCACAGCTCCCTCATAAGAAAGAACATGCTCCTGAGGGTCTGTGAGGCCATTGTATCTGGGAATATTGCTGGGCCCGAGGTACCCAGGTGGAGGTTCATAAGCCATGACGGCTGGTGTAAACGGATGCCCAGGGTGGGAGTCATCCAAATCAGGCTGTTGCTGGTCAGGGGGTGGTGTAAGTTGTGTTACGGTTGTGTATGGTGTTGCAAAGGTTTGTGGAGTTAACGGAGGTTGCGGTGGAAGAGGTGGTGGAGGGGGTGGTGGGGGGAACTCATTTGGGGCCGGAGCTTGAACAACAGCTCGTTCAACCAAACGTTGCATAGCAACTTGTTGGAGATCTGCAATAGCTTTACCTTGCTGTTCTACGATTCTCATCTGCTGTCTTATCAAGGATAAGAGTTCAGCATCTCGAGAAAGCGTAGACTGTCGAGAGTGGGAACGGTGTGTCGTGCTGACAGAATGAGCACGTTCGCCATGGTGGCGGTGCTGTTCAGTGTTGGTTTCTCCGAGCTCAGAGCGTAACTGTGCTCGCCGACCTCCGCCATGAAGCTAGGTTGGATTTGTAGTGTCTCCGGTGTGGATGGTGTAAGGTCCACTGTGGGTATGGGTGAATTCTGGTGGTGGAGGTGGCGGGGGAGGAGGTGGAGGTGGTGGAGGGGGTGGCGGTGAGGACCTTGCTGCCCTGTTGGCTTCGAGATGCCTGCGCAGGTCCTCGGTTGACGGCACCCTCCTTGGACGCCCCCTCCTTCTCCTCTGGACTGATTGTTCTTCAGACATGGTAGAATCTTCTGGGTGGGGATGAAGTTTATCTTTCCCCATAGACGGCGCCAATGTGATGTCCTAGACGGTGAGGTCCTCCAAGGGTAGGAGAAGACCTTCAAAGGAGCCTCTGTCTAGGGTTGATCTGTGATGTTTTGGTGGGAGTCGTCGAGTGGCTAAGGAAGAGAGCTAGGAAGTAACCCAAATCACTGGTGTGCGAGAGTGACAATTAGGGTTAGAGGACGTACCTGAGCCCCATGTAGTACGGAGCTACTTATAGGGGAGAGCTGGTTGCCCTAATGGGCTAGCTTTAGGCCCAAGTAGGGGCCAGCCTGTACTGAGCTATGAGTGGATGAGCTGTCCTTGTGGATAAGGTGATGAGTTGTCCTTGGGGATAAGATGGTGAGCTGTCCTTGTGGATAAGATGGGAAGACGTCATCATGTCCTTGGTGTCAGACTTGGGAAGGAGTCGGACTTGGACGTCGGACGTGAGTTGTAGCATGAGGTCGGCCTGTATTTGGCGTCTGTTCGGCCGTTGAGCTTTAAGCTCGGCCAAGCGTTCAGAAGGTTTCCTGAAGGGTCCTTAGGTCTTGGGCAATGGTTCTGAGGATCTCGGCTAAGCCGAGTCCGCCACAAAACTCCTAAAAAGATAAAAAACTAATTTGTTCCCGAAAGATAAGATAAACAAAATATTTATTACTAAAATTAAAAAAATTACTAGAGATAAAAAAAAATAAATCTAATCCTAAGAGATAAGATAAAACTAATCCTAAGAGATAAGATGGTTGAATCAGAATTTGACCCCAAAACTGAACTTTTGCACCCCAAGTAGGAGTGAAATTCCCCAAACAGGGCTTTCACAGCCCGGCGCGCCTGAGGCGCGCGACCGCGTGCGCCTGGGGCGCACGAGGTCTGTTCCTCAATTTTATTATTTTTTTATTATTTTTTTTTACAAAAACTACCTAAGAATTGAAACCTACACTACTGCTTATGTACAAAACAAATCCACCAGGATCCCAAATTCTATGGGTCAAATCCCACGTGATGCAACAATAGTGAGTTATGCCCACATCCCATGGGAATTCAGCAAAATTTTCTTTTCTTCCATCATCCATCATGAAGTTGTTAACTCCATTAGTCAAGAAGATTACTTTCTCATGCTTCCTATTGCCTAATAATGATTCAGATTGTTCTAGATATTTTTCATAAAAGTACTTAGGCTGAATATAATAGAAAAATTTTGAATCACCCAAGTATGAACTAGATTTAATTAAATTCTTTATAGCAACAAATTCCTCATGCAAGGGTGGTTCAATTTTTTCTACAATTTTCAAACCTTCGATTTTTATTTTTCGATCCTCTTCCTCAAACCTATCATGCACAATTTCTTTTTCAGATTTTTGCTCCTCCAAAAGGATTTGATCATTGGTCACATCCATCACCACAATTTCCTCCTCTTTTTTTAGGAGAGTCAAAAATTGTTGATAATGCTTGTAACTCCTCAGATAAATGTTTTGGAATTTGCTCAAGTGCTATTTCTATGTTCTCAAAACTTTTTCTGTTTTCTTTTTCTATAAAATTAATTTCTTGAACATTACTACTAATTTTTTGAGCTAATTTATCTTGGTTAATTTCCCATGACTCTTTCTCCACAGGGGGAGGAATTGGTTCAACACGAGGGGATCTAAAATTATTTTTGCAATCTTTAACAAAATCCTCAGTGGCTTGAGCCAATTTCTCTAGAGCTATTTCCCATTGGGCCTTCCTAGGAGTTATATTTTGTGCAACATAGTATGGAGGATAAGGATAATATGGAATAAATCTATCACAATCTGAATCACTATTACAACTATAATTATACATGAGAAAGTACAAATTACACAAATAATTACAAAAAGTACGGAAAAGAAATTAGAATCGAATTTCAATCCTCGGCAACGACGCCAAAAACTTGTTGATGTACCAGCAAGTGGACTGGGTCAACGAGTAATATAGTCTGGAAAACCGAATATCGTCTCACAGGGATTGCAAATTGTTTCTAATAACTTTTCACCAATTCGTAATTATTAATGCAACTTGTTATTGAATTTAAGAAAGAGAAGAAAAATAATAATAAAATAAGAAGATTGAGGAGATAAGATGTATAGAAAGCAATAGAAAAAGGTTAGGAACTTGGTTTCATTGTATGATTCACTTATTTTAACTATGATTTATATTTTCCTTTAATTATCCTTCAATTCATGGACCATTCCTCTCAAATAGCAATAGTTAGACGTCTCTAACATTACCCTTATTTTCTATATATTTAATCCTTGATCCCTCAACAAATTACAATATAAGAAAATATCCATTCAGCACAAGGGAATTAAAAAGCCATATAATCATCCAATTATATCCCTATATTTTGGACTGATTATACCATTAATTGCATGGCCTATTCAAAATCCCAACTCCCGTTGCGAATTAAGAAATCCAAAACATAAATTGTGCGGGTTTATGTAATAAAAACTCAATTAATGCATGAATTAAAAACAACAAAATACTAAATCATAAATTAAAATAAATTACATCATACAATTTACACCATGTTCCTAACAAGAGGTTTTAGTTACACATATAGAAATAAAGAAAACAGAAGCAAAGAGAAAACCTCATATCATAGACAATACAGGTTAACTCTCCAAGAGACCTTCAATCCTTGTGCCTTGCCTCCTTGCTCTCAATAGATGTTACTAACCTCTCTCTCTAATCCTAATTGAATTCTATGATCTCAAAACCTACTGAAAACTATTTACAAATCCTCTATTTAAAGAGTAAAACAAATCCTAAAATAAATCTTAATTAAATCTAATAGATAAGGTCCATGTTTATCTTCTAATCTCTGATTAAATCTAAGATATGAAGCCAAATTAGACTTCTCTTCTTCTATTTTGTTCAGAATCTTGTCAAATTGGGCCTCCAACATGCACACGCGCCCCAGGCGCACGCGACCTCGCGCCTCTGGCGCGCAAACTCTGATGACAATTCCTTTGCACACAGGCGCGCCTCAGGCGCGCCTCAGGCGCACCCGTCCCCGCGCCTCAGGCGCGCAGGACCTACTCCGACTCCGTTTTGCTCTGTTCTTTTTTCATTTGCAAGATCTTTTCGTCCTCTTTTCAGGTCCATAAATATTTTATCCTTTGAAGCTCCAACAAGTACCTGAAACACTAACAAACGGATCAAAACGTTCAAAGGACCCTAAACTACTAAAAATAATTAAAATCTAATAAAAAGTCCTAAATTTGCTAGAGAAACAAGCCATATACATAGTATAAGGGAGTCAAATCAATGCTCAAATCTATATATATTGGACCCAAATCAACCCTGTTTAATGCAGCATTAGAAATTAACCAGTGGACAGAATGAGTATCAATGCAGTAACCATTGGACCAAATAAAGGAAGAACGTGGGGGCCAAGTTAGGGGTCAAGTATAAAAGGAGATCCAAAGCATTAGCAAAGGCAAGCAACCAAGAGAGGAAAAAGCCATAGCACTGAGTTCTGATAACAACAGCATAAACACAACGACCCAGCAAGTGAAAATAGGAGAGAGCTTGAGGGTGACGAGTGAAAGGCGTCCTGTAAATTCTCTTTGTTTTTGCCTACTGTACACTCCCCTGTAGCAAACACCCTCTCTCTTGTACTCTTTTCCAATACATAATAAAACGAGGCCATTGATTTCACTAAGTTTACGAATCCACTTGAATTTTCATTATTCTTTCTAGAATTATGATTTCCTGGCAGAAACACATATCATTAAACTAACAATCGAATTTTATTGGAACGGGCAAAACCAAATAAATTAAATTATGTGTGAATTAAATCAAGCGAGATCCACAAAAAAAAAGCAATGTTATATAATTTCGATGGCCTCACTTAACTCAACAAAAGGGAGAAGAAAAAGCAAGTGTTCATTTCTTTCAGCAGAACACATACACGTGTGAAGCTGCAATAATTGCATCATGTTCACATTACACAAAATCCTCTATATACAGAGGTTTGCTTCAACATAACCAAAAACAAGAACAGAGCAAAAATAATTAGCTACTGGGAAAAATATGGACTCTAACCAGTTCTATCAATAGAAAGCCAAAGTTTTTGAGTGTATTATTTATTCTTTTAATACAAATATTATGTCAAAACGATTGTTTAAAAGAGGGGTCTGACTCTGTTTGACTTTTCTCTCTTCTCTCTCACGACACCTAGGGTTCTCCCAAGTCTTCCGGCGCAGCCACCATGGCTAAGAAGAGGGGGAGGTCGCCAAAGTCTCCCTCGCCACAAACTTCTTCCACGTCGATTCAGCATGAGAAGCACTCGCAGTTGTTTGATCTATCGCAATTGGATGATGAGGATTTGAAAGTAATAGATGCCTTGACGCGTAAGAAACTCGAGTCGTTGGTGCATGGTATTGAGATGATCTGGGCTAGGGTTAATAAACAAGGAAACCCTGTGAATGAAATAGAGAACAGTGGTGAACAACAGCTTATTGAGAAGGAAAATGCAAATTCAAATCTACCTTATCCAAAATTATTTGTACCTTATAAGGACGAGATTCCTAAACGTAATGTATGGGAAAGTTTTGATATTTCAAAACTTCGCAATGTTGGAGGTAAACTGAATTTCCATCAGCCCGTTTTGAAGGATGGGGTGGCATTGGGGAAGATTGACCCCACTGATGTTGAAGAAGAGGTTCAGTACTGGCAAAAATCGTTGGTATGTTATGTGCTTGGAGCTAATCCACCCTATCCAGTGTTGAGTGGTTTTATTAAAAAGGCTTGGGATCAGTTTGGGATTGATAAAATTCTGATGAATGCAGATGGCACCCTTATAGTGAGATTTAATTCTCTTGAGGGAAGGAATAGTGTGTTAGATGTTGGGGTTTATCATTTTGACAAAAAACCACTGATTATGGCACCGTGGACAGGAAGACCTATAACCAAGAGTTTCTTGGATAGAATTCCTATTTGGGTACAATTGCCAAATTTGAATCTGAAATTCTGGGGTGCTACTGCTCTTGGAAAGATTACCAGCTTGGTGGGGACTCCTATTATGGCTGATAAAGTCACTGAAGAGAGGAATAGGATCAGTTATGTTAGGGTGTTGGTTGAAGTGGACCCAACTGTCCTCCCTGAAGAAGTGCACTTTGTAGATGATAAGGGGAATGTTGTCTCTCAGAAGGTTAAGTATCAATGGAAGCCTATCTTGTGTTCTAAATGTTCATGCTATGGTCATGATGCAAAAATGTGCAAGAAAAATATGAAGCAACAATGGGTAGAAAAAAATAAACCTACACCTAAAGATATGGAAAAAAATTGACCAAGCTCTTAAATTACAAGATGATATTGATAATGGAATTATTCCCCAGGAAAATGTTTAAGCAGGAAGAGATGTTGTTGCCTCAGTCATTGATGATCTTACAGTTAATAAACCAGGTGAAGATAAAGGCAAACAGAAAGAGGGGGATGGTGAGGGCTGGATAACAGTCACAACTAGAAGTAAGATCCAGCAGAGAGCTTTGGAATTGCACAGAGGGGAGTTTTCATCCCAACCCCCAACGGATAAGATAGGAGCTTGGAACATTCGAGGGTTGAACCACCCTCGAAAACAAAAACAGGTTCGTGAGGTGATTAATATGTATAGTGTAGGTCTTTTTGCTATTTTATAAAATAAGTTGAGAGGATGTTCCTATCAACAAGTTCAGAATAATATTGTGCCTGAATGGGGATCTTTCATAAATTTGGATGTGTGCCCTATAGACAGGATTTGGGTAGTGTGGAGATTGGATATTTTTGATGTAGTTGTGGTATCAAGATCATCTCAATATGTCCATTGTCATGTCACTATTAAGCAATCTCAGAAGCAGATGTTTGTAACTTTTGTGTATGCTGATAATGAGTTTCAGGAAAGAAGAGACCTTTGGAAGGTGTTTTGTGGTGCTCAGAGACATATTAATATCCCTTGGCTCATTCTTGGGGATTTCAATACCTGCCTGAGTCAGCAGGAAAAGGTTGGGGGCTGCCCTGTTGATCCTAATAGTACTAGAGAGTTCCAAAGCTGTGTTGATGAGTGTGGGCTGCTGGACATGAGACAGACAACATGTCTTTTCACTTGGTGTAATAAACAAATTGGTACTGATATAATCATTTCCAAGTTAAACAGGGCTATGGTGAATGTAAATTGGTGCAGAGATTGGCCTTTGGCTACTGCTGAGTTTACAACTCCTGGTTTATCTGATCACTCAGCTATTATTGTTGATTGGGGTGTTCAGGAAAGGAGAGGTAAGTACTTTTTTAAATTCTTTAACATGTGGGCAAATCATCAGAGTTTCTTGCCTATAGTTGAGAATGTCTGGAATAAAAGCTATTCAGGTAGTCGTATGTTTAGTATTTGGAGGAAGCTTAAGGATTTAAAGAGTCCTTTAGCTGGTTTGAATAGACAATATTTTTCTAATGTTGATATTAGAGAAATTGAGCTTAGACAGAGATTGGAGGCTATTCCAAGTGATTTGATTCAAAGGCCTATGGATCCTTATCTGCAGCAGGCTGAACGTGATATTTCTAATGAGTATAGTAAAGTTCAGCAAGATGCCCTGGATTTTCTAAACCAGAAGGCTAAAATTGACTGGTTGAGGGATGGGGATAGCAACTCAAAGCTCTTTCATGACTCCATCAGGAAGAGGAATTACCGAAACAGGGTTCTTAAGCTATTAAATGATAATGATGAGGTAGTGTCAGGTCAGGAGGACATCTTGAAGCTTTCTGAAGAATTTTATCATAAATCGTCTTTTTATTTCAAGAAGTAGGGGAGACAGGTTCAGTCAAGAGGTAGTGGATCAAGGGAACTGTCTGTCTATGGATCAGCAGTTGACTCTTATTCAGCCAATTACTAATGATGAGATTTGGAAGGCTCTGTTTTCATCAGAAAAGAATAAAGCTCCAGGGCCAGATGGGTTTGACTCTGGGTTTTTTCATGCGACTTGGAATGTTATTGGGCACCATTTGTGCAATGCAATAAAGGATTTTTTTTCATACAGGTCATATCCTTAGAGAAATCAACCACACTAACCTGGTTATGATCCCTAAAGTTGATATTCCATCTAAGGTGCATCAATTTAGGCCTATTGCTTGCTGTTAAACTATTTACAAATGCATATCCAAGATTATTAGCAACAGATTAGCTGGTGTGTTACAGTTTCTGGTTCAAGATAATCAAGCTGCTTTCATCAAAGGCAGAAGTATCCTTCATAATGTGCTTCAGTCTCAGGAATTGGTCAGGCTGTATAGGAGAAGGAGAGTGTCACCTAGATGTATGATGAAATTGGATATCAAAAAGGCTTATGATACTCTTGATTGGAATTTTTTTGAAGAGGTGCTTATAGCTTTCAAATTTCCAACAAAGTTCATCAGCTGGGTCATGACTTGCATTAGAACGGTTTCGTTTTCTATTGTTATTAATGGCTAGTAGGGAGATAGATTTTGGGCCTCTAGGGGCATCAGACAGGGAGAACCCATGTCTCCTCTTTTGTTTGTCTTATCTATGGAGATGCTTACTAGAAGGCTTATGACTGCTACTACAGAGAGGAATTTCAGGTTTCATCCAGCCTATAAAGAATCTCGATTGATCATCTTGGCCTTTGCAGATGATTTAATGATCTTCTGTAAGGCACATCCTGCCAGCATTAGAATTGTGGTGCATGCTCTTGATGATTTCTCCAATTGGTCAGGCTTACAGTTCAGTGCTGAGAAATCTCATATTTTTTATGGCGGGTGTGTCTCTTGACACTCAGAGATTGCTTATGAATATCTCAGGTTTCCAGCAAGGAAGTTTTCCTTGCAGGTATTTGGGTATTCCTCTTTCCTCTAGGAAATGGAATGCAGCTACTTGTCAGGTATTGGTGGATAAGGTTGTGAGAAGCATAAATTACTGGAGATCCAGAAACCTATCCTATCAGGCTAGAGTTTGCTTAATTAATTCGGTCCTCATGAGTTTTCATATTTACTGGGCATTAGCATTTATCATCCCCTCATCAGTAATTAAGGAAATTCAAAAGTTGTGCAGGAAGTTCCTTTGGAATGCGAATGAAAATGGAGCTTATCAGGCTAAGGTTTCTTGGTCTACTATTTGCAGAGACAAGAAATTTGGAGGTTTGGGCATTCAGGATTGTGGTATTTGAAATTTAGCTGCACTTGGCAAGCAAATTTGGAATATTGCAGAGAAGAATGATAGCTTATGAGTTCGTTGGGTTCATCATTTTTATATCAAGAATCAATCTCTATGGGATTGTGTGTGGAGCCAGGGTCAAAGTTGGCATTGGAAACAACTTTTGAAAGTAAGAGATAAGGTCAGATCAGGATTCACGAATAATCAGTGGCATGTGTGTCCAGATGGTATTTACACTATTCAATCTGGGTATCGATTTCTTAAAGGAAATTTACCTATGTTCCCTATGTTTAAATTGGTGTGGGACCGGATTAATGTGCCTAAACACTGCTTTATATCATGGCTAGCTACACATGCAAAGCTTCAAACAAGGGATAGATTGGGTTGGAGCTACTTACCGAATTACTGTAGCCTTTGTATTGCTTCTGCAGAATCGATTCAGCACCTCTTCTTTGAATGTGCATGGAGTGGAGAATTGATGACTTTGTGTGCATCTTGGCTTGGCATCCGTGATTTCCCTCTGCGATTTGGAAGATGGAGACGATGGGCTTTGTTTGCTGGAAGAAGGAAGTTGTTCCGTCAAATGCTTCGGGCACTGATTGCACTACAAGAATTTTCTCGGACAGCTACGGAATTTTTCTACGGAATATTTTCCTAGCAATTTCAAAGCAAATCAGCTATAGAATAGATACGAAATTAATTTTCGTAGTTTAGTTTTCAATACTATAAAATACACTTATTATATGAAAAACAACTGTGGAACAACTTCGCTTTAACTAAGAAATATAGGTAACAATATAAAATTTCGTAGCAGATTATTTTGCTAGGCAATATTCCGTAGCTGATGAATTTTATGGCACAGCCAGCGAAATTTTCACGCTCCCACTACTCCTTTCTCTGCTCCCGCTACTCCGTCCTTTTACTTTACTCCTTCCTTACAGTTTCACCTTCTCTTTTCCCTTTCACATTCTATCTTCCCTTTTCCCTTTCCCTTTCACATTCTCTTTTCCCTTTCACCTCCGCCTCCCTCCTTGCCACCACTGCCCTCCTTCACCTCCGCCTCCCTCCTTCCGCATGGCCTCCCTCATTTCTCTTTTCGTTTTTCACTTTCTTGAACCCTAATCACACTCTCATTTCACCACCGCCTCCCTCCTTCACCACCATCTCCCTCCTTCACGTCCTCTCCCTCATCCTTCCCTCCTTTCCTGCTTTAATTTCACTAAATCACTAAATCCCTAACTTCCCTCCTTCCTTATCTCGGTGACAGATTGGGGTTGGCGTTCACTCTCTTCCTCTATTTGAAGGTATGCTTCTACTTCTTTTACTTATTTACTTGTTTTGCTTCTGCTTCGATGGTATGCAATTTTTGTTTTGTTTTGTTTCTTCTTCGATCTGTGTTTTTATGCCCGATATAAGTCAAATACAGTATGCACTTTAAAGATATGAGTAGTAGTAGCCATATCCCAAGAAAGATGCTGCGCCATTTTTCATATCCTCACAGATGTATTATTTTTATGGGTATTTCTATCATGCAATCCAAAATTGGATGGTTGCTATGCAACCTTTTCTTAAACCAATAAGAAGTTGCCACCTATGCCATGTCATTATTTGAAGTAGTTAAAATTAGTTTTTTGCAATTTAGTCCAACATAAAAAGTAAATTAAAAATTTAGTCCTTTGTACCTATAGACAAATTATAACTTTTAATTTTAAATTTAGTCACTTGCATTAAGCCTTTTTACACAAGTGACTAATTTTAACTACTTTTAATTTTTTTTTTAAATTAAAAGTTATAATTTGCCTATAGGTACAAAGGACTAAATTTTTAATTTACTTTTTATGTTGGACTAAATTGTAAAAACCTAATTTTAACTAGGTTTAAGAAAAGGTTGCATAGCAACCATCCAATTTTGGATTGCATGATAGTAACTCCCTATTTTTATACTCAACTTTGAAGCCATGTTTGTAATGGTTAGCCATACTTGGTTAATAATATTATTTAAAACATATTGGTAACTATAAAATATGAGTACATCATGAGATATTAGTTAGTAATTGCACAGAACATATTTTATTATACAAGTGATAGGAGCATTAGTGGTGTGTCCGTGTTTTGTTATGTTCTCCCTATCCATGCCCCTTTCATATGAATTGAATGAATTTTGTGCATGTCTACGGAATAATCTACATACTAAGTTTGTTTTCTTTTTTAATTTAATGCTGAATCAGTTTTTGGATTAAGTTTTATTGGCATTTTGTGCATGAATTTAGGCTGAATATTGCGAGACTAGTGCCTGCATGGGCAAATTCAAATTTCACTATGGATTCGTAGTATTTTTTTTACAATTAACTAGTGAAGATCTTATTAATAAATCAAGTTTGGTACGTCATGTAAAAGTTGCTTAAGTTGCGATGGCACTTCTTCAACCCAGGTGAGTGCTTATCCCTCACTGCTAAATAATTAGTTAGATAATTAGCAACACAATTTGTATCCTTTTTGTATGGGCTAATGGGCTATGGAGCACTCATGGAGATTATTTGATAATGCAATACAATCAGTAATTAAACCTTGCAGATATGAATATCCCTAATTCCCTCCTTGCGTTTTGGTTAAGCTGCCTTTTGGGTTAGTTGGCGATAAGGTATTTTTTTTATTGAAGTTGTGTTTTATTTTTATTTTTGAGTATTTGTTTGGGTTCAGTTTTGTGTAATTCTTCTTTTTCGTTTTTTGCTTTCTTTTCAAATTCTTATTTTTTGTTTTGATTTTTTGGTTAGTTCAGTTAATAAGTGTTTCTGTATTTGAATATTTGGAGTAACTGTTTGTTATGTTTCTTTTGCTTTCAGTTTGCAAGTAAATTTGCACCAACCATTGACGGAGTGAAGAAGCCTTACCGTTATCATCCTGAACTGTTGCTCTTCGGTGAGTCTTGCAATTTAACTTTACAATTGCTAGTTACTTGTAATAGTTGACATAGCTTCCATTTCTTGCAATAAAAAGAGTGACATGAAATGCAATGTCCTCGGTAGACCTCTATGTGTGGTAATCCACCATACACTTGATAACTTCAAAAAAACAATAGCAAACAGTTAATTGAGTTGAAAAACAATTTTTTTATTCAATAAAAGTTAATAATGGTAGTAAAAGGGATCTGGATTGAAATTTCTGTCATATTTGTGTCATATTTGTCTCCCACTATTCCTTTGAATTGAAATTTCTGTCATATTTGTCTTCCTCTATATTTTTTCTATCACTGTTTTGAATTTAATAGTGTGTTGCTGCTTCAGTTCTAGGTGCCATATTTAAGTTTCTGCTTCACTGTTTTGCTGCTTCAGTTCTGTCATATCTAAGTTTCTGCTTCAGTTATAGGTGTCTGTTCTGTAGAAGACATTTATGGCCTTATTGATGGCCTTCTTATTGAAGTCCATAATCTATCTAATCTATCCATAAAATGCAGGATCCTCCTCCACTACCTTATTTGACTAAAAAAGAATCCAAAATCTAAGATATTTCACTAGAGGTATTTCAGAGCACCTTTATAGGCATGTACATTATATTTCACATGGTGTACGTGCTATTTGAAGAGTTCTGTTATAGTCTTCTTTAAGATTTATTTTTCCAATGCGATAAGTTAACTGTTTGAATTATTAAGTTAACAATAAAACTGCTTTCTTGCTGCAAGGTTCACATAAACCTGCTGAGCAGGAAAATTCAAGAGTGGTGACACGGAGTAATATAAATCACTTGTAAGGAATTTCTATTCAATAAGTACTGATAATTCATTTGTTTATACTTCATAATTAGTTTCTTGCCCCAGTGGCTTAGTTTTTTTTTATTTTAAAGTCAGTCATGTTGCCTTGAAGGCATTTGCTATGGCCTTGTTAATTTAAGCAAAGTGACTGGCCAGAAATTTGGTATTATTTGTGCACAATATGACTTCTGTTTGGTGATATAGTCTCCTTGCTACACCGTGACAAGTAGTCTCTCTCAAGTCTTGGCATTTGATAAATGCTTAGCCTTGCCTTATATCAGTTACAGTATATGCAATAAAGTCAATACTTTGACGCTTTTAAACATAATTCACATATTCAGTTATTCTTGCTCTCTTACTCTGTAGGTATTGGACATTAACTCAACAGCTTGCTCACCATACGATCAATGGTTGCAACTTGAGGCCAGGAGATCTCCTTGGAACTGGGACAGTTAGTGGTCCTGTAAGAGTCAATATTTTACGTATTTTAACTTCTTGATCCCTGCTTTTTCTTTCACTTTCAAGGAATCGCTTGTTAGGATAACTGGGTTTAACTCGACTTCAAAAGTTAGCTCACTGAAGGAAGCTTGCACTAGTCATTATAAATTCTCCATGACTCATATACTGGATCAATAAGGGACTTTAAAACTTAAGCATACTCCTCACACACAGGACTTTGGAGAATAAAGTTTGCAGAGTTGGACATCTGCGGATTGTGGATGACCCAAAATTGGAATAAACTCTAATACCATCTTGAATGGAAAATGCTGAATATTATTATGACTAATGGATAACCCTTTATTAGGATTTATATTATACATACTCTAGATGGCCTTTCACCATTAGGAGATCGTTTTAGAATGCTTAAGGTTAGCTGTTTGTTTCCAAATTCTTCTGTTCTGACTAAAGATTGTTAGCTTGTGCTACCATTCCTCTCACTTGCTTTTTGTGTTCCAGGCAAAAGAGGCAGATTTATTGGTGCAGAACAAGGCTCTTTATGAGGACAAGGACCAATTATCTCAGGTAGGATCGTTTTAAATTATGTTTAGTAATGTTTGCTTATGTTATGGTCTATGCAAGGTGGTGTTTTTTATGAGTGCAACCTCTTGTCATGCCAACAACATTGAGTTCCTTCTGTTTTGTCATATCCATGTGTTCAGTGTTTCAATTTGTAATTAAACCTTGAGGATTTAATAGTATATTATCTTTGATTGTAAAACTGTTTCATGAGCAGAAAGAATATATTCGAGGAATTAGTGCCTGGAATTTTAACCTGGAGGATTTAAAAAGTCAAGCTGTTCTTGTGAGTACCTCCACCTTCCTACTTTGTCTTATTTATTTCAATTAGGTTTAAAAGTCAGACATTACTAGGCTTTACCTGTTTACCATCTATCATTCTGTCTCTTGTAAATATTTATGTTTTGCCTACATATTCAAGATGATGGTATGCCAATTGTTGACGAGTCAACGTTAAAGAAGGAGAACAACCAATATGATCACTTCAAGGTTCAAGCAGATGGGCTATCTGCTGCGGCAACTAATAATTTAGATGCCACACCCACGTTGGATAAAGAGGTAGTGTTATTGTCCTGAAATGATCAATTGGCAAAGTGGTGGTAAAATCTTGCCTTAGATAGTTTTTCCTTGTGAAGAGAAGACCATTAGAAGCCCCAATAAGAAGAATGAACTAGTAGGAGGATAGATGGATACATAGAGAACAACTAGGAAAATAAGATACCCAACTGCAACCGAATTGCTACAGAAATGCGATCTGAACAGCTAGGAAAATAGATACCAAACTGCTACCGAATTGCTACAAAATTGTGATGCAATTTAGCTAGGAAATGGCTAGAGAATACCTAGGAAAAAAAACTACAGAATAGCTTCAAAATTGCTAGGGATTATGTGGTTATCATTCACGCATCAGCTACGAAATAGATGCAACTTTGCTACAGATTGTGAAAATATTGGGTACGGATCAACCACCGAATATTTGTAGCTGGATAGCTACGGAAAAATATTATTATTACTTTAAAGTGGGCAATTATTTTGCTACAGTATTGCAACGGATTAGCTACAACTATTCTTTAATTAGCTTGGGAATAGCTACGGTATTATTCGGTAGCGAATTAGCGACCTGATTTACGCTACGCACCGTGTTGTAGCTGTTCCGCGGAAATTCCGTAGCTATGACTACTTTGCTAGAGAACAACAACGGAATTGCTACGCAATATTCCGTAGCTGTCCGAGAAAATTCTTGTAGTGTTGTGGCTGTTCAGTACCACACATGGCATGAGAGGAATGCTAGGACTTTCTCCAATTGTTCTAGATCTCCTTACTATAGATTTAGTCTAATAAAAAAAAAGAAATTGCTTTTAGGGTCTTATTTTGTTGCAAGAATTTTAGAAATTGGCCCAACAGGAATCTAGTTGATAGAATTTGTATTGAGATTCAAGGATTTATTGATTAAGGGAACTCTTCTTAGAAGATGGCTCTTAATCCATTTTTTCTTTTTTCATAATCTATCTAGCTGAACCCTTCCTAGAAGGTGGCAGTAAGAGTGGATTATGGTTGGATTGATGTATTTTTTCTGCTTGTGGTAATAGAATTTTTTCTTCTACCAAAAATACGAATATTATTTTTTTAGGATAAATTTTGTCTTTTGAGTATTTTTATTTTTTCCATAGCATCTAAATTTTTACAAGATTTTATTTTAATTGCCAACAAATTATAAGGATTACAAGTGCAATACCCGCAATTTTTCATATTTTCATAAATTGATTTTTTGAGGATTTATTATTGGGCATTATTTTCGAATTTATACAAATATATTATTTGATTTATATTTGAAAATAATTATTTGAAAGGATGAATTTACTCTTCGCTTGAAAATTTATGTCTTTGACTTTTCTTGTAACACCCCTAATTTTCGTCTCCCGGATAATAAGGAAATTAATAATAAAAGTTTTATTATTAATTTATATGAATTTCCAAGTTTATGTTTTTTATTTAATTAGCCTGAAATATAAAAATTAGTTGAAATATTTTTATATGGCAAATAAATGCAAAATATAAGGATATTGCATTTTAGTCCCTGGATTAGGACCTAAATGTAATATTGAAAAGTTCTTGGAGGGAAAGATTTAAAAATATTAATTTTTAAATTTTGTACTGACCTAACCGGTTAGTAATGCCCTGTGACCGGTTAGACGATGAACCCAGAAACTGGGTTAGTGGATTTTGATGAGTAATCACTTGGTTAATTCGTTTAATCGCCACGAGTACAGCTCTAATGCAGTGGAATACGCGTGTCGTTGTGCATGGCACACGAATTTGTCTATAAATGGCTAAATTTCTGAAGGATTGGGGGTTGTTTCATCTGAGTTTGTGTTGAAGGGCTGATTTAGGGTTTCTATTTCGTGGAGCAGATTCTCCTTCTTCCTTGAGTGTTGAGAGACGAGTGATACACAGTTGTGAAGCTCACATCAAGAGCTTTACAAAGATATAAACCTTGTGAGCTGAGGATTAGAGAGCTAAGAGAACGAAGCTGTTGAAGTAGAGGAGTTCTAAAATCGTTCTGCAAAAAATAATTTCTGGAGCTGATTTGGAGCTTCAATTTTGGTAAGTGTAAGAACTCCTTTGGCCTCAAATCACTCCTATCTCTTAGTGCATGTTACCTAGTTTGAGTTCTAATTGTTTTCCCCAATTTCTTTGGCCTATTGCTATGTTAAATTTGGTGGTTTTTGGAACCTGTTGCTGCACACGTGGGTAAAGAGCAGAAATAGGGATTTTGGTGAAATCTGGGAATTTTCTTCAAAAATCTGTGTCATTACTCATCAAACACTATCCTAAGGTATGGGAGAAGCTTACCTTATACTAGATTCAGACTAAAATCCAGTGATTTAGGATTTGAGTCAACAAAAACTCAAAAGGGCATTATGTGTATGAAGCACAAAGGCTTGGAGGCCAAATTTTAGCTCAATGTTGTTTTGAGCAACTTTATGTTAATGCATGCAATTGATATTGATACTGGAATCTGGATCTAAATGTTTATTTTAAGTTTTGTAGTGTTGAATTGTGTTTATATGGATTTTATGCAATTTAATACAAGAAACTTAATGCATGCAAGTTGAATATGTTTTTGTGATGAAATATATTTGTTTAATGTATATGAACCCTGATAAATGTTGAAATTTGGTTAGATTTGAGAAATGAAAAGAATGATTTGTCAAACCTCTTGTTTTAGTGGACTGACTGCATAATCTAACCGGTTACTCGATATTTGTAACCGGTTAGACACTGTAAAATTTCAAAAGAAAATCAGTTTATAAAATCAGTCCTGAAGTCTTATTAAATTTGGCTCAAATCTATACTTTAATTTCATTAGAAACAATCTGAAATGAGATGATTATACTGTCATGGTTCAGATTGAAGGGTAAGAATTAATACCTTAATTTAATGAGATAATTTCAAGAGGAAATTATGTTCATTGGAGAATATAATGTGATTTAGACTTTTGAATGATAAACACAGTGTTTTGAGGTGTAAAACAAGGTTAAAACTTGTCTATGGATTGGGTAGAGAATTCAAGAAAAAAAGGGTTTTTCTGAATTTCAATGGTAAACAGTTCAGGTCTGTAATTCTAATCGGTTAGTCTGAAACTGTAACCGGTTAGTACATGAACTTGAAAAATAAAAAGTTAAGTTTTTGAGTACCATTGGTTAGGTTTTCCCAATCTAAGACTAATGGCAGGTTTTGAGATAAATCAAGAAAGAATTTTTGGTGCCAAAATTATGCCTCAAATTAATCATTCAAAAGAAAAATGGAATTGTTTCTAAATCACAATAAATAAAGTAAAGATAAAACCAACCTTGATAATTGTGCATCCATATAGAATGGAAGTTTGGTTGGTAGGAACATTTATCATATTCTGGGAATATGAGGAGGGTACTCTGGGAGTACCAAATTGTAACCTACTTGATGACACATTCTGGGAATGTGGCCAGTGTCCGGGACCTGGTTTTTTTTATACGTTCTGGGAACGTAGGCGTTCTGGGAACGTGGTGCACACTCCGGGAGTGATGCTTATTATCCAAGTATGGTTTGGCATTACGTTCTGGGAACGAATGTCAGTGTTCCGGGAACACAAGGGTGTATTGGATGGACGTCCAAGATGGACTTTTAGAGGCCTCAGTTGTGGATAGAAAATCATACATCATGCCACTTGCATTATAAGAGATATAATGTTGAAAATTGGTGTGCTCATATGTACTTGCATTATTATCTGTCCATGATATACTTGTGTTTGTAATTTTAGTCTTTATCAATTATGTATATGTGTATACTTACTCCCTGTGCCCTGTTTAGGTGATGGCCAGATACCTAGCTTGCATCGAGATACGCCCTATCCATAGTGGCATATGGACGTATGAGGAGCACCGTGCCACTTTTGAGGGGGAGGTGGAGATCACTCTCTACCACCCTAATCCTCTGGTGCGAGTGCGACCTCGTCGATTTAGGATCCCTTTAGTCTATACTATGCATGTTCCACCCTTTTATACATATAGAGGACCACCCCCGGCTCAACCTGTGCATCGATTTCATAGTTTCTGTTTCAGAGCTGCCACTCGTTCTCATCCTTCCTCCCATAGAGTTGTCACTGAGGAGACTCCTTCTCCTGGTCCGACTGATTTCGAGAGGACTGCTTCTGCAGATCCTAGACCCAGTGGTGGGGTCTCTACACAGTCGGGCGAGGTCGAGGAGGACCCTGTGGAGGATGAGAGCGAGGAGGAGGTGCATGTCGAGCCGACTGTTTCTGCTATAGGTGGACCTGCTGGTTCATAGGAGCCTGCATAGCATGCATGTTTTTGGATCCTAGATCCTAGGGATAGAGCTGTGGAGGATCTGAGGAGCTGCTGAGGACACGGATGACCTGCTCTGGGACTTCTACTTTTAGGATTATGTGATATACTGTATATATTTTGAGAGGTCTTAGAGTGAGGTTTATGTTATTCAGTTGTTTTGTATATATTCCACAAAACTTGCTATCTCGACTCTTACTACTTGCTACTGATGATACTGATGGGGTTTTATGTCATGACACATATATATATCTATGCTATGTTCTATTTACCTCAGTAGTGCCCCATAAGTATTACTTTTACTTCCGCAAACTCTGATTTTGACGAAAGAGGATTCGGCAATAAGTTCATATCCTATACACTCGAGTAAATCCAAGAGACAATAATATTTTTAACAAATGCTACGGAAATGTTTTGTTATATTATAAAAATGTTGTCTCGAGAGTCTTTTCGTAATTAAAGTATTATTAAGCCGAATTCAAATATTTGTTCCGATTAAAAGTGTTTATGATTAAGCAAGTATTGATTGAAAAGAAAAAAAAAATTCTAGTCCTATTTTGATAGCAAGTATTTCAATCTTTTGGAATTATTTATTATTTTCGGGATATAAAACGAGGGTGTCACATTTCTTATGAAAATAAAAGTGGTGCATTTAAAATAGATTTTTGGTGAATTACTATTTTGTGATTGATTGTTTAAAGAATTTATCTAACTTTGAAAAGTCATAACTTTTGATCTGTAAATCCAAATTAAAGGAATTTATAGTCAAAACGATCGTATTGAAATGTAGAATTTATTTTTTTTAAAGTTTGGTATTTAAATATACTGCCACGAAATTTTATATTTTTGGGAAATTATATTGTTTTATTATTTAAGAAAATTGAAATATGGTTTTTCAAATGTTATTTACTGTATTGGAAAAATATTATTTTAATTTCTACTGTATGATAGTGTGGTACGGTTTTATTATTGAACCTATATATTTTGAATTTTAAATTGTTAGAGACATAATTATGAGAGCACAAGACCCTATAGCGCCCTAATTAAATACAACATACCTTAATTAAATGTAGCCTACTGTTGATGTCTAGCAAGAGTACTGGGTCGACAAGTAATACAGATAGTAAGTGCGTATCATTCCACTTGGAGATTTCAAATTATTTCTTATAACTTTTCACCAATTCGTAATTATTAATGCAACTTGTTATTGAATTTTAGAAGGAGAAGGAGAAATTAAATAAAAATAAATAAAAAGATTGAGGAGATAAGATAGTTAGAAAGCAATAGAAAAAGTTTAGGAACTTGGCTTCGTTGTATGATTCACTTATTTAACTATGAATTAGGTTTTCCTTCAAATCAAGAACAATTCCTAAATTAGTAGTTACTAGATCTCTCTTATGCAACTACCGTTTATTTTTCCGATAATTAATTCTTAATCTCTTAAGTAATTACATTACCGAATAAATAATTTATTAAGAACATGGAATTAATTAGTTGTATAATCATTCAATTATATCTCTATATTTTGAACTGATTATACCGTTGAATTGCATGGCCTATTCTAAATCCTAATTCTCATTAGTAACTTAGAAAATCCACAACATAAATTGCGCAGGTTTATGTGATAAAAACACAATCAACGCTTGATTTAAAACAGGAAAACACTAAATCATAAATTAAAATAAGTTACACCATACAATTTATACCATGTTCCTAACAAGAGGTTTTAGTTACACATATAGAAATAAAGAAAACAGAAGCAAAGAGAAAACCTCATATCATAGACAATATAGGTTAACTCTCCAAGAGACCTTCAATCCTCACGCAGATCTCTCTTGTAGTGATGATCTCCAATCTTTGTGCCTTGTCTCCTTGCTCTCAATAGATGTTACTAACCTCTCTCTCTAATCCTAATTGAATTCTATGATCTCAAAACCTACTGAAAACTATTTACATATCCTCTATTTAAAGAGTAAAACAAATCCTAAAATAAATCTTAATTAAATCTAGTAGATAAGGTCTATGTTTATCTTCTAATTTCTGACCAAATCTAAGATATGAAGCCAAATTAGACTTCTCTTCTTCTACTTTGTTCAGAATATGGTCAAATTGGGCCTCCAACAGTACGCGCGCCCCAGGCGCACGGGACCTCCCGCCCCAGGCGCGCAGGGTCTGATGCTGAAATTTCTCCACACAGGCGCGCCTCAGGCGCCCACGGTCTCGCGCCCCAGGCGCGTGGGACCTACTCCGGCTCCGTTTTGCTCCGTTCTTTTTCCATTTGCAAGATCTTTTCGTCCTCTTTTCAGGTCCATAAATATTTTCTCCATTTGAGCTCCAAAAAGTACCTGAAACACTAGCAAACGGATCAAAACGTTCAAAGGACCCTAAACTACTAAAAATAATTAAAATCTACTAAAAAGTCCTAAATTTGCTAGAGAAACAAGCCAAATACATAGTAAAAGGGAGTCCAAATAATGCTCAAATCTATATATATAGGACCTAAATCACTCCCCAAACTTAACATTTTGCATGTCCATGGCAAAAGTAAAATAAAATTCTAAACAAATGACAACCTCCCTAAATCAATATGAACACACCTAATCTAAGACTTCGACTCAAGACTCCAACACATATTATCACAAGCTATTTACACAATTACAAACTAGTTAGAGTAACAAACCCAATCAGAACTCAGAACTAGTGAACACTCTCAACCTCTCAAATGTTTCTCTCAAAAGTGTATCAGGGTCATATTTTCAATTCACTCAAGTTCAACAATGATAATGTGTTACCATAAGCTTGACCATAGACCAAAATCGCCACTAAAATTATTGAATGTATGCACAAATCAAAAGGTCTTATTTTTGGTTGTAATAGGGCCAGGCTAAAGTGTTAGGTGGGATATAAGAAAGAAGGGATAAAACTAAGGGCTAAAAATGCAAAGCAAAATTCCCCTAGAATCATGAATGAGCACTAAATATGTCACAATGAAACTCAACTCAATCACAACTTTTATTCTTCTTCACTTTTCACTTTTCAATTCCTCTACTCTCTTCCTTTTCATAATTATTTGATTTTTAATTTTCTTTTTTACTTCTTTTCACTTAATTGCATTACATTCCACTTAATTGCTCATCCAAAATTCCTAAGGTACTAACAAAGAATTATGCAATTTATGCAGGGTATCAAAGAAAAATTATATAACATTATAAGGCTCAAAGTGGGCAACTAAGGGATATGAATCAATGCAACATTCTGAAGGCCTCAAAAACACACCTAAGTGCCTTAATCATTTTCATGCATGCAATCAATCATCAATTTTGAAATGGTCACAGGTCAAGTTCTAGAACAACAATACCAAAGTGAATACACTCATGAAAGAATAGGGGTCTCAAAATTAGAATAAATCAATAATCACATACCCCATCAATAGGCTCAAAAGCTCACTGGGCTAAAGTCAGTTCACTAATCACAAGTTCTGAAAACATTTGTCAAAATAACCAAATCACAACCATATTTACAGCTCAATCAAACAGTGCCAAAATCCAATGAGTCTAAGTCCTAAACTAAGTATATACATACATTATCAGAGAAAAAGTCCTAAGGTTAGAAAAATTAATTACTCTTGCTAAGGACACAAACCAATACAAAATATGGGAGAGAATTTCAGATCTGAAAAATTTTTATTTTGTATATACTCCCCCAAACTTAGATGTTGGCTTGTCCTCAAGCAAACTAATCTATCCTAAACTACAAAATAAAAATTAAAACTACCTAAGAAAGCTGGACAATATTTTTGGTGAGGTACAGGTCCTGGGGTGCAATATTGAAAAAAATTGGGGCTAATGGGGTCCAAATCCTAAAAATACAAATCTAATCTTAAAATAAATCTATCCCTAAAAAATAGAAAATAAAAAAAACGAAAATAAAAAAAAAACCTATTCTAAAAATAATCCTAAGAAGATAAATCTAATCTAAAAAGATAAAAACAAAATCCTAAAAAGATATAAAACAAATCTAATCCTAAAAGATAAAAATAAAAATATCTATTGCTAAAACAAAATAAGATAAACATAAAAAAAACTTCCTAGAGATAAAGATAAATCTAATCCTAAGAGATAAGATGGTAGAATCAGAATTTGACCCCAAAACTGAACTTTTGCACCCCTTTAGAGAAACTAGAAAAATTCCCCCAACTGGGTCTGTAGCAGCCAGCGCGCCTGGGGCGCACGAGGTCTGTACCTCAATTTTTTTTTTTTTTTACAATAACTACCTAAGAATTGAAACCTACACTACTACTTATGTACAAAACAAATCCACCAGGATCCCAAATTCTATGGGTCAAATCCCATGTGATGCAACAATAATGAGTTATGCCCACATCCCATGGGAAAGACCTTGAGTGATGATAGTCTTTTCTTCCATCATCCATCATGAAGTTGTTAACTCCATTAGTCAGGAAGATTACTTTCTCATGCTTCCCATTGCCTAATAATGACTCAGATTGCTCTAGATATTTTTCATAAAAGTACTTAGGCTGAATATAATAGAAAAATTCTGAATCACCCAAGCATGAACTAGATTTAATTAAATTCTCTATAACAACAAATTCCTCATGCAAGGGTGGTTCAATTTTTTCTACAATTTTCAAACCTTCTATTTTTATTTTTCGATCCTCTTCCTCAAACCTATCATGCACAATTTCTTTTTCAGATTTTTGCTCCTCCAAAGGGATTTGATCATTGGTCACATCCATCACCACAACTTCTTCCTCTTTTTTAGGAGAGTCAAAAATTGTTGATAATGCTTGTGACTCCTCAGATAAATGTTTTGAAATTTGCTCAAGTGCTATTTTTATGTTCTCAAAACTTTTTCTGTTTTCTTCATCTATAAAATTAATTTCTTGAAGTTTACCAAAAAAAAAAATTAATTTCTTGAACATTACTACTAACTTTTTGAGCTAATTTCTCTTGGTTAATTTCCCATGACTTTTTCTCCATAGGGGGAGGAATTGGCTCAACACGAGGGAATCTAAAATTATTTTTTCAATCTTTAGCATAATCCTCAGCGGCTTGAGCCAATCTCTCTAGAGCTATTTCCATTGGGGTTTTACTAGGAGGAGGAGGCTCCACATGAGAAAATTGAGAATAGTATCGTTCCTTTTTCATATCATTAATCTGTTGATTCATTATCTCTATATTTATTTCCCATTGGGCCTTCCTAGGAGTTATACTTTGTGCAACATAGTATGGAGGATAAGGATAGTATGGAATAATTCTATCACAATCTGAATCACTATTACAACTATAATTATACATGAGAAAGTACAAATTACACAAATAATTAAAAAAAGTACCGAAAAGAAATTAGAATCGAATTTCAATCCCCGGCAACGGCGCCAAAAACTTGTTGATGTCTAGCAAGAGTACTAGGTCGACAAGTAATACAGATAGTAAGTGAGTATCGTTCCACTCGGGGATTGCAAATTGTTTCTAATAACTTTTCACCAATTCGTAATTATTAATGCAACTTGTTATTGAATTTTAGAAGGAGAAGGAGAAATTAAATAAAAATAAATAAAAAGATTGAGGAGATAAGATAGTTAGAAAGCAATAGAAAAAGGTTAGGAACTTGGTTTCGTTGTATGATTCACTTATTTAACTATGAATTAGGTTTTCCTTCAAATCAAGAACAATTCCTAAATTAGTAGTTACTAGATCTCTCTTATGCAACTACCGTTTATTTTTCCGATAATTAATTCTTAATCTCTTAAGTAATTACATTACCGAATAAATAATTTATTAAGAACATGGAATTAATTAGTTGTATAATCATTCAATTATATCTCTATATTTTGAACTGATTATATCGTTGAATTGCATGGCCTATTCTAAATCCTAATTCTCATTAGTAACTTAGAAAATCCACAACATAAATTGCGCAGGTTTATGTGATAAAAACACAATCAACGCTTGATTTAAAAGAGGAAAACACTAAATCATAAATTAAAATAAGTTACACCATACAATTTACACCATGTTCCTAACAAGAGATTTTAGTTAGACATATAGAAATAAAGAAAACAGAAGCAAAGAGAAAACCTCATATCATAGACAATACAGGTTAACTCTCCAAGAGACCTTCAATCCTCACGCAGATCTCTCTTGTAGTGATGATCTCCAATCTGTGTGCCTTGCCTCCTTGCTCTCAATAGATGTTACTAACCTCTCTCTCTAATCCTAATTGAATTCTATGATCTCAAAACCTACTGAAAACTATTTACAAATCCTCTATTTAAAGAGTAAAACAAATCCTAAAATAAATATTAATTACATCTAGTAGATAAGGTCTATGTTTATCTTCTAATTTCTGACCAAATCTAAGATATGAAGCCAAATTAGCTTCTCTTCTTCTACTTTGTTCAGAATCTGGTCAAATTGGGCCTCCAACAGTACGCGCGCCCCAGGCGCATGCGACCTCGCGCCCCAGGCGCGCAGGGTCTGATGCTGAAATTTCTCCACACAGGCGAGCCTCAGGAGCCCACGGTCTCGCGCCCCAGGCGCGTGGGACCTACTCCGGCTCTGTTTTGCTCCGTTCTTTTTCCATTTGCAAGATCTTTTCGTCCTCTTTTCAGGTCCATAAATATTTTCTCCATTTGAGCTCCAAAAAGTACCTGAAACACTAGCAAACAGATCAAAACGTTCAAAGGACCCTAAACTACTAAAAATAATTAAAATCCACTAAAAAGTCCTAAATTTGCTAGAGAAACAAGCCAAATACATAGTAAAAGGGAGTCCAAATAATGCTCAAATCTATATATATTGGACCTAAATCACCTACCCTATATGTACCCTATAGGAGACCCATAATTAATGACCCTATCTAGAGTAGATTCCTAACCAATGCATGTCTTGCCTTTTTATCCATTCACTCTTCTCAACATTACCTCATTTAAACCTAGCTAAACCTACTTACACTCTATTAAACTAATACTCATAAACATAAAATAAAAATGCAAAGTTCCCACCCCATAATATATGACAAAACCGTGAGGGAGTATGAGAAGGTGAGGGAGACTTTTGATTTTTCCTGACCCCACCTTTTGATTCATGAACCCCATTCTAATACCCACTATAAATACCCCCCCCCCCCCCTTTAACCCATTCTTTCATTCATTTGGCAAACTTAGAAAAAAAATAGAGATAGAGAGAAAGAGAGAAGGAGCCGTGGGGAGGAGCTAAGGAGAGGAGGAAGGTTTTTTTGATTTTCTTCACCCATTTTCAATCTCCACTTAGGTAACCATTTCTAAACTTGATTTCCTTTCACTTCGTTCTTTTATTTTCGGTTTCTCTAGGCTTTTCATGGAAATTTTGTTGATTGAATCCAGATGAGTTCATGCATGTTAGTTTTTCATGTTCCTCTTTAATTTCCAAGCCCTAATGTATGAAGATTGAAGCTTAAAAATGAAAAATGGACATGCATGAGGGTTAGGGGTCCATACGGTTTTGTCCCTCTTTTTATCCATATGATTTTTTTTTATTTTGATGATTTGCTCTATGCATGAAATGAAGAAATAAGTGTTTGATTTTTGTTGATCTTGGAATGAATGTAATGTTGCAAAAATTTCTATTTTTCTTGATGTGTGTTTCAGCCAAAGTAAGGACACAAGGGAAAGAGGTTTTGTTCTTGATGCATGTTAATAAAATGCTCTTATTATTGTTTTACAATTTATTTGATGCATGCATGTTTAGATTTTGGGTTTTTATGAAAATGTTATTTGATAAAAAAAATTGAAATTGAAAATTTGTTTTCCTTATTTTGATGTTTGGACCGAATGGGACAAATAAAAAATAAATACTTGAACTTTGAACCTTGATTTGTGTTAATGTTATGAGTAATAAAGTGGATTTTTAAGATAAGAAGATATTTCTTTTATTTGTTTTAAAATAGAACCGAATATATATGTGTATGAATGGTGTTTTAAAGAAATTAATTTTCTTTGATGCATATTATAATTTGTTATGTGTTATTGTGTGTTTTGACTTTGGAGTGTGATTAGGATCTAATAGGGGTTGTTTGTTAAGGAATGATAAAGAAAATATTTATTTGATTATATGTTGAAATTCTAATTAATAGGTGGTTTCTTGTAGGAGGTTTTGTTAAATAATAGTTCTACTAGTTAGATTGCCCTGAAAATTCAATATGTTGATCTTGGTGCCATTTAAATGTGTTATGGAAAGTTTGGATTGAGTTGGACTTGTTTTAATAT
This sequence comes from Crotalaria pallida, assembly GCA_037953625.1. NCBI lineage: Eukaryota > Viridiplantae > Streptophyta > Magnoliopsida > Fabales > Fabaceae > Crotalaria > Crotalaria pallida. Next base: position 118,058,460 of record CM075654.1, read on the forward strand.
TTTAAATGAATTGTGTTTGTTAAGAGTTGTTTGTGGAAAATTAATGTTTTACGTGCAATGACTTTTAAATGACTTTAAGAGTTTTGATGAAAAATTCTTGCACAAGTCCAATGACTTTAAAACTGTGTCACTGTTTTAATTAGGTGAGTAGGAGGTCCTCTGAATTTTTGTATGAGTTTTAGAAGTGGTTTACTATTTTTACAAGAATTATCTTGGTGAAAACGATTTCGGGAAAACAAGTTTTTCTGGTAAAAGATGAACAGAGTTTCCAAACTTAAACTACTCTAAATGGCTTGAATTTTTATGGTATGACCATGCCTATGTCATGTGACTCTCTGTAAAATTTTAGGAGATTTGGAATTGTTTTAATATTTTTAACAAATCCAAACAGTGAGCAACTCAATTCTGTTTCTACAGAATTTGAGGGAAATTTAATTGAAAAAGATTGACTTAGACAGCTCCAAATAATCTGAAATTTTTATGAGATTATCTTTGATATGTGAGGAAGGTCTATACCGAATTTCATGCAATTCGGAGTTTATTTTCTATTTTTAATAATTATGTTTTAGCTTGCGATCAGCAACAGTCTTGTTTTGGTTTTAACCCTAAATCCGATGAAAAACTTATGTTGTGGATGTCCGAATGACTTTAAAATTTTATATGTTGAACTTGAATCTGTTTTAATGTTCTGAAAATTTTGAAACTGAAACCTTATGATTTGATATGATTTTAGATTTTATCTTTCGTGTTTTCTTCGTATTCGATTAAACACTCTTTTTGACACTTTTTGATGTGTATGAACTTTTGTGCATTTTCTATGCCTTGACTAAACCTTATGTGATGATTGTGATATCTTGGTGTGCTTAAATGAATATTATTTGAAGTTGTGTTTAGGTTATGTGAAAATAAATTCGTAAGTTAATTGTTTATAGTTGTGATTCGGTTTAGGAGTTTAGTTTTTAAAGTTAGGTTAATTTGTTATATATGATATATGTTAATTGATTTATTATGTGATGTATGCTCATTATTACTTGACTATGTGTATATTTTCCCTGGATTAATTGTATGTTAAAGAAAATGAAAGAAAATGAATTATTTAGTTAACCAAAGAGTTGTGTTTAACTATGTGTGTAGCTTGAAAATTAATTGATTTTGGATGACTTATGTTTGATTTAATTGGAAAATAATGAACTTGTTAGTTGCTGCCCTAATTCATTTCATGGTGTTAATAAGTTTGAAAAATAAATTGTTTAAGCGTTTATTTTATAGTAAAGTATTGTATGAACTAAAGCATGATTTTACGGTGATTTCGGATTTGAAAAAAGTGATTCTTGGACATATCTCATTTCCGTCCAGAATTGATTTAATTTGTTTTTCAATTTTAAAAAATGTGTTCAAGTGGTTTAAAGCTTGAGTTTTCAATGGTACTTGATTTAAGAAAAAGGTTGGATTGAAAAGTGAAGTTTTCGGTGTTTTCGGGCTTTAGGGAGCTGCTAACCAGCAAGGACCAGACACTAGGTCAATTAGATAATTTATTTTCTTGACTTATTTATGATGGTTTTGAAGTATTTAAAGTATAGTAAAAAGTTGGATTTGATTTGAGAAAGTAATGATGTTTTACGTTACCCGGCCGACAAGAAACGAAATGAGTTTTCGGACAAGTGTTTTGATAGTAAGTGTGATATTTATTTAGATAGATTTGTAATATTAGTGCATGTTGTTTAGTACAAGGAATTCCTAAGTCAGGAGGTCGGAGCAGCTGACGGTCGAAAGGACCCGCGACGATTTCGGACAACAATTTGCTGGATTAGAAGTGAGAGAGGGGCTTCCCTAAGACACCGTGGTATTTAGGTAAAATGTTAGGAAATTCCTAATCATATCAAAGATCGGAACTTAGTGGTCTCTGGGTTAGTAGTATAGTAGCAATTGATGCGTGTGTATGGCCACGTATACGAAGGAGACTAGGACCACGTATTGTTGTATGATGTTATTGATATGACTATGTCTTGATGATAATATGATTTGTCTTTACTTATTTATGTATGATGAATGTTTTATATGATGATGATTATGGATGATATTCTGAGAGGCGTCTATTACATCTTGATTAAAGAAAACTTTGTTAAGAGAATGATGTTAATTATGGAAAGGAATTATGATTAAGAGATGCAAGTATAAGCTTGTGAGAATGTAAAAGATTTCTGATAATGACAAGATTTGGTTATGATGGAAAGAGATTGATGATTTGGAAGTAATGAAAGTGGAAGTTCAAGGGAAGAAATGATTATGCGAATATGATTTGGAATCAATGACGTGTATGATTTGAGCTTGCCAGGTTGAGGAACTCTCTGATGTGCATGATTGATGTGACGTGCTTGCCAGGTTGAGGAACTCCCTGATGTACATGATCATTGTGATGTGCTTTCTAGATTAAGAATGATGTTGGCCACGTGAGTTTCATGCCGTGGTTTCGAGCCCTCGGTTGCGATGTTGATTAAGTGTTTGTTGAGGAAAAGTAATTATGTGAAAGACTTACTTAGAAGTCGAGGTTCACTGAAGGGATGGACAAGAGTGAATCAACCAAACCTTTAGGTGAATAAAACATTATTAAAACATTAAAAAGACATTGAATAATGCGGTGAGTTTAGTGTGAAGTAGTGGAGAGGAAGATACCCTGTTTATCTGAGGATACTCAGGTGAGCGATTGTGATAGGGGAGGGTGATGACGGTGATACGTCAAGAAACCTAGAATGCTTTTCTAGGCGGGACTAGTTCTACATGTGGTTGGGGCTGCAAGACCCGAGGAACCGTAGCAAGTCCTGCACCGCGAACTAGAAAAGTACTGTCACCCCTTGATCAATTTCGAAACGGAGAGGGAACCTGAACAAGGCGGGCTGTCGATTGGTATTAAGCCCCAATAATATTGATGAGAAATTATGAAATGATATGATGATGTGAAGTATATGATTATAATGATTTCTCGGCAGTTCGACCTGCGTGGTTAAGGTTCCTATACGTCCTATTTGCTTTCGTCTAGGCTCAAGAGGATTGAAGGAGATGTATGTGTTCTAACCAAGTCCACGATGACGTTTCTTATCCCCTGTCATCGATGGATGCGATCCGATAAAACTTAATAAGAAAAGTTTAAGAAGGTCGAACTTATAATTTATAAGTTTAAGAATAATAAAGATATTGATAATGAGAACGAAAACGGTCAAGTGATGAGAATACTTTGAATGATGCCAAAGAAAAGAGAATCGTAAGAATGAGAATTATGAATAAGTGGCCATGGTGATGATGATGATGATGATGATGATGATGAGGTGAATTATGTTATGTATTTTGATTGTTGATGTGTTATTGTTGTCTTTATGTCTTGATGTTTTGCCTATTGTAATTCCACCTCGTTGACGATGATTCGTTCGGGATGCTCACTCTCTTTGTCTTTCCATTTTTCCTGTGGACCTCGGTGATGTTGTTCACAGACGTCAGAGTAAATAGATTCTCTTATGGCGACTCTCCTAGTGGTGGTTTACGGAGCGAAGCTCGAGACGGGGCCTCGAAGGAGATGAAAGCTAAGTACTGTTCGAAGAGTTCATGCTGATGTCGAGGAGCAACCGAAATCAAAAGGAGATTAGTATATTAGGACATTTAGTATATGATGTCTAAGTATGTATGGTACCTTCTTGATATTACTAAGATAGTGTTGCTCTACCATGATGTAACTCGTTTTATCATGTGATATGCTTTGGAGATCTAACTACCCCGGATGAATTTGACGATAATAAATTATTTTATGGTATTGAAAGGAAGAAGTTTCAAAGCACGATGTCGGTAACATCTCGATTTGGAACTTAATGGATGACGTGTGACATGGCAGATAATTTTCGTGATGAAAATGATGAACCCAAATTGTTTTGTGAAAATAGCTCCATGTCCATGTCATCAATGAAAAAAAAAATTCTCAGATTTTTACTAAATAAAATATATTCAAGTTACTAAATCGAGGTGTTACAACAAGACTGTGTCGAGTTATTTTTAGGTTTTTTTATGGACATTCATAACACGAAGCTAAATTCATGCCGACATTTCTAACTACGTGTTACTAGACAATCAGAGCACTTTATTAGCTAGAGTGGAATTTAATTTCCCATGTATAACAAAAATGAGGAAGTAAAACAAGTGTACATTTCAAAAGAAGATTTTATGTGTGTCATTGAATGTATTTTATGCATGCTCCAAAGAGGAGTATGAGAACCAATTTATGATAGAAAAAGCTAAATGGAAAATGTTAAGGTTTGTGATGAAATAGAGCGTCTTCGATTATCAGAGAGTGACTCTTCAAGGGATCGTTGGTCTGAACTAGAAAGGCCGGAGGCAATAGGAACTTGTAAAAGCTATGAAAATATGAATAAGATTGTTGAAGAAGAACAATAAAAACATCACGGGCTTTGGTTCAAGGAGTACCTAACCTTGAAGAGGGGTTTTCGGAAGCTAATAAAGAGGATAGATGCAAAGTCGACGAAAGAGTATGAAGAGATGGAGAAAGCTAATAAAGAGGAAAAACCCTTTTTCAAGGTTAGCTACTCCTTGAACCAAAACATGTGGTGTTGTTGCTCTACTTCACCAGTCTTCTTCATATCCTATATAGCTTCTACAAGTTCATATCACCTCTTTTCTAGCTAAGAACCAACAATCCATTGAAGAGCCATCCAGAAATAATCAAAGGGGCTCCACTTTATCACAAACCTTAACAATCTAACATTTAGATTTTGGTATTATAAACTAGCTCTCGTACTCCATTTTAGAGCATGTTGTAAAATACATTCAATAACATAAATGTACTCCCGTGTTACTTCCTCTTTTTTTTCATACTTGGGAAATTCCACCCTAATAAAGTAGTGCCACGATATTCTAGTAACACGCAGTAAGCACTGTCAAACCAGATCTGGCTTTGTGTTCTAAATATCCATAAAGAAACCCAAAAAATGCTCAACATTGTCCTTGTCAAACCCTTTAATCATTCCATGCAACTCTCCTACTAGTCGCTTGTAGTGGGAAGCTTGTGTGTAAGAGGAGACAAATCGGTCCATGACCATAAGCTCGTTTGTGGCCATTATGTTCCCATTAGTAGGTTCGGAAGTTCGGAAGTTGCTTTCGAATCCAGAACTCCTCGCCTGCCTTCTATTTGGGTCTGAATGGTGAGCCTACCTATCTTGAGGTTACAACAGATCATGTAGTTCCTACTACCAAAGATGGTTGCGCACACACTTCCCTCATGCCTCTCAAGGTTGAATTTTCTGAGAGAATGACTTTGGAAAATGATGCGCATGATGTAGTTGACAATTGTACACTTATCAAGAACCTTGTTTTATTGTGAAACGTGCAACTGCTATTATGAATGAGGGTTGTAACCCTAGTAGTTTGGAAACATTTCGAGTAAATCAAGATAATGGCTCTATTGGACCAAGCCCAAATGTTTTTGTGGATGTCCCTTTTGTTGAGGCTTACTACATGGGCTCTCTAAAAACCCATGTTGCTGAGTTAAATTCAAATGATGATTGAGAGTTTATTGTTGGAGATATTGGGGCTTGACACATCAAAAGTTGTTGTTAGTATTTTCACATATAGTGGGTTAAATTTAATTCATGAAAATTCTACTTTTGCAACCTCTAGATTTTAAAAGATAAGAATGGGCAAATAAAGTAAGTCAAAGAGAAGTAAGCATGTAATTGATTCATATTGTTCTCAAAAAAATGGCATATTCAATTCTAACAAGAACAAAGGAGGCTAAAAAGGTTGCAAAGATTATAATGTTAAAGATGTTCCTATCGTTGATGCTGAATTAGAAGACGATGATATCCAAAAGAGAATCACTCAAAACAATAAAGATTTCAATGTAATTGTTCATAAATCTTTGCATCGACAGGCAATGGAAATATTTAAATGTGGGAAATCTTGAGACCTAAAAGATAGGGGCAACCAAGAGGAGATGATCAAAGGGTTTGAATTGCAACTTCATCGTTGTTTTCTTCTCTCCTTTGTGTCTCATGTTTTTTATTGGTTCTTTTTTTTTAATCGATTTTGAAAGAGGTGGTCTCTTTCCTTGTTGGGTGGATTTCAGTGGGTAGCCTTGTTGGTTGGTTTTTCTTGGTGGGCTTCTCTCTTTCTGATTTTTCTATTTGTTCTTTTTTTTGGTAATTTTATCCTCTTCTATGGATTTGATGTATGTTCTTCTTGCAAATGTTGTTCTCAAGATCTTTTTTATCCTTTAATAACAAAAAATTATTTTGATTTTAAAAAAGTACATGAACATACAGTATTATTGGTTTTTCACAATTATCATAAGTGTAACACCCTGATTTAGTAACTTGAATTTCTTTATATTTAATAAAAAAATCTGGAAATTTTTTTTCATTGGTGACATGAGCATGAATTTATCTTGTAAAACATTTCGTTTTCAAATACATATCCATTATTGAATAAATCATTCATGTTCCACATCACACGTCAAGTCCCAAATCGAGATGTCACCAACACCGCACTTTGAAACCCAACTTATCATAATCATAAATCATCAAGATATTATTTCATATATCAAGTTTGAAAACATTATTATCAATACGGGGTAACATGATATCCGAGCAAAGTTATCAGAGTCTACCTGATCATAACAAAATTAAAGATGGCTAATGGCTCTCATTGTTGAAAATTGTTGTCGGCACCCCCTCTGGAGATGATCCTTTACTCATGTCTTTCCTCGTCTGCAGATCCACCATCTAATTGGTCGATGAAGGACCAATATAAATATACAACCAAGAGACAAAGAGAGAGTCAGCTTTTCCGGGCGGATAAGCCGACTGTGTGGAATTACAGTGGACAATATATCAAGATATAACAAATAAATAACAACACATCACGCGTACATTCATACTTCATCATTCCCATTTATCATTTCCAATATTACCACTTATCGTTATCATCTCTTTTATCTCAACTCATTTCTTCACCTAATTAAGGACCTCAACATCATCACAAATATTTCTTCCTTGGCCTTATTCATAGTATTCTCATTCTCATCATCAATTCCCTTATCATTCTCAGCTCATAATTCATAAGACTTTTCAATGTTCTCAAACTTTTCTTATTAAGTTTTATTTGATCGCATCCATCGATGACAGAGGAGAGGAAGTTGTCATCGTGGATTTGATTAACACACATATATCTCCTCCAATCCTCCCGAGCCTAAGCGGAAGCAAACGGTACGTACAGGAACCTTAACCCATACAGGTCGAACAGCCGAGAAACACAACATGTGCTACAACCCACTCGGGTCAGCTATAATTTACATATTGCACCCACGCGGGTCAGTTGTAATTTATTCTTTTTCCTGCGATATCGCAGGGCCCAACAACCAATCGGTCTGCCTGCCTCATTCAGGTTCCCTCTCACCGTTTCGAAGTTGATCAAGGGGGCGATAGTACTTTTCTAGTTCCGGTGCAGAACACGATACGATTCCCTGGGCCTTAAGTCCCGATCACATATAGACTAGTTCCGCCTAGAAAAGTACTCTAGGTTACTTGACGAGTCACCGTCATCACCCTCCCCTATCACAATCGTTCACCTATGTATCCACAGATAAACAGGGTATCTTCCTCTCCACTACTTCACGCTCAACTCACCGCATTATTTTATGTCTTTTAATGTCTTATTAAAATTTTATTAATCCTATGGTTTGGACGAGTCACTCTTGTTCATCCCTTCGGTGATCATCAACCTCTAATGAACAATCTTTCACAACCACCCTTTTTTTTTCATAAACACTTGCTTACAAAACCAGAGGCTCGAAACCATGGGGTACAACTCACGTGGCCAGCACAAGCTCAACCTGGAAAGCACAAGAGTTCATCTTGGTGCACATCAGGAAGATTCACTTTCTCATTCCATAATATCCACAACAATTCATCACTTCTAAAAATGCTTTCCTGTACAATTCCACTTTAATTCACTACTTTTCTTTAATTAATTTCCTCTAATTCTTGCCATCAATCCATCACATATACTTTCACTTTCGTTAACTCAAAACCATCAATCATTATGTCTCGCCATAAACAAAACCTTTTATTTTTCATCGGGTACATTTCAATATTTTCATTAGCATCATTATTTCATAACACAAGCAACATCTTGCATAGCATGATTTCTTTTGATTTTTAAATAAAAGTTCAGCAGGCATATAAAATCATATCATACCATTTCATCATTACCATATTGACAACATCAAGTATTCATCATGCAATATTAAAAAAAAGGGAAGTCTTAGTCCTGCGTATGAGTGGCCATACACACATCCAATTGCCACCATATGACTAACTCACAAACCCCTACATTCCGGCTTTTGAGATGGCCAGGAACATCTTAACACATTACCTACATACCATGGTGTCTTAGGAAAGCTGCTCTCTCACCTCAAATGCCGATAGAAACCAAAGAGCCTTTACGGGTGCGGTCCTCCGACACGCGTCCACAACTGACACCTTCTACATCCTCAATACAAACATTATATATTAATACCATAATTCAAATCAAGCATCAAGTCCCTAATTCAAAATCATGCTTTGAAAACTCATATTAAAGTCCTCCGGGTAAAAATCAAACACAATTCTTTTTCTCAATTTATTCCACAGTAACGCAATTACTTAAACACATCAAAACACTTTGAAAACTATTAACTAGTACAATTTAAACAAAATGGTTAGCTGCTGGTCCGTCTTGGACAGCAACTCCCTAACGTCCGAAAACACCGTAAAACTTAACTTTTTCAATCCAACTTTTTCCTAAATCGAATACCACTTAAAACTCAACTTTAAATCACTTGAACACATTTTTAAAATCGAAGACAAGTTAAATACACATATGGACAACAAAGGTTTAAGTCCATACGTCACTTTTTAGAAAATCCGAAAACACCGTAAAAGTACATTTTACTTCATAGAGCACTTTAGCATAAACCAATACTTAAACACTTTATTTTCCAAACATTAGCACCAAAAATAAAGCTTGGAAAGCCACTAAAAATACCCAATATTTTCAATTAAGTTAAGCCAAACCAACTCAAAATCAAATAATTTCTCAAATGCTAGTTACGTAATTAAACACTTTCCAAACATTGCTTAAACACTTAAATGATAAACAATATTTTATCACATCAAATCATATAACCAAACAACATATGTTCATTCATGTATTTTTAATTAAATTAAGCAAGTGAGTATGTAAACAATTAATCATCCAAGCAACACTTAGAATAAAATCAACTTGGACCTAAATCAAATACTTAACCAAAAAATACATATCAAATAACTAACTCTTCAATTTTATTTTTTGCATAGGCTAACACACTTCAAATAACAGTTAACATTTTACAAAACAAATTCCTCCCCTCTTGGACATGTAAAAACCGAATCATGCATCAAAAGGAACCAAGATCAATTTATTTTTCTAACACTTCCTAGAAGTACTTAACCACACCATTTCCATCATAAAATCAATTAACTAATTCGGAATCAAACATATAACACATAATCAATTCAAAAACAATTTAGTCTTCATGTTTCTATACTTAAACAATTAGCACAAAATCAAATAAACAAATCATTTCAAATCCCTAAACTCATCCTAACCAAGTCTCACACACATTTAGTTCAAACAATTCAATTTGCATGTAACACTTAAAACAAAGAAATTCAAATTTCCCATTTAATCAAAACTGAACCGTATAGGCAAATGAAATCAAGGCAAAGATCAATTTCCTTAATTCTTTCTTCATGAAACCGAAGCATGTATTATGACTTACAATTAATCCCAACTCTATCTTGCATGTATTAATCTACTTAAAACAAAGAATGTTAATAGGTATGCAACTTAGGACAACCAATTTGCATGACCATATGTTCATATGAGTAAAGACCAACTCAAGAAACTAAATCAATTAGGGTGCACATACACACGCCTTGACCTTAAACCCATTTAAATCATATAACATGTAAACTTACTTTAAAAGTATATGCCAACTTCCTTCACTCATTTGATCACATTCAAATATCATAATCACAGTCTAAAGTCCAGCCAAGGTCATAGAGAGGTGTACAAGGCATCAAACACATCAAAATGTCAGATAGAGCATTAGGTCGGGTACGGGAAAAACAAAGAAAAAAATTCCAAATCCATATCAAATCAATAAGTTTCGGTCTCAAATTTTGTAATACACTGAAATATATGTTAAAGTCCATTTCATAAAATCTTCAAGACATTCCAACACTTAGAACATAAGTTTTCACTCAGTTTTGCCATGAAAACCAAATTTGTTTCAATCTGAGGCAAACATGCAATTCTTAAAATTAGTAAACTAACTCCAATTCACACAAAATTTGGTACAGAACATCTCCACACGTCCAAGATCATCTCATAAAAATTTCAGATTATTCGAAGTTGTCTAAGTTACACTTTTTCAATTAAATTCCTCTCTTAGTCTGAAAATTTTGAACTGGTTTCCTCACTGTTTTTAATAAAAATACCAAATCAACTCCAAACAACCTCAAAATTTACAGAGGGTCTCCTTACATATGTAGAGTCTTACCACAAAAATTTCAAGTCCATTGAAGCAGTATAAGCTTGAAATTTCAGCTCACATCCAATCCAAAAACCCGTTTTTTCCGAAACCGATCCCGTAAAAACAATTCTTATAAAAATAGTAATCTAACTCTAAAAATTGTACAAAAATTCAGAGACGATCAATTTAACCCACTTAAAATAGTGTCTAAGTTTCAAGGTCATCGAACATATGAAAGTGCCTTTTTTCTAGGCCTCTTGTCACCAAATTCATTAACTTCCAAAATCAACACCAACAAACCAAAATTCAGTAAAAATACCAAAACAATTCTAAATCAAACCAAAATTTCCAGAAAACATCCTCATAATACTAAGAGAATCATACTTAATTTTCAAAGCAATCCAATTAGTGGAAATACTTCTTACCAAAACCTCCTACAAGCTAAAATTACTAACCTTCACAATTTGTTCTCAACAAACCAAAAATCGTTTCCTCACTCATGCACTAAAAACCGAATATCATCATCACTAAGAACACTAGTTCAAATCAATTTATTTATTCTTTCTTAAAGAAACCAAAAATAGGACAAGAAAATGACTAAGGTATATCAATAATCAATATGCATAGAGCACCAAATTGGATTTTTGCAAAGCAATTCAACAAATCAACATGCACAAAAGGATAACCACAAAAATTGATTTCTTTTCTTAAAGTACACACCTATACCTAACCAAATCAAAGGAACAAAAATTTATTTGTGCAAGATACTCATGAAAACCGAAACATGCATGCTTTGGCCGAAATCTTCATGCACCAAAGATCAAAAATCATTTCCCTATGTTCTTGCTTTGGCCGAAATCTTCATAAACAAAGAATGAAAATTTTGCAAAATAAAACCAACACAACAACATACATCTCATTAACCCACCTTCATATATTCATATCAAACATAAACTAAATCACTAAAATAAAACAAAATCATTTGGGGCAAAAATAAAGGTAAAATCGTGGGGACCTTAGACATACATGCATGTCCCTTTTTCAATTTTTAAACTCAAATCCATGCTTGAAAACAACTAAAAATCCAAGAGCAACCTTAAAAATCAACATGCATTAACATATCTTAACTAAAAATCGAATCTCAAAGAAAAGTATATGAAAACCGAAAATAAATCAAAGAATAAAGATCAAAGACAAGGAAATTACCTAGATCAAGTACAAAGAAGTGAAAATGAACTCAAATCTTCTTTCTCCCTCCCATGGTGCTCACAGGTTCCTCTTCAAAATGGGGGTAGGGTTTTGTTTCTTTGATTGCTTATGGGTTCAAGGGTGTTTATATGTGTATATGTATGTGTAGAAATAAAAAGAAATGGAAGAGAAATTGGTTTTGGGTGGAGACACACTCCCTCCCATGGGCTACGGCTCATTCTTCTTCTTCTCACCCCCTTCTCTAATTTTTCTAAGTTGCAAAATGACCATAACATGATATGAATGAGTGGTTAAGGGGGTATTTATAGTTGGGTGTTAGAATGGGGTGTAGGACATAAAAAGTGGGATAGACAAAAATTAAAAGCTATGGCTTCCTTAATACTCTTCCTCCTCCTCACGGTTTTTGCTTTATTGTTATGGGGTGGGACTTTGCATTTTACTTCTTTGTTTATGAGTAGTAATTAAATTGTAGGTAGGTTCAGGTGAGGTAATATTGGGTAGGATGCATAAACAAAGTAGAGACATGCATTGGTTAAGAATCTCATTAGATAGGGTCATTGATTTCATGTCCCTTGTAGGAAACATATAGGGTGGCTACACTTTAATTAGAGTGAGTTGTATTTAATTGGGTTATCTTAGGATCTTGTGTACTAATAAATGGATGTCTAACAATTCAAAATTCGAAATGTATAAAATAAATATTCAAACTATGTAACACTAACACAATTGAAAATAACATTTTTTCCAATACAGTAAACAACATTTAAAAATATATTTCCAATTCCTTTAAATAATTAAAGCACGATAATCTCCCCAAAACAATGAAAATTTCGTGGACTGCAAAATAATTTCCAAACTGTACAGATATAAATCCTACATTTTAATACGATCGGTTTGACTATAAATTGGTCTGATTCTGATTTACCAGTCAAAAGTTATGAATTTTTGAAGTTAAACAATTCTTTTAAATCAACAAATAATAATTCCTCCAAAACACAAAACTAAAATAATTATCATTATAAAAATAAATTCTAAATAATTATTTTCACTCATAAATATAAAACAAATAATATAACTATATTAATTCGAAAAAAACTGCGCAATCAAAATTTCTCAGAAAAATTTATTAAAATATGCAAATTTTGCGGGTATTACAATAAGATCCTCAATGGCCAATTGACCATTGAATGTTATTAGTTATTATCGTATGAGTAACCAATTAAAACATCAAACAAAACTGCTAAACACTTCAACCCGAAAATCAATTCAACTACTCATATAAATATTGACTTTTGAACAAAATTACTCGCAACTAACCGGAAATGTGATGAGCCGAGTTGGTCACAGCTTCAACTTTCTCCCTTGTTATCGTGGTGTAGCTCCTCGGCCTGTGCTCCTTCTCTTGATCTTGTATATGAATAGAGGCTGCAAACACAAATAGCTATAGCATAAAAATACAAGAAAAATGTATTATAAGTGTAATTAACTAAAATTTCAAGAAATTAGTCTTACTTACTACATTAAAGATATGGTAGTAATGAATCCTTGGTAGTAAATAGTGTCGCGAATGCGCGCTATCGCGTCGGAGCGGAGCCAATCGGCACCTCACTGCGATGTTGTATGATGTAGCAGAGCAGAAGGTGATCGTAGTTGAAGTAGCAAAAATCGTACCAAAATCTCGTCCAAATTACGATTGTAGCGACTGCTCCAGAGATTTAAGTCCAGAAAATCCTCAGATTTCATTGTTCTACAGGTTCCAGAAATCGGGTTGTGACACCGACATGACCCAGGAAGAGAAGGTGGAGAGATTAAGGACGATAAAAATTAGGATTTAGTGAGGGTTGTAGAATTTGGGGAGAAGCAGATTGTGGGATTATTAAACTTTAATTTTGCGGCTCAATTTGGAGAGGGTACCACGGGTTCTCTTTCGCGGCTGCTGTTTTATTAGTAGGAAGGTGGGATTTTTAGAATTAGAGTTGTTTGGGTTGGGCTATTGAGCATTGGGTTTTATAACTAAAAAGAAAATTCCACTAGTTCTCAAACCCCCTTTTTTAGACCCCAAACCCCAAAAAAAATTTAATTCCAAAAATATCCTTCTTCTTCCTCAACCCTCTTTCTCATCTTTATTTTTCTACTGCAAGTCTGCAACCACCATCAACCACCAACGCTAGCTCCCTTCTCTTCATCGCCACCCCTTCCACCTTCCGTTGTCGTGCTTCCTCCGCCGCCGACCTCACCCCTTCCTTTCCACGCTTTTTCAGCCGCGCCAGCGGTGGCTTACTCCACCGCCGCCAGAGGCGGAACCCAGCGGTGGCTTCCTCCTTCTTCCTCAACCAACCACCCTCCTTCGTCCTCAACCAGCCGCCACGACTCGACCTCCCTCCTTCCTCTATTCGAATAGCGATATCAGTGCCGCCACCGCCAACCCCTCATCTTCCCCATCGTGACCCACCCTGCGACAGCCCTAGCGACACCCACAACTCACAATAACTTCTATCGCCGCTACAAACGCCTCCCCCACGAGCCAGCAACCCACCTCTGCAACAGCCCCTGTCCCTCTTCGCCCTTCTCTTTACTGCATCTTCCGCCATTGCCAACCCACCCTCCGGCCGCCACTGGTTCTCCTTCCCCCAACCCCTCCGTGTCACGCCAAACCTCACCCCTGCAACCCCAGGAACAAAACCTACCCTGTAGACGGAGGCCCATTGAGGTTTCTTCTTGGAGCAATGTAATCCATGCAGATCTTGTTGCCCGGTGGTTATGGGGTTTGGGGGTGGTGGAGGACAAGGAAGAAGATGAAGGTGGGTATGGGGTTTGGGATTTAGAGGAAAAAAAAGAAAAGAAAAGGGTATTTTAGTTATTTTGTATTTAAAATGGGAGTTGGGACTAAAAAGTGGGGGTTGAGGACTAACACTCTAATTATAATCAAGTACTGGTCCCCAAACCCAACAAATTAGCCCCAGTCCCCATTTTAAAAACGAAAAAAAAAATGTCCAGTTTCCTTATTTTCCCTCAAAACCCCAAACTTATTCAAATTTCAACTCCAAACCCCAAAACCCACACCCCTCCACTTTCCAATACAAGTTGTAGAGTAATACGTTAGATTGGCCTTTAACCTTGTGAACATCGATCAAATTAATTCCTAAAATTATCGAAATTTCAAATTAGTTCCTGAGATAAAAATACGTCAATCATATTAGTCATTTTATATAACTTAGTACATATCACAAATGTATGTGTATGTAAGGTTGCTTTGACGTAGCTTTTAATTAGCAGTTTAATGAAATTCATAAAAATTCTTTTTTACTTCATATTTTCATTAAAAACCCAATTCATTCAAATAGCATTGAGCTCGCTCTCATTGAGAGAAATTATTTTGTCACCCCATTTATGTATAATGCCACCCCAATACTATAAAGTATCGCAATTTTACTTTTTTATAAAAATGTTTATTTATTTCATTTCCTTTCTTCTTAGGGTGTTTCTACTATGCACCGGTTTTTGTGCTTCGGCCTCTTTTTTTTTAATAAATCTAATATATTAAAAAAAATATGTTTTGTATTTTTTGTGTTCTTTTTATGTGCATGTTTTTGTTATTTGAATTTGAATTTTTTGTATTATCTGCTCTGATATAGGCAAAACAGTTATATTGAGTAAATTTGCATTGAAGACTGACATATTTTAATAAATCTACATTAAAAATCTGTATTAAAAATATTCTGAGTAAATCTGCATAAAAAAAATAAATAAACCTACATACTCGGAGCATTATCTTACAATAATCAAAAATGGGCATTTTAGACGTGCCCGGAGCATCTTACAACAATTTTCAATAAGGATTAAAAGTGGGCATTTTAGACAAAGTACATATAAAACTTACAATAATCAACACTTTTTTAATGCTCAAACCTAAAAGGTCAAACAAAGTGGAATGAAGAGAGTATCATATTACCTTTACATAATTTAAATTAGCTGATTTATCAAACATCCATTAATTCAACAAAAAATTATTATTTAATCATGCAAAAAAAATTTTTTTGGTTGCCCACCCGCTTCCCTAAGTACATCCGGGTCCGACCCAGGTCGCGTGCCTGGCTATGACAGGTGAGTCTCCCAACATGAATTTTCTGCATTCACAGAGACTCGAACTCGAGATCTTGCTTAAGCGAGACCGAGTCGCTTACCACTCGTTCCAGCCCATGTTACGAGAAGCAATATCAAAAAAAAAAAAAAAAAAAAAAAAATCCTCTAAAAAATAGAAACACCGTCATTTATTAGATTCTCCACCCCGTAGCCGTTAAGCAAGTCACGTTTCCATTGACCGAAACGCTCCTCAATTGAAAAACACAATAACTTCATAATCAAGTCCAACCAAGGGACAAACGTGTAAATTCACTAAAATCCGACCGTTGCAAAATATTTCAAAAACCCAACAACATCAACACCCGTTTATTTATTATAGTAACGCTTCTGTCTTTCGTCACTGTTCCTCTGTTTCTCTCTGTTTCTTTCTTTCTATCTTTCTCACACACACTCTGCTTCTCACTTTCTATTCATGGCTGAAACCGATCACCACCAAAACACAACAAGAACATCGATAATGGAGTGGAAACAGATGCACCCTCTTCACCAAATCGCAGAAACCCCCACTCACAAGCTTCTCCTGAAGCAATGGCTCAAGGAACAAGAACTCATCCATGGAAGAATCGCATTGAAGGAAACACAAATCGACTCGGTTCGAAAGGAGATAACTTTGCTCTACATCTTCTTCTTCCTCTTCCACTCCACCACCCTCATGCTCCTCTTCAACAACACTTCTTCCTCTTCACACTCTTCATCATATTCTTCTTCATGTCACAGGTCGTGGGTCCCATCTTTATGTTCTTTGATTTTCTCACTTGTGATCATTTGGGCTGTGAGGTATAAGAGCGATGTGGAGAAGCACATGGAGAAGATGCTGAAGAGGGAGAAGGAGGATAAAGGGTTGTTGGGAAAGTGCGTGGAGGAGTTGAAGAAGAAAGGGTTGGAGTTTGATTTGTTGAAGGAGGTTGATGCTTTGAGAAGGGCAAAGAGTTTGAGGGTTGTTGAAGGGAAAGAAAATGGTGTAAGGAAATGGTCTTCAAGGGACTTTGTTTCTTTGTTCTTCTTCACTATGGCTTGTTTGTCTCTTGCTCTTACTAGGGTTATTTTGTGTAGTTAAGTTAGATTTTGGTTTTAGATTCTTTGATGATGTTCAAATGGGTTCTTATTTATTTGCTTAAATTGGATTAAGATTTTGGTTTCATTGATGTTATTGAAAGGGGGGTGGAGGTGCAGAATGTACTATTCTGCTTTTTTTTTGGTGTAATTTGAAAATACCAAGTTGAACTCATGGAATAAAAAATTATAATTAATTTTCTTTTTTCCATTTGAGAATGGTTGTTCAAGATTTGATCTTTTGTATTTAGTGAATCTGTATTTTGTTTTTCTATTATGTACAAAGTATTTCAAATATTTTGCACAAGATATGGATTGAATTATAATTGGAACTAGTATATGGAATATGGATCCTTGATATATGAATGAGTTATTTTAGTTTTTGAACCTTGAAAGTACCGAGTTTTGGTTTTAATTTTTATAAAATTTTTGAAAGTTTAAATTTTTTTGTTCTGGTTGTTGCTGTTAGGGATTCATCATTAAACGTGGTTAACGGATTGTCACGTCAATGTGTCATATGTCTTTTTTTAAATAAAAAATTCTTGAAAAATAATCGAATTTTGGTTTTAATCTTTGTCAATTTTGATTAACAATGACTTTGAATATATTAAAAAAAATGACTTAATTGAATATCTTATTGTTGGGTGCAGTGTCAGATTAACTTTCAATTGTTGGTGCTAGTACATCGATCCTTTACGTGAAAATATCGGTTTTTTTTTTAAATTTAAGTGGGGTAATTTAACAAATAATTTACAAAAAAGAAAAGTTTTGAAATTGTTTTGCCCCATGCGTTGTAAATGGGATAATTTTGAAACTATTTATAAAATAGGGAACAGTCAAAACTTAAAATAAATGATTAGCTGTCTCATGTTTTATAAATAGTTTCAAAACTACCACTTTTCGTAAATTGTTTATAAAAGTGTTCCACTTAAGTTAAAAAACCTAAAAATATCGGTTTCTATTTTTATTTCGTTTATGTCCATTTTTCGTAAATTGTTTGGAAAATGTGTTTCCTTGATACACGTTTAAAAATCTCATTATCATAAAGAGTACTTTCAATTTTCAAGGTTAAAATTTTAGATTTAATTACATTTTTATCCATTATCTCGAAGTGTAATCCTCATGGTTACGTATCAAGTTTTAAAGCTGAAAGTTGGAAGTCCTAGGTTCAATTAAGATTATGGACTTAATCATTTTTTTTACTTAGTTTGGTCCTCTAATTTATTATTTATTTTCAAAAAATTCAATTTAAAACTTTCGTCATAGTATTATTAGTTTTATCAAAATATTTACATCTATTACGGAAAACTGGAAAATGTTGCTGGAAAAATTTCAGGTCATCATCACCCGATTAAGGCTATAAACAATGGCATTGCTTCCACAATGATGGAGCAAGCCGGCATGCGATGGTGGTTGATTGATATGGACTAAGATGATAATGTGATAGAGATGTATTGTAGTTGAAGCTCTATTGAAAGAACTGTATGAATATTTGCCAATCTCTATTGATGAAATGATAATAAATGTAAATATTTCATATAAAATTAACATTTTTATGTCAAAAGCACCTAATTGATTTTTTTGAATAAAAATAAAGGACAAAAGTATTTTAAAAAATTAAGAATCAAAGTGAATCTTAAAAATAAGATAACTGTCACTTTGGTCTTTGAATTTGCATCAGTATTCACTTTGGTCCCCATAATTAAAGAAATTGATTTTTTTAGTCTCTCAGTTTGTAAATTGTTTTTCACTTTAGTTCCACGATTATGTCAATATTTATGTCCGTTAACAATAACATGACGCGGTGCATTAAATGACCAAAACAACGTGGTTTTGGCTTTAAACAATATATTAAAAATTAATGCAAAATAAATAAATAAAATCTTCGATTTAAGGCACAATCAACATCAATGGTTATCCCTCAATCACCTCCACAACCTAACAACGTAACCTTCAATTTAATCTTTCGACAAGCTCCCTCATTCCTTCCCCTTATTCCTTCTCCTACTCACACCCTCAACCCGAATCATCCTCAATCACTGAAGTCATTGTCAATTCCACTTATTCACTTCTATCACCATTGATCCTCCCTCTTCAGTCTCAACTTCATCGATTATGCTTTATCAAGTTCGTCCCTCGACACTATTGCCCAAAACAACCACATGCAATAGAATATGGTTGTCATCATTGTTGTTGCCATCTTTGGAAGATGGCCCGACGTAGCCATATAAGTGAATTCGTTTTCCTCTATGTCATGGTATTTTATGAGTTTGTTTTAGTTTTCTTAACTTGATTCGATTTATTTTAGAATCACCCTGCCTTCGTTCTTTGCCTTCCATTTATTCTAGGTTTATTTTGGTTTTCCTCTGTGTGTAGGTTTGTTCTAAGTTTGTTCGGGTTAGCTTGATTCGGTGTCGATTCGTCAAAGCTGATCCTCTTTGTCGTCACCCAAAATGACGTTGTTTTGACCTAAACAATGTTGTTTTAGTCATTTAACAGGTCATGTTAAGTTGTCGTTAGTAGACATAAACGACGACATAATTGATGCACTAAAGTGAATAACAATTTACAAATTGAGGAACCAAAGTGACAGTTTAATCAAAAATACAATTAAGCCAAAATTTTACTATGAAAATATAGAATTGTTCATTATTAAACCATCGTTGTCTTGTTTTCATGGATAGTTCGATTTCATGTAATAATTCTTCCAATTCAAAAATATTGTCATTATACTCTCTTTGGTCTATGTTATAAGGAAAAAATCAATTTCATATTTATCAAGGAAGTTAGTTAAGTGTATTTAATTTTCTCAAGTTGATATAAAATATACGTACTTTAGAAAAGTTGCATTGAGAATAAAATAAAAATTAAATGAGACAATCGCCTTTTTAAAATATTTTAGGAATTAAGTATTGTGATTAGAAAATTAATTATTTTTTCTTATATTTAAAACCAAGATATGTCTTTTTTCTTATACTTCTATTAGAAATAGGAGGATGATATACATGTTTTAAAAATAGTTAATTTTTTTTATTAGCAAAGAATTTTACTAACACAAAAACCAGGGTCAAAATAAGCATCGCTGTACACTTCAACCCCACCTTCTATGAAGGGTTTGAACAAGGTACTCAATCATGTGTTCAATAAAGACCGAAACCGACAAAGAACAATACAATCCACTTCACGAGAAAGTGAAGCAACCAAAACGGCACCAAACCCACAAACAACCCACCACCTGAAAAAACCAACCATGCAAAATTAAGATCTCTACCTCCTTAAAAACCTTGATAGAAAAAACCCAATGGGAAAATCCTAAATAAGGGAAAAAGAGTGTAGTAGATCCTTACAACAATAAGGACCAATAGCAAAATCAACCTACCCTATCAATACATTGTACCGGTGCCATACACCAATCAGAGTAAAATACTCAAACAAGAGAACCAAGACCAAGATTTAATCTTAATGACATCCACCCAACCCGGAATATCAACCTCATCATTATTGAAGATGACTGAATTTCTCTTGATCCAAATAGTCCAGCAGGTGCACATCCAAATCATACCTATAAAATTTTTGCTCTTCTTGGTCTTCCCTAAATCACAGTGATCCAGAAAGAAATCATGTAAGGAATTAGAACTCACTTTAACACAACCCAACCAACCATATATAAAACTTCAAATTACATCAGCTACAGGACAAGCAATAAATGATTGGAGGTGAAAAAGAAATTGTGATAAATTAATGTATAATTAGGAAAAATAATAAGTTTAATTGGACTTTTGGTCCCCAAATTTCATCAATTTGACAAATTTAGTCCTTATTCTTTTAATTTGGCGAATTCAGTTCCTCAATTTTCAATTCGTGATCAATTTCATCTTTCCGTTAAAATCAAGGTAACGGTGTTGACGTGGTCAACGCCAAGACACGTGTCAGCACCTGGTTGTTCTACATGGAATTTTATTTTAATTATTTAATTAAAAAAATTGAAATTTGATATAAAATAAGGCTTAACTGCACTTTTTGTCCCCCAATTTGAACAATTTGGCAAATTTAGTCCCGCTTCTATTACTTTTGGCCATTTTAATTAGTCCCCAAATTTTCTTGTTTGGAACAAAAACAAGAAAAAAATGTTAAATTAAAATCCCTTTATTTTTTTTAGAAAATTTAAAATAGGTTCTAAAAATTACGGGTGTAACAGTCCGGTCCGGTCCGGTCTTTAATGGACTTCAGGGACCGGACCGATTAAATTAAGGTGGTCCGATCCGATCCGGTCCGGTCCAGACGTTTTCCATATGCAAAGACTAAACCGGACCGTAATGGTCCGGACCGTTACGGTCCGGTCCGATCCGGTCTATTTAGACCATAATTGTTCAAGGTCCTTTTTTTTTTAAAATTGGGCCTCCAGGCCCGTTTTTCACTTAGAACCCTAGGGTTCCCTCTCCTTCCAGCAGGCAGAAGGCAGCAGGCGCAGGTAGCTTGGTTCGAAGGAAGCGACAGCGACGACAGATCGGAGGGAGGACGCGGATAGGAGTGAGAGAGGCGCAGATCGGAGCGTGGATCGGCGAGCGCGAGACGCGGATCGGAGCGGGAGAGACGCGAAAGAGAACGAAGGAGGCAGAGAACGAGCGGAGGCAGAGAGAACCGGAAGGAGAGAGAACCAGCGGAAAAGAGAACCGAAAGGAGAGAGAGTATCTTAGGAAAAGAAAGGAAGGGAAGGAAGGAAGGGAAAAGCAATGCCGTCCCTGAGGGAGGGCGGTCGTCCTGGGCCCAAAAAATTCAGGGGCCCATAATTTTTTTTATAGTATATTTATTTTTGAAAAAAAAATAATAGTTGCAAGTATTTTTTTATATCTTAACCATCAATGATTTTTAGCATAAAACTTCAATTTGTTTGTTCCATTTGATCACTTAATTTATAAATAAATGAAGTAATAAACTTTAGAGTTAATAGTCACATAGGTCCCCAAAAAATACATGTGGAATTAGTTAGGTCCCTGAAATACACTACAAAAATAAGCAATATTACCGACGACAATTACCGAGGGCCCCCGTGTCCGTCGGTAAAATTAGCGGTTTCCGAGAGAATAAGCCCTCGGTAATGATAAAAAATTTTCCCGCCTAATTAAAAAATTACCGAGGGTCATTCCGTCGGAAATGCCCTCGGAAATGTCAAAATAAATAAATAAATATTAAATTTTAATCAATAAAAGTTACCGAGGAACATTAGCCGTCGGTAAAATAAAAGACCCTCGGTATTACAGAGGGATTGTGGCCCTCGGTAACAATAAAGATCATTTTGGAATCAATCAGGTCCCCAAAGATTTGTGGAATCTCTTAAACCCCTTAAAGATCAATTTGACATCACGTTAGTCCCCCATGAGGGACCTAATGGAATCCTACGTGACACGTTAAATGCTTTGTTGGCTCAAATGTGGCACCTTCATAACATTCCAACATGGCATTAGGACCAACAAAGCATTTAATGTGCCACATAGGATTCCGTCAGGTCCCTCCTAATGAAATTGGATGGGGGGACTAACATGAAGCCAAAATGATCTTTGAAGGGTTCAAGAGATTCCACAAATCTTTCAAGAACCTAACTGATTTCATGGGTATCTTTCAGGGACTTATGTGACTATTAACTCTAAACTTTACTTTTTCAACCCCAACATAAAAAAAATTTATTACCTCTTTACTTGATAACCTTTTCTTTTATTTCAAATCTTATTTTTTAATAACTAGTTTTATTATTGATTGTTGTTATTATTTTAATTGATTATACGTATACATACTACATTTTTAATTATTATTATTATTTTTTTTAGAATTAGGGGGCCCAAATTATTTTTCGCCCTAGGGCCCAAAATATGTTAGGACCGGGCCTGGGGAAAAGGAAGGAGAGAGAGTAGCTTTTCTTTTTCTTCAAACTGAGTTTTTGAGAGAGTAACTCATAACTCATAGTAATCGCTGATATTACAAATTATAATATTAATATATCATCAAATTAAGAATCGATTTTTTTTTGGAATGGGCAAAACCAAATAAATTAAATTATGTGAGAATTAAATCAAGCAGGATTCAAAAAAAAAAGCAACGTTATATAATTTTCATGGTCTCACTCAATTCAACAAAAGGGAGAAGAAAAAGCAAGTGTTCCTTGCTTTTAGCATACTAGTACCTTTGTCCGGGTCCCGGTGTTTGTTTGGGTTTTGTTAATTGAAGAGTGAAAAAAATTAAGTGTATATTAAAAATTTGAGTGTGGTAACATGATATTACCAAAATTGTGTTCATAAAATTCCAAGTTTTATTAAAGATTCAAGTTCAAATTTTGAAAAATGCCCTTTCTCTTTTTCCAAGTCTTGTTTGCCCTATTCCCTATTCCCTTACGTCATTGCTTCACACTAACAGTCGTGTTTGTTTCAACAAACCTATTCCTGAATACTTTATCTTTAAAAATCTAAACTTTAAATCTTTTATTTTTTTTCTAAAATTGAAAATTGTAAAAAGAAACCATTACTCTGATTCCTCCGTTTCATATTTAAGGACCTTGGTATTGTTTGCTTTTGTTATTAGTTACTCTGATTACTTCACCCATTTTCAAAAATTAGTGTTTCAATGCTCATTTAATGTACTCAGTATTTTACAATGGCCAGTGTCGGCCCTGAGGGAGGGCGGCGAGGGCTGTCGCCCTGGGCCCAAAAAATTCAGGGGCCCATAATTTTTTTTTATAATATATTTATTTTTGAAAAAAAAAATAATAGTTGCAAGTATTTTTTTATCTCTTAACCATCAATGATTTTTAGCATAAACCTCAATTTGTTTGTTCCATTTGATCACTTAATTTATAAATAAATGAAGTAATAAACTTTAGAGTTAATAGTCACACAGGTCCCAAAAAATACATGTGGAATCAGTTAGGTCCCTAAAATACACTACAAAAATAAGCAATATTACCGACGACAATTACCGAGGGCCCCCGTGTCCGTCGGTAAAATTAGCGGTTTCCGAGAGAATAAGCCCTCGGTAACGATAAAAAATTTTCCCACCTAATTAAAAAATTACCGAGGGCCATTCCGTCGGAAATGCCTTCGGAAATGTCAAAATAAATAAATAAATATTAAATTTTAATCAATAAAAGTTACCGAGGAACATTAGCCGTTGGTAAAAATAAAAGACCCTCGGTATTACAGAGGGATTGTGGCCCTCGGTAACAATAAAGATCATTTTGGAATCAGTCAGGTCCCCAAAGATTTGTGGAATCTCTTAAACCCCTTAAAGATCAATTTGGCATCACATTAGTCCCCCATGAGGGACCTAATGGAATCCTACGTGACACGCTAAATGCTTTGTTAGCTCAAATGTGACACCTTCATAACATTCCAACATGGCATTGGGGCCAACAAAGCATTTAATGTGCCACATAGGATTCCGTCAGGTCCCTCCTAATGAAATTGGATGGGGGGACTAACATGAAGCCAAAATGATCTTTGAAGGGTTCAAGAGATTCCACAAATCTTTCAGGAACCTAACTGATTTCATGGGTATATTTCAGAGACTTACGTGACTATTAACTCTAAACTTTACTTTTTCAACCCCAACATAAAAAAAATTTATTACCTCTTTACTTGATAACCTTTTCTTTTATTTCAAATCTTATTTTTTAATAACTAGTTTTATTATTGATTGTTGTTATTGTTTTAATTGATTATACGTATACATACTACATTTTTAATTATTATTATTTTTTTAGAATTAGGGGCCCCAAATTATTTTTCGCCCTAGGACCCAAAATATGTTAGGACCGGGCCTGACAATGGCTTGCTGATCTTTTTTTTTTCTGATGTAATGAACCTTGTCCACATATCAATTTACGGACCTCAAATTTGTTAACATTTTTGTCTGCAGAATTTTAACTACCAGTTATGGCTTGTAGTAAAATTCGTAGTGGTGGAAGGGTGAGTTAATTGAATTGAACATGTATTATGTATTCTTTTATTTTATAAAAATGCAATTGTAGTTTCAATATAATATAATTTAAATATTTTTTTTGAAATAATATAATTTAAATATTGAATGAAAGTAATAGTTCAGATCATAGAGTTGTGGTAAGAAAAAGTGGTCTGATCATTAGAAATCATTCATACACAAAGCAAGACCACAAATCTAAGACCATTCATAGACATACAAATCTCATACCGTTAACATTTTGTATTCTTCTCTTTTACATACAAAGTTCTCCTGAATCAAAACTAATAAGCCCTTCAGGTCACTACTAATAGAGGCAACTAACTGATATCCATGATAATTAATCATTTCTTCCTGTCAGGACTTTGATGAACATACATGAAAGAATATATTTGCAGAAGAGCATTTAAGGATTAGGACGAAATAAAAGCTAATTAAGCATATACTTATTAAAGCAAAAAAAAAAAAAAACTACTTGCTATTATGTGAAAGTCCCTTCTCACCCAGCAAAATAAGATCAATATAGTATTTACAGTCATTGGAATATTCGGCAGGAAGTGAGTTAGATTAGCAATATCACATATTAAAAAAAAAATTGTAATATCACCCAAACATAACAAACTCTTGTCTCTCAAATGCTAATCAAGAGTAGTGTACATTGGATTCACCATAATGTCCATAACATTAAAACCAAGCATTAATTCCAATAAATTATAACTAAAATAACTAAGTAGTTTGATCCAATAAATGTATTATTCAAAAAGACACCACAGAGATTCAAAAAAACAGCAATAAAATCGAAATGGGTATAAATCAAAAAGACAGAAAATGAAGATTGCAATATAAAAAATGCAACCTTTTTAGTTTGAGCAACATCTTTGAACCCTTCTACTCTGCCTTCTTCTTTATCCTCTTTGTGTTAGATTATTTTAATAAGACTTAATTATGACAGAAGTTCCTAAAGTTTGGGGTACTTTTGTCAGATACTCTTATTCTTATTTTTTCAATGTCTAACTCCCCGAAGTTACTTCTGGGTTTGTCATATATATACCCATACTATCAATTTTGACCAATTTTGCTAACACGTAACATCGGAATCTTGGTCAGACGCACGAGGTTGGTCATGTGGTGCCGCGTGATGTCACATGGGCGAAGACGACCTTTCTCTTCAATCCTTTCTTTTTCTTTTTTTTATTTAACTAAACATATAAGAATATTAAGTTTTTTTAATTTAAATAAAAAAAGGATTTTCGCCCATGGGGCACCACGTGTCTAACCTCCTGCGTCTGACTAGGATTCCGAAATTACATGTCAGCAAAATTGGCCAGAATTGATAGTAGGGGTATATGACAAACCCAGAAGTAACTTCGGGGAGTCAGACGTTGAAAAAATAAGAATAAGGGTATCTGACAAAAGTATCCCAAACATCAGGGACCTGTGACATAATTAAGCCTTTTAATAATCTATAGTGGCTCATGTAACTTAAAGATTGATTCTTATTAAAGAGGGTTCAATGTGATGATGGTTAACCTTATTAAAGTCATTTAAAATCAATTGGGTCTTTTATAATTTAAAAGTCTCTCTCCTCTGCCTTTAAAAAGAGAAATAATTGTCAAACCACATGACTGTTAGACGAAAGGACGGAACTGTTCCGGAATACTCAGTATCAGTTCAGAAGGAAGAAAAAAAAGAAGGGTTAAGTGGTTATGTCATATAACAGTAAGAAATAGTTCTCCAATCATCAGAGAAATCATAAGGGAAAAGGTACAGAGGAGAGAACTGATCAAGAAACACAAAGGCAAATACTCAAGAGATACAAGAGGAATTTCAAGCAATGGATCCGGGTAAGTAGGAATTTCAAGCAATGGATCCGGGTAAGTTTCTTTTCATTGTAATATTCAATTATAGCAAACAAATTATGTGAAAATCATAAATTCAAGATCCTTAATTTTCTTACAATTGGTATCAGAGTCAGGTTCTGAATTTTGTGATTCTCCATGATCACATTTTCTCAATTTTATGTGAACCCCTAATAATGAAATTGTTTCCGCTGCAACTGAATGCTTCATCGGGTTGATATATTGTGATTAATACATTGCATGAAATATGTTCGGTTGAATTGGTATATATTGCATGAAAGATATTGTGTGCGTTGTGTATTGTTTTCGCGCATCCATATATGCCCATGCTTATATATATTATGGACTACTGCATGTGCATTACTGTTATTAACGAAATGCAATTGGTTTTATGTAACCCACTTTTCACTTAACTATTGCATTGTTTTTATTTTATATCAAGCATTGAACTTTCATCATAATTTTATATATCATGATGGGATCTTTTATGTATGTACGGGTGATGCTATGTATATATATTTAATTATATATGTATTTATGGATTTTATTTTGGAATTATATTATGGGATAGATTTCTTAATCACCAAAGTGATGAGTCTAAGAATTTTAATTCCAAAATTGTACGATTGTTCCAATTATCCATGAGTATGATGCTATATAAAAGTAAATTTATGGATTAAATTAAATTTATTATTATAAGGTCTCCATGTGTTGCCCAAAGGTGTACCATTGCTTATAATTAATAATATTACAGAATTATTTGACATACTTGGAAAATATGTTTGTATATCCAAATATAACTTGCATGTTCATTTAAACGGGACTAATTGTCTATTTAAGTATGTTGGTGTTAGCATCATTATTGTTAGAAATTATAGATTTAGGTGTAACCCAAAGGTGAACTTAAATACATCGTCAAAGTTAATATATGTTTGAATCTATTACGTTTACTCAAAGCATTAATGGTATGAGCATGTGAAATGTTGCAGTTTCCGCTAATTTATATGGTATGGGCAATGGAGCGAGTCATTAAATTCAACGGGCTGAATTATGCCGATTGGTCTGAGCAAATCAAGTTTCAACTTGGTGTGATGGATTTGGACCTTGCACTGATTATGGATGAGAAGCCCGCAGCCATTACTGAGACTAGTACAAAGGCTGACAAATCTCTTTATGAGGCTTGGGAGCGGTCTAACAGGTTGAGCTTGAATTTAATGAGAATGACGATGGCAGAAAATGTAAAGCCGTCAATGCCCAAAACCGATGATGCTAGGGAATTTATGACAAAGGTTAAGGAGTACTCTCAATCGGATATTACTGACAAGTCCATTGTTGGGAGCCTAATGAATGAATTAACAACGAAAAAGTTTGAATGGTCTCAGTTCATTCATGATCATGTATCTAGTATGGCAAACCTATCAGCAAAGTTAAAGACCATGGGTATGGAGGTGAATGAGACATTTCTGGTTCAGTTTATTATGAACTCGCTTCCTCCAGAATTTGGGCAATTCCAAGTGAACTATAACACTATCAAAGAAAAGTGGAGCTTTCAGGAACTTAAGACAATGTTGGTTCAGGAGGAAGGGAGATTAAAGAAACTGAAGGATCAATCTGTCCATCTCGTGGGATATGATGTTGCTAGTAGCAGCAAGGGAAAGCCAGGTTCGAAGGGTAAAAAGAAGGATAAAGCCTTAATAAAAGTCAATGAAGGTAGAATCCAGAAGCAGCAGAGATGTCATTTCTGCAAGAATGAAGGTCACTTCAAGAAAGACTGCCCTAAAAGGAAGGCTTGGTTCGAAAAGAAAGGTATTTACTATGTTTCAGTAAATTTTGAATCAAATCTTATTGAAGTACCTAATAGTACCTGGTGGTTAGATTCTGGTGCTACTACTCATGTTTCTCATGTTACACAGGGATTTCTTTCGATCCAAACCGTAAAAGGAAATGAAAAGTTTTTGTATATGGGGAACAAAATGAAGGCATGAATAGAAGGAATTGGGACGTATAGATTGATCTTGGACACTGGCTGCCATTTGGATCTTGAAGAGTGTCTTTATGTTCCTGGTTGTGCTAGAAATTTAGTTTCTGTTCCGATGTTGGACAATGTAGATTTTAACTTTAAGATTGGACATGGTGTATTCTCATTATGTAAAGATAAGTACTATTACGGTTCTGGTACATTAGTTAATGGTTTATATCGTTTTAATCTTGATGTTAATTTTATTGAATCCCTCTTTCATGTTGAACATAATGTTGATATTAAACGTAGTGCACATAATGAAAATTCTGCTTTCTTGTGGCATCAAAGGTTAGGTCACATATCCAGAGAAAGGATACTGAGGTTAATGAGAAATGAAATTTTACCTCAATTAGATTTTGATGACTGGGGTATATGTCTGGATTGCATTAAAGGCAAGCAAACTAAAAACAGATTAAAGAATCCTGCTACAAGAAGTAATCAATTGCTTGAGTTAATACACACTGATATCTGTGGTCCTTTTGATGTTTCATCATGGGGCGGTGAAAAGTATTTTATTACCTTTATTGATGACTACTCTAGATATTGTTATTTGTATCTTTTGCATGAAAAGTCTCAATCGGTGGACTTCTTAAAGGTGTTCATTGATGAGGTTGAAAGGCAATTAGATAGAAAAGTAAAAGTGATAACTGTAGATGAAAGGATTAATTGGCCACAAATTGAAAATTGGTTGACTAAATTTGCCAAATTGACCAAAATGAAGAATCACAATTTTGTTAAATTTTAATTTATAATTAAATTAATTTTTAAAAAATTTAACATAGGACAACTAGGTGTTGACACGTGTTCTGCTGTTTGCCATGTCAGCATCGTTACCTTAGATTTTAAAAGGAAGGGTGAAATTGACTGAGAATTGGAAATTGAGGGACTAAATTCGCCAAATTAAAAGAAGTGAGACTAAATTTGTCAAATTGATGAAATTGGGGGAGCAAAAATGCAATTAAGTCAAAATAATACTACTACCTCCATTTCATATATAGTGTTCATAGAGTTTTTCCTCTTGTTTCATATGTATTGTTCTTTTACAAACTCAATACATAATTAATATTTTTTTTCAACTATACCCTTATTTATCACAACTTCTTTTTCACCTCTCATATCTTTCTATTTCAATAACGATTACAAAGGGATATTATAGTTAAAACTAGTATATAACCTTAAAACACATTATATATGAAAAGGATGGAGTATTAATTATGCATTGAGTTTGTAAAAAAAAAACAATACATACTCCCTATGTTTTTAAATAATTGATGTTTAAGGTTATACTTTGTAGATTAAGAAGTATATAATGTTTCTTTTTATAGTAAATCAATACTTCATCCGTCCCTATGTATAAAAGTTGGTTAATTTAGTTAACAGTATTTAAAATGTGAATGTTTTATATGTATTTTCAAAATTACCCCTATTAATAGTATTGGGAATCTAAAAAATGTTAAATAAATAGGTGTGTTTAAACTTAGGGAGTATAGGGTATTATAAATAAGGACTACATAAAAGTCTAAAAGAGGGTCTTGTTTATAGGGACGAGGTAGTACTTGGTTTTCACCCTTTGGTTTGAAATATAAGAAGAAAAAAAAAACATACTTTTCTTGATTTAAAATATAAGAAAAAGTTAACTAACCTTCTTAAATTTTATTTGTTTCATTATCGATGCTATTTTCCAAAAACATCCATATAAAATGATTATCTCATATAATTTTTTGTTTCATTCTTTTTTATAAATTTTAGAAAATTTAAATACAATCAACAAACTTCTTTAATAAACGTGATTTATTTTTTCTTCCTTATATTCTAAATCAGAGGGAGTACCATTTCCCCCCTTTATTTATCTACAATAATTGATCATTTTTCTCTACTTATTATCTCTCTTTTTAATTACATGAAAATAGAGTTGTAAAAGTAATAATTAATAGGATGAAGTACCAACTTAGTCCCCGATGTTTTTTGACTTTATTTACCAATTTAGTCTGTGAAAATTTATAAATACACATTTAGTCTCTCAAGATTTTCGGACGTACCAATTTGGTCCCCAAGATTTTCTTACATAACAATTTGGTCTGTTTTAAGAATCAAACTGATACATTAAAAAAGCTTGAGAGACCAAATTGGTATGTCCGAAAATCTTGAAGGATTAAATATGTATTTATAAATTTTCAGGGACTAAATTGGCATAGCAAAAAAACATCAAGAATTAAATTGGTATATATTTTACTCTAATTAAGTTGCGTCGTTTATGTTTTTGCTAGTGGTGGAAGGCTTGGCTGGTTTGATGTGTGTTGCTATGGAAAAGAAATTTTTTAAACCGTATGTTGTTGGTAGGGGACGGGTTCCGTCTCTATTCTTCAATAAGCAAATGACACCATTATACTATTAGTCTAGGGGAGGCAATTCAAGAAAATTTCTGGTTGGTGAAAGCTATTCTCCATGAGTTTGAACTTGCATCTTTTTTTAAAATAAATTTTCATAAAAGCAGATTTTTGGTGTTAATGTTGATTCTAAGTTAATAACGGAGGCATCATCGTTACTACACTGCAAAATTGGTCAGTTTCCGTTGTCATATCTTGGAATACCTGTAGCTGTCAATGCTAAAAGCTTGGATTGCTGGTCTAAGGTAATACTTAACTTCTAAAACAGATTGTCTTTCGTGGAAAAGTAAAAATTTATCTTTGGGTGGTAGAATAACTCTAATAAATTCGGTGCTATCAAGTTTAATTTGCCCATTTATTTCTTATCTTATTTCTCTCTCTCCCTGGAAAGGTGGATGAGATTTTAGTAAAAATACATAGAAACTTTCTATGGGGTGGGGTGGGTGTGAGGATAGAATAAAATATCCTGGGTTAAATGGAATTTAGTTTGTCAAAGTAAAGAAAAGAGGGTCGGGAGTAAAAAACGTGTTAGTCTTAAGGATTTGTTAAGTAAGTGGAGGTGGCGTCTGATTGTAGGGGAAGGGGTCTTTGGGAAAAGTGTTATTTAGCAAGTTTGGGGCGTTTGACCCTTTCAAATTAGGAAGTTTGGGGAGATTGAGAGTTGGGTCCCAATGGTGGAATGATGTCTGTAATTTAAATTTAAGAGTGGGGATGTTGTTGGGGGTCTTTCTATAATTTTAAGGAGTGGAAACTCTGTAAAAAATTTTGGGAAGACATTTGGTTTGGTGGTCAGGCTTTGGAAGAGATGTTTGCAACTTTGTTTTTAATTTCAAATGCTAAAGATTTATCTGTTAAAGAAGTATATACAGGGGCATATCTTGAAAGTAGATGGAATTTCAGATGGCGGAGAAGACCGTTTAATTGGGAGCTTTCTAAGATTGAAGACTAAATATGCTAAAAGATGTGTATCTAAATGATGAGGATTACTCCTTTTGTTGGGGTTTTGGAAATGGTGGCATAGTTTTTGTCAAAATTGCTTATAATTTCCCGACGGCTCAATTGTATTCTGATTTGGGTGTGGCATCAAATATGTTAGTTGCTCTGAAGAAGTGTTGGAAATTCAAAGTCCCTTCAAAAGTACAAGCTTTTATGTGGCAGATATTTTGGGATAGAATTCCAACAAAATTTAATTTGAGGAAGAGATGGGTTGTGGTGTTTGTGGATTGTGCGTTGTGTGATAATGCTGAGGAAGATTCAAATCACCTGTTTTTTTTATTATGTGAGGTAACGAAGAATGTGTGGGAAGAAATGATTTTATGGCTTCAAATTCACTCTTTATGTTCCAGTTAGTGCCTCCGTTAGTGAAGCTTTCATGTGCTTTCTACTAAACTGGTCAAGAAACAAAAGTCCAAGGCTGTTGTCATCTAGTTTACTGTAATTTGGTTAGTGTGGTTGAATAGGAATAAAAAAATCTTTCAACACCAGGATTTTGACTTAGTGGAATTGGTAGAATAAATCAAGCAAAAATCTTGCCAATGGACTAATGTGTTGGGACCTGATCCTTCTTCTTATGCTGATTGGCGAATGTGCTCGGTGCCACATTTTTGAGTTAGGCGTTGGTCAATACTGTATGATGGGTAATAATTTTCTGGGTAGGTGGAGTTATATTTCTGTGTTTGGGCCTGCTATACTCTTTTTTCCTTTGCTTTGAATATTCCCTCTGGGTTTTTTTCTGGCAAGGTTTTTAACGAGGTAGGGTCTCTATCACCTGTTATTTAGAGGGGGTTTCATTATTTTTGTATTGATAGGTAGGTTGATGCGGAGGTTTTATTTGTACGTGTTGTAGCTACTGATGAGATTGCTTCACAATAGTGTGAAGCTTTACTTTGTATATTAGTTTTTGGTCAACTTGGTAGCACATGATTGTGTACTCTTACCCAAAGCCTTCATAGAATGTGAGGCCTTTATTGTGTACTTTGATGCTCGATTGTCCGTTTATTAATGAAATTTCTTTGTTTGCTATTAAAAAAAATATTACATTGATTTTTTTTTGTACACTAAGGCCTAAGGGTATCCCCAGCCGACAGCTGAAGACTAATCCCCTCCGAGGCGTAGAGACCGAAGTGGGTTTTGTTTTACCAACAAAGTCTTTTCCATGCCCATGGCAGGGATCGAACCCCTGACATTATGCTTAATGAACCCAGCTATCTATCAACTGTGCTGGACTTTGTTGGTATTACATTGAATTTTATTTTAAAAAATAATTCACTTTACTAAAATGACAATTACTTATTTTATTTAAGAATAGAGAGTTCATGAACAAAGAAAAAAGGGTTAGATGAATAATACTCCTTTCGGTCCTATTTCTAAAATTATTTTGGGATTTTTCTCTTTCATCAAGGAAGATAGTTAAATTTGTTAGCGATATTGAAAATGTGAAAATTTAATATACTTTTTCAAAACTATCCCCATAATTATTATAGGGACCCTAAAAAGTGTTGAGTTAATAGAGATGTCTTTGAAAAAAAAAAAGCAATTAACACTTTGTTTGTTTCGGATGATTTGGGGGAGGGGATTTTGGGAGGAGAGAAAACAAGGAGAAAATAAGGTTTTCTCCCTGTTTGGTTCATGAAAGAAAATGAGGAGGAGAGAAAATGTGCCAGAAAAAGTTTTCTCTACCCAACAGAATAGAGAATGGAGAGAAAATTGAAATTGACATATAAAATTACTAATTTGTCCTTCACTTATTCACTTTGTTTGACCCTTTTTTTTATTTTTTTATTGAAATAAAAATAAAGCATTTATATTTCAATAAAAAAACTGTTTTTTTTAATATTTTGGTCTCGGAACTTTTATTATGTAACAAATAATTGAAGTAAAGAAAATTTGTTTGACTATGTTAAATATACATACACGTGTGAAAAATATATATATATATATATATTTTTTTCTATTTTGTAAAACAAGGGTGTATTTGTCTTTTGACAAATTTATTGTTTTTTCTCTTCTTACTTTTCCCTGCAACCAAATAAAAGGAAAAAAAACTCAACTTTTTTCTCTTCCTCATTTCTTCACATTTCCTTTCATACCAACAACTACAAAATTTATTTATTTTCTCCTTATAATCTCTCTTCCCTATTATATTTCCCTTTTCACATTTTCTTTCGTGCAACCAAACCAAACAAAGTCTAAATACTATTGAAAATTTAAATAAAATTTTATAAATAAGGCCAAAATAAAAATTACAAAAGAATCTTATGGGTAAGATCGGAAAGAGTATTTTTGAAGTGGATGACTAGGGATGACAATGGGTCCGTGTATCCCATTGCCCGGATCCGCCTCGTTCATGAATATCCGGACCCGCGGGGGTACCCGTTGGCAAGTGGGTCAGCTGGTCTTCGGGTACCCATTATATTTTTAAAAAAAAATTAAAATTTTAAGCTTATTTTCTTCTGAACAAACATAAAAATTCTCTATTTTTACTTGTCAAGCACTTGATATATCATTAAACAATTCACAAACAAATTCACTTAGAGGCAAAACAAATTCACTTATAAATAAATCTTCTCACACAAACATACTTAAATTCCAAATCAATTGAATCATAATTATTTTTTTACGGGTTCCGAGTAACCGTGGGTCCGATACCCCATTACCCACACCCAAATCCATTCCGGGTATTGTCTAGGAGTACCCGTTTTTGTACACCTGTGGGTTCATTTTTGTATCTGAACTCAAACCTGTGGGTCCATATTATCCTCGGATATGGGTCAAATTGCCAAAGCTATAGATGACCTAACATATGTGAGTAGGATTTGCACAAAGCTATGAGATCAGGGAGAGACAAATATTCGTCCATCAATGAAGCTCATGAGAACTGAAAAACAGTTCATTTATGCCAAAAGCATGATCTTCACGGTTATGTCAGATACCCTATTGAATTGCAATCACGTTGCTATCTGTTCCTACTTCATTTACTACATGCCTTCATTAACTGATTTCTTCAAATTCATTGGGCATCAAGTACTTGATCACGAGAATGAATATACTGTATGTATGCCAATTGACTCCGTCTTTAACAGGAACATCGATATGAACCCTCCTTTTTCAAACAACATTGTATTGTAAGATTATGTACTACCAGTCTTATTTGTAAAATTTTTTGGGGTTTTGTTTTTAAAGAAGATAGTTAAATTTATTAGTGACATTAAAAATGTAAAAAAGTAATTAAATGCTATTAAAGATTGAGATGAATGTTAAAAATAGAACCAAAATAAAAACTCAAAAGGGTCTTATACATAGGAGCGCAAAGAGTACGAATTTTAAGAAATGGTTAAATTATGTAAAAGTTCGAGGTATTTCGACTATAATGTCCTTACATGGTAATCATTATTGAAGAAAGAGAAAAATATGAGGAGTATAAAAGAGAGCGTGATAAATAGGGGTATAATGGAAAAAATAACATTAATTATATATTGAGTTTTGTAAAAGAACAATACATATGAAGTATGAGACAAAAACATTATGAACACTACATATGAAATGGATGAAGTGTTGAAAGTGCTCAAAACACGGTTAATGATCATGTTAATAAGTGTCTTTAATGCATTAATTAAGATTATTAAAATAGGAAAAATAATCGTAAATGCGTATTATTTCATTTTTTGAAAATACAAAAAGATATATATGTTCCAATAAATTTTTATTATAATTGATATATTGACAAGTGAAAGTACTTGTTAGCATTTCTGTATATTCCCTCCGGTCTCTATTATATATATAAAAAAAATTGAAATCATTAGTTGATTGTATTTAATTTTTTTAAATTAAAAAAATAGCTACTTTAGGAAATTTGCACTGAGAATTAAAAAAATTAAATGAAATTACTATTTTCTAAAAATATTTTAGGAATAATTGTAATGAGAATAAAAAGTTAGTTAACTTTTTCTTATATTTAAGACCCGGATGAAAATATTTTGTTTTTCTTATATTAGAGACCGGAGGAAGTATATAAAACACTTTTGAGAAGTTTCCTTTTGTCTAAGACCTCATTCCAATTCATAATAACATTCAATTACTTCTTTCTAAAAACATCTCTATTAAGTCAATATTTTTTAGAATGTCAATAATAATTATATGGGTAGCTTTGAAATGTAAATATTTACATTTAACCAATAGTCGGCCCAGCGGGCCAGATATCAGGGTGCAAACCAAAAACTCTCACTTAGATCCTTGAATTTACATTAATACTTCTATTCATTTGAGTCCCTAAAATTACGAAAATTGATTTTAAGTCCTTTGATTTGCAAAACGTTATGCATGTCTGCCCCTGATTGTTAGAGCCGTTAAGGGAAGCCAAAGGCAAATATATGTGGCATGTTAAGAACACAACTCTTGTTCACTCGTTCAATGTGTGATACAATTGCAACAAAAGAAGAAAAAGAAGTAGCAAAGATGGATAGAGAGCAGCAGAAAGACAAAGAACTATTTATAATTTGAATGAGGAAGGATCATTAATTGACAAGTGCAACACAGAGAGCTAGGCAATAACTCTTAAAACCAGCACAACTTTCAAGAGAAAACTTCATCCTTAAACTAATGACTAATGAGTGTCACGTCATACCTTTGATTAACACCAAAGAAATACTCATATTTTCCTTTATATCAAGCCAGAGAGGGAAAAAAGTCTCACCAATACCATGATTGCGTCAAAAAAATACCTTGCCAAGGAAAAAAAGCTCACATGTACATTCAATGTAACAAAAATCAAAGCCTTTTTTCACTAGGTGAGACAATTACATTGTCTGATCTAAAGACCTCAAAAGATCATCACAGTCTCTTTATATCAACATACATTAAATAATCAACAACAATAATAACAACTGATGTAAAGCAATCTTGACCCGTGTAATGTAATATTCAAAAGATACCCAAAATAACTCTAATTGCATTTTTCTCAAGACAATTTTAAATCAAAGTCCTTTTCTTCTAGAAAAACGACGTCATTTTTAACCCTTAACGTGCCAGGCATCTCTTCCATTAACATCCTTTAACATCTCCGAGAGTCAGGGATGAACATGTATAGCAAAATCCAAAGACTTAAAAGCAATTTTCGTAATTCTAGGGACTAAAGTAAAATGTTAATATAAATTCAGGGACCTAAGTTACGGTTTAATCTTTTACATTTCCAATACCACTAACAAAATTAATGAACTCACTTTCTCAATAAACATAAATTTATTTCAATATGATCTTATACATAGTATATATTTCATCAATTCCTTTAAGTGGAGGTGGTGTTTGGATGTGAGCTTTTGTTAACCATGTCAGCAATTAAACAAAGAAACTTTTATCAAATATTTCGAAATCTCAAGGACACGTACCAGAAAATAAAACTTACATAAACCTAAAACACAACAACCTCTATTTATATTTTATAGTGATGCAAAACTTAATTTAGCCTAAAATAAATACAATATGGGTTATGTTAATAAGTAACTTAAAAGTAATGTTTAAGATTTTTTTTAAAAATGTAGTATGTTAATATTGAAAAATCAAATTCAATACTTCTCGATATATTTAACACAATATTTTCTAAAATTTAAGATGCATCTTTTACTACTTTAAACAATATCCTTAAAACATTTGTTAGCATTTCTGTTACAATATACACATATACATATGTCATAGATGCTATTTAATGAACTATCAGCTTCTCTGCTCACTTCCCTGATCGGTGAGAGTGGCAGTGTGGCATCTACTTCAAAATACATTAGAGCATCTCCATATATGAACATATTTCATATATGCTTAAAATTTACTTTTTATTTTTTATGTCATCATTTTTTGAAAATATTCTTTTAATTAACTCAAAGCTATAATGTAACATATATTTTATATACTAAGAATGATCCCACATATTAATTACCAGCATATATGCTCAAGCATATATTCTTATACTAGCATATATATTTCTAGAAGCAATTTTTTTTTTGTCTTGCTCCAATGGCAATTTTTCCGTAAGCTTATATACTGGGTCTTAGCATATGTTTTCCAAGCTAAGCATTGAAGATGCTTTTAGGACCAATTCCAAAACTTTTCAGCACAAGTATAAAAAGAAGGTGGTATTTAATATCGTATTTCACAAATGTCCTTGTTCATTTATAATTTCTAACAACAAAAATGGTAATAGTAATATATAGTTTTTTTTAGTGGCTCACTAAATCTTGTGAAACCTTCAAAATTAAAGAAGGCCGTGGATCATGTGAAATGTAGCAGTTGTACTTCAATTGCACATTTAAAAGGACCCATTTGCCTCTTCATATATAAAGTTCCAAGTCATCAACAAATTTCTCCCAAAGTTACTTGAGTCAGTGTAGTTTCTGCAACTATGAGCACTCTCTTACTTTGTGTCCACAAAGTTTTCTTACTTGTGTTTTTATTCATTTTACTTTCTATTGGTTGCAGCCTTGGGGTAATCCATAATCATGGTAAGTGATATCTACTTCTATATTTTTTTCATAACTTCATTTATGTGAAATATCTGAATGAGTGAATAATGTAATAATAAAAGCTTAATGCATTACAATATATTGAAATCAATTTCATATACTATATACTTGAGTTTATTAGTATACCAAGTGACTAGTAACTAAATTTTGACATATTTACATTGTGTATCCCATACTCCTAAATTGAAAAATTCAAGTAGGAACGTATGTACAATGTTCAAGAATGAAATGTACTTTGATAATATATACTGGTTGATTGTGACAATGCTAATGTTATTGCTTACAAGGCTAATGTTAGTGCAGAACATTTATATCTGCTTTTGTGTTTTCTATTTACCAGAGAAGTTGATCAACTTGCAAGAAGAAAAAGTTGCAATTAAAGAGGTTTGTCTTCTCTGTTGTTCAAAAAGATTAGAAAGGCACTTGGTAATTAATGGTTGTTGTACTTTGTAGGAAGGAGCAAAGGAAGACATGGGAATGGAACTCTACCCAAGTGGCTCTATATTGCCAGATTGTTCTCATGCATGTGGACCATGCTTTCCATGCAAGAGGGTTATAGTGAGCTACAAGTGCTTAATTGCAGAATCTTGCCCAGTGGTTTACAGATGCATGTGTAAAGGGAAATACTACCATGTACCCTCTCATTGATGTCCATACTCCATAGTCATGGATCAATGTTTGATTGTTGTAATTCAGAAGAAGATGATGATGATGATGATGATATATGGTGCACATTTTATCATTTTGCATTTGGTAAAGCTATGCCAACTTTGTCAGAAAGCACCCAACATTTTGTGCTAGAAATGAAACATGATCCATGCTTTAAGGGAATATCTATTGATGAAGTCTTTGTAGTTTAGTGAACACTTTTGTAGTCAAGAAAACCAACTTCAATGTAAAAGTCTATATCCTATGATATATAAATAAATAATTTAAGTAACAAATATTTCCAACTCAAAAAATTTATTGAACTAAATACATAACTCCTTTCCCTCTCCTAGTTGCTACTAGTGTCATTCATATGACACTCTATTCTACTTTTCTTGTGAAACTCCTGATAAATTAGGTTTCTCATATACTTAAGTCAATTTCAATTTCTTTCAGCTTTTATCAATAACCATGAATCTAAATTCTACCATTCATTCAATGATATTTTTTGACAGGAAAAAAAATCCTACATAAAAATTATGTTCTATTATAACAATACTCTTCCATGCCATAATCTTGGTATAACTAAAAACACAACCCAAAAAAGAAAAAAGTGAGCAAACAATTTTCATTTCAATCAAGTGAAATTAGGTGATAATATTCCATGCAGCTTTACAAGTAAATTGAATAGTATCTTAAATGGTTATCTACATTGCAAGCAGGCTAGGATATACGATAACCAAAAGGACAAAAGCTGAAGAAAATAAAACAGTAAAAGCAAAAGCGAAAAGGAAACAAAATTTTAGGGACACAGTGCCATTATCATTGTTATACACATGATCTAGAACCAAAATAAAAGCACCAATTCCCACTTAACCATACCAAGTTTCATGAAGGATGGGTTTTGAATCATCTATTGGTGAACGGTTTGGACTGTCCACTGTGGTAGTACTTGCTGATAAATTGTAATTACTTGTACCTGATTCTTTGCTTGCGATGTCAGTCATCAAGCTGGACGCATCATCGAAATTCCAGTCAGTCAAGTACCCAGGCTTTGAAATTACTGTGCTCACTTCAATATCTCCTGAAAGCATTGCTACCACGCGTGACATTGATGGCCGTAATGATGGTGCTGTCTGAGTGCACAAAAGAGCTACCCCTACCATTCGTTTAACTTCTTCCTCCTTGAATTTTGATAGTCTAGGATCCACGAGTTCAGTTATGCAGTCGCGCTCATGCAGATTCCAAGCCTAAGAAACAAAAACAATTAAAATTTAGAATCAATTAAGTCCCAAAAGTAGATGTATCAAGATTTAATGTTCAATGCACATATTGGAAGTGACAAACATGAGGGAATCCTACTTGAATTTTTATAGATATAACATGAATCAACTGTCATATTCACACAATAAAGATAATTACAAAACAGTGTGTTATATCCCTACATAATCATCTGATACACTCCACTATCATTGAAAACATTTCAAGTAAATTTGATATGAACATGGAAAACAC
This sequence comes from Crotalaria pallida, assembly GCA_037953625.1. NCBI lineage: Eukaryota > Viridiplantae > Streptophyta > Magnoliopsida > Fabales > Fabaceae > Crotalaria > Crotalaria pallida. The sequence continues at coordinate 118,099,382 of CM075654.1, forward strand.
TATTTTATATAGACATGCCAATTTCTACATAACACCTCATAAAGAACATTGAACTTGGGAGAGATGATAAGTTAAGAAAACAAGAGGATATCACTATAGCCAAATAATTACATAAATCAAAGGGAAAAGGGGAAAAAAAACATGCCTCCTCTATATATTTTAAAAATCGATACTGACAGGGAAGAGATACATCTTTTTTTTTTGGGCAAAATTTTTGATGGGAAGGGGGGAAGGGAAATTAAACTACCAATAATTCACCAAATAATGTCCCTAGGGATTGAAACCAGGATCTCCAACTCCCAAGGGAAGAGATACATCTTTGTTATTCAGTTTTCCAAATAAAAAGTAACAAGAAAAACCGAAAGAACAGAAGTGTCATGTCTAAACAGAAGAGGAATTATCAATGACACGAGAATATCTCACTAACTGCAAAAACAAACAATTTGGAAGTTGAAACATAAACCATATCACGTTTTCCATGGGCTTTGCTAAGAGTTGAAGAGATTTGATTATAAGCAATACTAAAAATGGAGATGGGAGAATCTGAGCATTGGTTTGTAATTTACAACATATAATACATATATACAGATATAGTTAAGATAAATGACAATTCATTCAGTTCTTTTTAAATTAAATTTCTTAGGAAGCAGAGGTAGCATTCACCAATTCTAGGAGATAGATCTTCTCTTTTTCCAAACTCGAATCAGAATTCGGTCTTCCGCTAACTACCTCTAGAGCCACAACTCCAAAGGAAAACACGTCCGCCTTCTCTGTAAGTTGTCCACGCAGTGCATACTCAGGTGCAAGATATCCACTTCAGTTTAGAGTATATCAAGTTATCAACAGTTTAGAATTATTTAAAAGAAAAATATGCAACCAAAGCATAAACATATAAAACCAAGAGGATAATACAAGATGAAAAAATGTAAATGATTTACATTGTTCCAGCAACACGGGTGCTTATATGGGTCTTTTTGTCATCATATAATTTGGCCAACCCGAAATCAGATATTTTAGGAACGAGCTCACTATCAAGCAGAATGTTGCTAGCCTTCACATCACGGTGAACTATACGGATCTGTGACTCTTCATGTAGATAAGCTAAACCTCTTGCTAAACCCAAGCAGATATTATATCGTGTGGACCAACTGAGGGATAAACTGTTTCCTGCCCCAAAATAAGCCGCATTTGCTCGTAATAATAAACTTGAGAAATGAGAAAGATAAGCAATTGGCGTTCTACATATACACAAACAAGAAAAAAAAAACATATCCTCATACCAAATAATGCTTGATCAAGACTCTTATTTTCTAGATACTCATACACAATAAGTCTTCTACTCCCTTCAATGCAACATCCATATAATTTAACTAGATTACGATGTCGAACTGAAGATATCGTAGCAATCTCAGTTATGAACTGACTCTTTCCTTGATGAGATCCTGCAGATAGTTGTTTAACGGCAACAACTCTACCATCATTAAGTGTCCCCTATAAGTCAAGATAGGAAAATGTTATTCTCTTAAAGAAAAGATTTATCTTTAATATGAGGCCGGAATGTTTCACATTAGAATAAATCCATACAAATTTCATCAACAAATACAGCTAACAGGATATTATCATTATCTGATCAGTTTTGACAATAATATCCTTTTATTGCAATGTCGCATAAACTTTATCCCTAATTTTTTGACAGAGTATTCACCTTGTAAACAGGACCAAAACCTCCCTCTCCAAGCTTGTTACTGAGAATAAAGTCATTTGTAGCATTCTTTAACTCAGAATAACTGAAGGTGTATGGCTTTGTATCAATACCTAAAAGCTCTGCAAAAATTAAGCATAAAGAAGGTTATGGTTGTGTTAAAGCTGGGGATGACTCCTTATTTTCTACTTACTCATATCGAAAATTTTGCAATGTTCAATATGTTCAGAATATTTTAGATTAAGATGATAAATCAAAAGGCAAAAGTGAATAACAGAATATGTATTGTCAATAACTTTGGACTTATATGTATATGGTGCCCAATTCACTTTTCTTTCTATCTTCTGGCTAAGATCACAAAAATGTGTTCTGCTGAGAATGACATGTTGTCTAAAAACACAAGCTTCCCACTTGATGGTAGCATATCTCACCATGCAACAGAGGCTTTGGTTGATATCAAATTCTAGAATGACATTTATGAATATGAAGGAAAACAATTTAAATGGTCAGATAACCATGTTGAACAATATTTTTACACAAGGTCTTTACCTTCGTCATCATCATGGCGGTTTCTTCTGTGATTTATATACACAAATGCAAGAATGGATAGCAAGCTTACAACTCCTACACCAGCAACAACTCCCACGATTAGACCAGTTCTATTTTCTTTATTGCTTGGAGGTTTATTACTGACTGTAGTTTCGTTACTGCCTGGAGGTTTGTTACTAACAGTAGGTTTGAAATCTATGCAACACAGACAATAGCAAAAATCAAGATATGATTAATTTCTGATAAAAGAAGATTAAACATTGTGAAAAGTCGATAATTAAACATAATGCCTAACTTCTCAAGTTTTACCTGGAATAGTACTGATGGCTGAAATCAGGGGACCATAAGTACCTTGAACTGGTATGCAACAAGTCCCTTTTCCAGCCCAAAATAGATGGATCTCAAGATAGTTTTCTGACACTGGAACCCTAAACTGCCTTTGGACAGCTCTGAAAGAGACACCACCAGCTTCCTTCTGAATGTTAAAATCCTTCTCAACCCGAGTGCCCTGGAATATTAAAAAAAGAATAAAAATTTAAGCTACAATAAAAAGAAAGAAAAGAGAAGGTTGCAAACATTCATTTCTTAGCCCTGGAATAATGACATCGTCAAGATTCAAAATATTTGACTCCAAAAATCATATGGTTCAAGGAGTTTGATTAGGAAAACAGACAAGAAATGGGCAAGGGAGATGCCATGACATTAACAAGATAATCAAGAATAAGAAAAAAATTCAAAACAAATATTGTTTCCGCATCAAATCCCATCAGTCTTTTCAAGAACTCAAGCCAAGAATAGTGCATTAAAATATCCTTGAGGCATGTTACAAATATAGTAAAATCACTCATGTGCCTTCACCTTACTTCTTGAGCAATTGGAGTTAAGCATTTACTCAAGGATAGCTTATAAAAATTGCTCAAGTGTAAGATTGTTGCACAGCGTAAGTGTAAGATATTGAATTTCTGTCCAACTATGAGATTTGAGTATCAAGCAGCACCATTGTGATTTCTAAGTGTATGGATAAAGATAAGTACCTGAACATAAATATCAAAGATCCTTCTCCCAATGTTTTTCCACGTAGGAGTAGTAGTACTATCCAGAATAGCTATTTCAGCAAATTGGAGGGTGACGTCGTAAAAACCACCATAATATCTTAGTGATGAAGCAGATAGTCGTGCTGTTTGGAAGAAATCTGATACCACAGAACTTTTGAATAGAGGATTGTTGCTCCCAGTGAACAATCCAACATTACTGACAGCCCATCTATTTGAATCAGTAACGTAGTATGTAGCTGGACCAAGGGTTGCATTGTCCATTTCATACACGGTTCCATCTGCGGCAGTAAGTTGGGGTCCACCACACTTGATTGAAAAGTCAGAATCTGCATAGCATAATACATGACAGTTCAATCAATTTGAGTGAAAACATGACGTAATTCACAAAGTTAACTTCAGGTAAAGCCTTATTTTTTTTAATATTTATGTAGTAAAAAAGGAAACGCACAGTTCCTTCAGTCATTGTAATCAAATGGTCAGGATTGCTGAATTAGACCAGATAATAGGATTTATTTGACCACTGAAGTCAAATATTATTATTCATCTCAACCCAGAAAGTATCAGAACATTGATCAAGATATAGGATTGTGTGTTTTTTAAAAAAATAAAATAAAATTAGAAGTTGATCAGAGTCCAACAGATGTTTTAAGAGAATCTGTTTGCAAAAGGTCAGAGAAGGTAGTTCAGACAAGTCCAACAAATATAAAGAATGAAATTAGCAAAAAAATATGGTGGTGGCAGATGCTGTGATGTATTAGGAAATGGATTGACATAACTTTATGAATCTTTGCCTTGTACCAAGAATGACAAAGAGTTAGATTTATTGACAAGTAATAACTTGAACTCTTGAAGGTAATTAGGATTTTGTAACAGGTATCTAATAGAAGCAAAAAGTAATTTTAGTGTACATGAGTACATGACACTCTGAAGGTGTACACCCATAGGTATTTGAGTTTTTCAGGATATAACATAGTACCATGTAATTAAGAAAATCTTATTGGAAGCAATTAATTACTTAAAGGGTATAAGTATACATAGAGAGGCAGCTTATGGATTGAGCCAGTCTAAATAGTAAGTCAAATACTGTGCTTTCTATTATGATGTTTCATTTGTTTCAACATGAGTATTGTTAATTGACTTAGCAGGTACGGGAAGGAGAATTTCTCTCTTCCTATGAACATGTACATCCTCCTATTTCTCTGGTAAAGTGAAATCATTCCTCTTCCGGTTTTTTCTATGCCTCTTGTTTTTTCTCTGATAAAGAGAAATTGTCTCTATTTCTAAGCTAAAATTAGTTATAGCTTTGGGTATATATATGTTGCTTTATTCTCATTTGTTGTATCTACCAACAGCAACAACGGAAGCAACAACATTAGCATTAGTAACAACAACTCCCTTTGTTCCCTTTTGTATTCTCTTTGAAAATCTAGAGAATTTAGTATATATACCGGTGAGTAAATACGGTGTTGTATTTTGGGTGTATTCGGGGTTTGGGTTGTTGTCAAATAATAATATCGTTCTATATCGTCATTTTGTATGTGGAGTAAGCTATAAGCTGAACCACATTTATTCAATATTCCAATTCATTTCCGCTCCTATTTTATAACAAACTGGTATCAGAGCGCTTAGAGCGTTCTGGGAATTTGTGTATTAAAAAAATGACGACTTCAAAATTCGATATTCAGCAGTTTGATGGGCACATCAATTTTGGAATGTGGAAGGTTCGCATGATGGCTGTTTTGACCCAGCAAAATTTAAAGGTGTCACTTTCGGGGAAAGAAAAGAAGCCTGACACAGTGAAGGATTCTGAGTGGGATGACATAGATGCAAAAGTTATGTCAACTATTCACATATCCATCACAGACGATGTTTTGCAGGAGGTCTTATCGGAGAAGACAGCAGAGGCTTTGTGGACCAAGTTGGAGTCCCTATACATGAAAAAGACGGTGGCTAATCGTCTCGGTGTGTTACAACGTTTGTACACACTTCGCATGGATGAAGGGACATCTGTTAGATCACACATTTCTGAGTTCACTTCTTTGACTATGGAATTAAAAAATATAGACGAGTCATTTTCAAGTGAACAACAGACAATGTTGTTGCTTTGCTCCCTGCCTCCCTCATACAAGCATTTTAGAGAAACTCTAATATATGGTCGTGAAAGCCTTAACATTGATGAGGTGAAATCAGCACTTTTGAGTCGTGAGAAGATGGAGCACGATAATAGTGAACGTGGTGATCATGCAGCAGGCTTATTTGCTAGAGGGAGATCAAGGGAGGTTGGCTCGAGTAGTTTCAATAGAGGCAAGTCTAGATCTAAATCTAGACTACGCAAGGGGAGATGCAGATATTGCAAGAAAGAAGGGAACTGGAAAGCAGAATGTCCGAAGCTCAAAGAAAAGAATGAGGCTGGTTCAAGTCACTCAGCTAGTATGGTTGAAAATACTGATAATGTTCTGTCAGTATCAACTAGTTCATTTGGTGATGCTTGGATCTTGGATTCTGGTTGTTCTTACCACATGTGTCCAAATCGAGACTGGTTCACAACTTATCAGTCGATTGACGGTGGTATTGTTCTTATGGGAAATCATATGTCCTGTAAGGTCGTTGGCATTGGAACAGTCCGAATCAAGATGAACGATGGTGTCGTAAGAACTTTGACAGATGTTCCATTTCTTTGGGTACTCTTGATTCTCAAGGGTATAAGTATTCTGCTCAAGGTGGAGTTCTACGAGTCTCTAGAGGCGCTCTTGTTGTGATCAAAGGAAAATTGGTCAATGGTCTCTATATACTCCAAGGAAGTACAGTCGGTGGAGTTGCATCTGTATCGTCTTCCCTAGATTCAGATTCCGATACTACTCGATTGTGGCATATGCGTCTAGGGCATATGAGTGAAGCTGGAATGTCGATTTTAAGCAAACGAGGTTTGCTAGGTGATCACAAGATTGGAAAGCTTGAATTTTGCGAACATTGTGTTTACGGGAAGCAGACCAGAGTCAAGTTCAACACTGCCGTTCACAGGACTAAGGGTACAGTAGATTATATTCACTCTGATTTGTGGGGCCCTGCGCCTGTCTCGTCTAAGGGTGGTGCCAGATACCTATTAACTTTCATTGATGATTTTTCAAGGAAAATTTGGGTTTATTTTCTCAAAAACAAAAGTGATGTTTTCTCAACTTTCAAGAAATGGAAAATGCTGATTGAGAATCAAACAGGTAAGAAAATCAAACGCCTTCGAACCAATAATGGTTTGGAGTTTTGTGGAGGTAATTTTAATGAGTTCTGTGAGAATGCGGGCATAGTGAGACATCGCACTGTGCGGAAGACTCCACAGCAGAAAGGAGTAGCAGAACGCATGAATAGAACTATTTTAAATAGAGCTCGATGCATGCTCTCTAATGCGGGCCTGGGAAAAGAATTCTGGGCTGAAGCTGTTAACATGGCTTGCTATTTGGTGAACCGATCTCCGTCTACTGCAATTGAATTAAAGACTCCTATAGAAGTGTGGTCTGGTACTCCAGCTGATTATTCTGATCTAAGAATTTTTGGGTGTCCTGCGTATGCTCATATTAGTGATGGGAAGCTTGAGCGAAGGGCACAAAAGTGCATATTTCTCGGATATGCACCCGGAGTTAAAGGTTTCAGACTATGGTGCACTGAAACTAAACCACCAAAATTCATAATCAGCAAAGACGTTAAATTTAATGAATCATTCATGCTTCATCTGACGAAGGAGGTTGGCAATGCAGATAAAGAAGATCGTGTCAGCAAGCAGGTGGAGCTTAATATTGAACAACCAATGAAGGTTCAAGGTGGTGCTTCTGATCCACCTACTCAAGAAGAAGATCCCGAAGTTGTCGAAGAGCAAGAGGAGACTCTACTGCAGAATTATAATCTCGCAAGAGACAGAGAAATGAGGCAAATAAAACCACCTAAGAGATATGGTCATGCTGACATAGTCTCATTTGCGCTATTGGTGGAAGAGGACATTGAAGCTCGAGAACCCGTAACATACAACGAGGCTATCTCGAGTAATGAGTCTGCAGAGTGGATTGTTGCTATGGGTGAGGAAATCGAGTCTCTCCACAAGAATCAAACTTGGGAGCTAGTGAAACCGCCAAAAGGACAAAAGATCGTTGGTTGCAAATGGGTATTCAAGAAAAAGGAAGGATCACCTGGAGTAGAAGCAGTTAGATACAAGGCTCGTTTAGTTGCAAAAGGTTTCAGCCAAAGGGAAGGAATCGACTACAATGAAATTTTCTCCCCTGTTGTGAAACATAGTTCTATCCGAGCGTTACTAGCCATGGTTGCTCTATTTGATCTGGAGCTTGAGCAACTTGATGTAAAAACGGCTTTTCTCCATGGCGAGCTAGAGGAAGAAATTTACATGCAGCAACCACAAGGATTTGTCGTTGAAGGTAAGGAAGATCATGCTTGTCTCTTGAAAAGGTCTTTATATGGCTTAAAGTAATCTCCTCGCCAGTGGTATAAAAGGTTTGACACTTTTATGTTGAGTCATGGTTATTCCAGAAGTGACTATGATAGTTGTGTATACCATAGAAAGCTCCACGATGATTCGTTTATTTATTTATTGCTATATGTTGATGAGATGCTCATCGTTGCTAAGAACATGTCAGAGATCAAGAAATTGAAGGCTCAACTTAGTGGTGAATTTGAAATGAAAGATTTGGGTGCTGCTAAGAGGATTTTGGGCATGGAAATCTCCAGAGACCGACGTGCTGGAAAATTATATTTGTCTCAAAGAAAGTACATCGAGAAAGTGTTGGAGCGCTTTGGAATAGAGAATGCTAAGCCAGTTAGCACTCCATTGGCAGCCCATTTCAAACTCTCAGCTGCAATGTCACCACAATCCGTTGAGGAGGAGGAACAAATGTCACTTGTTCCGTATGCTAGTGCAGTCGGTAGCCTCATGTATGCTATGGTGTGCACCCGTCCAGATATATCACATGCTGTTAGTGTCGTTAGTAGGTACATGGGAAATCCTGGGAAGAAGCACTGGGAAGCTGTGAAATGGATACTCAGATATCTCCGAGGTACTGCAGATATTGGCTTAGTTTATGGTAAGAGTCATAATACTAGCACTAGTATTATTGGTTATGTTGACTCTGATTATGCTGGAGATATAGACAAAAGGAGATCTCTCACCGGGTATGTCTTCTCGCTTTCGGGGAGTGCAATTAGTTGGAAAGAAACTTTGCAATCCACTATTGCATTATCTACTACAGAAGCCGAATATATGGCTGCAACAGAAGCAGTGAAACAAGCCATTTGGCTTAGAGGTTTGATGGGCAGTTTGGATTTGGAACAAGATATCACGGTGGTTTACTGTGATAGCCAAAGTGCTATACATTTGACCAAAAATCAAATGTATCATGAAAGAACCAAACATATTGATGTCAGATATCATTTCATTCGGGAGATAATTTCTCAAGGTACTATTCTAGTCAAAAAGATTGGTACTACTGATAATCCAGCAGACATGATGACTAAACCAATTACAGTATCCAAGTTCAAACATTGCTTGGAGTTAATTGGCATTGGAATGAAGACATGCTAAGCCAAGGTGGAGATTTGTTAATTGACTTAGCAGGTACCGGGAAGGAGAATTTCTCTCTTCCTATGAACATGTACATCCTCCTATTTCTCTGGTAAAGAGAAATCATTCCTCTTCCGGTTTTTTCTATGCCTCTTGTTTTTTCTTTAATAAAGAGAAATTGTCTCTATTTCTAAGCTAAAATTAGTTATAACTTTGGGTATATATATGTTGCTTTATTCTCATTTGTTGTATCTACCAACAGCGACAACGGAAGCAACAACATTAGCATTAGTAACAACAACTCCCTTTGTTCCCTTTTGTATTCTCTTTGAAAATCTAGAGAATTTAGTATATATACCGGTGAGTAAATACGGTGTTGTATTTTGGGTGTATTTAGGGTTTGGGTTGTTGTCAAATAATAATATCGTTCTATATCGTCATTTTGTATGTGGAGTAAGCTATAAGCTGAACCACATTTATTCAATATTCCAATTCATTTACGCTCCTATTTTATAACAAATAATATAGAGCATTTTTGTAAGTTCTGTAAACTATAGAAAATTAGAAATAGAAAAGGTTATGAGGAAAATTGTCCGTGTAGCTGCCTGACTATATTTATACATTTCAAAGAATAAATACACTTTACTAGAACAATAAATAGGAATTGTTTCCTAAAACCAAAAATTTCCAATGCCTAATTAGATAGAGTTGATCACGATTCACAACTTCAGCATGTGCTTAATTCACCAATGGAGGTTAGCATAGATGGTAAGGGATCTGTTGCTACTTAAGCAAGTGGTTGGGGGTTCGATCTCCGGCTCTTGCGAATGTAAGAGGCCTCGCCAAGAGATACCCCCGAAAGGGCCCGACAATGTCGAAAGGATTAGTCACCCAGTTGCGCGGGTGGATACCTTGGGAAACCAAAAAGCATGTGCTTAATTCTGACAGAAATTAATGGTTAGACTTAGAAAATTTATTTGTAGGGCACTGATGTCAATTAAAGGTGAAAGCTAAGGACTTCAAACTTTGCCTTATTTGAGTTCAAAGGCTAACAACAAAGTTATGATTTACAATTATGGCATCCATCATAATTATTCTTAAATCTTAACAAGATATTCTAGATTATCCTTTCATTTGAATTCTAGTGCCCTGTATGACAAACAGCTTAAAGTCAAACTTACATCTTCCAATACCACGATTGCAAGGAAAGTTTTTCTGGAGACATTTGAGCCCAGTAGGTAAACCACTGCAAGAGAAATATTTTGTTTCAGACCAGGAAAATGCATATAGCTTGCGACAATGGTAGTATTTATTAAATAATTATCTGCAATCAAGAAATTAATTTTAAACCCCTTTGATTGAAGTTCCAGGTAACAAAAAAAAGCTTACTCTTTCGTACAATATAACTTGTACGGTACCCAAATAAAAATGGTATACAAATGAAGTTTCCAAGCAGCAAATAGATACCAATGGTTTAACTTTAAAGATTTTATAGATCAGACTTTCACCTAGACCAGAAAAAAAATAGAACTACACGTTAAAGAATCTCATTAAGAGATATTTCCAGCTTTAGGAAAACTAACCAGGCAAGTGGTTAACAACTTAACATGTTGAAAGAGTGGTTAATTGGCTGATCTTTTATAGGCTTAACTAACCTTTCTTTTAGTTAAGTGGTAGATCTTAAGCTAAAGAGTTCAGTCAAAGATATGTATCAAGGGAACAAGAGGATGAAAATTAATAGGATTACCACCAAAATCGACAGCAACAATACAATTTTTAAAGGCTGTTTAAATAAATTATGACTACCTATGATAGCAAGATATGTAATTTTGTGCTTAAAAGAACAATGTCTCAGATATGTGAGAAAATTGACAAAATCTACAAAATAAAGTGTGCATCCAGTCTATGCCATTAGGTTAAAGCATGATTTTCAAAAGTCATGTTATAACAAAAATGAGAGGTGATGTCAGGTAAAATTTAAAACAAATAATAAAATAACCATAATTAAAGAACAGTGTATGTAAATCACCTGCTGTTTGAACCTTCTATTGTAAGGTTGTTGGCGACCAAATTGCTTCATATCAAACCCCAAAAGTGGCATGTTAATTTCACCATAAGGAAAAAAAAAGGCAGATTTAAGTAATATATTTAACATTTGTAGCGCTAAACTTCAACCACATCACCGTCTCATATTTGAAAATTGGACAAGAAAATATGTACACTAATTTAGTTGATTATTAAATGAAGAGAGCTGTGAATAATTGAGGAAAATTGATATGTAAAAGAGAGAAGAAAGAATTAAATTACTTACAGTTGTAAATTTGGTTCGTTTACCCAAGAGGGGAGGCTCCCTGATAGATCGTTGTATGATAAGTCTCTGCTAGCATGAAGCCATGTTACATGAAGAATGAAAGTTGAAGCCATGTTACATGAAGGACAGTACATGAAGAATGAAGGTATCAAATTGATAATAATGTAGCATGAAGAACTTAAAATCACTATTAATATGAGTTGACAAACTACTATACTTACAAGTACAACTAAATAGGTACAGAAACAGTAAATATTAATATGATGCAGTTACATACTCACATAGATACTAAGTACGAGTATTGTAAATGACACACATATGACTTGAGGATATGAAGTTTTCCAAAAGTTTAGGGTATGAGCAGAACTTAACAAGATACAACATAACATATTTTAAAAAAATTTATACATCATCTCATATAAAAAAAAAAGTTGTAAGGTAACATAACAAAAAATAATAGTCAGGCCATTGCAAGGTTGAGGAGGAAAAGTGGAGATATGTCATAAGAGCATCAATTTAGATGGTAGCCATTGTTTATCAGCATTAGTAACTAGAGACAATAGAAAATTTTCATTTAACCCATATACTATGATCACCCAAACATATTAGCAAAAAACCACAAAATAAAAATTACAAGATGTAAGCTAGCAGTTTTCAATGGTGTCTAAGGAGTATCTAATACATAATGTTGAAAAATCAGGTTTGATACGAAAGACAATCTGTTATACAGGATTAGTTAGTTGGAAGGGAGATAAATGAAGGAGAATGAGAAGAGAAGCTTCATTCGGTATTATAATTACTAAGAATTGAGCAATTGGTTCTTTGTAAAATGGGAAACCCTTGGAGGAGAATTCATTCTCGTATTCTCTCATTCATCAATAAAATTTTATTCTTTTCTTTCTAAATTTCTCAGTCCAGTTCTTAGATTCCTAACACAAACCTAAGAGTCATATTTTATACTAAATAGTACTGTAGCACCTTTACCTATCAAAAACAAAAAAAAACTAAATAGTAGAACCCTAGTCCTGATTCAAATACTCCTTGCATACTCACATATTGAGAAGAGATGAACTTTTCTGCGTAGGGAGAGTGCCATTAATTTGTTATTTCCAAGAAACCTGAAAATGGATTTAAAAAAAAAAAATCCCTTAAACCATGTAGAAAAGCATATCAAGAAATCAATGTTAAAATTACAAAGGAATGAAATATTATTACAAGTAAGAGAGTGAACTCAAATAGAAAAATGATGCTGGAAGCTGTCCCCAGATATTATTAAAGCTCAAATCCCTGCAAGAGCCGGCACAAATATAAAATTAAAAGACTCTCAGTCTGGACAGAACACATTTATAAAACAAGATAATTTTCTTTTTGCAAATATAAAATCAAAAACAAAATAATAATAATAATAATAATGAGTTATCTTATCTGTATGACAAATAAGATGAAAAGATGAATCTTTCTACCATGCATAGGTGAAAATATTGAAAGTAATAAAGCCATGTATTAATGAGTCTCTGCTAGCATGAAGCCATGTATAATAATAATAATGAGTTATCTTATCTGTATGACAAATGAAGGTTCAAAGAATATTTCTACCACCTTGCCAGTTAACACCGAGCTACTAAACGTGAACATTTTGAGCTCTGATCAGAAATCACTAAGCTTACACATATTCTATTAATTCATTTTGAAAGAATCAGTATTTTAAGGTTAAGGGACCCCAAAATATAGCTAACCAGTAATCAGGTTGGAGACATACTGTTGAATATGAACAGAAAATTCTCAAATTTGTTGCTTTCTAGAAAATAAATTTTATATAATAATAGTCTGTTCATCTGCATCGAAAGTGTAACCCATACAAATGTGTAACCCAAACAAACGAAAAAAATGTGTAACCCAAACAGGTGATACTTACAACTGAGTCAGATTTTGAAAATCTCCAATATAGTCTGGAATTGAACTAGAAATATTGTTATTCCTCAGTTCTCTGCAATATTATAACCAAATTGTAACATTACTTCAGGAAAGTAAGGGGCAAGTAATTAGTAGAGTTGTGGTCTTACAAGATAGTCAAAGACTTCATATTCCTGAGAAATGCCAATGAGGAGCTCCCATTAGATACATCATTTATTCTCCTGCATATATATGACACATCATATATGTGCTTTTATGATTCAGAGGCATCCATACAAGAAACTAGTGACAGCACTCACAACTCCGTCAAAGAAGTTAAACTGGAAAATGACTTTGGTATTGAGCCTTCAAAAGAATTACCCTGAAACCTCCTATCAAATCATGCAGCAATTCACAGAATAGTCAGTACACACTTCAGGAACAGATATGAAAGTAACAGCGAGAAGAAATATTTTTTTTTTTTTTTGGTAAAAGAAGAAATTCATTACCAACATGCGAAAATGTAAATACACAACCAGGCCATATATACTGCACTTGCCACCTTCTAGGAAGGGTTCAAGCCAATTATATATCCCTAGACTCAATTTATATCATGCCACCTTCTAAGAGCAAGAAGAAATATTCATATTGGACATCCTCTATAATTTAGTTTGCCCAAAATTTATTCAGATACTCAATACAATTACAAATCAAGAGGAAAGAAGAAAGATAGTTGACTGTTAATGTTGACTTACAAGGTTTGAAGCTTTGACCAATTCCCTATGAAGTCTGGTATATTGCCTGTGAGTTCCAAGTTTGTAGCCCATCTGAAATGAACAGAAAAACATTTCTTCACAGGAGTTCTTTTTTCTTTTAACCTATTATCATGAGAAACAAGAGAGCAGCAATATCTTACACTGTTTTCAGATTCCTAAGGTTTGAAAATGAGGAAGGAATTGGACCACTAATTCCCGAGCTATCAAAGTAGCTGCAAGGAAATATTTTTAGTAACTACTATCCCCTTCTAGTTAAAAAGGATATATAAATTTGTAACAGATTGTAATTATGAATAAAAAGACTTAATACTCCGCATGATCCAGACTAAATTTGTAGCATATTGAACACTTAAAATGACTAATTTATAGAGTATGAGTGATAATAAATAATTGCTAAGTGTATTTGAGTAATCAAAATACCGCACTTCCCACGGCCACTGATGTTATATGCAGCCATTAAGCAAACTTGAAAACGAATATCCATATGTATATTCTATACCCAGATAATGAATTTTACATAGGAGTACCACTGCAACTGAGAGAAGGGATTCAATAACATTGGAAATATAAATATTTTTGAGTGCCAAGATGCTTTGGGCTTGACTTTGGTACTGGCCTCTCTATTTTCCAAGATTTTAACTAGCAGTGTATGCTTTGCTCACCAAATTTCACTTTATCCCCTACTGCTTTACTACAAGCAAAATATTGCTAGGTAAAAAATGTTTTGATATGCCAAAGACAATAACGAATCCAATGATCATATGTGAATCTGTGAAAAAGAAAAACAATGATATATGTGACTTTACATAAGCTTGGAGGTAAATTTATTTTGCAAAGAGTGTGATTTTTGTAAGTGTTACTAATATATCTTATCCACATCCGTGACTCTATTACTCACACCCGTCCGATGGGTCATCCGATCGTGTATTAACACTATCAGATAAGCCATCCGATTTTTTTTTTTCAAAATTTTACACAGTCGGGAGGCTCATCCAACTAGTGTGAGTAATAGGATCAAGGGTGTGGAAAAGACTTCCCTTACTTCATAAACAAACTTTTGACACGTAAGTCCCAATGCTCAAAACTCCTGTCAAATAGATTCTTAAATCCTATCCCAAAACAACTTTAGTGCTTCATTCCTTTTATTTTGAGCTTACTTTAATTTAAGATAACTGAAAAGAATTGGCTGTATTTGACTTCTTTCAAAAATGAAATAACTACATATTTGGATATAGTAAATATAATTTTGAATAAGCACAAGTCTAGAACCCACTTAACACACCAGCATCAGCTAAAAGTTGAATCAACTTATTTTATCCAACCCCACAGCAAATTCTGACCAACATTGTCCAGTTTCTGTGTTTGTTCTGCCCCTAATTTGTTTCCATATACTAGTAAGTAGTACCAATTATTATAGATTCGTCTTATTGTCTATGATCTAGTTCTAGTTTGTTTCCAAAATATTAATGATTGCCTCAATATCATTGCAAGTTCTATCGGAAGAATATCCAAACAATCTAGAGCTTCATTTTTACAAATGGAGGATGCAAAAACTAATGCTCCATAACAAAACAACCAAATAAATAAAGAGCCAAGACTGCAGAAGAACTTACAGCTGTTCTAATTTTATCAGATTCCCAAGTTCATATGGGAGAGATCCTGAGAAGTTGTTTGAACCAAAACCTCTGCAAATTTAACAAATAATAAATAATAAATCTTAACAGTATCATCATGATAAATTACTCATGCACGCCAAAATGTATATCAGAATATGTGGAAAGACAATAACAACATCATCTACAGACTGCTTTGCCTTCATTTTAGCCTGTCCTTCCTCACTCTCTCTCTCTCTACACCTCCATTATAACCATCCTAAAAGAGTTCAAATAAATAACTCACATTGATATCAAGTTTGTAAGGCTTCCCAATTCCTTTGGAAGCTCCCCTGATAAAGCATTTATGCCGATGGACCTAACAAAGAAGAGATTTAACATCAGAAATTTTGTGTCCTAACATTATATATGTAGAATATAATGACCTTCCCTCAAAATGGCCTTACAAATATTGCATACGAGTTAGGTTTCCAATGGCTGCCGGTAGAGATCCCCTCAAGTTATTCTGGCCAAAATTCCTGCTTGCATTTTGATGAAACTCAGCACAGTACAAAATGGATGGAAAATTCATCAAAAAAAATTATTGCAAAGAGTATAAGAAGATCATATACAAATAGGTGAGGTGAGTCAGAGTCCACAGCTCTTCCGGCAATTCACCAACCACGTCCAATGCATAAACCTTCCTGTGCAAGAGAAAAAAAAGGGCATTAAATTTCTCAAAGCTAGCTTGCAACTTTGATATGGTAGCACAAATTCATTATGAAAAATTAAGAAAAGTGACATGATACAAATCATAAACCAAGTTTAGAGAGAGGGATATATACAGTGCAGTAATGTGGCAAGTAGTTTTATTGTCAAAGGAACAATCACATTTGATGAAAGGGTCGTAAGTGTTGTCATCAATGGTGCTGGTGGAATCAATCGCTCGTCCACTGCATACTTCACCGCTTATATTCCATTGAGTTTGGTCTGCCGATATACTCCATTTGCTAAAGATTGCATTCAATGCCCTCGCTGCATAAATTCAAAACTGCACATTTTCAAGGAATGTATAGAATAATTTCTCTCGAAATCCAAGGCAGTGTTGTTAAAACAGAAATGAACACCAAATTTGAGACTTTAGCCATTTCTGATGAAAACAAAAAAAAAATTTAGCCCAAGGAATGGTTGCTCATAATAAGATGAATGAGCAACCACGTAAAAATGTAACGACTAACGACCATATATAGTCTTTAGTTGAATCGTATAATTGCTACTTTAATAGGTTCTTTACTACCCACCACTAGTAGTGTGGCTAGTAAAGTACAAACCAAAGTAGCAATTAAAGGACTCAAACCCTAAGATGCAGGTAGTGTTTGTTCGGATCACAGTCCACTCTTACCGAGCATGACCAACTGTGATGGATACATATAGGGGGACAGCCATGGTTCGCCGGCTTCTTTCATTCTCCCTACATACTGCATACCAAATTCCTCGTACTGTGTACCACTTACCACGTTACACTAAAGAAAGTCTTGCTATAATAATGTATACAGTGACAACCATATACCCAAATGAATTGCTTACCATTAAGGGACGGCTCAAGTGAAAAAACTTGGTTACTAATCTTCATCGTTGAATAATATTTAAATGATCAAGATTGAAAGATAAATACTCATGAATTTTTTAATTTGTCCAACTAAACTTTCTATTTTTATTTTTAGTGGGAACAAAATTAGGTGTTGACAATAATAATAGACGAATATATTGCATGCTTAGAGCATGGAAAATTTAGAATTCCATTACCCTAAATTATAAATTACGCTTGAAAAATACATATTCAAACTATGCATTCTTCACAAAAACCATACCTAAAACTTTAGGTCCTAAGTCCTAACCCATTTTAGATTCTTTACCGTTTACACCTATACTAGTTCTTATTACATAGGCCCTATGTTACAATAAATTACTCCCTCTGTCCCATAAAGTTAGTAAAAAGCATAAAAAAAAAAAATTGTCCAAAATTAAAGTTAAAATAGTGAATAAAAAAATTGAAATTGCATTATATATTTTGTGATTGGTTAATTGAAGAAACATGCATTAAAGACTTGTTTTGGTAATTGGTTGATTTGGGACAATGCATTAAAAACATGTTCCTTGTTTTTGTTGAATTTTCAAAAATTTACTAACTTTTTAGGACGGAAAGAGTAACAGATAAAAGGGGTACAATATTGAAGAACAAGACATGTATATGACATAGTGAGGCTCTAAGGTGCATTAATCTAGATAAAAATTCTAATATATAGATTCATTAATTGAGTATAACGATCTCAACCATTCATTATATTCAATGATCTAAATTGGTCGGTGCATATTAATCAAAATGTACTTTAGAGTTTAGAGGAACCACACCCACATGAGAGAGCAATCATGAGTTAAAAAAGCAGAGCAGCAGAGAAAGCACACAGATACAAACCTTCAGAAGGATCTGTAGATGGGTTTGCAGCTTGAGCATGTGCTAACTTGAACAATAAGCAGCTGAACATACACACAGCAAAAGAAAAGATATTTGACATAGACCTTTGTTGCATGATGATGAACTTGATTAATAAGTAAAGTATCTAAGATTTCAAGAGTTTAATACTCCCTTTTTTTTCTTTGGTCTTTTTGGAGTTGTGCACACAGATTAAAAAAATGTTGATTATGATGGATATTGTAAGGTTTATATATATTTTGTCAAAACTGTCCCTATTTAATCTTTATTGAAAGTTGTAGTAGTATTTAATTTTTATAAGTAAGTGTGTCCATTAATTAATGTTTAATGGTTTAGAGATGAGAGAGATGATAAAAGTAGAATTAATGAGGAGTGAATTAAATGATTGGATGAAAGGTTAAAATTGGAAAGAAAAATATGTTTGTGTATTGGAATTGTAAAAGGACCAAAGATATGAAACAAGGAAAAAAGGCCAAAAGGACCAAAGAAAAAAAACGGAGGGAGTAATGCTATTTTCCAATATTTGCCTCTATTTAATATGTCTTGGTTTGGTTTAGGTAAATAGTGGAGAAAAATTAATTATTATAGAGAGAAAAAGAGTATAGTGGGAAAAAACATAATTAATATATTGAAAATCTGAGTAATGATTAGATTTTTAAGGGTATATTTTGTTTGATACTCCCTCTGATCCTATTTATAAGTCACATTCTAGAAGGATTCTTTGGTCCTATTTATAAGTCACTTTGTATTTTATAGGAGACATTTATTGTTATTTTCTCTTATTTGCCCTTTGCGTGAAGTAATACAATGTGAAATTTCCAATGCAAGTTAAGAGGGTATGATTGTAATGTTGAAGTATTTTTTTAAAGTTTCAAGAAACCTAACTACCCTACTTGGTCTATGTGATATGATTAAGTATGTCTTATAAATATGATCAGAGGGAGTATTATTATTACAATACTTGGTAACCGGTAAGTAGAAAGTAAGATCATTTATTATAAGCAGCAAGTTGTAACAACACGGATGGTTACGTCTCTCCTACCAATTCTTCAATGTTGAAAAACAAAAACTTCTTGGGTCCTTACTTCAAGAGTTTTTCTTTATGAACCTCCCTATTTACTCATTGGCCCCTATTTAAGTTTTTATGGACTAAATTACCCTTTACCGCCTGAAACAAGGCGGAAGAGTTTCTCGCTTTTAACAAGGCGGAAAAAAATATATTTTTCGCTTAGAAAGAGGCGGAAGTCACTTTTTTATTTTTTTTTTTTACTATTTCCGCCTTGAAACTGGCGGAGTATATAACTTTCCCATGTGAACAACTTATCCCATGCTTTAGCAAACAATCGCTTCATTGAGGTAACCGTTGAAACTGGGACTTTCCCATGTGAACATTGGATAGATGTGTTGTCGAGAGAACTCAAAGACTTTCTCAAACAATACCCGACGACAGACAGTTACTATTATATCATCATCAATAAACCAATAAATAAAACACGCTTTTTTGTTTTTTGGTTTGCTCTGTTTTTCTTAGTTATTGGGTGCCAATCTCCTCAGTTTCTTCTCTCTCTCTGATAGTTAGTGGACGGCAGAATAGTAAAAAAAATAAAAAATATATGCTCCGCCAGTTTCAAGGCGGAAATAGTAAAAAAAAATAAAAAAGTGACTTCCGCCTCTTTCTAAGCGGAAAATGTATTTTTTTTGGAAACTCTTCCGCCTTGTTTCAGGCGGTAAAGGGTAATTTAGTCCATGAAAATTCAAATGGGGGCCAATGAGTAAAGAGGGGATTCATAAAGAAAAACTCTACTTCAATATTTCTGTCGGGAATGGCTCAAATGCATGGAAATATGAAACATGCATCGGTGCATGTGATAATTTTATTTTTGCTTTTTAAATTTTTTTAATATAGATTTATTCAGAATATTTTTTAACACAAGTTCGTATCCAGATTTTTCAGAATATGTAAGTGATTTTTATAATTTGGATTTATTTTTTTCTTTACTCTGTGTTCTTAAAAAACTGTACTGAGTAAAACTGTATTCAAAATTTACATATTCTGATAAATTTGTATACGAACTTGTGTTAAAAAATATTCTGAATAAATCTATATTAAAAAAATTTAAAAAGCAAAAATTAAATTATCACATGCATCGAACCATGTTTGATATTTCCATGCATTTGAGCCATTCCCATTCCTGTCCTACCTCCTTCCTGCGAATAATTGACCAGCTTTGTCCGTGTTTGAAGAAAAAGAATGAAATAACAATATAAAGTCAAAAAAACCAATTGACTCCACCCTCCAATTTACTTTTGTTTCCAAATATGTTGTTTAATTTTTTTTCGGTATTCAAATTGGTTCTTTGACTTATTTATATATGCTTTTAAATAAGTTTTTATTCATTTTTCAATTTTAAAATTTATTTTTTTAAGAAAGTAGTGCATATCAATTAAACTCTATTTTTTGATAGTACACTTTCAGAAAAGTAATATAAATTTTGAAAAAAAAAAATCATTTTAAACTCAATAATACCAACGTTATGAGTTTTAGTTGAGAATTGAGGTCTCTATTTATCAATCCTATAAATTTGTACATGTAAGGAGAAAATATCAACTTCATTTGAAGACATATATGTACTACATATTTTAGAGAAAAAATATAAATTGATTTTTCAAAACGGTTTACCTTAGTAAAGCCTTTCTATAAAGTCTCAATGAGAAAAGGTCAACTTAATATGGAAACATGTTTGAACATGACTATAACGGTCATCATCTTATCATGTACTTTTAAAAGAATTTTTAATTAGTTTATTGGTATTTTTTAAATATTGATATTTAATTTAATGGTGAATCGTTTTCCTTTTGTGGTGTGTACCAATAGTGTTCCTACTCATGGTTGTCAAACTCACGGTTAACTCGTAGAATCGTACGAGTTTATATCATAGAATTGAATTAAATCGATCCAAAACTCGGAACTGAGTAAATTGGGGTAAACTCGTGCACACTCGTTTAGAATCACGAGTTGACTCGTACAAACTCGCGAGTCATCCCAATTGACCTATAAATAGTAATAGATCGCCCAATTGACTCAGAAATAGAAATTCAACTCTAATACAACGTCGTTTTGGCGTCATTCCTCAAAATCCCTTCACACCTTATTTGAATCTTCGTCTTCCTCAATCGTCTGTTTCTCTCTGTTGAGTCATCATCTCTCAAGTCTCAATCATCTCTTCAACGATAAAGATTCAAGTCTCGGCCACCGATTACACTCAATCGTCGGTTACTCACTCTTAACCAAGGTTTTAAATAACGAACCGAAACACGTGATGCGGCCGCAACAAAACGGTTTCGGTCCACCGAAACCGAAACCGACCGATTTCACGGTGGGAATCCAAATCACAAGAAAACGGCCGCAACAGACCGCATCACCGCCGCAACAGAATGATTTTTCGTCCGTAACGGACAAGACAACTGCACCCATGCTCAACGCCTCCTCACAACAGCAGATCCATCATTCGCAAAGGCTCCATTGTTGCTTGTTGCCGCTAATCGCACTCTCAGAGACACCAAACGTGGATTGGAGCAAGAGTGAGAAGAGGGAGCAAGAACTAGAAAAGATAGAAGAAGAGTGAGAACCGGAATGAGAGCATGAGGATGAGCCGTAAACGGAGCTGAAGGGCGCATAGAGGAGAGAGCCACTGCCACCACCATCGGTCTGCATCGCGCCGTCTCCGGTCTTCGCCCTTCACGCTTGCTGGTGAAGGGAGGCTGGTGAATTGTTGCTCTGCTTCTGCCTGTCATGATATCTTTGAGTAGATGAGTGTTTTCTAGTTTCTATCTCTTATCCCTTTTTTTTTATTTTAATGTATGGCTAGTTGTTATACCTTAATGGTTGGCCCAAGTTTATTTTTTAATGGTCCAAGTTAATTACTTTTTTTTAAGTGAAGTTAATTACTTAATCATTAATAATTTTTAATTGATTTTTTAATATAATTGGTGGTCCTTAATGTAAGATCCATGAAGAATGTTTTGATAAATGCCAAAAGGTTTTGAACAAGCTACAAATGTGTTGATCAAGTTCAAGCTCAACAAGCAACAACAAACATCAAGTTATGAAGAGAGAACCAACTCATGAAGACTTAGTTTGGTAGTTTATGTTTTATTGTTTTATCTTTAGCCTCACAAGTCTTTTAGTTTATGAGTTTGGGTAGAGTTTATTAGAGGGTAGTGAATCTCTTTTGATTGCATGATTATATCATATTTTGAGTATTCACTTTGTCTAAAATCAATAGGTGGCTTAAAGGTTTTAAAGAAAAGGTTTAGTTTTTGAGAAAACAAGTTTTTAGTGATTTTTATGCTGATTACTCGAGTAACACATATTTCACTCGAGTAAAATTTATCAAGCTTGCGGCTTACTCGAGTAACACTCATTTCACTCGAGTAAAATGTTTTCAGCTTTCGGATTACTCGAGTAACACTCATTTCACTCGAGTAACTCGATCAGATATGGTTTTTTAAATACGTTTTTCACTTCTCAAAAGCCATTCTAAGTGCTCCAACTTTTGGGTATTCTATATAAACCTTTTCCTAATCATTTCTATCAATTAGAATCAACTAGAATCATTTGGATACACAATTTTACAAAGAATCAAAGCCACACTATTTTCTCTCACTCTCTCAAGATCAAAGCTTTAACTTTTACATTCTTTGATCAAGAACCTTGAATCTCTCATGTTGATATTTCATAGCTTTTGAAAGAGATTCATAGGATTGTTATTGTTTTTCATTTGGGTTGTAATCTTTGCAAAAGGCAAGCTATCTACAACAAAGGAAGACTTGATTTTGTGAATCAAGCAAAGTTTCATTGGAAGCCTTGGTGAGGCATTTCATCAAGCACTTGGAAGCCTTGTTGAAGAACAAGCATTTGGAAGTCTTGTGAGTAAAGCAAGCAATTGGAAGTCTTGTGAGTGAAGCAAGCATTTGGAAGTCTTGTGAGTGAAGCAAGCAATTGGAAGACTTGTTGTGGGTATCGGCAAGCAAGAGAAGAGGTTAGATTAGATATCAATAGGATTACAAGGCAAGGGTGTGGTATCTCTTGTAGGCTAGCAAGAAGGAAGTCTTGTGAGACATTTACTTGTAATTTGAGAAACTCTAATTCCTCATAGTGAAGAATCTCTCTTGGTTGAAGAGGGAACTGGATGTAGCTTTCAAGTGGATGAAAGTGAACCAGGATAAATCACTGTGTCGTATCTCTAAACTCTTACTCTTTACAATTCAAGTCTTTAATTGTGTTCTTGATTGAAAACCTAGAAAAAGTGATTTTTCTATATTTGATTGAATTGAATCTTTATTGTTCAAAATTAATTTGAGGAAAATCATTTTCATAACTAGGTGAATCAATAAGAATATTGGTGTTGATTGTTTCCGCTTAATCTCTGATATAATATTTGTTAATTGATTGATTTTCATTGGTTTTAATCGTTTAGATTTGTTTCTTGCGAAAATCTTTCAAAGTTTCTTTAACACCTATTCAACCCCCCTTCTAGGTGTTCTCCTAGTGTTTCCTATTTGTTTCAACCACCGATTGTAGTTTTCCAACAATTGGTATCAGAGCTCGGTCGAAAGACACGAGCATAGAGCTTTTTCGTTAAGATCCTTGAGAAACTACAATGGGTTCTACGAATCCTTTTGGTGGTGAAGGTGCTTCAATTAATCACCCTCCTATGTTTGGTGGAGAGGGTTATGGTTATTGGAAAATTAGGATGAGAATCTTTATAGAAGCAATAGATGTGAACATTTGGGAAGCCATTGAAAATGGTCCTTATATTCCCTCAAAAGATGTAGAAGGTGTGCTTACACTTACTCCCAAAGATAAGTGGACCGATGATGATAAAAGGAAAATTCAATATGATTTAAAAGCTAAGAATATCATCACCTCCGCTCTATCTTATGATGAGTTCTTTAGAGTCTCCCAATGTCGTGATGCCAAAGAAATGTGGGACACCTTGCAAGTCACACATGAAGGCACTAGTGAAGTTAGGCGTGCTAGATTAAATTCTTTGATGCATGAATATGAATTGTTTCGTATGTTGCCTAATGAATCTATATGTTTTATGCAAAAACGTTTTACTCATATTGTTAATCATATCATTGCTCTTGGTAAAACTTTCGTGAATTATGAACTTGTTAACAAAGTTTTAAGATGTCTAAGTAGGGAATGGCAACCCAAGGTTACCGCAATTGTTGAATCAAAGGACTTGGACACCATGGACTTAGCAACACTTTTCGGAAAGCTACAAGAACATGAAATGGAGCTTGGACGTTTGCAAATGCATGAAGAATCGGACAAGAACAAAGAAAGAAAAGGAATTGCTCTTAAAGCTAAAAAGTCATATAAAAAGGAAGAGAGTTCCGTTGATGATGATGATGATGATAATGAAGATTCCGATTCGGACATTGATGAAGAGGAGATGAAGCTTCTACTAAGAAAGTTCAATAAAATTCTAAGGAGAAAAGGAAGGTTGAACAAGGACAAAAGTAAAGAGAAGAATTCCCCACACTACAAGACCAAGACTTTAAAAGAAGGTATAGTTTGCCATGAATGTGGAAAGCCCGGTCATCTCAAGTACTCATGCTCTAAGTATCTCAAGAAGAAGGAGAAAGAGAAGAAAAATGCAAAACACAAAAGGGCATACATAATTTGGAATAGTGATGATGAACAAGACAAGAAAAGCACAACTAGTAGTTCTTCGGATGATGAACATGCCGCTTGTCTCAACTTGATAGCTCAAGTACATGAAGAGGAAAGCTCAAATGATGAATCAAGTGAGCAAAGTGACGAAAGCGATGTAAGTCTTACTAAATCCGAAATTTCTTCAAATTATGAAATGTTATATAATGCTTATGAAGAAATGCATAAACAATTTAAGAAACTAGCTTTGAAAAACATTGAAAGGAAGAAGCTCATTTTGAAACATCAACAAGAGATTTTAGAACTTCAAAAACAAGTTGATGAGCTTAATCTTCAAAATGAAACTCTTGATCTTATATATGCTAGTTCTTCTTGTGATTGTGCTAGTAGATTGAATAATGTGGTTGATTGTGAGGATTGCAAGTTGCTTAAGGATGAAAATGCTATTTTGAAAAATAAGCTTGCAAGTTTCTCAAATGGTGATATTAGATTGCGCACATTGTTAAATTTTCAAAGAGAAAATTCAAACAAGTTTGGTTTGGGTTATACTAATGCTAAGAGTATGTCTCATAGAAATGTTGTTGATTTTTCTAAAGTTGATTTCTCAAATGCACCAACATGTTTCTATTGTGGTACTCATGGACATACTTCAAATGTGTGTTATATTAAAGTGCATGGTATACCTAAAGGAGATTTTGTTTGGGCGAAAAAGGGTGAAAGTCCCTACACTAACAAAAATGGATCCAAAACCATTTGAATACCAAAAAGCAAAGCATGATTGTTTTGTAGGTATGATTGAAGAAGCAAATGAAGGTCTATACACATTTGATACAATTGACATTATTGATCTTCTTCAATTGGTATTAAGGAGAAAATTCTACAAATTGGTAACATTTGATATTATACAATTGGTATTTCAATTTGATATTGTTGGATATTGCTCATAGTTCTCTCAATTGGTATTATTTCTTATAATGTGATATTGTTTATACTATTGAGAAAATTCTATTGGTATCAAATTCTTACAATTGTTTTACAATTGGTATCATGCTTTGGTTGTTTTATCTCATTAATCTCTCTATTTTGGCTTAGATCTTATATTTCAATTGGTATATATTTCTTTTTGATAATGCCAAAGGGGGAGAAATATGATGTTTTGAAAAAGAGGAGATTTGTATTTGAAAGATTTTAAAAAGGGGAGAAATATTATCATTTTGGGGAGAAATAAAATAGTATGTTTGGAGAAAGGTTGTTTTTTGTTGTTTTTATGTAGGTTGAGCAAAGTTGTTAAAGATAGGGAGAGAATCAAGCTTAACTCAATTGGATTTCAAATGTTAAAAGCATTAATTGAGGGGGAGCAAGAGTCTCACCAAGTGATCAAATGGTTCAAGCATCAACAACTTCAATGAACTTCAAATAATTTCAAAACATGTTTGTCATTTTCAAAAAGGGGGAGATTGTAAGATCCATGAAGAATGTTTTGATAAATGCCAAAAGGTTTTGAACAAGCTACAAATGTGTTGATCAAGTTCAAGCTCAACAAGCAACAACAAACATCAAGTTATGAAGAGAGAACCAACTCATGAAGACTTAGTTTGGTAGTTTATGTTTTATTGTTTTATCTTTAGCCTCACAAGTCTTTTAGTTTATGAGTTTGGGTAGAGTTTATTAGAGGGTAGTGAATCTCTTTTGATTGCATGATTATATCATATTTTGAGTATTCACTTTGTCTAAAATCAATAGGTGGCTTAAAGGTTTTAAAGAAAAGGTTTAGTTTTTGAGAAAACAAGTTTTTAGTGATTTTTATGCTGATTACTCGAGTAACACATATTTCACTCGAGTAAAATTTATCAAGCTTGCGGCTTACTCGAGTAACACTCATTTCACTCGAGTAAAATGTTTTCAGCTTTCGGATTACTCGAGTAACACTCATTTCACTCGAGTAACTCGACCAGATATGGTTTTTTAAATACGTTTTTCACTTCTCAAAAGCCATTCTAAGTGCTCCAACTTTTGGGTATTCTATATAAACCTTTTCCTAATCATTTCTATCAATTAGAATCAACTAGAATAATTTGGATACACAATTTTACAAAGAATCAAAGCCACACTATTTTCTCTCACTCTCTCAAGATCAAAGCTTTAACTTTTACATTCTTTGATCAAGAACCTTGAATCTCTCATGTTGATATTTCATAGCTTTTGAAAGAGATTCATAGGATTGTTATTGTTTTTCATTTGGGTTGTAATCTTTGCAAAAGGCAAGCTATCTACAACAAAGGAAGACTTGATTTTGTGAACCAAGCAAAGTTTCATTGGAAGCCTTGGTGAGGCATTTCATCAAGCACTTGGAAGCCTTGTTGAAGAACAAGCATTTGGAAGTCTTGTGAGTAAAGCAAGCAATTGGAAGTCTTGTGAGTGAAGCAAGCATTTGGAAGTCTTGTGAGTGAAGCAAGCAATTGGAAGACTTGTTGTGGGTATCGGCAAGCAAGAGAAGAGGTTAGATTAGATATCAATAGGATTACAAGGCAAGGGTGTGGTATCTCTTGTAGGCTAGCAAGAAGGAAGTCTTGTGAGGCATTTACTTGTAATTTGAGAAACTCTAATTTCTCATAGTGAAGAATCTCTCTTGGTTGAAGAGGGGACTGGATGTAGCTTTCAAGTGGATGAAAGTGAACCAGGATAAATCACTGTGTCGTATCTCTAAACTCTTACTCTTTACAATTCAAGTCTTTAATTGTGTTCTTGATTGAAAACCTAGAAAAAGTGATTTTTCTATATTTGATTGAATTGAATCTTTATTGTTCAAAATTAATTTGAGGAAAATCATTTTCATAACTAGGTGAATCAATAAGAATATTGGTGTTGATTGTTTCCGCTTAATCTCTGATATAATATTTGTTAATTGATTGATTTTCATTGGTTTTAATCGTTTAGATTTGTTTCTTGCGAAAATCTTTCAAAGTTTCTTTAACACCTATTCAACCCCCCTTCTAGGTGTTCTCCTAGTGTTTCCTATTTGTTTCAACCACCGATTGTAGTTTTCCAACACTTAATCCTTATTGTTTAATAAGGAAAGATTAATAGAAATTAGAATAGACATAGGGAATCTAAGAATTGTTATAGATTTGGGTTATTTTCTTTATTATTTTTTTACTATCTTAATTCTTTTTTAATGTGGGTTTGAATGTTTTGTTATGTTCTAATTTTCTATTTAGGCTTATTTAAGTTTTTGGTCCCCGAAAGTTGACCGAGTTTTGATTTTAGTCCCTATGTTTTTATTTGACCGGTCTTGATCCTTAAAAGTTTATTTTTTTTTTTGGTTTTGGTCCCTGCCTTAGGGATTCACCATTAATTGATGACGTGGCTAACGGAGTGCCACGTCAGCATGCCATGTGTCTTTTTGTTTAAAGTAAAAGGTCCCTGAAAGTTGACCGAATTTTGGTTTTAGTCCCTATCTTTTTTTTTTACTGACAAGGTCCTTAAAAGTTTAAAATTTTTTGTTTTGGTCCTTATCATTAGTAAAATACTATTAATTGTTAACATGGTGAACGGATTGATGTCATCGGTCTGCATAATAATGAGTTGTTGCAATGTTAACATATGACATATAAAAACAGTAGGCATGTAAGAACAATATAGAATAAGACATGAGTTTTATTATGTATTTGATTTATTATATAAACAGAAAGACCAAAAGACTAAAAATTATAATATTTTAATTCATCTGAAGTCTAACCTCGAAATATTTATGCAAGAATTGAATGTTATATGCTCCAAATATGACTGAGTTTTAAGTTATTTGACTCATGTAAGTTGGGCTATCTCGAGCTTGCGACTAGAATTTTGCTTGCCTTGTTGGGTTATTCATGTCATCTGTCAATGTGGTAGCAACTCATTATTGTGCAGACACATGGCGTGCTGACGTGGTAATCCGTTAGCCATGTCAGTATTTAACAGTATTTTACTAACGGCGGTAGGGACCAAAACAAAATTTTTTAAAACTTTTAAGGACCTTGACCGGTCAAAAAAGATAGGGACTAAAACCAAAATTCGGTCAACTTTCAGGGACCTTTTACTTTAAACAAAAAGACACATGGCATGCTGACGTGGCACTCCGTTAGCCACGTCATCAATTAACGGTGAATCCCTAACGGCAGGGACCAAAACCAAAAAAATTAAACTTTTAAGGATCAAGACCGGTCAAATAAAAATATAGGGACTAAAACCAAAACTCGGTCAACTTTCATGGACCAAAAACTTAAATAAGCCTTCTATTTATATGGAGGTACTCAAACCCAGGTACAATTATATGAATTTCGTTAACCTGTTGAAAATCTAAAATTGTCTAATCAATTTTTTACACTCTAATACCTTATATTAATGAAAAAAACATAAAACTAATAATTATTATCAATTTTATAATAAAATATATTAATTTTATGGAATTTGTGAAAAATTGTGAACAATTCACGCCGCAGCGACCACAATCCACGTCGCAGCATCCTCAACATCCATTATCGCAAAAATCGCAACGCGACTGAAACCGCGACCGCAATTTAAAACCTTGCTCTTAACCTTCTTAACCTTCATAAGTTGCATTTTTATGGATATTATGATTATTGTGTACATATTAGTTTTCAAGTAAGTAAACTCATAAAAGTTTGCAAGTCGAATTTAAGTAAACTCACGAGTTTGACAACCTTGTTTCTACTAGTACTTTCAAGGATTAAAGATCACCAAATTGGGTTTGATTCAAACGACAAAATTTTCATATACTCATAACAAAAATCGAATAATTAACATCATGCTTATGAAACACCGTCATCCTCTGACTTTTATGGACCTTGATAAATCAATTTCTTTACGTTTTGAAAAAATTGAGACTTTATTCCGATAATTTATTTTATCACATAACCACCTTGCATCATTTTTAAGTAAGGCCAGAATAAAGCAATGAACCTACTACATACTATACACTTAAAGTACTCTCTCAAAATACAAGGTTGATGTTCAAAATAAATTGTACAAATAATCAAACTCATTTACATCACACATCAAGTTATCATGTGCTATACAACAAATTAAAGCTCTAAAGAAGATGAAAAGGTGAAGAGGAAAAAATAGAAACAAAACTTTAGGAGCACACAGTTCCATTCTCATTGAAGCACACTTGACCAAGAGCCCAAAAAACACCAATTCTTACCTACCCTCATCAAGAATCTCATGAAGCATGGCTTTAGAATCATCTATTCTTGAATGTTCTGCACCACCAACCATGCTGTTACCTACTGATGAATTGTAGTAACTTGTATCTGATCCTTTTGCTGTAGTGTTAGTCATCATGCTGCTCACTTGACTCACATCATCAAATTTCCAGTCAGACAAGTATCCAGGCCTTGAAGTTACAGTGCTCACTTCAATATCTCCTGAAAGCATTGCCACTACACGCGACATCGTTGGTCGCAATGTTGGTGATGTCTGAGTGCACAAAAGTGCAATTCCCACAACTCGTCGTACTTCTTCCTTGTTGAATTCTGATAGTCTAGAATCTACCAGATCAAGTATGTTGTTGTTTTCGTGAAGTCTCCAAGTCTAAGAAATAGTAATAAAAAAAGAAAGAAGCATTAGAATACTGCATAGTTAAAAGAACCATTATGCTAGCAAGATTTTCCTTCAAAAAATTAAAGTAAGTTCCAAAAGTGTTTGAAGATTGGATATAATACTGCATTACTGCTTTAGTTAGGATAAATGCTAGGGTCTAGGGATATTATCATTGAACAATTTTCATTCAGATTTATTGAAAATTAACATTCAATGGAAAGAGAATAGCACTTCATACCCATTCTAGAAGATACACTCTGTCTCCTTCCAAACTCGTATCAGCATTCGGCCTCCCAGCAACTAACTCCAAAGCCACAACACCAAAAGAAAACACATCTGCTTTCTCTGTAAGGTGTCCACGCATAGCATACTCCGGAGCAAGATATCCACTTCATCACGACAAATTGAGTAGATTGACAATTTAGTGTTAATTAAGACAAAAAAAAAAATGCAACCAAACCAGTAACAAATGAAATATAGATAAAACCATGAGACATATGCAAGGTGATCAAGCTAAGTGTTAGTGACTTACATTGTCCCAGCCACACCGGTGCTTATATGGGTCTTTTTATCATCATATAATTTGGCCAACCCAAAATCAGATATTTTCGGGACAAGTTCGTAATCAAGGAGAATATTACTAGCCTTCACATCACGGTGTACAATACGGAGCCGTGACTCTTCATGTAGATAAGTTAAGCCTCTTGCTACACCCAAGAGGATATCAAAGCGTGTGCACCAATTGAGGGTTAACGATTTTCCTTTTCAAACAAGTCACATTTGAGTATAATTATAAAGAAGAGAAATGAAAAGGCAAATAAGCATCGGTACATACAGACACAAACACAAAGAAGAACAAATATTATTTCCTCATACCGAATAATGCTTGATCAAGACTCTTATTTTCTAGATACTCGTACACAAGAAGTCTTTTACTCCCCTCAATGCAACATCCATATAATTTGACAAGATTACGATGTTGCACAGCTGATATAGTTGCAATCTCAGTTATGAACTGACTCTTTCCTTGATGGGATCCTACAGATAGTTGTTTCACAGCAATAACTCTCCCATCATTTAGTGTCCCCTGCAAGGACAAAATAATAAAAATGTTATCCTCTTAAAGAAAGGATTTAGTTCTGATATAAGGTTCAAATGCTGAATATTAGCATAAATCTTTACAATTTTAGAGCCCATAAGTATTATTTGAACCAGTATTGACAGTGATAACCTTTTAAGGAGTGGCATATAACAGTTAGTTATCTCTAATTCAGGGATAGAATATTCACCTTATAAACAGGACCAAAACCTCCCTCTCCAAGCTTGTTCTCAAGATTAAAGTCATTTGTAGCATTTCTTAACTCAGAATAGCTGAAGGTGTATGGCTTTGTATCAATACCTAGAAGCTCTGAAAAATTAAACATGAACAAGGTTAAGCTCGGATAAGCAGAAACTAATTGTCTTGAAGCTAGGATGATGCCTAATTTAATACCAATTCAAGTTGAAGAACTTGCATAATCCAACTTGTTAAGAATGTTTTAGATTAGCATGGGATATCAAATAGCAGAAAGGCACTATGTAATGTTGGCCTTTTATGAAGTACAATTCATTTCTTCTTCCATCATCTGGTTTAAGATACAAAAATCTAAACATAATAAGGTATGTCCATCCCACTTGATCTTAAAATATCTCAATACTGAAATGAGGTACTGGCGTACTGCAATGCTAATAATCT
Organism: Crotalaria pallida; assembly: GCA_037953625.1. Lineage (NCBI taxonomy): Eukaryota > Viridiplantae > Streptophyta > Magnoliopsida > Fabales > Fabaceae > Crotalaria > Crotalaria pallida. The sequence goes on from CM075654.1 coordinate 118,131,335, forward strand.
AAAAAGACAATCATGAATATGATTGAAAAAACCACACAAATAGTCAGATATACTGCACTTTACACAATTTGTTTACCTTCTTCATCTTCAAGGCGCCTTCTTCTCCGAATGACATAAAAAATCACAAAAGCAGATAGAAAGATTACAACTCCAACACCAATTACTACTCCAGCGATTAGACCGCCATTATTCTTGCTACTGCTTGGAGGTTTGTTACTGACAGTAGGTATAAAATCTACACAATACCAGCAGAATCTATTAAAAGTACTCACTTTATTTTATTTTATTTTCTAACAAAAGAATCTTAGGGCCAATTTGGTTTGCGAAAACGTTTTTTCCATTAATAATTGCAAAAAATGTTACCTTGTTTTCATTCTATTTTCAATTTTTTTAAGGCTTGTACAGGAAACCATTAATGAAAATTGTTTTCACGGTTTCTTGAACAAATATTTGAAACAGGAAAACAGAATAAAAACTGTAACATTTTTGCATCTATTAATAAAGACTAAAAACTGGAAACAAAAAAACGTTTTCAGAAACCAAATAATACATTGTGAAAATCAAAAAGTTAACATTTAAACATCTGAACTGGCTAGCACTTTCTTGTTCCAAGTTTTACCTGGGATTGCACTGATGGCTTGAATCAAGGGCCCATAAGTACCTTGAGCTGGTATACAGCAAGTCCCTTTTCCAGCCCAAAAGAGATGGATCTCAAGATAGTTTTCTGACACTTCAACCCTGAAATCCCTTCGGACGGCTCGGTAAGAGACTCCCCCAGCTTCCTTTTGTATGTCGAAATCCTTCACAAGACGTCTCCCCTGGAATATCGAAAAATAAAATAAGTTTCAAAGACTCAATCATATATGATGTTGGATTCTGGTATGAAAAAATTAAGAGTCACGTTGCAATTAAATTCAAATAATCAAATAATTAAAACTAACAATATATAACTCAAGTTTCTAACTATCATGATGAAAAAAGTTTGATGAGGAAATAATATTTAAAGCTTCAATAATCTGGTGTTAGGATAAATAGTACCTGGACATAAATATCAAAAACCCTTCTCCCAAGGCTTTTCCATGTAGTAGTATCTAGAATAGATGTCTCAGCAAATTGGAGAGTGATGTTGTAAAAGCCATTTTCCAGGCCAAGGCCATAATATCTTAGTGAAGAAGCAGAGAGCCGTGCCGTTTGGAAGAGCTCCGAGTTCACAGTAGCAGTGAACTGATTAGACACAAAACTTTTGTATAGAGGATTGTTGTTCCCAGTGAATAATCCAACATTACTAACTGCCCATCTATTTGTATCAGTAACAAAGTATGTAGCAGGACCAAGTGTCCCATTGTCCATTTCATACACAGTTCCATCTGTGGACGTAATTTGAGGACCACCACACTTGATTGCAAAGTCAGAATCTATACATAATCATACATGAGAGTTCGATCAATTTGAGTGAAAAGGTGATTTATTACACAAATTAAACTTCAGAGAAAGCCTGAATCAGTGCATAAGATTTAAGCCTTTGAAAAAGCATATTTAGCTTATCAAGCAAGCTTATTTATTTAAATAAGTAAGGATTTATAATATTCACATAATTTACTAATTATATATTGGTGCGGTTTATTATTTTATATAAAATTATTAATTTTCCTAAAGGTCTTGCATGGTAAAATATTAAAAAGCTACCAGTTTTGTGGCCTATATGAAGACTTTTTTGAAATGTATGTATTAAAAAATAGGCTTTCGAGTCAAGCCAGACGTTTTATATTTTCATACACAGGTCAGGTCGAGTCCTAGAAGAAGTGTATGAAGGGTAGCAGGTCAGATTCAAGCTGACACTTTACAAAACAGGCCCAGGCTTATTTAAGAGTAAAATCTAGCCTAGCCCTGCCCATTTCAACTCGCTTGATGAGTAGGATTTATTCTATCTCTAAAATGAAATTATGATTAGATCTCAAAAAGCAATATGCAAAGATTTGACCTCAATTAAAGGTGAAAGGACTTCAAAATTGGCCTTGTTGCAGTTAAAAGACTAACATAGTTTTGATTTGAAACTAATATGAATGATAATTATCCTTAACAAGTTATCCAAGATTGTCCCTTCTTCTGATCTTTAGTGCCACGCATAAGCTTTAAGTCAAACTTACATCTTCCAGTACCACGATTGCAAGGAAAATTTTTCTGGAGACAATTGAGCCCATTTGGCAAACCACTGCAAAAGGGAATTTATGTTTCAGACAAGAAGATTTCCTATGGCTTTCAACAATAATAGTATTTATTTCAGTATCAAAGCATGATGAAACGCATATTATAACAAAAAAGAGAGGCGGTATACAGTAAGTTCTAAAAAAAACTAATGAAACAATCATAATTAAAAGTATAAAAATCACCTGCTATCTGAACTTATTGTTAAGTTGTTGGCAACAACATTGCTGCATATGAAACCCAAAAAAATGTCAAAATATTAGTTTTAACATTACAAAAAAGGAAAGAAATCAGGCCAATCTAGATTTACGTGATCTATCTGTAATATGCAGAAGCATCCTATCCCATCAAACAGGTAGCTCACGCGCAAGTTGAAAACTAATGCCAGAGACTGTTGAAACTGAGAAAATTGCTATGTAAAAGAGAAAAGAAAGAACCAAACTACTTACAGGTTTAAATTTTGTTGGTTTACCCAAGAGGGGAGGCTCCCTGATAGATCATTGTATGATAAGTCTCTGCAAGCATGTAAGTCATTCTAAATGAAGAGCGATACATATAGAAAGGAGGTTTGAAAAAGAAAATAATGTAGCATGAAGAGCTCAAGTTAAAAATTAATATGAGTTGACAAACTCCAAATTTACTAGTTCAACTAAATAGGTACTGAACCAGCAGATATTAATATGATGCAGGGACACATATACTTAGTACAAGAATTAGATATGACAGTTGAGACTTGGGGATTTGAAACTTGGTAAAAATTTATTGTATGGTCACTAGTATAGAAAGATACAACATAGCATAAACCAACAAAAAAAAAAGTTATGCATCTCAGAAAAAATAACTGCCGGGTCGTTTACTGTTGAAGAGGAAAAGTGGAGATAAATCATAAGTGCATGTGCATCAACTTGGATGCCGTTTGCCCTTGTTTTCAGCATTAGTAACTTCAGACAAAATAGAAAACCAGTATCTATACTAAATACTATGATTACTCCCACATATTAACAAAAAAGTTTCGAAAAAAAGTCTAAAGGCGTAAGCTAGTAGTTTCAAATTGTGGCCAAGATGTATCCATTACAGGTACATATCAAACATTGGTACAGCAGCTATTTCAAAAGTACTCATGCTTCAGAAATTGAAACAAGACAGATAGGGAAAAAGAATGAAGGAGTGTAAAGCAACTAGCAAATTAACAAGTAGCTGCATCCAAAGACACACATTATGAAAACACTGGTTTTTGGTTAGCTTAATCTTCAAACTTACAGAAAAGGGTTCCAATCATAATCTCTCTCAAATTCAAAAAGAAAAAATTGGAAATTATAAAATGCAATCATGTGTGGTGTATAGCCCTGTATTTTGTAAAAAAAAAAATGAAATGAAATGAAATCCAGACTTAAATAATGCAAAAAAAAAAAAAAAAAAAAACACAGAGAGACTACACACACGAGCATGAGCACAAAGATCGAAACTATTTATCAGCACTTCCATCCTTCATGATTCAAATAGCCCAGACATACTCACATATTCTTAAGAGACGAGCTTATCTGAGTAGGCAGAGTGCCACTAAGCTTGTTATTTCCAAGAAACCTGAAATTGATAAAACATGATATCCTTTAAACCATGTATGAAAACAGATTAAGAAATTAGTGTATAAAATTACAAAGGAAAACAATATTACAAGTAAGAGAGTGAGCTCAAATTGAAAATTGATGCTGGAATCTGTCCTGTGATATTATTGAAGCTTAAATCCCTGATAGAACAACAAAAATAGAAAGATGACCGGGCTTTCAGACAGAACACAATTATAAGACAAGATGAATGTTATCTTTTTTACAAACAAAGAAACAACAAAAATGGATCAGCTATCTTGTCTGTAAGACAAGTAATATGAAAAGTGGAACCATTTTACCATGTAACGATGAAAACATTGAAAGTAAAATAGATAAACATCGGTTAAACAGGCAAGTTTACACCGAACCAATTATGAACATGTTGAGCTGTGATCAGAAAGCATGCCACTTATAAATATTTCATTCATTCATTTTCAATAAAATGGTGCATTAAAGTTAAGGGATCCATTATATAAGTAATCAGTAATCAGATTGATGAGATACAGTGGAATTCAACAGTACATTCTCTAATTTGTTGATTTCTTGTAAAAAAAACTTTATCTAATAGACTATTCAAAACTTCATGCATCTGAAGTGTAACACAGAGAGGCGATACTCACAACTGAGTCAAATTATGAAATTCTCCAGTGGTGGATGGAATTGAACCAGATATATTGTTATTCCTCAGATCTCTGCAACAAGTGCAATCAAATTAAAACATTTCTTCTGCAAAGAAGAACAAGTAAAAAGTTCTCTCTCCTTGGCAAAATGTGAGTCATTAGTAGAGTTGGGGTCTTACAAGATAGTCAGAGAGTTCATATTCCTTACAAATTCCAATGAGGAGCTACCATTAGATAACCCACTTATTCTCCTACATTTATGACACATGATAAATTAGCATTTATAAATCAGCAGCACGCCAGCACCTACTCAAGAAACTAAGACAACACTCACAATTCGGTCAAAGAAGTCAAATTGGAAAATGATGATGGTATTGAGCCTTCAAAAGAATTACCCTGAAACCTCCTATGAAAACATTCAAAAAGGCACAGAACAGTCAGAAAGCAATTCAAGAACAGAATTAAAGTTAGGGCCTTGCTAACAATTACCTATTAAGGTTCCTAGAAATACAAAAAACAACACAAGTTTCTATTTCTTCTTTTCTCGAGAACATCAAAAACTACATTTTCCATTGCTTCCCAACTAAATTTAGCCTTGTTATCATTTCCTAAAAGTTAATATTTAACATCATACATTAACAAGTTAAGGGGGAAAAGGTTGACTGTTAATGTTGACTTACAAGCTTTGAAGCTTAGTCCAATTCCCTATGAAGTCTGGTATACTGCCTGTGAGTTCTGTGTCTGAGGCCCATCTGTGAAGAACAGAAAAACCTTTTTTTTCACTGAAAGTTTTTTTAACCAATTATCATGAGGAACAATAGAGTAGCAATATCTTACACTGTCACCAGATTCTTGAGCTTTTCTAATGTGGTAGGAATTGGACCACTAATTCCAGAACTGTCCATGTAGCTGCAAGGATATATTCTTAGAAACTGTTATCTTCTTGTTGTGACAAAAGAAAATATAATTTCATAACAGACTATAATTATGAACAAAAAGACCTAATTCTTTGCATTATCCAAAACCAACTCATGATTCAGGACAGAGTATGAGATGTAAAGCCAGTAATCAATAACTGTTACACGTATTTGAGTAATCAAGATCCCATGGCCACTGCTGTTATATGCAGCCATTAAGCAAACTTGAAAGAATAGTACTATATTCTATACATGGATATAAAAAATAATGTTTTGAGTGCCACTGCAACTGAGAGAAAGGACTTGTTAGCATTGGAAATAGAAATATTTGCAAGACAAGCGCTAATACCTAACAGAAATCACACCAAGGATGCCAAAAATTAAAACTTCATTACAAGAAATCAAATATGTATGTGTATATATAGAACCTAACTGCAAAAGAACTTACAGTTGCTCTAATTTTAACAGACTCCCAAGTTCAGATGGGAGAGATCCTGAGAAGTTGTTTGAACCAAAACCTCTGCAAATTTAAAAAATAATAGACCTTAACAGTGTCATCAAGATATTTCTCACAGCATTATACACATCAGAATAAAGGGAAAAAAAAAAAGCAACACAATATATTCTTACAAGTTTGAAAAAAAAATAACTTACAAAATTTTTAAGTTGTTAAGATTTCCTAATTCCTTTGGAAGCTCCCCAGAGAAAGCATTAATGCCAAGGGACCTAACAAAGAAGAGATTTGACATTAGAATTATGTTTCCTAACATTAAATACTACATTGTACATTGTATGAATTTCAGTCAAAATTGCCTTACAAGTATTCCATGCTAGTTAGATTTCCAATGGCTGCAGGTAGAGTACCTGTCAAGTAATTCTGGCCAAGATTCCTGCTCATGCAATCAAAGGAAACTTTAGCATATTAAAAGAAAAAATATTTTTCATCTAAATCAATATGCAATTTCCAATTCACCATATTAAACTAGGAAACACAGGTACAGATACAACATGATATGGATGTGTTGGTATAGGAAAAAGTCATAATATAATTCAACAAGACACTGAAAAATATGTATCTAAAAAGTATCAATTATCAAAGTATCTGGTCCGTTTTTAAGTATCGGTGTTTCATAGGTGTTAAAAATATAAACTTGAATTGGGAATGAGCATATTTAAGTCATTCAAATACAAGCTCTAGGCTTATAACCTAACTTGAACATTATATAAGCTACCAGCTGAAAGTCGAGAACGGATAAGCTAGCTGATTGAATCAGAACTACTATTTGATAAAGCTAGCTCATATGTGTAAAATGAAATAAGCTTCTAGCTAATAAGCCCATAAGCTACCCAAAGTAACTTATTGAAATAAACCATTTCACTTATTTTTTTGTTAAATAAGCTAGTTGACTAGCTTATAAGCTCCTAAGTTATGTTACCAAACAACACAAACTTTTTGAAACTGATTTCTTAACCCGTTCTCTCAAAACACTTGACCCTTGGAAGATCAATGTGGAAGAAAGCTTACAAATTGGTGAGGTAAGTCAGAGTCCATAGCTCTTCAGGGATTTCACCAACCACATCAATTGCATAAACCTTCCTGCCAAAAAAACAAAAAACAAAAATAAGGGTATTAATCATTTTAGACTAAGGTTCCAACTTTGAAATGGTACCACAAATTCATAATGAAAAATTAAGTGACAAGAAATCAAGGAAGCTAAGGTAAAAGAGAGAGAGAGATATACAGTGCAGTAATGTGGCAAGTAGTTTTACTGTTAAAGGAACAATCACATTTGATGAAAGGGTTGTAAGTGGTGTCATCAATGGTGGTGGTGGAATCAATGGCATTTCCACTGCATACTTCACCACTTATATTCCATTGTCTTGTGTCTGCTGATATACCCCATTTGCTGAAGATTGCATTCAGCGCACTTGCTGCATAAATTTCAAAACTTTACGTTATTCAAGTAACGTGCTCAAGAATCAAATACTATTTGTGTTTAGCTAGAAAAAATGTTAGGAAAATTCTATTCGTATTCGACAAATGCATCTCGCACTCCAGACAAATTTTTCAAAAAGATTTTATTAACAAGCTATGTTTTTATAATTTATCGAAAAATTTATCCAATTTTTTTTACGATCTTGCTATTAAAGGCACTTAAGATTACTAAAAAAAAAAAGAAATTTAATCATAAGTTTATGATATTTCATCTTTTAAGAATCTACAAAAACGCATTTTCGAACATCATTTAATTACATTTGAATGCTTAATTAGAATACTTGTTAACCTTTCTTTTTTTTTTTTTTATTATAAGAAAGACATCCAGATAGGAGCAACATTCATTTTTCCGGTATGAATAATCTGATTTCAGTGTTTTATGCATTCAAAATGTGAAAATGGCATAAAAGTTTTTTTTTTTTTTTTCATTTTCTTACACTTTGGTGACTCCAATTGATAATTTTCTTGAATAAGGTTTTATTAGAGAGAGATTGAAATGGGTATTTGTTTTTCTAACCTTAAAGATTTTGTTATAAAATTAGTAAAGATATAAAAATTAATAATTATAATTAAGCCTGTCATGCATATATGTTATGGTTTCAAAAGGTATAAGAACCATTTCAAAAGCCAAAACTAAAAGAAAAATAATAATAATAATAATAATAATAATAATAATAATAATAATAATAATATAAGATACCATCAATGACACAAATGAGCTTTTAGAATAAATTGTTCAAGGCTTCAAGCACAGGACACAACAGCACCAATCTTATCCAAATCTTTTTTTCTGCTAGTTTATTCATTGAACCAAGAGGGATACAGATAAAAGGTTTTTTTAATGTGTACAGCATAACACATATTAATAATATTTAAAAAGGTAAATCTTTATTAAAAAATTACAAAGATCACATCACAATATATTAAATAATTCATTTTTTTTTATGTAACTTTGCTATTTCGTGTATTCATGTGCATTAGAAAAACCATTTAGAAAATGCTATTCATAACGATGCTAATCTTCACAACTTTTATTAGTTTGTCTTTAATGAACCATTGACTAATATTTTCCTGCTAAACTGCAACTGTTAAAATTATTTCCCCTGCTGCTACAAAATATAACAAAGAAAAATAGAAAACTAGTCTATGATCATCACCTATATAGAATCATAGATCATAGTATAGTTGACAAACACAAAAGCACACATAAAAATGTTGTTCTATGAGAAACAGAGAAACACAAGAATAATACAGAAAGCATATACACACCTTCAGAAGGATCTGTAGTAGCGTTTGTAGATTGAGCTTGTGCTATGTTAATCAAGCAGTTGAAAACACAGATAGCAGCAAGTGCAAAAGCTATAGTATGTGATGATAAACACCACTGTGCCATGAAGAACTTGACCAATTAATCCTCACACAATAATAAGCTTCTTATATTAATTAATTTGCTAATTAGCAATAATACCAAAGTACCACAGAGTTTGATCAGAAAGTGTACAGTGCTAGAAGCAGATAGGCAAAGATGGCATCTCTGACCAAAACAATTCGACATGAGAATTGTGTGAAAACATATGCATATATTATAGTTGTACATTATTAACTTGGGCACACCATGGTTGAACCACGTAGGGCCTCTTCCCTTGTCAATTTGATCAAGTAGGTGAAATATTAATTTCCATTGGTTCATTGACTTCATTCCGTTGTGGCCACCTTTTTTGTTTTATATCATGTACTACAAGATACCTTAAAAAAACTAAAATGTTTGTTTTTTTATATCGGTCAATATTTTCATTCCAATTTTTCAATTTACATTTTTCATCTATCAATCAAATTTCATAAAATTAAAAATCAAATTATAAATTTATAACTGGTTGGAAAAATTATTTAAGAGAAAAACAAGTTGATTACAAAATAAATAATATTCATACACAAGTCTTTATGTTATGTTATGTTAAGAATGTACAAAATCTTATACAAATTTGACTCAGTTAATTAAGTTACAAAACATAAAGTATAAGTGTTTGATTCATATTTTTTTAATTACCCATTTGAAAAAAAGAATGAACTAATTAATTAAAGAATTTACTAGTTGTAATTAACTAGGGCTACACATGGGCGTACCAAAAGCAAGAAACGCAATTCATATTTTGTGTGCTGTTTCTGTTTATTGAGTTGGATTGGGTTTTTTGGAGAACCAATTAGGGTTAGTTTGGTTCATGGATTTGTCTTCGGTTAGACTAAATCATTCGAATTTTCAACGCTAATTGTAACTTGCATTCTTCTAAAATGCATATGGCCACTATCGGTAAAAAAAAAAAAAATGTCAATTCATTAAATTAAATGTTAGAAATTAAAAGGTCATGGGATAAACAGCACGTGCAAAACCAACTTTAGCTGCATTTGGTGATTTATGAAAAAAATACTACTAAAAAATTACTAAAAGGAAACCCAATGGAGGGTGGTGAGCTTATGAATTTCATTATTTTTTTTTTAAAGAAAATTTCAATATCTAGAAAATAAGAGTAGTCGTTCTCTTCAAATTCATGTGCAGCCGCGTAAGGCGACATTCATGCGCTGAAAGGTAAAATTTGCACTTTTGATTTCTTATATGTTGTTTTTGGGAGAATGAATAACAAAATCCTTTGAAAATTCATCATTCTTTTTTTTTTTTTTTACATGGGAGGTTTGAGATAAGAACCCATGACATGGGGGAGGGGAAATCCTAAGTGTCTCTGCAGCCACCAACTGGGCTGTATTACACGGACAAAATTCCATCATTCCTAATTCTTATATAAACACGCACAAATTTTTTGTATTTCACATTTTTATCTGGCTTAATTAAGTTTTAAGTTCTTAAAAGTTGATCGAGTTTTGATTTTAGTCTTTTCTTAGTTCAAATCTTTAAAAATTTAAAAATTTTGATTTTAGTCATTGTCACGTCATTTTTGCCACATATACAGATAAGTATTAAAATAATATTCAAATTTTTTTAAAAAAATACAAAAATAAAAATATAAAGTTTTAAAAAAAATCTGCCTTTTGGTGAGTTTAAAAAAAACAAAAATAAAAATTTCTGCCTTTTGGTGAGTTAAAAAAAAAAATAATAAAAATTTAAAGTTAAAGATAATGTCTCACCATGTTTTTGTCACACTTTGACTTTTCTATCGGTACTACAGTTGCTTTCTGAGTTCTGACTTGCTCCGTCTCAAATAACTAAAGTCAAGTTGGGATAACTCTTTGCATAATTGTTATATTCCCATCATCAGTTTATAATATAGGAAAAAACAAGGTTTTGGCTAAAAAACACCAAATTTATTTGGTGTTTAGATACACCATGTGTTAATTAAATAATTGTGTTTACCTGTAATTTGTTGGATAAGTAATATGCATGGATTTAATGGATTTGCAAATATGGACCTAAATAATAAGCTTATTTATTATTTGCATTTAAATTTTTTTATTAATAAGTAATAAATAAAATTATTTATTGTTTGTATTTAAATTTTTTTATTAATAAGTAATAAATAAAATTATATATATTTTAAATTATGGATGTTACTAATACTATTCCAAATCTTTTGGTTTTTTTTATTCCATAATTTTGTTATTTTAGAATTCCAATGTATAAACATTTTTTTTTTCCAATTTTAACAATTCATTGAGTTATTTCTCTTACTCCTCGTTAATTTTACTTTTATTCACTCTCATTCCTTAAACCACTATACATTAATTAATGAACAAATTTTTTAATAAAACAATTAAATATTACTCCTTCTGTCCCTACATATAGGACATTTTTTAGACTTGTATTTTTCCTAATTAATCATATATTAATTTTCAATTAATTATTTCTTTTCACAAACACCTCTATTTACTTAACACTTTTTAGATTTTTAATACTTTCTTAATGGACGTGAAATTTACCAAAATGGTCTTATGTAGAAAGACGAATGGATCGGATTACGTTGGATTGTTTCTTAATTTATTTTTTTATTTTCGGTGTATTGGATTCTACGTTAAATCTACATTAAAAAAATAATTTTAGAAAAATATAATTTTAGATTATGTTGTTAAGAAAATAATCAAAATTCAATATTTCTTTCATAGGTTCTGTAGATTATTTTTTGAGGAATGTATAATTTTTTTATTCTACCCATATCACTCCAACAACAATAATTAACTTCAAACCCTTTTTTTTTTTAATTTACTCAATAAAAATAACATTCTCTACATTTTCTTGGTGAACGTGAATTTCCCCAAAAGAGTCTTACATATAGGACTCGAGGGAGTATAATGTTAACAAAATCTGTTGGGGAACATGTGCTCCTACCTACTCCTTCCAAAGCCCCACCACTACTAATAAACCATGGTTCTTACTGTGAACTTATGTGAGACACAACATTCTAAAATCATGATTACTGCCAATCTACTACATACAATGCTGATATTTAAAATAAAATGTGTCAACTAATTGGTAAATATATTTCAAAAAACCAAATAAGGGCGTTTTTGTCTAAAAATTGTTATAATATGTTATTTGTTCCAATGGAAAAATCACATTTCTCATATTTCATTTTTTAATTATCTATACTATAAGTTTTTTTATAATTATTTATATTTAAAAATACATAAATTTTTATAATTAAAATATTTATACAAATTACATAAAAGTATTTTTGTCTACAATAATATGTTATACTATGTTAATTTGTTTCAACTGAAAAATCACCTTTTGCATATTACATTTTTAATTATCTATGCTATAAGTCTTTTAATAATTATTTATTTTTTAAAAATTATAATTTTTTTTTACGAAAAATTATAATTTTTATAATTAACATATTTCTACAAAAACACATAAAGATATTTTTGTCTACAATAATCTGTTGTACTATATTATTTTGTTCCAACTGAAAAATCACTTTTCTTATATTATATTTTTTAATTATCTATGCTATAAGTTTTTTTATAATTATTTATTTTTAAAAAATCATAAATTTTGTAATATGTTTCTACAAGACACATAAGGATATTTTTGTCTTAAAAAAACTATTATAATATGTTAATTTGTTCTAACTGAAAAATAACCTTTTTCATATTACATTTTTTAATTATCTATACTATTAGTTTTTTTTATATAATTATTTAATTTAAGAAAATCATAAATTTTTATAATTAACATATCTCTACAAATTACATAAGGGTATTTTTGTCTACAATAAGATGTTTTACTATGTTAACTTGTTCCTAGTGAAAATCACCATTTTAGTTATCTATGCTATAAGTTATTTTAATAATTACATTTATTTTTTAAAAATTATAATTTTTTACAATTAACGTATTTCTACAAAACACATAAGAGAATTTTTGTCTACAATAATCTGTTATACTATGTTAATTTGTTCCTACTAAAAAATCACTTTTCTCATATTATACTTTTTTTAATTATCAATGTTATAAGTTTTTTTATAATTATTTATTTTAAAAAGGTCATAATTTTTTATAATTAACATATTTCAACAAAACATATAAGAGTACTTTTCTCTATCATAATCTATTAAGCTATGTTAATTTGTTCCAATTGAAAAATCACATTTATCATATTATATTTTTTAATTATCGATGATATAAGTTTTATCAAAATTTTCTGTTCTTAAAAAATCATAAATCCTAATTACAAGTGTGTTTAAATATAAAAACAATAAAAAAAATTATTATTTTTTAAATTTATGATGTAAGTAAAAAAATAAAAGTTCATAAAATCTTCGAAGATTACAATAATAAATAATGTGTAACCTTCTATACCTGTTATAATTAGTAAAATCTTCAAAGATAACAATAATAAATAATGTGTAACCTGTTATACCTGTTATAACAAGTAAAAAAAGATGGTGTATGTGTCCAGCAAAACATAATTCGGTGTAACTTAGCCTTCACCAAAAAACAAACACATACTATACGTTTGTTCTTTGTTATCCGTTTTTTTTAGAAATTTTTTGTTTTATTTATTTATTTATTTATTTATAATTTTACGAGTTTAATAAATGATGTTTATCATATTTATTTTTATTTAATACATTTTGATTTATGTAAGTAGTGGAGAAAAATTAATTATTATGTAAAGAAAAATTAAAGGGTATAGTGGGGAAAAAAATATAACTAATTTATTAAAAATTTAAGTAATGATGATATTTTTTGTAGGATGTGTTTTGTTTAAGATAGGACAGATAAATAGGAATGGATGTAATACTTCTTTTAATTTAAAATATAGAAAAAAATATTTTAAATTTTGTTTTATTCTCAATACTATTTTTCTAAAATATTCTTAGAATATAATTATGTCATTTACTTTTTGTTTCCTTCTTCATGTTATTTTACTAAAATATCTTCATTTTTTATAAATTTGAAAAAATTAAATATAATAAATACATTTTTTAATAAATGTAATTTTTAGGGTTTTACTTCGGTACCCTTTCAAAATAAAGGGTTTTAGTACCCTCTCATATTTATCCAATCAAATTATGACAACTGCAATATACTACTATGTGAAAAATGTATAAGTAATAAAATTTTGCAATCAAATCTGTGAATCTTATTTGCAAGATTTTTTAACTAAATCAATTCACAACCACTCCCAAATCATAAACCTTAATATCAAGTTTTTATTCATCTTTGGCCAGCAACCTCAACATCATGTTTCTGATATCAATTTTCTTGCTAGATAGCGATGAAAAAAAAAGAACACTTCACTGTATTTTTATTTTTTTGATCAGCTTAAAAAATTGTGTTGCTTCAATTGAGATATAATCTTCAACACACAAGAACATATGTTTTCGTCTAAATTTAGCGTAGATTTTTTAGGACCAAAAATATATAAAAAGTGGAGAACATCTTAACATATAATTGTTGAGAAAATGCCTAAGCATAGGTAGTTTTGATGATTACAAAGTGCAAGTCAAGGCAAAAGTCCACAACTCAACTTAAGGCTCAACAAAGTCAACAAAGGGGTTCTTATTGTAATGTAATGTATTATTTATTCTTTATTAAGTCTCCTAGATGCATAATGGTTAGAGTCTAAGTTATGAAAAACTAATCATAATCTAAAAGATATGGCACGCATGCTAAGTATAATCATAAGTGGGTGCTTTTCAAAATTAAAAGAAAAATATGTGATTTTATAAATATAAGAAATATATTGATAAAATAATTTGAAAATATTTTTCTAATAAATTAAAGTGTTTTGGAAGTGAAGAAAATGTTTTAAATATAATACTATAAGTGTTAACAAGTAAAAATGTTGTTTTTGGAAATTTTGAACGAAAGTATCTGGATACATCTGAAAGTATCCGGGTACATTTGAAAAGTATCCGGATACATCTGAAAGTATCTGGATACTTCGTTAAAACAACAGTCAAATTTTTGAAATCAAACACGATGTATCCGAATACTTTCAAAAGTATCCGGATACAAACAGTTAAAACTGTCATAAACATAGTCGTTTGCTGTCCTAACTGATATATATATATATATATGTGTTCCAAACGATTTCAAAACATGAGACAACGTTCTTACAACCTTCTAACACTTCTGAACTTTCTCCTAAACACGTTTTTACAGAATTCTCAAGTGTTCTTCATGAATCAATTGCATTTTCACATATGATCAAGAAGAACATTCAAGTGTTGCATTGAATTTTCACAAATACCCACTTTGATATACACTTGCATTCATTCTCATTGATCTAGATTTTGATTCACTACTAAAAGTGTTCTTAAGTAAGTTGCTAATCTACACAAGAAAGGTGCAAGTACCATTGATCTTCATTGGAGTTGTTCATACACACAACGAGGTGTAAAGTGCCAACAACAAGACATTGACAAACGCAAATTGGTGAAAGGTTTTCATCAAGTATACTTGAAGGTTTCAAGTGGAATTGAAGAAGGTTTCTTCAAGCACAAGGTTCGCTGTGATTCAAGGAATTGTTTGCGAAGACACAAGTTCCAAAGAGGTTCTTTGGAGGGACTAGTCTAAGGGAAAGGTTTTCTCTTACACTACTTGTACTTACAACTCTTGTTCATAGTGAAGCAAATCTCCCATCTCAGAGAGGGAGGACTGGATTAGCATTAGTGTTCGTTAACACACTAATGTGAACCAGGATAAAATCCTTATGTTCGCTTCTCTTTCATTATCTCTTTACAATTCCGCGTGTTTAATTTTCATATATTTAAGTATATGCGTTTTATATGTTTTTACTCTGATTATTTTAAAGGCCTTAGTAAGCGATAAATTTTTAATTGGTGAAGATTCGTACTCTTCGCCTATTCACCTCCTTTATAGGGAATATTACTACCCGCTTGTTTTCCAACAATAATTTTCAGTCTTTATTGAGTAACAATAATATCTTGATGTTTTTTGACATGGTAGCATATTGTACTGTCATGATTTGATTGGAAAAATATGAGAGGGTATCAAAACCCTTTATTTTGAAAGGGTACCTTACTAAAACCCTTTTTTATATCGTAACTTGGAGGGTGTACGGAGTACCTAATTTGAAAAGGACAACAAGCAAATGTAAGATTTTATATCTTAGTATGTCTCATGTGATGTGCATGTGACATGTATTGAATTGTGTTTAGTAAATAATTAATTAAATCTTAATGGGCTAAATCATATTTAGATAATAAGGGGATTGTTTCTAAAGGCCCATTAGCTTGATGGAAGCCAATGGATAAAAGATAAGGGTTTTACCTATTTATGAGAAACAGGTCCTGTTCCTGGCTATAACGTATTCTCTCTTTTACCATCACATAACGATACAGAAAGAATAGTAGAGAAGGCAAAGGAATAGAAACCTTGTTTTCTGGCTTTTGGTCAAAGGACGTTGGAGATCTCTCTCAAGTATAGCAATGGATAGAGGTTAGTAATTATATTCTCTTATCATCTCTATAACACGTGAAAGTCATGTAATTTCAAGATCCCTATTGTTGTAGTTGTAACGAATAAATTAAAACTACAACTTATATGTGGTATCAGAGCCATAGGTTGAGAAATTCATGATTTTCCAATAAAAAATTTTGCAATATGGTATGAATCCTAATTATTGTATTTAGGGATATTATGGTTTCCGCGAAAGTGTTATTTTCATACCTGTTAAGAATATTTATTTGTTCAATTAATATATGTGCCACCAGTAATATGAAATCACGAATTGAAAACCAATGTATGCATTTGGTTTCGTATCTATGCGACAAAGTTTCCATTTAGAACTCAAGTCACGTTGACGCCTCCGTTGCAGTAGTAATAGTGTAATCTAACGCCTTACTTTGCAATAGTAATAGTACCGCTTCAAGCAATTATATTACTTTGATTTCGTATTACTTTACTGTCACGGCATTATATTAATAGTTGATAATTTTGTTTCCACAAGTTCATGGTTTTTATGAATTAATAATTTATTATTAAATTATATCACAGATTGATTTGAATTAATGTATGATAAGTTAGTTAATCACCAAAGTGGTCAAACTTGAAAAGTTAAATTAATTTTAAATCATATAATAGTTAATTTCAATTACTCATAGATGATGCTATAAATGTACAACATGATGATTTGTTGTTCTATGAGTCATTGAGTTTATTGTTGTAAGGCATTTATGGATCACCCAAAGGTTGATTAGTTGTTCTTACAATTAATAAACATGATTAAAGGTAATGCATGTGCATCACTGTTATATTTATTTCTAAAGATAATAAATATTTAATTCTTGCATGTTACATTACCCATTATTGATTATTGTATTAGCATCATTATGTTTAACGTTGTATATTAATGTATACCCAAAGGAAAAACATTAGTATATATTAAATGATGGAATATATTATATGTATAGCATGTAACTTAAGTATCAAAACACTAATAAAAATTTTGTTATGCAGTACCTGTTCCAAATTTTATGCAAACTAATGTTACGTCTGTACCAGTTTTTAATGGGCTTAACTTCTCTGAATGGAGTGATCAAATTCAATTCCATTTAGGTTTCATGGATCTTGATTTGGCAATCCAGGCAGAGGAGCCCGCTGCTATTACTGATGCTAGCAGCGAGGAAGAGATAGCCTACCATAAGGCATGGGAAAGATCTAACAGGCTCAGCCTGATATTTATGAAAATGACTGTTGCAGACAATATTAAGACATCTCTCCCCAAAACCGAAAGTGCTAAAGAATTTATGGGTTTTGTGGGAGAGCGCTCCCAAACTGCTGATAAGTCTCTTGCTGGGACATTAATGAGTACGTTGACCACCATGAAATTTGATGGTTCACGTACTATGCATGAACATGTCAGTGAAATGATAAATATTGCAGCAAGACTTAAGATCTTGGGAATGGCTGTGAACGAGAACTTCCTTGTGCAATTTGTGCTTAACTCATTACCGTCTGAGTGTGGCCCATTCCAAATGAATTACAACACCATGAAAGACAAATGGAATGTGCATGAATTGCACAGTACGTTGGTTCAAGAGGAAACAAGGCTTAAGAACCTTGGAAGTCACTCTGTTCATTATGTAAGCAACCAAGGACATCAAGGAGCTGGAAAGAATTATGTGAAGAAACATGATAAAGGCAAGGGCCCACTGAAGGTTAATGAGGCATCTGCAAAAATCCAGAAGAAGGGATCTCGTGATGATAAATGTCGTTTCTGTGGAAAATCTGGACATTTCCAGAAGAACTGCCCAAAACGAAAGAATTGGTTCGAGAAAAAGGGTAAGCTAAATGCTTATGTATGTTATGAATCGAATTTAACTGAAGTTCCACGTAATACTTGGTGGATTGATTCTGGATGTACGACTCATGTTTCTAACACGATGCAGGGATTCCATTCAATCCAAACCATAAACCCAAATGAGAAGTTCGTGTTCATGGGGAATAGAGTGAAGGCACCAGTGGAAGCAGTTGGGACTTATCGTTTAATCCTTGACACTGGGCATCACCTAGATTTATTTGAGACTCTTTACGTACCTAGTTTATCTAGAAATTTGATTTCATTATCTAGACTTGATGCTACTGGTTATTCTTTTAATTTTGGTTCTGGATGTTTCAGTTTATTTAAGCATAATCATCTCATTGGTACTGGTTTTTTATGTGATGGTTTATATAAATTGAAATTGGATAATTTATATGCTGAAAGTGTTTTAACCCTGCATCATACTATTGGTACTAAACGTAATTTAGTAGATGAACGTTCTGCTAACTTGTGGCATAAGCGTTTGGGTCACATCTCCAAGGTAAGAATGGAAAGGCTCATAAAGAATGAAGTCCTTCCAGACTTGGATTTTACTGACCTAAGAATTTGTGTGGATTGTATAAAAGGAAAATTAACAAAACACAGAAAGAAAGGAGCCACAAGAAGCAACCAGCTTCTTGAAATTGTGCACACCGATATTTGTGGACCTTTTGATGTTAATTCTTTCGGAAAAGAGAAATATTTTATCACTTTTATTGACGATTTTTCACGTTATGGTTATATTTACTTGTTGTATGAAAAATCTCAAGCAGTAGATGCATTAGAAATTTATTTAAATGAAGTAGAAAGACAACTAGATAGAAAAGTGAAAATTGTTAGGTCTGATAGAGGTGGTGAGTATTATGGAAGATATGATGAAACTGGGCAACACCCAGGTCCTTTTGCTAAACTTCTAGAGAAACGCGGTATTTGTGCGCAATACACAATGCCAGGTACACCAGAACAGAATGGTGTATCAGAAAGGCGTAATAGAACATTATTGGATATGGTTAGGAGTATGATAAGTCATTCGTCTTTACCTATATTTTTGTGGATGTATGCCTTGAAAACTGCAATGTATTTGTTGAATAGGGTTCCTAGTAAGGCAGTTCCAAAGACACCTTTTGAACTGTGGACTGGTAGGAAACCTAGCTTAAGGCACCTGCATGTTTGGGGTTGCCCGGCAGAAGTAAGGGTTTATAATCCACAAGAAAAGAAATTGGATGCAAGAACAATTAGTGGTTATTTTATTGGTTATCCAGAAAAGTCAAAAGGGTATAGATTTTATTGTCCAAACCATAGTTTGAGAATTGTTGAAACTGGAAATGCTAGGTTCATTGAAAATGATAAAATTAGTGGGAGTACGCTTCCACAAGATGGAAGTGTGTCTTGTCCACGAAATGTGGAAATTAAGGAAGTTAGAGTACAAGTTCCTGTATCTCGTCCCTCTAGCTCAATTATAAATGTTCCTCTAATTGTTGCACCGGATAATAATTTGGAGGAGCAACAAATAAATGAACCTGCTATTCATAATGAACCTATCGTAGAGGAGCCACAAGAAATAGTATTAAGGAGATCTCAAAGAGCAAGAAAGTCTGCTATTTCGAATGATTTTGTGGTTTATCTACAAGAGTTAGAATCTGACTTGAGCATTGAAAATAATGACCCAGTTTCGTTTTCACAAGCCGTTAGTTGTAATAATTCTGATAAGTGGTTAGATGCCATGAAAGAAGAGTTGAAATCCATGAAACATAATGTCGTATGGGTCCTTGTAGAACTGCCTGAAGGTTGCAAGAGAGTTGGGTGCAAGTGGGTCTATAAGACCAAACGTGACTCTCATGGCAACCTTGAACGTTACAAGGCCAGACTTGTTGCAAAGGGTTACACTCAGAAAAATGGCATTGACTATAACGAGACCTTTTCACCGGTCTCACGAAAGGATTCATTCAGAATTATCATGGCACTGGTAGCCCATTATGACTTAGAGTTACACCAGATGGATGTGAAAACAGCCTTTCTTAATGGAGATTTAGAAGAAAATGTTTACATGGACCAACCAGAAGGATTCTTGGTGGAAGGAAAGGAACACATGGTGTGCAAATTAAAGAAATCAATATATGGACTTAAACAAGCATCCCGCCAATGGTATTTAAAGTTCAATAATACCGTTGTTTCTTTTGGTTTTAAGGAAAACACCGTTGACCGGTGTATATACCTGAAGGTTAGTGGGAGCAAGCTTATTTTTTTGGTTTTATATGTTGATGATATATTGCTTGCAACTAATGATCTTGGTCTTTTACACGAGACTAAGGAATTTCTTTCTAGTAATTTTGAAATGAAAGATATGGGTGAGGCATCCTATGTGATAGGAATAGAAATATTCCGGAACAGGTCACAAGGATTGTTAGGACTGTCTCAGAAAGCATATATTAATAAAGTACTAGGAAGATTTCACATGGAAAAATGTTCAGCATCACCCGTTCCAATTCAGAAAGGAGATAAGTTTAGTCTCATGCAATGTCCTAAAAGTGATTTGGAACGGAAACAGATGGAAGCAATTCCGTATGCATCTGTAGTTGGGAGTATTATGTATGCTCAGACTTGTACTCGACCAGACATAAGTTTTGCAGCTGGAATGCTAGGGAGATACCAAAGTAATCCCGGATTAGATCATTGGAAAGCTGCAAAGAAGGTTCTGAGATATCTGCAGGGAACAAAAGAACACATGCTTACGTATAGAAGGTCTGATCACCTTGAGGTGATTGGGTATTCAGATTCAGACTTTGCTGGATGTGTGGATACAAGGAAATCCACTCACGGCTATGTATTTCTTTTAGCCGGAGGAGCAGTCTCATGGAAGAGTGCGAAAGAATCAGTTGTTGCCACGTCTACCATGGAAGCTGAATTTGTAGCTTGTTTTGAGGCTACAGTGCACGCTAATTGGCTGCGGAATTTTATTTCGGGGCTTAGAATAGTCGACAGCATTGCTAGGCCGCTGAAAATTTATTGTGATAATTCCGCAGCAGTCTTCTTTTCTAAGAACGACAAGTACTCCAAAGGTGCTAAGCATATGGAAGTGAAGTACTTTGGGGTGAAAGAAGATGTTCAGAAACAAAGAGTGTCAATAGAACATATTAGCACAAATCTTATGGTAGCTGACCCATTAACAAAAGGGTTACCGCCTAAGGCATTTAGTGAACATGTTGAAAGTATGGGCATTATTGTTATTAAGGATTATTGAATTTGATGTTAACATCCTTTATTATTATCATGTAATTGACACTCTGAGCTCATTTTATGATATATGTTTCTGATTACCTGTTTTCTAGAACAACATGCATTATTGTGTTAGAGTAATGTAAACAGGTATTGTCTTGAACAAAGACATTATGGACCAATTATATATTTCCCAATTATAGATCAGGTTATGGAAAAGACTACTTTGTGGTACATGGAAGGAACTATGTCGAATAAATGGCATACAACCGCTATGACCCGAATTAGTTCCTATCTTTAACTATGATTAATCGAGTATCTAATTATAGAATGATTTAGTTATATAACTGCGCATTAATTGTTTGTTTAATTATTTTGTTTATTAAACCATAATGTTGAATTATGTCACATGAGCCAAGTGGGAGAATGTAAGATTTTATATCTTAGTATGTCTCATGTGATGTGCATGTGACATGTATTGAATTGTGTTTAGTAAATAATTAATTAAATCTTAATGGGCTAAATCATATTTAGATAATAAGGGGATTGTTTCTAAAGGCCCATTAACTTGATGGAAGCCAATGGATAAGAGATAAGGGTTTTACCTATTTATGAACAAAAGGGTTACCGCCTAAGGCATTTAGTGAACATGTTGAAAGTATGGGCATTATTGTTATTAAGGATTATTGAATTTGATGTTAACATCCTTTATTATTATCATGTAATTGACACTCTGAACTCATTTTATGATATATGTTTCTGATTACCTGTTTTCTAGAACAGCATGCATTATTGTGTTAGAGTAATGTAAACAGGTATTGTCTTGAACAAAGACATTATGGACCAATTATATATTTCCCAATTATAGATCAGGTTATGGAAAAGACTACTTTGTGGTACATGGAAGGAACTATGTCGAATAAATGGCATACAACCGCTATGACCCGAATTAGTTCCTATCTTTAACTATGATTAATCGAGTATCTAATTATAGAATGATTTAGTTATACAAATGCGCATTAATTGTTTGTTTAATTATTTTGTTTATTAAACCATAATGTTGAATTATGTCACATGAGCCAAGTGGGAGAATGTAAGATTTTATATCTTAGTATGTCTCATGTGATGTGCATGTGACATGTATTGAATTGTGTTTAGTAAATAATTAATTAAATCTTAATGGGCTAAATCATATTTAGATAATAAGGGGATTGTTTCTAAAGGCCCATTAGCTTGATGGAAGCCAATGGATAAGAGATAAGGGTTTTACCTATTTATGAGAAACAGGTCCTGTTCCTGGTTATAACGTATTCTCTCTTTTACCATCACATAACGATACAGAAAGAATAGTAGAGAAGGCAAAGGAATAGAAACCTTGTTTTCTGGCTTTTGGTCAAAGGACGTTGGAGATCTCTCTCAAGTATAGCAATGGATAGAGGTTAGTAATTATATTCTCTTATCATCTCTATAACACGTGAAAGTCATGTAATTTCAAGATCCCTATTGTTGTAGTTGTAACGAATAAATTAAAACTACAACTTATAACAAACACTGTTGGTCTGCTCCACAATTCCTTAATAATATCGTAGAGATATTTGCAACACCAAAAGCGATACAGATATCAATTAAGGATACAAAGAAGGGAAATTCTAAGATGTTCTGGCAATAACATGCATTGGGCATCTTAGTTTTTTTTTAATTTTTTTAATTTTTTTAATATAGATTTACTCAGAATATTTTTTAATACAGACTTCTAATACAAATTTATTGAAATATGTCAAATTGTAATACAAATTTACTCAATATAATTTTTTTACCTATGTCAAAAATCATATAATAAAAAAAAATTTAAATCCAAATAACAAAAATATACACATAAAAAGAACATAGAAAATCCAAAACATATTTTTTCTTAATATAATAAATTTAAAAATTAAAAAAAAAAAAAAAAGGTGCCCGTGTATTGAAAACCGGAGCACCATAGCATCAGCCATCAAGCTAGAAAGAATAGTAGACAAGGATCCGGTAACTCCTTGCAATCTTGCATATATGGTCGTTGAAGGATTCTCACTCGATAAGTAGGTCATGTGTTCAATATATAGAACTATTGGTCATTGCCTCATTGCTGGTGCTTTACTTTCTTTGCATTAAGAAATGTCAACGTAGCTTATAATGGTTTGAAATGCAACTTTATTTACGTTGACATCAAGATGGAATTATCAACAAGTAACAATGAAATTGATGAGTTTGAAATGGCGCTACTGACCTCTTGCAAACGATTTTATAATGGTTTGAAACGCAACTTTACTTGAATTGACATGCATCAAGATAGAATTATCAACAAGTAACAATGTCATTGATGCGTCCTTTATTGTACTACCCCTCCAACCCTATTTATAAATCACTTGAAAATCAAATTATTTAGTCTAAAACAAGTGGTCAAAGTTGGTTACTTTCTCGAAATGGTTGAGAGTAGCTGGGGAAGAGGCTTTATTCATGGCTGACCGCTACAAGAATTCACAACAAACTCAAAACCCTCAAATCAGACATAAAGGCTTGGAATACAAATGTATATGGTAACTTGGACACCTAACTTGGACACCCGTTTTTCATTCGCTTAGAGAAGCAATTAATTCTTTGGAAGATAAGGCCGCTATGGTTTCGTTGTCAGAAGAAGACATGTTGTTAAGGTTGGATAAGATGGCAAACCTTTGGAGAACTATGAATTATAAAGTAAGTTATTGAATAACTTGAGAAACCTTTTTCTATACAATAACTTGAGGAAGTTATTGAATGTTCTGATTGTGACAAAATCCTAGGACCGGATGGATTCCATTTTAGATTTTTTTTTTTTTTTTTGGTGAATGATTCCATTTTAGATTCATTAAACGGTTTTGGGTTCTCTTGAAGGATGATATGTGGGGCATGATTGAGGAGTTCTTGGATAATGCTAGAATCCCTAAGGCTCTCCTATCTTATTTGATCATTACTCTATTCCTAAAGTGAAGTCCCCGCAGCATATTGGTGTATATATAGGCCAATCTCTCACATTGGATGCTTGTACAAGTACAAGATCATTACTAAGATGTTGACTTCCCGGCTAACTTGCGAAGGTAATTGATAGAATTATTTCCTTCACTCCATTTGCTTTTATCTCTGGTACGTCTATTCATTTTGGATGGTGTCATTATCCTAGATGAAGTGGTTGATCATGCCAAAAAATTTAGGAAGCAATGCCTTATCTTGAAGGTTGATTTTGTAAAAGCTTATGATTATGTAAGCTAATCCTTTATGGAGTATATGATGAGAAGAATAAGGTTCTGTGATAAATGGGTGTTAAGCATATGAGGAGTATGCATGATTCAAGTCGTTTTGATGAAGACAATGTTTTGAACAAGCTTAATGTTTTGAAGAAGCTCAACCAATGACAAAGAACAAAAGCAACAATAATGAAGAGAGAATCAACTATACCAAGCAAGCTCAAGGATTCAATATGTTTTATAGTTTTATATTTTTGTTTTGAGTTTTTAGAGTTTGGGTAGTTTAGAGAGTTGGGCAATGAATCTCAATCAAGTGCATGATCATATTAATCTTGAGTATTTCACTTAACCAAAATCAATATGTGGCTTAAAGGTTTAAATTTGAGAAAACAAGTTTTTAGAAGTTTTTTATCAGCTTCTAATCGATTAGTTAATTGGTCATTAATCGATTAGCATAATTTTTGGATCAAGACCTAATCGATTAGCTTGATGCTTAATCGATTAGCAAGTGTTAACAAGTGGTTAATCGATTAGCCTAAATCCCTAATCGATTAACACGGGTCTGTTAGCTTTTTAAAACAGCTTTTCACTTTGTAAAATCAGCTTTTGATGTTTTCCAAAGCTTATGGGTATTCTATATAAACCTTTCTCTATCATTAAAAGTAAGTTACAACACTTTTACATCATTTTAGAAATGATCAAGCCACACTTTCCCTCTCACTTTTACAAAGATTAAAGTTCTTATTTTCATATTTTTTGATCAAGAAGCTCTTGAATCTTAAGTTCTAATTGTTCATATATAGTTCTTGAAGGAGATTCATTAGGTTTATTGTTTTTCATTGAGTTGTAATCATTGCAAGAGACAAGCTTTCAATACAACAAGAAGTCTTGGTGTGTCAATTATCACTAAGCAATTGAAGAAGAAAAGAAGTAGCCTTGGTGTGTCATCAAGCAAGTGGTGAGGTATCCACTTTTGGGAAGGGAAATCTAAGAGGTTCTTAGTCTTGAAGGATGTTCTTTCAAGTTTGAAGGTTTGATTAGAGATTCAATAGGATTGCAAGACAAGAGTGGGGTTATCTCTTGGAGGCTATCAAGTGGGGTATCTGTTGGGTTTGGCCTCAAAATCTCGAGAGGGGGTGAATCGAGTTTTATTAAATTATTGCGAAATCCCTTATAAATTAAAAAATTGTTTTGCGTTGGAGAGATTAGACGTTTGAGAAGGAGAGCGAAAACGATTGATAAAAATAATAGAATAGCACGGAAACGTAAATAATTGAAATATGCGGAAAATAAAAGAGATAGGGATAGAAAGGCTTGCACCGGAAATTTTATACTGGTTCAACCTTCCCGTCGAAAGGCCGAGTCCAGTCCCCAAGCGACCCGCTTGAGAGTTCTATAACCAGCAATTGAGCCGCACCCAATTACAACCAAGAGCACTCCGCACACTACTAGGAACCTCCGTTCGCTAGGGGCCTCAATAACACACAGCAGGGTTCCTCACCCTAC
The DNA here is from genome assembly GCA_037953625.1 of Crotalaria pallida. Taxonomy (NCBI): domain Eukaryota; kingdom Viridiplantae; phylum Streptophyta; class Magnoliopsida; order Fabales; family Fabaceae; genus Crotalaria; species Crotalaria pallida. Next base: position 118,157,445 of record CM075654.1, read on the forward strand.
GAACGCCTCAACGTTCAACTATGGAATTCTCTCCCTACCACTAAGGTTGAGTACAAATCAATGAGAGTGATTACAATAGTTTGATGTGTTCTTCAACAACACAGATACAACAATTCAAAACTCTACGATAATGAAGTTGTCTTTTGAAGTCTAAAGGCCAACAAGAGTTTTGAGTTCTTCAAAAAGTATGAACGTGATTTTCAGAGAGAACAAAGAAGAAGAGAAGAACGTGTATCAGATGAAAAGAATGAATGAATGAAAAAATTACTTTTATGATGTTGGAGTGATTTTAATTTAAAGAATAAAACTTTTCTAAATCAAAAAGATTTAAACCAACAAATTAAAATCAATTTTAAATCTAAACAAAATAAAATAAGATTTTGAAATAAGTTTTAAAATCAAAACTAAATAAAAAAGATTTAAGAAATAAAATAAAGATTTGATTCTTAAAACGAAAAAGGAAATAATTCAAATTTAAAATCATTTTCGAATTTTGTAAAATAAATCAAAATCTTATATATAAAAACAAATCAGGAAATAATCAAAATGATTCTGACACGTTTTTCAATAAAAACTGAAGTAATCGATTACTTTCTGAAGGTAATCGATTATTCCTTCAAAAATAGAAACTTTTAAATTCTTTTGAAAAACAAGTAATTGATTAGACCAATAATAGTTAATCGATTACATCACCCCTGTTCATTATATGATGCAACTCATTTAATTGATTATCACTCATCAAATAATCGATTATTGAGCCTCTGTTATTTGTGTGATGCAACATCGTGTAATCGATTACTACAAAGCTGTAGGGTCTGCCGACCAGATATGGGTTTAAGCCTCGTCAATAGAGTCCTCTAAGGGCACTTCCCTCGGTTCACTTAACATGGACGTCTCTCGCTCGGACTCAGGGACTCCGAGCATCCCCAAAGGATCAGGCTCGGACTTGATGGAACCGAGCCTCATCATCGGTCCTCAATCCATCAGGCTTGAGACTATAGGCCGAGACATACCGTCGGCTAGCGGATAAGCTCAAACCCACCGAGACTTCTTATCCCTTCCGCAAATCTCTCCTATATTCTCGCAACAGCCTAGACATGAGATCTTCAGCTGATCCTATCCAGATTCTAAGAGCATAATCCTCCGATATTATCTCACAGAATCCTGGTTCAGCTCAACCCTGATACAGGGCCCAGACGGCCCATATCAGCCTCCTCCAAACCCTATAAATAGCTCACTACAGCTAGGGTTTCAGGTACGTACTCTCATCCCTAAGTTGACACTTCGCATAGACTTGTTGACTGGGGAGACCCTGCTTTTCCCAACTGGAACTGCAGAAACACCATAAAGTCACATATTAACACTTGATCCTCTCTTGGGCTCCTGGTTCCATAATCTTGAGCACTTAGAGGGTTAAGGACATAGTGTTCAAGGACACTACATTGGCGCCGTCTGTGGGAATCCGAATAACCATTATTCTCACCCACTGATCTCATGGCAAACAACAACAATGATGGTAATCAAGAAGATCTCCGCCGTCGCCTCCGTGGGAGGCCACCCAAGACTGGGAGAAACGTGAGAGACAAAATCGCTCTGGGAGCACCAACTGGAGGTAATCAGGCTAACGTTCAGACAGTTCCGCCAGTTCCAACGGCGGATCAGCCACAAGCCACGGTTCCTCCAGCTGGTCAAGTTCTCGGTGAGGGCGGCGGAGGGCAGTCTAACCCTCATACCGTCCCTGATGGCCACGTTTCAGAATGGCGTGACACGGCTGATTCTGGACGTCAGTCTCGTCGGGCTGCTGCTGGCTCACGAACTGATGAGGATCGGCAAGTTGAACGGGCTGATCGGCGTGATCATTCCAGGGCTGATCGGCGTGATCATTCCAGGGCTGACAGGACCAACAGGGAGATACCTCATTTGACTAGAGGTCGTTTCGGAACTCTTCAAGGTGGTCAGCGTTCTGAAACGGAAGGCAGATCTTACATGACTAGTTCTTCGGCACGAAGGAGAGAGGAATCGATTATGGAGATTTTGAGGACTCAGACTTCTTTAATTGAGAAGCAAAAACAAGTCATTGCTGCTCTTCAGCAGCAGAGCATGGCAAGGATTGCCGAGGAAGGCCCTTACGCGGCCTATGGTAATCTGAGCAATCTTCCCCCACCTCCACCCCTCAACCCAAGCTTAACCCTAGAGCGTATCACTAGGGAACCCCATCCTGGACACCTTTTCACACCTGAGATTATGGCTTTCCAAACCCCGCAGACTTATGTGGGTCATCAGAATATTCCTCGGTACAATGGAACAACTGACCCGATGGACCACATAGCTGCCTACGAGTCCTCTATGATGTTTTATGGAGGAGGGGATTTTATGAAGTGCCGAGCTTTCTCAATGACTCTGGGATCGGCGCCTTTGAGATGGTTCAATTCTCTACCCGCCAATTCGATCCGATCGTGGGCCGAGCTTAGACAAGCATTCATAAACAGGTACACGGCTAGTATGTCACAGCCCAAATCAGACCACTCACTAGCTGGAGTTGCACAGAGACCCGACGAGTCTCTACGTGACTACCTAGCTCGGTACCAGCAAGAGGCCAGTGGTATATCAGGCCTGCAATCAGGAGTATCTGTTCTTTTGCTCACTCAAGAATTGCAGGATGGAGATTTTAAGGATTGCTTGATTGGGGAACCGCCCAAGAACATGGCCGAACTTAGGGAAAGATCCAGGAAATACGTTAATCTAGAGGAATTCCGTAGGATCAGTACTGTAGCAAGGGGTGGCGAAGGACGACATGAGCAACGTCCTCGCCAAAACGACGTTCGTTAGAATGATCGTTTTCGAGATAGGGGAAGGAAAGACAAAAGAGAAAGAGAGAGAGGGGAAAAACTGCCTCCAAAAGGCAAGTATGATGAATATACCCAGTTGACAGTCCCGAGGAGTCAGATCCTTCGTGAGACTATGCATACAGAGATGCGTAACATCACTCGGCCACCAGCTTTAAGGAAGGTAGCTCAAAAGGATAAGACAAAGTACTGCGATCATCACGGTGGATGGGGGCATACCACCGACCAGTGTACTCAGTTGAAGGACTTAATCGAGGAGATGGTAAGGGATGGTAAGCTTCAAACCAATGTATTGGCGAAGCGTTGCGTAAACGCTCCAGGGGAAAGAGTCCGTCACCACCCAAAACCGAACAGAAAAGAACTAGAAGCCCTTCACCACCTGTAGGGGGAGCCCCTGCCCAACCTTCCGAGAAGGAAAAGAATGGCTTTCTCATTGGTACCATTGCTGGAGGATTTGCAGGTGGAGGAGAAAAGAAATGTGATCGCAAGAAGTATGTGGGACAAGTTCTTTCGGTGGCCAGCCGACCAATCCAAAAGCCCAGGAAGAAAAACATAGTCATCAGCTTTAGTGATGAGGATTTTGAGGACATATTACAAGACCATAATGACCCAATGGTAGTTACAGCCAGGCTCGGCAATTACGAAGTCAGAAGGATTCTTGTCGATCAGGGAAGTTCGGCAGACATCATGTTTCTAGATCTGTTTGAGAAATTGAAGTTGAGAAGATCTGATCTCACCCCATTCGAGGGAAGTTTGATTGGCTTCACAGGACATTCAATTATTCCCTTAGGCCACATCCATCTCCCAGTGACTATGGGGGAACCACCTTCTGCTCGGACTGAAATGGTAAAATGGCTAGTTGTCCAGGCCCCCTCGGCTTACAACGCCATCTTTGGCCGAACTGCACTCCAATCTTTTGGTGTTGTTGTATCGACAGTCCACTTGGCCATGAAATTCCCAGGATCTGATGACAAGGTAGTAACAGTGCGGTCCGAACAGGAGTTGACTCGGAAATGTTATAATATTAGCCTGGGCAAGTTGAAGCTTGATGATGAGAAGATCATGCAAGAGCCGCTTAACAAAGGAAGTGTCAACTTGGCAGATCTTGACGTAAGAGAGGAGGATGAAACTAGGCCGACCCCTCAAGGGGACTTCAAAAGGGTGATTTTAGGCCCCGATCCTTCTCGTTGCGGAGAGATGGGAGTTGGCCTTTCTGAGAAATTGGAAAAAGAATTGACTGAATTGCTGGTGGAAAACAAGGACCTGTTTGCCTGGACCTCGGCAGATATGCCAGGAATCGATCCGAACTTCATCTGCCATAGGTTGAGCGTGTATCCTGGAGCCAAGCCAGTTTGTCAGAAGAAAAGAAGAGTCGGATCTGAGAAGGCACAGGCAACATATGAGAAGGTAGCCGAGCTACTAGAAGCAGGATTTATCAGGGAGGTGGTGTATACTGATTTGTTGGCCAATCCCGTGCTAGTGAAGAAGTCCAATGGGAAATGGAGGATGTGCGTGGACTACACAGATTTGAACAAAGTTTGTCCTAAGGATCAATACTCACTTCCCTGCATCGATAAACTTGTGGATAGCTCGGCGGGTTATCAAAGGCTTTCATTTATGGATGCTTATTCGGGGTACAATCAGATCCCAATGTATCCCCCGGATCAGGTGAAGACTTCATTTATCACAGAAAGGGCCACGTATTGTTACAATGTGATGCCATTTGGATTGAAAAACGCTGGGGCAACTTACCAGCGGATGATGAACAAGGTATTCGGCCCATTGATTGGGCCGATAATGGAGGTATACATAGATGATATGATTGCAAAGAGCTTGAAGGAAGAAGATCACGCTAAGGATTTGAAGGAAATTTTGGCAAGGGTCCGACAGTTCAACATGAGGTTGAACCCGGAAAAGTGCACGTTTGGAGTTCCATCAGGGGCCTTCCTCGGATTCATGCTTACCGAGCGCGGAATCGAGGCAAATCCAGAAAAGTGCCGAGCCATTCTTGATATGAAGAGTCCGTCAGATGTCAAGGCTGTCCAACAACTGACAGGTCGGGTTGCAGCTCTCTCGAGGTTCCTGTCTCAGTCAGCTAGGAAGGCCATCCCCTGGTACAAACTGCTGAGGAAAGAGAAGGAAAAGACATTTGAATGGGACGAGGCATGCGAAAAGGCCTTTACTAACCTTAAGCAGTACTTGGCTTCTCCCCCGATCTTGTCTAGTCCGGTAAATGGAGAAATTATGTTCCTTTACTTATTAGTGGGAGATTCGGTAGTAAGTTCGGTTTTGGTCCGAGAGGAATCTGGCAAAGAATCCCCCGTCTATTTCGTCAGTCGAGCTCTTCAGGGGCCGGAGTTGAGGTATCAGAAAGTGGAGAAATTGGCTTTTTGTCTGGTCATCACAGCTAGACGATTACGTCAATACTTCCAGAGCCACCATATCACAGTCAGAACAGCTCAGCCAATCCGCCAAATACTTCAGAAGCCTGATCTGGCAGGAAGAATGGTGACATGGGCCATTGAGCTTTCCGAGTTTGAAATCACTTTCGAACCGAGGAAGGCAATGAAATCTCAGGCCTTAGCTGATTTTCTCACCGAGTTTACTGAGCCATTGATGAGCTCAAACTTGGATTGGAATATTTATGTTGATGGATCGAGTAACAAACTCGGGGCTGGTGCAGGAATAATATTGGAGAACTCCGAGGGGATCACCCTTGAATATTCTTTGAAGTTTGGATTTTCAACTTCGAACAATCAGGCGGAGTATGAAGCCGTATTGGCCGGGCTTAGAATGGCAAAAGAAGTAGGGGCCCGAGAAGTGAAAATTTTCAGCGATTCTCAGTTGGTAGTTTCACAAGTCAAGGGCGACTACCAGGCTAAGGAACCAATCCTTCAAAAGTATTTGGAGAAGGTGAAGTTCCTATCCTCAGAGTTTGTTAAGGTCGAATTCTGCCACAACCCAAGGGAGAGTAACAGCCGAGCGGATATTCTCTCGAAACTTGCTTCGACAAAGAGTCCTGAGAACAACAGAACGTTGATCCAAGAAATGGTGCATGGACCTAGCGTTGTCCTCTCTATTTCGCTAGATCCGAGCTGGATTGCTCCGATAACAGGCTACTTGGAACAAGGAGTTCTTCCAAGTAATCCAATAGAGGCCAAGAAACTCGTCAGAAAAGCTTCACAGTTTGCCTTAGTTGACGGAGTCTTGTTTCGCCGAGGGGTCAGCGGTCCGATGCTTAGATGTTTAGACTCTGCCGAAGCAAAACAGGCTATGGAGGAAGTCCACGGGGGCATTGGAAGTCATCATGTTGGGGGGAAGTCACTGGCTAAAAAGGTTTTAAGGGCAGGATACTACTAGCCGACTCTTCAACAGGATGCGATCAACCATGTGAAGAGGTGCGACAAGTGTCAATTTCACAGTGATGTGTATCAGAAACCAGCTGAGGAACTCCATTCACTTTCATCTCCCTATCCCTTCTATCAATGGGGAATGGATTTGATTGGACAGTTCCCCACCGCCCCAGGACAGCTAAAGTGGGTGATAGTGGTCATTGACTATTTTACCAAGTGGGTGGAAGCCGAGCCTCTTGCAACCATCTCCTCGGCCAAGGTGCAGAAGTTCTTTGAAAGGCAAGTTGTGGCTCGGTTTGGAGTGCCACAAGTGCTAGTGACTGACAACGGAACCTAATTCGCGGCAAAGGCGTTCCAAGACTTGGTCAATGCTTTGAGCATAAAACACTACTTTTCCTCGGTTGAACACACTCAGACTAATGGCCAAGTAGAATCTGTAAACCGATCTATCATCCAGGGGATCAAAAAAAGACTCGAAGGTGCGAAGGGGAATTGGTTGGAAAATTTGCACGAAGTGCTTTGGTCGTATCGCACCACCATACAAACTTCAACAGGAGAGACACCATATCGGCTCACTTATGGTTGTGACGCAGTCATCCCCATTGAGAAGATCATCCCTTCATTCCGAGCTATGCAACAACCGAATCCCCTCAACAACGCTTTATTGTGTGAGGATCTTGTTTTATCGGAAGAAGTCAGGGATTTAGCGGCCGAACGTGAAAAGCACGCGAAGATTATGCAAGCAAAAGGGTATAATCTCTCGGTCGTGTCCAGAGAGTTCGAGGTAGGCGACCTTGTCTTGAGGAGAGCTGATATTGGTCTCAAAAATGCGAAGGACGGAAAACTGGCCCAAAGCTGGGAAGGACCATACCGAGTTGCCTCCAAGACTGGAACAGGAGCCTACAAGCTTGAAACTCTCTCGGGTGCCCTCATCAACAACACATGGAACGTGGCGAAACTTCGAGCTTATTACAGTTAGTTTTTCATTGTTTCAATTTCATTTTCAATATAGTTTTAGTTGTTTCACTACATTTGCTTTTTGAATTGTTTCTTTTTGGTGTACGCTCGGTGAAACTCCGAGCCCATTGTAATTTGCTTCAAATGAATAAAAGTTCTCGTTATTGAATTCATTGTATCACGTACTTTTCCTCGTAACCGATTAGCCACCGATTATGACGCGAACGATTATAAACAGCTCTACCAAGAGCTTATAACTCGTCAAGTAATTTAAATAAGATTCCCGATTCAAACATGATTTCATAAAGTCATTTTACATCGCGGATAGAGGAACCCACCTCGGCTAAAGTGCTGGAGTTCCGAGGTCTTAACACTTGAATTCTTAACAAAGAGTGTAAAAAGAAGCATAACACGATTACGAATATTATAAAATATTCCAAACGAAACATAACAATATAAATCTAAACCCATCTACTGGGCAATTACAAAAGGGAAAGCAAGATTTAAAAAAAGCTACTCAATGTCAGACAGTACAATGCTGTCAGGATCAAATTTCTCTTCCTCTTCACCCTCGGCGCCGTCGGCCTCATCTCCCTCGGATTCTTCAGCAAAATGGTCAGGAAGATCATTACTGCTCATGTCAATGGGAACTCCATTCGCACCAACAATTTGACCGTTATTGGTAGCAAAGAGGGGGTCGGCGCCCCTTGTCACGAGGTTCGGATTCAGAATGCGAAGTTGCTCGGTTGTATTAAGGAAGGAATCTTCAACTGCGTGACTCCAGTTGTATAGGTTCTCCTGGGCCGCTTTCTTATGCTTAAGAGCTTTCGCTCTCATTTTGTCCATTGAGGCTTGGAGCCCAGTAGCCTCGTCCTTAGCGTATTCGAGTTGCTCCTGAACCACAGCAGCAACCTGTTCGGCTTTCTGAGCCCTCTCTTCAGCCTTTTTCAAGAGTTCCTCCGACCGCTTCATCCTTTCCTCGGCCTCTTGAACAGTCTTCTCGGCTGTTTCCTTAGCAGCTTCAGCTTGAGCTATGGCGCCTTCAGATTCCTGCATTCCCTTCTGCAGTCTTTCATTCTCGGCCGCTAGAGCTTGGAGCTTCTTCTCAAAGCTTTCCACTTGAAGCTGCAAGTAATCCTCCCGATCATCCGTCTCCGCTCGTTTCTTCTTCTCCTCGGGAGCCACCCCAGCATAGACATCATCACCACGCTGTCCGAGGTTATTGAGAATGCTTGCACCTCGGAGGAAGCTCCTCACCAAGGCCATGCAGTTATTTTCCCAAGTGCCTGGGCCCCAGGCATTCATCACTTCAGCATCTTCAAGGGGGAAGAGAGTTGCGGCAAACGAATCCAACTTGTTGTGCCTACTCCATACAGTTTTGGCTACGGCCTCTTCCGTACCCTCAGTAATTTGAACTCCTTTGCTGGGCTTGCTCAGATGAAACCAGTCGCCAGCTAATCCTTTCCCTTTATCCATTCGAGGTTTCTTGGAAGGACGCTCAGGAGTACCTTGAATACTTTGTTGCACTTCTTCGGGAATGGTTGGCTCAGCATTTTTGGTGACTTGAGGTACCTCGGAAGGAATAGTGCGAGGAGCATCAAGAGGGCTAGTGGTTGGAGTTGGCTCGGGAGTTTGGCTTTTAGCCGGGGATCCCGACCCTCTTATCACGGCAGCCAATTGAGCCATCCTTGCAGAAGTAGCGGCACTCTTCTTAGCTTTGGATGCTTTCTTTCCCATCTTTTCTGCAACAAGGAAATACACATTAGACCAAAAAAAAATATATATATATATAATATACCCAGCTCGGCCTTCACGTCGGCCCGGGTCGTCTTCAACAATATCTTTTTGGTATCGATTTGACCGTGCGCCTGGAGATATTCCCAGGCTCGGTCGCACAACCGTCTCTCGGCCTTGGTCAAATCGACCTTATAGTCAAATTGGTATAAGGAGGCCCCTCGGTTGTAGACACCAGCCGACCAACCCAAAGGGAAGCGAGGTACAACTTTGATTTCGCCTCCTTCTTCGACCTGCTCCATGAACCAGCATACATTAGCCCCAGTGTACTCATACCGAAAGAAGAGAGGCTTAAAAGACTTCCAAGAGTCGGTAACTTTAGCGAAGAGCGCGTGCTCTTTCCGAGCTTTCAGTGACACCCAAAGCCCTTTTTAGTTGCCGAACTTGTTCACTTGGGGGCATATAGCCAAAAGAAAGCTCGGAGTGTGGCAACTAAACCTTCGGCGTCGCAAAACTGTTGGAAGGCTCGCACAAATGCCCATCCGCTCGGGTGTAGTTGACTCGGAGCTATGCCTAAATGATTGAGTACTTCGATTTCGAAGGTCGAGAACGGCATGCGGATTCCGACTTTTGTTATTATTTCTTCATAGAAGTAGAAGAATTGCCGATTTTGCGGCACTTCAAAGCAGATCCGGTCATCGATGTTCACATGCCTCAGCTCAAACTGCGACGCATTCCCGTCTGCTCTCGGAGGGGTAAGAAGAGGTCGAAGGTGGTTCAAACTATTACTCGTCAGCAATGAGGGCCTCGTTCCAAGCACCTCCCGATCAAAAACTTCATCATATTGCGCATGATTTGGCGGCAAGGGATATTCTTCGGGATTAGTGTCACACCTGCGCTCCACCATATCTGGGGAAAAAGTAAAAGGCTCGGCGTTAGGATTCTCTATAGCAGATGTTTTAATTTTAAAAGTAAGGCCGAGCCTTGGACTTTTTCCCCCCTCTTTCCTCGGATCTCCCATAGGCTCTTCTTCTACTAGAAAGCGCTCGGGACTAACCCTAACCTGAGCCCTCCGTTCAGCAAACCTATAAGCCAACAACCACTTGCTTACTTCAGCGGGATCCAAGGGGTACTCTACAGCTAATGGTTTTGTCATGGTGGATCCCTGGTTGATGGGGGGAGAGGAAGGATCTACTGCATCATCACTACTCCCAGAATCCCCAAAATCCCCAGAAAAATCCGAATCACTATCGCTAGAAGGCTCTTCTCCTAATCTCCTACAAAGTTCATGATAAATTCTCCTTAACTCTCTCCAACCTCTCATGATTCAGAAATCCAAACCCCTAAACACTACACTACCCAGGACAAAAAACCCCAAAATCCCTGCAAAACCCAGAAATGCGAAACCCATTCAACAAATAGAAAAGGGCAGAATCAGAAATAAAGTATTTGAGTTAGAAGAAGAAAGACTACCTGTTTTTGATTGAGTCTCTGGAAAACTGGAAGTGATGTGAAGGTAATGGCGGAAATAAGCTTAAGTGAGGAGTGAGTTTCTGGTTCCCTGAGAATAGCAAAGAAGTAGTGAGGGGGAGCAAGTTTGAGAGTTTGGGAGTTTCTGGTGGGGAGTTTCTGGTGCGATTCTGAGAAGAGGAATGAAAAGTGAGTGTGGGGAGTAAAGGATTCAAAGAAACTCCCATAAACTAGAGCTGTCAAAACGGGCCACCCGCCCGGGTTCGGGCCGGCCCGGCCCGTACACGGGCCAAAACGGGCTAGGGCTAAATAGCCCGGTCACAAATTGTGTACACTAACAGCTAGCCCAAACCCGCACTATAGCGGGTTGCGGGCTTGTGCGGGCCGGCCCGCATCTATTTTTTCATTTTTTTTAAATGCACCAAAAATTTTGGAATTTTTTTGTTTTTTACAATTTTTTTTCCTTTTCGGTCAAAAACTCATTAAGTGTGAAACTATCATTTTTTTTTTATTTTCCTCTGGTAACATAAACATAAGAAATAAGGGGGTAGTATATGTTGAGGTTTACATCGCTGCCCTTTGAATATACTGCAAGAACCACAGACCAGAGTTGGTTTTTTTATTTTTTTATGATGAACCAAAATTTTACTAAAAATAGAGGACAAGAAGTCCACTTATAGATACATGAGGAGAATAATTGAAGAAGAAGCATCTGACAGTGGCCAGAAAATGCGACACCATTGAACAGAGAAGATGGCGCGGCCGTCGAGCTTTGAACCTTGAAGGTGGATGGCGTGGTGCTGCTGTGCCGCCGTGAAGAAGAAGACTCGAAGAGGAAGAGGTGCCGCTGCGGTCGCTACTATCGCAGTTGTGCCGCTGTGATCGCTCCTGTAGCTATGCCTTCGCTGCTGTCGCGAATTGCTACTGTGCCATCGCTGCCGTCGCGGGGAAGAAGAAGAGTCGAAGTGGAGGAGGACCAGTCTCCACTCTCCAGTCTCCAGATGTGCAGCCGCTGCTTTAAGTTTTGCTCAAGGACCAGTCTCCACTGCTGAGCTTTTATGTTAGTTTTAGTTCAGACTTTTACGTTTTATTATTATTTTTTTAATATTAACATATTGCGGGCCTAAACCCGGCCGAGTTTACCCGGCCCTAGCCCGGGTTTTTTTAAGGCCCGGCCGGTCCGGGTTAATAAGCCCGGGTTGAGTTTTGGACTAAAATTGGGGAGCCCAAGCCCGCACTTTCCCCGGGTTTTTTTGGCCCGGCCCGCATCGGCCCGGCCCATTTTGATAGGTCTACCATAAACCTTTCGGTTTCCCCACGATGCACGTATGGGCCTGGGCGGATCAAAAGCCCATTACGCCGCTCATCCACACGATTGATGAAACGTGGCAGTTACATAGCCGCTTTTTCAAATTTCAAAAATAGCAATGATGTGGCACAACTCTCGAGGACACGCGCTGTACCTAGAGAACCCAAAACGTCACCTCGAACAGGCTAACTGGTTACAGCTGTTACACCCCCGGAATGAGGCATCCGAAAAGGTCAACCCTAAACACTTGCTACCTCGTCACAGACTTCTCAAAGTCTTACGAGCTGGGGGGCTTGTAGGGTCTGCCGACCAGATATGGATTTAAGCCTCGTCAATAGAGTCCTCTAAGGGCACTTCCCTCGGTTCACTTAACATGGACGTCTCTCGCTCGGACTCAGGGACTCCGAGCATCCCCAAAGGATCAGGCTCGGACTTGATGGAACCGAGCCTCATCATCAGTCCTCAATCCATCAGGCTTGAGACTATAGGCCGAGACATACCGTCGGCTAGAGGATAAGCTCAAACCCACCGAGACTTCTTATCCCTTCCGCAAATCTCTCCTATATTCTCACAACAGCCTAGACATGAGATCTTCAGCTGATCCTATCCAGATTCTAAGAGCATAATCCTCCGATATTATCTCACAGAATCCTGGTTCAGCTCAACCCTGATACAGGGCCCAGACGGCCCATATCAGCCTCCTCCAAACCCTATAAATAGCTCACTACAGCTAGGGTTTCAGGTACGTACTCTCATCCCTAAGTTGACACTTCGCACACACTTGTTGACTGGGGAGACCCTGCTTTTCCCAACTGGAAATGCAGAAACACCATAAAGTCACATATTAACACTTGATCCTCTCTTGGGCTCCTGGTTCCATAATCTTGAGCACTTAGAGGGTTAAGGACATAGTGTTCAAGGACACTACAAAAGCAATAATCGATTACTTTGTCTCAGGAAAAATATATGATGCAACAATTTTAATCGATTACTTGAGCTAGGTAATTGATTACTCTCATACGAAAGTAATGGATTAGCAGAGCTCACTTAATCGATTACGAGCTCTCTGATTTTTCTATGATGCAACAAAGTTAATCGATTAACTCAGGCAAGTAATCGATTACTCCTTCTTGCATACATAAAAATATTCAGAGTTTTGTAACATCAAGTATTTTCACCAAAACTAAGATATAAAACAGCTTTTCATGAAAACACATTTTCTTCTCCTTTTTAATTGAAAAACTCATTGGCCTTTTAAACTCTTTAAGAATGGAAACTTCATTACCTTACTATAGTGTCCTAAGGGAAAAGGCTTCTAAGCTATATCTTGCTAGAATCTTCAGCTTGAACTTGAAGAAACTTGTGAGCTTGAATCTTAAGTTGGTTTGTTATCATCAAAACATTAGCTTGATATTTGCTTGAAGTCCATGAGAGAGTTTGAAGCATGTCTTCCAACAGTATCTTGAGAGGCATTTGCTTGTAATTTGAGAGTTCTAATTCCTTAATTAGTGAAGAAAATCTCTCTTGTGGAAGAGGGGACTGGATGTAGCTCTCAGTGGAGGAGAGTGAACCAGTATAAAATCTTTGAGAAGTATCTCTTTCCCTTAACTCTTTAATTTTTGCACTTTCATATTGTTCTTGATTGAAAACCTAGAAAAGATTGTTTTCCATATAATTGATTGAATTAGGTTTTGATAGTTCAAATTGATTTGGGGAAAACCTTTTTCATAATCTAGGTAATCACTAACAAACTTTGTGTTAATTAGGGGTGTAACTGTCCGGGTCCGGTCTTTGAAGCATACTACGGACCGGACCGCTCAATTTAATATGGTTCAGTCCGGTCCAGTCCCAACATTATGTATCTTCAAAGACCGGATCGGACCGGACCGTTCATGATCGGTCTGGTCCGGTCTGGTTCGGTCTTTTTAGCTTTACTTTACTTTTTTTAAATCCAGCCAAAGTAATATATCCAAAAATATCAAGCCAAATCAGAGAAAAATAAGCCAAAATACATATCTCATATCACACAAAGGAGAAAGGAGAAGGGAGATCTCAGATCTAGACAGCAAAGCGGCAGATCGGAGAAGACGAACTGACTCGAACGGAGGAGGCGACGCGACGCGAACGGAGGGGGCAACGCGACGATGGCAGATCTGTGGAGGACGCGACGCGAACGAAGGAGAAACGGAGGAGGAGACGCGACGCGACGCCAACGGAGGACGCGACGCGACGATGGCGGATCTGGTGGCACTCCATGAGAGAGGGTGGTGGGGTTGGCTCTTGTGCTTTGTGATGGGGGCTGGTTATATAAACATTGATTTATAGAGATGAAGGAAAGGAAGAATAAGAAGAAGAGAAAAGGAGGAGAAGTGAGAAAAAAAAAAGAAAAGAAGAAGGATCGGTCCGGTCCGGTCCCAGCTGTCTAACAATATGTGAGACTGTGGACCGGACCGTTTAAGTATGGTCTCAATTTTTTGGGATTGGACCGGACCGCGAGATCGGACCAGACCACATTTTTCGGTCCGGTCCAGTCTGGTCCGGGCGGTCTCGCGGTCCGGGACCGGACCACTTACACCCCTAGTGTTAATCAATTTCGTGCTATCTCTGATATTATATGATATTTGATTGATTTTCATTTTCGATTGAAAAGTAATTTTTCTGTTTTGTACGGTGACTAATCTATTAAGGGAGTAGCTAATCGATTAACCTTGTGCATGCTCTCAGGTGTTAATCGATTAACCCTCTGCCTAATCGATTAAGAGCTGTGTGTTTTGAGAAAATCATTCGTTTTAATCGTTTCGATTTGTTTTGTGCGAAAATCTTTCAAGATTTCTTTAACACATATTCAACCTCTCTTCTAGGTGTTTTCCTAGTGTTCTTTAGTTCATATCTCCACTAATTGTAGTTCTTACAATGGGTTAACTAGATCAAAGCTTGTATCTGCTAGGGTTCCCTCTCTGTGTTGATCAATGGTAGCCTCACGGAGGAAGTCTCTATTAAGAGAGTCCTCGAACAAGGTGACCTCTTACCCCTTTTCTTTTTTCTTTTTTTTTTTTTTAATTGTGGTTACGGGCTTGAATGGCCTAATGAGGAAGGTGGTCCAGACTGCAAATTTTTTGGTTATAAGGTGGGACATACATCTACGGAGATTTCCTTGCTTCAATATGGTGATGACATGGTCCTTGTTGTCTAGAAAATATTTTTTCACTAAAAACAATTTTGAGATATCTTGAACTTGTGTCCGGTCTTAATGAGCAACGGAAACAATATAAATATTAATATGATAATAAATATTAAAAACAACAAATAATATAATTAATTTTAAAATAAATATCAATAATTAAAAATAAATATCAATAATTAAAAATATTCCAACACTAGCTTCTCCCTAATAACCACTTCATCAAATTTTTTTAAACTTTGTTTTCAATCCTCTATGCATCTTTCACTGATTCGGGTGCTCTAATAGCATAATCTTGAAGATGGAATTTTTGGATTTTTATTTTATTTTTCTTCACTAAATTTAAACGGTTTGATATATTTAATGGTAATTTAAGGAATGAATTATCTGGTGGTTCTGTGTAAATGCGTTGAGAGAAATGATGTGTGCGTAGGGAGAAATGGTTCTGTATACATATAATTTCCTTATTAGTTTGTAATTATTTTGCCACATATTCATGCATTTTATTATAATTTAGCATACATTTAGGTCATATTCACTTGGAAAGGTTTTTCTGTGTTTTTGATGTGCAAATAATTTTTTTGTGGCTTGGAGTATTGGAAAATAAAGGAATAAATCAAAGAAGATATGCTAAGAGATTTTGTGAGTAGAAATATAGAAAAATATAGAGAAAGAGTCACGTGAGAGGAAGAAGATTCCTTATAAATCTATTTTGCTATTTGGGCCCAACACTTGGAATAAGGAAAATCTATAAAAGGAGGAAGAAACCCTGTAACATAACATATAGTAGTAGAACATAGTAGATATTAGAGTAAGATTATAATTAGAATTAGGATTATTTCTCTATCATAGACATAAACAAATTAGAAAACAATGATTCAAGGTTACACAATTCTCTCCATGAAGAACTAGAAGGCGTTTGAAGACGGAAGAAATTCTTCTCATTCATCTTTTGGTTATTTCTATCTTTTATCCCTTATTCCTATTTTTTGTTTTGTATTATGATTATGGTTGAGTAGTTTTCCGTTTCTAAGGATTAGCCCATGGAAGCATTGACATGATGTTTTGATATATTTATCTTATTAATATTTGTTTATTTTAGATTATATTTATCTTATTAATATTTGTTTATTTTAGATTTAATTATGGTATTCTTAATGCTTGTGATTGTGAAGGACCCCATAATTGCATGATCTCATATAGTAAAGGAAGTACTAAAATGTGAACCTTAGTATTAGAAAATACATAATTAAACTTGAGATTTTAGATCACGAAAGTAGTTTTAATCCTTGAGAAGATTCACTGAATTATCATAGATATTAATGGATTTAATGTACCATAATTACCACGAAAGTAAGAATTAGGCCTCATTAGGTATGGCGTTAAGAGTCTGAAAGGAATTAGTATTTTACATTAGGATAATTCACCTTCAAGATAAATCTAATTTGATAAGAGATATTTCTTTATTTGATTGTCAATGTTGATATGTAGTGAAACTAATCCTTAGAAGATTTAATTTTTATCTTATTTCATATCTTTAGATTTATTTTATTTTATATCTCAACCCAATCTTTTATTTTATTTTTCATATCTCTAATAGATTCGTTTAGCTAATCTATACTTATAATTAGTTGGTATTTAACAAACAAAATCTCCGTGGAGACGATATCTTTTTCTACTACTACTTGACATAACCCGTGCGCTTTGGGCGTATCAAGAAATAGCTAATGATGAAAATGAGTCACGTGACACTTAACAATTTGACTTAAAGATTAATGGCAGAGGGACTAATACAATGTCATTTCGATATTTTGGAAACTTAATTGATTCCAAAAGGCATTCGGGAACAAAGTTAATGACAGATGTATCTTCGAGGAACCTAATAAACTATTAACTCTTACCATAATTACCAAATTTTGTGAAATAACCAGGTAGATAACCACAAACCTTATAACACTTGTCCTTATTGTGACCAATCATGTGACAATGAGTGTATTTTGGCCTACCTTTTTTTAGAGATTTTCCTTTTGCATAAGTATCAGATTTGGAAATGGAATGTTTAATGATAAAGGTAACTTGTGAATCATTAGAACTAGAATTAAAAGATACTTCTCTCTAGGGTGTAACGGTCCGGTCCAATCTGGTCTTTAATGGATTTTAGGGGCCAGACCGATAAATTAATGTGGTTGGATCCGGTCCGGTCCAGAAGTTTTCCATATGCAAAAACCGGATCGGACCGAACAGTTCATGAATGATCCGATCTAGTCCGATCCTGTCTATTTAGACCATAATTACTTGAAAATAAAAAAATTAAAAAATAATTCTGCGTACCCAGCATAGAGAGCATACTATAATTTCATCCGGTTTTAATCCAGCATACTACTATAGTACTATATTAATTAATCTGAAATAGTACAATACAAAGTTCCAGTACTAATCAACTCAAGTGCTTATTATTAATTTTTTTTTAACCTTAAGAGAGAGATGCTGACTGCGATGGAGCTTGAAGAGCCTTAGGAGCAAGAAGAGCGGCGGAGAAGGAGACTACAACGGCAACGGCGAGCGGTGGCTTCAAAGATAAAAGGCGGCGACGGAGACTTCGATGGAGAAGAGAGACACCACAGCCCACAGCCCACAGCAGCCAGAAACGCGACAACAATGAGAAGAGAAGATGTCGACGGTGAAGAGAGAAAGCGCCGGCGGTGAAGAGAGATGGTTGCGTCAGTGGTGAAGAGGAACGAAGCCGCCGTCGGGGAAGAGAGGTTGTGGGGCAGTTCGTGTTTTAGGTTAGGGAAACGGGGGAGTCAGTGAAGTCACGATTCACGAATGAGGCTGGGAAATGGGCTTAGTAATAGTAACCGAGTGTTTTATGTATTCGGTCCAGTCTGATCCAAACAGTCTCAAAAATAGTGAGACCGTGGACCGAACCATATACAAGCGGTCTTAAAATTTTGAGACCGAACCGGACCATGAGACCAGACCGGACTTCTTTTTTGGTCTAGTCCGACCGGTCTCGCGGCTCGGACCGGATCGCTTAGACCCCTACTTCTCTCAGCCTCTCTTCTTGCAAAACCAAAGAGAAAACCTTAGTAATCGATGATAACGGATCCATCATCAGGATTTGGCTCCTCTCATGAGCAAAGACCTCATTGAGTCCCATCAAAAAGAACATCACATATTGATTGAAATAGTTAACAAAGTTACGAACAGCACCGTAGTTGCAGTTGTAATTAGGATGAAAATCCTGAAGTTCCTCCCAAATCACCTTCAACTTAGTGACAGACTGATTAAAAGTCAAAAAACCTTATTGCAAAGTCACCAAATCACGATTCAATTGAAAGGTTCAAGGGCCTTGTTATTATTGAAAACGATCACGAAAATCAGTCCAAATTGCATTAGCAGTAATGCAGTAAATGACACTAGCAACTAATTCCTGAGAAATGGAATTGAGTAACCACGAACACACAATGTTGTTATTCCTCTCCCATATAGCAAGAAGCTAAGCTTGATCTTTAGCAAGGTGTGGAAATGAGCCATCAACAAAGGCAAACTTATTCTTCGCGAGGAGAGCCTTTTCATAAATCTCTGCCAAGAATTGAAGTTATCACCGAGCAATTGCTGAGAAACCAGAACAATGCTAGGTTTATCAGATGGATGAATGAAATAAGGGCTAGAGACATCATCAATTGAAAGAAGATGCACCATTGATGAGAAAATGAATGTAGAAGATCGAAGGAAGAAGAAGCAATTTTCCAGGAAAGTTCTATTTTCTCGGGAAAGTAACAAAAGTTCAATGAGAAAGGAAAGAAACTTTCTCCGGAAAAATTACAAGTTTCCTGGAAAGTTGGAAAGAATTTGCAGAATGATCTCTAGTGAACCATGATAAGAATGAAATTATGAAAATATATTTCATTGAACTAACTAGCAAAAGACTTACAATCAGGTATATATAGTTGAACTAGTAAGGAAGGGAAGCTACAACTAACTTCTAACTACTTAACTAACAGAAACGGTAACTGTCAACCAAAGATGACAGATTACTTGCAGTCCAAGTAACTGCAATTTACATCACTAATTTAATTCAATCAATGATAAATATACAATCTAATACTTATTCTCTTTCTTTCAGTTTGACATAAGTAACAAAGTTCAAAACATCTATAATATATATGTTTTGTCTCGTGTGTGAAATAATATAAAAAGACAGCCCAAACATGAATTTCTCCATGTATTTGGAGATGAAAATTATCAAAGACCTTTTACTTGGTTTGTTGGAGCATTAAAAACATATTAAATAAACTTCAACCCTCCATATATAAAAAGAATATGAAGGTTTACAAAACAATACTTATGAAAGCTAATCCAAAAAGCAGATTTGTAGCCAAACAAACGTCCAAAAATTTCTTCGAAAAACATATGGTTGTATAGAAAATGGGAAAAAAAATTTGTTGCAGGAGTTTCAAATTGAAAAGATCATAAAAATACAAAAACCCTTTTTTTCTTTCTCCTACAGAAAACGGGTGGATATTATAGCACTCTTCAGGAGAGGCATTTAAGTCTTGCAAATGTCAAATAGCCTGTGTGACCTCTAGCTTCACCACAAGGTCTAGCCATAACAGAAGAACTAGGACTGGTGACGACATTGCTTCCATCTGAACACTGCCTCCTCTTGCAAGGAAGAGAACCATTAGAACCACTCTCATTTCCCTCTACTCCGTCCATTTTCACTTCGCGGATTTCATATGTGCGTAGAAGTACTTCGAATGTCCGTATATCTTTTACAAGAAGCAAACATTTACATAGGAATTATGTCAGTGCTTTTACAAATTAACAATAATTGCGTAGAAAATAACATGAAAGAGGGGGAGAAAACACCGTAAGATAAGCAAAACTAAGGTTCAACAAGCTCAAGTCAAAATCATAAATGCATAGAAAAAGATAGAAAGAAAGAAAACAGGAATTCACCAGTGAAGCTGGTTTGAAGTGTTTCGCATGATCGTTGTACTTGTTCAATACAGGGGGAGAATGAGCAGAATGTGCCATCTTGTTTTAACATTTTCGCAGCTGAAGGAATAGCTACCCAAGGTTGTGGTAGATCCAAAAATACAGCATCAGCCAGGCCAGAAAGTTCTTCCGGAAATCCCTCACCCTGGATGTCCCTCACTCCCACACTGACCAAGTTGCTTAGACCAGTCCTCTCAAAATCATCCCTAGAAGAAAGGAAACAAGTGAAAATATGAGATAAGAGTGCAATTCTGCAATTTACCTAGATACTAACCATCTTAAAGTGTACTTATGTCGCACGCAAATATTAAAAAAACACAAACATCACATCATTATTAGAAGGCAACCCATCAAAATAGCAAAGACCAAATATACAACTAGTTTTAATTTCATCAACAAGATATACAATTTAAAGCTAATGAAAAAAAATACACATAAGATATTAGTGAAAGCTAAATAGATATGTATCAAATACTGGACAATGTCAGATTGTCAGATACAGTATCTAAAGTGAAAATCTGAATATTCTATTCCAAGTTACCTGGCTGATCCAGCCCTTTGTTCATGGAAATCGAATGTATAGACATGTCCTATAGGAGCTACCGCCCTTGCAAGTGAAGTAGTTAAAGAACCACTTCCAGTTCCAGATTCAAGAACCACGCAACCAGGAACAATCTCCAAGTACATGACAACAAAGCTAATATCTGCAATGTATAGAATCTGAGTCCTATGGCTTAAAACTAGAGTCCATAATTCCGGTGTAGGAGCTAACAAGTACACAAAACCACCCTTATTGCTGAATACTTTGGACCCAAACGGCTTGCCTATCCAATCTGAATGTTTGAAAACACCGAAACGATTCTGCAGGACCGAACCCTCGGATACTGTTACAGCCTTCATGTTGTCATGCCTTTCATAAACAATAACCAAATCACCATCACTAATACAACGATTAAATGATAACTTCTTCGCAGGATCACTGGCCATCATCTTATAACTCTTTCAAACCTTTCAGTCCCGTCAAAAAGCTGTTGATTCTGCAGCCCAAAAACACACATGATACATGTTAAGCTTGTCATACGACTATAATCTCCAAAATTCATCCAAACAGCAGCAGCAAAAAACAAACAAAAAATGAAAATTAACGAAATACACTTCTGTATTCAGTTTTTTCCTTTTAATTGAGGACCATATTCCGTACTCAATATTCAATTCAAACATACAATCTTCATGACATACTCCACATCTTTTGCCAAGAACACCAAAATTTGAGCATTAAACAAATATAAGTAAAACATAATAACAGATAACCCAATATAAGCAAACAAATTAAACAACAAAAGTCTTTTCCCACTTGGTGGGATAAAATGCAAACCCACAATTCTTTAAAACATGGAAAAAAAAAAAAAGACTACATACAATTCTGCATTAAATTTTTTTCACTATCATTTCTTCTTTATTTTTAGAGTAAAGTAGCAATTTCGTCCATGATTTTTTTTAGTGTAGTCCCTGAAAATTTATAAATTTACATTTAGTCCTTCAAGATTTTCGGACATACTAATTTGATCCCTCAAAATTTTCATGTTTTAAGGATCAAATTGGTATATTTGAAAATCTTGAGGGACCAAATTTGTACATCTTTTGAAGAATCAAGTTGGTATTTATACATTTTCAAGAACTAAGTTGATATAATGAAAAAACATCGTGAAAAGTTAGTATTTCACCCTAATTTTTAATATCCACTTCAAGCATACAATAGAATCATACACACCTTTCCCTTGAACACCAAAAATATATAGTAGTAGATAGCTATATAGCATAACTAAGTTTTACTCAACCAAAAAACAAAAATCAATCATACGTGATACTATTTTTGTATGATGCTATAACTCAATAATAATAATAATAATAAGCAGTAGCAGGTAGGGGTGAGCATGGGACGGGTTGGGACGGGTTGGGGTTGACCCTTACCCGTCCCGAAATGTTGCACGGGTCATTTTTTCAACCCGAACTCGTCCCTAATTGGAGAGGGACAAGATAAGGACGGGTCCTAATAGGGACGGGTCCGGGTTCACCCGGGGGACGGATCAATCACATTAAAAAAATCCCAAACCATTCAAATTTTGAAATTTTTATAATCTTTCTAAAATTCTATAACTAGTCACATGAAGTATAATAACATTAATATAATTCCTTCAACAACAAAAAAGTATAAACTATAATTCGTTACTCACCGAAGAATTCGCCTTTGTTGATCGATCCTACACCATGCATATTCCGCCCATCCTTTTAGTAAAGAATCAACAAATCCATTTATCATTATAGTACTTTTCCGAACCTAAGCAATCAATTCATGACACAGAATAATATAAGTGTGTATTCACTGTCATTATTGACAAAATAAAACTCAATAAATGAAACAAAAATAAAGCCTTACCAGAATGAATTCCTATTCAAGATGATAATGCAAGATCTTCTTAAAAAAAACCTGGAACTTATGCAAGATCTTCTTAAAAAAACCTGGAACTTATGAAGAGAAATTCACAGAATAAAAGAAGAGATACAAAGAATAGAAATGCTCAAATACATAATTGTTGGATCATTAATTAGGGTGTAATACTAGTAGTCCAACATTACACAATTCAACCAAGTTTCATTTGCAAAATACAAAAGTAACATAAACATCACAGCCAAGAAACATCACAGACAAACTGTAGAAGAAAGAAAAATGCCTCAGAAAACTAAACTGAGTACAAATTACATTCAAAATAGAATCTACATGTGAAACCAACATGAAGCAATAAGTCCTGTCCACTACGAAAACTGCTTCAGTGATAACATTACAACCCTTTAACAAAGGTATGTTCCACCTTACGAACATGTGTAACTCTTGTGTTATCAAACAAATACCAAGCAGTTGTTTCTAAAATACATGGCAAAAGAATGAAGAACTCACTAAGAAATGTGGGGAAAAAGTGTTATGGTTCCAACATATACCAAGAGAAAACGTTTCTCCAGATGACTTGATTAGTAGGTACCAGGACAGTTACAGCTCAAAACACAGCATACCAAATCACTAAAAAGAAGAACATAGATCCTCAGCTCAGTCAAAAGAGGCAGGGTTTTCATTTTCACACCATCAAACCAAAATTCACGTTTGGGGAATAAAGTTCCAAAAAACCTAGGACTAGCCCAAAACTAGTAATTCATCCCATGGCACAGAAAAGCATCAAAACCATAATTGCTTATTTAAAATGAATAAATAAATAAAAGAATCACACTTTCTTGAACCAAAACCCCTAATTACTAAATAATCAGTAAATCAATTTAAAAAAAAAATACCTTGTGGGTCGACCTCACAGCGGCGAATCGGCGATCGGGTTCATGACGGCGGCCGACGAGCAGCGAGCAGCGAGTCAGCGACGAGGAGCGGGAAGAACAGGGACGACAGCGGCGACCTCACAGCGGCGACGGCGGCCGACGAGCCGCGAGCGTGGGAAGAACAGGGACGACAGCGGCGACCTCGCAGCGGCGGCGTCTTCTCTGCGGCGGCCGACGAGAGAACAGAGCCTCTTCTCTCCTCTGCGACGAGATCGACAGCTCACAGCAGTACCTCCTCCTCTGCGACGCGTGAACAGCAGCCAGCAGCCAGAAGCCACGAGCGACGACCGGCGGCCAGATGGTGGCGGCGTGGCGCTGTCGGGTGAGACCGTGAGAGAGTGTGCGCCGTCGGGGAGAGAGTGAGAGAGTAAGAGAGAAGTGATAAGAATTAGGGTAGAAACTAGAAAGAGGACCAGATAGGGAATAATAACAAATAAAAAAAATAACTAATAAAAAAAATGGAAATAATTAATAAAAATATAAAATATAATAAAAAAATATATAAGGTATATTCCGGGCCGGGTCATAAACCCGAACCCGTCTGTCCACTTTAATCACGAGTTTGTCCCTCAACGTTCACGGGTCCGGATTTGGCCCGACCCGAACCCGTCGGGTTGGGACGGGTCTCCGGGTCGGGCCGGGTCATGCTCTCCCCTAGTAGCAGGTATAGAGGTGTCAAAATGAGCCGGGCCGATGCAGGCCGGGCGAAAAAACCCGAGAAAAGTGCTGGCTTGGGTTCCAGAAATATGGTCATAAATTGAACCCGGGCTTATTAGCCCGGTCTAGAGTCGAGCCAAAAAACCCAATCGCGGGACGGGCCAAAAAACCCTGGGTAAAGTGCGGGTTTGAGCCGCATGCTAGGGAGCACAACTTGCACCCGGGCTATTTGGCCCATAATCATTGGGCCCGCAACCGGGTCGGCCCGTTTTGACAGCTATAAGCAGGTATATGAGTTGAGGAAGGTCTCTCTTACCTATCTTTATCTTCTTCAAATGTGGAAACTTTGGGGTCTGCAAATTGATGGGTTCAAAGGTTAAGAAAGTGGGGGTGCGGCTACAATGGTGCGGTGGAGTGTGGAACAACAAGGGCACCGCAAAAGAGGGAAAGAGAGAATCAGAGAACATAACATGGAGCAAATAACTGAATAAGAAACTGCTAATTATTATTTTATTTTTTTCATGTCCTCGTCAAAATAATTAGCAGTTTTTAAATTATTACAATTTAGTATTCCTTCCGCTCGAATTATAAGCAAATTTAACTACTTTTATGTTTATTACGGAGGATGGTTAGTTGATTATATTTAATTTTCTCAAATTTATAAAAAAAAATAGAGGTATTTTAGGAAAGTAGTATTGAGAATGACACAAAAATTAAATAAAATAACAATTTTCTATAGATGTTTTAAGAAAGTGATATTGGGAATGAAACAAAATTTAATAAGTTAGTTGATTTTGCTTATATTTTAAACTAAAAAAACATGTTTTTTTCTTATAATTAGAGTCGGAGAAAATATATATCCATGTTAAAGTGCTTTTGCGTAATTATATTCTAATATTTTTAAATTGCAAATTACCCCCTCAACTTTTCATATTTATTTCACTAGGGATTAGGGGGTGTCAAATGGGTTCTTTAGACAATTTGAGCTATCCGATTGGATTTAGGCAATCCACTCCGGTCCATAATTGGGCTGTGAAAAAAAAATTGGCATCTATTTTTTTGTGAAAATGGCCGAAATATAGTAGATAGGGTAAATATCAAAACTCTGGAAATTTAATTTACTAGGAAAATTGCCCGTACGATGCACAGGTCTTAAATTTTGCTATCCTTTATTTTTTTTGAAGGGTTTTCCATTTGTTAAAACATTAAATATTAATTTTATTTACATGTGAATTTTTTTAGCGGACAATAAATCTATCACTTTTTGGAATTATATTTTATATTGTAATTTTTTTTAATTATTACAAATTTACATTGAAATTTATTTTTTTTATGATCAGACAAATTTATGTAATCAAATCGGAATACAATACTTATAATTAGATAAAATGCGATAAAGATTTTGAAAAATATTTATAATATGTGAAACAATCATGTATACTTTAAAAATAGTTATGAATAACTGTTATTATTTTTTTTTTTTTTTGGTGGGACAATTATATAATATAAAATTAGTATAATATATAATACACAAACTTCTATCTATATATTAAGCAAAATGTAAATATTTAAATATGTCTTTTGTCACACACTTATCATTATCAAGAAAAAATCATAGTTATTTGACACATATTGAAGTGAAAAAATATATTTGTAATGACCAATAAAAACATGTTGAATTGAAAATTAAAAATGTAAATAAACAAAACAAAACCCAATTGTATTTCCAACTTCTAAAGTTTAGACACGACTTAAGAACATCTATTTGGAAAGAACCATGAACAAACTTATATATGATAAGCAAAATACTTAAAAGAGAAAAAGATCTTTATTCTTACATCACCGGCGAGAACACGTTACCTTTAGTTACCTCAAGCATTTTGAAGGCGCTACCTTCATTAAATGTTTGTCTCCTTAATATTTCTTATTTTTGTGATTTTCTACCATCCTTGTGGTCGGGAGTATTTCCTCAATCGTTAAATGGGACGAAGGCCGGGAGTATTCCCTCAATCCTAAATCTAAAATCTTTATGAGAAATTTACATCCATCATGAAGGTATGTTAATTTTGTTAGTAACATTGAAATTGTATGTACAAATTTAATATACTTATTTGAAACTACCTCTGATCTAAAGATATTATTGACATTTTAAAAGGTGCTGACTTAATTGAAATATTTTTTAAAAGAAGTTTTTTTATAAGCGTTTTTTGGAAAAGGTAATTAAGTTTTATTAGAAATTGAAATGAGTTTATGCAAATTGGAAAAATAAAATTATAGATACATATGGATAAATATATATGGATTAAATGATAATTTTTTACTTTAATATTTTGAATGAAACTTTTTAGTTGAAATTTCACACACATTGACAATTTCTTGCTAAATATTTTGGATATATATTTTTATTAGACTTTTTTTACTATTTTTTTATCTATATTTTTTTATATTTTTATTAGTCTTGTTTAATGATATTGTGTAGTCCATTATATATATATATATATAGAAAATATTATTTTTTAAAAATAATTTTTTATTTAGGTTTAATATTTTTTTACCCTTAACTAACGGGGTTTGGTTCAGTTGGTGTAAGACCTCATCTGAAATCTTGGGAATAGCCCCGTGTCCGGATTAGTCTCAAGAACTCCCTGGTATTAAGGATGCTCTTGGGATACCGGTGGTTCCGCAAGGAATACACACAAAAAAAAAATTTACCCTTAATATTGATTGATAGCATTTTTTATAAATGTGTAGTAAAGAATACAATAATATATAGTAAAATATTTATTAAATTTTTTTTATAAGAAAATTGTGGAATGTGGTAATAATTAAGTTTTATTATAAATTGAAATGAGCTCATGCAAATTAAACAAAAACTATAAATATAGATTCATTAACTAAAAAATTATAGATATAGATAGATAGATAAAGATGAATAATTAACATGTTAATATTTTGAATAAAATTTTTTGTTGAAATTTCACATGTGTTGATACTTTCTTGCTAAAATATTTCGGATGTATATATTTTTATTAGACTTTTCTTTTATTATTTTGTTTAATTTATATTTTTCTATCATTTTTATTAGTTTCGTTTAACGATATTATGTAATGCATTATATATAAAGTATCTTTTTTTAAAAATAGTTTTTTATTTAAATTTAACATTTTTTACCTTTAATATTGATTGATCGCATTGATTATAAATATGTAGTGAAAAATACAATAATATATATATATATATAGAGAGAGAGAGAGAAACTTATATATGATAAGCAAAATACTTAAAAGAGAAAAAGATCTTTATTCTTACATCACCGGCGAGAACACGTTACCTTTAGTTACCTCAAGCATTTTGAAGGCAGCCACTTTCATTAAATGTTTGTCTCCTTAATATTTCTTATTTTTGTGATTTTCTACCATCCTTGTGGTCGAGAGTATTTCCTCAATCGTTAAATGGGACGAAGGCCGGGAGTATTCCCTCAATCCTAAATCTAAAATCTTTATGAGAAATTTACATCCATCATGAAGGTAGGTTAATTTTGTTAGTAACATTGAAATTGTACAAATTTAATATACTTATTTGAAACTACTTCTAATCTAAAGATATTATTGACATTTTAAAAGGTGCTGAGTTAATTGAAATATTTTTTAAAAGAAGTTTTTTTATAAGCATTTTTTGGAAAAGGTAATTAAGTTTTATTAGAAATTGAAATGAGTTTATGCAAATTGGAAAAATAAAATTATAGATACATATGAATAAATATATATGGATTAAATGATAATTTTTTACTTTAATATTTTGAATGAAACTTTTTAGTTGAAATTTCACACACATTGACAATTTCTTGCTAAATATTTTGGATATATATTTTTATTAGACTTTTTTTACTATTTTTTTATCTATATTTTTTTTATATTTTTATTAGTCTTGTTTAATGATATTGTGTAGTGCATTAGATATATATATATATATAGAAAATATTATTTTTTAAAAATAATTTTTTATTTAGGTTTAATATTTTTTTACCCTTAACTAACGGGGTTTGGTTCAGTTGGTGTAAGACCTCATCTGAAATCTTGGGAATAGCCCCGTGTTAGATTCCCACTAAAAACATCCAGTCACGCAGCTCGCTCCGGATTAGTCTCAAGAACTCCCTAGTATTAAGGATGCTCTTGGGATATCGGTGGTTCCGCAAGGAATACACACAAAAAAAATAATTTACCCTTAATATTGATTGATAGCATTTTTTATAAATGTGTAGTAAAGAATACAATAATATATAGTAAAATATTTATTAAAATTTTTTTTATAAGAAAATTGTGGAATGTGGTAATAATTAAGTTTTATTATAAATTGAAATGAGCTCATGCAAATTAAACAAAAACTATAAATATAGATTCATTAACGAAAAAATTATAGATATAGATAGATAGATAAAGATGAATAATTAACATGTTAATTTTTTATGTTAATATTTTGAATAAAACTTTTTGTGATGTCCTAGACGGCGAGGATCTCCGAGGGTGTAGGAGATGACCTTCGAAGGAGCCTCTGTCTTGGGTTGATATGTGATGTTTGGGGGAAGTCCTCAGATGGCTAAGGGAAAGAGCCAAGAAGCAACCCTATTCACTGGTGTGTGAGGATGGCAATTAGGGTTAGAGGACGTACCTGAGTCCCATGTAGTACTGAGCTACTTATAGGGGGGAGCTGGTTGCCCTAATGGGCTTGCTTTAGGCCCAAGTAGGGCCAGCCTGTACTGAGCTAGGAGCGGATAAGGTTGGATGAGCTGTCCTTGTGGATAAGGTAGTGAGCTGTCCTTGTGGATAAGGTAGGGGACGTCATCATGTCCTAGATGTCGGACTTGGGGAGGTGTCGGACCTGGATGTCGGAACTGAGTGGGAACACGAGGTCGGCCTGTATCTGGCATCTGTTCGGCCGTTGAGCATTGAGCTCGGCCAAGCGCTCAGAAGGCTTCCTGAAGGGTCCTCAAGACTTCGGCGAGGCGGTTTAAGGACCTCGGCCAGGCCGAGTCCACCACATAAGCCCCCCAGCTCGGTCAAGGCTATCTGAGCCTTGTTCCGAGGTTCTGGTTTATGTCCTTTTCCCAGGTCCACCCCACAAGGGCCGAGTTCACCACATAAGTCCCCCAGCTCGGTAAGGCTATCTGAGCCTTGCTCCGAGGTTCTAGGGAGTTCGGACGATGAGTTGACGGTGCGTCGGATCTAGCTGTCTCTGATGTCCTTTTATTATGACAGAGTAGGTTTGACAGTTGTCAAGTTACCAGTACCGAAATGACGTTCGCTCTTCTGAGATCTGACACGTGTCAGAAATCGCGATCCTCGAGGCATCACCATCATTGTGGCGTTGCTCGAGGTCCACAATTTTCTCTGCTGTGCGCCACGTGTCCAAGTATATGTGGCCACACGCGTTGGGCTGAACCGCCTAGGCCAGGCCCATAATTCAAAATGGGAGGGAAAACGGTTCTCTTTTCTCCTTGACCTAATGAACCATTCTCTTCTCTCTCAGCCAAATATTCCCCTTTTGAAAACGCCTCTTCCTATCTCCCACGAAACCCTGCATCTCCCCCCAAGCTCTTTCTTCTTCGAAAACTGTTTTCTTTCTCTCACAGTTCCAGTGCCTTCAATTTTCTTCGCCCTTTATTTCGACCGGGGATCTCTTGCCGTCGGCGCTCTCTCTCAAACACATATTCATCCGGTATTTATCCTTTCTCTGCCTCTCTACTTATTTTCTTTTCCGCTGTTCTTACAATTTTGCAGTTCATGCGGTGAGATTTTGGTGTTTCTTCCCTTTTATTTTTGTATCCGCGGACTGGGGTGTATTTTGGCAGAATTTTGATTAGTGGTTTTAGGATTTTTGGTTTTCTGTTTCTATTTTGGTGGCGGTGTGGGTTTTTCTTGGGTTTTGTGGTTTTGGTTTTGGGGAATAATGTTGGGGGTTAAGGTTTTCCTGCATTTGGTTATTTGGTTTTGGGGTTTATTCCTGGGGTTTAGCCTTCTTTAGGTTAGGCGTATTTTGAGTCTTTTGGAGGGTTTTTGATTCCTGTTTTTTTTTGTTTATTTTTCAGAAAATCAAAGGAGTGGATTGGGTTCAATATGAGTAGGGAATGGTTTAGGAAGTGGGCTGGGGTAGTTTCCCTGTCATCTAGCAGCAGTGAGGAGGAGGACGGTTCTTCCTCCTCGTCCTGTTCCTCTACGAAGGCAGACGAGGCGTTCCGCCGCCAAAGGGAGTATAGGAAAAAGTATGAGAGGAGGGTTCTGGAGGTTGATCCCGTTGAGGTAGTCTATCCTCGGGACTGGGAAGAGAAGAGAGAGTGGATACGGCAGTACGCCTGGGCCGAGTTTGCTGACGGTAAGGAGCGTGACGATTTTGAGAGGATGGAGAAGGAGGGACAGTACGAAAGAGGGGTACCTGTGGTAGAGGGGAGATGCACGCCCCTCGGAACTACTTCGAGGGGGTTTTCTGGATGGTTATTTTTCGTAACCCGTAAGACTAATACCGAGCTCCCCTGTTCTTCCACAGGTACCATGCCACTTCGGAAGTGCGTTCGTCAACCTGAACTTTATCCCGCACCTTTTGATGCCGATCAGTATGAGTGGGTCGCCGTAGAGCCCAAGGGAATTCAGTCCAATCTTTGCTCCGAGGACAAGCTTGCCGAGGTAAGGAGGGTCGTGCTGCCTTGCCCAGGGGAGACCACCAGAACTTCTTACGAAGTGCTCCCCTATTCGGCAAATGACAGAATATGCAGCCGGACTGACAATAATTCTTTTTTCTTTTATGCCAATCTGATCCACAATCTCGGCGTGACCCTCCCCTTCACCGACCTGGAAATGAGAGTCTTAAACGAGCTCGGACTAGCTCCATCCCAACTTCATCCTAATACTTGGTCATTCCTCCGAGCGTTCTAGAAGTACTGTGGCGCCAGACGTTTGGTGTGTACGGTTCGATTATTTTTGTGGATGTATAACCCGTTCGTCAGTAATAAAGACGGGGTCACTGGTCGTCTTTGGGTGTCGGCCAAAGCCCGAGCTCATTGTGGGCTGTTTGGCATGTTTTCTGAGTCTTGGAAGCACTTCAAACCGAGATTCTTCAAATACAAATATGTTGGGGCGGGGCTGCCTTGGTTTTGGTCCGAGACGGGACCGAGGTTCCCACTAGAGTGGACCTCCGAGTTCTTCAGTCGTCATTCCAGTACACCGCAGAGGTGGTCGGGCGTAACACTGGATGCCGACGAATCTGTGACGGCCCACTACTTTCAAACAGAATACCGCGCTCGGAAAGCCCAACTTGATGTTGGAGTTTTCATAAAGTGTCTTGACGACGAAGTCTTGACAAAGATTGGTAGTTACTTTTTCTCTTGCACTTGTGCGTTTTCTTTCAATTCTCTTATACTAACAAATTTTTTTTTTACAGAAGAACACTGGTCTGAGATGTCTTCCAAGGCGCTGAAAGCTGCTTTTGATGCTCGGAGGAAAAAGAAGCCCGAGGTCTCTTCTGCCGACGCTGTTTCGTCAGAGGTTTCTACGGATACGCAATCGGCCGACTCAGGTCCCCTCCATCCTACCCCCCCTGCTGTCATTATTGCTCCTCCTCCTCCTACCACGCCAAGTCCCATCACCGAGGTTGCCCTCGTTGCTAACGTGCTGCCTCCAAGTACTGGAACTCCGTCACGGCTGCCAGCTACCTCTGTCAAACCATCATTGAAAGACACTCTTGTCAATATGTCAGGTGCGGAATGGAAGAAAAAGGCGGAAGACATGGCTTTCCAACTGAAGAGGGTCACCACTATGTGCAATGTGCTGGCCGAGCTAGCTGATGATGTGGCGGACGGTGTTTCGCCTGCCAAGAAAAAGGCTCGGTCGGCTATGGCGGCCGAGGTGGAAGAGCTGAAGAGCAGCAAGAAATCAGCCAAGCAAAAGCTGGCTGAGGCTGAGGAGGAGCACCGCCGCCAGATGTAAGAGCTCCGAAAAAGGCATGAAGAGGACTTGGCCAAAGCCAAAGCAGATGCGAAAGAGGTTGGTCGGCAGGAGGGCCTGGCCGAAGTGGAAAAGGTTAGGGGTCTGCTGAAGAAGAGGGTTGCCCAGGCTCTAAAGCATAAGGTAGCGGCTCGGGAGTCGGACTTCGACCTTGAAAGGGTGGCCGGCAAGGTTTTCACCAACGCGGTTGAGCAGGTTCTTCACATGAATCAGGGGCTCCGCATTCGGTACGTCGGCGCATCTGCCGGATTCGGAGTGGAGAATGGAAAGATGGTTGACTATGAAAATGGTGGAGCCGGGGTTGATTTGGACCAGCCTGAGGAGAATCTGCCCAACCCACTGGTTGAAAGGATGGATGAGGAGTTCGACCCGCGGACGGTCGTCCTTTCTGATGTTGAGGAAGATGCAGCGTAAGTCCCTTATGCTGGGCAGCTTATACTTTGTCTATGTCCTTTTATAACATATCTGACAATGTTGACATCTATTTAACTTATTGTAGCTCGTTTATTTTTAAAGCAAACAGTTTTAGCCTGTTGCGTGCCGTCGTATTTATGCAAGTTTATACACTAACTTGTTGCATACGTCCGATGTCCGAGGTCGGAACTGTGCTCGCATTTTTGGGAACTCGTTGCGTGAATCATAATAAACCTATTGCATGTTTATTCGTTCGACCTCGGGTTCGGTCTTCGATTGATTAGGTGGCCACTAGGGAGATTTTTAGGAAAAGATGCAAGTGTTTGGAACTTGTTGCATGCTGAAACTTTTTATGCAAGTTCTTGTTTTAACTTGTCGCATATATATTGCATCCGAGGTCTTTTTTATAAACAAAGCTACTTTTTGAGAATACAAGTCTTTTGCCGGCTTGTTGTATTTCGGCCTGATCGGACCTTAGGAAAACTTGTACCCAATCATTGGTGTTTGAAATATTAATAAATCAGAAGACTCAGTAAGTGCAGTAATCTTAGAAGTTTTCCTCTGAATAAAGGTACTGTATATAAGTGCATACGGTAGGGAACTCGGATCTACCCACCTTAGCCGAGGTGGGTGTCCTCGGCCCCGATGTAAAAGAGAGTGCTGAGTGAAGCTATGTATAAACATTTCACAGCAGTCTGTTCTTTACCGGGTGTCCCTTGTACACTGTGCATATGAGCCGATCTTATCTGGAAGACGTTGGCTGTACATAGCGCCATGCAACATTTAGGGGGCTAGTGCTAAATGAGAAGCTAGTACGTACGTATATAAAACTGTGGCACTTGAGTATGAGCAAGTTTGTACTTTTCATTGAATAAAATTATGAGTACATTGCTTTTTCTTTTGGAAGGTGAATATCTCACAATGAAAATTAAAGACATGAACGATAATTAGCAGGAAGGGAATTGAAAATAAAAGGAAGTTAAAATTGAAATCCTTAGGGAGGGTGCTGGTGACTGCTGAGATGTCTGAGGTAAACCTATTTGAACAGGTTCTCGGTGTTTTGAAGTTTTTGGGAATCCTTGAGTTCGGTAATTACCCAGAGTATGTTTCTAGAACGCCTCTGTTGGGGGTTATCGATCTCGGGCTCAGTTCCCGCTTTTCTGGGCGTTAGGGCTGATGTCCGATCCTCGGGGCGCGAGGTGATCAGATTCAGAAGACCTGGGTTGCTTTGCTTTCTTGTCGCGGTCGGCTGGCTCTTTCATCGCTATCCTCTTCGGACCAGGAGCGTCTTGTCGGATTTCCTTGTTATGGTCCTCCGAGGTGGGCTGATAGGAAAGGCTGCCGAGACTGTTGATAATGTTGAAAAGTGAGGACATTTCCATCTTGAAGTACCCGAGCTTGGGGGTCTGGAAAGCTCGGCTGAAGACATGGGCAAGAAAGTCACCTCGGCCCTCAATTCGGAGATGTACCGAGCGGAGGGCGGGGTTCATGAGAACTAGATGAAAGAGCAAATTCTCCCCGTGCAGGGAGTAGGAGAGGACTGAAAGAGAGAGAAGATCTCCTTTGACTGCATCTTGGATTTTTCGGAGGGGTTTATCATTCACGATAGCATCTTTGCTCAGGGGAGAGGTGAAGGGGGGAATTACCACCCGTTCTTCACGACGAGAGGACACATAGGTGTTTCGTTCAGACTGGAGTTCGGTCAATAAGACTCTTCCCTTGGACAGTGTCGGATCGGTGAACTCTTTTTGCTTATTTTTTCCTTCCCGTAGGCTCGCATTGTAGCAGAGCCGGGCCTTCACTTGGTCAGCTTTTACCGAAACCACTTTATCATCAGATCCGACAAACTTCATTGCCAAGTGCACTGTTGAGACTACTGCCCCAAAAGCTTGTAGGCAAGTTCGTCCCAATATTACATTGTACGGGGAATCGGAGTCAACAACCAAAAATTTGATGATCTCCGTTCGGGCCGAAGGCTGGTTGCCTAGGGTCACCGGGAGATGAATGGCTCCCAGGGGGCGGATTGCCTCACCTGTGAAGCCGATGAGATTTCCTTCGAATCCTACAAGGTCGGCGGACCTCAACTTCAAAGCTTGGAAGGTATGCAGAAAGAGGATGTCGGCCGAACTCCCTTGGTCAACGAAGACTCGGGCGACCTCAAAATTGCCAATCAACGCCGTTATCACCATAGGATCATTGTGATCTGGGATGACGTTTTCCATATCCTGGTCGGAAAAGATGATAGGAATATTCCGAGAAGGCTTTTTGGGGACGGGTTTGTGATGAACTGCCAAAACCTGGTTGATGTACCTTTTTCTTCCCGCCCTCATCTCACCGCCGCCAGCGAAACCTCCCGAGATGGTTTCTACTCGGAAGTTTTCTGGCGACTTATCGAGGTCCTGAACCACGACCATGTTTACCCGTGGTGGCTCCTCTTCCTTCTTCTCTGGGGACGGGTCGGCCTTAGCTTTTCCTTTATCATTGTCCGGGCTGCGAGATCTTCTCCGACCTCGTCTTTCCACTGCCTCTCGTACATACTGCTGTAGCTTGCCTCTTCTTACCATATCCTCAATGACATCTCGAAGCCATGTGCATTGGTCGGTATGGTGGCCGTACCCGTCATGAAAATTGCAGTATTTGGACTTGTCTCTCACATAGTTTTGATTTCTGAGGAAGGGGGCGGGGTACACTCCTCAGTTCGGTCTGCATGGTCTCTCTCCAGACTTGAGACCTCGGGACCGTGAGGGGGGGTGTAAGAGTCATATTTGGTGATGTATGGACGTCGGCGGTCCTGTTGTTGAGAGCGGCCTCGGTCTCCCTGATCTGCTCTTCCTCCTCTTTCATCCCTGTTGCCCCGAGGACGGCCTCGGGGCAGGGCATTCTGCGAGGTGGCCTGAGCATTTTCCACTCTGCTCGACTGTCCCTTGCTGAATTCTTCAAGGTTTATATACTTGTTTGATCTCTGTCTCAGTTCGGCCATGTCCCTTGGTGGCTTTCCACTAAGTGAATCTTTGAAGCCTCCTTCGGCCAATCCCTGGGTCAAAAGGAGGACGGCCACCTCGGGAGATAGATTTGGGACCGAACTGGACTCGCTGTGAAACCTGTGCAAGTACGCACGTAAGGATTCATCTGGCTTCTGGGTCACTGTCGCTAGCGTGTGGTCCGATCTGGGTTGCACACAGCTGGTAGTGTATCTGTTGAGGAAGACGCGCTTCATTTCTGCCCAGTTGTTGACAGAGTTTTTAGGAAGCGTTGAATACCACCGAAGGACTGGGGCCTGGAGGGTCATAGAGAAAGCTCGACATTTCAGCCGATCTCCTCCTCCGTGAAAGTTCACGGCTCCTTCATAGGAAAGGACATGTTCCTGAGGGTCAGTAAGGCCATTATATCTGGGAATGTTACTGGGCCCTAGGTACCCAGGCGGTGGTTCATAGGCCATGACGGCAGGGGTGAAAGGATGTCCAGGATGAGAATCGTCCAGCTCAGGTTGTTGCTGGTCGGGAGTTGGTGTAAGTTGTGCGACAGTTGAAACATCCCAATTTTTAAATAAAGAAATATAAACTTTTATAAATGAAAATATTGAAATACAAATGTTTTTGTAACAAAACATGGGATATACAACTTGGTATTCGAACAAAAGCTGAAGGAAAGTGGCTGTGCTTCGTCGTTTGCGAAGTGAAACCCTGGTTCTTGACTCCTCCAAGCATCACCTAAAATGTTGAACCACAAGGGAGTGAACAACTTTTCACAATAGAATAGAAATTAAAATTGAAATCAAGTAAATAATCTCTGATAAGAGTTCAATTGTCACTCATTAAGCTACTAATTCACGCACCTTTCTCTCTGTCTTTATTGGAAATTAAATCGAGATTCGTAAGTTTATTTAGTAGACATTATTCACTCTAAATCATATTCGGGAATTCATGTAATGATCTATCTACTATTGCATAATTATAAAGTTATTCCTTATATATATTTTAGTAGCATTAGTGGTTCCCCATATATATATCAATTTAACCTAAGACTTCCTTGGCTTTATAAAAATCTTTATATTTTCCATAACATTCAAACATCGATTATGGATTCTATTCTTCGAGCGTTATATAAAGTATAATCTTAGAAAGTGTGTAAGCATATAATTATACTTTTATGTGTA
This sequence comes from Crotalaria pallida, assembly GCA_037953625.1. Lineage (NCBI taxonomy): Eukaryota > Viridiplantae > Streptophyta > Magnoliopsida > Fabales > Fabaceae > Crotalaria > Crotalaria pallida. The sequence continues at coordinate 118,193,901 of CM075654.1, forward strand.
TGATTGGTTAATTTTATTCTACTAATTATTAGATTGGCATTTCGTTGAATACCTGGTCTACGCTCACTTTTGGTTAATTAAAGTAGTGAAGTTTATAATTTGATTCAAGATTTTAAAGGCTTATTCCATATGCACAGGCATATGGTATACAGAATCGACTACCCTAGGGTTTAAATTCCTAACAATTAGAGAGCATTTACTAGTTCCAATAATTAAATTCTATTTTAAAAGGAAAAGAAGTCCTCCCTTACCTCAAAGGGAAGAAATCCTATTCCAAGTGCTTGGTTTATGTGGGTTGACCTTTAAAACTCAACTCCTTTGGTTGTATAAGAAGAAATCCTCAGGAACTTGGGTGAACCATAGATTTAGCCATGAGAGGGAAAGAGGGTTTGATGAAGAACAAAGAAATCAAGAGTTGGGATTAGTGGGAAGGTGTTGGTTGATGTTAATCTAGGATGTGGGGATGATATTTGGTGTTATTATAGGTGGTTGGTGCAAGAAAAAGGAGTTTTGGTGCTCAAAATGGGGTCTGGTGCGTGTTTGGGAGGTTCTGGTGCGTGTCTGGGAGATCCTGTTGCGAGCTGGTTGGAGTTCTGGCGCACCATTCTGGTGCTGGTGCCTATTTACAGGCACCGCGCGCGCCAAGTTTCTAGATATTTCTGGCACCTGCGCGTGTTTTCTGGTGATGCCAGTTTCGCGCGCGCCTGAGCGCGCTGGTGTGTTTGAACGCACCAGCTCCGGTGCTGCAGCGCTGGTGCATCAGATTCTCGCACCGGTGCGTTCTGGGCGCACCGATTCATGCCCCGGCGCACCGGTTCGCCCTGAAATGCCGATTTTCGCATTTTTAGCCATTTTTAATGGATTTTAACCCTTCCTAACACTAAGTCAAAATAATTTAACATTAATTTACCTCTCCAATCATATTTACCATTTTACCCTTCTTCAAACACCCCGATCACACAACTTGGAAGTTTCCTATACATTGGCCTCCAAACGCACTTGATGCTTCCTTCTTCTTATCCACATGACTTAGAATAATTCTCCACTTCCTTTCTCCACTATGTTAGTCTTTAGAAAGGGGTTAAATCGTCGGTTTGTATCCCTAAGTCGTAGAATTCTAGTTTATTTCCCCAAGCTTCATTACACCCGATCGTGCAAAACTTTCCTAGTTAATGCTCGTTCTTTTCTCCGGCTTTTAATCTATATTTGGTATTCTCTCTTTCAACTTCTAATTAGGGTCATAATACACAGGACACACCTAATCCTTATATTCGTCTTATCAATCTTGATCGGGAAATGACAACACTTTGTCCTAATTACTATTCATTCCAACTTCTCTTCACTTAATTTCTCTTAACCTTAGTGCACACACACACAATCATGGCTATTAGACTAAGAAATTCTGGTTGTTGCATCCCTCCAGTCCCGTCCGGTTTTACAGCCTTGGGCAAGTTACAATAATTTCTCCAAATTGACTACCTGTTAATCTCTTAATTCTTATTCCATACTTACTTTCTTGTGTGAACCTTTATCCATCTCCTCTTCCCTAGAATACCCATATTGTCCTTATTATCCCTGTTTTCCTTACTTAACAATGTATGCTCTTTAAGTGTTTATTTTAGGTTAAGTCATACTACTCTTCCACAGGAATTTCATTGACACACATCCACACACACACACACACACCTATATATATATACAATTATGATTATTGTGTTACGAGGATCAGGTCGTTACAACAGTCGTGTGTGGTGTTGCAAAGGTTTGCGGAGTTAACGGGCGTTGTGGCGGAAGAGATGGGGGAGGGGGTGGTGGAGGGAACTCGTTCGGGGCCGGAGCTTGGACAGAAGCTCGTTCAGCTAATCGTTGCATAGCAACTTGTTGGAGATCTGCAATAGCCTTACCTTGTTGCTCTACGATACTCATTTGTTGTCTCATCAGAGACAAGAGTTCAGCATCCCGTGAGAGCGTAGACTGTCGTGAGTTTGAACGGTGTGTTGTACTGACTGAGTGAGCACGCTCGTCGCGGTGGCGGTGCTGTTCAGTGTTGGTTTCTCCGAGCTCAGAGCGTAACTGCACGCGCCGACTTCCACTAGGAAACTGGGTTGGGTTTGCGGTGTCTTCAGTGTGGATGGTGTAGGGTCCACTATGGGTATGAGTGAACTCTGGTGGAGGAGGTGGTGACGGGGGAGGAGGCGGTGGAGGGGGTGGTGGTGAGGACCACCCTGCCCTGTTGGCTTCCAGGTGCAGGCGCAGGTCCTCAGTCGACGACACCCTTCTTGGACGCCCCCTCCTCCTTCTCTGGACCGGCTGCTCTTCTTCAGACATGGTGAAATCTTCTGAGTGCGGTTGAAGTTTATCTCTCCCCACAGACGGCGCCAATGTGATGTCCTAGACGGCGAAGACCTCCGAGGGTGTAGGAGATGACCTTCGAAGGAGCCTCTGTCTAGGGTTGATATGTGATGTTTGGGGGAAGTCCTCAGATGGCTAAGGGAAAGAGCCACGAAGCAACCCTAATCACTGGTGTGTGAGGATAGCAATTAGGGTTAGAGGACGTACCTGAGCCCCATGTAGTACTGAGCTACTTATAGGGGGGAGCTGGTTGCCCTAATGGGCTTGCTTTAGGCCCAAGTAGGGCCAGCCTGTACTGAGCTAGGAGCGGATAAGGTTGGATGAGCTGTCCTTGTGGATAAGGTAGTGAGCTGTCCTTGTGAATAAGGTAGTGAGCTGTCCTTGTGGATAAGGTAGGGGGACGTCATCATGTCCTAGATGTCGGACTTGGAGAGGTGTCGGACCTGGATGTCGGAACTGAGTGGGAGCACGAGGTCGGCCTGTATCTGGCATCTGTTCGTCCATTGAGCATTGAGCTCGGCCAAACGCTCAGAAGGCTTCCTAAAGGGTCCTCAGGACTTCAGCGAGGCGGTTTAAGGACCTCGGCCAGGCCGAGTCCACCATATAAGCCCCGCAGCTCGGTCAAGGCTATCTGAGCCTTGTTCCGTGGTTCTGGTTTATGTCCTTTTCCCAGGTCCACCCCACAAGGGCCGAGTTCACCACACTTTTTAGTTGAAATTTCACATGTGTTGATACTTTCTTGCTAAAATATTTCGGATGTATATATTTTTATTAGACTTTTCTTTTATTATTTTGTTTAATTTATATTTTTCTATCATTTTTATTAGTTTCGTTTAACGATATTATGTAATGCATTATATATAAGGTATCTTTTTTTAAAAATAGTTTTTTATTTAAATTTAACATTTTTTTACCTTTAATATTGATTGATCGCATTGATTATAAATATGTAGTGAAAAATACAATAATATATATATATATATATATATATATATAGAGAGAGAGAGAGAGAGAGAAACTTATATATGATAAGCAAAATACTTAAAAGAGAAAAAGATCTTTATTCTTACATCACCGGCGAGAACACGTTACCTTTAGTTACCTCAAGCATTTTGAAGGCAGCCACCTTCATTAAATGTTTGTCTCCTTAATATTTCTTATTTTTGTGATTTTCTACCATCCTTGTGGTCGGGAGTATTTCCTCAATCGTTAAATGGGACGAAGGCCGGGAGTATTCCCTCAATCCTAAATCTAAAATCTTTATGAGAAATTTACATTCATCATGAAGGTAGGTTAATTTTGTTAGTAACATTGAAATTTTACAAAAATAATATACTTATTTGAAACTACCTCTGATCTAAAGATATTAGTGACCTTTTAAAAGGTGCTGACTTAATTGAAATATTTTTTAAAAGAAGTTTTTTTATAAGCGTTTTTTGGAAAAGGTAATTAAGTTTTATTAGAAATTGAAATGAGTTTATGCAAATTGGAAAAATAAAATTATAGATACATATGGATAAATATATATGGATTAAATGATAATTTTTTACTTTAATATTTTGAATAAAACTTTTTAGTTGAAATTTCACACACATTGACAATTTCTTGCTAAATATTTTGGATATATATTTTTATTAGACTTTTTTTACTATTTTTTTATCTATATTTTTCTTATATTTTTATTAGTCTTGTTTAATGATATTGTGTAGTGCATTAGATATATATATATATATAGAAAATATTATTTTTTAAAAATAATTTTTATTTAGATTTAATATTTTTTTTACCCTTAACTAACGGGGTTTGGTTCAGTTGGTGTAAGACCTCATCTGAAATCTTGGGAATGGGACACGGGTGCTAGTAGCCCCGTGTTCGATTCCCACTAAAAACATCCAGTCACGCAGCTCGCTCCGGATTAGTCTCAAAAACTCCCTGGTATTAAGGATGTCTTGGGATACCGGTGGTTCCGCTAGGAATACACACAAAAAAAAATAATTTACCCTTAATATTGATTGATAGCATTTTTTATAAATGTGTAGTAAAGAATACAATAATATATAGTAAAATATTTATTAAATTTTTTTTATAAGAAAATTTTGGAATGTGGTAATAATTAAGTTTTATTATAAATTGAAATGAGCTCATGCAAATTAAACAAAAACTATAAATATAGATTCATTAACGAAAAAATTATAGATATAGATAGATAGATAAAGATGAATAATTAACATGTTAATATTTTATGTTAATATTTTGAATAAAACTTTTTAGTTGAAATTTCACATGTGCTGATACTTTCTTGCTAAAATATTTCGGATGTATATATTTTTATTAGACTTTTCTTTTATTATTTTGTTTAATTTATATTTTTCTATCATTTTTATTAGTTTCGTTTAACGATATTATGTAATGCATTATATATAAAGTATCTTTTTTTAAAAATAGTTTTTTATTTAAATTTAACATTTTTTTACCTTTAATATTGATTGATCGCATTGATTATAAATATGTAGTGAAAAATACAATAATATATATATATAGAGAGAGAAATGAAAAGATTAGAAATGATATGGACGGATGTGATTTACTTGCAATGGATGGCTGCGATTAGAAAAGAAATTAGGAGAGAAAAAATATCATTTGGAGGGAAAGTAAGATTAACCCTATTTTATAATATGTTGATGATGACTATTATTAATTATTAATATTGTGTTTCTAAGAAAACATAATGGGCGGTTATGATTTAATCTAATAAAATATGATGGACGACTAAGATTAAAAGATACAAAACTGGCGGTTATGATTTAATCTAATAAAATATGATGGACGGCTAAGATTAAAAGATACAAAACACACACTTAATGATGGATTTATGAGAGAAATACACCATTAGGAGGAAAAATGAGTGTTTTAGGAGGGAAATCTTTTTTGCCCTTCTACTTCTCCAATTTTAATATATGTTGATAACTCTAGTAAAAAAAACAGCTCTCTAAGCTTCATATTCGTTCTTGTCTCAATTATGAAAAAAAAAATTACCTAACTTTATATTGATTAAGAAAGATGTCAGTTGAGTGCATTTATTTTTCTTAAATTCATAAAGAACAGAGTTACTTTATGAAAGTGTTACTGAAAATTAAATAAAAATTAAACAAAACAATTACTTTATAATAATATTTTAAGAATAATTATAGAGAATAATATATCTCCTGTTGCAAGGAAGGAAGTTATCTCCTTGAACCAATCAAACAATCACACTTGTCTTTTTTATTTTTTTAATCTCCATTTTAATTTTTTGGTAGCCCTGTACATATTATTCACTCAAACCCCCATTTTCTCTCTCCAATCCTCATTTCTTCAACCTTTCCTCTCTCTTGTTCAAATTCTCTTCTTCAAAAACCACATAACACAACCACCATGAGAACTTTATAGTCGCTACACTCTATACACACTTTTAGACTGCCATCGCCATTGCCGTCGCGGCTACCACCACCGCGCCACTACTCTGCCCGAACTCACGCTTGACCTCAGATTTTAACGCTGATGAGATTGTTCATGGTGGCTATGGAGTTCCACGTGATAATCAGAATGCTAAAAAGAAACTAAATGTAAAGCAACACTTGAGAAATCAAAAACACGGAGTTGTTGTGTTGATGAAAAACCATGAATAAAGATATGATTTTTAATAGGATTTTTATTTTCTAGTTGCAAGTTGCAACAAATTCAAGTTTGGTTACTCTTGTTCCTTCTCGAATATATGGACAATATTTTTTTTATAGTGTCAAACTGTAACTTTATGTTCAATTTATTATGGCTAGCGATTTAACCCTGTGATTGCAACTTAATTTGTTTTCAAATTTTTTCACTGACCATTATTTATTTTCATTCAATAATCCATACTATTACTTTTACAAGAGGCATAAGATGAGCAAATTTTTTGAAAGGGACTGAAATGGGCTCTGGGTTGCTATTTAAAAAATAAGGGTAATATAGAATTCTTATGGTGATTGAGAGAGGTGAGGTTGAAGAAGTGAGAATTGGAGAGAGAAAAGGAAGCTGGTATAGGAATAGAAAGTTAAAAGGGAGAGATTGGAAAAAAAAACAAAGACAAGTGTAATTGTTTGATTGGTTCAAGGAGATAACTTCTCTCCTTATAACATAAGATACATTATTCTCATAATTATATTGGTAATAGAAAATTTGTTAATTTTTATATTTGAAACCAAATAAAGTATATCTTTTTTTTAAAAAAAAAAAGAAGAAGAAAGAATTAGAGATAGGAGGGAATAACATGTAGTATTTTTTTAATTAGATATGGTTAAATTGTTACTCTTTTCGTCCATAAGTTATATTCAGTTAGTCATTTTATTTTGTTCCATAGGTTATGTACTTTTAGAATTCAATATTCATTTATACCTTTTTTTTTCTAAGCATACTCTTATTTATTTCATCATCTTTTTCCCCACTTATTTCTCTATCTCTCTTCACCATAATTTTCATACATTTATTATTACTCTTTATCCTATTACTCTCTTCGTTCGAATATATAAGACCCTTTTGGGAGATTTCACGTTCATTCATAAAATTGATTAATTTAGTTAATTGTATTGGTAATGTGAACTTTTGATATGTATTTTCAAAATTACCCTTATTAATATTATTGGGAATCTAAAAAGTGTTAACTAAATAGGAGTGTTTGTGGAAAAAAAAGTAATTAATGGTCATTGAAAATTAGTATAGAGTCTTATAAATAGGAACAAAATAAATTAAATGTGTCAAAAGGATCTTATATTTAGGGACGAAGATAATATTAAATTGAGATAATTTACTCAAAATATATCAAATTTTTATATTTTCACTCATTTCTTGATCTATTATATCAACTTAAATTAAAGAATGAAGAGAATATGTAATATGATGGAGTTCACAAGAAGCACTGTGGGCTATAGCCCTAAACAAAAACTAACTACATTTGCCAAACAAATTGCAAAAAAAAAAAAAACCATTTGTCAAATATGGAGGGCCAGAATTGGTTGTATTTGGGGCTTTGGGCCGATAAACCATTTGCCAAACAAATTGCAAAAACATATTATCCCCACACCTCATTTGAACAGTAAAATGACAAAAATACCCTTTATTTTTTATCCAACACGGGACTCTCAGAATATTTTCTAAAGTGTTTTTTCAATAGATATCTCTCGGAATTTTGGACATTTTTCGGAGAGGTACCTCTCGGAAAATTCAGCAGAAAATAGACATGGCCACATGGGCAGACACTAGCCTTGGCAAAACAGAAACTTATTGCCTGCAATAGCCAGGTTGAATTTTTGTAGCTTATCTTTCATAGAAAACTTATCACTAAAATAGATTTGTCTTTTCCTAACATTCTGCGTCTATTACTTGTTGCATATACACTTGATGATATTTATTTAGTTGCATATATATCACATAGTAGATGGTATTGATTGACAAACACATGGTTCATAATAAACAGTGTGAATCATTGATAAAATCCAAGAAGTTTCTCTTTTGAAGGGATTATTCATACTGGACTATCATCGCGAGCGACTTGAAGTCGCCAAGTGGCATACTGGATATATGCATAGTTGATGCTCATAGTCATTCCAAAACCAAAAACTAATGAGAGTGGTATTGCATAAATTCAGTCTATGCTAAACTTGTGCAGATGGTGAAAAGATTTGACCTCTTCATTTTTTTTTCTCTTTTTTGCTAATTTTTTAAAATCCCGAGAGATACCTGTTGGAAAATTCTTCACTTACCTCTCGGAAAAATATTCCGAGAGTCCCGAGTCGGAAATTTAATGAAGGATAAAAATGAAATTTCACTGTTTAAATTGGGGTGTCTGGATAATAGTTGGGGTGAAAATTCCATTTCTCTTTCAATTTTGAAGATTAGTTTACAAATCTCACACTTTAGGCTTATTGTTAATCTTCAAACCCCGTTTTTTCCGACGGGTTATATAGGAATATTTTCCGATACCCCCGAGTCGGCAAAATGCATTTTTCAACTTTAAAAATGAATTTTTAATAAACGAGTATTTGAAAAAATTCATTTTTCCGACTCGGGGGTATCGAAAAATGTTCCGATAGAACCCCATCGGAAAAAAACGGGGTTTGGGGCCTAAAGTGTGGGGTTTGTAGACTACTACTCTTCAATTTTTTGATCCCCCTAATTCCTTGTTCACCCCCATTTACATATAAGTTGGGGGGTCAGCAAACTGAACAAAAACCCTTCAGCATATGTGTACAGTGTAACGACCTAAGTCGTCACAGGAATTATGTTATGATAAATGCATATTATTAATGTATTTTAAGGAAATGATATTGATGTTTTTATGATGGTACATAAAAATAAGAAATAATTTAAACCGGATACTTCCATAAAACTGCATCATTATATTTTACATAAAAAGTTTGATTTAATGTACATCATTTCACATTCTTTTGGTCAAAAGGTACTGCATCATAACTCTGAGTTAACTACTCCCAGTCAGTGCACATATACATATGTATATATAATAAGGTGTAACCCAGAGTAGTCCACTAAACTCAAAATATACTAAAAGTCAGTCTACATACTAATGATATATACCTAGCATATGACCTCACATCTCATCCACCATCCACTAACTCCCAGTCGATGGAATGACCTGGTCACTCTCCCCTCCAGTTTGTACGGCATCGTCCCCAGCTGGCTCACTCTCGCCCTCCTTGGGATCCTCCTCCTCAGAGTCCACCTGAACCACCGGAGGCACACGTTCCGGTGATGGTGCAAATCTCACAGTCCGAGATGGACCCGGACGGGAAGGATCCTCAGGTGCAGCTCTCTCCGGAGGAGTACGAGCGGGAGCAACTGGTCTGAAGCGAAAATGAGAACGACGACGTGCAGGTTGGGACGGTGGAGTACCATGTCTATAAGTAAAAGCAGGAGGTATATGCTGAGCATATATCATAGGTATGCGGAACCGACGAGGACGCATATAGGCCAAGGGGTTCGGGTGGCGAAAGATCAGCTCCACCTCCCCCTCGAACGTGGCTCTACGCTCCTCATACTCCCATGTCCCTCTCACGGGACGCATCTCCAGGCACGCCAGAAATCGAGACATCACCTAACAAACAAATAGGGCAAATGGAGTAAGACAGTGTCATTCACGTACAAATGAATAATTAAATGAACTAGGAATAAACAATCACATTTAGTCAAGTAGCAATTAAATTCACATAGGCAATTAAACAAACTCAAATAATCAAGTTAATAATTACTAAAACAAATAAATATCAAACAATAATGTATGTTTCTAAGGCATGTGCAATGCAATGTGATGCAATTACTCGATGCAATCTCCTCTGTGATATTTTACAAATATCATGCACTTAGCAATTTCACGTTTCTCGATAACGTCCTCAACGATTAAATTTACGTTTTATCGAAAACGTTCAAACGATCAAATTTTATGTTTTGACGAAAACGCTCAAACGCTCCACGTACGTTTGACGACAACGTACCAACGATTCACACTAAATAGGAAAAGCAATTGGGAGTAAACGTCTTTCCACCAAGTATACAATTACAACTCCTGTGTAAATTATACTAAAGACCGTCCTCCGCAATCACGAAATACACCGAGAGATCGATAGAATAAAATTATAGACATTGTAAAATTATCCTGAGTCGAGTCTGCAGAACCCACTCATCATAGGACTATTTTACCTATAATTAATTCCCACGGTTTTTTGACGTATCACCGTCATAAACCTAATCTCCGCGTATTCTCATACCGATTTAATCAAATCGAATGTGTCTTTTCCTATTATCTTATCTTAACTCCTTAACACCATGCATGATTTCAATCACAATCAAATGATTAGGATTGACTTTAATTTATTTATTTGGTATTGAATTGATGTAAAAAGGAAATAACCCCAAAACATTCTTTTTAATAGTAAAAATAAATTTTTATCTTAAAATAGTTAATTAAAATATTAGTAAAATATTGGATTAAAGAAAATTACATTTTTCAGATTCTGTACAGTGTCTAACCGGTTAGAAAGTCGTGTAACCGGTTGGTCACATTCAAATTTCCCTCTTTTCCAATTTTACAGTAACTAACCGGTTAGTAGTTGCAGTAACCGGTTAGTCACTGCAGCATCAGTGACAAAATTGGCCTTTTTATACATCAATTCAAAACCTTTCACTTTCAATCCTTATCAATCACTTACAGAACATTCTTGAGCATATTTAAACATGTTCAAATCAATTATACACATCAATTTCATGAGATTCATATATAAATCATCAAGTATGCATATAATCACATATTTGGCACTTAATAATTCAAAATCAATTTCAGAGCTTCTCAAGTCAAATTTATACATCCTTTAGCTCGTGTTCAGTTATTATGACATGTTTGAATGAGTTTTATAACCTATTTTGGCCTCCAAGCCAAAGTCCCAATTCAAAACCTATGGCCCTTGAGCTTGTAAAGCTCTTTTACATTCCAAGTCATTTAATAATCATTCTAGCAAATGAATATCTTCTCCCTTACCTATTGAAGCTGTAGAGACTGATTTGAAAGCAAAGGAAAAGCTCAACACGATTTTGAGACAAAACACACCTCAGCTGGAACTCTGTTTTCCAGTTTCAACAGGGGGTATTGATCAGAGATTTTCAACTCGAATAAGTGAAATAAACGTGTAAGAAAGGACTAGAATCAAAACTAGGATACACTAACTCGAGATTGAAACAAGTTTGAGACTCTAAGGTAGCTTGAGCTTACCACACGAATTCAACAAAGAGAGCTCCAAGAACAGATTCGTGCTCTCTTTTTCTAGCAACACAGGGTCAGATTACAGAGCTTATAACTTCCTCTAGAGTACACGAAATTGAGTAGGACTTGTTTCTACTTCAAGAGGGTTCAGAGAGCTTTGTTTTGATATAGAGTTTATGTGTGTTGGTGCTTCAGAGAAAGAGAACGAACTCAAACACAACCACATCAAAGAAATGGAGTCTGAACTAGGTTTATGAGAGATTAAGAGTGAGTGGTGTGGTTTTAATTTGGGTTAAGTCACTACCAATCACCACCACTCATTCTAATCAGAGATGAGATGTGTTTTCAGGCTAAGCTGGCTGATTTCCAAACCAAAAAGGTGTTCCCCTTTTTCATTTTGTGTCCAGAACAATCTCAGTTCTGGGTTTCTGGGAGGACTAACCGGTTACTCATATCACTAACCGGTTAGTGAGACACAGAACTGGAAAAATCTAAAGATATTATATTTTATTTCTTTTCTTTTCTTAATATCTTTTAAATACTTCTTTTATTTTCATAAAAAGAAATAATTACCTTAATAAAATAATTTCCTTTAATTATTTCTTAATTAATTTTTTAAAACATAATTATATTCTAATTATCATAATTATATTATAATCACATTATAATTTTTATAATAATTAACGTAATTACATATAATTATATTTTATAATCGGACATTAAATTTTGGGGTGTTACATACAGGGGGTCAGCAAAGTAAACAGATGAGTCAAAAAATAAATTCCCAACTTAAGAGATTAGTCCAAGCCCCATATTTTAACCCGAGTTCTTATTTTAAAAACAAAATGATTCTAATACTCTTAATTCTTATTTATCTGTTCAAATTCCAAACCTCTTATTTTCGTATAATCATATTCAAACCCCGAATCAAATTCATTCAACGTCTTTTAATAGTACCAACGAGCTGTTGGTGCAGTGGTGCCAGGGGCTGCACTTGGTAGGGCGAATCACGGTTCGATCCCCTCGCAACAACGTTGGGAGAGGAATAAAACCTTAACCCCGGGACCCCCCTCGAACTGGATTAGTCGGCCCAGTGGGCCGGATACCAGGGTGCAAACAAAAAAAAACGTCTTTTAATAGTTACTTCTGAAACTTTTCTTATCCAAACTTCATTCATCGAAGTGATGAGTTTAAGTGTTATGGAAAGTACTTTTTTCTAATTCTCTTTTTCTCTTTTTTTTGGCTTTTTTACCTAAATGGGGTAATTTTACAAACAATTTACAAAATAGGGGTAGTTTAAAAACTATTTACGTAAGACCGGGCAGTCAACGAAACTATTTACGTAAATAGGGCAGTCAAAGTCAAAATCATAGGTCAAACGCGTCATCTGGGTTGACGCAACCCAAAAGTGACACGTGTCTGCTCCCCATTCGTCCTCCAGATTCCATTCGGAAAAAAAAGGTAACCGACAGCTCTGCCACCTGGCGCAACAAGGGGGTTGTGTCACTGCGGCTGACGCAACCAAACGCATCAACCGCAGTGACGCAACCAAACGCATCAACCGCAGTGATGCAACCCTCTGGTTGCGCCACGTGGCAGCGCGGTCTCCCCTCCCCAGCCTGCATTTTGTATAAGTAACCGAACCTCCACCTATAAATTTGCATCCATTCTCAACATCCCTCCTTCTAAAAATTTATACTCCCTCTTTCATTCAATTATATTCCTACAATCAACCTTATTTCTTAGCACTGTATCACAGAGTCTTGAGGTAAGTTTTTAGATTCTTCGAATTTTAATTTTTTTAGTTATATGTACTGGTATACATAATTAGTTGTAATCTTATTTTATTTTGTTATAATTTTTATCGCATTAATACATGGAAATTATTAGCTAGATTTTTTATTTATTTATTATTTGAGATTAGATTTTTTTATTAGTTAGACTTTATATCTATTTTAAAGTTATATTTTTATTAGTTTAGTTATTAGTAAGATTTAGAAAAGTTTTATTAGTTAGAATTATTTTGTTTAGGTATTTGTTATATTTTTTATTTATTTATTAGTTCTATTCTCTTATGTTTATGTTCTATTATGTTGTAGTTAGATTTTCAATTTTTATACCAGTTGAATTTCTTTTTTATGTTAGGTATTTTTTATGTTTTTCATATATATATTAGTTGACTTCGAATTTTTTATTACTTAGAATTTTTTTTATCTATTTAGAAGTTATATTTTTATTAGTTTAGTTATTAGTAAGATTTATAAAAGTTTTATTAGTTAGAATTATTTTGTTTATGTATTTGATATATTATTTATTTATTTATTTATTAGTTCTATTCTCTTATGTTTAGGTTCTATGTATTAGTAAGATTTATAGCGCTATTTTTATTAGTTGGAGTTAAATTTTTTATTAGTTAGATTTTTATCTATTTAGAAGTTATATTTTTTTTTATAGTTGGAGTTAGGTTTATTTATTTATTAGTTAGATTTTTTATATATTTATTAGTTAGATTAGTTATATTTTTATAGTTATTTGTGTTTAAGGTAATATTTTAGTTCATTATTTAAGGTAATATTTTATTTTTTATTTCCTGTTTTTATAATTTTGTGCTTTTATTTATTTTTATATATGTGTAATTCCTTTATATATATATATATATGTGTGTGTGTGTGTAGTTTATGTAATATTTTATTTTTTTTAATAAATTTAATTTATTTTTTCTAAATTTGTGATTTTACATGTATTTTTTTATATTAAGCTATTGCAATATTTTAGTTTATTATTCTAGTTATTTATTTATTATTTAAATATTTCACAATAATTATTAATTTTTTACATGTAGAACAGGTATGGGTAAAATCTTGGTTTTCATTTATTATAATGGGAAATATTACGAAGGACCCGAAGGCACAACGTTTGAAGGAGAAAAAAAAAAGGATTCAAATTCAACGTGGTATCACTTATGAGCAGTTAAAGATGAATATATGCGAAAAAATTAGTCTTGGACAAAATCAATACATTTCGAAGTTAATAAGCAGACTTTTAGTGCAAGAAAATCCGAGCAAATATGTTGAATATGTGATCTATGATGATAGTGACATACATTGTGTCATTGATTATTTTGAGGGGTCGAATATGAGAGTCATTGATATATATGTTGAATTAGACGTTACGGGTAGTTCCACTGCACTGACAAAAACAAGAGCAAATGAAATGGAGAATAATTCTTCAGAGAGTGATGATGAAGAGTGGCGTCGAGATATGGATGATTGCGACAACCGCAGTGACGCAACCCCCTGGTTGCGTCACATGGCAGAGCTGTCGGTTACCTTTTTTTTTTGTTTTTTGTTTTTTATCCGAATGGAATCTGGAGGACGAATGGGGAGCTGACACGTGTCACTTTTGGGTTGCTTCAACCCAGATGACGCGTTTGACCTATGATTTTGACTTTGACTGCCCCATTTACGTAAATAGTTTCGTTGACTGCCTGGTCTTACGTAAGTAGTTTTTAAACTACCCCTATTTTGTAAATTGTTTGTAAAATTATCCCACTTAGGTAGAAAAGCCCTTTTTTTTATCACCGATGATATTTCGACACACCAGGTCATAAATGTAATAATTCTCCGACACGCATATGTCAGAATATAGTAATTATTTCTTTTAGCTTTTTCCGATATTCAATTGCCAGAAACAATAATTTTTCATGCAGGCCTTTTTATGCCAAAACAGTTTGTTGTTCATATATATAAATGTGAATGAATAAATACTGATAATTTTTTATGTATTACTGCAATGTTAATGGAGCAGAATGAAGAGAGGGAGAAACACAATTGTTTAAGTAAATTAGTGAATAAATAAGCATGGTATAATACAACATATAAGGTAGTTGAATTTTGTTCAAGAAAATTCCGGTAACCTCTTGTCGGAAAAAAATGTTTGTTTTCAATTGAAAAGGATTTTCGAGACCCCGTGTCAGAAAATGATTTTTTCGACATTGGTTTGTCTGAAATTACCTAAACGAAATGGGGGCGGCAACACGCTCTTCTCCGACGAGGGGTGAGTGAGAGAGTGATTTGAGTGAGCGAGAGAGGTTTGGATGTGAGAGGGAAATGGGATTTGGGAATTTTGAATGAATGAAAAACAGGGAAAGGAATTAGGAATATACAAAAGGGTATTTTTGGAATTAAATTTTGTTTGGGGCTGAGAACTATAATGTGGGGCTAAGAACTAAAAAAAAATTAATTTTTGGTATCCACCATTGAATCTTTGGTCCCCATTTTTCCTTAAAAAAATTCAAAATACTCTCAATGTTAAATAATTTTTAACTTTGAAGTGTCAGAATTTTCAAAAAAATACACTTCTAACACACCCCTATCAAAAATATATTCCAACTCATCAATATAAAAATATAATTTTTTATATTTTCGACAAATAAGGGTCAAAATTTTTTTTAAAAAGAAAACTATTATCTGAAGCATTACTCGTTCTCCCCTCTCCTTCCTCAGCTCAGATATACATACTTCAAAAAAAATATATATACTAACCCTTTTGATGCAAACAACTTCTAGTTCTTTCATGTCCCTGTGTTTACATCATTGCTCACCTTCACCACCATGTGTGCTTGCTTTACTAGCTAAAAAAAAGTGTTTCTAAAGCAAGGTTTTGTTTACACACACATATATATATATATATATAGACACATATTTTTGAAAGTGTAAAAGTTTGCACTTCTGATATTGGTAAATCAAAATATATTTTCGATAAGAATGTATCGGAGGCAAATTTTTTGAAATTTCTAACATCTAGAAATCGATCAGTAACTATTTAACACTGATGAGATTTTAAATTTTTTTACGAAAAAATGATAGCAAAAAAATCTATAGTGCCGGCCAAAAATTAAAACTCTAAACAAGAGTCCTGAATATAAACCTCATTTTTTATTCACAAACCCAATTTCGATGATGAAAATTCCAAAATGTCCCTTATTCATATTTTTTTT
The DNA here is from genome assembly GCA_037953625.1 of Crotalaria pallida. Lineage (NCBI taxonomy): Eukaryota > Viridiplantae > Streptophyta > Magnoliopsida > Fabales > Fabaceae > Crotalaria > Crotalaria pallida. Next base: position 118,210,037 of record CM075654.1, read on the forward strand.
TCAACTTAGGAATGTCGATACCCCCTAAGCAAAAAACACAATCATATTACATCAAAATATTTTTCGAAAGATTCCTCTCAAAAAAATTTTCTCAAGTAACAGTGCTTGAGGTGATATGTGTTTGTCTTTGAAAATTTAAAGCGAAAGATATATACCAAAAGAATTAAGTACTAAAACAAATAGATGGATAATGATGCTCTTGATTTTAGTGATATTCAGTCACCTAAATCGCGTGACAATGAATACAATAGAAAATTATAGACTTATTTAAGTTTTTAGTCCCTAAACTTAGGTGTTCTTTTGAAATTAGTTCTTGATCTTTTTTTTTGTTGCTTTGGATCCCTAAACTTTTTCAATTTTTGGAAAATGACCTTGTTGTTGCTTAAGTGATGATATGACCGATGAAATACTACATAACCTTCGCAGTATCGATAGATAACATACTAGATGATGCCACGTGAATTTTAAAGATTAAAAAAAATTCAAATTTATTAAAAATAATTAAAATTTGTATTTTTTAAAAAAAGAAAATAAAATCCTTTAATAATTTTGAAAAAAAAAATTAATAAAAAAAATATCATGTGGTGTTACAAAAGGCTACATAGCACTTCATTCTTCGATGTCGGACAAGTGACGTGACATTTCATTGGTCATATCATCACTTAAGCAACAAAAGGTTCATTTTCCAAAAATTGAAAAAGTTTAGGGACCCAAAACAACGAAAAAAAAGATCAAGGACCAATTTTAAAAGAGCACATAAGTTCGGGGACTAAAAACTTAAATAAACCAAAATTATATTATTGAGGGAAAGGAAATAATGGCAGAAAAGGATAAAAAGGATAAAAACAAAAAGTAGAGGAAGAAGGAGATAGAGGAGGGAAAATATTTTTGGAGAGGATTCTCTAAAAAAAATATATCAATTTAATATTATTGATTTTTTAATTTGGGAGTATCGAAAAATTATTTTTGACATCCCGAATCATAAAAAATATGAATTAGGGATATTTTGGAATTTTCATTATTAAAATGGGATTTGTAGATAAAAATCAGGATTTATATTTCAAGACTACTAAACAAAACTAATTACAATCACTGGTTGAAGCCCAATAAGTTTAAAGTTTTGCTTAATCCCAAAGCTAATGATGATGAAAAAAAGGCTTAATTAAATTTTTGTTTTTTATGTTATTTTTAAGATTTGTTTTGGTCCTTAATTTTTTTTACTTATTTTAGTCCTTTAATTTATTTTTTAAAAAAATTCAATTTGGTCATTCTGTCATAACAATGTTAGTTTTATAAAAAAAAATATTTATACATATTATCATTTCATCGATAGAATTTGACATATATTCTTACAGCTCCATTAATCAAACTATGACTGTCATCTCCACTCCTATTACTAAAATTATCATCTCTGTCCATATCGATCAATCACTAGCATCAGCCAACTTGTTCCACCACTATTCCTGGCATTTGTTGGGGGGTGGCCTAAAACTTTTTTAGATTTTGACAATATTTTCCTGTTTCTAACAATGAGTGTGAATATTTCAACAAAATTAACACTGTTTATTCCGTATAATAAAACGACCAAATTGATTTTTTTTATAATTAAAAGGACAAAAATAAGTAAAAAAAATTGAAGGCCAAATTGAATTTAGAAAATAAGATAAAAAACGAAAATTGAATTTAGCCTAAAAAAAAGTTTGAAATGCTTTAGGCTTGAATATACTTTTAATCATCCAAATATAAATTTTTTTGAATTTAGTCTATTAAGAAAATAAATTTAGTTAGAGCACCCACAACGCAGGGTCGTGGGTGAGTTCGTACAAGAACGAACTGAAAGGAGCCCCAGTTCACGGTTGTTTGGGTTCGTCCCCACAACCCCGGTCGTCCCGACGACCCAGTTCGTTGGAGTGAAGGTGAGACCCGCTAGTCATTTGTTGGGTGAGAATGGAGAGAGAAATGTAAAAAAAAATTGGAAAAAAGAAAAACAAAATAAATCAGCAGAAGCAAAATCAACAACACAGCAGCAGAAGCAGATGAAGGCCATCGGTGGCGGCGCATGGCGGCGGTTTGGTGTTGATGATGATGGATCGGAGGGAAAGGAGAAGGATCGGAGGGAAAGGAGAAGGATCTGAGTGAATAGAGAGAAGAGAGGGAAAGGGAGAGGCTTGGTGGCTTGGTGGCTTGGTGGCTTGATGTTGATGATGATGGCGGCGGTGGCTTGGTGGTGAGCGACGGTTTCGTGTTGATGATGGCGGCGTGAGGGAGAGCGGCCGTTTGAGGGAGTTCCGAGAGTGGTGAGTGGCGTGAGGACTGAGGAGAGTGAGATGTGAAAATAGGAAAGAGAGAGAGAGAGAGATCGATCTGAAGGGAAAGGGAAGGAGAAGAATGAGGGGCGGTTTGGAGTTTTAGGAATAGGAATAGGAAGAGGAAGGGATGAGTGATGGTGAGAGTGAGGAGATAAAATGAGAGTGGTGAGAGTGTTGAGAGAGACGTTGGTGTTGGTCACTGGTGAGAGTGATGGTTTGGAGTATAGATCCATTGGAATTGAGCTTGGGTGAGTGAGTGATATTTCCTTTTCTTTCCGGATAGATCTATCCGTTGGAATTGAGATTGAGTGATATTTTCATTTGTTTTCAGATAGATCTTTCCCGTTGGAATTAAACGGTTATATTTTTTCAGTCTTGTATAAATATAGTTTGCAGATGAAACATTGTATTCACAGACCCAAAAAGAAAATATCACAACCACAAATGAATCCCAATGATTCCAACAATAATCCTTTCAACCAATGGGCACAATTTATGCAAAATTTTCCTCAGTTTCCATTTCAATATTCTCAATCATCTTCCTCAAACCCACAAAATAATTCAAACATACCCTTTTCAAACCCAAATTTATCTTCATTTATCCCATATTCACAAGGTCAATCAATGCCACAATTTCATTCTCCGTCTGAATATAATACCCAAATACCACAAACTTTATCTCAAGTACCACAAACTCAGCCTGAAATACCACCTTATTGTAGCCAAGACAACTTGGAAACTATTGATCTTAATGATGAGGGAGGTGGGTCTAGCAAGGGGAAAAAGAAAAGATCAAGGTGGTGTTCTGAAGAGGATAAACAACTCATCACGTCATGGTTGGAAATTTCTACAGATCCAATTGTAGGGGTCGACCAAAAAAGTGATGCATTTTACAAGAGAATATGCGACCATTATAACCAGTATCGCTATAAGCACCTTCAGTATCGAGATTTGAGTAGTTTAAAGGGTCGTTGGTTTAGACTCAGAACATCTCTTCAAAAGTTTAATGGATGCTACATTCAAGCAAAGGCAAGGCAGATAAGTGGGAGCTCCGAGAGTAATATAATGGCTGATGCATATAAAATATATGAGCAAGATGTTGGAGATTCCTTCAAGAGCGAGTGTGCATGGAGAATGGTGAAAGATGTACCAAAATTTTTGGGAGCTTCAACAGAGGATTCTTCAAAAAGAACAAAGAATAGCGTTGATGGGGCATACACATCATCATCAACTAATCCACCCACTCCAAGTAGTGGCGAATACAACCAGTCGTCTTCCAATTTGGTACGGCCAATGGGACAGAAGCAAGCAAAAAGAAAAGCAAAAGCAAGAGCAAAACAAGGTGAATCATCTGTTGCTGATAAGGAGGATTATGATGAATTCAAACAAGTGTTCATGGAAAGATCCACAACGATATCAGATTTTGCACGTGAGTATGCACGAATCAAGGATGAGGAAATAAAGGCCAAGAATGAAGAATTGAAATTCCAAGAGCTCCAACTCCTTAGCAAAGACACCTCTGGTATGACTGGGAGACAACTAAAAGCTCATTTGGCGTTGTGTGCTATGATTGAAAAAAAATATGGACTTGATGATGAGTAGGTTTTTGTATTATGTCACAGTTTAGTTGTTAAGTGTCATTACGTATTATGTTTAAGTTTAGATGTTAAGTGTCATTGTGTATTATGTTTAAGTTTAGTTGTTAAGTGTCATTATGTATTATGTTTAAATTTAGTTCTTATCATTATATATTATGTTTAAGTGTTTGTAATACATGTCATTATTCAAACTATCCGTTTTTCGAACTAGTTGTTATTCAAACTAGCCGTTATTCAAACTAGTCGTTATTCAAACTATCCGTTATTCGAACTAGTTGTTATTCAAACTAGCCGTTATTCAAACTAGCCGTTATTCAAACTATCCGTTATTCGAACTAGTTGTTATTCAAACGAACTATCTGTTATGCAAAGTAGCCGTTACTCGAACTAGCCGTTATATACTCCCTTATAAATAATATGAAACATCGCATTTATCTTCACACAATTCATCGCTTCAATCATATTTCAACCCTTATTACAAAGTTCCCAACATCAACCCTTTAATTCCAATGGATCCCAATTCAATTCCCAATATCGACCCTTCAAACATTGATGAGCTAGCTGAGTGGCACATTATGAATATCATCACTAGTGACGATGATGAAAAACTGATGAGGTTTTATCTTCAAAAGCAAAAGAAAAAACAACAAGAAGGCAGCAGCTCCAATAAACGTTCAAGAAAGTACATAGAGAGGAATCGTGAGGAAGGTCATATTCGGTTGGTTAATGATTATTTTTCCGATCACCCCGTATACACTGATGACCAGTTATGTCGAAGGTTTCGAATGCGAAAACATCTCTTCCTTCGCATTGTACAAGCTCTTGTTCAGCATGATGACTATTTCCAAGACAAAATTGACGCAACTGGTAAGAAAAGTCTTTCTTCGTTGCAAAAATGCACTGCAGCCATGCGTTTGTTGGCGTATGGAGCCACTGCTGATAGTTTGGATGACTACCTAAGAATGGGCGAAACCACTGCATTAGAATGCTTAGACAAGTTTACAAGTGGTGTGATTGAGATTTTCCAACCACAATACTTACGCCGACCAACCAATGAAGACATTCAACACCTACTTGAAATGAATGCAAAACGTGGCTTCCCAGGTATGTTAGGTAGTATTGATTGCATGCATTGGGAGTGGAAAAATTGTCCCGTGGCGTGGAAAGGACAGTTTAGCCGAGGTGATCATGGCAAACCTACAATTATGCTTGAAGCGGTGGCTTCACAAGACTTGTGGATTTGGCATGCATTTTTTGGTACTGCCGGTTCAAACAATGATATCAATGTCTTAAATCAATCTAATGTGTTCAATGATGTTATGGAAGGTCGTGCTCCTCCTGTACATTTTAGTGTGAATGGAACTGATTACAACATGGGTTACTATTTGGCTGATGGAATCTATCCTGAGTGGGCAACATTTGTCAAGGGTATTCCCATGCCACAAGGAGAAAAAAGAATATTTTTCTCTGAGCGTCAAGCTAGCGTAAGAAAGGACATCCAGCGGGCATTTGGTGTACTTCAACAACGGTTCGCAATCATACGTTACCCAGCTAAGCAATGGCATATTGATGCGCTGAAGCGTATAATATATGCATGCATCATCTTGCATAACATGATTGTGGAGGATGAAAGAGATGGGTATGCTGGTAATCTTGAATACCATACCACAAATCATAACATCGAACCACCGGAACAATATCCTTGTCCCGATTTTCAATCCTATCTGGATAAGCGAGCAGAACTACGCCATAGGCAAACTCATCACCAACTTCAAGCCGACTTAATACAACATATATGGGAAAATCGGAATAACATGCCCCAGGATAATCTTTGAATAATGTTAAAAGTTTGATGAATGAGTAGGTTTTTGTATTAATGTTCAAGTGTTTGTAATAATTATCATGCTTGTTATATGTTTATCGTTAAGAGTTTGATGTATGAGTAAGCTTTTGTATTAATGTTTAAATAATGTTAAGGGTTTGATGTATGAGTAGACCTTTGTATTAATGTTAAAGTGTTTGTAATAATTATCATGCTTGTTATGTATTTTCTTTACTGAAATTATTTGCTTTTATTTATAATTTAAATTTTAAAATTTTATGTTTTTTTTTTAATTTTTTTAAATGCCTTTTTAAAATTAAAAAAAGTGACGAAAAAAAATAAAATTGATAAAAAAAATAAAGAACTAAAACTAATATAATATAAAGAAAAAAAATCAATAAACTAAAACTAGCCGTTGGGCTATTTTGCATTTATTAGAAATTTATAATTAATTAATTAAATATAATAGTATAGGGTAGGTTGTGGGTCCCGTTTAAGAATGAAAGTTGGGTTTGAGGTTGGAGGAAAAAAGTGGAGAGAGTTTTTAACTTTTGGGGAAGTGTAAAAAATTATAAGATAATGCGTGGGACCCAATTATGAACCCAAAGTGGGTTTGGGGTTGTGGATGCTCTTAAGGTCATGTAAACTTTATATTTTGGTTTGAAATAATGCCGTTAATTTTCCTTATGTTTTTGTTTTTAATCCAATTCTTATATTGTGTTAACATGTTGGATTTGATTTCTATAACATGTTATTCAATTCTATATTTTTTGCCTAAAATGTATGTATCTATTTATTTAAATTTTATTAAAAAGTGTGTCTGTTAATTCATGTATAATAGTTTAAGGATGAAAAAGAAGATAAAAGTAAAATTAACGAGAATAAAAAAATTGATTAAATAAAAAGTTAAATTAAAATAAAAAACATGATTATGCATTGAAATCGTAAAAAAAAAACAAAATAATGGTTAGAAAAAAAAAGCTAAAAGATATAGAATGGAGAGACTATCATTCTGGAATTGATCATCATAATATAATTGACATTTTGGATTTAGTCCTTGTAGACTCATAACTTAATAAACTCTAGTTAACCACGATGATTAAAATCAAAATAAACAATTTTATAAAGGAAAATGATAACAAACGTCCTTAGGATACTAGTTAATAAGCATCAAAATATAGTTAAATATTGTTAAAAAATGTGTTTTTTTCTTTTAAATTTTTGAGAGATAAAATATAGTGAATTTACGATTTTTTTTTTAATAATCTTAACAAATGCCTTATTTGTTAGCAAGACTCTTTTATAAAAACTAATTTTTTTATGAACCAAATTTGGTTCCCTAAATTCCTACGGAATATTTTCCAGACAACAATGAGTGTTTCTAATATTTCAACCCTTTTCCTCTAATATTCAATGCTGTATCCATGAATATCATAAAATTTTTTTGGCTTATTTAAGTGTTTGGTTCCTGAAAGTTGACCGAGTTTTGGTTTTAGTCCCTATCTTTTTATTTGACTGGTTTTAATTCTTAAAAGTTTAATTTTTTTGGTTTTGGTCCCTACCGTTAGGGATCCACCGTTAATTGATGACGTGACTAATGAAGTGTCACGTCAGCATGCCAGGTGTCATTTTGTTTAAAGTAAAAGGTCCCCGATAATTGAGAGAATTTTGGTTTTAGTCCCTGTTTTTTCATTTGACCGGTCAAGGTCCTTAAAAGTTTAAAATTTTTTATTTTGGTCTCTCTCATTTGTAAAATACTATTAATTGCTGACATGACTAACTGAATCAGCATGTCATGGGTCTGCATATTAATAAGTTGTTTCTAGGTTGACAGATGACATGTAAGAACAATAGGCATGTAAAAACAGTATAGAATAAGACATGAATTCTATTATGTATTTGGTTTATTATATAAACAGAAAGACCGAAAGACTAAAAATTAAAATATTTTAGTTTATTTGAAGTCTCACATCGAAATATTTATGCAAGAATTGAATGTTATATACTCCAATGATGACTATGAGATTGTTTAAGTTATTAGACTCATGTAAGTGTGGCGAGTTTTGCTTGCATTGCTAGGTTATCCATGTCATATTATGCAGATACATGGCATACTATGTAACAATCCGTTAACCGTGTCAACAATTAATGGTATTTTATCAACAACGGCAGGGACTAAAACAAAATATTTTTAAACTTTTAAGGACTTTGACCGGTCAAAAAATAGATAGGGACTAAAACAAAAATTCGGTCAACTTTCAGGGACCTTTTACTTTAAATAAAAAGACACATGACATGCTGACGTGGCACTCCGTTAGCCACGTCATCAATTAACGGTGATCCATAACGGCAGGGACCAAAACAAAAAAAAATTAAACTTTTAATGATCAAGACCGGTCAAATAAAAAAATAGAGACTAAAACTAAAACTCGGTCAACTTTCTGGGACCAAAAACTTAAATAAGCCAAATTTTTTTTTGCAGATTCCACCCACACCCACCACAAGCTAGCCCATCAATTTAAGTCCACATTCTTCACCTAACCCGTTCACGTCATAAAGGAACTAATTGCTCCATTAAAAGAAAAACATAAAATTATAAAATAATATTATATGATTTTGATAAATCATTCTAACCAAATGCAGAGATGATATGTGTCATAAATAGTACTTTTTCATTAATATTTGATTATTTGGTATAGTACAAATGATGCATATCAATTTCATATGGTTAAAGTGTATTTTAAAAGTGATTTATTTGGATATTTTTCAAAATACAAACGAAAAATGTCAACATTCAACACTTGACAAAGTTGAAAGTTCAAAGTTCAAACCAATTATACTTATTTTATCTGACACTTATCTTCTTCTTTGACAGAGAGTTGAAGAGCGCCTGTTAAGAATTAAATTATTCTATTTTTTTTAAAAGGTAATAAAAGATAGTAATTAAAATAAACTTCATTATTTTTTATTGATTCTAATAAATAGAAAATATGTATCTTAACAAAAACATAAAAAATTCTTAAAAAAAATTAAATATGTATCTTAAAAAACAATAACGAAATCCTAAATTATTAATAGTCATACACTTGACATAATTATAAAACTTGAGAACATTTTAGAATAAAATATATAATAAAAATATAATTTAATTACCTTATTACTATCCCATATCTTATAATGAACCTAATTAACTTTGTTAATTTATTATTATTTTTTTTGTGTGCATTAAGGGCATCTTCTAGCCGAAAGTTCAGTGAGTTTTACCTTTACTAACAAAGCCTTTTTTATATCCACGATAGAGATCGAACCCCTGACATCATGTTTAAGGAACCCACTTATCTATCAACTGTATTGGGTCTTGTTGGTTATTAACTTTGTTAATTTAATCATTAGTCTCATCATCCTTTCATTCTCTTCAGGGCCATGTATCTCGAACATTTCAAGGGCCTTGCGCAAAAAAAAAAATAATAATAATAATAAATAATGAGGCCTCCTTGAAAAAAAAATTATTTTATATAAATTAGGTTAAGGGTTGAAGGAGCTCAAGCGCCTACAGCAATAATCATTGTATAAAAAAATATTTTACTATATAACTACTCAATTCATTTTCATAGTTAAATCTGAACTTTCTCTTGAAAAGTATTATTCTTTTGGGTTTCTATGAAGCGAATTTGAAACATTATTTCACTTTGTTTCTAATTATTTAACAAAAGCAAATACGTTAATATGTATTTGAAGGTGTAAGAGTGTTTCAGTAGTCTTTAGTATGCGTTTAATAGGATCTAGAGTGTCAAAATTGGCCTAGAAATGAAACTCTGAAATAGGGCAACATCGCTCAAACGAGATAGGCTTGCTCAAACGAAATTCGTTCAGAATGAACATCTGATGGATTTCTTGGTCTCACTCAAGCGAGTTTGCTATATTCGCTTAAGCGAAGTTATAAGTCGAGAATTTTCTGAAATTTCCTGCTTTTCTCGCTTAAGCGAAAATGCTTCACTTAATTAGCGAGATTAGTCCGACTCAAAATCGTCCAAGGGGCCAAATAAGTTTGCTTGGAAGGGTATAAAAGGGGAACCACCTACTTTCACCCCCAAATAACCCTATTTCCACACACAAAAAATCCTAAGCTCTTAAATCACTCTTTTGTCTACTTTCTCTTTCAATTTTAAGTCTTTGCAAAAGTAATTCTAAGCTAATTAAAGATGTAAGAAAACCCTAGTAGATGGTGGAAGCTTTAATTGTCGGTATGAGCTTTAAAAGTAAACCAAGGTTCTTGAAGTTCTATTTCCTAATCTTAATTTCTGGTGGGAGAGGTCACCATACCATTAAAATAATAATTAAATGATTAAGGGATGTATGAATGGTACTATGACAAGGTTACTTGATTTGGAGATCAAGATAACTTTTAGGGATTGAGCCAAATAGGAAGTTTGTTGACACTAATAATAGAGTTCATTTTTCTTTTGTAACGTGAAAGTGAAAATCATTTGTGAATCTCCCTTATCTTTTAGTTTTACCGTGAAATATAGAGTGATTTTTTTTTCTTACTTTCAATCCAAGGCTCGAAGTTTATGAAACCTATTATTATATAAGAGTGTATATTTACGTATTTTTAATTTTTAAATATATTAATATTAATTAGTAATATTTTTTTTAAAATTTAGAAGTATATTCTAATATAGTATGAAGAATTAAAAAAAATGGAAATCCTATGCAATTGCACATGTGCCGAGACGATCGTGACTTTGTTAAGAGTCCCACATTGAGTAACTTAGGAAGCTCAATGTGGTACTTAAGCCATGAGACTCTCCCACCTAATAGACTAGTCTTTTGGGTTGGGCTCTCCTCATGTGCTTAAGTCCTAACAATTAGTGTCTTTCATTGAGAGGTTGAACCACGGAAAGGGCTACCTATAGGTTGAATTAAGGTATATTACCGAATACTGATAGGTGAGTGGAGCCGCCAAAAGAGAAAGGGCTACCATCGGGTCAGTGTCGATAGAGTGAAAGCCGCCGTGGACGTCGGCCCTTAAAGGGGGCGGCAATGTTAGGAGTCCCACATTGAGTAACTTAGGAAGCTCAATGTGGTACTTAAGCCATGAGGCTCTCCCACCTAATAGACTAGTCTTTTGGGTTGGGCTCTCCTCATGTGCTTAAGTTCTAACATGTCTTTGTTTACCCTGTCAATATTTCAACCTGAAAGGATGAAATCTCATCTTTCTTACTCTTTGACTCCTCTGAGTATGGCCAGTACCTAGTAGTGTACTATTGTCCATGAATAAAGTGGAATCGAAGATTATGACACCTACCCTTTTGTGCCATTAAATGAAGGAATTGACGAAGCTAGCACCAGGGGACCTACTTAGGAGTCAGGATCATTCTATCATACGAGTGACCCTCTGGGTCGGTCTAGGTTAAGTCAATGATTGCGGTTGTGGTGGCAAAGGGCAATTGCCATGGGCAGTGGCATCTTCTTGCAGGGGACCAAAGGGCCAATATATGGGAAAAATAATTTTGCCATATCACATTGTGACCATGTCAACCAACAAAAAGAAAATTATAATCGGGATTTTATTTACAATTGTGTAAATAAATTTTTTAATAATCATGACCTAACTTACAATCGGATAATTGTGATCAAGGTGATGATCCAAGTAAAAGTTGGGTTAGATATCAACAAAATTCAGCATAATTAGTAGATAGTTGGATTTCTTTATCATGATGTCAAGGGTTCGACTCATATCATGAGTATGGAAAAGGTTTTTTATAACTGTCGGTCGAAGGATACCTTTGATAAAAAAATATGGGTCACGTGATGATTATAACGTAGAGAGCATAATTATTTCACAATATTTTGTGTGATACGAGTGGGCTCATATGTTAGGCCCGGCCCAGTCAAAGCATGTGTGTCTCTGGAGAGCTGGACCACTTATTCAGATAAAGATCTTGTGACCTCAAGAGTGTTAATGCGTTAGCTTAAACCACATGGCAAGTATTTCTACAGTGGGCCATACTGCTTGTATTATTCATATCTCCTTTTATATTTTAGGAAAATGCTAAAAAGTGCCCTAAGGGTATTGGTTAAAAAATAAAAGAGGTAGTTTCATCCTGAAAAATGATGAATTTAAAACTTCAAGAACTGATAGACTTAGATTTTCAATGCAAGTTTTCCTTTAATGTATTTCTTAACCAATACCATTAAGAAAACACCTTGTATTTTATTACATGTACTCAAGCATTGACAAACGGGGAAAAAACTTTGATATGCTTTTCCATCAATCTAAGGTGGCATCTTTGACTGTTGACCATGAAAACCAAACGAGAGAAAATATCATGGCTTCTCAACAAGTCATTCTAGTCTCCTCCAGAAAACTCTAAATATAATTTAGAGTAACAAAACAAAATGATCAGCACAAATCCATCAAAGCATGAAATGATTTTCACATAGTGAAAAATTAACCTCTAAAAGATTCAAAATTGTCACATATTAAGGCCCTAAAAAATAACGTGGTGATCACTTAAAAATTTTAGGACTTTAATTTCTTGATGATAATTGTTTCAGACGACTAGTTCGATAATTCAAAAACTAATTATTACTTTTTTCTTCAATGATTTAATAAATACGGAGCTTGAGCATAAACTTTAAACACATAACATAATAAACAAATGAAATATTTAATGCGGTGGCTATGGAGAAAAAAAAAAGTTTGCTGATATTAATTTGCACTTGAATTTCTCCTTTCAAAAAAAAAAAATAATAAAAAAAATAAAAAAATTGCACTTGAATTTCCACTTATGAATTTCCACTTGAATTTCTGATATTAGTTTGCTGCATTTCCGAATTGTTTTTAATAAAGTGGTAAAAAAGAAGAAGAAGAAGAAAGGTTAACTGAACAAGTTTATTGAACCGAACCAATATTGGACAGTTCGATTTGGTTTGGTTCCTGTAATGAGAAATGAAGGTGACTGAATCAAACTTAACCATATACTTTTGTTTATTTTGGTTTCAAAACTATTTTAGAAATCGAATCGGACGGCATGATTACACCTGCACTTATAAAAAAAATAATTTTTTTTAAAAAAAAAACAAAACTTTCAAATTTAATTTTTTATTATGAATTTGCCAAAATTAAATAAACTCGATCAATTTTTATTAATAAGAATAAGAATAAAATTGGTTTTTTTTTTTAATATTTGAGACAAGAAAAAATACCTCACAAGATGACAATGAAAAAAATTAAAGTCGAAGAAGTAAAAAAAGTAGAAAGGGCCGACGATATTCTTTGTATAACACAACACAAGATGATGGTGATGCACAAGACATTGCCTCCTGCAAATTACATTATGAATTTGATCCGGCCAGAAGACGAAAACATAGAAAGAGTTGAAGAAGAAGGTGATTCACAAAACTATCCACTGGCTTTGATCTATCGATGTGAAACTTTTTTGGGATCATTCTTCAATGCATGAAAGTTTAAGCATGTATTGGATGCATGTGGAATTATCGACACTCCATTACCTGTTATCATAGGTTTACACGGTTTATATAATTTATTGCCAATAACTCCCTAAAATATTATTTTGTCAAAAAGGATCAGATCTCAGTGAATGAAGTTGGAAGCACTCCCATTGAAAAAGCACTATTCGTGAGTTGCTCAATGTAGATCTACAAACCCCATTCCTTAGCTTTTCCACTCGTTCTTGCTCCTTTGTCTCTCATTCTTGATCACAAACCCTCCATTCCTTGATTTAATAAATGATTTTCAAATTAACCCCAAATTGGTAAATTTGTCCACTCACTTCTTCTCATTCCCAATTTTCTATTTCTCACAGGCACCACCTTTTGTTCGTCCCCTGCTTTTATCAAACCCTTACCATTCTCTCAGATGCAAAGTTATTTGTTCATCATTTTTTTCCCTACTTTTACATATTTGCACATATAGACAGTGTATCTATTTTGTGTTGAACCAGGGAAGTTGTTGATATGCAGTATTGAGTAATAGGGCAAATAAAATATGTAAATTTGAAATGGAACAATGCGGAAGAATCAATTGAGCACTGGAGTGGACAAATTTCACTTGCAATCAAGATTTCACTCAAAATCAACAATCAAGATTTCACTTGCACTAAATGCATGTTAAATATTCCATGCATTGAAGAATGACCACAGGAAAAAACAAAGCAAATAGTGGGAGATCTATACAATGAGTTCTCATTGTTTAATGTTTCTTTCCATTTTAAAAAATATATTTTCTTAGCTTTAGTTAAAGATAGGAGTAAGAATTAAAAATGAATATTTTTATTGAAAAACTAAATTGATTTTTTTATTCTCAACTAGTTTAAAAACGAAATTACTTACCCATAATCATATACATCCTCCAGCTCGATTTATAAGCAAATACAATTAATTTATCCTTTTTAAGGAGGTTAGTTGATTGTATTTAATTTTCCAAAATTTATAAAAAAAATAGAGGTATTTTAGGAAAATTGCATTGGGAATGAAACAAAAATTAAATAAGATAATAATTTTTTAGGAATGTTTTAGGAAAGTAGCATTGTAAATGAAATAAAATTTAAGAAGGTTAGTTATTTTTGCTTATATTTTAAACCAAATAAAATATGTTTTTGGTTGCTTATATTTCAAGTCAGAGGGAATAACTAGTTTTTAAAAGGGGGAAAACATGAAAAATTGTATTTATTATACGTTTGAAATTCTCAAAACATAAATAAAAAAATTCTAAAAAGTCTAATAAGTAAGTACTCTCTCCGTCCCTATATATATGATCCCTTTGAGAGATTTCACGTTCATTCAAAAAGTTGATTAATTTAGTTAATTGTATTAGAAATGTGAACTTGTAGGGTCTGCCGACCATATAAGGACTCAAGTCTCATTTAAGGGACTCTTCAAGGACCTTTCCCTCGGTTTACTGAGCACAAACGTCCCCCGCTCGGACTCGTTGGCTCTGAGCATACAAAAGGACCAGGCTCGGACTTGATGGGGCCGAGCCTTACAAACGGTTTTCCACTCATCAGGCTCGGGACTCTAGGGCCGAGATATACCGTCGGCTTGTGGATAGATTCAGACCCTTCGGGTTTCTTATCCCCTCCGCAAATCTCTCCTAGATTCTCGCTAACAGCCTAGACATGAGATCTTGAGTTGATCCTATCTAGATTCTAAGAGTTTAAACTTCCGGTATTATCTCACAGAATCCTGGTTTAGCTCTACCCTGATACAGGGCCCATACGGCCCATATCAGCCTCCTCCAAACCCTATAAATAGCTCATAACAGCTAGGGTTTCAGGTACGTACTCTCATCCCTAAGTTGACACTCTGCACACACCTGTTGACTGAGGAAACCCTGCTTTTCCCAACTGGAACTGCATAAACACCATAAAGTCACATATTAACACTTGATCCTCTCTTGGGCTCCTGGTTCCATAATCTTGAGCACTTAGAGGGTTAAGAACATAGTGTTCAAGGACACTACATTGGCGCCGTCTGTGGGGAACGAATAATCAGTATCCCCACCACTCACCGCACTAATGGCGAATGATAATGACAACAACCAAGGAGACCTCCGCCGTCGCCTTAGGGGAAGGCCACCTAAGAACGCTGGACCAAGGAATGTTGGTGGAAGGAATGTAAGGGACAGACTTGCCCCTGGAGGACCCCCTGAGGGCAACCGGGTTGAAAATCCCCAGGATCCTCCAGTTGTCCAGCCTGCTGATCCAGTTGTTCCGGAGGTCCAAGCGCCAGCCACCGTCCCTCCGGTTGTTGAAGGCCACGAACGACGATCTCAGCCGCGTCGCGTGTCTGATGGCCATGTGTCGGAATGGCGTGACACAGCGGATTCTGGGCCATATCAATCTAGGAGGGCCCCTGCTGGATCGCGAACTGGGGAGGAGCGACGAGTCGAACGTCATGCTCGTGATAACTCCCGAGCCGATCGATCTGATAGGGGAGTACCACACTTTACTAGAGGCCGCTTTGGAACGCTTCAGGGTGGCGAACGTTCCGAATCTCAAGGAAGATCCTACATGACAACCTCTTCGGCCAGGAGGAGAGAGGAGTCAATTATGGAAATACTGAGAACCCAAACTTCATTGATTGAAAAGCAAAACCAGGCTATTGCTACTCTACAGCAGCAAAGCATGGCTAGACTTGCCGAGCAAGGCCCTCGCGTGGCTCTCGGCAACCCAATTAACCTTCCCCCACCGCCACCCCTCAATTTGAATGTGACTCCTGAACCGGCAGTTACAGAACCTCATCCTGGACACCCCTTTACAGCAGCAATTATGGCATTTCGGACTCCACAAACTTATATGGGCCATCAGAATGTCTCCCGCTACAATGGGACGACCGATCCGATGGATCACTATGCATCTTACGAGTCTTCCGTGATGTTTTATGGAGGAGAGGATGAAATGAAATGCCGAGCTTTCTCAATGACGTTAGGCCCGGCGCCGTTGAGATGGTTCAACTCCCTACCAGCTAACTCCATTAGTTCTTGGGCTGAGCTTAGAAGAGTTTTCCTGAATCGATATACAGCCAGCATGTCACAGCCCAAATCAGACCATTCATTAGCTGGAGTTGCACAAAGACCTGGCGAGTCTTTACGCGACTATCTGGCTCGGTATCAGCAAGAGGCCAGTGGCATATCTGGTTTGCAGTCGGGGGTATCCGTTCTTCTGCTTACCCAAGGACTGCAAGATGGAGATTTCAAGGATTGTCTGATCGGGGAACCACCTAGTAACATGGCGGAACTGAGAGAGAGATCCAGGAAATATGTTAATCTAGAGGAGTTCCGAAGGATTAGCACTGCAGCAAGGAGTGCCGAAGGACGACATGAGCAACGTCCTCGCCAAAACGAGGCTCGTCAGAATGATCGTTTCCGAGATAAGGGAAGGAAAGATAAGAGAGAACAAGAGAGAGGAGAAAAACTGCCTCCCAAAGGCAAGTATGATGAATATACCCAGTTAACAGTCCCGACGAGTCAAATCCTTCGTGAGACTATGCATACAGAGATGTGTAACATCACTCGGCCACCAGCCTTGAGAAAGGCGGCCCAAAAGGATAGGACGAAGTATTGCGATCATCATGGTGGATGGGGGCATACCACCGACCAATGTATCCAGCTGAAGGATTTGATCGAAGAGATGGTAAGGGATGGTAAGCTTCAACACTATATTGGAGAAGCGTTGCGCAAGCGTTCCAGAAGGAAAAGCCCCTCGCCTCCCAGAACTGAACAGAAGAGGAATAAAAGCCCTTCACCACCAGCGGGCGGAGCCCCCATCCAGCAATCCGAGAAAGGCAATGATTTCCTCATTGGCACCATTGCTGGAGGATTTGCTGGTGGTGGGGAAAAGAAGTGCGATCGCAAGAAGTATGTGGGACAAGTTCTCTCGGTGGCAAGCCGACCGATACAAAAACCCAGAAAGAAAAGTGTGGTCATCAGTTTTAGCGATGAGGATTTTGAAGACATCCTACAGGACCACAATGACCCAATGGTCGTCACGGCAAGGATTGGCAACTACGAAGTAAGAAGGATTCTCGTCGATCAAGGGAGTTCGGCGGACATCATGTTTTTGGATTTGTTCGAAAAATTGAAGTTGAAAAGGTCCGATCTCACCCCGTTCGAGGGAAGCTTGATCGGCTTCACGGGACATTCAATTGTTCCTTTAGGCCATATCCACCTCTCAGTGACCATGGGGGAACCACCTTCTGCTCGGACTGAAATGGTGAAGTGGTTAGTTGTCCAGGCTCCCTCGGCGTACAATGCTATCTTTGGCCGAACGGCACTCCAGTCCTTCGGCGCCGTTGTTTCGACGGTACACTTGGCCATGAAATTCCCGGGGTCGGATGACAAGGTAGTAACAGTACGGTCCGAACAGGAGTTGGCTCGGAAGTGCTACAACATCAGTTTGGGGAAGCTAAAGCTGGATGATGAGAAAATTATGCAAGAACCGTTGAACAAAGGAAGTGTCAACTTGGCTGATCTCGACGTAAGAGAGGAGGATGAAACTAGACCGACCCCTCAGGGGGACTTCAAAAAGGTAATCCTAGGCCCCGAGCCATCTCGTTGCGTCAAGATCGGAGTTGGTCTGTCTGAGGAACTAGAAAAGGAGCTTGCTGAATTACTAATGGAAAATAAGGACTTGTTTGCCTGGACTTCGGCAGACATGCCGGGAATCGATCCTAACTTCATCTGCCACAAGCTAAGTGTGTATCCTGGCGCTAAGCCAGCGTGTCAAAAAAAGAGAAGGGTCGGAATCGAGAAGGCACAGGCGACGGATGAGAAAGTAGCCGAGCTATTGGAAGCAGGATTTATCAGAGAGGTAGTGTACACTGATTGGTTGGCCAATCCCGTGTTAGTCAAGAAATCCAATGGGAAATGGAGGATGTGCGTGGACTACACAGATTTGAACAAGGTTTGCCCCAAGGACCAGTACCCACTTCCTTGCATTGATAAACTGGTGGATAGCTCGGCAGGTTATCAAAGGCTATCCTTCATGGATGCTTACTCGGGGTACAATCAGATCCCAATGTACCCCCCGGATCAGGTAAAAACCTCGTTTGTCACAGAAAACGCCACATATTGTTACAATGTGATGCCGTTCAGGTTGAAGAACGCTGGGGCAACTTACCAGCGGATGATGAACAAGGTGTTTGGTCCTCTGATTGGGCCGAGGATGGAGGTTTATATAGATGATATGATTGCAAAAAGCTTAAAGGAGGAAGATCATGCTAAAGATTTAAAGGAAATCTTAGGAAGGATCCGGCAATTTAATATGAGATTGAACCCGGAAAAATGCACATTCGGAGTTCCGGCAGGGTCCTTCCTCGGATTCATGCTTACTGAGCGCGGAATCGAGGCAAATCCAAAAAAGTGTCGAGCTATTCTGGAGATGAAGAGTCCGTCGGATATCAAGGGTGTACAGCAACTGACGGGTCGGGTTGCAGCTCTCTCAAGGTTTCTATCTCAATCAGCTAGGAAGGCCCTTCCCTGGTACAAGCTGTTGAGGAAGGAGAAGGAAAAGGCGTTTGAATGGGATGAAGCATGCGAAAAGGCCTTTACTGATCTTAAGCATTATTTGGCATCACCTCCAATTTTGTCTAGTCCGAACAATGGTGAAACTCTTTTCTTATACTTATCAGTGGGAGACTCGGTGATCAGTTCGGTTTTGGTTCGGGAGGAATCTGGTAAAGAGTTGCTCATCTATTTTGTTAGCCGAGCTCTCCAGGGACCAGAGTTGAGATATCAAAAAATGGAGAAATTAGCTTTCTGCTTGATTGTTACTGCCAGACGACTGCGCCAATATTTCCAAAGCCACCATATCACGGTCAGAACGGCCCAGCCGATCCGTCAAATATTGCAGAAACCTGATTTGGCTGGAAGGATGGTAACCTGGGCAATTGAGCTTTCCGAGTTTGAAATCACTTTCGAACCAAGAAAGGCGATGAAGTCTCAGGTTTTGGCTGATTTCCTCACCGAGTTTACTGAGCCATTGACGAGCTCAACCTCGGATTGGAACATTTATGTGGATGGATCAAGTAACAAACTTGGAGCGGGGGCAGGAATAATTTTGGAGAACTCCGAGGGAGTCACCCTCGAGTACTCTTTGAAGTTCGGATTTTCAACCTCGAACAATCAAGCGGAGTATGAAGCCGTTTTGGCAGGATTGAGGATGGCAAAAGAGGTGGGGGCCCGAGAGGTAAATTTTTTTAGTGATTCTCAGTTGGTGGTTTCACAGGTCAAGGGCGAGTTTCAGGCTAAGGAACCTATCCTTCAAAAATACTTGGAAAAGGTAAAGTTCCTATCCTCCGAATTTATGAAGGTCGAAATCTGCCACATTCCGAGGAAAAGTAATAGCCGAGCGGATATTCTTTCCAAACTCGCATCAACAAAAAATTCTGAAAACAATAAAACTCTGATTCAAGAAATGGTGCATGGACCTAGCGTTGTCCTCTCCATTTCAGTGGATCCGAGCTGGATCACTCCAATTGTAGGTTACTTGGAACAAGGGATTGTGCCAACTGATCCGGTCGAGGCCAAGAAACTCGTCAGAAAAGCATCGCAGTTTGCCCTTGTAAGTGGAGTCCTGTTTCGCCGAGGGGTTAGCGGCCCAATGCTCAGATGTTTGGACCCTGCCGAAGCAAAACAAACGCTGGAGGAAGTTCACGGGGGGGTTGGAAGTCATCATGTTGGGGGGAATCACTGGCTAAAAAGATCCTAAGGGCAGGATACTACTGGCCGACCCTTCAACAAGATGCAATCCACCATGTGAAGAGATGTGAGAAATGTCAGTTCTACAGTGATGTATCTCAAAAACCCGCCGAGGAACTCCATTCACTTTCATCTCCATATCCCTTCTATCAGTGGGGAATGGATTTAATCGGACCGTTCCCTACCGCACCAGGACAGATCAAGTGGGTGATAGTGGCCATCGATTATTTCACAAAGTGGGTTGAAGCTGAGCCGCTTGCTACCATTTCATCAGCAAAGGTTCAGAAGTTCTTCGAGAGACAGGTCGTAGCTCGATTCGGAGTACCGCAAGTGGTAGTAACAGACAATGGAACCCAATTTGCGTCAAAGGCATTCAAGGATTTGGTCAACGCTCTGAGCATTAAGCACTATTTTTCCTCAGTCGAGCATCCCCAGACTAACGGGCAAGTCATTCCCATTGAAACAATCATCCCTTCATTCCGAGTTATGCAACAGCCGAATCCCCTCAACAACACTATATTGTGTGAGGATCTGATTTTGTCGGAGGAAGTCAGGGATTTAGCCGCCGAACGAGAGAAGCATGCCAAGACGATGCAAGCGAAAGGATATAATCGTACGGTTGTGCCCAGAGAGTTCGAGCTAGGCAACCTTGTCCTGAGAAGAGCTGATATTGGCCTCAAAAATGCAAAGGACGGAAAACTGGCCCAAAGCTGGGAAGGACCATACCGAGTAGCCTCTAAGACTGGAACAGGAGCCTACAAGCTCGAAACTCTCTCGGGAGCCCTCATCAACAACACTTGGAACGCGGCAAAGCTCAGAGCATACTATAGTTAGAATTTTTCTTTCATTTCAATTTTAGTGTATTGTTTTTATTGTTTATTTCTTTTAAATGATGGTGTGCGCTCGGTGAAATTCCGAGCCCATTGTACTTTCTGCTTCTGGTTAATAAAAAGACTTGTTATTGAATTCATTGTATTACGTACTTTTCCTCATATTCGATTAGCCACTGTTTATGACCGAACGATTATAAACAGCTCTAACAAGAGCTTATAACTCGACAAGTACTTTTAATAAGATTCCCGATTAAATCATGATTTTTTCGAATCATTTTATATTGCGGATAGAGGAACCCACCTCGGCTAAAGTGCTGGAGTTCCGAGGTCTTAACACTTGAATTCTTAACAAAGAGCATAAAAAGAAGCATAACATGATTACGGATATTATAAAATATTCCAAACGGAACAGTAATACAAGTTTAAACCCATCTACTGGGGCAATTACAAAAAAGATAGCAGAATAATCAAACTATTCTAAATCGGACAATACAATGCTGTCAGCATTGAATGTGTCTTCTTCTTCTTCACCTTCAGCATCTTCGGCTCCTTCTCCCTCGGAATCCTCGGCCAAATGATCAGGAAGGTCGACGTTGTTCAGATCAATGGGAACCCCACTCGGGCCGACAATTCGACCTTTTTTCACAGCAAAATTAGGGTCAGCACCCTTGGTCACGAGCCCAGGATTCAGAACGCGGAGTTGCTCGGCAGTGTTGTAGAAAGAATCTTCAATTGCATGGTCCCAATTGAACAGATTCTCCTTAGCTGATTTCTTATGCTTGAGAGCTTTCGCACTCATCTTCTCCAAGGAAGCTCGGAGCCTGAGTATCTCGTCCTTAGCATACTCATGTCGCTCCTCAGCCACTGCAGCAGCTTGCTCGGCCATACGAGCTTTCTCTGTAGCTACCTGAAGAGCAGCAGCATCCTCCTCAGCCTTTTTCTGGATTTCTTCCGACCTCTTTATTTGTGCCTCGGCATCCTGAAGTGTTCTCTCAGCACGAACTTTGGCCCCCTCAGAATCTTGGGCAGCCTTTTGAAGTCGCTCGTTTTCAGCTGTCAGTTCTTGAATCTTTTTATTCAGGCCTTGAACCTGAATTTCCAAGTAGTCTTCCCGCTCGTTCGCCTCATATCTTTTCTTCTTTTCCTCGGAGGCCAATCCGACATAGGCGTCATCACCATGATGACCAAGGTGATGGAAAATGCTCGCACCCCGTAAGAAGCTTCTCACCAACGACTTGCAGTTATTTTCCCAAGTCCCAGGGGTCCAAGCTTCAATTACCTCGGCATTTTCAGGAGGGAAGACAGTGGCAATGAATGAGTCGGACATCTTCTTACCCCACACCGTCTTGGCAGCTGCATCTTCCTTACCCTCGGGAATTTCTATCCCTTTGTTAGACTTGCTCAAATGGAACCAATCTCCAGCGAGACCTTTTCCTTTGTCCAGCCGAGTCCTCTTGAGGGGGCGCTCGGGAATGCCTTGAGGAGATGAACAAGTTTCCACTTCAATATTCACCGTGTCGATAACACGGTCCCTTTGGATCACCTGTTCAACACCCGTAACCCTTACAGATGGGGTGGTATTGGGAATAATGGTAGGACTTTCAGAATGGGTCGATCCAGAAGACTGACTCTTGATTGGAGATCCGGATCCGGTTTCTTTGAGTGCAGCCAGCTGCGATACTCTAGCTGCCCGAGCTTCACTCTTCTTGGCCTTGGTTGCTTTCTTCCCCATTGCTTCTGCAAGAAAAATGGATTAACACACCAAAAAAAAAAAATTTGTAGTACCCAGCTCCGCCTTCACTTCGTCTCGCGTATCTTTCAGCAGAATTCGTTTGGTATCAATTTGACCATTTGCTTGAAGGTATTCCCAAACATGGTAGCATAATCGCCTTTCGGCTTTTGTTAAATCCGCCTTATAGTCGAATTGATACAAGGAGGATCCTCGGTTATAAATGTTAGTCGTCCAACCCAATGGAAACCGAGGCACGACCTTCATCACTCTATCTTCTTCGACCCGTTCCATGAACCAACATACTTCGGCCCCAGTATACTCGTATTGGAAGAAGAGAGGTTTGAAAGATTTCCAAGAGTCTGTCACCTTGGCGAAAAGGGCATGCCCCCTCCGAGCCTTTAGGGACACCCAAAGACCCTTGGAATCACCAAACTTATTTACTTGGGGAGCATATAACCAAATGAAGGACCGTACTGTCGCGACCAAGTTTTCAACGTCGCAGAATTGTTGGAAGACTCGGACGAAAGCCCACCCACTTGGATGCAATTGGCTAGGGGCTATTCCTAGATGAGTGAGGACTTCGACCTCGAAGGTGGAGAAGGGCAAGCGGATACCGACTTTAGTTGCTACTTATTCATAGAAATAAAAATATTGACGATTTTCCGGCACTTCGAAGCAAATCCGATCGTCGATTCCCAAAGGTCTTAATACGAATTCTGAGGTATTTCCGTCGGCTCTCGGAGGTGTCAATATTGGCCGGAGATGATTAAGACTATTTGTTGTCAACAATGAAGGTCTCGTCCCCAGTACTTCCCGATCAAAAACAGCATCGTACTGCGCATGATTAGGCGGCAGAGGATATTCTTCAGGGTTGGTAACACACCTGCGTTCCACCATATCTGGGGAAAAAGCAAAAGGCTCGGCGTTAGGGTTTTTTATAGCACGAGTTTTTATTTTTAACTTAAGGCCGAGCCCTGGACTTTTTCCCCCTTCCCCCGGTGGACTCTCCAAAGGTTCTTTCCCCCTGGTGTCAGGATCGGGGCTAAGCCTAACTTGGGCTCGACGCTCGGCAAATCTGTAAGCTAACAACCACTTATTCTCATCTGCGGGATTCGATGGGTATTCTACAGCTAATGGTTTTAACTCGGTGGATCGCTGGTTAGTTGGGGGAGTAGTAGAAGGATGTGTATAATCGTCAGTATCAGAGTTTCCCTCATCCCCAGAATTCCCAGAAGAACTTGAAGAATCACTATCACTAGAAGGTTCCTCTCCTAATTTCCTGCAGAGTTCACGATAAACTCTCCTCAAACGTCTCCACCCTCTCATGGTTTAAAGGTAAAGAATCCTAAACACAGCTTACCCAGAACAAAAACCCAAAACCCAGAAATCCCCTAAAGCCAAACTCCCTGCAGAACCCGGAATAAAAACCCAGAACCCAGAAATCCCCTAAATCCAAACTCCCTGCAAAACCCATAACCAAAACCCCTTTATAAAAAGCAGAAATCGCACAAACAAAGGAAATCGCAGAAATAAAAATAAGAAGAGTATAGGAAGTTACCTGCTTTCAGTTGCTAGAAAGGATAATGGGAGAGGGTTTTGGATTTGAAGGCGGAGACGTGGAAAGGAGATTGGAAAGAGAATAATGGGATTTTGATTTTAGAGGATTCTGGAGTGAGGAAAGGGAAAATGAATGTGGGTATTAAGAGGTTGAAAGGATTCAGACTAATGAAGGAAATGGAAACTTTTCAGTTTCCCTCCATGTTACGCATTTGGGCCGAAAGCCCATCAACCCATGCAACCACTCGCTGGATGTGGCGGTTTCAACAGGTACTTTTTCAAATTTCAAAAATTGCAATGATTTGACACAACTTACAAGAGAACGCGCCGTACCTAGAAAAACCAAAACGTCACCTCGGACAGCTGTTGCACATTCGAACTAAGACATCTAGAAGGTCCAACCCTAAACACATGCTACCTCGTCACAAACTTTATAAAGTCTTACGAGCTGGGGGGCTTGTAGGGTCTGCCGACCATATAAGGACTCAAGTCTCATTTAAGGGACTCTTCAAGGACCTTTCCCTCGGTTTACTGAGCACAAACGTCCCCCGCTCGGACTCGTTGGCTCTGAGCATACAAAAGGACCAGGCTCGGACTTGATGGGGCCGAGCCTTACAAACGGTTTTCCACTCATCAGGCTCGGGACTCTAGGGCCGAGATATACCGTCGGCTTGTGGATAGATTCAGACCCTTCGGGTTTCTTATCCCCTCCGCAAATCTCTCCTAGATTCTCGCTAACAGCCTAGACATGAGATCTTGAGCTGATCCTATCTAGATTCTAAGAGTTTAAACTTCCGGTATTATCTCACAGAATCCTGGTTTAGCTCTACCCTGATACAGGGCCCATACGACCCATATCAGCCTCCTCCAAACCCTATAAATAGCTCATAACAGCTAGGGTTTCAGGTACGTACTCTCATCCCTAAGTTGACACTCTGCACACACCTGTTGACTGGGGAAACCCTGCTTTTCCCAACTGGAACTGCAGAAACACCATAAAGTCACATATTAACACTTGATCCTCTCTCGGGCTCCTGGTTCCATAATCTTGAACACTTAGAGGGTTAAGAACATAGTGTTCAAGGACACTACAGAACTTTTGATATATATTTTCAAAATTACCCTATTAATATTGTTAGGAATCTAAAAAGTGTTAAATAAATATGGGTGTTTGTGGAGTAAAGTAATTAATGATCATTGAAAATTGGTATAATGTCTTATAAACAGGGAGAAAATAAAAATGTTAAAAAGGTTTTATATTTAGGGAGTAAAGTAGCAATTTAAAGAGTAATAATTAAAAGGGTGTTCTTCAGAGTACTCCCTCCGGTCTCTAATATAAGAAAATTTAGACATATTTTTCTTGGTTTCTAATATAAAAAAATTAACTGACTTTCTATTCCCAAAACAATCATTGCTAAAATGTTTCTAAAATATAGTGATCTCATTTAATTTTTGTTTTATTCTCAATGCAATTTTCTTAAAGTAACAATATTTTTTATGATTTTGAGAAAATTAAATACATTTAACTAACTTTCTTAATACGTGTTATTTCGATTATTTTTTCTTGTAATATGGACCGGATGAAATACTAATTAAAAAATCCATAAAAAAAAATATGTACTGAAAATATAAGTTTATTAGTAGTTCTCGGTCTATTAAATTCAGCATTTTGTAAATAAAATTACCTACTGTATTTTATATTTTTAACAAGGGTCTTGGTAAGAGTTTTTAGTATTGAAAAAACAATTATAAGTAAACATTCCTTCATGTCTCAAAAATACAAAAAATAACATTTTTCCATAAATTTTTATGGTTTTTTGCTCTTAACAAGTACACTAAAAACGTTTGTTATTCTTAGTCTTTTACAGTAAGAAATATCTTAAAAACATTCTTTAATACGAGTATTTTTGATTAAAAAAAAAAGCAAGTGGCGTGGGACGGTGGGCTGTCCTTTTGGTACAACCGTACGGTCATACGGAACGACAACTACTTCGATAACTCCGCCAACAATCTGCGGGGCCCACCTCTTTCCCACCCATCACAGATCACACATGCCATTTTTCCATTCCCTCCACGCGCCCAAAGGCCAAAGGGTGAAACACTTTGTCAATTCGGTATTCAAAGTTCAAGCAAACCACGTTAAAAACTACTACTAGTACTGCGTACGTTTCATATGTACTCTTATGGTCTAAGAAGAAAAAAAAGAAAATTAAACCTCAGCTCCATAGACTAAATTACTAAAAGATGTGTTTTTATATAGAAAAATTAAATATTTAATAATTCTAGTAATAATGAATTTAGTTTTATTATATTTATTTATTATTTTTAGTTTTTTATCCTTATAATTGAGGTTAAACAAACCAAAAAAAGTTATGCTTAATACAAATATTTATTCAATTTATCTAATTTTTTCAAATTCATGAAAAATCATCCATGTCACACCACCTATTTATTAGCATCATCTTATACCATGTGGTTGTTGATGTGGTGTTCTCTTAGCCACATTGGCAATGCAAATAACATATTTTTTCTAATGGTGTGGATCCAAATCAAAATGTTTGAAAATTTAAGGACTAATTTCAATTAAAATAACTTTTAGAAATGAAATTCAAAACACGTTAAATTTTTAGAGACTAAAGACATAAATAAATCTAATTTATAAGCTTTTCTATGAAAACATATTTTCAATGGATTCCTATCTTTATTTGATATCAAATTTGTTCTGTATAATATGCATATGCTTAAAAAATCTTTGTTATAAAATAGAGTTAAGATCCGTTGACACCAGGTGTAAAACTTGGTCACTTACACCTTCACATAATTTTTTATATATTATGAAATTTGTCAATCTAACCGTTGAATTATATATTAAATAGATCAAGTCTACAAAATTTCATAGAATATAAAAATTATTTGATACTTCATTCGACAATAATATTTTAACGAATAATATATTATTTAAAATATAAGGAAATATGCATTGTTAGATTACATACCTATGAATCTCCGTATGATATGAAATTTGGTATGTACGATCGTTATGATAATAACATATAATTCAACGGTTGAATTGACAAATTTCATAATATATAAAAAGTTACGTGAAGGTATAAGTGACCAAGTTTTACACATGGTGTCAACGGATCCTAACTCTTTTAAATGTACACTTTTATTTTTACCCCCTTACTTAAAATTCTAGGTTCACCATTTCTAAGGACATTGTTTAAGAAATATATTAAAGAAAAATTTATATTAGTAATTTAAGTCAATCAATTTTTAGTGTTTTAAATTCAACATTTTTCAAGATTAAATTATACGGAATATATTTTATTCCTTAATCAATACCATAAGGAATCTCTTTAGCGTTTTTTTTATGCATCATTCTTGGCGTTTGTTTTGTGCATTTAGAGACAATTGTTATACTAGCTTCACGGATTGGTGCAACTACCCCATCTTCAATACTTACCTAAAATTTATGTAGCCGTTGTTTTTGAGATTGCTTGATTGTAGTTCAACTTTGTATACTTGTAATAAGGGTGTAAGTGGTCCGGTTTCGGGCCGCGAGACCGATCGGACCGGATCGGATTAGATCGAAAAATATGGTCCAGACTGATCTCGTGGTCCGATCCGGTCTGAAAATTTTTAGACCGTTATGCTGTGGTCCAGTCTACGGTCTCACAATTTTTTAGACTGCAAAGACCGGATCGGACCGGTGGTTGAAATATTAAAAAAAAAAACAAAACACAAAGGCAAGGAAGAAGCCTTCAACATCAGCCACGTTCACATAATCACATATATGAGTTGAAACCCTGAAACCCTATCTAACTGCCCTCTTCGTCACTGCCTCTTTGACAACCTCAACCCTAGCATAACAACATCACATCGTTGCCTCATCGCCATTATTCCCTTCTCCTAGCCGTTCTCATCGTCGTTCTTATTCTTTACTTCACTGTTCTCTTCTCAATCGCGTCGTGCCTCTGCTTCTCTTGCTGATCTTCTCTTCTCTTCGTCGTCGAAGTCGTTGTGTCGTCGAAGTCGTCATTGTTGTCGAAGTGGTTGTTCTTCTTCCATTCGCTGCTCACCGTCGCGCGAAGTCGCTGCTCACTGTCACCAACCATCGTTATCGTCGTCGCTGCCGTCGCTCCAGTTCTCAAGCACCTCGGCGAGACAGCAACTGCCTCCGCTCACCATCGCTCTCCGCTCGCAACTGGTTTGTCTACTTTCCTTTGGTTCTCAGTTCTCAGTTCTCATCTTTCCTTTAATTGAAAAAAATGATGCAAATGATGCAATGTTCACCCGGGGATTATGTATTGTTAGCCTTAGGTCTTAAGATCTGGAAATCACAATACTACATAATCTCAGTTTCTCAGTTTTTCCTTGGGTTGGGTAATTTTTACTTTTTTTAGTTATTTTAATTAATTTTTAGTTATGTTTAGAACCTAATCAAAGATAGTCTAAATAGACCGGATCGGATCAAAACGATCTGGACCGTTATGGTCCGATCCGGTCTTTGAATGTGAAAAACTTCCGGACCAGATCGGACCGGACCAGATTACATTAATTTAGTCGGTCTGATCCCTAAAGTCCATTAAAGATCGGATCAGACCAGACCGTTACACCCCTAACTTGTAAGCACCCTTTATGCTTTTATTAATACGTCTATTCTTTGTTTATATAAAATTAAGAGTTTAATATGTGTGCAGTGACAATGTAAAGTTTTTTACACTGTTGGTACATCATCCACCGTTCATTTGCATTACTTTTATTTAGAAGTCAATAACCATACATATTCTTGGATGGTGGATGATGTGCTGACTGTCAGTTTACAAACTATTTTCTCTAAAAATAAATAAAATCAATAACTCCTTATATTATTTGCACCGGATGAAAAGGTGATCATGATTCTTTACATACACATTGTATACTCCCTCCGGTTTCATTTTTAAGCAAAAATAACTAACTTCACACCTGTTAAGAAAATTAATTGAATGTACTCCCTCCGATCCCTAATATAAGCACCATTTGGCCAATATTTTTTGGTCCTAAATATAAGCACCTCTTCTAAAATTTTACAAAACTAACCTTATTTAATTTTTTTTGAACAGCAAAAAAATATATTTATATTAATAAAAGACCCCCAAGCATCATAGTACACATCACAGGCTCCACCTTTCTATGAAGGGTTTGCCAAAGGGTACTTAATCATGTGCTGTAAAGGCAGTCAACAAACAAAGTTACACAATAATCCTTCTTCCAGAAAACTGTGAAGAATACAATAGAAGAGCATAAGCCATGAAACTTAAAATTGTATCCTCTCAGCCCCAAATCTGCACTATACAAAAGAAACCCCAAAACTCCCTCAATACCTGATAGATATTCTACCTCCTTAAAAACCTCGAATTGAAAAAAACCCAATGTGAAAATTCAAAACAAGGGAAAAAGAGAATAGCAATATCTAACAAGAAATTTACAAAAAACCAACCAACACCCACCTAATTAAATAGGATTCATACGCCACCCCTCATACGAGACTGATAAACCACCCAAAATTTTAACCCAATTCCATGCCTTCAATTTAATTGTCTCTAATAATTCATTCAGCTCCATTATCTCTCTTTGAAACACCAATTTATTTCTCTGCAACCATACAGACCAAATAACAGCGACCCAAATAATAACACCCTTCAATCTATCAGAGTTTCGTTTCCACATATTCTTAAAATGCAAAAAATTGTCAGCAACAGAATCCTCCTCTTCACTAATAGACACTTGCAACCAAAAACCAATCCTCCTCCAAACCTGTTTTATGACAGAACATGTAAAAAATAAATGTGCAGCATTTTCTTCATTATTTCTGCAAAACACACATTCAATATTAACAGGAAAACCCCTCATCATCAAATTAATCTTTGTTGGTATTCTGTCCCACATTAGCTGTCAAATGAAAGCCTATACTTTTGAAGGGACCTTAATCTTCCAGATTTGCTTCATTGCATATTGTGTCTCCAGTTCTAGAAGGGTATAATTTGAGCTTAATTTTTGCATAAGAAACTGATATGCTGTTTTGACAAAGAACATACCACCATTGCCAAGACCCCAACACAACTGGTCATCCTCCTGCGGTTGAATATAACAGTCCTCAGAATAATATTTAGATCTTCTTCATCCTTTAACTCCCAGTCATATAATCTCCTTCTCTAGTTAAAATTCCAGCTGCATCCATGTATTGAAGAAAACTGGTACATCTGTTTTACAGTGGCATCTCTAGAATTTGTTATTGAATAAAGATTTGGAAATAACTCCCTAAATGAAAAATTTCCAAACCAAATGTCCTCCCAAAACTTTACAAAATTACCACTTCGTAACTTCCTAGCAATACATTGTTCAAACCATTCACCCCCCACCCCACCACCTAATTTCAAAGAGCACAAATCTCTCCACCACTTTGACCCCACGACAGCCCTTCCAGAGGAACCTAAACTTATTGGATCAAAACTACCATATTTACTTCTGATTATATCCTGCCACAAACCTCCCTCATTTTTAAGTAACCTCCAACGCCACTTACTTAACAAAGTTTTATTAAAAACTAAAAGATTTTTTATTCCCAAACCCCCATTCTCCTTACTTTGACATACCACATCCCATTTTACCCAACAAATTTTTCTCCTTTCCTCACAACCTCCCCATAGAAAGTTTCTCTGTAGCTTAACCAAAATATCATTTACTTTCTTAGGTAACGAAAAGAAAGATAAATAATAAATAGGTAAACTTGACAGCACAGAATTGATCAAAGTGATCCTGGCACCAAGGGACAGATGCTTACACTTCCATGACGACAGCCTCTATTGAAATAATTGAATAACTTTGGCCCAGCAATCTACTGATCTAGCATTTGCAGCAATTGGAATTCCAAGATAGGAAAAAGGTAAAACATCCACCTTACAGTGTAACAGAGCGGAAGCTACTTCCATTAGAAAATTAGAGACATTGACCCCAAAGATACTGCTTTTATGAAAATTAATCTTTAAACCAAATGCCAGCTCAAAGACCCTTAAAATAGGCTTAATCATCATGAAATTTTCTATAGAAGCTTCACCCAAAATAATTGTATCATCAGCATATTGTAACAGAGAGATAGGGACAACCTCCCTCCCAACACGGTAAGGAACATATAAATTTTTCCTCATAGCCTCGTTGAACATACCTATCAGTCCTTCCACCACCAAAAGGAATAAAAAAGGTGCTAATGGATCACCTTGTTTTAAACCCCTTTTGATTTGTATTTCTTCCGTAGGACAACCATTAACAAGAATTGACATATTTCCAGAGAAGACACAAGATTTCATCCAGATTATCCATTTTTCCTCCAGACCTACTCTTCTCATCATATATTCCAGAAATTCCCAGCTAACGGAGTCAAATGCTTTTTCGAAATCTTATTTCAATATAAAACAAGATTTCCTTTTTCTCTTAGCATCTTCTATTGCCTCATTCAGAGAAACTACACCGTCAAGTATTTGCCTACCCAGAATACAAGCAAATTGCGAGATAGAGATGATTTCATGCAACACAAATTTTAATCTGTTTGCTAACATTTTTGCCAACAGCTTATACATACTACCAAGAAAAGAAATTGGACGAAACTGAGAAATAGACCGTGGAGAAGAAACCTTTGGGATCAAAGCAATGAAGTAAGACAACATCCCTCTTGGTAGTTTTCCAGTGAAGAAAAATTCAGACAACAAGTTCCATGCATCATCCTTTAGAAACCCCCAACAACTTTTAAAGAAATTAAAGTTGAAACCATCAGGACCTGGGGCTTTGTTACCACTGCACTCAGATACTGTTTGCTCTAATTCCTCCATAGAAAAAGGAGAAATTAAACTAACGGCAGAGTCCCTACAGAAAGAATTAAAGCACACTCCATTAAGTTTGGGCCTGTTGAGCATTTTTTGAGAAACCCAATCCGAAAAGAAGCCTTTGATCGCGGACCTCATTGGTTGCACATCCTCTATACATTGACCCTCTATAAATATACTCTATAAACTAACCTTATTTAATATACTCTATTATGTTTATGGGGAAAAGAAACACTAATTAATGACTAGAAGATCAAAAGGATAGATTGGTAAATACTCCCTCCCTTCCTATTTATATGTCATCATATTTCAAACAAAACACACCCTTTAAGAAATCTAATCATTACTCATATTTTCAATACATTAATTATGTTTTTTCCTACTATACACTTTCTCTTTCTATAATCATTAATTTTTCAACACTACTTACATAAACCAAGACATATTAAATAGGGGCAAACATGGAAAATAGCATTTATTACACTCTTGAAATCTTCAATACGACAAATAAAAAGAAACAAAAAATCTCTCCAAAAAGCGACAGATAATAAGGAACGAAGGGAGTATACAATTAAAATTTACAATTCCAATACAAATAACTAACTTACCTACTTTTTTTTAAAGGGAGTGAAATTGGTCAAATGGTGCTTATATTAGGACCGAAGGGAGTATTTAATTTTATCAAATTCTTAAAAAAATAGATTACTTTAATAAATTTATATTGAGAATGAAACAAAAATTAAATGATTCAAGCACTTTATAAGGATGTTTTGGGAATGATTGTATTGAGAATAGAAAATTAGTTAATTTTTCCTTATATTTAAGAGCATTAGTATAATTGTTTTTTTTTCTTATAATTGAGATCGGAGGAAGTGTAAGCTGGAAACTGCGCTTCCAAGAGAGATATTGAATCCCATGAGTCTGTCCCGTGTCATTAATTAGTCTTTTTCTCTTAAAAGCTAACCCAACAGATGAAATGTTTTGGTTGGTAGGGGTGTAAGCGGGTCAATTTTCACCCGCGAACCCGATTAACCCGACCCAACCCAACCCATATTTGACGGGTTGGGT
Source organism: Crotalaria pallida (assembly GCA_037953625.1). Classification (NCBI taxonomy): domain Eukaryota; kingdom Viridiplantae; phylum Streptophyta; class Magnoliopsida; order Fabales; family Fabaceae; genus Crotalaria; species Crotalaria pallida. The sequence continues at coordinate 118,243,042 of CM075654.1, forward strand.
CGGTTCAATGGGTTGGGTCGTTTTTTTTAAGGCAACCCAATCAAGTACGGGTTGGGTCATGGGTTTATTATTTACAACCCAACTCAACCCGACCCAACCCGCATATTTAAATATATATTATTTATTTATTTATTAATATAGTTTATGTTATGGTTAATTCTTTAACTTTGTTCATTTTTTTTTTAAAAAAAATTAACTTTGTTTTAGACGTTTCAGTCTTCCACCGTCCTATATGCACCACACACTATTCAGATTGAAGTTGAAGAGGTAATTCAAAGCAAGAATCAAAGCACCAAGCCGCCACATGCTGATTTTAATGGCAATACAGGACTCAAAGAGTCAATTATACCTTCTAAGGCTTCAACTTTATAGCACCACCGCCACACCCAGATTCATGCCAACAACATGCAATCCTTTAATTTTCCTTTTTTCCTCTGAAAAATCTCACTCACTCCTCCTGTTTGTTCCCTCTACTCCGACCCTTCTAAATCCATCGCTGTTTTCTTCAGTTGTCACTCAGCCCTCTGAATCTCACTCGCCAGTCACCCCTCTCGTTTGTGCCATTTACTCTGATGATGCCAATAACAAACCGTGACACTGAGTCTTCTACATAGTTTAAGGAAGGAAACCCTGATATTGATGAGTCTAAAATGAAACCACAGGGAAAGGAAACAAAGGGAGTACATCAGCTTAATGCTGGAACGAGGAAAAGGAAACAAAACTCTTTGATGATTCCATTTAAAATCGAATAAGTTGAAACATTGGAAATTTAAAAATAAAAAAATAAACTTAATTATTGTTTATGTGATTTTTTTATATTTATTTAGATTTTTTTTTATTTTATGGAAATTAGGACACAGACCCGATTACCCAACCCAACCCAACTCAACCCGTACTTTTATGGGTTGGGTTGGGTTGGTTTTGATAGTCAAATAAAGCACAACCCAACCCAATTTACTTTGGTTGGGTTGGGTGCTAAATCTCCTCAAAACCCAACCCAACCCGACCCGTTACACCCCTATTGGTTGGTTAAGCTTTCCCTGGAGTAGCTTGGCTCTGGGAGCAGGATTGGAGTTACTAAATACATATTGTATAGTAGCATGTCTTGCCGTAGAAGCCATTTGGATATATGGGTAAAAAAATTTCGAAGAGAATTCAACTCAAAAGAACCATGTGTGTGTGTCTATATATATATATATATATATATATATATATATATATATATATAACTCAAGTAATTTAGCTCGTTGGGTTGATTAATCCCACCGGGGCACTTGTGGGGGGTCCAATTGAAGCCAAAACTTTTGCTTTGTATGCCCATAGCTAGCAATATTTGATTCTACCAGTAGGTTTCGAACCTGAGACCTGGAAGGAGCACACTCCCAAAAGAACCATATATTTACCCTTTTTTTACTAATAAAAATGAATATATTAGAAGTATTAAAGGAAATCAACTCATTTAAGTATTTCTTAAGTTTTCGTGTGTTAACTCATTTCAACTACAAAATCATGAAGGGTTGCAAGTTTAAATACTTATAAATATTTAAATGAGTTGATGAAATACTTGAATTTACTTGTGTTAACTCATGAGTTGAAATAGTTAAATGAGTTTACTCATTTCAACTATAAAATCATGCATCCACATATAAGTATTTCTTAAATTTACGTGTGTTAACTCATTTCAATATATATATATTTTTTTGGTTACATTGTGTTAACTCATTTCAAACGAGGCAAATAAAAAAAATGGTTATAATTCAAGAACCAAATTATATTGTTAGAGGTAGGTGATTATGCATGTGGGCCTTAGAGCTGCAAAGTTTCCAAAAAGATATGAGTAATCAATGATTCAATATCAATGGAGAAGATTATAACTGCTAAAGTTTCTTTTCTTCATTCAACTTTGAATGTTGAAAAGCTTTTGGGTAGGATCCGACTGGAAAACAGTTACTTTATTGTAGGACAATACACCAACTAACGGGATGGCCATATGGCAAAGAACTTCCTTTTGAGTGGGCAATGACAAGATTCTAGAAAGGAAGGGTTCATCACATACCCTTATATTTTTACAGCTTTTTTCTTTATATTTTTATGCCTTATTATTTATGCTTTTGGTCCCTAAAAGTTCAAAATGATGTTTTGGTTTTAGGCTATAAGTTATTTTGATCAGGACTGATCCTTAATTTTTCAAATATTTTGCTTTTGATCCACTCCATTATGATAAACTGTTATTTGCTGACATGGTTAGCGGAACACCATATCAGTAGTCACGTAGTGTGAGAAGACCGCCAAATAAGTGATATGACATGGATGATCCAGATCCATGGACACAAAATGGTCCCATATGCAAAATGGTCTCATACGCAGAATTTTGCATTTATAGACCTGAATCATTCATTTCACAATACTTATTTGACGCTATCTCACACTACGTAGTTGTTAGTGTAAGTTTCTGTTAACCACGTCAACAAATAATTGATTTTTTCTAAAAGATGAGACCAAAACCAAAATGTTTGAAAAATTAAGAACCAGTCACGGTCAAAATAACTTTTAGGAACTAAAACCAAAACACGATGAACTGAATCAAAACCATAAATAAGCCTATTTTTATTTATATTTTTTTCTTTCACTTTTTTCTTTCTTTTACATCACACTATCAATTTTTTCCTTTTCCTTTTCTTTTCTCGATCTTTCCACGTTAAACTCTAATTGAGATATAAGAGGATAATTTTTCTTATGATTCTCGGTGAAAACAAACAAAACATGCAGAAACATGTACACTTGGCGGCTTATTTAATCGAAACTTTTCTGGATGGCATCTCCTTTTTCATCTTAGAATACTTTTCTTTAATTTTTCCCTTCATGCATGGTGATGTCATGGTATGATTCCATGGGGTAACTTTTTATTTTTTATTTTTTAATTTATTATTTATGATTTATTTATAAAAATGAAGAGACTAAAATAAAGATAGAAAATATTTTTTAATATTTGCGATGCAAATTAAGAGGATAAGATTGTAATATCAAAATATATTTTAAAGTTTTAAAAAAATGTAACTATCCTTCTTGATGTGTGTGATATGATTAGATATGATCTATAATTCTATAAATAAAACCAGATAATTAAAATATTAATTAGTGTCCTAATAAGCACATTATTTAAATAATAATAGTATGAAAGAAAGTATTTAACATTTTAACAAAAAAAAAAAGAAAGTATTTAACATTGAAACACTTTCAATATATTAAAATATTTTTTAAGACAAAATTCTTTCTGTCTTCCTTAAAAATAAAAAACCAAACCTTAAGTATTTTCTTACAGAGCAAAATAATATTATTAAAGGGGTACAGGAAACACTCAACCTAATGAATTACTCCTACTGGAACAATTACTAAGATACAATCAGCGGAACCAATACATGCAAGAGTAGGAGCACCAAAGAGCAAAGTCATACTTTTAGAGTATTTAATTATTAACATTTTTATTCGATGTATTATGAAAATGCAGTTTCTATATCATGAATTCCATAAGATATTTTGAGCAATCATGAGGGTAAAATGTGTAGGAAAATACTATATTTTCAGTTTTTTAATAGAAATATTTGTTTTTTTAATAAGATATATATATATATATATATATATATATATATTTGTCGATGCAGGTTTTTAATTATTATTTTTAGTATGTATAACAAAAACAAACTATATAATCTCGCAATTTCAAACTGAGATGTGGTCGGTAAAGTCATGTCCAAGTGTTTGTTAATTGTTTGAGTAAATTATACTTTGCCTTCTCATGTTTTTTTTTTTAATAATCAACAGGGCTAAAAGTCCGAACACAACCAAAACAAACTACACTACCCTAGGAAAATCAATCCTATAAGCATCCTCACACACGAGGTGAAACAAATTAGGGGGACAACAATCTAAAAAAGTAAAACTATAATCACTACCATGACCACAATTCGCAACAAAATATGCACACCGATTAGCTTCTCGATAAATGTGACTGAGGGAAATATGTGAGGTTCCGAATTTCCCGAACAAGGGGAAAAACAATGATGAGATGCATCACAGTGATTGGCGACAAGAGCTAGAGATAGCTACTCTAGAATCGATCTTCACCTCCATAGCCGTAATATTTAGATCCCTAGCCATCCTAAGGCCCCATAACAAACCCCATAGCTCTGCTTTAGTAGATGAGAAAGAACCAATATTGCAATAGAAGCCACTCACGTACTTGCCCCACACGTCTCGAATGATGCCACCACAAGCTGAAGCACAAACATCCCTTTTGAAAGAGTCGTCTACATTAAGCTTGAACGAAGCACTTGTAGGAGGGGACCACACGATTAGCAAATTTTTTTTGGCACCCAAGGAACCAGAAGTACTAGCTGCTATGGACTCTTCAATGAAACACGCTTGAGACAACGCTTGAAGTAATATATCCAACAGTTTCAACCGCACCTGATTAAAGACTAAGTCATTACGAGCTTTCCAAAGTAGAGATACCAACACACCAAAGAAAATACTCCAGCTACAAGACACATTACCAACAGATTGATTAGTTAGATTATATTCCAGTCATCTCAAGGTATGTATCAGTCATAAAGAAACTGACCTAAGTATGATCACCAACCACCGTACTCCAAAGTGCAGAAACCTCATCACAATCACGAATTACATGCATCAACGTTTCTGGTGCTTGCTGACAGCGAGGACAACAACTATCACTAGTCATTCTAGGACGAAAACGTTCCATGTTGGTAAGCAACCTCCCATGACAAAGCTTCCATAAGAGAGAGAAAATGCGTTGAGGACCCGACCAATCCCAAACTAACTCGAAGAGCTTCTCAGCATTGCCACTAGAAAACGACCCATGCTGGTTTAAAATAGCTTCCACTGCAGATGGGATGGAAAACTCATCGCTGGATTCTCTGGCCCAATATATGTAGTCATCATCAGTAGAGGAAGATGGAGGCACGATACTTGTGATGGGGTCCTTAAATCGCATAGGCAGAAACTCATTGAGCACTTCCCAACGCCATCTTCCATTCTCAACAAAACTAGCGACAATGTAATTCTCTCCCCATGCAGGCACCACGACGTCAAAAATATCCTTGAACATAGGGACATTAGGGATCCAAGGATCTCTCCAAAACCGACAACGAGAACCATTGCCAAAGATCCAATAAAAATTTGCATAAATAAGGCTGCTAGCTTTCACAATGCCTCTCCAAGTCATTGTTGCAGGCATATGAGCAGAAAGGTTGACTTGGAAAATGTCCCTAACCTTATAGTTGGCAGTGAGAGCTCTAGCCCACACCGAATTTGGATTCGAAACAAACCGCTAGACCAACTTTAGCATAAATGCCTTATTATCCACCTTAGGACTCCTAACCCCAAACCTCCTGCACACTTAGGAGTGCAAATAGTCTCCCAAAATATAAGGTGACATCGGCGTTGCTCATTGGAACTCCCCCATATAACGTTCCTGCAGAGCCTCTCCACTTCATCACACAAGGAGGCAGGGATAATGGTAGATTGCATAATGTAAGTGAGAATACTCATAATACAAGACTGAGCTAAAGTAACTCGACCTGCAAAAGAGAGGCTACTCAACTTCCACCCAGATAATTTCTTCTTTACTTTGTCAATAAGAAAAGAAAACGAAGAAGCAGCACACCTAGAGGATTTGATGGGCACCCCCAGGTAGTTACCGAACTCCTTAGAAATAATAATACTCATCACTGCACTAATAGAAGAAGCAAGATTATCACTTGTGTTCTTTGAGAAAAACACAGATGACTTATCAAAATTGATTTTATGCCCGGAAGCTTAAAAAAAAACTTTTTTATCCAAAAATATTTTATTCCTTCTATATTGTCAATTTTGACACTTTACTACCATCAGTACCGTCATACCATGTGTTCTTTTAATTTAGTGTTACCAAATCACCCCCTTTGCTCAATTTTCCGTTTAATATTTAACAAAACTTTAACGGATCGGACTCCAACAATAACAAAACTTTCTCCACGACTTTTTTTATTCTTTCTCAACAAAAGTTAAGAGCAACTTTTTTATAAAAAAAAATCAACGGTGTGCCACACCTGACTCGGGACTTTGTCTTCGGTCCACAAGGATACGGGTCGAATCCCACCTCGGCGGTATAAGTCTGTCGCTCCTTCGGGAGTGGTTGACCTCCTCCGGACAGTTTATAGGCTATGACCTGGAGGCGGTGTTGCCCTTCAGAGTCGTCAATATGCGACAATGACGGTGAGATTTCCCTCGTAAACCAAAAAACTTTTTTATAAAAAAATGGAAAAAAAAAGAAATATTTATTGAAGTAGACATAATTGAAGCAAATAGTTTTTGTTTTTTTACAGCTAATAGTGAAGCAAATTGTTGATCAAAATGTGGAATTTCTATGGAAGAATTATTAGGTGTACGTTTGGCAACTAATAGTTTATATCACAATGATCCAGTATTCATTATATATTTATTTATGGCTTATTTATATTTTAGTCTCTGAAAGTTCAGTTTTGGTTTTGGTCTCTAGAAGTTATTTTGACCGGGACTAATCCTTAAATTTTCAAACATTTTGGTTTTGGTCCTCTCCATTAGTAAAAATCTGTTATTTGTTTGTGTAGCTAAAGTAACATCACATTAGCACTCCATGCGGTCTGAAGTGACGCCAAATATGTGATCCACAGACGCAAAATGGTCCGATAAGCAAAATGGTCCCGTATGCAAAATTTTGAGTTCATAGGCCTCAATCATCCATGTCACATCATCTATTTAATTTGGCGCTACCTCACACCCCGTGGCAGCCGGTACGGATTTTCGTTAACCACGTCAGCGAATAACTGATTTTTTGTAACGGAGGGAACCAAAACCAAAATTTTTGAAAATTAAGGATTAGTCCCAGTCTAAATAACTTCTACAGACTAAAACCAAAACAGGTTGAACTTTAGGGACCAAAACCATAAATAAGCCTTTATTTATCTTAAAAAATAAGTATTGAATAGTTGTAATGGATTATTATGCTAAGCCACTTAATAATTTTTCGTTCATGGATTATGTAGAGGACTCACTCCTGACAAAATGGTCACTTCAAGTTTTTGTCAGTTTCTAATATAAAACCATTTTCAATCATCAATTTCTCAGGATGCCGTGTCTTTCGTCCCAAAACTTATAAAATAAAGCAGTATTCTCTTATCACAAATGTGAGGAAGCAACAACCAAAATCTTAAAGTCACTAAGTATTAGAATAAAAAAAAGGCAATTCCTTTTTCAACGAGTTCACATGCATTAATTGGCACATGATCATTAACTATGTTGGAATCTTTGCATCATACTATCATCTTCCCTTAACCGAACAATTATAAGGGTTATTAGTTTGAAAACTTTTTAAAAAATGCATAGAAATTGCTCATTGACAAGTTCAACCTAGATTTGATGTAATTATGCATAAAAAATTATGTTGAACTCACAGATTTGTGAAATTGGCTGCAAAAATAGGGGGGCAAAAAAAAAATGAACCGATAATTAGAATAAATAAAAAATAGTTCTAGTATTCAATTATCCTTGGATAACATCGACTACTCTGAATTTGAAGAACTATTTTACAAATTTTCCTACCAAATATCTAACAACAATTTCATGTAATAAGATAATCTAATCGCTTTGCACTTTGCTGATGTAATATTTAGACCCATTTTAAAAAGAAGAAAACAAGTGTCATATGATACAAAAATAGAATAAGAAAAACAAGCATATATAAAATTATTGCTTTTATTTCCTGTTTAGGAGATGGCTTTGCTATTTCCATGTTCCACGGAAGTTGGGAGGCTAATAACCGGTTTGTATGAAAGTGTGAATTGAGTTCAATCAAGTTCTTCAAATTCAACACTAGTGAGTGTGCATTGACGAAGCTTTTGATTCCCATTATTATTTTTAATACATATAATAATATTATTGGGATAACAATGATATAAATAATAATTGTAGAGAATTTCAGATCAATAATGATTGTTTGCACAACACGGCGAATCATTCCGGTGCCGCGTATAAACTCACACAACTGTTACAACCGCACAACGGTGTCAGAATTCCAAACAGCTTGCACACCGCTACAGCATGAGCTCAAGAATAATTTTTGTTTCATTATTAAAAAGAAAACAAATAGGGGAAGATACTTACTAATCATCACAGTTCTAAAGAAAACTTATTAGTATTATAATAAACAAGCCTTTTTTTAACAAATTTTTTCAACTAACCACTATTTTTGTGTTTTTTTAATAAAAAAAGTGTACCATATTGGTGGTTATACAGTTGTAGCATGTAGGTTCATTCATTTCTTGGTGGTTCATTCGTACTCAAGTATTAAAAAAAATGGGGAAATGGATTTTTTTTTATTTTTTATTTATGTACTCCATGTACTTAAACTTCTGCAATTAGTAGTAGTAATTATAATTACTCAATGCAAAGCTTCAATTTTTATTAGACAGAATCTCTATATGTGCACATCTTTAATTCTTTTTTCTCTATCGCTCACTAATTAATACACTAATGCTGAAATTAAGAACCCATAGTTTTGTATTTTTTTTTATATGTGTGTGAGAAAAGTCAGAAACCAGTCCGCGTAAGACAGCCCAGTTGGTGGCTGCAGGGGCACTTAGGATTTCCCCCTCCCCCAGGTCATGGGTTCTAGTCCCAGACCTCCCATGTAAAAAAAAAAAAAAAGTCAGAAACCAACCTGCATATTTAACTATTACTCCGATCCCTTTATTTCAAAAAGGGTATAAAATTTTGAAAAGTCAAAAGAAATAAAAGAATATATTTTTAATTTTTTGTCTGATAAATCAACTAATTTTTCATCAAGCTAAGTAATTTAATACATTCTTCATTAATACTCCTATACGCAATTTCCAATCATTTTTATTTATTATTATAATGATGACTTTGTTTTTTGAACAATTTTCTTAAAAAAAGTTTACCATTTTTTTCTTTTTGGATGGAGGGAGTAATAAACAATGAAGATATCTCAACTATATTGAAGTTTGAAGCAACAATAATTTCTCAATATATTTTCTGATAATCATTTGCTTTGATCAGTTAAACGGGAGAGAAATTTTGGACAAAGTACTTGTTGCTACAAATTACAAAATATATTAATTAAATTATAAGCTGATATTCTCACTAATTCACCAATATTCTAACTAAAAATAAAACACAACCAAAACCGCGGAAACAAGACATCTTATCCCATGTTTTTTTTTTTTTTTTTTAAATTCTTTTAAACCAAGGATCTCTCTTATTGACAGTTAGATATTAGTCTCTTTCGAGGTGGAGGGATCATTGCAGTGGGTATAATCTCTCTCAACAAAGTTTTTTTTATAACCATGATAAAAGTCAAACCTTTGACATCATGCTTAAAGAACACAGCTATCTACCAATTTTGCTAGGCTTTGTTGGTTATCCCAATGTTTTTTAGACTGACTTTTGAGTTATTTTATGAATGTATGTAGGCACCTTAGAATATACGTCATTTGCAACCAAAAAAAAAAAAAAAAGGAAAGAGTTCTATTCTCAACATGTTGCAACTTGATTTAAGAAACCATGCTTCCAATATGTATACTCCTTGCTAGATCATAAAAGGCAAGTAAGACTCAAGCATATCTGCAACAAAATTGACTGATTTTAGACGTAATCACGAAAAAAGTTAGTAAGGGACCAATTTAAAAGCAAAGCAATAAATCCTAGTAAAAGCCAAAATCCTCTTGACGAGCATGAGTCCAAGTGCACCCCACACACATGTGCAATTAATTGGGATGGTGTGTGGAGTATCCAAAATAAAGTTGCTTCCGAATTTACTTTTAATCCCAAAATGTGCAATGTATATTTTGCGTAGTTATAAACATGAAAACCAACCATTTCCTTTGATGTTTTCCTACTTCAACAAAAATAAAATAGTATAATTGAATGACTGAAAGAGCAGCACGTGATTTTTTTCGGTCGCTCAGAATCATTCTAGTGACATTTAATTCGGGAAGTTGTAATTTTTTTTTTTAAGGGGGGAAGTTGTAACTTATTAATAACCTACCAATGTATTTTTTCACTAGGTATAATATCTTGATTTTGAAAAAAAATTGATAATTATTTTTTCAACGAATATAATGGGCATACCAACTTGATCGAGAAAGCTTTGCTTGTGGGTGCTTGTTTGCTTGGGATGGTGCTTTGCTTGATCGAGGATCTCCATAATTTGCTGGTGAAGATGAATTTTGATATGCAATAGCTTGATAAATAATGAAGATGGTCATATTCATATGACACAACTCAGGTTTATATTCCGCAAGTAAACAAGTGTCAACTAATTAAACTAGCTAGCTTGACGTTTAGTCACTTGTACGTTGATTATGCAAGCTTGGAATGTAACTAAAAAAGTGTTTAATTTGTGGTGATTACTTCAAAACCCTTTAGTATGCAAAGGGTTTGGTACCCTCATCCTCTCATCCAATCAAAACAAGGCAATTGACTTAAGTTGTCACGTCAAAAGAAGTTTATGCAGTTTACAACTAAGTCCTTGGGTATTAAGTTTTATTTATAAAAATGAAAAAGGAAAAAAAAAAAGAAAGCTGGATTGGAATTGCATTATTTCCATTCCCTGTTATGATATAATGGCAGCGGATCAGAATGGCCGCGGATATAGGCGGTGTTAGTGGATCTGAACAACCGCGACCGCTGCTGGTAGAGATGGTGGCAACTGATCTGAACAACCACGGGTAGAAGCGCTGATGGTGGCTCCCATAGACGTAGTCACATTCGGTGATGGAAGACATTATGACATGTGATGGGAGAGAAGCAGAGAAATGAATTATTTTTGAAGAAGGATTTATGGGCAAAGAGGCAAGCTATTTTCTGTTCCACCATTGTTACTCGAATTTAAGATTTTGTTGCAGGGAAAGAAGAAGATGATTAGTGAAGAAGAAGTTGGCAGATCCCTTGGACTTAGTTGCAAATCGTATAAACTTAAAACACATGCTTTTGATGTGACAACTTAAGCTAATTGCCTTATTATGATTGGATGAGAGGGAGAGGATACCAAACCCTCTGTATATTAAAGGGTTCTAAAGGAAAAACCTTAATTTGTAAAATTTAATCATATATGTTGAATTTTTTTATTTTAAAAGAAAAATATGATTTAGAAAATATTTGCTATAAAAAATATAGGAAAATGGCAAGTAGTGGATATAACAGCAAACACCAATAATACCGTATTCGATATTTTTTCCCCATATATTATAAGAACTAACATACATATGGAAAGATCATAAGATAAAAAGAATGTATATAAGATACATAGATATATAAGTACATTGTCAAAACTTGTATGTTCCCGTAACAAAACTCAAATGTTTATACTCCTAGCTATATCCTTCTTATACAACTAGAACCCCTTCATTCCTCCTATATTTTCTAGATCCATCTTGCTGGAGGTTATGCCATAGATCTAGATAGTTCGTGTAGAGAGATGTTAGAGAGAGAGAGGGGGGGGGGGTGTATAGAGATGTTATAAGTTGCATTAGAGAGAGAGAGAGGTGTAGATAGGTTGCATTTAAGTTGAGAGAGAGAGGTGCAGAGAGATGTTAGAGAGAGAGAGAGGCAGTACGTGGGAGAAACACAAGGTTTATCAACCAAGAGGGTATTACAAAACCCTAGAAGCAGAGAGTACCACTTTCTTCTTCAGTAATATTCCAGATACACATGGAATGAGTGAGATGTGGAAAATTTTCACAAATTGGGGAAGGGTGGGTGATGTGACCATTCCACAAAAAAGAGATAAGAGGGGTGGGAGATTTGGTTTTGTGAGGTTCAAGGATGTTACAGACAAAGGAGGCTTGGAGAAGGCATTGGACAATGTTTGGATAGGAAACTTTAAGGTAAAGGTGAATCTACCAAGATATGGAAGACAAGGAGGGGATGAAAGGATGAAAACAACACACAACTACCGAAATGGAGCTCAAAATGGTGTAGATCATGGACAGACACAGGCCAAAAACAACGTAGAGGGTAGCACAAGACCAAATGATCACTGGAGGAGGGTGCTGTTAAAGAAAGCAGACAATCCAGGAAGCATGGAAACTTTAAAATGGGAAGGCTTGGAATTTAAAGCAAAGGTGGAGACATTGGAAAAGCTTCGAGAATCATATGTGGAGGAGGTCCTGAGATTGGAGGATGCTAGGAGAATGAAGGAAATGATGCAACAGGAAGGATTCTTCACGATAAACCCAATCCCTCTGGCTGGTAAGTTAGTATTACTCCAGGAACAAAGTGGAGAGGCCTTGGAAGAGTTCATCAAGAGTGAGGAGGCATGGTTCAGTTCTTTCTTCGCAAATATTAGAGGATGGACTCCAAATGATATAGTAAAGGAGAGATATGTTTGGTTGAGATGCTTTGGAGTTCCACCGCAAGCTTGGGAGGAGGAGTTCATTAATATGCTAGCAACCAGATGGGGAACCATGTTGGAGCTTGTTACATCCCGAATTTTAATTCCAAGAATAATTAGGATAATAAATAGATTAGAAAAATGATAATTATGCTCAAGAGGAATTAAGGTGATGGACTAGGATCCCTTTTAGTGCTATGAAGGAGTTAGGTAGCATTGGCATAGAATAAGAGGTTGAAAGATGAGAAAACGAATGTAGGAAACAGTGTTTTCGGTGTTATAAACACCCTATATTAGGAAATTAATAATAAAAGATTTACAACTTAAAACATGAATTCCACTATTGGATATGAAGATTAGTATGTAAGAAAGCTTTCTTTCAAATTTGAGCAAGATCCAACGGTTAACGAATGAGTTACGACATTTTGAAATGTAAAGAAATGATAGAAATGCAGGCTAATCGATTAGTCTGTCTGCCTAATCGATTAGATAACCTGAATCTAATCGATTAGGTAATGATCTAATCGATTAGGTTGTGTCAGATCTGAAAAAATAAAAGACGTGGGGGCACGAATTGCTCCATTCTTCTTCCCTAAGTTAGAGCACAAGGCTTCCAAGGCAAGCCAAGACTCCATAGCCATTCCCCAAGGTTTCCACCCATCATCCAAGCTCCCCATCTTCATTCCCATCTTCATCTCCACCATCACAATCACCATCTCCACCTTAGCTTTCTCTCTCATTCTTCTTCTTGGCTTAGGGTTCAAGATCAACAAAGCATCAAAACCCATCACCCATTCTCTTTGATTTTGCTTTCTTCAAGTGGCAATCCCCATCATCATCAAGTTTCTTCTTCCTTCTCTCTTCCACGGCGGTGACCCCATTTCCACCAAGCTCCATCATCTTCTCTTTGGTTCTCTCTCTCTCTCTCATCATCTCAAGCAAGCTCTAGGTGAGTTTGAGCAAGTTTCCGCCCTTTCCTTTCCTCCCATTACATGAAATCATCATCTCTTTTGTTTTATAAGTGGATGATGACTCTCTCTCTTGATTCTCTCACCATCTCAACAAAAGGAGGAAGACCCATCAACATCTTATTAGTGTCTCCTAGTCGCTCTCCTTCATCACCACACTTGGCTCAACCGATTTCAGTTCTAAAGCTTTAAGAGCAAGGTTTTGAGTTAGGGTTTGGTGTTTTTCTTCTCTCACTACGTGGTTATGGTAAGAAGGTGGTTTTACCTCTATTTAGGGAATGGATTCTAGAAATGTCATAGTGATAACTAAGGATAGGGTAATATATATGCATGTTAATGAACCTTAGGGTAGTCCCTGCTGACAAAAATGAAGTATTTAAAGTGAATAGGGAAAACCACTTTTAATGGGTATGATTATAGGTGATTACATTGACATCTGTGACGAATGAGTATATTTAAGAAATTGGGAGATGATTATGTTTTATTGATTGTTATGAAATAATTGGTGATAAGAAAATATGAAGAAGACTTGTAAGGTGATAATCGGATAATTGAGACTGAGCGAGGTCAAGAGAATAGAACTAATGAGTTAAATGATAATATGATTTCCCGGAGGTCGAAGAATAAATCGAGGTTAGAAGAGGGAATTAAGTTTAAACGAATTAACATAGGTAGAGTCGATTTAATTAAAGAGTGACGGGGAGTAGTGAAAAGGAGTTAAGCAAAGAATTGAGTTCTAAGAATAAATAAGAAATGTAAAAGTTGAGAATACAAAAAGACAAAGCTAAATGAAAACAGATTATGTAAATAGTAAGTTAGAAAACAATAACATAATAGAATGAATAAGTAATACTCCCTCCGGTCCTATTTATAAGACCCTTTTGGGGTTTTTCACTTCCACCAAGGGGAGTGGATAAATTTGTTAGTGGCATTGGAAATGTGAAAATTTGATATACTTTTTCAAAACTACCCCTATAATTATCATTGGAACTCTAAAAAGTGTTGACTTTATAGGGGTGTTAGTGGAAAGAAGTAATTAAATGTTATTGAAAATTGAAAAGAGGTCTTATAAATAGGACCAAAATAAAAACCCTAAAAGGGTCTTATAAATAGGACCGGAGGGAGTAATAAAAGAAAATGGAAGTAAGATAATAAGGATGAAAAGGAAACAATAGATCGGCGCAAGTTAGATCGTATGATCTGGTCATGAGACCCTGTGGCCTAATAATAAAAGAGGACCCGACGTAGGTTATGTCAGAAGACCTGGTCATGAGACTCTGTGGCCAAATAATAAAACGGTAACTAGCACAGGTTAGATCATAAGATCTGGTCATGAGACCTTGTGGTTAAATAATAAAACAAAACTGAAACAGGTTAGATCGTAAGATCTGGTCATGAGACCCTGTGGTAGAATAATAGAAGGAAACTGGTGCAGGTTAGATCGTATGATCTGGTCATGAGACCCTGTAGCCAATTAATAAAAAAGAAGATAACGAGAATAAACTGGTGCAGGTTAGATCGTATGATCTGGTCATGAGACCCTGTAGCCAATTAATAAAAAAAAGAAGATAACGAGAATAACTGGTGCATGTTAGATCGTATGATCTGGTCATGAGACCATGTAGCCAATTAATAAGAAGGAAAATAATAAATGGGAGATTAATAAAACCACACGTACAAATGTGTCGAAACGGTAATAACGGAAAATAAGAACATGGAAAAGAGAAACAAATAAGGAAAGTAAATGTAAACTGATTAGAAAGGATTAAGTGTTTAGTTGTGTAGTTTACGTCTTGACCTAGTTATGATAAGTGCACGAGACTTAGTTTATTGCTATGCTTTTTAGAAACTATTTTCCTAAGTTCTATGTAATGCTACCCTTCTTGCTGTTTTTGTATACAGGTACGGATGCATAGCTTACACTGTTACAGGCCGAGCAGGAATAACCTCCACCACGTGGAGTGTAAATTAAATTATGAGAGGACTGTAGTCGTTTTAAGTTTAAGTCAGCGTATTTTGATTCTAAAATGTTTCACTACTTGTACGCCCTGGAATTTGTATTGTTTTGTAAATTAGGGCCTTAGTAGTAAGTTGGTTGTAGTTTATATATAAGTTTAAGTTTTAAAATATTCTGGTATGGACAGGTATAAAAGAAGAATTGCTAGAAATTCCAAAAGACAGAGGAAACTCTGTCGAATTTTAAAAGAAATTTTCAAGTACTTAATTAATCAATCCTAGTTTAACTAATTAATTGTGAAGGTGTGACAAAGCTGGAAAAGAAAACTCAAAATAAAGAAAGAATGGATATAGGGAGCTTTATGCTAGCAACAACATGTAGAGAAAGGATAGATGCTTTATAGCATGTTTGGAAACTTAATATTTCTCTCCCCAACGCGCGTCCAAAGGCAAAGCTACTGAGAGTAGCTTCTTGTAAAACACGCATTTGGTCTTATTCTGACGCGGAAACAAACAAGCCATTAATTAAGGTGAAGGTGGGGGAGCTGGTGGAAGAGATACATGTCATAGAAGACCCATTAGAAATGTTGGGGTGGGAAGCTGAAATAGATGAAAGTAGTGTTTTCTCAATTGAAAGAAGCAAGGAGTGGCCCTCAGAACCACCGAAAGAGGAAATGTGGCCTGAGACGCCACGAGGTGGTGGAGTGGCTGACGCCGTACCGGAAGATGGGGAGGTAGATATTGACTCCTCGTCCGGAGCCCAAGAAGGAAAAGACAGTGTCAGAAAGAAAGCAATAATCCAGCAAACTTTAGCTTTATCCAAAGATAGAGAGTATGTAGGAAGGGTAAAAAAGGACAAAAGCGCAAAGCAAAAGGAAGAAATGTCCTTGTCTGGAAAAGAGACCTACGAGGTAAACAACGATAAGGTAAGTTTGACAGACAGGGGGGAAGGCTCGAGGATGGGATTTCAGAAAAGAACAAAAGAGAAAGGAGTGGCGCGGGGTTGTATATCTGAGGTAGGTGAAGAGGGGGATTAGTTGACGGTGACTGATGTCAGAAAAAAAAAGGAAGGATGTGTGAAGGAAGGAATAGAAGACAAGAAGACTAGAGAATGTGGGCCGAGGAATTCGGGGCCCAATATCAAAATGAAGACAGATGAGGCGGAGAATTCTAATGGGCTAGATAACAATGCAATCGGGCCAACTAAAAGAAAGAAGAAACAAAGAGGGATTATAATTTCAACACCTAAAGTGGGTCTCAGTCTCCACCAAAAAGGCCCAATTGAAGCAGGGAACTCAAAAAAGAAATGTGTGATTCAGATAGACAAGTGTACACAATTGTCTGAACCAGAAACTTTGAGTACAACAGAGAAAGGGAACAATAAGCATAAAGGAAGGGGAAGGAAGGTGACCTTCAAGAACTCAATCCTTGAGAAAGGGATGAGCTCCGGAATGCGGAAGAGTCCTGATCGTGTGGAAGAAGCTTCGCCAGGGAAGAAGGAATACTCGATGCAAGCTAAGAGATTAGGGAGGTTGAAATTAGCAACGAAGAAGGCCTTAAGCACTAAGTTGCCAAGGCGAGTAGCTCGACAAAAGAAGAGGAAGAAGTCCCCCACGAAGAAGAATCAAGGGCAGACAAAGAGCAACACAAAATCAAAGGAACAAGGGTCAGCAATCAAAGAGTAGAGAATCGATCCTACGATAAGTAACACTATCTCAAATTTTAATGTTAACTGCATGAATAGATTGTTAATGAGAAATACCTAGCAAGTGGCAAAGAAGTTGTGGAATTTAGGGAAGCATATAGGGATAACGTTTGATGGAGAGGAGGAAGGCTTAATTAAGAGTATTGAAGTTTTAGAAAAAAGGGACAAGGAGGGATCAGCAGAGTCCAAATTAGGGGAAAAGGAGGGTTCTAAATGAATTGTTTATCTGCTAACATGAGGGGGGTTAGGGGGGCAATAAAACGTAGGGTGGTCCGGGATTTAGTAAGGAAGAATGGTGTGGACTTTGTCGAGATTCAAGAAATAAAAATGGAGACTGTTGAAGAAGGACTATGCAGAGGAATTTGGGGAAATGATGACTTTGATTGGGAATATAACCCATCTCAAGGACGTTCGAGGGGGGGGGGGGGATATTATGTGTTTGGAATAAGGAGAAATTTAGAACGATAAATGTTCAAAAGGGGACAGGATTTGTAGTGGTACATGGAGTTTGGTTTGAAGGGCAAAGAGAGTGTTTGGTGGTCACTATTTACTCTTCTTGTAATGTTGAGGACAAGATCAGATTATGGACAGAGGTGTTGGATCTCAGAAACACCAGTGTGGTTGAATTATGGTGTGTAATGGGGTATTTCAACACAACAAGGGACGGTTCAGAAAGAAGGGGTAGATCACAGTCAGAAGACTCAAGGAGTATGCGTCTTTTTAATTCTTGGATAGATGATATGGTTTTAGTAGATCTTCCACTGATTGGGAGACGATACACATATTATCAATCCGGTGGAGCAGCAATGAGTAGATTGGATATGATATTGATTTCTAATGAATGGGCGTCATGTTGGCCATCGGTGTCCCAGTGGGCAATTCCCCGTGACTGCTTGGATCATTGCCCGTTGTTACTAAGGTACAAGAACTCAGCGAGGGGACCAAAACCTTTTAGATTGAACAACTGTTGGTTCTTTCATAAAGGGTTTAGGCCTCTGGTTCGCAATCTTTGGGAGCATTCGGAGGTTCGGGGGTGGACTGCCTATGTAGTAAAATAAAAACTCAGAATGGTGAAAGGGGGGATCTAATTGTGGAATAAACAAGTATTTGGCTATTTGGATTAACAGTTGGGGGAATTGAATAAGAAGATCCTTGAGCTTGATTTGATGGGGGAAAATCAGCAATTGACAAAGGATCAACTTAAAGAAAGGAGAGCGACTTTGGCAGAACTATGGAAGGTAGCAAGCTTGAAGGAGAACATGCTGATACAGAAATCTAGAGGTAGATAGCTAAAAAAGTGGAGATGCTAATACTTCATTCTTCCATTCACGTATAAATAACAAAAGAAGGTCTAACCAAATCCTAGGAGTAAGGGTGAAGGGAAGGTGGGTAGATGAAGAACATGAGATACATGATGGGATATAGAACTTCTATGAGAATCTTTCGGGAAGATGTCATTATGCGCCCTAGACTTGATGGGGTTCAGTTTGGGAGTCTTTTACAATCGCAACAAGATGCTCTAATTGCAAGTTTTCAAGATGACGAAATAAAAAAGGCTATATGGAGTTGTGCTAAGGAAAAGAGTCCGGGTCCCAACGGATTCAATACCATGTTCTTTCAGGAGTTTTGGGACACGATTAAGGGAGACATATGCAACTTTATGCAGGAATTCCACACAAACTACAGGCTTCCAAAAGGGTCGAATTCTTCATTCATTACATTGATTTCGAAAATCACAAATCCACAAAGTATCAACGAGTTCAGGCCGATTTCTCTTGTTGGTTCCTTATACAAGATCTTATCCAAATTGTTGGCTGAGAGATTAAAGGTGGTGATGCCGCACCTTATTTCCCCCACTCAATCTGCGTTTGTTAAAGGGAGAAGCATCATGCATGCTGCAGTGATTGTGAATGAGGTGATACATAGTGCAAATCATGAGTCCGTGGCTACGGGGGAAGGGGGGTCGCTTCTGATCAAAGTAGACTTCTAGAAGGCTTATGATTCGGTTAGTTGGAGCTTTCTTGAGTACATGCAGGCGAGGTTCGGGTTCCCACTCAAATGGAAGGATGGATCAAAGAATGTCTCCAATCAACTATGGTATCGGTGTTAATAAATGGTAGCCCGACAAAGGAATTCAGGATGACCAAAGGAATCAGGCAGGGAGATCCGATAGCACCTTTTTTGTTCCTGTTGATGGCAGAGGGATTTGCAGGGCTGATCAGGACAACAATTCAAAGAGGAGTACTGGAAGGATACAAAGTTGGTTTGGAGTTGTGCAGATGAAACTTTGGTTATTTGCAAACCTACGTATGAGAATCTTTGGTGTGTCAAGAGTATTTTGCGTTGTTTCGAGCTGGCGTCGGGTCTCAAGGTGAATTTCATGAAAAGCTCTATTATTGGTGTCAAGGTTGATCGCTCTTTCCTGGTTGCTGCCTCAAATGTTTTAGATTGTTCTATTGAGTCTTTTCCGTTTAAGTATTTAGGTCTGTTAATAGGTGTCAATCCTAGGTTAGAGGTGTCTTGGAGAGATGTGATTAATGTTGTGTCAAAGAGGTTAGCGTCTTCGAAAAGGAAATATATTTCTTTTGGGGGGAGGGTAGTTTTACTTAAGGTTGTTCTGTCAAGTATTCTTTGTTTTTTTATATTTCTTTGTATAGGGCTCCAAAAAAGGTCATCAATTCCATAGTGAGGTTGTAAAGGCTTTTCCTTTGGGGTAGTGCTAGGGGTAGGGGTATAGCTTGGGTGTCTTGGGGTGAGGTGTGTAAGAAAAAAGAGTGTGTGTGTGTGTGGGGGGGGGGGGGGGTTAGGGGTTAAAGATCTAGGAAAATTCAGTGTTGCTCTCTTGGCAAAATGGAAGTGGAGATACATAAACGAGACAGAGGCTCTATGGAACAAGGTGATTAGATCAAAATATGATCACCCTCCCCTTGCTGGTTCGCGTTCGGCAGGAGGACCTAAATCAAGATGGTGGATTGATGTGTTAAAGTCTTCACAGACAAGACAGCTTGGGGTTGATTGGTTCGAGGAAGGATTAAGGAGGGTAGTGGGAGATGGCGCAAGTACAAGCTTCTTGAATGGCAGATGGGCGAGCGAAAAAACGTTAAAAGAAATATTCCCAAGGCTGTACAGGATTGTTGTGAATGACGAAGCAAAGGTTCAAGACTGTGGGTATTGGGGAGGTGATGGTTGGATTTGGTCATTTTCGTGGAGGAGGCCGTTATTTGTATGGGAAGAGGAATTACTACTGGACCTTTACTTCACTGTTCAACATAAACAATGCACAGTTGGTGAGAGGGACAAATGGAGCTGGTGCTACATTGACACTGGAACATATGAGGTAAAGGTAGCTTATGAAATTCAAGAGAACACAGTACAAAATGCAACAACAAGGATGCTAAATAAGGCTCGGATAAGTGTTGTACCGTCCAAGGTGTGTAGTTTTGTTTGGCGTATGCTTAGGAAGAGAATTGCAACAAGAGATCTTTTACTTCAAAGGGGAGGAGAACTGTTATGTTGCTTTTTTAATGCAAAGAGGGAAACTATTGATCATTTATTTGTTAACTGCTTTTTTGTGAAAAACATATGGTCTAATGTGTATAGCTGGTTAGGTATACAGGCTAGAGTGGCACTTAATGCCACTGAACACTTTACTTTTCATAACCATTTGATGACAGGGAAATGCAGGGGCATAGCTTAGAGAAGCTTTTGGCACGTTACGACATGGTCGATTTGGCTTATGTGTAACGAAGTAATTTTATCTCAAGCTAATTTCAGTCTTATACAGATCATGGACTTGATCCAAATTAGATCTTGGAGGTGGTTTTGTTCCTTCACGTCACAGTATACTTATGAGTTTTCACAATGGTGTAGTAATCCGTGGGCATGTGTTTTAAGTATTTTGTGATTTAGATTCTGGATGTAGTCCATTTTTGTATAAGGGTTAAGCACCCCTTGTGCTTTATTAATGAAGTTCTGATGCTTAGCAAAAAAAAGATCTAGATAGTTTGTTTGATCTATTCCCACCTACGGCTGGCTCAGGAGCATGCGTAGAGGGTGTGACATCCTAGGACCCAACTTCGAATTAACTTACTACTTATAATTAGTTTGTTTAATTTTTATTTTATGTTTAATATTGTTTCAAATTAAAACTAAATTTATTATTATTTGTTGTGATTGTTGTTATTTTAAAAATTGCTCATATATATACACACAATTTTTTTTATATGTAATAATATTTTTAATAAACGAGGGACCTTTTTTATTTATTTTTTGTCTTAGTGCCCCCCAATATGTAAGGGCTAGCCCTCCCTATTCACACCCATATATAAGTCGATAGAGACGATAACATGTCCTTACTCCGTTCAAACTAATGGCTAGTTACCTTTCAATGCTGAACACTTATGTGAACCTGATATAAATAAGCAGAGTACATATTGAGAAGTGGAAGTCATATGCAAACAAGGGGACGATTCCTATGTGTTGCAATCTCGCTCCAAGGAACAAAGTAATTTGATTGATTGAAGCTGAATCTTTAAAAAGATAAAATCATAAAAGTGGTTTGGAATCGTGACAACGGTAATTGGCCCAAGCTTGGCGAATTCAATTTCAAAAATTTCAAGGAGATTTTGGAAAGTTATCAAGAAGGAAGGTCTTTGGCAAGGTGATCTGATGACCTCGTTCCTTTTCTTGATAGTCTCGAAGGGGTTTAGTCGATTAGTGTCCAAGGTATAGTCTAAGCTAATCTTTTTACCGGGTTCAAAATTGTAGTGGAAAGTATGTGAAGGTCACTAACTTAAAATATGTTGATGATACAATGTGCAAGTATCGACTTAGAATTTATTTTCCCTTATGAATATTTTAAGGTATTTCGAGTTAATGTTCAAGCTTAAAATAAATTTTAGGAAAAGCTTCCTATACAATATTAATGTAGACTTGGAGTTTTTGGTGCCAGTTAATGGCGACTTGCAGGCATCAATAGACAAGATAGCAAAGTGGTTGACCTCTTGGAACAGGAATAACATTTGATTCGGGGGAAGAGTGGTTCTTTTGAAAGAAGTTTTAACCAATCTACTAGTTTATATGATGTCTCCGTATAAAATGCCAAAAAGTTTGATCTCAATTTCTAAAATTAAGCACAATTTCTTGTGGGGCAAAGAATTGGTAAAAGTGCTAGCCTCAGTGTGAAGAATTAGGCAATTTAAAACTGCTATTCTAGACAAGTGAAAATAGAGGATGCTACTTAGTGAGTGAAGATTATCTCCTCAAAATATGGGAACTTTAGCCCTACGACAAGGGCAAAGGAAGCTAATAGAATCTTCAACCACCAATCACATTGGTGGAGAGACCTTTGTAAAGTGCAAGCTACAAATGGTGTTGTGGATGATTGGTTCAGAGATAGGTTAAGGAAAGCAATTAGCAATAAAAAACGAAGTAGATTGTGGAATGACACTTGGCTATTTCATAAACCCTAAGATTGAAATTGGATTTTCGAAATCTTTATATGGTAGCAACAGACAAGGAATGCCTTGTGGCAGATGATCGGTACTGGAAAATCAATTCATGGTTCTGGAAGGTAAGATTGAGGCATGGTTGTTTTTATGGGAAGAAGATTACTCCAATAATTGTTGAGCATACCTTGAAGGACAAAATGCAAAAGGGAGAGAGAGGATAGTTGGACACGGAATAATACATATGACCAGGTATTCAATGCTAAAACTGTGTATAGGTCACCAATGAATTTTGAAATTCCTACGAATAGAAATCATATGAAAAAAATATAGAATTATATGGTTTCGTCAAAAGTATCATGTTTTTTTGGAAAGATGTTGAAGAGTAAAATCCCTACATAAAGGTACTTCAAAGACAAAATATTCTACCATGAAAGGAATAACTTTTATGCTCATTTTGTAATAATGATATGGAATCGGTTTTGCACCTTATCCCGGATTGTGCAGTGGTCTCCAACATTTGGCTGGGATGTTACAATTGGTTCGAGGTAAAAGTGGTTTTATCATGTACATGTAAGTAAGGTTGTCAAATTCACGAGTTTACCTAAATTGTGGAGCTGAGGTAAACTCGTGCTAGTTTACTTATTTTAAAACTAACATGTACACAACATTCACAGTATCCATAAAATGCACCTTATAAAGGTTTAGAGTGAGTTACCGACGGGTGAGTAATTGATCATTGAGACTTGAATCGTTACCATCTAAGAGATGATTAAGACTTGGGAAACGCAAAGAGAAATAGACGATTAAGGAAGACGAGGGATTCAAGTAAGGTGTAAAGGGGTTTTGAATTTCTATTTCTGGGTCAATTGGGCCGACTCACGAGTTTATACTAGTTAACTCGCAATTCTATACGAGTTAGCACGATTTTACCCAATTGGGCTAGTCATTTCTATTCTAGACCAATTGGGCTGATTCGTGAGTTAGTACGAGTTTATCCGAGTTTACTCTATTTTGAGTTTTGGACTGATTTAATTCAATTTTATGCTCTAAACTCATATAATTCTATATTAACAAGTGAGTTTGGCAACTATGCATGAAGGGCCACTTTAAGCAACTTCCATGAGTGATAGATAGTACGTGGGGAACTTGGCAAATTTTGGAGTAGTTTTTGGTTTGTAACAGTGTGGTTAATTTGGTTGATTAGGAATATAATAAGAAGATATTCAAAGGGTCGTCTATCAACTACACACAAATCTTGAACTTATTACATATTAAAACTTGGACTTACTACACATCAAATCATCAACTTATAGAGGTTGTTTAGTAATAGGATAGAATCCCCTATTTGTGATTTTTGTACAGTCCAGTAACACTCTATGAGTATGTATTACTAGTACACTCGGTTCCTCTTAGTTATATTTAAGTCGATGTCCATTAGGTGTATGTATTCATGAACTTCTTATTTCTATTAATAAATTTTTTTTATTTATAGAAAAATTAAAGACCACCATTTCAATTTCTTTGATTCTCCAACACTTTTCTTTGATTCTCCAACACTTTTCTAGATTTTCTTAGCATTAAACAAGTGGAGTCTACTTCTCGTAGTCATGGATTAAAGTGTTGATGGAGCTTATGCTTAGATTGATCTATGTTTGACTTATCATAATTATTACATTTTTATCAATTACTTATTGTTTTTAGGCAAATGTTAACTAGTGTTCATGATGCACTTGTTAAGAAGCTAAACGTAATAAAAATCCATGAAAAAATGTAGTTTTTTGTATTTCCGAAACATGAAAAAATGCACACTTATGATTGTTTTTCCATTATTAGTATCTCTAACAAGTACCCTAAGTTAGCAAGATCCTTGTTTTTATCTCATCATTGACATTTATTGGATACACTTTACAAAATATCATGATATTTGATTTTTTTTTTTTTGTTTTATGAATATACTCATTGTATCGATAATAGTAATATAAAAAATAACCGAGAACAATAGCTCAGCCGGTAGATTTGGGATGGAAAATTGATAATCACATACCAGTTTGAGCTCCAAAAATGATCATTGTGGAATTCAAAAGGCGGTCACAGACTTGTATTTTATCGGTTCTATGAGTATGATGTAATTGAATGTAGTTCATCACATGTATAAGGGCAGAGCACCCTTTGTGCTCTTTTTGCTTAGAAAAAAAAGGTTAGGTTTCGAATAAGATACATTGTCATTAAAAAATGATACTAATATTAAAATTCATAATACATCAAATTATGTAGATTGAAAAGGGGAACAAATCCTTCTTTAATAATTGTGATCCAAAAAATAAATCTGAAGATTTTATTAATAACTACATATAATAAAGGTTCTTCCAGTTGATTGCAAATCTTATATCAAATTCTAACTCATCTAAGTGGGGATTGAGTGTTAAACTTTCAAAGATAAAGTAAAAATTTATGACCATAATCCAAGAATCATAAATTATTATCAATTATTCATAAGTTTGCCTTTGCACTTTAGATGAATCAAATATCCTAGGAGATGTATGTTTTCTATTAGTTTAGGATAAATTCAATTTTATTTAATTAATGTTTTAGAGATTCTCCTACCTTAATATAAGCTTTAATTTAATCATGACAAAAAAAAAAACTTTTTCTTTTCTAAAATTTTGGTGTCAAAAAGAACATTTTATTTTTTTAAAAAATTTCTTTCTAAAAAAATAAGAACAAGAGAATATGCCTTTTTTTAATATGCCATCTTTTCGGTTTGATAAACCGCAACAAAAAAAAAGTTATAATTTTAAAATAACTAATTAGCAAGACTCTTTCGACAAATACTAAGGACATTTATAAGAGAGTTTTGAAAAAGTTTGATAGATTAATATGAGATTTTTTTTATAAGACTTTGCTATTTTTCAAAAGCTTGTAGAGAATTTTAAGTTAGGTCTTTAAAATAAGAGACTCAACTTAAGATTCCATACACAAATTTTTGTACTTTCTTTCTCTTTACAGTATATCATCTTAATAATAATAGGAGCATTTTTTTCCCTTTTTCTATTTTTAATTTTGCATCACCTTAATAATAATAAATAAATAAATAATTTTTTTTAATATATTTTCTCCTTTTTTTACTTTACATCACCCAGTGATAAATACTAATAATAATATATAATAATAAAAGAAATATAAATATATATTTTCATATTCAAATATGGAAGTGTTAAATTATAATAATTTAAATTATGTTATATTCTTTCTTTAATGCATTTTATAATTTTAAGTAGGTATCATTATTTAATTTCAATCATTATAATATTAATTTCTATATTCAATTTTAATTTTTAAATATTATTTGAATTCAAATATAGTTTTAGAAAATTTATAAATATTAATGTGTTGAAAAAATATTTGAGATAAGGTTTTTGTAAATAATATCTAATATAATTGAAATGAAATTGAGTCTTAAAAATATATGATACCGTAATATTAATGCATGAGTTTTAGGAGTACAACGAGTTTTAACCACTATCATAAAAGATGAGGTAAATAAGAAAGTTAAATCTTATATCATGATGATGGCATAATGATTATATGTCACAATTTTATGAATAAAATATTATTGTGTATACTCTTATAATAATTATAAAAAATAATTCATAAACCTACAAAATTAATCTACAAATAAACTTGCATCACAAAAAAAGTGACCCATGCCAGTTGCTTATTACTGATTGGTTAACGAATGACAAATATAATTTTTTTATGATGTAAGTTTATTTGTATGTTAATTTTATAGATATAGTATTATCATAACTCAATGATTCACAACTTTTTAACTTTTTATTAATACAAATCCTAATTTGAGGAGAGAGAGGCTTGGCCTTCTCTCTTCCTCAGTCTTCTTCTCTTCTCTTCTCTTCTCCGTTTCCCTCTCTTTTGTGATTGTGGTAGAAGGGGAGAGGTTCTCCCTCCACTTCCTCCCCTTCCTTTGGTTGGTGTGTGGGTTTTCTTCTCTCCCAATTATATCTAGATTAAATAAATAAATCTTGCTTTTGTGCAAGTGGTGTAGTTTTTCTTGTTTTAGTTTCATCTGGGTTTTGTTTTTTTGTGTTTGAGTGTGAGAAGACTTTTTGTTTGTCCAGATCTGATGACCTTCCTATCTTCTCCAATAACTAGAAGACTGATATTCGGGACAGTTTTTCCCTTCCAGATCTCTGTCTTCTTCTCTGTCCAGTGGCTCTACCTCCTCAGATCTGAGATTCTTTGTCGCCGAACTGTGCTTACTTCTGGCATTGATGAGATAATTGTCTTAGAAACAAAGGCTGTTGAATCTCTTGTTAGATTTCGAAGCTGGATGTTGATGATGATCCTGATCCACAGAGAGTTTGCTGTTATGGCTGAGTATCTAGTCTTTTTTTAGCAATTTTTATTGTATGAAAAATATGTGCTTTATTATTGTACTGTTGGATCAACTTGTACTATTTTCTGTTATGGAATGAATTACATATTTTCCTTTTAAAAAAAACTCAATGATTCACAAACCTACAAAATTAACCTGTGAGATTCATTTTTTTTTTTAAATCTTAAAAAATCTAAGCGCATCCATAGATTAGTTAATCTATCATGATCTTTCTTGATTAAATGGATTATCATTATTTTAATTCAATCTCTAATCAATCAAGCAATAATAAATTAAACTCAATAAATAAACCCCATTTTCCCATCCATCTTAATTTTTATTTTATGTTTTTCTTCCCATTGTACCTGGCAAGTACGCTTACCTGTACCTCCAAAACTTCCCTCATCATTATCATTCACAAATCACAACCCAACCCCCCTTCTCTCTCTCATCACACAATTTACACCCCACTCCCACCCCCACCCCCACCCCCCTTCAATATATATTTATTATCACACCCCCCTTCCCCTTACTCTTCAATCTTCATTCACCCACCACACTTTTCTCTCACTCACTCTTTCTAAATTTCACACCCCACCAATACCAAAAACCGTTTCTTTAATTTCTCTCTTACACTTCTTTCTTTTCTTTCTCTTCATAATCTCTTCCTTTTCTTTTTCTTGCTTCACCAACCAACCTGGCTCAGAAAGTTATGAAGCACTTGATCCGCAAGCTCTCAAGAGTCGCGGACTCCTCCAACTACACTCTCCTCCGATCAGATTCCCGCTCCACGCGCCGCCGTCCCCGACGCGCCAGCACCAACAAGGTCCCAGAGGGCCACATCCCGGTCTACGTGGGCGAAGAGATGGAGCGGTTCGTTGTTTCTGCCGAGCTGTTGAACCACCCGGTCTTCGTCAACCTCCTGAACCAGTCGGCTCAGGAATACGGGTACGAGCAGAAAGGCGTTCTGCGAATCCCTTGCCACGTCATCGTGTTCCAGCGTGTTCTTGACGCTCTTCGACTCGGCCTTGACGCGCGTGATGTTCACGCCCTCGTCGGTTGATGAGTTTTTGTTAGCGAAACTGAAACTGATTTCGGTTAGAAACAGAGAGGTAAAAAAAAAAAGAAAAAGAAAAAGAAAAAGCAAAGAAAATCAACGGCATCTTGAAAAGTTAGGGAGTGTGAGTGAAAAGTTTCAGATGGTATTATTTTTCCCATCGATTTCTTTTCTTCTTTCTTTCTTTCTTTGTGTAAATATATGGTTTAAGATTGTCAGTAAAAAAAAAAAAAATTAGAAATTTTTAAATTCTGGCCTTTTTTTTTTTTGCCCTCTTTTTTAGTTTCTGAGTTTGCGTTAATTTTTATTTTTTTTTAATTTTCGGTTATTTTGATTTTTACTACTTGAAAATTTATCCCGGAGGTTGAAAAGTGGGGAAGTTAGTTTCCGGGGAGAAGAGGGGTAGTATCGTAATTGTGGATGGATTTCGGGAATATTGAGGTGAAAGGGGAAAATGGTGATGTGGTGTGGAATTCTATTACCAAGAATGATGAGGATGTCTGGAGGTTTGTTTTTTTTGACTGAAGTTTGGCCTTCGGCACTTAAATGGTGGAAAATGAAATTTCGGGGGTGGGGCGGCTTTTTGTTTTTTCCTTTTGCTTTTTCATATAAGTATTCTACATTTTATATGTTTAGTTTATGGTGTTACTACATGCAAACAAAAATTGGATAGTTGCTATGTAACCTATTGTTAAACCAATAAAACATTGCCACCTAAAACATGTATGCCACATTACTTAAATTGCTATGCATGGTGGCGCCTACGCAGGCGGCAGTGGCGATGACGGTGTGTTTTGAGAAGTGAAGATGAGTTCTGGGTTTAAGAAATTTTTTTTATATATAAATTTTTTTTTAAAATTTATAATTTGTTTAAAAGTACAAAAGGACTAAATTACAATAATCTAGTTTTTATTTTGGATTAAATTGCAAAACTTAATTTTGACTAATTTAAGTAATGATGTGACATACATGTCTTAGGTGGCAAGATTTTATTGGTTTAAGAATGAATTGCATAACAATATTCAATTTTTTATTGCATTTTAGAAATTTCCTTCAGTTTATTTCTCGTTTTAAAAAATTTCATACAAATAAAAAAATTTATTTAATATTTTAATTTTTGACATATTCTCATGCTAGATTAATTATCATTTATCTTATATATTTTAACATAATAAATATAATTAAAGTTGGAAAAATAAATTAATACAAAAATATTTATAAAATTAAAAATAATTAAAAAAACTAAAATAAAAAAAAATGGAATATAGGGAGTAAGAGAGTTTTTGATTTGCATCACTGTACATGTTAAATACATTTTTATTATTTTTTCTGTGCATCAAGAGTATTTTAAAACTAATGCCCTCGGGCGTAAAGAACACCTAAGTGGGTTTAGTCTTTACCAACAAATTAAAGCTTTTTTTTATACCCACAACAACGATCAAATCCCCTAGCAGGTTAAGAAACTCAGTTATCTACCAACTATGTTGGACTTGTGGGTTACATTTTTATTATTTTGGTTAGCAATTATAAGTGCAAAAAGTAAGAAAAGTAGTACTTACTGAGAAGCCATATATAGAAATGACTAAATGAAAAATTTATTTTTAAATTTGGAAAACAATTATTTAGGAGTATGTTAAAAGTAAGAAAAATGATACTAGTGTACATGTTAAAAAAACTAAAATATCTTCAAATTTTACAAGCAAAAATTGTGTACTTATGATTTTTTTTTAATCTTTAATAATATTAACAAAATGAATTTAAGACACTTATGAACAAAATTACAACAAATATTATTATATTTTAAAATATTAAAAAAACAATTTTTTCATGTAAATAATTTTTTAATTTTTAACATACGCTTAGGTTACACATAAAAAAAGACAAATAATTAAGAAATCGATACAGGGAGATTTACTCATAAAATTTCGATATTTGTCATATTTTAAAATAAAAATATAAATAAAATGCCTTAAATAATAAGTATCATAATTTTATATGTATGTTTGTATTTATGTCTTTACATATAAGTCTCTTAATATATTAAAAAAAAATATATAGGAGTATTTGCCTTTTGTATTTTTTCCTGATGTTGAGGGTGGTTGGCCTTTGGAATCAATCATATGACTGATGCGTTTAGTTTGCAAATGCTAATTTTTGTACTCCGTATATCTTACAGGAGGATAGTTTCGTCATCCGTTGCCTTTTAAGAAACCGATATCCGGCTTCAGCTCATAAGTCATTATTATTTATTTATTTCAATTTTAATTTCGTTTTTTTAGTCCATAGATTTAAAATCCTTTTAAAAAATTTATTTAATCCTTATTTATAAGATTTATTGTATATCAATTTTTAATGATAATTAATTATTTTTTACAAATATTCTTATTTATTTAACAATTTTTTGATTCACGATAATATTTATAGAGATAATTTTTAAAAAGACATATCAAATGTTTCATTTTTTATGGAAATATGAAAAAGAAAATTAAATCTACCGAATGATGTCGCCAAAATCAAACTCGAGACTTTGTAAAAGACAAATAAATTGAAATAGAGGGAGAATACTTTTTCAAAATAATTATAATAGTAATTGTTATTGGGGTTCTAATATTAAATAAATAAGGGTATTTCAGAAATATAAAATTTAAAATTTTTTAAAATTAAAATCATATCTTATAAAAAAAAAAAGTGTTATACGGAGTATTGAAGAGCGGAAGTAGTACTATATAATATCCGATAACAAATTATCAAACCAAAACAACTAATCTCTTTTATCTTAGAATTCCTTAACAAGTAGTGTTCACGTCGGGGAAGGCTCCGGTGCATGTTAATAGATAACATGCATCGGTGCATAGGAAAATTTTATTTTTGATTTTTATTTTTTTTAATACAGATTTATTTATAATATTTTTTAACACAAGTTCGTATACAGATTTATTAGAATATGTAAATTTTGAATACAGTTTTACTCAGTACAATTTTTTAAGAACACAGAGTAAAAGAAAAAAATAAATCTAAATTATAAAAATCACTTCATATCGGTAAAAAAGAAAACGCATAAAATATTTTTTAATTAATTAAATTTTAAAAAAATAAATAAAAAAACCCAAAAAGAAAACATGCACCGATGCATGTTATCTATTAACATGCACCGGAGCCTCTGCCGTTCACTTCTCTCTCAATTCATGGTAAATATCATGCGTATGAATTTTTATTTTTTTTAGAAATAAAACAGAATGGGGATCTCGACCTCTAGAAATGATTAGTAAAAAATGGCACACTTGGTTCGATTAAAAAAAAAATCAAATGTGCATTCAGATACTATTGCCATTTGCCACCCTCGTATGATCGTTATTTTTAATTAAAAGCGTTTTGAGATCGTTTTCAGTTGCCGGAATTGGTCAATAAAAGGATGAAGGGAAATTATGCTCTGGACAATAACATGTACCAGACATCTTAGTTTTTTTTTTAAATATAGATTTACACAAAATATTTTTTAATATAGATTTTTAATTTAGATTTATTGAAATATTTCAATTTGTAATGCAGATTTACTCAATATAATTTTTTTATCTGTACCAAAAAACATATAATAAAAAAAATTCAAATTCAAATAACAAAAACATACACATAAAAAAGAACACAGAAAATCCAAAACATATTTTTTTTAATATAATAGATTTAAAAAAATAAAAAATAAAAAAAAAGTTGCCTGGTTTATTGAAACCCGGAGCACCATAACATCACCCAAGAATGAAAAATGCTAACGACCAAATATAGTTTCAAAACATTGAAAATTTGTACTTTAAGTTTTCGAAAAAGAAAAAAATGTTATAGATAGAAGAGCAACATGGGGGATATAGTCTAGAAGTTAAATAGCATGCAACTGACCAACGGGGTTTGGTTCAGTTGGTGTAAGGACTTAACTGAAATTTTGGGAATGTGACACTGGTGCTAGTAACCTTGTGTTTGATTCCCACTAAAAACATCCCGCTGGGAGAGCTAGCCACACAGCTCGTTCCGGATTAGTCTCAAGAGCTCTCTGATATTAAGGGTACTCTTGGAGATACATGTGGTTCCGCAAGGAATACGAAAAAAGAAAAAAAGCATGCAACTGCTAAAACGACCTTATTTAAATCTACAATTTGATTCGATGATTATGTCTTGAATAAGCATTACATGCAACGCAACAACAGTTCAAGGTGGTCATTTCCTTTACCTAAAACCCCTCCCTCATGTGGGCCACTAAGCATGATTAATGCCGTGAAAGAATGCATGCCACCTGTATGAATTAGGTTTTATTTCGTCTGTAGTTATGAATTACTCCCTCCGTTTCACTTTAAGTGTCTTTTTAACATCAAAATTTTGTTTTAAAATAAGTGTCTTTCTACCGAATCTAGGCAACATTTAATACTGTTTTTCCCTATTTACCCTTACATTTAATGTTGTTTTAGTTTTAAAATTTGTAATACTAGTAATGATGCATTGACAAAATAAAAATATTAAATAGGGGTATTTTTGACAAAATACACATGAAACTTACAATAATCATCATAATCAACACTTTCTTAATCTATATGCAAAAATCCAAAAAAACACTTAAAGTGAAACGGAGGGAACACGTATGATGATCGTCAGTTCATCACCGTCTCCTTTTCTCTACACCATAGATACTAATAAAACAAAAATAGGGTGAACCCACGTGTATTACTTAAAGGGAACAATATAAATAGCAATAAAATGTTGCTTCATCATTCAAATCTCAAATGATCTTATTAGAAGATGATTAATTCCATGTAATAGCTTCATGGGATTCTTTTCTCTTTTCCTAATATATATAATTGATTTAATAATTACAAACCTTGATTATTAAAATTAAAAATTGAAATAATGATGAATTGTAATCGATTTTAAGGTAATTAGAAGATGACGATACTATCATATCATTTTTTTGGAAAATTGTTGAGGTGAAGGATACTGTCACGTTGATGGAGTGATAGTCACATGTGAATATGGATATGACGACAACAATAATAAAATAGGGTGGATGAATTGAACTATTTGAATTAGGGTAAAAATATATGAAATTTGAGGTTATGAGCAAAGCTAAAAAAAAAGTATTCGTGAATAAAATTAAAAAGGAAGTATTGAAACAAAACTAAAGGAGAGCATCAAAGAATTTCCCTAGTTGGATTATTTAAAATTCACTTCATTTGTTGAAGGAAATGCAATTCATGTGATGACCAGCTAGTTACATTTCTTGCGGCTTTGTGCTGAACCGTGAAAGCATTTCTACAGTGGATTTTTCTCTAAAATGAGAAAATATGAATATATTTAATCTTCTTTTTTGGGTATCCGGCTTGAGTTTTATATGTATTAGATTAAATCAATGTTGAATATAGTCTCACTTTCTCACTTTATTAGAGAAAATAAATTTGTTATAGAGAAGTTTGATTGTTATCGTCGTATTTTTACCATTTTTTCCTTTTTTTTGATTTTTTTTTGGTTATACTAATAGTTATAAAAAGATCCCACAAAGTACGTACGGGATTGTACTGTTAAGTTTTATTTGAGTAGTTCAAAGCAACCTGCCTTAAGAATAAATGGTTCCATATAAGTTGGTACCGTATAAATGACTTGATGGTTGAGTAATGACCCGCAACATAACAAAAATAGTAATGTTTGTCATCCTTGTCAAACATGTTTTTATTAGTATTTTGACATCAATTTGAAAGAAGGCCGGTAGGTGTTGGATATTTTCAACGGATTTTGGAGTTGCTTGCGGGGTTTAGGTTTATTGAGTAGTGCAAGAAATTGAGGTATATGATTGAGGTATATGACCTAAAAACCCCATGAAACTATTGACAAAATTTTGAGATGTGCTTTGGGTATTCATAACAAGCTAATTAAGGCGGAAGAATTTCATCATCTATAACCATGTTATTGTGGGGTGATATCCCACATGTGTCAATCAAGTTAGTTTATTAATGTATGACGATGATGACTAGTCCTCAGTCGATGACTTCGTCAACTAAATCAAGGTATTTGAGGTGGGGTGTGTGTCGTGCGTAAAACGAGAATTGAGAGAGATGCCCATACCTTGACACCTTACCTTGCATTTATAGGGTGATGGCCATGATGGGCTGTTATGGCCATTATTGCCCGAGTAACAGCTTCGAGAAATAATGATGCTTGAATGCCATTATGAACCATAATATGTGTGATTTATGTGATCCGAGATATCTGTTGGTAGTTGAGTGTTCGGTTAATCGTGTCGGGCTCGGGGCCAAATTTTCAGTTTATGAGGACCGGTGTGTACTGCATGGTTATTTGATGTCTCCCGATGTCGTCTACAAGGTTACCATTTATATGTGGACCGGTCATAATATGTGCATTATTCCGGTCCATAATAGTAGTCCCCCCCCTTCCCCCCCAAGTCAAGGTTGGTTCTTGAAACGAGTTTTGGTTTTATGTCCGAAGCTAAGCTCTTAACAATTTTGAGGTGGTGGAAGTCCATCTTTTTTGTGTTGTTTCATGTTCATGAAGTGTGCCAAAAGAAAAATTACTTGTATATTATAAGAGGTTGAACTTGATAATTCAAACTCGACCTAATAGATTTTTTATTTCTTTTTTTAACTAAGCAGTTAGAACTTGGGTCCCTCCACATCTTAGCTACTCAATCGAAAATTCCCAAATATTAAAACCAAAAGCAGCCATGACCGCAATTAAGGCAAGAGGAGGCAGAAGCCATAAATGAATCAGGAAAGATGAATACCAAAATTACCCCTACTTTTATTGAAGTTAGCATAGTCTTAAGACCGGACACCACCTCAAAAGCTCTTAGGGTGGCTTTCAGCTCCATAACATTCTCCCAAGACCCATCTCCAACAAAAATTGTATCATCAGTAAATTGAAGGAAGGGGATAGAAACCTCGCCCACCTTGTAAGGCACAAAAAGACCCTCAGAGACTGCCATTTTAATTATACCATTTAGACCTTCAGCCACCAAGAGGAATAGAAAGGGAGCTAAAGGATCACCCTGTTTAAGGCCACGACTAATGTGACGACCCAACTTTTATTCCAAAACTTAATATTCATTCTTAGAAAATTCGACCATTTTTTTTTTTTAAACTAAAAGTCAGTCATCATCCATTATCGAGTCTTTGCGGAAATTATAATTATCATGAAAGAAACTATTCATATTATATTTCATAAAAAGGAAAGTACATTTCCATTACATTAAAACTATCACCACTAGGTTTAACTTAAGTACTCTAGGTCATTACATTATATTACATATCTTACAACAAAATTTATAATAACCTTGAGCAACTGGTTCGGAACTCAAAATAACAAATAGATAAGAGAAACCTGATGAGTAGCACTATCCACACTCCAACATCCCAACTCAACTCAATCATCAGTTCCCCACTGACTACCGGTTGAGTTGTCCATGAAATCATCATCAGCCACCGGGTCAGCATCCTCCACCGGATCCTCATCCTCTATCGGATCCTCCTCCTCCTCCTCCTCTTCATGTGCCGGTTCAGATGGCACATATACCGGAGTCCGAGATCGGGCTCTAGTGGAAGGACGAGAGGGAGCAGGAACCTCCAAAATAATTCTTTCTTCAGAGGGTGATGGACTTGGTGGGAGGGTGCGTCTCGGAAAACGTCTTGGCGGCGGTGGTGGTGTTCCATGCCGAAACACAAAATTGGGCGGAATGTGCATAATGTACATCATTGGGATTCTCGTCCTACGCGGACGCATTCGGGACCATGGGTTCGGGTGACGGAAAATAACTTCCACGTCTCCCTCATAGATAGCCCGATGATCCTCGAAGTTCCACTCCCCATTAGGGAGCGGCCTCATCTCCACGCAAAACATATTCCTGGCCATGACCTACAACAAGGGATTAGGAGTGAGTCATAGCTAAACACAATAACAAATGAGCATAACAGAGGCTAGAAATAACAAGCACAAGTTTCCAGATAGCAATAATAAATGCATATGTATATGCTCAAACTGTCTTTTATAATATTTCATTTAGTTTCGTGATGCATGCCTACTCTCCATTCATGCTACGCGGTTCGGCATCCGAGTATCTCAGGCTCGGGATATTCATAATCCTATGGTTCATCAAACCGGAGCGTATTCACAACCCAGGCGTCACGATTTGATTGGGAATTTGGCCATCATAACATTTTCATGTTACGGAATCCAAATCATCACAGCATCTTCGTGCTATGGCATCACAGCTATCTCAGGGCTGCGGAATACTTCTACCTATACCAGATTCCACAATCAAAATCGGAGCATCTCCATGCATGTCAATGTCACATAATTGTTCATTGTCTTTTTCTCTTTTAATTCATATCTTTGAATATCATGCCTCCAATATAGAGACCCAAAATTCATAATCCTTCTTGCTTATAACCATCTTTTCATTTTTGCATTAACTGGTGCTTGTGCTTTCCAAAAATTCCATCAGCGGCCCAGCCACTTTGTGATGGTTTTATACAATAGGAATTTAATTACGTTGTCATTAATTTGTGCAACGACCCCATCTAGGACTCCCAAAATATCAACCAAGTGGGTAAAAACTTCCACTGGGACGTGGGAATAAAATCAACCAAATGGGTGTACGCACCTCCATTGGGACATCCTGCCCGAATATGTCAACCACTGAATAAAATTCCAGTAGGACTCATCCAGGATAAAATCAACCAATGGGATTAAATCTATAGATATTAAGAGCAGAAATTAAAATTTAAGCATATAGGAGTTTAGACGAGTTAATCTTTAATTACTTCATAAAGAAGTAAAGATTTTCTGAAAATTATTTTAAATTACTCGAGTAGTTCTTCACATACTCGAGTGTTCATGTAAAATTACTCGAGTCCTTCAAGACATACTCGAGTGTTCTTCCCATTTTCCAGAATACTCGAGTCTTTCTTCAATTACTCGAGTGTTTTAGCAGCAGCTGCACCAGTTTCTGCACTTTATAATGCCAATTCGAGTTCAGAGCCTTTCCTTTCCACTTTTATGCAAAACAGTAACTTAGATACATAAAATAAACATGTTAGAACATGTAATCAATATTGAAACAACATCAAATGCAATAAATCACAAAATCAACATAAACTTAGCAAATAACCATTTCACATATGATTTTCATTTCCTTTTGTTTTTAACTTCGAAAATTGATCCAGTGAGCATCATTAGGTCCATTTAGACATGTTTGGTTTATAAAAACTTGGGTTTATGACCTCTATGTCATATTCCCAATTCAAACTTCACCCCTTGATGAACCATATGAGGTTCCTACATTTCCAGCTTGAAATAACTCATTCTAGTATTTAGATAACTCCTCCCTTACCTTAGAGAAGCTAATCAACAAGTAAAACGACAGAGAA
This sequence comes from Crotalaria pallida, assembly GCA_037953625.1. Lineage (NCBI taxonomy): Eukaryota > Viridiplantae > Streptophyta > Magnoliopsida > Fabales > Fabaceae > Crotalaria > Crotalaria pallida. The sequence goes on from CM075654.1 coordinate 118,280,438, forward strand.
ATCGGTTGGATCAAAAATCCAAATTCTGGACTTGGTGAAAAAGAGTTGAACAGGCTGACTTTGGCCACAGATTTCACCACGGATTTGGCATGAAAAGAATGAAACAAGTTAGTTTCAGAAACTAGGATATACTAACTTTAATCAGAAACAAGTTTGACACGAAAAGAATCCATGAATTTACCAAACGATTTCAATGAAGATGAATACTTGAGACTGAATGTTACTCTGTTTTTCTCAGTTTTGAACCTCCAACTTTGTAGGCCTAGAACCTGATCTTCAGAAGGCTATTTGAAGTGATTTCAAGTTCTAATTCAAGAATGGAATCAGAACTTCAGTTTGTGTTTAGGTTTCAAGGAAAATAGGTGAGGATTGAGAGAGAACAAAGGGATCAAAGTGAACTCTGTAAAACAGGGAAATTTCTGGTCAAATTCGGGTTTTGGAACTTCAGAGGTGTTGATGCTTCACCCAAGCATCAATTTATAGTCTAAGAGTACTTCAACTCGAAGTAAGGTTCAGCTCTATGCTTGTCACGTCAAGAAACCGCGTTTTGGTGCGAAATTAATTATAAAACCAACTTATACATTTAGCCAGACTGCTCGATTTACTCGAGTCTTTTTCTTTCTACTCGAGTATATTTCAAAAACTCAAGAACACTCGAGTCTTTTCTGACATACTCGAGTCTTTTGACTCAAAATTCAAATTTTCAAACAGATAGTGATTATACTCGAGTACCCTCTACAATACTCGAGTAAAATATCTTAATTTCAGAAAAATCATTATTTTATTCAACACATTTATTTATTTTGTTTATAAAAATACAGGACCTTACATCCTCCCCCACTTACATAGAATTTCGTCCCCGAAATTCCGATTTACAAAAATAGATGTGGATATTCATCCCTCATCTTAGACCCTAATTCCCATGTGGAGTCAGACACTCCACCTTGCCCCCCAGAGAACTCGTACTAACGGAATCTCTTTCCCTCGCAGCTTCTTAATCCTTCTATCCTCTATTCTCACGGGTCCAAGATCAAACGTGAGATTTTCTTTCAGCGGTATCAAATCTTGTTGCAATTGCACAATCGAAGATGGATCTTGGATAAATTTGCGAAGCTGAGAGACATGGAAAACATTGTGCAGGTTGGACAAAAATGGGGGTAGGGCGATCTGATACGCGACAGGGCCTACTCGTTTCAAAATCTGATAAGGGCCGATGAACTTAGGAGATAGCTTCCTTGGCTTCATTACCCTTCCAATTCCAGTCGTTGGCACAACCCGCAGGAATACATGATCTCCTTCTTGAAATTCGAGCTTGGATCTTCGTTGGTTGGCATAGCTCTTCTGGCGACTTTGAGCGATCTTCATCTTCTCTTGGATAGTCCTTACCTTTTCAGTCGTTTCTTGAACTAATTCAGGTCCGATGAGAGCCTTCTCCCCCACTTGGAACCAACATAGCGGGGTTCTACACTTCCTTCCATAGAGGGCTTCGTACGGGGCCATACCGATGCTTGCGTGATAACTATTATTGTAGGTGAATTCCACAAGCGGCAATAACCGATCCCACCCTTCTTGATATTCCAGAACACACGCTCGAAGCAGGTCTTCCAAGGATTGAATCGTCCTTTCCGATTGACCATCGGTTTGAGGGTGATAGGCGGAACTCATCCTCAACTGCGTTCCCAATGCCTGATGTAAACTCTGCCAGAACCGGGACACGAAACGGGGATCACGATCCGATACAATACTCGAGGGAATTCCGTGCAATCTAACAATCTCCTTAATGTACAATCTTGCAAGCTTCTCCAACGAATACTGCATGTTGATGGGAATGAAATGTGCAGACTTCGTTAAGCGATCAACCACAACCCAAATTGCATCAAAGCTTTCTCTTGTTCTTGGAAAACCACTTACGAAATCCATAGCTATTCCATCCCACTTCCATTCTGGTATGCTTAAAGGTTGTAGTTCTCCTCCAGGCTTCTTATGCTCGATCTTCGCCTTTTGGCAGACAAGGCAAGACGCTACGTAAGACGCAACATCCCTCTTTAGTCCGGACCACCAAAACATCCTCTTCAGGTCTTGATACATCTTCGTTGATCCAGGATGCATACTTAGCTTGCTCTTGTGGGCTTCCTCTAATACAACTCTTCTTAATTCTTGATTTGCCGGGATGCAGATCCGATCCCGGAATCTCAAAATACCATCAGATCCTAATTGGAATTCCGGTTCTACTCCTTCCATTCCTAATCTTTTCTTCTCTAGAAGCTCCTCATCCGCTTGTTGAAGGTTTCGAACTTGACCCTCAAACTCATTTGTGATTTGCAACATTCCTAACTTGACGCAGCTCGGCTTGAACTGAATTGCCAAATTCAAGTTGCGGAATTCTTCAATTAGCTGAGCTTCCTTTATCATCATCGTACTCATGTGCAACATCTTCCTACTGAGAGCGTCGGCTACAACATTAGCTTTGCCGGGGTGGTAATGCAATTCGAAGTCATAATCCTTCAGGAATTCCATCCACCTACGTTGCCTCATATTCAGTTCCTTTTGGTCGAAGAGATACTTCAAACTTTTATGGTCGCTGAATACTTGGAACGTATTACCATACAGGTAATGTCTCCAAATCTTCAAAGCAAAGACAATGGCAGCCAATTCCAAGTCGTGAGTAGGATAGTTCCCTTCATGCACCTTCAGCTGACGAGATGCATAAGCAACAACTTTCCCTTCTTGCATCCAGACACAACCCAAACCTTGTCGAGATGCATCACAATAAACATCGAAGCTTTTCCTAGGATCAGGCAAAGTTAACACTGGAGATGATGTTAACTTGTCCTTCAACGTCTGGAAACTAACTTCACACTTCTCATCCCAGACAAAAGGTTGCTCTTTCCGGGTCAAACGAGTCAACGGAAGAGCCAACTTGGAAAAACCTTCGATAAACTTCCGATAATATCCAGCTAACCCCAGAAAACTTCTTATTTCAGTAACCGTCTTTGGTCTTTCCCATTGCAAAACTGCTTCTACTTTGACTGGGTCCATAGCCACACCATCCTTTGAAATTATATGACCCAAGAAATTGACTTTTTCAAGCCAAAATTCACACTTGGCCAGCTTAGCATATAATTTCTTTTCCTTCAAGGTCTCCAAAATAATCTTCAAATGATTAGCGTGCTCTTTCGGATTCTTCGAATAGATGAGAATATCATCGATAAACACCACGACGAAGGAATCCAGGTAGGGTCGGAACACTCTATTCATGTAATCCATGAATATTGCTGGAGCGTTGGTCAACCCAAATGGCATCACTACATACTCGTAGTGTCCATATCGTGACCGAAAAGCAGTCTTCGGTATATCTTCCTCCTTAACTCTGATCTGATGATATCCTGACCTCAGATCAATCTTTGAAAATACCGATGCTCCACTCACTTGATCTATCAAATCGTCGATTCTTGGCAACGGATACTTGTTCTTGATGGTAACCTTGTTGAGTTGCCTATAATCAATGCACATCCTCATTGATCCATCCTTCTTCTTCACGAATAAAACCGGCGCTCCCCAAGGCGACACACTTGGTCTGATGAACTGCTTTTCTAACAAGTCCTCCACTTGCTTCTTTAATTCAGCTAATTCTGCTGGAGCCATACGATAAGGGGCGATAGAGATAGGGCCAGTACCGGGGACTAGGTCAATACTGAATTCTATCTCTCGATGCGGCGACAAACCGGGCACTTCATCGGGAAACACTTCGGGAAACTCTCGAATAACCGGAATATCTTCGATCTTTGCTTCCTCTTTCTTTTCTTCAGCGATGGTTGAAAATAGGCACACATAACCTCCAGGTTGCTTGGCCGGCGACTTCTCACCAGGAAAGATGATCGTTCGAACCTTGCAGTCGATTACTACATGGTTGGATGCCATCCAATCCATGCCCAAAATGACATCGATATTGGACAACGGCAAACAAATCAGATTTATTCGAGAAATCTGATCTCTTATGCTAACCACACAACCGACACATGCTCTTGATGCAACAACATGAGCATTCGTGGGGGTAGACACACTCAGTTTAAACGGGGTCTCCGAGACAGACAAATTTAAACGCTTGACACATTCCTCCGAGATGAAGGAATGCGTTGCTCCGGAATCAAATAAAAAGCGACAAGGCATGCCATTGAGGAAATGGTTACCTTGCACAAGGTTGTCGGCCTGCTTTGCTTCCTCTCCAAACATCGTGAACACCTTTCCATTGACCCAAGGTTTGCTTCCTTGTCCTTGGTTGCTTTGACGCGGGGGTTGGCGGCACGCACGGGCGATGTGGCCGGTCCCTCCACAATTGAAACAGACTGGTGGCTTGTTCCTCCAGCATTCTTGACTAGGATGAGAGCGTCGACACTTGCTACAAATCTCTGCCGGAGCCGGAAGACTAACTGCTCCAGAAGGTTGTGCTCTTCCCTTTCCTTTGTGCCAATATGGGCCTCCACGATTTCCACGGTTATTCTTATGCTGATTGCGGTGGGGTCCATGGCTTCCTTGACTGACTTCCTTCTTGAAGTTGTTCTTCTCAAAAATGCGACATGCACTAATCAGGATTGGATAGTGACGAATCCTTTGCACGCTTACAGCTAGCTTGATATCTGACCTTAGCCCATTTTCAAACCGGGTGCACTTCGAGTATTCGTCAGGATGATATTGGAAGTACGGGGAGTACTTCATCAGCTCCTCAAACTTTTCAGCATACTGGTCGACAGTCATGCTGCCTTGCTTCAAGTCTAAGAATTCCATCTCCTTTTGGATCCGAACATCATCCGGGAAATACCTCTCCAAGAATTTTTCCGTGAAGACTTCCCAAGAGAGCTCGCGATGATCATACTCCAAGAACTGGCGGGTCTGCTCCCACCAAGTTGCAGCTTCCCCATTCAGCATGTAGGCCACGAACGTGACCTTCTGAACTTCCGTGAGAGTCAACGTTCGGAAAATCTTATTCATCTCAGCTAACCAAAACTGGGCTTGCTCAGGGCAACGACCACCCGAGAAGCCAGGGGGTTTACATCTACGGAAAGAATCTAGTCCTTGAAATTCAACAGGGGTTACATTGCTGGGAGGACGGGTTTGCTGCAAGTTTTCCAGGACCGCAGCCATACGGGTCAGAGCCTCAGCAATGTTAGCGTTATTACGTCCAGCCATCTATCCTACAGAATCCAAAAGGGAAAACTTAATTAGATTCTGCTATTCTATATCTCAAAATGCAAACATGATTCTAGAGTATGCAATGGTTAGTGTGTAAGGCCACACTCCAAGGCCGAGAGTTGAACCATTGCTCTGATACCACTAAATGTGACGACCCAACTTTTATTCCAAAACTTAATATTCATTCTTAGAAAATTCGACCATTTTTTTTTTTTTTTTAAACTAAAAGTCAGTCATCATCCATTATCGAGTCTTTGCGGAAATTATAATTATCATGAAAGAAACTATTCATATTATATTTCATAAAAAGGAAAGTACATTTCCATTACATTAAAACTATCACCACTAGGTTTAACTTAAGTACTCTAGGTCATTACATTATATTACATATCTTACAACAAAATTTATAATAACCTTGAGCAACTGGTTCGGAACTCAAAATAACAAATAGATAAGAGAAACCTGATGAGTAGCACTATCCACACTCCAACATCCCAACTCAACTCAATCATCAGTTCCCCACTGACTACCGGTTGAGTTGTCCATGAAATCATCATCAGCCACCGGGTTAGCATCCTCCACCGGATCCTCATCCTCTATCGGATCCTCCTCCTCCTTCTCCTCTTCATGTGCCGGTTCAGATGGCACATATACCGGAGTCCGAGATCGGGCTCTAGTGGAAGGACGAGAGGGAGCAGGAACCTCCAAAATAATTCTTTCTTCAGAGGGTGATGGACTTGGTGGGAGGGTGCGTCTCGGAAAACGTCTTGGCGGTGGTGGTGGTGTTCCATGCCGAAACACAAAATTGGGCGGAATGTGCATAATGTACATCATTGGGATTCTCGTCCTACGCGGACGCATTCAGGACCATGGGTTCGGGTGACGGAAAATAACTTCCACGTCTCCCTCATAGATAGCCCGATGATCCTCGAAGTTCCACTCCCCATTAGGGAGCGGCCTCATCTCCACGCAAAACATATTCCTGGCCATGACCTACAACAAGGGATTAGGAGTGAGTCATAGCTAAACACAATAACAAATGAGCATAACAGAGGCTAGAAATAACAAGCACAAGTTTCCAGATAGCAATAATAAATGCATATGTATATGCTCAAACTGTCTTTTATAATATTTCATTTAGTTTCGTGATGCATGCCTACTCTCCATTCATGCTACGCGGTTCGGCATCCGAGTATCTCAGGCTCGGGATATTCATAATCCTATGGTTCATCAAACCGGAGCGTATTCACAACCCAGGCGTCACGATTTGATTGGGAATTTGGCCATCATAACATTTTCATGTTACGGAATCCAAATCATCACAGCATCTTCGTGCTATGGCATCACAGCTATCTCAGGGCTGCGGAATACTTCTACCTATACCAGATTCCACAATCAAAATCGGAGCATCTCCATGCATGTCAATGTCACATAATTGTTCATTGTCTTTTTCTCTTTTAATTCATATCTTTGAATATCATGCCTCCAATATAGAGACCCAAAATTCATAATCCTTCTTGCTTATAACCATCTTTTCATTTTTGCATTAACTGGTGCTTGTGCTTTCCAAAAATTCCATCAGCGGCCCAGCCACTTTGTGATGGTTTTATACAATAGGAATTTAATTACGTTGTCATTAATTTGTGCAACGACCCCATCTAGGACTCCCAAAATATCAACCAAGTGGGTAAAAACTTCCACTGGGACGTGGGAATAAAATCAACCAAATGGGTGTACGCACCTCCATTGGGACATCCTGTCCGAATATGTCAACCACTGAATAAAATTCCAGTAGGACTCATCCAGGATAAAATCAACCAATGGGATTAAATCTATAGATATTAAGAGCAGAAATTAAAATTTAAGCATATAGGAGTTTAGACGAGTTAATCTTTAATTACTTCATAAAGAAGTAAAGATTTTCTGAAAATTATTTTAAATTACTCGAGTAGTTCTTCACATACTCGAGTGTTCATGTAAAATTACTCGAGTCCTTCAAGACATACTCGAGTGTTCTTCCCATTTTCCAGAATACTCGAGTCTTTCTTCAATTACTCGAGTGTTTTAGCAGCAGCAGCACCAGTTTCTGCACTTTATAATGCCAATTCGAGTTCAGAGCCTTTCCTTTCCACTTTTATGCAAAACAGTAACTTAGATACATAAAATAAACATGTTAGAACATGTAATCAATATTGAAACAACATCAAATGCAATAAATCACAAAATCAACATAAACTTAGCAAATAACCATTTCACATATGATTTTCATTTCCTTTTGTTTTTAACTTCGAAAATTGATCCAGTGAGCATCATTAGGTCCATTTAGACATGTTTGGTTTATAAAAACTTGGGTTTATGACCTCTATGTCATATTCCCAATTCAAACTTCACCCCTTGATGAACCATATGAGGTTCCTACATTTCCAGCTTGAAATAACTCATTCTAGTATTTAGATAACTCCTCCCTTACCTTAGAGAAGCTAATCAACAAGTAAAACGACAGAGAAATCGGTTGGATCAAAAATCCAAATTCTGGACTTGGTGAAAAAGAGTTGAACAGGCTGACTTTGGCCACAGATTTCACCACGGATTTGGCATGAAAAGAATGAAACAAGTTAGTTTCAGAAACTAGGATATACTAACTTTAATCAGAAACAAGTTTGACACGAAAAGAATCCATGAATTTACCAAACGATTTCAATGAAGATGAATACTTGAGACTGAATGTTACTCTGTTTTTCTCAGTTTTGAACCTCCAACTTTGTAGGCCTAGAACCTGATCTTCAGAAGGCTATTTGAAGTGATTTCGAGTTCTAATTCAAGAATGGAATCAGAACTTCAGTTTGTGTTTAGGTTTCAAGGAAAATAGGTGAGGATTGAGAGAGAACAAAGGGATCAAAGTGAACTCTGTAAAACAGGGAAATTTCTGGTTAAATTCGGGTTTTGGAACTTCAGAGGTGTTGATGCTTCACCCAAGCATCAATTTATAGTCTAAGAGTACTTCAACTCGAAGTAAGGTTCAGCTCTATGCTTGTCACGTCAAGAAACCGCGTTTTGGTGCGAAATTAATTATAAAACCAACTTATACATTTAGCCAGACTGCTCGATTTACTCGAGTCTTTTTCTTTCTACTCGAGTATATTTCACAAACTCAAGAACACTCGAGTCTTTTCTGACATACTCGAGTCTTTTGACTCAAAATTCAAATTTTCAAACAGATAGTGATTATACTCGAGTACCCTCTACAATACTCGAGTAAAATATCTTAATTTCAGAAAAATCATTATTTTATTCAACACATTTATTTATTTTGTTTATAAAAATACAGGACCTTACAACTAACATTAATTTCATCAATAGGACTCTCATTCACAAGGATAGAGAGAGAACCAGAAAAAATACAAATCTTGATCCAGTATTTAAATTTTTCTTCAAAACCAAATCTATCTAGCATATAAACCAGGAAAGGCCAGCTCATTGAATCGTAGGCCTTCTCAAAATCCACCTTCATAATGAAACATTGATCCTTGAATTTTTTAGCATGATCAACCAATTCATTCAACACTAGCACCCCGTCATGTAGTTGTCTTCTAGAAATAAAAGCAAACTGGTTCTCAAATATCAAGGAATTCATAACACTCTTCAAACGGTTGGTGAGAAGTTTAGAAATCAATTTGTACATACTCCCAAGAAGAGAATTGAGACGATACTCGGACAATTGATGGGGATTCTGCACTTGAGGGATCAAAGCAGCAAAGTAAGATAGAAAAACTTTAGGCAACCAAGCTGTTGCAAAAAATTCCTGTGTCATCTAGACTTTATCACTAATTAAAGACCAAAATTTTTTAATAAAATTGAAATTAAACCCATCGGATCCCGGACTTTTATTGCCTTCATAACTCTCTACAACATCTTCTAACTCAGCAAGGGAGAAGGACCGAACCAAGCTATCATTAGCATCACAACAGCTTCCACACTTGGGAACGAAAAATCATCAAGCCTTGGCCTCCGAAAAATAGGTTCAAAAACTTGATTCTTAAAGAACTCAAGAACTGATCCTTTAATCTCTTACACATCCTTTATACATATGTCATTATACCAAAGAGTACTAAGTGTATTCCTACACCTTCTATTAGATAGAGAAGTATGGAAAAATTTTGAATTTGCATCACCTTGCAGTATAAATTGAACTTTAGATTTTTGATGAAGCAAACTCTCTAGATTCAACCACACTCCTTTAAAAGGGCGTTGTTAAAAGGGCGTTGTGAAAGCCACATTTTGGTGTAGTGGCTGTTGACTATTCGCCTGGTGTCTACCATGCATTTTCGCTTCAGTGGTGGTGGGAATAACTTTAACGCACCCACTATGGTCACAAATGTTGTGGGGTGTTATCCCACATGTATTAGTCAAGCCTGTTTGTTGATGTGTGATGATGGTGATGAGTCCTCAGTTGAAGATTCCTTCAATCGAGTCAAGGTATTTGGGGTGGGGTTTGTGCCATGTATAAAACAGGAGTTGAGAGAGATGTCCATACCTTGGCATGCACCTTATCTAGCTTTAATAGGGTGACAATCATGATAAGCAATGATGGGTCGTTACAGCTATTATTGTCCGAGTAACGGCTCCGACAAATAATAGTGCTTGAATACCATTATGAACCACAATATGTGTGATTTATGTGGTCCGAGATGTTCGTTGGTAGTCAAGTGTTCGATCGATTGTGACAGACTCAGCCCCCCTATTTACAGTTTGTGAGCCCATGTTTGTAGCGCTCGGTTATGTGATATGTATTGATGTTGTCTATATGGTGGCCGTTTATATGTGGACCAATCATAATAAGTGCATTATTTTGATCCATAACAGTAACCCTGAAACCAAGGCCAATTCATCAAACAAGTCTTGGTTTTATGCCTAAAACTCGTATGAATTCCATGTGGTGGAAGTCCATCTTTTTCATATTCATGAAATTAAATGTGTCAAAAGAATAATTACTTGTATATTATAACTCTGAGCTCGAATTTTGGCTCCACTTAAAATCATGTTAAAACTCTCTCATTATCTATATATTACATATGTCACATTAAATTTTACGATGATTTATTTAAGATGATATATTATTTTTTTTCTTAATAATGACTAGAAATAAATAAGGAATGCATGTGGATGTATTTGAGTTCGTGAGATTCTAGCTCTCTCTCTTTATATATATATATATATATATATATATATATATATATATATATATATTACTCCGTGCTTCGAGAATCTAAAAAAAATGCATTTTTCAATGATTATTTACTTTATTTGACTTCTTAACAAGTGCATCAAAGGCACTTGTTAGCATTTGCCACACACACACACACACACACATATATATATATATAGACACACACACACTCTCTCTCTGCAAGGTTATTTGTTTTATTTTTTCACGTTTGTTCCTGCTCCAAAAGCAATAGGATGACCTAAATGAATGCGACAGATAATAAAAGGTCAAAAGCTGTGTTTCATAAGACAAGCTTACAGCTTAATTATTTAATAGCTTTTAGCTTATTGATTCGGTCAATAAGCTACTAGAGATGTTTGGTGAACAAAAAATAAAAGAAGTTTATAGCTTTGAAAAAGAGAAGCTTATAGCTTTTGAAAGCTACATGATGTAACTTTAAAAAAAAATAAAAGAGCTTAACTTTCAATAAATTATAATTCAATTTTGCCCATTATTTTTTTTTGTAATTATAGTTATATATCTTGGTCAAATTATATATTTTAAGTCATTTAACAAATTTCAGCTAATTGCACAACTAGTTATGTCAAACAGTTCTACCATAATAGCTATAAACTTTCAACTACAATCCTACAGCTTTCAGCTAGTTCACAACTGTCAGCTACAAGCTCATAACTATCAGTTATAAGCTCACAACTATAAGTTAGTTTTGCCAAACAAACCTAAATATGTTATCGTAGACATGGTCGTAAAGAATAAATTTCTTTGGCATTAAATAAATAAAACGCTAGCTACTAGCTAATTCTAGTATATATTCCATTTATACGTATCAAATAATCAATATCCATCTTCATGGGGTAAGCAAATATGATCTAACTTGGAATGTTGAGGTTACGTTTAGGAAGCTAAAGTAGTGAAGGAGAGAAAACAGTACTCGATCTTTTGTACATTTGCATCATGAATAGGGCAAAAGTTGAAAAGTTTGGCATATGTGCTCTGTAATCAACAATGCCATGTGAATGGGATTACCTAGTAGCCCCAAAACAATGTCACGGACAAAATTTTGTGGAAGATTTGTCCATTTCTTCGGCTTGTGTATGTGTTTCAAAATGACACCACAAGAATTTGGATGAGCGCGCATGAGCACACAACTATAATACATATAAGTGGGTTTTTTTGTCACTAATCAGCTAAATGATTCGCCTAGGGAGACAAATTAAATAGGCAATCACAATCAAAACTATGTGCCGCATGAATGCTAGATTTAATAATAATTAACCAAGAGCCATAACTTTCGTATTACAGTATACTCGTAACAATGGATTTGTCATATTAAGAATGTGTAAATGTAAAGTTAATCTAAAAAATACTAATGTATTTGAATTATTAAAAATCCAATTTATAGTTTTTCAATGTTGAATTGACATTTTTGAATTTATTAAACAGTGTCCGACAATATATAGCAAAATTCTTGTAATAAAATAATATTGAGAATACTTCAAAATTCCGTTACTCTTCAAAAAAAAATTTTACTATTTTTTTTAAAAATATAATAAATTATTTTTCTCAAAGTTTTGACCCCACTCTCTCCCCATAACTTTTCTTCGGAACTAAATGTTGCATGATTTTTATTTTTTATTTTATTTTTGGGCTTGCTTAATTAACCTTAATCCTTAGGATCGAGGACGCAAGAATTAAAAATAATAAGAAAGTTTAGGAAAACTAAGTTTATTATTACTTGAATTATTAAATGTTTAATTATTTTATAAAAAAACACTTCTTTTAGTCACTCATCCTCGATCTTAAGAGTTAAGATTAAGAAAATATTTATTTTTATAACTTACCCTTCAGATAATGAACCCTTAGTATAATTATGTTCAAATTGTTTACATATATGGCTAGCGACCGTAAAAACGATCTCGCTAAACTATTAAATAAGAGCATAGCTAGGGGGGACTGGGGATGAAGGGTTTAATTAGCTGGTTTACATTTGATCATGAATAGAAATAGAGTCTCTCACGAATGCAATCTAGGATTTTTTATTATTTTTTTAAAGAGCAGTCTAAATATCAATCTTAATGAAATATTCAAACCGCCTTGCTTTCCTATGTTTTTTTTAGTGCTTTTCTAAGTTTAAAGCAAGTAACAGTAGTCTTAGGGCATCACAACATAACTTAAGATTCACCAGACTCTGACACATCAACATTACATCATCATTTTGCTATCAGACTCAACTTCAGATTTTTCATATCTTCCACCATAGCAGAGTCTTAACACCAGACTCGCCAAACATGCATCAGCATTACATCATCATGTACTTTTATACACAATTTTATTTTAATAATGTTTTTGTAATACAATTTCAATAATATTAATTACGTAGATTTTATAAAAATCATCTCAAATAATATTTAAATATTAAAATTAAATAAAATTTAACATTACAATAATTAATGGTACATACTAAAAATTATAAAGCACATAAAAGAATTACAATATAATTCAAATTTTTATAATTCTTATTTATTTATTTATTATTTATTTATTTGAATATAAAATATGTATTTTTATTAATTTATTTATTTATTTTTCCATACCAAGACAATATATTTAAAATTAAAAGAGAAAAAGTATATATTTAAAAATATTATTTTTATTTTAAATTATTATTATTTATTATTATTTATTTATTGTTAATAATATTTATTGTTATTATTATTATTTTATTAAGGTATTATAAAGTAAAAAATGAAGAAAAAGACAAAAACGGGTTCCATAAGAGTCTTAGCCTGAGTATGTTATTGTACAGACTCAATTTAAAACTCTCCACTAGATTTTGAATATTAGCATAGTCTTATAGTTTGAAAGAAAATTTAAACTTAAAACTCTCCACTAGACTTTGTTCAGACTCTGTTGTGTGTGCCCTTAGTCAGTATTCTCGTAGTTTAAAACAATAGATTTGGCATGCGTAATGGCATGCTCCTTTTGACCATTCCCATTTTAAGATAAGCTTATATATACTAGTATATCGGCATCAGTCGCAAGTCGTTAACTTCAATAGTGCTCAAACGGCGAACTAATTAACGACAATGGTGTGATCTTAAATCTTTGTTTGTTAAAATCGAAAAAAATATGACTATATGATCTTTAAAAGATGCGCGAAGTCCTTTATGTAACTCTTTGAATGACATGTTGTTGATGGCTTTTTTCCGTGGAACTCGCTTAGTTTAGTATTTAGAAATGAGTCGTTAATAAGTGTCATTATATTTCATCTCTCAATAATTTAAAAAAACAAAACATTTTTCAATAATATTTAACTTTATTTAGATACTTAACTAGTGTCTTAAGAACATTTGTTAGCATATTTTTTTAGAAATTAAGTTTTGCTTGCAGTGTTTTACGGATATTATTTAAGTAATCAATAAAAAGTAAAGTTATTTCATTAAAAACATATATAAAAACTTATCAATTGATTGAATATATTATTTTTCAATAACATTTTATTTTTTTTAATATCTGGAAAAATACCCTTAAAAAACTCATTAACATTTTTCTTAGAAATTAGGTTGATTATTTCTATTTGAAAAAAAGTTTAAAAATGAACCAATCCTGATAATTTCTAGCTTTTTAGGATAGTACAATAGTATCAGATTTTCCTTTGGGTTTTATTCTATGTCATTCCTTCCGCGTCTATACTAAAGTTTTTTTTTTAATAATAAAAATTTTGAGTTGGATCCATGAATCACGAGGATATGCATAAACTTCAATTCACAATTTTATAAACACTTAAAATGGTACTTAAAGATTAATCATCAACGAGTGGATAACGTGATTCAACCTTACATGATGTAAGAAATGATTCCTTATCAGTTATGAACAAGATCAAACTTTCGTTGGTGGTGCATATTATTAAAGCTTAACGCACACAAATTGCATTATTTAACATAACTATAGGCTTATGAAATGAACATTAAATAATGTTTTGGAAACCAGAAATCGATAATGTATGAACAACTAACTATACACCTAATCATTGTAATCCACGATAGAAAGGTGGTTAGTGATTGCAGCCAGCTGAATTTTAATAAATTCTATTACTCAGGCTAATTTAATCAACAATATACCAAACTAGAAGAATGGACGTGCAATCAGAGAGAAATATCGATTAAAAAAATTACTGCAAAGGAACTCATCAAGTTTAATCATAAGGTCTCTAATATTTACAATGTCTCTTCCACCCCAAAAAAAGTTAATATGCCTCTCTCTATTTCTGTATTGTTAATACAATCGTTTGGCATTATTTTAACAACATAATAAGCTAAGATTTATATATCAGAAGAGATAACGATGATCCACTAACTAATTATTAATACTAGCGTGTTGACAAACGTTTTCGTGTCTCTCCACCCATATTCCTATTTTTTCATGAGTAACTATATTTCAATGTATTTATGTGTTTATATATTGTTTGAAAAAAATGCACTATTAAAAAAATGGAAGAAATTGAATGAAAGAGAGAAGAGAAGATCTATGGATAATAATAAAAAAACCTCTATTTAATTTTTAAAACCGTGGGAAGTTATTTTTTTTTTAATCTTCTTACAATCATTCTATAAACATTCGATCACTTTGTTAAAAAAAATGTTAATTTATGATAGTAGACACCTAAACAAATCTAACTTATAGAGAAAATAGATAATGTATATCGACAATGTAAAATTTTTTTAGTACATCATTCATCATTCATCTGTTTATTATCATTGAGTTTTAGATAAAAAATAATATAAATAATAGTGATTGATGGACCGATGATGTAAAAAACTTTAACCATCAATACATCCCCATTAATCCCAACTTTATATATAGTTGTAGATTATATATTTTGATTTAAAAAAAGGTTATAGATTATATATATCCCACAATGATCGGATCCTTAAGTGTCATTTATAGTATCCTCTTATCTTTGAGTGACATCGAAGCAATTATTGATGATCTTAGCTTAGTCTTGGTACATGAAAAGATCTTATTCTACAACATTTAGAAGAATATATAAATATTATTTTTCAATGTTCTTTTTTTTCCTTGAGTAATATGGTATTGTGAGAATCGAAATCTTAAGAACTTTAACGGCTGATTTTATTTTTTTCCCAAATTCTTTCCAATCACTCAATTATCAAAGTTGTTTTCTAGTCAATTATTTTTTCCCACCTTAAAAAAATGTTGTTCTCTAGTGCCAATAAGGATTCACATAACTTCCACGCACTCACTCTATGATCGATTTGGGTTCACTTTCCCTTGCAATGATTTGGAATCTCATTATTTTTTTTAGGAAAAATATGTAATTCATTCCATAACATAGAATAGTACAAGTAGATCCAACATTACAGTAACAAAACACATATTTTCCATACAATAAAAATTGCTAAAAAAGACTAGATACTCAGTAATAATGTTTATGATGATCTTTTCGGACCTTGAAGGATGACAATCACCCCCTAATCTAAACTTTATTTAAAAGAAATTCTCTTATGATCAATCATCAATAATTAAATTAAGACAAAATGCCAATAAACACTTAAATGATACTTGTTTAGTAACAGGAAAAAAGTGAAAAATTAATTGAAAATGTAAATTTTGAAATTTTTGAAAGAAACAATAATACTGACTTATAATTAGTTTTATATTTTTAATAATATTAAGAAGTATATATCCTTATTATCAAGTGACTCTTAAATTAAATATTCTAGTAATATAAACACAAGATTGAGAACTTGTGAAAAAAGAAAAAACGAATATAAGATTGAGGAGGTTAGTTGGATGAGAAGATGGTACGTGGGTGTACAGTTTTCAACGATAGCAGAGAGATTGCATTGCATGCCCTTGAATCGCGCAGTGTGCACATGGGACGTCAACGTCCAAATGGTAGCTACTACCACGCTAACCTATCACGTTCTCTAATGGGAGGTCACATTCATCATCTTCTATTCTTCTTCATAATAACGTGCATGGAGCTTACACGTATATATAAGATTTTAAAATTATTGCTTATTTGACATTTAGAAATGGTTTTGTGACACTTTTTGAGATGTGAGTACAAATAAAAGGTTTAAGAAAAGTGTGAGACAAAAATAAATTCATTTGTTTTAAGTAAAAGTTTTGTTAAATTTTAGTCTAAGAAATGATACCACTGTTTGATACAGTATTACATAGTATAACCCAAAGAAATTAAAGTTTTTTTTTTTAAAAAAAAAAAATGCTTTGCTGTGCTTATTTACGTGGGAATTAAAAAATAATTGAATGACCAGGAAAGTAGCTAGCTAAACTGCATGAGAAGAAAAAGAAGCTAGCCAGTCAAAGGACATCAGGGTGTCCGATCAATTCACATGCCTACAATTATTTGATTTCCTCGGTTACATGAATAAATGTAGGGAGTTACTAGCATGCAATCCAATATTGGATTGTTGCTATGCAACCTTCTCTTAAACCAATAAGAAGTTGTCACTTAATTCACCTGTTGCAACCTTCTCTTAAACCAATAAGAAGCTGTCACTTAATTCACCTGTTGCCAAGCCAAACTCTGAGTTACTAGGCGTTGCGAGTTCTAGCAATCAACGCGGCAAACTCTGATGTCAAGCCATTTGTGAAGACAATGGATAGTCATGAATATGCTAAACTTAAGGAAGATTGGAGTTCGAACATAGCAGAGAAGGAAATTAGGATGAAGGTCATTCAGATAGTCTTGAGCAAAGGTGAATTAAGTGACAACTTCTTATTGGTTTAAGAGAAGGTTGCATAGCAACAATCCAATTTTAGATTGCATATTAGAAATCTCCATAAATGTATATCCTTGTTTTAAGTGAAATTTTTATTTGATTTGATGCCTTTTCTAATATAAAAAAGCACTACTTCCATGCAACCACATTTTGGATGGTTGCAAAATAATCCCTTAGTGGAGTGGTCCAATGTTTGTTTGACAAATCAGTTAATCTGAGCTGACATGGTAGTAACTTAGAACTTCATTAGTTGACGTGTCAAACAATCATTGGTTCATTTAAGGGATTGTTGTGCAACCATAAAAAATTTGGTTGCATGGTAAAAATATTCTTAAAAAAATCATCTTAGTTTACTCTTTTTCCTTTTTAGGTTCAAAACTGAAATGTACCAACTCGTCTGGGATTGATAGACGATTCTAATGACAAAAATTTCATATACATTGACTTGCCCACATTAGGATTTGAAGGATTAGTGTGATATATAAGAGTGAATTCGCATAGATTAGTTGATAATCTTGCATTGATAAAAATTGATCAAGAAAGAAAAACCTCAAGCAATTGGTTAATGTCGCAAGATAGACTTATTAAACTCAAACTTTTTTAATCAAAGTAAAAGAAAAAAAATGCAAAGGCCAGATAATTAATATAATGAAAGCAGAGTAAAGAAAGAAACAAAATGAAAAGAAAAAAGTGATTTGCATTAACAAGCGAGTGAAATGAAGTACTTGATATTCAACTGTTATTAATTAATTTGTTTCGTGTGAGATGTTTTTGATTTTCACAAGTGTTTTCTGACCCAATGAAACTTCTATTTATCGACTAAGATACCAAGTAACTGTCTCCTACAATCTGTACAAATTAAAATAACTACATGTCCATTACTCTCTGATTGAACCCTCCAAAGTGTTTCATTATGCTTCAATAGTTTTCCTTCGACACATGAATTACGTGCTTGTCGCCAAGTTGTTGTCGATGCTTCGTTTCTTGCCAATATTCTCAAGCATTTCTTGGTTTTTAGACTTGAGTCTTCTTTGTCAATCCATACTTCATTATAGCTCAATTCAACACTTGTTGATCACTTATCCATCTTATCATGCATAGAAATGATACCATCATTTGCCACATACTAAGATCAACATTTTAACATTTCTCTACTTTTTCTTCCTTTCTTTTCATAACAAACGTTGTGAGTTAGGGTGCTTCTGGAAGGAACTTCACCACCCGTTAACCATGTGCTCGGGAGTATAGATGCTTTCCTCGAAGGAAGAAATGATTTCAATCGAGAAATATATGTCTTTTAGGGATGAATGTTTCTCACAAAAGGTGATGCTAGATTCAACCAATCCTATGTTAGATACTAGCATCCTTCTTGAAAGACTCATCTTATGATAGGTTTGAAGCCTTATTATCCTTCATTATGAGTTTGCTTCCACCTTGTGAGGTGGCCGGGTTAAGATGAAACTTAACACTTTCAAGTGTTTCAATCCTACAATTTGATCTAAAAGATTCTAAGACTCTCCTTCTTACTCTCTTTTTCTTTCTTTTTCCATGGCTTCCACACATCTTGAACCCACTTTTTCCGCCTTCATCTTATTTACATTCTCTTCTCTGAGAGCTATATATATTGCCAAAGCCATTTATGTCATTCTTCTTTCCTAAACATGTTTCCTAATCACAATTAAGAGGTTCATCAATGGCCAATAGAAAACTCTTCTTTTGATAAAGAAGAACACATTTTAGGATCTTCACCTATTGTCATTCTTCGCCAAGCCTTTTACACAAGTTAGGACTTCGACATTGCCCAAGACAAAACGAAATTCTTTTTTTTTTTTTTTGTTAACAAAGGGGCGAAAACGTCCAAGAAAGAAAACAAAACAAAGCTTAGCTAATAGTCACTGCTCTTGGAAGAGCGTTCCTTCTAAAGTCTTGAGATAGAAGCCTTTGTAACTCAAAATCCGGCAGCTCCACAACGTGAGTTCCATGCTCCAGCTGGAGACTTTTATTAGCTAAATAATCAGCACAAGTATTGCCCTCTCGAAGAGTATGCATGAAGGTGTTTGCGGGATTTTCGTCCGACGCCTACCGAACTGACGGTTGTGTGTGGGGAGTGGGTAACGACATGTTAAATGGTAATCTTGTGAAAGGAATTTGACCGTATTTTTGGTTATTTTTGGGTATGTGAACTCGAGCGAACGTAAAACCGACACCAAGAACGCGATGCGGCAGAAACTTAACAGTGCAGCAAAGTAAATGGCAGGAATCGTAAAGGAAAGCGATTAAATTGTGCGGTAAAGTAAATTGCAGGTAATGTAAAGTGCATGGAAACGTAAAGATTGCATTGAAATTAAATGGGTGGAAGGCTGAGGTTCTTTACAATGGAGTTTCTCCGTTTGTCTGCTCCGGTGAGACGTTTAGAATTTTAGCCTGATGTGTTAACCTAGCAACCGACCCCGATTACAAACTAAGGACTTCCTATTTATAGGAATCCGAAAACTATTTACAACCTACTCGCACGTTCTGCATAACCGCAGAACCCACGTTTTTGATAACTACCCACTACGCTATCCCCCACGATGTAACTGCCCACGTCGTGGTTTGGGCTTAGTGGATGCTTCTTGTCGACTCGTGGTGACATCTTTGCTGAAAACCGCTTCGACTGGCATCTTCCTTCGACAGCAACCTTTGACTCTTGTCTAAGTCTCTTTGTTGTTCGAAGTATTGGCGTTGTTGTGCTCCGGCCTCTTGGTTTTGAGATGTCATCCGACATCAAGCTCCTTTCGACAGACGGGGCTATCGCTGAAATAAGCCTTCGACCCGCTGTCGGCCTTAGACGCATTCGATCGATATTGGTGACATGTAATTCAACTAAACACTGTTTCACCAGCATTCAATCGAAAAACATGCCCCCGACACTGCTACTGGAATGTCGTCAAAGGACTTTTTTCCTTTAACTCTTTAATAGGAAAGGCAGTCTTGGTCGATCCTAGCAGGACACAAACCTTGACCTATGGGATTACAGAGACCCTTCCAATGGTTATTTATCAAGTTAAGTGTTTCCTCCAATTCGGAGTCCTTAACATTAACTCAAACCACTGGAAATGGAATCTATGTAATCCCACATGTTTATCCTTTCACTATTCAAGAGGATAAAGGTGGTATTCGGGGAAGACATCCCTTCATTTTCCTGTCCTCACCCGAATACCTTAATCCCACATGTTTATCCTTTGGTGCACTCGTGTTTATGTGGAATGTGAATCGCTTTTCCTCTTTCCAGAAATCATGAAGGCATTCTTTAAATTTCTCCATTGTAACTCGTGGCTTTTCTTGGCAAAAACTGAGGATTTTATAGCCACAAGTAGCATTAAATGCCTCCATAATTACTTCGCCGTTCCCAATGCTGATTAGACGTTTCTGTCTCCTCTTTTCTCGTACCACCATCCTTTCGACACAGACCTCTTGTTTCCGCCTCTTCCTTTTGTCGACACACGTTCACGTCCGTTGAGATCACTTTTAAGTCATGCCACTTAAGTACACCTCCCTCTACATCACTTATGTTGTCGACACAATATCCTTTTGTCGAAATCTTCTCTGTGTCGAACTGTACGTACACCTCCTTCGAAGTCACTTTTAAACAAAACGTTTAAGTACACTTCCGTCGACGTCACTTATACATCCGACATTTACAACCTTTTGTCGATTTCGATTTCCCGTTAACAGAAGGTAACTTTCCAATCCTTCTTGCACCAGTTTCTGATTCGACCAAATAGACCCGTCGTGCTGGAGTTTTGCGGTTCTGCGTCTTTGTTTAGAGAGTTGATTATGGACAACGAATCACACTCCACCGCTAGATTTCTGCAGCCATTATTCCAAGCATATTGGAGACCAATGAATATTCCCCATAGCACCGCTTTGTTAGCAGTAGTGCAACCAATATTATGCAAAAAGCCTCCTAAAAAGCAGCCATTACAGTCCCTCAGTATACCCCCGCAGCCAGCAAGACCAGGATTTCCCTTTGAGGCGCCATGCCGCCATCCGTGTTGAGCTTAAGCCAATTTTCCGGAAGAATGCATATTACAAGGATAGGTAAAGGAATTATCAGCAATATAGTAATTTAGGCGATCTTTGCTAACCATTTTATTTAGACAAAACGAAATTCTGTCGGGCCCAACATTACTCCCTTCCATGTAATTTAGGCAATCTTTGCTAACCTTTTGAGTTAATAATGTTCTTATTTAGATTATCAAAAAAAATAATATTCTTATTTTCTCTAAAAAAATATACTAAATTAAATTTATTTTAGTTGTCCAAATAAAATTTGGAGCCTCATATGAGTATGACTATCTCAATTGCCATGATGTAGCCGCGATCCTGTTTCAATCAACAATATACATTATGGTACAACAATATATATAATAGGTGAATATATTGTCTATTATTACACTAAGGTTTTATGTTAGTGTTATACTACTTTGCTCTCGAATACAAGGGAAAAAAACATAGGTTTTATGTTCTAAAATATAAATAAAGTCTAACAAGTTTGACATTATTAAATATTTTCATTTCTAAAATATCACTCATTAAATTCATAATACCTTTTTAATAATATTCTTAAAATTTGTTCATACATTACTTAAAATCCACATTTCCATGAGGATAGTTCAGGTAATGATTCTTATTTTTTACATGTAAGAAAATTAAATGTAGTTAACTGCCATCTTTCTTAATAATTGTATGTTTATTTATTTATTTTTATAATGGAGACCAAAGGAAGTATACCCATACCCATTTTTTTCAACAATAATATATAATATAAATCAAGCAAGGTTACTAACTTATATCGTTCAAATAAACTAATTAAGTGACTTATAATTAAGGACGTGTCACAAAACGAGTACATGTTTAACATTAAGAAACAAACAATGTTTTTTCTTTCCTGTTAATTTGTGTTTGGTAATTAATACACCGCTTTTTAGTATTTTTTTTTTTTTTTACACTAAGGGTATCCTTCAGCTGATAACCAAAGACTAATCTCCTCCGAGGCGTAGAGATCATCTAAGAGGGTTTTGTCTCTACCAACAAAACTTTTTCCATGTCTACGACAGGGATCGAACTCCTGACATTATGATTAAGGAACCGAGCTATCTGTCAACCGTGCTGGTAGGCTTGGCAATTGGACCTGTACCCGTGGATAATACCGTAACGAATCCGGATCCGAATCCAAAAATGGACCCATGGGTGTAAAAAAACGGAACCCGCGGGTAATACTCGGAATGGGTCTGGGTCCGGGTAATAGGGTATCGGACCCACAGGAACCCGGACCTGCAAAAAAATACTTATTATCCAATTGATTTGGAATTTAAGTATGTTTGTGTGGGTGGATTTGTTTCCAAGTGAATCTATTTTACCTCTAGTGAATTTGTTTGTGAATTGTTTAATGATATATCAAGTGCTTGACAAGTAAAAATAGAGAATTTTTACGTTTGTTCATAAAAAAAAAATAAGCTTAAAATTTTAATAATTTTTCTTTTTTAAATATAATAGGTACCCGTGAATCCGTTTGGGTACTTGAAGACCCGTTGACCCGCATGACAGCGGGTACCCGTTCGGGTTCGGGTCCGGATATGCATGAACGGGGCGGGTCCGGACCCGGACCCATTGCCATCCCTATGTGCTGGGCCGTGTTGGTTATTAACTATTTTTTACTCTTCAGCAAATGCTCGGTGGGATTGGTCGCCCAGGAATAGTTAGCCCACTGCTTACCTGAGTTATATAAAAAAACCTATTTTTTACTTTTTTCATATTGTGAGTTAAAATATGATAGAGATCGAATTGATTTTTTTTTTAATTTATATGAATTTTAACAATGCATTAATTTTTAATATAAACTTATATGTTATGTGTTTCATGAAAAATGTGTCATATAGGATACAGATTAAAAAAAAAAATTGAGAAAATAGATAATGTATCGACAGTGTAAAGGTTTTTTACACTATCAATACATGCATCATCCATCATTCATCCGTTTACAGTCGTTGACTTTTAGATAAAAGTAATACAAATGAATGGTTTTACACCATCAGTCCATCCTCATTAATAAAAAAAATATATATTCTTAAAATAGATAGTACTCCTAATAATTTAGAAAATCCCTGTGGCGTCATGCCTATTGGCTTTGATTTAGAACATGTGATTATTATTATGTACCAAAAACTAAAATATGTGAACAGTACAATTTATGAGCAATACGTTTCAATTGTAGAAATGAAAGTTGATGGAATCCATGAAAACTGCATGGATACGGTTTCATCACCATAACGTACAAACGCATGTTGGCTGTTTCAGGAAGAATATATCGATCATGCTATACATTTTTTTTTTCTGCGGGTAGGTTAACATGGTTTTCACGGGGTCACCAAGCACGTGACGTCCATTGAAATTCGATCGACTATCTAAGTTTAAAAATACTTTAGGGTCCTTGCATAATTTATTATTGAAAAATAAAGTTCAACACCCCTTTTTTTTTTTAAAAAAAAGTTTAACACTTTTCGAGATACAAAATACATCATTTTTTTTAATGCAAAATTACACTTTTTATTTTTTTAAACAATATTCTAAAAGCACTTATTATCATTTTCTTAAGCACTAATATGATTTTTTTTACTTAATCGATATTATCAATAGATTGTATTAAGAATGTAGGCTGATCTCTTTATTATTTGTTGCGTTCGGAGTATCTGACGTGTCCCAGTCAAAGTTTATAAGATGAAGACTAAGACTGGTTTTGATGTATGACGTTGACAGTCAGTTCCCAGTAAAGAAACGTGGCAGACTAGGTCAATATTTTTTGTGTGTATTATGTGTAGAGTTAAGTTGAGAATACCTGAGAGTTGAGCACAGATATATATATATATATATATATATATGACGATTCTTAGGATGACTAGGGTCAGGGTCTATTCTTGGCGAGATCAGGTCTACTAGGTTGCTAATACTGCGAGAATCTCAGAGGCCATGGCGATCCCAATCCGCCTATCAGTTAAGATACGTGATCATGCTGGGAGTCAGGGCAATAGACGTGGCCCGGTCAGCCCTAGATGATATGGATTAGAATAAAGGCTTAGGCGATATGGGCTTGGGCCCTCCTGCTTATCTAGTTGTATTTGGACCTGACCAGCGTGGTTACTTTGTCCGCTTGGGTCAACATGGCCAGCTTGGTCAACCTAGTTTAGTCACAATCCATAACATTAACATTATCTATTATGGGTTGAGTATCGCGTATGCTTTCTTTATCTATTATTGACGTGCGTATTGACAGATACTTTAATTTCGTGTTTGTTTATCCATATTTCTGTTTTTGTATTTTGTGTTGAAATTTCCAATTTTTAAATTAAAATTCAGTGCACAAGTTATATCATTAACTTGTTATATAACAATGAGGAAAAAGAAGCATGTGATTTTATTGCTCCTTTGTTTATTAACGGGAGAATTATTATAGGATAAAATGCACTTTTGATCCCTTGAGTTTTTTTGTTTGTGCAGAATTAGTCCCTTTACTTATTTTTTTTAGCTAAAATAATTCTTTATGTTATTTTTTGTGCATATTCCGTCCATCCGTCATCTTTCAATTAAAAAGCTAATGACGTTATCTCATATGATAGCATCCACCAACCATGTGCTGACATGCGGTATTTTAATTACCTAATTATTTATTAAATATTAAATTAATCAAAATTAAATAAATATTTGGAAAATAAATAAATTAAAAAATTCAACTTACTAAATTAATAAAAATAAAATTAAAATTCCTGAAAAAATAAATTAACTAAGAATAATAAAAAAATCAGAAACAAATTAAATTAACTAAAAATAATAATAATAATTTCCTTTATAGCTCCATTGTATTCTGTATTAGGTGTGGTATCAGACCTTGGTTGTTTTGAAGAAAAATTGGAAGGTAAAGGCCTTGCAAAAGTACAAGCATTTATGTGGCCATTACTTGATAAAATTCCAACTAAAATTTATACGAGGAAGCGTGGGTGTTGGTGTCTGCGGAATGTGTGTTGTGTAATAATGCTGAGGGTATTCAACTCACTTGTTTATATTTTGTGGTGTAATGAAGAAGGTGTGGGAAGAAATAATGTTATGGCTTCAAATTCACTCATATGTTCAAACCGATGCGTCTGTTTGTGATGCTTTCTTGCGCTTTTTAGAAATCTGGTCTGGCAATAAGCAAAAGTCCAAGGCTGCTGTTATTTGGTTTACAGTATTTTGATTGGTATTGCTTAATAGAAATAAAAAGATCTTTCAAGACCAAGTTTTTCATATTGTGGATTTGGTGGAAGAAATCAAGTTAAAATCATAACAGTGGACTAATGTTTTGGGAGTCGCTCCTTCTCCTTATGCTGATTGGCGAATGTGTCCTGTGGTAAATATTTGACTTAGGAGGGTGTTTACGTTGTTCTGCTAATAGTTATCTGACATGTGGGTTAATCATGTTGTGTTAGGGTCTGCTATACTCTTTTTCCCTTGTCTTGAATTTTTCCTTTGTGTTTTTCTTTTCTTGCAAGGTTTTTAAGGAGGTAGGGACCCTGTCACATAGTATTTTGGCGGGGGGTTTCATTTTTTTTTTGTATTAATAGGCAGTTGGTTGAGGAGTATTTGTGTATTGATAGGTAGGTGGTTGAGGAGATTAAATTTGTATGTGGTATAGCTACTATCATTACTTCAAAATAGTGTGAGAAGCTTTACTTTGTAAAGTTGGTTTTTGGATAACTTGGGGGAGCACATTGTAACACCCCGATTTGGAAACTTAAAATTTACCTTTTATTTAATTCATGAAAAATACGGTTGAAATTTTTTTTCATTGATGACGTGGACACGAATTCACTTCTATAAAACATTTTTCTTTCAAAACATATACATATATATCTTTTTTTTTTGTAAAAATTATTCATTCATGTTCCACATCATCCATCAATTTTCAAATGGAGATGTCACCAACACCACGTTTTGGAACCCGATTAACCATAAACAAAATCCTCAAAATGCTGTTTCAATTATCGAGTCTGAAAAACATTATTACAAGTACAGGAGTTACATGGTATCCAAGCAAAGTTATCAGAGTCCAATAACCTACATGACCAAATAAAAACATAACTGACGTAAGACTAACTAATGACCCTCATCACTAGAGGTTGCAGCAGGCACCTCCTCTGAGTCAAACTCCCAAACATCAAATACTCAACGGGAGATGATCCGTCACTAAGGTCCTCTTCAATCTCATCTGGATCACTCTTCAATCTCTTCAAAGTCTCGAAAGCATCGTCAGGTGGCTCAATAGGATCCAAATCCTCGTACACCTCTACCTCCTCAGCTCCTGGGTCAATGCGTGCTGGCAGTGGTAAAGGATAATCACCGTGATAGTCCGCTGGTCCTCTGGTCCAAAGGTCCACACCAAAGAGAAGCGACAAACACGAGTGTCGGTCGAATCTCCTCGAAGCGTGTGACCTGGGTCTCGAATGGTCACCTCTGATCCACCTCTCCATTCCCAGCCTTGACGATTCACCTCCCATTGTCCATCGTGATAAATCTCAAAGGTAAACTTGACAAGGTCCACCATCTAATTGGCCAACGTAGAGCCAATAGAAATATACAACAGAAACAAAGAAGGATAAAGAAAGAGAGTCAGCTTTTCCAAGCAGATAAGCTGACGGTGTGGAATTACAGCAGACAACATATCAAGATAAAACAAATAAACAACAAACACGTCATACATACAATCATATTATTATCGTAAACACCGTTTATCATTCATTTATTATCGTCTATCATTTCCACTTTTCTCTTCCCACTGGGTATGCCCATCTTAAATCCAAATCTTCCTCATGCCTATAGGCTCACTGAACTTATTGCCATAACATTCCCACACTTCTTTTTGTATTATTATTTAATATCCTAACTTTATTATATTTGCAACTTTTCTTATTAATAAGTCTTATTGAAGCGCGTCCTTCGATGAGAGGGGAGATTTATGAAAAGTCATCGAGGGGTTGGTTAGCACACATACATCTCCTGCAATCCTCCCGAGCCTAAACGGAAGCAAAAGTGACGTACAGGAATCTTAACCCACGCAGGTCGAACAGCCGATAAAACACACATGCTGCAACCACTCAGGGTCAGCCAAATCATCATAATCATAAATCAGTATATTCAACGTTTCATTATAATGCGATATCGCAAGGGCCCAAAACCAATCGGACAGCCCGCCTCGTTCAGGTTCCCTCTCACCATTTTGAAATTGATCAAGGGGGCGACAATACTTTTCTAGTTCCGGTTCTAAACACATTACAATCCCCTGGGTCTTAAGTCCCGATCACATGTAGACTAGTTCTGCCCAGAAAGTACTCTAGGTTACTTGACGAGTCACCGTCATCATCCTCCCCTATCACAATCGCTCACTTGAGTATCCGTAGATAAACAGGGTATCTTCCTCTCCACTACTTCACACTCAACTCACCGCGTTGTATAATGTCTTTTAGACGTTTTATTAAGTTTTATTAACCCTATGGTCGAACGAGTCACCCTTGTCCATCCCTTCGGTGATCCTCGACCTCTAATTGAATCTTTCACATCATTACTCCCTCTTCAATACAATATCGTCATTACTTAGGGCTCGAAACCACGGTATGAAGATCACGTGGCCAGCATCTTACTTAATCGGAACAACTCATGCCCATGTTTACGTACATCAGGGAGTCCATCGACTCAACAAGCACGTCACATGGGTCGTACGCATCAGGGAGTGCCTCAACCTTCTGCCACATAGAACGTACACATCAACTGGGTTCCAATCATATCCACTTTATCATTTCTTTCCTTGCACCATCAATCTTTTCATTATAGCTAGATCTTGCCCGATATCAGAAGTCTTTTCCTTATCCATTAAATTATTTCAAACGTTATCACATTATTATTTTCATCAGCATCAATATCTCGCTTAACAATTAAAAATAGGGCATATTACATATCATAATTACTTTGGATCCCAAATAAAAGTTCAGCAGACATAGCATAGCATATCATATCATTTTATCATCATCAATTTAATAGCTTCAAACAAGCATCATGCAACAATAAAGAGAGAGGTCTCAGTCCGGCGTATCGATGGCCACACACACACACAATCAATTGCCATCATACGACTGACTTATAGACCCCACGTTCCGGCTTTTGAGATGGCCAGAAACATCTTAACACATTACCTACAGACCACGGTGCCTTAGGAAAGCTGCTCTCTCACCTCGAATGTCGACAAAAATCCCAAGAATCCTCAAGAGCACCGCCTTCCAACACGCGTCTACGCTGACACCTTCTATATCCTCGAGACAGACATCACATATTAGAAACACAGCCAAATCAAACATCAAGTTCAAAATTAAAAATCATCCTTCGAAAGCTCAGATTAAAATCCTTCAGGTAAAATAAAAACATAATTCGTTCCAAAACTTTTTAGCACTTTAAAGGCCTTAAAACAAACCATTAACTTTATTTTAAATAAATGGGTTAGTGGCTGGTCCGCCTTGGACTGCATCTCACTCGGACCCGAAAACACTGAAAAACTCCAATTTTTCGATCTAACTTTTACTGAAAAATTAAAACACTTAAAATCTATGTTTTTCAAACACTTGAAAATGTTTTATAAATTGAAACACAATGATTAAAATTCGGGACAGCCACGACACCGTTCATAAATCACTTTTTGAAATTCCAAAAACACCGTAAAACCATACGTTAATTCACAAGACTTTTGATTATAAAATAAATACTTAAAACAATTTGTTTTTCAAACCATAACACTTTAAACAATATTTGAACAGCTATGAAATAGTTCCAATATTCAGAAATGAATTAAAATTAAACAACTTAAAACCAATTTATATTCAAAAGCAAATCACCAGGTCAACTACTTAGTACAAAACCCTTTTAAAACAAGAACAAACACATCACTTAAATCAAATGCATTTATACACATAACTCATTTTCCTTCACTTCCTCAATCATGCACATAGTCCTATTCAAGTAGCACATAGCATATCAAACTAATCACACTAAATTCATAAACTTACCCTAATCGAAACATGTTCACTTTTCGGTTCAAACAACTCTATTAACATGCCTTAAATTAATTCATAACAAATCATATTATCATGAACACAACTTAAAATAAACAAGCTTTTACAGCCACGCATTCAAAAATCAAAACATAGAAACAAATCAATTAGGGCATACATTCTTGACCTTAACCCATTTAAATCTCCTAGCACACAAACTTACTTTGTAAAGACATAAACCTGTTGGAAGTCAAGCTTTCCCAAGGACGTAAAGAGTTATGCTAGAAGATTTCTAGAAGAGTGTTTTGCTGATAACAAACAAGGTCTATCAATCAAGCTCTATCAAGCTCAAGGCTCAAGTTCAAGCAAATAGAGTATTTAAGTTAGAAGCTTTGCCCATAGGAACAATTGTAAGGTAATGAAGTTTTTATTACAAGTGTATAATGACCAAAATAAGTTTAAGTTAAGGAGAATAAAGGAATGTTTTTGAAATCGTTTTAAGTTAGTTGGATTTTATGCTAAAAATGTTTTTGAAAAACCTATGATTACATACTCTGCTTTAGAAAAACAATTTTATGAAAATAAGCAGAAGTAATCGATTACCCTGAGATTTTTAATTGGAGATAATCGATTACCTTATGTTATAATCGATTACCTTTATCACAACAAGGAGATAATCGATTACTTTGTTTTAAATAATCGATTACTTTCTTAAAAAAATGAATTTCACTGTTTTCACAGAAAAGGGATAATCGATTACCTTGGATAAATAATCGATTACTTTTAAGTTTTATTGATATTCGTATCAGAATCAATCTTAAATGTTTCCAGATTTGTTTTTACATAATTGATTCTGATTTATTTCCAAAATTCGAATTTAAATATCTTTTAAATTATTTCCTTATTAGTTTTGAAAATCAAATCTTTGATTTATTTCTTAAATCTATTTTATTTGATTTTGATTTTAAAATTTATTTTATTATATGTTATTTTATTTCTGAAATCCTTTTTGATTTATTGTTGATTTCAAAACCTTTTAATTATTTGATATTCCAACAGTTGAGAAGACTAATCCTAAATTTTCTTGTTTGATTCAACACACGTTTTTCTTCTTCTTCTTCTCCAAGAACAATCTTTTGATCCTTCATATTTTTCTTGAAGAGAAAAACACTTTTTTGGCCTACATACTTGTGATCTAACTTCATTGTTATAGAATTATATTGTTATATCCGTGTTATTCAGAACACAACAAATTGTAATCATTTTCATATTCATCATTCTCAACCATAGTTGTAGGGAGTGGATCCCTTAGTGGAACGTGTGGCACTTTCATAGGGCAAGGAACCCTTGTGTGCTATATGAGGTCCCTAGCGAACGGAGGTTCCTAGTAGTGTGTGGGACGCTCTTGGTTGTAATTGAGTGCGGCTCAATTCAAAGGTTATAAAAATCTCAAGCGGGTCACTTGGGGACTGGACGTAGGTCTTTCGCTGGAAAGACTGAATCAGTATAAAATTGGTTTGCGTATTCCTCTTCACTTATCTCTTTATTTTTCGCAATATTTTGTTTAAATCGTTTTCGCGCTACTCTGTTTTATTTTTATACCTATCGCTTCGCCTTCACGCTCAAAAGTTTAATCTCTCCATAAAACAATTTTTCTATCATTCGAGTAATAATTTCCAATAAAATTAATAAAACTCGATTCACCCACCCCACTCTCGAGGTTTGAGGCCGATTCTAACAAAACCAACTTCCCTCATTTATTTGATCACATCCAAATATCACAATCAAAATGAAAATTCAGCCAAGTCCAAAGAATTTACACAAAGCATCTCATATAGTCCAAAAAAGATCAAATATCATGTTAAATCGGATATGGGGAATTCAAAGAAAATAAATTCCAAAATCATGTCAAATCAACTCATTTCAGTCCCAAACTTTTCAACACACTTAAACACATATTAAAGTTCATCACATAAAATTTTCAAGTCAATCCATATTTCAGAACACAAATTTCCATTCAGATTTGTCATGAAAATCAAATCAGACCTGCAGCAACTTGAAGCAAACATACAATTAGTAAAAATAGTAAACTAACTCCAATTGATACTAAATCTGGTACAAAACATCTTCACACATTCAAGAACATATCATAAAAATTTCAGATTATTTGGAGTTGCTTAAGTCATACTTTTTCAATTAAGTTTCTCTTTAAGTCTGAAAAATCTGAACTAGAATGTTCTCTGTTTTGCAATCATTTAAAATATTAAATCAACTCCAAATCACCTCAAATGTTACAGAGAGTCTTCTAAAACATGCAAGGTATTACCATAAAAATTTCAAGTCCATTGGATCAGCACAGGTTCGAAAATTCAGTTTGCATTCGGTCTGAAAAACTCATTTTTTCGAAATCGTTTTCACAAAAACAATTCTTGTACATTTAGTAAACCATTCCCAAAAATCATACAAAAAATTCAGAGGCACTTAAATCAACCTTATCAAAACATTGGCAAATTTTCAGGACCATCAAACATGTGCGAGTACTCTTCATTCAAACCTTTTTCAAGTAAAAACCCTAAATTTTCATATCCGATATCAACCAACCCAATGTTCAGTAAAACATTTAAAACAAGTTCAAACCAACTCAAAGTCACTAGAGCATGTTCAAATAGTATTTAACATGTAACAAAAGAACTTCCTCCCTAATGATTATACAAAAACCGAATAGAGTACCCTAAAGGAACCAAAAATCCATTTGTTCCCTAAGGTACAAAATCATCAAGCACTTTCTCCAACAAACTTTTTGTTTTTTTTGAAACTCCAACAAACTTTAGAATATACTTCTAATCAACACATATACATCACTTAGGATTAAAACCAAAATCATTTTTCCTAACTAACAAACCAAGTAAAAGAGGTTTGATTCTTGCAAAATAACTTAATACACTAACATGCATCAAAGATTAAGGCCATTCTTCCTAATTTACTTACCATGGCCGAATCATGCATTAGCAATAAACACAAGATTTTAATTTAACCTACGCATGCATGCTTTCTAATCCCAAAACCTTATAGAACCCAAATAAGCACACCAAGGCAAAAATCAACTCAACCATTTATTTTCATACAAGGACCGAAAAATGCACCAAGAAAATAACAAGGATTTACAAATCATTTACATGCATCAAGGATAAAAATCACTTGGATATGAACAACAACAAAACCGTGTGGCACCACAAGTACTCAAACTAAGACAAAATCAATTTAACAATTTATTCTCCACATGCAAACCGAAAATAAACTAGAAAATAACAAAGATTGACAAACCTTTAACATGAATCAAAAACAAAATTCATTTCCCTTAAGTTCAAGCCCTAGGCCGAACATGCATGGAGAAAAATTGGGAATTTTACAAACTAAAATCAAAACAATAGCATGCATCATAATATCAATTGAAATCAACTCATATTTACTCATTCTAACATAAACTAATTCAAATAAATAAAACAAAACTATTGAGACCAAAAACAATGCAAAACCTTGGGGACCTCCCTCATGGATGCATGTCCCTTTTTCAACTTCCAAACTCAAATACATACATAATAATACTTAGAAAATAAAGAGAGATCAAGAAATAATACATGCAAGAGCTATTTATCATCAAACAACAAAACCCTTCATGGAACCAAAAAAAATAAAAACCGAAAATACAAAGCAAGAGGAAAAGGAAATCAAGTTCAAGAAAGATTACCTTAATCAAGATTGAAAATGCAAGAAAAAAAATCAAAGTCTTCCTCCTCCTCTCCTTGAAATGCTTCGGTCTCCTCCTCTCTCTTCCTATCTTGTCTATCTCTCTCTTTCTCTCTCTCTTTTTTTTTGTAAGAATGAAGTGTGTAAGAGGGTGTGGGTGAGGGTATTTATAGACCTTTGGTGGGGTGGGGTTTGGTTTATTAAAAATGGGCGTTTAAAATTTAATTAGAGTGGGAGAGCGCAGAGAGATAAAGCATAAGCTCCCCTATTGGCCGAAAATCTCCCATAAGATAGGGTAATTAAATACTGGTCTTAATTAAGGTGGGTTAAAGATAGGTTGCATTAATTGGGTTACATTTAATTAGGTTACTCTAGGATCTTGTACTCTAATAAATGGATGTCTAACAATTTGAAATTCAAAATGCATAAAATAATGCTTAAACTATGTGACACCAACACAGTTGGAAATAATATTTTTCAAATACAGTAAATAACATTTAAAATCATATTTCAAATTTTCTTAAATAATAAAACATTATAATTTCCCCAAAAATAGAGAAAATTTAGTTACAGTATATTTAAAGACCAAAATTTATAAAAATAAATTCTACATTTCAACACGATCGTTTTGACTATAAATTTGTATGATTCCGATTTATCATTCAAAAGTTATGAATTTTCAAAGTTAATTAAATCAAAGAAATCAATAAATAACAATTCCTCCAAAACACAAAATAAAATAATTTATCATTATAAAAACAAATTCCAAATAATTATTTTCACTCATAAATATAAATCAAATAATAACTTTATATCAATTTAAAAATAAATGCCCAATCACAAATTTTCAAAAATCAATTTATTAAAATGGGAAAAATTGCGGGTATTATACACATGATTTTGTACCTTTAGGCAAACCGTTCATGGAAGGTGGGGCCTTTGTTCTGTACTATATTGCTATGTTTTCCGTTGATTAATGAATTTATTTTGTTTGCTGTTAAAAAAATTAACTAAAAATAAATAAAATTCCAGAAAAAAAATTAAAAATTAAAAATTCTCTATTGCATAACTAAGCCTAGAATATTTTGGTGAAGTGGTTTTTGTAAGGTTGACAAAACATATTTTGATATTTTTTTAGAATTTAATTTTAATTTTTTAATTTTTTTTTGAAATCTTATTTATTTTTAATTAATACATTTTGTTTCTGGATTTTTTATTTATTCTTATTTGATTTATAATTTTATGTAATTTTAATTTCATTTTATTAATTTAATATTCATATTTTAATATTATTTTTCTGTAAAATATTACGTGTCAGCAAACGGATGATGGATGTTGCCATATGGGATAACGCTGTTATTTTTTTAACGAAAAGATGATAGAGGGACGGAATCTGCACAAAAAATAAATATAAGGAACAATTTTAGCTCAAAAAAAAAATAAAGAAAAAAAGTAAAGAGACTGATTGTGCACAAATGGTAAACTTAAAGGACCAAATGTGCATTTTGGCCATTATCATACTATCGTATTATTGTAACAATGAGTAAAAAAAAGCATCTGACTTTTTTTGTATAAGTGAATTGAGAAAAATATATAGTATAAGTTGAATAATTATTTTTTGGAAAATGATATTTAGCTAAAAATACGAAATTCATTGCAGCGTGTCTAAAATGCTGATTGGCTATTTTTTCCTCTCTCCAATGCCATTAGCACATCCCGCAAGTCTCTGATTGGTTAATCATCATTTCGTGTGATTCGTGGTGCAAAATTTTCGCATCAAATAGCATTTCTCTTATTTTTTTACTTCATCCGTTTTATATGTAATGTTGTTTTAACATTTGTATCATATTTTATAAATTTTGTTCTTTTATTAATCCAATATATAATTAATGCTATTTTTCCAAACATACCCCTATTTATTACACTCTCTTTTTCACTTCCAATACATTTCTCTCTCTCTCTTCAATAATGATTATATAGGGGCATTATAGTCAAAATACAACAAATCCTTACATCATTTAACCATTTCTTAAAACTTATGCATAACTTTAAAACACACTACATATAAAACAGAAGGAGTACTTCACATGTGAAAGATTAGGTTGTGAATACGAAAAAAGTCTTTGGTATTATAAATAGTAGGTATAGATGATTTGAAAAATGTTATTTTATTAATTGAAAATAATAAAAATAATATATAAAGAAAATCTGAGTTCCTTTTTGTTGGAATTTTATTCCTAAACAATTAACAATTTATCTAAAAAATTGACCAAATTTGCGTGACATACTGATATTTCACTCTTTTATGTAGGGCATGTATGTGGATTTTCTTTAGCGTTCTAGCTGTAATTGACCCTACATTATTGTTGGGCATGCATCATCAGTTTGAACTGAAGACCAATGTTATCTTATGGCTCGCATACTTGATGGTTTCCGTACAAAATGGTAAGTAGAAGTCTTCACAAATCACTATCAAGTTCGTTCTAAGAAGAAGACTAGTTATGGTAGAATAGACTATGACCAACTTCATGTATATTTAAGGGAAATTATACTACATATAGTTGGACATATTTGACTTTGTCTTCTACAATAATCAGAGAGTTTTAGATTCCAAACCTCATAAAGTATTTCCAAACCTCAATTTTAATATAAAAATTATCAAATTACCCTAATTAAAAAATAATAGGATATGAACCCCTTAAATTATCCACAAACCTCATCTTCTTATTATTCCTCTAACCTTAAACCCCATAACCACCTTATCTTTTCCCTTCCTCCATTACCTCCACCGAGCCACATATCCCCACCCCTGTCTCTCATCCTTCTTCATCGTTTTTCTATGTTCCATCTTTGTTCAGCGTTTTTTTCTCCTTGTGACTCACTGTTCTTTGTTATGTTTTTTCCCCTTTTTTCTCTGTTTTGCTATTTTTCTTTTTTTTTCCTTTCTGGTTGTCGCTGCGGTTGTGTGCAGTCTTGTTGGTGCGTTGCGGTGGTGTTGTGCGGTTGGTGCTATGACGTTGTGTTGTTGCGGTGGTGCTCTACGGTTGTGATGTTGCGATAGTGTTGTGCGATGGTGCTGTTGCTGTGGTGTTGTGCAATTGGTGTTGTGTGGTTGTGTTGTGCAGTGGTGGTGGTGCTATGCGGTGGTGATGAAGGAAGGGGAAAGAAATTAAATGATTTAGGTTTAGATTTACCTTTGATATGCAATGGTGTTGTGCTGTGCATTGGTAATAATATGGTAATTTCCTTATTAAAATTGGAGTTTGAGATACTTTATGGGGTTTGAAATCTAAAACTCATAATTAGACATATATATTTGGGATTTTGGTGAGGTCGGCTGCTAAACTTTGGGAAACATTTTTGAGCTTTAGTTTTTAAAACACCACATAT
Source organism: Crotalaria pallida (assembly GCA_037953625.1). Taxonomy (NCBI): domain Eukaryota; kingdom Viridiplantae; phylum Streptophyta; class Magnoliopsida; order Fabales; family Fabaceae; genus Crotalaria; species Crotalaria pallida. Next base: position 118,316,872 of record CM075654.1, read on the forward strand.
ATATATATATTTTTTTCAAAATATCTTTTTGCCAGTATTTTTTTTTTACGCTTCTTATGCTAGAATGATAACGTATGGATTTTAAATTTTAACATATATCATTGACTCCTTAAAGTATTAATATTTTTAAAATCTTTATGTAACTGCTCTATCTATCAACAACATGTTGGGTGACCTACTTTTTCCTAATGTAATATTTTAGACCAGCAACTACCATTTTGACCACTTATGCCTCATGGATGGAGATGAAACATCTACTTCTCATTTGTCTAAACCTCGCAAGGTAATCATCAATTGACTCTTCATTATTGTGTTTCACACTTAGCAAATCAATGAGAGTCACTCTGAGTTTACCAAGAACTAGTCATGAAATGCTTTTCAAGTTGTACCCAAGAATGTATAAAGTTAGATTGTAATGTTGAAAACCACGAGAAGACACTCTTGGTCAATGAACTCAGAAATAGTTTCATCTTCAAGGCCTCATTAACAACCATGTCACCTAGCTCAATCGTGTGTCTAGCCACATGCTCCACCGTGGACTCTCCAACCTCTCCATAAAATTTAGACAATTTATGCACCTTCACTTCTTTTGGAACCTAGACATACATGTTGTACCCATTTTGGGAACGGTGATGCAAGGTTTGGCTGTTTGCAAAATTTTGTCTTGCCATGGTTGTTTGCCTGTTTTCTCCTCTTTGTGTTATGGCTAGTTGACAAGGGTTTTGAAAATTTTGTGGGGGCATTTCGACATCGGGATGTATTTGGGAGAAATATAATTGACATTTTTTGGTGTTTCACTTTTCAGTAAATTTACAACTTGACTTTGTGGTGGAATCGTTGCTACTCCTGTCGAAGTCACGTTGACAACCATTGGGCTTTGGACAATTTGTGCTCTTATCGGGCAATGTCGTAAATTGACACTTTTAAGGTTGGTGTGAATAGACATGTTATAACTAAAACCTTGATAGTCTTATCGAACTTGTTGAACCATAAGATCATTAGGGTCATCGACATTGACACATCCATGACTTGGTTTCATCTTTTTCTATAGTTTGCAATTTTTCCTCGTAGCTCATTCGTAGCCAATGTATCTGGTGTTATGACGGCTCCCATCTGAGCCGTCGAACAATCTATCATTTGAACTTTGTGTAGAATCAAAAAGGTTTTGATGAAGACAAATAAATCAACAAGTTGTCCTAGATGAAGACAAAGCAACAACAACCATTTAGAAGTTTTCCATTTCCCGCTCCCTTGTAATATTTTATATTTATGTTGAGTGTGGGTGGTAGACTTAGGTTTTTACTCAAGCGATTATGAGTTAGTTAGCGTGAATACTAGTTAAGCTAAATAGTTGAAAAAGCTTAGAAAGGGACTAGGTCTTTTGGAAAATCATTTTTAACATTGTTCTTTAAGAAAGTAGCAGTGACTACTCGAGTAGTTTGTGCACTACTCGAGTAGCCTGCAAAGAAGTAAATTGGTCTGCTCACTGTTTCACCAAACTACTCGAATAGTCTGTTGACTAATCGATTAGTTCTCAACTAATCTATTAGTTGCTGCACTAATTGAGTAGTTTGAGAAATAGTAAGTCCACCAATTTTCTCACTACTCGAGTAGTGCTCCAACTACTCGAGTAGTACGAGTCAGATCAGTCAATTTTTAAATTCTTATATGGCTGTTGAAGAGGCAATCAAGGGAGAATATTTCCTAATTAGTTTTCTCAAGCTCCTCCCTGATTCTGGCGATTTGAAAACACATTATAAGGATTACCTCTTCAACAAGAGCGACAAGACGGATCTTGAGCGAAAAACTTTTTTGAAATCCTTGCACACAAAATAGAACAAATTGATCCAATCCCTTTCTAAGAATCAATCTCTTTCTAGTATTCTAGCTTTCTTACTCATTGTCAATTGAGATTGTTTGGAGCCGCATCACTGTGATCTGATTACTCCATTGAAGAAAGGAAGGAGCACTTGAAGGTTTCAAGAGGCTCTATTGCTAAAGGGAGAAGGCGTTCTTGAAGGTTTCAAGAAGCTCTCTTTTTGTGGAAGGTTGAAGAGGTTTTTCAACAGAAAATCAATTGAAATTGGGGTAAAGTTCAAGAGTTTGGTACACTCTTGAAGGGTTGGGATTAGATTGAGTGAGGTTCACTAATTAATCCTGTTTGTATCCAATTTAATTGATTATTAGTAGACACTCCCTAAGGTTTAGGGGGGACTGGACGTAGCTCTCAAGTGGGTAGAGAGTGAACCAGTATAATAATTCCCTGTGTCTATCTTTTATTGCTTTCGTTTATTTCAGTTATTTAATCTTTCTTCAGAACCTTAAGTTAGCAAATCATCCGCTTCTGTTCTTGGCTTCGTGTTAGCGAAACCCCTCTTTTGAAAACTCTGTTCTCTGTCTGAATTTCCACGTACTACTCGAGTAGTCTCTGAACTAATCGAGTAGTTCTTTACATTTTGGCCAGAAAATTAATTTTATTTCTAAAACAGTAAGCGTATTATTTGTTAATATCAATTACATTCGAAAAGTCAATATTGTTGCTTCCATTTACTATTCACCCCTCCTCTAGTAAATTGTTAGGCCGCTTGTTGGTTTCCAACACTTTGCTCTTGTCAATTTGTTGTCGAAGGTGAACCATTGAACTGTCTATCGGGGCAGACGTCATCTATAGCATGAATCTTGTTTGGTCTTGTTGCTTTGTTTGACTACTTGTATTAGCAAATCCTCCCAAACGGTCTCGTTGAGATTGGCTAATGACTCGTCTGTCAACAAAGTTTCATTTTCTCTTGACGTCATTTGACTCATAGTACCATGCAAATTGGCAAATGTCGAAAGTACGTTGCCAACTTGTATGTTGGTGTCATTTACCTCCCTCATGAGAATTAACTCTTGGGCCATTACGGTGGCATTACTAGCAATGCCTGAAACCCCTCTTGGCTCACTAGAAATTGTCAAATTGGTAGTTGAATTTACTCTTTTACACTAGTGCCATTATTCTCGGTACTTGCATTATTTGCATCTCTGTCATTAGAATTGGCATGGTCATTAATAACAGGGTTGTTTTGAACTTCTCCGTTTACACCCGTTGCTTGGACATTGGTCTTTGTGTCCACCATACTCATTGAAGAAATTTCGTCGTGCGATTGTGAATATAGTGTAATACCACTTCTCAATTGCATGCAAATGACATAAAAAAAACAAGTCACTCTGAACTTGTCCCATTGGGTGTGCCAATTTGTTTAAGGGGAAAAATGACAAATCCCAAAGAAATTATGTCTTTTTAATAATGTGTTTAAAGTAATGGGTTCGGACAAGTTTCTATGGTAATCTTGTTCTTTTCAATTGATAATAATAATCGGTAAAGTAACAATGCAAGGAATGTAAAAGGCTTGAAAATATAAATGACTGAAAATTAAAGGTTTGATAGAAAAATAAAGGGTTGAAATTTAAAGGACTGGAAAAGTAAAATTGCAGGAAAATTAAAAACAATAAAAAATAAATTTGCATTGATTTGAAAGTGAAAGATTAACTTGGTGTTTTTTATTGATGGTAAGAGTAATTAAGTGTCAACCCTGTCTACATTGTACTAACATCTATTTATAAACAAAAGAAAATAACTTTCTAACATTAACAAGTGTCCAACTAAATAGCTATCCTATTTGACATTTAATTTATTTAAAAATAAATAACTACTACAACTAATTTCCCTACTTCATACAGTTTCATTTATGTTCGACACTTATCCTAATTTCTAATGGGTATTCGACATGCACATTATCATTACAAGAGTTGCATGTTGCCACATTTGTTCTCTATGAAGAAGTGTATTTTATGGTGACCTGACACCATTTGTCGAAAGACCATATACATATAACTTCTTGTGACCTTATCACTTGTGGAAATACAAATTCATGCATACCCATATTTACATGATGAAAGAACCTTTTACAATACGGTGCTATCCAATAAGTTATATACTTCTAATTCATCGTTATTTATAGCTTGCTCTCAAAATTAATAATTTCAATAATAGCATAAAAATATACTTGGACAACATTAGAAAATTTGGTTTTGGATACCACAACTTGTAATCATCCTGAATTTAAAAGAATAATTAATCCAAAAGAAATTAACTTCTTACAAAGTAAGCTTTTTTGTTTACGAGGGAAATCACATCATCAATGCCGCATATTGACGACTCTGATGGGCAACCCCGCCTCCAGGTCATAGCCTGCAAACTGTCCGGAAGAGAACAACCACTCCCAAATGAGTGACAAGCTCATACCGCCGAGGTGGGATTCGAACCCGTGTCCTTGCAGACCGAGGATAAAGTCTTGAGCCAGGTGTGCCACACCTCGTTGGTTCCTTACAAAGTAAATTAAGTCTACTCTGCCTACTCATTTATTTAGTTTTTTTTTTTTTTACATCAACCGGTACCCGGATCTGGTTTATCCAGAATCCGACTCATCCGGTCTGACCCAACTGAGCTCGCACTTAGCGGTAGGGTCTCCCAGCGGAGGTTGCTCCATCAAGGCTCGAACTCGAGACCAACTGGTTAAGGCACCAAGTGAACTACCACTTAATCAATCCAACGTGGTTGCTCATTTATTTAGATTGCCAACTTAAATATAGTTTGTGAGTAATTCATACTATCGTAAGTACTAGTAAATTTTCCCGTGCATTGCACGGGTTTTAATTGTTTTTTCTTAGTATAGATTTTGAAAATGTGTTTTTTTAATGATAAGTTAATATAAACTTTTTTTTTATAAAGATGAATGACATGTATTTTATTTAATTAGTAATATCATTGCAAACAACTTATAATTAAACTTTAGCATGTTAATAAAATAAATCTTAACATAAATAATTCTCTTCAAATGAATATTATTCATAAAATAGCTAGACATAAAATAAACGCAAGAAATGTTTACAAAATATAAGAAAAACAAAAGGTATCTTCTTCAATATTCATGGCTATCTTAATGGTCATCGTCTAACATGCAAAGAAAAATTAGCAAGTGGTTTATGTCATAATGTCCATCTAACCAAGATCTTCAGTTCCTCAAATGGACCAAAGCAGAACTTTCTGTTTTCTCCTATCACCCGAATAAAATCCATCATCTTAGACAACATTCGAGCCTGCAGATTTCATTCCGCATATCTAAACTCTCCAACCTTTGCTTTTCTTTTTTCTTTGATATTTCATGGTGGTTGTTCTTAGTCTCAATTTTCTCTTCAATTATCAAGTTACTATCGGAATTCAGAATGAAGCGCTAGTCATTTTCAAGCTCTTGTGTCAATTTTCTTCTCCAACCCAAACCAACACCAAAACAATTTACAGATGCACCCAATTATGTGTAAAAAAATTAGCAAATTTAATACTTGAAAAAAATGAAAATAAAATTCTTTAGCTAACACAATAATCTAAATGAAAAATATGCTTTTAAAGTGATAGGAATTTATTTTTTTATACTACCACTGAATGTGTGACCTGTTAACTATACCACAATCTTTGATAACTGTGATCGCAACCTCGACCCACAATCTTTAGATTAATGCCACCTCGAGAAAGAGAGGGAAGATCGCAAGGATTAAGCAACTTTTTCTGCACCTATATATAAGAAAAATCATAAAATCACCATCTACAAAGCCCCATGGTTATTTACTAATTTCAACCAAACAAAAAAAGGCAAATAAATGGAAAAAACACACAAACAGAGAAAAAAAGAATAGAAATCCTAGGAAAAATACCAAATCAAAATCCTAAATAAGACAATAAATAAAATCAAAACCTAAATAAAAGTCTAAATAAAAGTAAAATCTCACCTTTCTCGTGAATCTAAACATGTGTGCAATTTTGGAAAGTTGTTCTTGTAACATTAAAACATAGAAAATAAAGAGAGGAATAAGAAAAAAAATCGAAACAGAGAGAGTGTGAGACAAAGAGGGAAGAGAAAGATAATGCAGTGAGATAGAGAGAGAAAGAGAGAATAAACATGGAGAAAGAGAAAGAAACAAAGAAAAAAAAAGAGAGAAAGTAAAGTAATAAAAATACATTAAAAATATTTTCTAATAGACCCTTCATATACTCCTTTCGTGTAAAACAGTAGTGGGGACCACAATCTTCTTTGCATTGGGCATAAAGTAGTGTGCACACTTTCCTCAATTTAATACAATGTAGAAGATAATTTTTAAACAATTTACATTTATTATTATTATTATAATAGTAACAATTTAGATTAGTGAAAATTTTTTAGGAAGCCAAAAAGTATTGAAGCATTAAAGAAGACTTTAGGAGGGAAAACAACATTTAGGAGGATCATTGGAGGAAAATAATTTTTGCCCTCACTTCTCCTATTTTATATTATATTGAATATTGACTAGTATGTAACTAATTAATTTACATAACTTCAAAGAATTCATGAAATAGTAATTTGATTCCATCTAAGCAACCTATATAGTGGCTGTTGTGTATCAGTTTTAGTGTGAACTGGGTATCTTCTTCAGAGAATTTTTATTAATATGGAGATAACTTCAAAATTGAACCAGGTATCTTCTTCAAAATTAAATGTATGCACACCGTACCATACTGCACCAGATCTCTACGCGTGCCAACACCTATATGGATAACTTTACAGCTTATATATTATCAGGAAATAACTACTATATGTGCTGGAGGATTGTAATGATATGGTTAATGATCAAGTTAAAGAATAATTAATAATATATATGAAATTATTCTTCAAAGTTCCAATTTTAAATTCTGATTCAAAATGAGATTGATTGATCTGACGTACAGCATGCATGAAGTATGCTTTTATGAGATTGATTCTCATGCCGCAGCCACCAGCATAAGACAAAACTATCCGGCATGTTATGCTAGCTAGTCTTATAAGATTAAAATATTTATTAGAATGTGTAAAAGATAGCTTATTTATAGGATTGAATTGGTAGTTTATTATAATAATTTGGTGAGCTCCATTCATCCAGAATCCAGATAGCAAATCGAAAACGATTATCCAAGTTCTTATGAATACCTCATCTCTCGTATATGAAATCAATGTGGGACTTTATTTAAAATTTAATAGTTTGGAAATTTTTTTTAACGGCTAACAAGTGTCTTTTAAGGCACTAGTTAAGCATCTAAATATAGTTAAATGTGTTTGTGGAAAAAAATAATTAAATACTATTAAAAATTGAAATAAAATCTTGTAAATATAACCAAAATAAAAATTCCAAAAAGTTCTTTTATATAAAATCGAAGGGTGTAGATTTTTAAGACTAAAAGAGGGTGGAAAGTTGAATAATTCGTTTCATATCCATATGTGATATGCCAGCATGGTTTGCATATGTTTTCTCGTTAAAATAAAATTTTGTCTTATCAAATAAATTTAATACTTAATTATGTTACGAGTTCCTGAAAGTTATGATACTTTTGTTAAATACTCTTATTTTTCTTTTTTCAATGTTTGGCTCCTTGAGATTATTTATGAGTTTGTCATATATCACTACTATTAATTCCGACCAATTTTGGTGACATGTAATATCAGAATCCTACTCAGACGCGGGAGGTTAGGTGCGTGGTGCCACATGGGCGACATTCCTTTTTTTTATGAATTAAAAGACTAAAAAACTTAATATATTTTTTATATTTTTAGTTAAAGAAAAAAAGGATTGAAAAAAGAGATCGTCTTTGCCTGTGTGATATCATGTGGCACCACATGGCTAACCTCATGCATCTGACTAGGACTCCGATGTTACATGTTAGCAAAATTGGCCAGAATTTGTAGTAGGGGTTCGGGGAGTCAAATATTTAAACAAAAGAATAAAAATATCTAGCAAAAGTATCCCAAACTTCAGGCACTTATGACATAATTAAGCTGCCATGAAGGGACATGAAACTTCTTAAGTTATCTATAAAAAACAACGATTTAACATATAATAGGGAAAATTTTTTGGTGCTCCCCTTTTAAAATGATATTTATGTATAATTTTTAATTTTTTTTCATGAAAATTCTTTTATATTTTGCTTTTAACTTTAAATTTCATCCATTTTTACTCTACTACAAATGGTTCAATACCATTCATCTTACTTTATCGTTGTTGTCATCATATCTAGCTTCACTTATGACAATCGTTTCACTAATATGATAACATCCTTAACCTCATTATCTCCTACTTATTTTAATGTCAGTATTACAATTTATCGTTATTTCAACATTTTAATCTCAATCATCAAAATTTTTAATTATTATATCAATAAACTATAAAAAGAAGTATTGAAACAAAATTAAAAAGGAGCATGGAAGATTCACTAAATGTAGAACTTTATCATAGGAAATTCTTCTTCTCTTGCGTATAATCAAAGCCAATGTATGTAAATGCACACCATGCTAAAAAAAATAAGTGAGAAAATAACCGACTCAAGAATTTCTCCAAAAATAAACCACCCAAACAATCAAGTCAGAGGGTAAGATTCTGCAATAATTTAAAGAATATTCTTGCAATATATAAGTGTCCATTACTTTACAACCTGTGAGCTCCTAACGTCCGAGTAATAACATGCTAAGAAGAATAATACTACTGACTGCTAAGTTAATGAACTACAATTTTGTTTTTGTTTTTCTCTATGGAGGGAATCAGAAACTGAAGCTAGTTTTGGCAATTTGAACGCAGTTCGTACCTCTGTAGCAGCACTGATTTGATTGCCCCTAATTAACGTCCCTTGCACATGGGAATTGGGAACCCTGAATTGGCTTCTGCATAAATAAAAAGTCATCACGTTCTTAGCAATCATTGTTTTTTGATAAGAAAAATCAATTTAATTCTTTCTTATTGCACTCTTTGTAATTTCAAACCATTTATTTGAATATTCAAGAGAGAGCTAAGGTATTTTTGTATAGTTTTATATAATCAAATAATCTTATATACTCCCTTCGGTCCTATTTATAAAACGGTTTTGATTTTTTTTTACCAGGGTATAAAGATAAACTTGTTGGTAGCGGAAATGTGAAAATTTATTATACTTTTTAAAACTACACTTATAATTATTATTGAAATTTTAAAAAGTGTTGAATTAATAAAGATATTTATTAAAAAAATAATTAAATATTATTGAAATTAAAATTGAATCTTATAAATAGAACCAAAATAAAAATTCTAAAAAGGTCTTGTAATTAGACCGCAGAAAGTATACTTTAAATGATCATGTGGGAAATCCAGAGACTAATAATAGTATTGGCCTATGTATCTTAACCTGCAAGGAAATTAATATCGATGTATGGCATGTGAGTTTGTGGAATGGGTCACATGCCTCTCTGTTCTTGTTTGAATTAGTACCAAATAAGGGGGAATCTTCAACTAGTTGGTACTAGCAAGTAGCAAACTACTCCTATACATTATGTGATTAATGATGTAATCTCAGTTTCATTTATAAGCAGAGCAGGGCCGGCCCTATAGGAGGGCAGATGGGGCCTAGGGCCAGAGAATTAGGGGTTCCAAATTATTTTTTAATACTTATATATATATATATATATATATATATATATATAAATTAGCATAAATTAATTTTTCAATTGTAGTATTATACCTTAAATACTTTATTTTTTTTGTTGTGATTGTGTTGTTGTTTCTCCGATCCCTTGTTTGCTTTTGATAGATTTCTTTTGTTTTGTATTATGTCATTTGTAATTGATGCCCCTTCTCTCAATCTTATCCTCAAGTGTTAGGTGTTATTGATCACTTTCTAGTTTAGTTGTTCTGTTTTTCAAGATAGTGCCTAGAAAATATTTGTCTAGATGTGAAAAAAAGAAAAAAGAAAACTAGTAGACAAACTTGTAAAATCACATTAGGATCGCTCACTACATGATAACTAACGTTTTTTTTTAAATTTATTTCAGCATTATGGTTCGGGCAAGTCATTGAGGATAACCTACTTCTAGGTACCCATTTTATTATTTTTTTAAAAATAATATCACGCTATTAAATTATTATATTTGTAGCCTACGTAATCTTGTTGATTGCATTTAATGACGTAAACTTGTGAATATCGATAATATTTCATACTATAAAAAATTTACTTGAAATTCGAAATTTTTTATAAAAAAGAGTCTCTTATTTTCATTTCGCCTAAGACCCTGAAAATGTCAGGATCAACCCTATTTATAAGTCATATGATTGTTGGCCATATGTTATTTTGATTTTCAGATTTAAATATGAATAGCAGTATATGATTAACTTGATGTTCCCTTCAAAATAAAACTTGATGTTAATTAATTATATGATGCGAGAGCAGTTAATTTCTCCCTTCAGTATTATATGTAAGCATTTTTTGAAGTTTTTTTAGTTTTTAATATAAGCTTCATTTCCAATTTTCAATGAGATATTTTCAAAAAAGTATATCAAATATTTACATTTTCAATACTAATAACAATATTAACTAATTTTCTTGAAGGATATGAAAATTAGTCAAAGAAACTTATAATCAACATATATTAAAATAGGTGAAGTTGAGGGGTATTTTTTACTTTCTCTCCATGATAGTTTTTCCCTCCAAATTTGTTTCTAATCCTAGCCATCCATTGTAAATAAATCACATACGTTCTTATCCCTCTTAAATTTCATTCTAATCCTAGCCATCTATTGCAAGTAAATCACATCCGTCCATATATTTTTAATCTTTTCATTTTCCTTTCATTTTATGACTGCTTACAATTGAAACAGTTAGTAATTTTCATTATTTCCTTTCAATGTGCGATGCAACAAATGCTATTCTGACCGCTTACAATTGATAGTCATGGAAAGCTTGAAAAGTGACAAAGTTACATTAAGCATATGAACAGTTAGTAATTTTTTTTTTTAATTGGTAGAAAGTCTTCCTTTCAAATAGTATTTTTTCCATTTTTTTTTTGTATTTTTAAGTGTTTGAATTTTGCTCAAACATTTCTTAATACAGATACTTGAGACTTGATGGTGCACAGAAGAAGATCAAAGAATGTGAAGAAGTAAGTGAATTTTTTTTCAATATTGCGTTGATCTTTAACACAATATTTCTTTTATTATAATATGTTGATCATGAAAGTCTTCCTTTCAATTTATCATTTAAATTTTTGTTTAAACATATTACCTTGATGATTTCAATGAAATTCACTTCTTTGGTGACCAAACTTACAAGGTAGTCCATCAGATTATTATGCAAATTTTTTATTTTATCAAAGATACTATGTGCTCTATCGTACATTTCCTGCCCCTCTAGGCCTCTACAATCTGCATATATATATATAAATGCTTGGTCATTTTGTTTTCTATTTAAAGCTTATTTGTTACGGGCCTTTTGTCTTTCAATGAGAATTTTTTTTTTATTTTTTGTATCAAAATGCCACTTGCAAAAAAAAAACGTATAAAGAAGGAAACCTTGGTTGTTTGAGCATACGAACAGTTAGTATTTTTTTATTTTTTATTTTTTAAATTGGTGGAAAGCCTTCATTTCAACTGAAATTATTTCCTTATTAAGTATATTTTATTTCCTTATTTGTCATAAACATTAAGCATATGAACAGTTAGTATTATTTTTTTTAATTGGTAGCTAGAAAGCTTTTTCATTTTTTTTTGGTATTTTTAAGTGTTTGAATTTTGCTCAAACATTTCTTAATACAGGGACTTAAGACTTAGATTGTGCACAAAAGAAGATCAAAGAATGTGAAGAAGTAAGTTAAATTCTTTTCAATATTGCGTTGATCTTTAACACAATATTTCTTCTCAATATTTATTTTTTTATAATATGTTGATCATGAAAGCCTTTCTTCCAATTTATCATTTAAATTTTTGATTAAACATATTACCTTGATGATTTCAATTATTATTATTTTTTTTTGTATCAAAATGCTTCAAGTTGCCTCACAAAAGTTGTTGTAAGTTGTAGCATGCAAGCTGTTGGCATTTTTACCCAATTATGGATGCTGACACGAATCCTCTTTCTTGCTTTAAATTATTCCTTTAATGCCGAAATAACTGTAAACGTGTGTGTATAATAATATTTCTTTTCAATATTGTGTTGATCTTTAACACAATATTTCTTCTCAATATTTCTTTTTTTATAATATATATGCTGATCATGAAAGCCTTTCTTTCAATTTATTATTTCAATGAAAGCCCTTCAAAAAAAAGGAAGGATAACAAAATTTAAGACCTGTGCATCGCACGGGCAATTTCCTAGTAAATAAGAATGGGAGGAATTACTTATTGTTTGTTGTTTCCCCCTCTTTGTCAAAAGTGTACGTCCAACGCAAATCAAACTTTGTAAAGTACGCAAATCAAACTTTGTAAAGTAGGAGTATATATACTCTCTCTAGTTTTTGTTATTGGGCATATTTAGCCGAATTACACATGTTAGGGAAAATAGTTAGTTTTATGAATTCTATGAGAATATTTTGTAATATTACAATTTTACCCTATCAACTTTTCTTGGAAAATTCATACTCATTAGTGAACAAAAAAACATAGATAATCAAAGCATTTAATAAGGGCAAAAAAAGAAAAAAAAATAAATGATGCATAGAAAATATAAAGTGACTTATAATTAGGACCAAGAAAATCTTTTAAAAGATGACCTATAATAAGAACAAGAGGGATCAGAGTATTTTAAAATATGTAATTCTAAAAAAAAAAATCTTTAATGCTAAAACTTAGTATTGTATGGTTTGGAACCATTGTTTTTATCAATAATAACATAATATTTAATATTCCCTCCGATTTTTATTATAAGCTCCTTGACAATGTAAATATTTGATATACTTTTTCAAAAGTATACCTATAATTATTATTGGTAATCTAAAAAATGTTGAGTAAATTGAAACATTTATGAAAAAAAAGTAATTAATGTCATTAAAAATTGATAATAAGACTTATATTAAGGAAAAAAAAGTCTTGAAAATAGACTTACATACATAATCATAATAGGAGGGAGTAATAATTTCATCAATTGTTTTATATGTTACTACTCCCTCCGCTCTATATGCAAGACCCTTTAGGGGAATTTTCCGTCCACCAAGAAAGTGGATTAAGATTGTTATTTTTATTGGAAATGTAAACATTTAATATACTTTTTTTTTTTAAATTATCCCTATATATAATTGTTATTGAGATTCTAAAAAGTAAATACTGACTTTATAAGGGTGTTTTTAAAATGAAGTAATTAAATGTAATTGAAAATTGGAAAATAGTCTTACAAATAGGACCAAATTTTTTCCCTAAAAAGATCTTACAAACAAGATCAAAGGAGGTATTTGCTTTAAGGGAGTGTTTATGATGCTCTGGCTCAATTTTTGTTATGGCTCTCCAGCCTCCAATAGTGTTTTTTTTGGAGTAAGTTAATTTTTTTTTTTATGTTTTGGGTTTTATTTTTGGGTAAAAATATGTATTTGCTTTGAGGCTTTTATTATTAAAAATATGTAATTAATATCCTATAACACACATAAAAAAATATTTTTTCCTATGACTTGTTTTTATTATTTTATGTATTTAAAAATTTGTGTACATTAATTACATCAATTTCTAATGAATACTTATCTAATATAAGTTTTTTAACGTGTGTTGTAGGCTACATTAGAAAAATCTTTTTAATAATACAATATTAAAAAAATTATTAAAAATGTTTTTTCTAATGTGTCCCAAACTCCCAATAACACATGTTAAAAAACTTATTAAGTAAGTATGCATAAGAAAACTCACTACAACATAAAGGAGTTTTAACTTAGGATTACATTTTTTAAAGCATTTGTTTAAGTAAATGCCGCAGAAAACAGGTGAAAAAATTGTATGACTTATTATACAACATTTCTTTAAAGAAGTGTAGTAGAATGGGTGGTGCGAAATTTGCTTCCCCGCGCCTAAATAAGCTCAGAACGTTGTGGTTTTTTGGTTTGAAATTTATTTTGTAATAAAAAAAATAAAAGGCCCTCTGTCTTCTTCTTTCTTCGGTTTCCTTTACAAAGTCTCTGCCTTTCTTCTACAATCAAAACCCTAGCCACACTCGAAATCTCTCTCACCTCCATCCTACACTCGAAGCTCTCCCTTTCACCCCCATTTCCGTCCTCAGCCACAGCCATACTCCCCAGTCGAAGCTCTCTCTCACCTTCGTCCTCAGCAACCATGACCCACTCGAAGAGCTCTCTCACCTCCGTCCTTAGCAACTACGACCGCACTCGCAAACCCCCTCTCACCACGAAGCACTCCCCGTGTCAGGTTCTCACCACGAAACAGAGCCGCCACCTCCCCGACACCGAATCACCACCTTGTCTCACAGGTCAGTTGTTGTCCTCACACCATTAATGTTAAGAGTTGATGGCTTCATTGATGAAATTTTACATTGGTTGAATCAGATTCAATGCATTTTCATTGTTTTGTTTAAAGTTTTAGTTTTTTTGTTTGGCTTAAATATGAAAATGGTCCCCGTAAATATTGACTTTTTTGAAATTGGTCCTTGTAAAAATTTTCTTTTGGTTTTGGTCCTTGCACTTACAAAACGTTTTGGTTTTGGTCCCTCATATTAAATTTTGGTCCCCATAATTATGTTGGTAGTTTGTTTTGGTCCCTCTATTATTTAGATTCAATTGGTTTTGGTCCCTTTAATATCATGGTTTTTGAACTGGTTTTCTTATTTAATGTAAGTTGTCTGTTTACCCTTGAGAATTAATGCAAAAATATCATCCTTAATAGGTCATATAATATAACATATTACATTTTCGGCAATTTCCATCCACATATAACAAGAGGGACCAAAACCAAAATATTTTATAAATGTAGGGACCAAAACCAAAAGAAAAATTTTACAGGGACCAATTTCAAAAAAGTCAATATTTATGGGGACCATTTTCATATTTAAGCCTTTTTGTTTTTATAATATTTGGTGATTGACTGATTGTGTTTGCTAAATTGGAGCCATTGGTTTTGTGATTTGCTTCAATTTTGTTATGACTAGTTTGATTTGCATGTCTGTTGGGGTCGTAGTACCACTTAGGCTTAGGGAACATCTTTAATATTTTGAAATTTATGTTGTCAAAATCCAGAGAGAATTGCAGTGAAAAGATGGACCAATTTCTTGAAAGATGTTTCTACCATTCTAGTCAGTATGATTCTCAAGAACACTTTGCAGCGCTAGACAAAAAATTGAAGGAACATGAGGTAATTGGAGAAGGATATAATCTTAAATGATTGTAAGTTATAACTTTTATGTGGTTCATTTGCCTCCTTGAGCATATATTTTCAGGAAGTATGACTCCTGGTAGAGATCATGATTTTAACCCAGATTAGTGGAACATATCATCATTCGAGGATCATGAAGTGATTGCACTCTCACTCTCATTACCCATATGAAAAAGAAAAAAGATTAATCTGATCAAGAATCTAATTGTAAACAGAGTCTAAACGTCTATGGTTAAGCTTAAACAGCCTTTTTAGAGGATAGTGAGGTCACTCTAATAAAATGTTGTTGAGGTATTTGTGCTGTTATCCTTGCATTCATAAATAAAACTTGTAGTTGTCATATACCTTGCTGTGCACGTGCAGCTAATATTTGTAAGGAAGCATAAGCCCTTTGGATATACAGCTAATGTTGTAGTTTCCTGCTGTGAAAGAAAAACAGTCATAATCTAGTTTCCTGCTAAGAAGAGTGTTGAATTTCAGTACTTGGGAGGGCTCTTTGAATTGTGTTGCTAAAATTTCTTGTAGTAGTAGGCATCAGTTGGTTTCTATTTGTTTCTTTGCTTTATCGGCAAAGTATTCCGTATACTTTGTTGATCTCTTTAATGCATTTTTCACTTATCCAAAGAAAATTTAAAAGCCATCAAAGTACTAGGCTTTGTGGTTTTAATTGCTTATTCCAGAAAGTAGAACTGGTGATGAGAAATTAACTATCATATGGACAACAACACAATCAGATTCACATCTGATTTCCTATTGTTAGTATTTGGTACAGAGCCTAAATCATTCAAAAGTCATGTCTATAAGTGGAAGTGGTGTTTCTTTAATATGTTTCTTCAAAAGACATGTCTATTGTTAGTAAGCTATAATTTTTAATATGTCGTTGCTGATATTTTTTTTGAACTCTTGGAATGGAAATTTTCAAAATCATAATCAGAATTATCTGGTTGCAGATGTTGAATGATTATGTTTTTCTTGCCAGCAACTGTTGCCTTTGGTTGGAAGATCTTGCTGACATGCTGAATTCAACAAATTTGGTTGCTTTGTAGGTCGAGGATCACAAACTTACAAATGTTACTGTAATCAGTGTTGGGAATGATTATGTGGTTGGGAACATGATTTCTGAGGCTCTACATCAAGTTGGTAGGACGGGAGTAGTGACTATTGAAAAAGGAAGTAGTATTGACAATAGTCTAGAGATTTTAGAAGGAATGCAATTTGATCGCGGATATTTGTCCCCATACTGTTACTGATCGACGAAAGATGACGATTGACCTCAACAACTGCAAGGTATAACAATATATATGTATATAAAAAGAAAAGCCTCACCTGTATTCTATGAAATGATCACATAGTGTGTAATTCTTTGGCTGCAGTTGCTTTTGGTTGAAAAAAAAAAATCACAAACCCAAAGGAGATGTTTAACATATTAAACAGTGCTGTGAAAGAGAAGTTCCCAATTGTGATAGTTGCAGAGGGTATTGAGCAGGAAGCTCTGGCTCCAGTTATTAAAAATAAACTTAGGGGTGTGCTGAAGGTAGCTGCTATTAAGGCTCCAGTATTTGGTGAGCGCAAAACCCACTATTTAGAAGACATTGCTGCCATCTTGACTGGAGGTAAAATATCAAGAACTCAAATTAGAAGCTTAAGTATAAGTATATTCTGTTTCCTGATATACTTTGACAATAAAAAGAAGTACTTCAGTTATGTAATTGTATGACTTTTTGTATCTTTAGTATAAGGCACATTGAAAAGTCAGTATGAGTTACATTAATTCATGATTATATTTGTCCTTAACAACTCTAAAACAAGAAAATTAGTTGTAAACGACTAGGTAAAGACATTCAAATAAATGTAACATTGATTCTCATCTGCATCAATATGATAAAATTTTTAGTGAAAAGCATCACTAGTTTCTTAGTATATAGTCTTTTCAATTTTAAGTCATTCTCTGCTAATCTTTATTTGCCTATATTATTGGCTCTTCATATGTTACTGTAATAAGAGATGATATTTGTTTGACCCTTTAAAAGGCTAGCAAGGATATGCTAGGTTCTGCTACTAAGGTTGTGATAACAAAGAATTCTACCTTAATAGTTACGGATGGGAGTACTGGAGTTGCTGTTGAGAAGAGGGTTTATCAACTTAAGAGGCTTATTGAGGTGCATACAGAAATTTGCCCCTTCTAAAATCATTAGGCTAAACATATTGAGAAAAGGGTTCTATGTCATTCCAAAAGAAAATATTGAGTGAAAGGATGCATTTGGTTTCACTTATACAGGGGTAAGGTTGAAAGCACCATTAGCTTGAGACAGAAACAGGAAGACAAAAACGAAAAAATTAAGTAATTATGGTTAAAATTTTAGTATTAATTACTAATGTAACACATCATTTACTTCAGTCATAGTGTAACCTTTACTTAGGAGGAAAGACTATTGGGCCAAATTGAATGAAGGTTTGCAGATAGGGGAATAATTTCACAACTGGTCTGATAACCTAAACTTGCTATATAGTAGTAACCTGTTCTTGCTACTATTACCTTTTTCACTCTTTTGCTAGCTTGATGATCTGAAACACTAATAAGCATTTGTTTGTTAATCTTGTTAATCATGTATGTTACTCCCTCCTTTTGTTAATCTTGTTAATCCTGTCAACAGCCACTTATGTTTTTGATCTTATTTATTTTTTTAATTTGGTTTTAATAATTTATACTTATTTTACTTTTTATTTTTATTTTAATCTTGTTAAAAGAACAAAGATTAAAATTTAAGTGTGAAAATATCTGATATATTCTTTCTACCAATTTAAGTGATTCAATGCATTTTATTGAACTAGAAATGTATATTCAATCAAACCAAAGAGAGATAGGAGAAGAATTTTGATGGTCCATGATCAATTAAGTATATATATATGTATATGCATATAATAGCTATATAGAAGAATGAATTATATCTGCTACATGTGTGTAGCAGTTACTATGAAAGTACCACTACAGGGAACAGTAAATATGAAATGTACTTGGAATTGTAGGGAACTCTTGTATTATTAATTAGCTTTACAATGATCAGTACATGAGAGAATAAAGGTGAGAGGTACAAGATGAGAATAGAATGAGATGAGAGAGAGAACAGAGAGGAGATGAGAGGAGAATTTTCAGAATTGATACATGATCATTGTCTGCCTTCATTCCAACCAAAAAGCTGCATATAACTAATTCTTTCCTTTCACGTAATCCTTGAGGAGAATATTCTCCTTTCTGACCTTGCTGCCCCTCAGCCACGTGTCCAATTGGCTCAACAAACTTTGTCTTATTCATTTCCTCCCATTCTGTGCCATTTTCTGATGTTCCATTACTCATTTATTTTGACACTAGTTAGTCCTATTGGCTGCTCAATGTTGTGCTATATACATCACTACAAAGAAGCAGCATGACAGTATGAGGAGGATGGAGACAAAGACTAAAGGAGTATCAGTGGAAACCATTATGTAAGATTTAGCTTTAAATGATTTGTCTAAATACATGATTGCCGATCGGACATTATGATGTTTGATCCATGTACGGCTGTACACCCACCTCATGGGAAATGGCATGGTTATTGTATAAATGTTCGAGTTCTATTATTTTCTTAACATCAAAGCAAGGTGGTTGCATATGTGCATTGGTTCATGTTGATTTTGACAAGATTGCCTGAAACCGGCACTTGCACCATGACTGCTATTTGTAGTTCTTCTTGAAATCGTGTTGGGAAATTTAGGCCTTTGATTGCATTTTGTAATTTAGAAATTTCATTCATAACTTTCTGGAAGTGGTTGTCTCTAACATTTTCGTTAATTGCTGCAACTTGCTACAGACATTTTGCATTTATAGCAAATGATGGGGCAACAATCTTGGAGCAGATGGATGGGCTGTCTAGGGGTCTGGATTATGAAGTTGGTGATGGCACCACTGGAATAGTGCTGGCTTGGGCTCTTCTTGAGCAAGCTGAGCGGCTCTTGGAACGGGAAATTCATCCAATTAGGGTCAATCAGTGCTATGAAACGGCAACCAGAATTGCATTTGACCATCTGGAACGTATAGTTAGCAAGTTTGAATTTGAAGCAACAAAATTGGAGCCTCTGATTCAAACATGTATTACTACTTTGTCCTAAAAAATGTGAGCACAGTTTAATATAATTTCTGATTAGTCATTTAAATTGTTATGATGCATGTCACGCTACTTCTCTTTTCTGCACTGATTTTATTTCTGGAATTTTAAGATGCTTCTAGTTTTATAATATTTGTCCTGTTCATTTTTAATTTTGCAGCGTGAATCTATGCAAACATAGCCTGACTGAGATTGCTGCCAAAGCTGTTCTTGCTTTTGCTGATTTAGATAGAAAAGATGTCAACTTAGATTTGAAAAAAGTAGAAGGAAAAGTTCGTGGCAAATTGGAAGATACTGAGTTAATATATGGAATTGTTGTTGACAAGGATATGAGCCATCCTCAAATACCAAAGCAAATTGAAGATGCTCAAATAGCTATCTTGACTTGCCCCTTTGAGCCTCCAAAGCCAAAGACTAAGCATAAGGGTGATATTGATACAGTGGAGAAGTTCCAAATATTAAGGAAGCAAGAACAACAGTATTTTGATGACATGGTTCAGAAGTGCAGGGTAAGATTTCGTTGAGAGTCACTTAAATTTTCTATTGATAACATTTGACCTGCCATTTTTTGGCCTGTGTTTCAGCTTTTTTGGATGTAAATTCAAATTGGGCTACATATAAACCTTTATTATTTTTCCTTTTAGAATTTGTTTAACTTAGGGGTATATTTATAGGAGGGATATATTTCTTTTAGCTATTTTTTTTTTTGTTTATGCAATAGTATAATTTTGAGTTCTCAAGACTATGTGGATGCTCTTGTGAAGAATTGGATAATACAATGGATATGATGCTTTTGATATTTTATTTATTTCCATTAGTATGTTTTTGATTGGAACAAGGATTCTGGATTAATTAGAGATGTATTTAATTAGAAACCCTTTCAATTATATTATTTAATTTTAGTACTTTTTTCAACTCAATTGAAATTTATTTTACTACTTTTTGATCAATTATTTGATTTCATCAATATATCCAATAACAAGTTTAAAATTTAAACAAACAACAATATATATGAGCAAAAAAAAATATATAAATATATTTATAGCGCTTGCTTAGGCAAGTGCAGTAGAAAATAGTTACGGAATTCACATTTACAACATTTATTTAAGCAAGTGCAGTAGAAAATAAAGGAATTTACAGCGCTCGCTTTAACAAATGCAGTAGAAATAGCCACTAATTTCATATCTACAGCGCTTATTAAAGCAAATGCAGTAAAAAATATGCGAGTTTACAGCGCAAGAAACAGAACACAGTTTCCATCTAGAATCAACATTGGTGTCCTGGAAGTGCAAGAAACAGAACACAGTTTCCGAGAGTTCCTGCAATGGCTTATCTTACACATGAAAAACAATGGCTTACTTATTTGCTTCTTGATTTTCATGTAAGCTTTAAGTCCCATGCACTCCTTTACTGTGACAACCAATCAACTCTACATATTGTAGCAAATCCAGCTTTTCATGAGAGAACTAGACACATCGAGATTGTTGTCATATTGTTAGGGAGAAAGCACAGTCGGGTTTGATCAAGTTATTGCTTATCTCTACTATGTTGCAACTTGTTGATATATATATATATATTCACTAAAGCTTTGACTCCTAATCTTTTCTAAGGATTCTGTTTCAAGTTGGGCATGCTTGACATTTGCTCCCCAACTTGTGTTAGATTAATCGGTTAGAGCTTTGGGCTAACCGGTTAGATAGTTAAGTTAATCGATAAATGGTTACAATGTTGCTTAACCGATCATCCTAGTTATCTTAGTTCACTTAATTAGTTAATCATTAACTAGTTACAATGTTGCTTAACCAATTAACCTAGTGAGCTTAGCTCAGTTAGTTAGATAGTTAAATTAGTTACTTTTTGGCACTAAATCTTGGTGGTTAGCTGGTAGTTTCAGAAGTATATATAAAGCTTCTTTTTGTGTGTTTGCAATAAAATAATTAATCTTTCTTTTACAATCACCAATTTCTCTCAACTCAATTCTCTCCATTCATCATTTTCTTTCTCATTCTCTTGCTTCATTCATTCTTCATCTCAGGAAGTTGCAAATCGCAACTTTTATCTCCATTTTCCTCTTCCAATTCTTCTGCTTCTGCATTCTCCAATTCTATTACTTGAGTCATAAGCTGAAAAAAAAATTAATTTTTGTTAAGAATAATAAAATAAAAACTAAAAAATTGAGTGTAGTGTGTAAGACCAAGGGTGGGATATGTAAAACCCCACTCATCTAGGTATATTATGATCATTGTTCTTACTAAAGATAGCATAGTTGTTTGATGTTTCAATCAAAGTTAATTCATGTGGTCAACTTTTCATTTATGATAATAATATGCTTTGAAACATGGGAACTCCTAAATTGGTGAAGTATTTGTACTGAGTACACCTTCGATGTCGGTACATGTATCGTACTCCTAGGTATTTGTAACTTGTTTGTTAAGGTATATTTTAGGTGTGGATCGAACCGATAATGTAATTTTTGCCGTAGAATTTATAATTTATTATAATCAATCTTTCAGCCTTATATCTTGACTTAGTTTGAGTATCAACCTCTAATTTTACGATACTCATATGCAATTTCAATGCCAAAATTTTTTATTTGCACCTTATTTATATATATTTATTTATAAAATTAGAATTTATATTGTCGTACTCGTATCCTAGTTTTTAAAAAATTGTTGTACCCGGTACTATATGTATTCGTATCCGATACCATACTCATATTGGTGCAACATAGATAATATGACTTGAGTTCCATTGCCAAGTGATTGGTAATTTTCTTTTGCTACTTATTGGTATTTATAAATTTGAAGCTAGTGATATTTATTCTTACTTTAAAACCAAAAATGGAAAATCGAATCTCACATCACTTTTATCCACAATTTTTTACAATTTCTTAGTAATCACTAGTTTAAATATTTTGGATACAACCATGATAGATGATCAATGATGTAAAAATATACAGAGTGAAATGTAAGGAAAATAGTAGCCTTTGCTTGCCTCTTTGGACAGTGTATCAAATTATATATAATATCAGATAAACCTTCTAATAACGATGCTTTGTTTGATGTTATGCTCTATTGATATGATAAGTTTTTTTTTTAAAAGATATATCTGAATATCATTATATTTCATTATATTTAATAAAGATACAGAAGAATAATAATGAGATGTTCTTTTCGAAGATTATTTTGGTTGAAATGGAAAATGTTTGCCAATTGTGTTGAGAACGATTGGTAATTTGGTGGTTGTGGAGAAATTTAAGTGACATACTCTGTGCTAATAGAAATGTTTTACAACCTGCGCTATTGTGGGGAAGGTGATGTCCTTTGTAAAGGAATAGTGAATATAAAAAATTCATCTATGGGAACTCATCTCAATAATTGAAGTTCTCCACCTATCAAATAAAACATTTAATATATTTTGTTGATCTTTGTATATGTATTAGGCAATGTGATGCAAAATTTAATTTTTACATATTGAATATAAACCATATTTAAAAAAGGGGTGGGGGGGGGGGGGTCTTATTATTAGAACTTGTGATTGTATATTGGTTTATATATTTCAATATTTGACTTGATACTACAGAGATGTCTCTATTGATTTGGATCTAATGTTGAGTTTTGTGATATAATAAATTATGAAAAATTAATAATTTGATTTTCACGAGTATATGGTTGAATTTTTTTTATGAATTTTGGTGAAAGGAGTTTATGAAATTATATAAATTTTGATGAAAATGAATATGTATAAAGTGTTTGATTTGTGGGGGTTACACAGAAAAATTTTGTTATCATGCATATGAAGGGGATACCTTTCTATTCCAAAGGCATAAAGAGGTGACATAAATATAGTGGTCATGTATCTCTTGGTGATATATATATATATATATATATATATATATATGTGTGTGTGTGTATGTGTGTGTGTGTAATTACCCTACTATATTTTTGTAGGGGATGAACAATAATATTATATATTGAGAAATTCATTGTATTATATAGGTACAATGATGTTAAGATGAGACACGTGTGTAATAATTATATAGAATATTGCCACAATGTTATTAAATTATGTAACATCAAATATATATGAAGTGTCATCTTAGAAAGCCACTAAGCAAAAGGATGGTGAGCATTACATCAAGGAGATGAGAATATGCCTATAACAAAAGTTGAGGGTAATGGTAACCTAACCTAAATTTGTGATTTTTCATAAATCAGGTTCATATCGGTAAGAACAAGTCACTTGTCATTTTGTGAGACACTATTCAATATTTGATAAAGTCCATCCCTATGGTGTATAATAGTGTTTATTTACAACAGTGAAAAATGATAAGTAGTATATACTTTTAATGAAATTTATAGCTCATATTATTGAGTGTTGTGCATAACTGTATAACACACTTGATAGATTCACATATACGAGTGTAAGGTAGAGTCGTTGTCCAGCCATATGTGAGTTTAGACAAACTCTTTAAAGCACTGATGAAAATCAGGAATAGGTGGAAGGCCGAAACGCATCACATACACCGCGTAGAACAACTTTGGATGAGAGGTCAGTGTGAATGATGATTCACATATGGAATGTAGGTTCATAGAGATATTAATCTCATCTACATTCTAGTGGGTCAAAATCATTTGTTTTATACACTAGTTCATAGTCTCAAAGGCACTACTGTTTATGCATAGATTTATCAAGCTTTTAGAAAATTTCTTTCTTTGTTTTTAATTAAATATGTGGGGGATTGTTAAATTATTTTTATCTTAATATATTTATTTTAAAAATCAAGATTTATTATTATTATTATTATTATTATTATTATTATTATTATTTTCCTTAATTAATTATCTTGCTTATAATCCCGTTGCTGATTTTCAATTCCATCGTATGAATATATCTAAGTCCAACAGCTATATTAGAGTAGCAGTTATATTTCAATATAGTAATAATTTTCTATTAAAGCTCTTTATGAGTATCTTAACGTCCAATGGAAAAAAATTGTTTTCATTAAGGTTCATGCGATATATAATGAGTCACGTACGGTACATGATACAATGATTAAGAGGTGTGGCAAAAACAGTATATATTCTATCTTGTGTATGTTATTTATTTTCTTTTAATTTTTTTATTGAGATTATCTAATTAAACTTCTATGCTATTTTTGTAGAGCATCACTACATTCGTGATCTTTTCCATTCATCTAAAATGCATGATGCTAAACCAGTTTTCACTCCATGGAAACTACATGTGATTTATCTGTTCCTTCTAATGCTTCCACATGTGATGTCTCTGAGTATCGCAGAATTGTTGGCTCTCTTCAATACTTATCTCTAACAGGTTCTGATGTGTCTTTCTTTGTCAGCAAGCTTTCTCAATTTATGGCTGCTCCAACTGAGCTTCATATGCATGCTGTCAAACGTGTTCTTCGCTACCTTAAGGGTACTATTGACCATGGTCTTCATCTTCGCAGTGATTCTAATCTTCACTTAACTGCACTTTGTGATGTTGACTGGGCGGGTGACATTGCCGACCGTCGCTCCACTGCTGCGTATATTGTTTATTTGGGTCCTAATGCAATTTCTTGGTGCTGCAAGAAGCAAAACTCTGTTGCCAAGTCCTCTGCTGAGGCCGAATATCGCACCATTGGCACTACCGCTGATGAATTATTGTTTCTGCAACAATTACTCAAACTTAACTTTCCTCTCCTCAAGCACCCTACGATTTACTCTGATAATATTGGAGCTATCTTTGTGCTAATCTGGTCTTCCATTCATTGCTTATCATTTTGTTCATGAGTTGGTGGCACAAAGTCTAATCGGAAGGAATTGTCAAGAAGAATTTGGAATATAAACAAAATACAAGGTTTTTTTTTTTTTTTTGGTTTACATGAGAGGTCTGGACTAGAACCCATGACCTGGGGGAGGGGGAAATCCTAAGTGTCCCTGCAGCCACCAACTGGATTGTCTTACGCGGACAAATACAAGGTTGTTTTAATGAGGGAATATCTATTTAATTTTTTGCATTATTACTATTGACTTTAAATTTGCAATTTGTTTTCAATTTTACAATGATTGGTGTATGATTGAGCCCAAGATCCTGTATTCAATTTCTCTTGTAATCTTCTAAACATATATGGTTGAATATCTATTATACTCTCCCCTAATAATATTCTTTGTTGATAAAAAAAAAAGTAGATCCCTAAAAATTTCCGCGTCAGTTGACAATTATCAACAATGGAAGGAATTTTTGAACTCATATTTATACTTAGTATAACTTGTTGAAAGTGATTTACTCTCAAGCTTTAGAAATTCATTATTGTTCTTCTATGAATGAGGAGGCTTCAACATAACTGAAGCATCATAGCTTTGAGTATCCCCAAGACCCCAAACTTTTTTTGGTAAACAGATCTTAAAACTCGCATGCGGTGCTTGGAAATTATTTAATAATAATTAGTAATTAGATACTATTCAGGTTGTCCTGTGAAAGGTTTCTATATGAATGTATTTATGATTTCAACTATACTTTTGAATTTTACTAGTTCTCAAGTTTCAACTCTCATCATTTCTAAATCTAAAATCATGCCTTTCATAATGCTATAATTGCTAGTTAAAGTATAGTTTATATATATATAGTTAGAGAATAGTCAGTGATAGTCAGAAGTTAGTTACTTATTTCAACTTGAATTATATAAGTAACATGTGACAGGATCAATATCGTCTATCCCAAACCATGTCCCAAACCTCGTTCCTAGCCAATCACATTCTATTAAATATTATAAAAATCTCAATTTGTGAATTCCAACACATAATAACTTGGCCTTACATTTAAAAAAAAACAAAACAAACGAACAAACGAACTCAGCCTAGTTTCATGAATGATATTAACCTCAATTAGGTTTCGGAGCTTGAACTTGTTGTCGGTTATAACCAATATGGAACTATCAATAATTACATTACACACTCGTGCATATTCAGATATTCTGCTTCATATGGATTTGTTTAGTTGGTCCACAACAGGAGGGTCAAGTCCAAAATAATGCAGGCAATGCAAGTAAATTTCAATCAAGTGGTTCCACTTAAAAGACAAATCATGCAACATGGAACTCAGTTAAATATTTTTGTAGCACAGAATATTCCAAATAAGCTTCGCCATCTTAATGTGAATATGACTTTCTATTAGCTATATATCCCATGCAAAAAAACATGGACCAACAGTTACCCATGCAAGTCTATCTTATTATTCATGCTATGTGTAATGATGATGATCTTGTCCTTTGTTTGGGTTTGCAAACAAAGTGCCTTATGTCATGGTTCTTCAAAACCCAATCTTTTCAGCAAATCCACTTATAGTTCTTGAACCAAGAAATCGATCGAATTAATTAATCTTCAGGTTCCACCAATTCTAGATTTTAATGCTTTGGTAGGTGATCTCTGCAGAAGTTGCAGTCTTTCAGAGTAACACATATATCATACATCTGCATCACATAATTCTAATTCAATTCAGTTGCATCATATATACAAAGAACTTTCAACCATTTGCATTTATTTATAATGTCACATAATAAAAATCCAAATAATTATATATAATTGCTTTCAAATCAAATTCAAATAACATTTTTTAATTTATTTTATCCTCAATATTTTCAAATTCAATGTCTTCTATCTTTGCATAGCAAGACTGATAAACTAGTATTTAAGAAGCCAATTATCATTTGAATAAACCATCAAAGTGAAGTGTTTTCGGGATAATCACAGATATGTGGTTTAGTAGATTTCATATGAAATTCATATATAAAAATTAAGATTTTTTTTATTAGAATTTTTATTATTCAATAAAAAAATAAAAATAAAGTGGTATAACTTCAACCCAAAAATAAAGATAAAGAGTTTGTTGAAAAGATTGTTAAAAAGAATATGTTGTTTGTATTTTTATTTAGAACGATGCCTTTATTTATTTGGCCGTTGTCTACTCTATGCTTAGATGGTATTTAACATCTTAACCCATGGTGACTATGACTAGTGATGCATCCCCCAAAATCTGAGAAGACTTATGGAACTAAAGCAGCAGCATCACTAACAGTTACTATATATCTTTTAGCGAAATGAAATGATACTTGTGTGATTCAACAAGTGATATCATACCAAGGTCAATGTGGTTTGAATCCTTGGATGACATTGAGTTAGCAATTAATATGAATAACATTCTTGTAAATTTTTAAGCAAGGATATATAAACAAAACTCTTGATAATTTGCAATAGATGTTGGCAAAACAATCCTCGCAATCTCTCTTATTTTATGAATTTATAATGTTATATGAACATTCAGAATTGATACCTGGATCTAACATTACATATAAAACAAACAGATATTAAATCCAAATGTCAATTCTGAATGTTCATATAACATTACTCTATATAATAACACCAATCATATTTGTCATGTTCTCTCTTTACCCTTCATAATAACTCTCACCTTCTTACACTCTAATCAAGTAGAAATTATAGTTTAGGACATATATATTCATCATTGATTATAAACTAATGATTTTTCTAATAAAAAAAACATTCGCATAATTTTAACTTATTACATATTTACATGATGAAAAGCAATAAAAATATATGATGGATTATTGATCTCAGATCATACAACAATTTCTTGAGATTAAAGGTGTAAGACATATATATATTTTTTTCTCTACCATATTCATTGGGAATTGACTTTTTTTTTTAACAGCAAAAGAGTTTTTATTAAACCACCAAAAGAAATTACAAGCATCATAGTACACATAAGTCTCACCTTCTATGAAGGGTTTACAAATGAATACACAATTATGTGCTCAAAGTAAATCAGAATCAACCGAAGAACATTTCACATGAGTCTTAATATCCTTCTTACAAATTATTCAAAGACCTGAACAACTCTAAAATAATAAGGCCACAACAACTGTAATATCATCAATCTTTCCTCCTAAATAATCAAATCCTGCTTCTTTGGCAGCTATTGAGAATGGAGTTATTATATATTCCTGCTTGGATCTGTTGAGAGCAAATTTTGCTAGGTAAGTAGCCAGCTGTTGGATATCCAAAATACCTAGACTCATTTGCCACAAAGTGTTTGTAATATCAGCATGATGCACATTATCCCATAAACCATCGCTTCCTAATATCACTATATCCCCAGACTCCACGTTAACTTCATATTCCTCAGCTGATTCAGGCTTATCACACTTCTCATGATTCCCCAATTGGTAGGGTTTATTAAACTTATGTTGCATAGTTGGAGATTCATAGAACTTCTCGTTCCTCCTAAACACCATTAACTTACAATCACCAACGTTAATACCATGCAACGTTTTGTTCTTTAATGTGGCAATTAAAGCCGTTGATGACCCATCTGATTTTGAGTTCATGAAAGCATAATTCAACACTTTCTTCAGATCCACGAACCCTTTCGGTTCGCTTGCGGTCGCAACCGCAGCGTTCGCCATGAGCTCTCTTGCATAGACACCTGAATCTATGCCAATGCTAAACCAACCACCAACACCGTCAGCCACACCAATGGTTTGTTGATCCTCCAATATGAAAAAAGCATCTTCTCCTTGTGGCCTCCCTGGCTTTTCCTTTGGGATGTATGCCCTGTAGAAATTCAAAGTAAACAACAATATTAAGTTATTTATTATAACATACACTTTTGAAAGTAATTGAAGCATAAGGCTTATAAATAATAGGGTTATATTATTATTAATAAATAATAACTCAACATCAATACAGACTTTGTGTTATAAACTTTGAAAGTTGTTGTAGCACATAGATCTACAAATAATATGATTAACTTTTTTTTTAGATAAGACAAAATAATATGATTAACTTTTGATGATGAGTAATGATAAATCAACCAATCTACACTATAAAATAATGACATATGTCAATTATTTATCAATCTTTGATAAGCAAAATATCATTTTGTATCAGATATCACTCTACTTATTATGATATAGACTGATTTATAGGTTAATTTTATATGTTGATATATCATTTTTCTTTATTTGTAAGCAATAGGGTTAAATTATTAATAACTCAACATTGAGTTCATGAGTTCTTACAAGAAGTTTTATTCAATATATAAATTTCAATTAACCGAAATTACAATGCATGATATGATATATAACTTCTCTTCACAAATTAAAAATAAAAAAGATATGTAACATGGCAACATAAATTAAAAAATGTAAAAGTTGAATTCCAATAAACTAATCTGGTGTGCGTAAGTACCCTCTTGCGACCATCGTCATTTTTATTTCATGAGGATTTTGAGACTCTGGTAGGGCTTCACCAGATTGTTCAACATGACACATTGGGGTGATCATCGACATTATTGATGGTAAGAGGAGAAAAACTACGCAAAAGGGGATCTATGCTAGAAAATAATATGGAAGAAAGATTGAACAAGCTAATTAGATGGAGGAAGAAGGATTGAACAAGCTTAATATATAATTTTTTTTATAAGCAAAAAAGTTTTATTAAAAGAACACCGGGATCAAAATAAGCATCATTGTACATCTAATATATACTAGTGTGTCGAGTTCCCCCCTTTTTCTTCCTGGCTTTTTAAAAATGTATCCAAAAATCAAATTGTTAAATATTTTTATCTTTTGGCTCTATCATTTTAACCAAATCCAAAAAATTTGAATTTCATTTCAATTATTTGAATTTAGTTTCCATTAAATGAATACCTTCCAAAAAATTACATTAAATGAATATCTATATATTATTATTGTAGATCTTCTATATTTGTTTAATAAATGATTTATTTCAATAAAATATTCATAATTAACTATATATTTAGCCTCTCTTTTTATAAAAGTAGATATTTATCATATTGATATGCTTTTAAAACGTGACCAAAATAGTTGATGTGAAATCTAAAAAATTAATTCATTATTTTAAATAAATAACTTAAATACATGTGATTTACTTAATATTCAACTAACAGCATGTTTAGTGATGCATTTCCAACTCATGCCTGATCATATTTTCACTTTTACATAAAAGCATATAGGAGCAGCTTTCATCTTCCAAAATCACGTTTAGCCCGTTTTCACGTCATACCAAACATACAATAAATCTATTAGTAAAATTTATTTGACGACAGAACATAAATTAAGCCTTAGCTTGTTGAAAGATAACTCAGTCACCCTTCTTGCACTACATAATCTTCAAAAATTTTAAATTTTTTTGCCTTGGCTTTTATATATAAGAAAAAGTTAGTCTAATTGGTAGAGCTGTAAAATATAATGATGAGTGGATTTTTCCATACTTACTCAAAAAAAAATGTTTGCCCATCAAAAATTATAGAAAAAAATATGAAAATATATGAAGGCCTAAATATCAAGTAGGCTTATTTAAGTTTTTAGTCCATGAACTTAGGTGTTTTTTAGGAAATTTTTCCTTGAACTTTTTTCGATGTTTTTGGTTGCTAAACTTTGTTAAATTTTTGAAAATAGTACTTTGGTCACTTAAGTGATGATATGGCCTCCAATATGCCCCACTGCTTTCGCCACATCGACAAGTGACGTGCTATGTAGCGTCTCATGACATCACATATTTTTTTTATTAAAAAAACAATTCTTTTAAAAATTATTAAAAAGTTTGATTTTCTTAAAAAAATACTCCCTCCGTTTCACTTTAAGTGTCTTTTTAACATCAAAATTTTGTTTCAAAATAAGTGTCTTTCTACCAAATCTAGGCAACATTTAATACTGTTTTTCCTTATTTACCCTTACATTTAATGTTGTTTTAGTTTTAAAATTTGTAATACTAGTAATGATGCATTGACAAAATAAAAATATTAAATAGGGGTATTTTTGATAAAATACACATAAAGCTTACAATAATCATCATAATCAACACTTTCTTAATCTATGTGCAAAAGTCCAAAAAGACACTTAAAGTGAAACGGATGGAGTATTAATTTAAGTATTTTTAATAAATTTGAATTTTTTTTAATTTTAAAAATTCACGTGACACGTTACCTATCGACATGGTGAAGGTGACATAACATATCATTGGTCACATCATCACTAAAGTGACGAAATGACTATTTCCAAAATTTGAGCAAAATTCAGGAATCCAAAATATCGAAAAAAAAGTTCAAAGACCAATTCCAAAAGAGTACCTAAGTTCAGGGATTAAAAACTTAAATAAACCTATCAAATAAGTAACATTTGATTAATATTATATGATTATGGATATGTCAAACAAAACAAAAAAGATTTAATGGGAGGGGCAACTGCCTATAGTATCCCAAAAAGCATTAGTTCATTGCTTATAGAGTAGGAAGATGCCCTTGTTAAAAAAAAATATACCCTTAACTAAAAAAACGAATAAAAGGAGAATGATACATAAGTCATCAAATATCAAAAATTAAGATCATTGTGGAAATCTAACATTTTCATCTAAAAAATAGGCATGGCAGTGGATCGGGTATGGATAGGTTTCGCAAATCCCAACTTTGATCTTATGAAGATCAGGGCAGGTTCGGGTATGAGTTTAAGTAGAGCGGGTATAAAAAAATGAAACCCAAACATATCTCCGTAGGGTTTGAGAAAACCCGTTGATAATCTGCCTAATTATTTTCATTTATTTTTCTAAATTATCTTCCCTATTTTAAACATAACTCATTTATATATGAAAACATTATAATTCAAATAATAATATATACAAATTAACGTCAAGAATTTTAAAAATATTTAAAAACTTAATATAATTAAATCATTGTATTAGTCAAATATGTTTGTTTAACCTCACCATTTAACTATTTTTGTAAGGTAAATTATTTAACTTTTAAATCAGACAGGTTTTAGAGCAAGGACAAGACGTGTACTTAGATCTGCCTCATCCTCATCGTTCTGAGATCCTCTTGTCAAGCATCACTTACGTGAGCTTGAAGGTATGTGACCTATTTCATTCTAACATTATGCTTCTTTCCTTGCTTGCGTGCCTTCCGAAAAAGCATAGTCGAGAGTTAATTTTGTTGACACAACAAGAAGTTTCGACATTGAGATGTCAGAAGTTACATTTTGACATTGTGGGATCGGAAGGACCATGATTGCTATTTCAATTCACCAGTGTCCGAATAGAAACTGATTAACCATTTGATTTTTTAATAACTCATGCAATTATGTGCTTTTAACTAACTCTTATTTGATTTGATAAAAACTCAAATATGGGCCAAAAAACTAACTCTTCATTATTTCAAGTTTTTGGTTTTTTAATAAACAACATGGTCGGAAGCCCAAAAACGAAAAGACAATTAAGAAGCGAGTGAGACTTTTGACACCTCACACATGTCTCAAAACACCCCATTTTTTTTAATACCAAAATTACCGTTCAGTAAAAAAAATCCATTTCCCACCAAAAATCCTTTCTCCTTTTTCCTCACAAAAATCTCTTATCCTTTTTCCTCACAAAAGTCCGCCCCACATACCCATCAAATATGTGCATGGTGATTATAATAGCCGCTTTTTTTATCAGATCAGGTCTAGGTCATGGCTTCAACTCACGACTTGCATAAAAGAATGGGTTGTGAGTTACTACCTAGATTTTTTGCAAATTCTTCCATCATCATTGATGACTTTTATATGAAATGAATGAATCAGTAAATCTCTTCCCTTTGCATTATATGTGGCTTTTTAATTGATGGCTTGTGAATGACATGTTTGAGTTGGTTTTTTTGTGCATTAAAGATGTGGATGTGACCTAGACTCCTGACCTGCATTAAAGCTTAGGTTGTGAGTTAGGGTCACTACCAAGCCATCATCACTCATTGCTTTTATATGAAATTAATGAATCATCAAATATACTATACTCTTCCATTGCATTCTATATAGCTTTTAGTTGATGATTTGTGAAGAACATATTTGAATTGGATGCTTCTAAGACACGATCATGACCTAGACTCACGACCTGCATAAAAGCCCAGGCCATAAGCTAGGGTCACTACCAAGATGTATTTATTTTTTAAATTATGTAATCATCATTCATGGCTTTTATATATATAGAATGATGAATGGATCATTAGATCATTTCCCTTCCATTCTATATGACTTTTAATTGATGGGTTATAAAGGACATATTTGGTTTTTTTTTGTACTAAAGACGCGGTTGTGACCTAGACTCATGACCTGCATTAAAACTTGAATCATAAGCTAGGGCCATTACCGTCTACCACGATTTTTCAAAAATAGAACAAAATTTTATCATCATCATTCATGGATTTTATATGAAATGGAATCATTACATCTATTCCCTTATATTCTATATGATTTCTAATTGATGGATAGTGAAGAACATATTTGGAGGAGTAAGGAAGTGAGGGAGCGTCGAGTGTGAGAAAATTGGGGTGCCTGAAAGTATAAGAGAAAGTAAGAGTGTTAGTGTTTTTTTTTTTTGTCTAGGGATAATTTGTATATCGAGGCCTCTCAAGTGGATTATCTTGAACCATGAGTAATATGGTAAAAGCCCACTTTTAAGAAGGCTTCATGAAGCAAGGAAGGAGTCCATAACTAGAATTCGCTAACAAAATAAAAAAATAACAAGATATCAATGCAACCAATATACTCTGCAAAGGCTTATTTATGATTTTGGTCCCTAAAAGTTTAGCTCGTTTTGGTTTTAGTCCATACAAATTATTTTGACCAGTACTAGTCCTTAATTTTTCAAACATTTTGGTTTTGGTCCCTTCCATTAGAAAAAATTTGCTATCTCCCGATTAAGTTAACAAAACACCATTTGAGCAGCTAAATAATGTGAGGTGACGGTTATTAGTAGGTGGTGTGACATAGATGATTCATGCCTATAAACGCAAAATTTTGCATATGGAACCATTTTGTGTATGTGACTATTTTGCGTTCGTAGACATGTATCATCCATGTTATATCGCCTCTTTGACGTCACCTCACACCATGTGGCCATTGATGTGGTGTTCCGCTAGCCACATTAGCAGATAACAAATTTTTCCAAAAAGTGGGGACCAAAACCAAAACATTTGAAATTTTAAGGACAAATCCCGGTCAAAATAACTTTTAGGGACCAAAGACATATATAAATAAGCCCCTGCAAATATGCAAGTAATGAACTAGCCAATCAAAACATAATCCTAATTCTTTCCTCAACAGGATTGCAAATATGACAATTAGGACAACCTATATGATAAATTTTGACTAAATTACCACTTTTGTATGCATCGATCAGTTTTGTCCATATATTGAAAGGAAAAAATATTATTTACATTAGTTTCTGGTTTCTTATTCATGTCATCCACATTAGTCCATATCTAAAAATGATTGTGTGATTTCAATAATATCAAGGATAAAAATGATAGATGCTTACAAAGCCAAGCTATTAACCTCATTCACTTTAGTCCACATTAAGGACAACTATAAATAACTTTTGTTTGTATATAAATATAATTGCGTGATTTCAATAATGTCAAGGATAAAGGTGATGGATGCATACAAAATCATAAATGAAAATAGCAGAATTTAGTCGATAAATATTGCTGCAATCTTTGACTCCATCTCCAAGTAAAAATATGGTGGTATCCAAAATTCTAAGCCACTTTGTGACCATAAAACACAGACCATAGGCATTCAAAATATGGAAAATGTGCATTGATAATGTTGCATTCAAGATGTATCCTGGTCTGGTGTGTTCTCTTGATAAATCTTCGATATCTGAGAGTAATTTTTGTGTGATCTTATCTCTAAGGAGATAATCAATGATTTTCTATTCTTGCTGATAATCTGAGGATAATTTGTTATTAATCCCTAATAATATTTCCTTATCTTCTGGAGATTGAGTTTACGAAAAAGTCTCGCGACTTATCCGCTTTCTAAAGCTTCTTCGAGCTAGTCTGTACTTTCAATTCCCAAGCACAGGATCTTTTGTCATAGGTGATCCAAGGTCGGACAACATCGCCAAGGTCTTATAAAGGTCGTATCAGGTCTTCCACATGTCCTTTCGTAGGGTAAGTGTCCTTAGCTCGAGATAGGACCAGAACAATAGCCCCTTAGGTCGTTGCTCAGATGGTAACTTTGAGCTATGAACTAATCAATCACTTGAGGTCCTACATGAATACCACATCATGGCTTCTAACTAGCTTCTTCTCAATAAGATCATACAACTTGTAGCCAAATTCATCTTGACTATGCATTATCTCGTCTTCTTATCCAACTTGGATCTTTCATCCTTTGGCACATGGACAAAGGCCTTGCATCCAAACACTCGCAAGTGATCATAAGCCACATCCTTTCCAAACCAAAACATGTTTGGAACTTCTCTATTCAAAGCAACTGCATGACTAAGATTGATAACATGTATTGTTGTGTATAGTGCCTCACCCCAATAACGCTTGGGCAATTTTGCATCCGAGAGCATACATCTAACTCTCTTAATCAAAGTATTGTTCATCATTTCCGCCAAACCATTCAGTTGAGGAGTCTTAGGAGGAGTCTTGTCTTGTTTGGTACCATATTGCTTTCAATTAGTACCAAAAGGTCTACAATACTCGCCACCATTGTTAGTAAGAATGCACTCTAACTTCTTGTCTAACTGCCTCTCAACTAAACCCTTAAAACTGTTTAAAGTTCTTTGGTCTTCAAAGCATAGACCCAAAGCTTTCTGGAACAATCATCAATAAAGGTTGCAAAATAAAGTGCACCACCAAGAGACTTTACCTTTAATGGGCCACAAATGTCAGAATGCACCAATTCAACTAACTCTGACTTTCTAGAATCAGGATGCTTCTTGAGAAGTACTTTGTTATACTTGCCAACCATACATTGAGAACACCTCTCCAACTCTACACACTTCAATTCCGGAAGCACATCCTTCTTAGATAGACAATTCAACCCTTTTTCACTAATATGACTAAGTCTTCGGTGCCACAAACTCGATGCCTTCATATCCACTGCATTGACACAATCTCGGGTAACCAAAGCTTTAGTTCAACACAACTTGGACATTCTCTGTCCTTGAGCCACAACCAAATTACATTTACTAAACTTCCACTTTCCTAAGCCAAAATGGTTGTTATAATCATCATCATCAAGCATCTGAACAGAAATTAAATTAAAGTGGGCATCAAGAAAATGTTTAACCCCTCTAAGCAACAGGTTCATTCGTATGTTGGTTTGCAACAAAATGTCATCAATCCCAATGACCTTAGCCACACTATCATCATTACCCATCTTCAACACTCCAAAGTTACCTACAAGATTAACGGAATCATAATCATGAAGAATGACACGATCATCATTAGTATCACCGGTAGCAGTAAACACACAATCACCACCATCTTTTTCTAATGTTTGGCCTTTCTTCTCTTTGATCTCCTTTTTCCACAAGAAGAATTTCTTCTTTATGTGCCCCATTTTGTGATAATAATGGCACTTCAAATTCTTGTATCTATCCTTGGAATTACTCCTGTTATTTCCTCTACCACCATTTGGTTCCCTTCTTTGACCTCTACCCCTATTATCTGCAACAAGCACATCCGACTGCGACGAAGAGCCATGTGCTTTCCTTCTCATCTCTTCATTAAGAGCACCAGTCTTTGCCATTTGGACACAAACAACACCATCGGAGGCAAAATTCATAATTGAAATCTGAAATCCCTCCTAAGATTCAGGTAGAGTATTTAGCAACCAAAGTCCCATAACTTTATCATCAAATTTGATACCCATTCATAAAAGTCGATCCGAGAGCCCTTGAAATTCATTCATATGATCCAA
Organism: Crotalaria pallida; assembly: GCA_037953625.1. Classification (NCBI taxonomy): domain Eukaryota; kingdom Viridiplantae; phylum Streptophyta; class Magnoliopsida; order Fabales; family Fabaceae; genus Crotalaria; species Crotalaria pallida. Next base: position 118,354,003 of record CM075654.1, read on the forward strand.
AATGGAAGCTCATTCCTTGTATCTCAAATGCATCAGAGTTTAGCAAAAACAAGTTGTTGTTCCCCGACTTCGAGGCGTACAAGGTCTCAATCTTCTCCCATAAACTTTTTGCGTTTGTCTCGTTAGCAATGTGGTTATAAACATTGTCATCTTCTCATTGCCGAATGAAACCACAAACTTGTTGATGCAGAAATTTTCACTCCTCATAGATTTACTATTCGGCTTCTCAATAGCAAAGATGGGTTGATGAAGATTCTTCACAAATAGAAAATCCTTCATATTTCTCTTACACATATGATGATTAGTGTCATTAAAGGATACCATCCTACTTGTATTTGCCTCCACTGTTCAAGCAAGTCAAATAACCCTAAAACATTTAGCTTACTGGGAGCAACTAACAAATATATTGGGAGAAATCAACTATTCGACTTCTTGGGAATATAATGCAGAAATCCAAACCCCCACTTGCAAGAACCTATTGGGAGCAACTAACAAATATATGGCAAAATAATAGCAACACAACCAATAACAAAATATACCGAAATATTAACGTGGAAAAAACCCCCTCAAATCGAGAGTAAAAAACCCACAGGTCCTTAAAACCATTAAACAAGCTCCACTGTGATAAATTCAAGGTTCAGGTAATGGCAATCAAGTGCACAAACATATGCTAATAACCAACCAACAAGACTAAAGCAATAGAGCTTACAATAGAGAACAATGAAGATAAAAACCACTAAAATAACTCCTGTTGTTGGAGTAAAATAACTCATTGTACAGAGCTCCAAACGCGAATTCCACAATTGAATATGAAGATTGGAGTGTCATGAAGCTTGTCTCCAAATTTGAGCGAAATCCGACGTTAAACGAATCGACAAACATAGTTTGAATGAAACTGCTCTGTTATGAAAAACAAGAAATGGGTTTTCCCTTCTTTTTCTCTTTGACTAAGTTTCTCACTTGGTGTTTGCTCTTTCTTGTGCCCTAAATCTAACCACAATCACTTAACAAGTTATAAACATGATGGGCTTGCACTTTTAGGCCTTTCTCCATGTAGGAAAGGAGCTCAAACCCCAACAGTTTTCACTTTTTTTTTCGAAATAAAGAGCTACTCTCTCTAGTTTTATATATAAGCTTTTTTGAAAATCAGTATCCTTTAAAAATGTTACTTAATATTGCTAAAGGTATTAGAAATATAAATATCTAGTGTACTTTTTCAAAACTACCACTATAATTATTATTGAGAATCTAAAAAGTGTTAATTAATATCAGTGTTCGTAGAAAAGAACTAATTAATTGATTGAAAATTGAAAATGAAACTTATATTAAAAAAAAGTCTTAAAAAAACTTATATATAAGACCAAGAGAATCTACCAAGAGGGTCTTTATATATATGGACGGGGGAAGAAATTTTTTTTTTTTTTTTTTGCAAAACTACTACTATAATTATTATTGAGAATTTAAAAATTGTTGAGTACATAAGATATTTATGAAAAAAAATAGTTAATGCCATTGAAAATTGGAAATGAGACTTAAAGAAAAAATCCTTAAAAAAAGCTTATATACATTGGACCTAGAGAGTATTAAAAACAGAATGAAGTCAGAACTATTGGAAAATATACCTCCCGAAGATAGACTCCAAGTAACTGCAGGAGCACACAATCCATATGTACCAAAACCAACAAATTTAAAAATTAAAAACAGTAAAAAAAAATTATAAGAATTAAAATCAAAACTTAATAAATTTCCCAGAATTAAAATCTTATTAAAGCATTGATTATGAGTGGGCTTTTATACTCTATATGTATAAATCAGTTTAGAGTTGCTATATCCGCACATGAAATTCTAAAATATTGCTATATGAATATTAAGCCATGAAAACAATATTTGATAGAAAAAGCAGCTTCACAATTCACAAAATTAAGTGAACCCTTAAAACAGCAAAGGTTTTTTAAAAGCAACGAATAACAATATAGGAAAACACAATGCCGCAAAGAACATATTAGCCTCAAATTTCTTTGCATTACTAGTATTTTTTTAATTTTTTTTTTTTAAATGCATCTCCAACATAGTCATACACTCACGGGTGAACTCATCTAGACACTGGCTGGTTGAGAAATATCTCCATACAGAAACTGTTGTGCAAAAAAAAAAAAAAGGAAAATAATAATAGAATTCATGAATACATTGAAGATACTAAAAGGGTAGCCCGGTACACGAAACTCTCACCCAACAGGATTTGGGAAGGGTAAATGTAGTTAACCTTATCCCGGAGACTATTTCCGGGATATGAGCCTGTGTTCTGGAGGTCAAGAAAACAACCTTATCGTCGATTCGTCGTATCAAGAATTACCTTTGAGAACAACCTTACCGTCGTATCACGACGTACCCTACCCTTGAAAACAAAGAAAATCTAAGTTACAAAATCTCCTGAACCTTGTAGGCCATATCATTTAGCAACAGCTGATAATTTACTTCTTGGTTTTGAACGTTGCTTCTTTTGTTTCTTATATTGTTCATATAGCTGAAGGGACTGTGCAGTCATATCCAACTCACTTCTCAACCTTTCATTCTCCTTGATGTCATGAAGAATCGTAAAATGGGAACCAAGTTTCCTTCGCAACTCGTCCTCGTCAAAGGAACTTGTGACTGCAGTAGAACCAATGGAAGGTGATGTAGCAGAGACATTTGTTTTTCTCCTCTTGTTATTTAGTTTTAAGCTGCTACTTTGTGGGAAAGATAATTCGAGTTCAAGAGACAGGTCCTTGAAGGCTTGTTGAGGAGAGGACTTAGAGAGAAGGAGTTGGTTATTTGCAACAGCCATGCTTGAAATGCCGGAGGCCATGGTTGATATAGCTGGATGATAATGCTTGGACAAAAGATTGAGTTCCCAAAGTACTGAGGCAAGGGCACCACTTAAATTGGGGTCTGTGGAATATGGAAGATATCTCTGCATATCAGAGAGGAATAGATAGTTACAGTCCATACTATGTGCATAAAAAAGTATGCCAAAATTAAAGAATGGTCCTCACTAGAACATTTTACAATTAAATTCACACCATTTACACATCACACCAAGGTTGTCAAACTCGCGAGTTAACTCGTAAACTCGTCGTTTACGATCCCACCCATAGAATCGAGTCAACTCGCATGCAAACTCGCTTCCCACTAAACTCGGGTAAACTCGTGCAAACTCGGGTAAACACCAGTAGCCTTACGGATATTTGAATTTTCTTGAGCTTTTACTTCTCAAAACAAAATTTCCACCGTCGGATGTCAAGATAAGCGAGTTAGGAAGCGTATATAAAAATTTGAGCACGATCCAACGGTTAACAAAGAAGATACTTATCAATCTTTGAACGATATTTTCACTAAAATAACACTATAACCACTATTTTTACTTAACTAACCACTTAAATCATAAAACCATCATATTTGGTTGTTAAGTTGGTTTGCTAATATTATTTATTGGGTTTTTATATGCTATAGCAACATTTAAATATTTATGTTTAATTTTTAGAGTAAAAACTATGAAATGGAAGCTATGAAAGTTATCTACAGGTTAATTTTAAAATAAGTGGACTCGAGGTAAACTCGTACGAGTTTACGAGTCGAGTTTACCTCGGCCTCACAAGTTTACGTAGTTTGACAACCTTGCATCACACTATTCTAGTTTCATATTTTGCAACTTCCAAGAAAAATAAGGATCACCTAAGGTTATCTCTTTGGCATCTCAAGAGTCTCTAAGGGATAACAAGTTGTGTATATTTAGAAAAAAAAAAAAAGTACCTTCTTGTTTGGTGGTAGAACCATATTTTCCCTTATTTTTTTAAATGATTCCATAGGATAATAACTTAACATCTAAACTCCTGTTGTAACTCTTCACCCCATTTAATTGAATTTCTTTAAGTATAAAAACAGAGGGAGAAACTATGAAGCAAATATTCTGAGTCGAGAAGAAAAGAATAAGTCTTTCAATGAAAACCAAAATACATGAAAGTAGCAAGCTTACTGGAATTGTGCCAGCAACAGAGCCCCCACCGATGTCATTTTCCAACAAACTTCTGCACTTCACATTCTTCTGAAGAAGATTCTTTACAGTGACCAAGGCTGAAACAGGTTAAAAGGAAAAATTACATAATAAGTCGCAAATACATTGTTTCCTCTTCTTTTTTCTCCACTTTTAATTCCCAAGGTAGCAGCACAGAGGAAGGTGTAGGTTGATATAAAAATATCGAAACATACCAGCCATGGACTCTGGAGATCCAAAGCACAGTGACAATGTAGCCAAACGTTTTATAAATGCAGCAGTCTTTTGCATGTCATGTTGCTTATCGTCACATAACATTATCTTCAAAGCTTCTGCTAACACCTCTCCTTGATCTCTATTTCATAAAAATGGAAACATATAAGTCAACAAGAATAAATTATAACATAAAAAACAAATAATTTTTTTACTAAGTACTTTAAAGTCGAAACCAACTAACACAAAAAAGGGGGAAAAACACTAAATTCAGCAGCACCTTATCCATATAGATGTATATTTTGGCACACGTAGCGTGATTATGAAATGTTCAATCAATTTGCCAACAAATAAAAAGCACAAGTCACTGAACTAATCTAAGTTGTGCTGAAATTATAATTTTAGAAATTTAAGAGCAGCGATTGTACACCTAACTATGATCATGAAGATTTCGATACTCGTCAAGAAATCAACTCATTCTAAAAGTTGCTATTGAGAGACCAGGAAATGTTTTTTTTTATCTCTAATGGAATAATTTAGTATTATAAATGCAAAAAACTACTCAGTCAAAAGTCTAGATTGATAGGCCAAGGCTCGTGAATGACTAGCTAACAAAAACCATTTTCATATGAATACTTTTATAAGAAAACCAACACAGCAACTACAAAAGCAAGATTTTAATTCAAACCTTCCTGGCCTGTATTCAACTATAAGATTGTAAAGATGGACAGAGAAGTCCTGTAAATCAACATTCAAAGCATCAAGATTGTTCCTCATCACTTTAAAAGCAACAATGCAGCATTGGAGACGTTCTGACACGCTCAAACATTTAGGACACTTCTCGGTTGGGCTGCCTGGGTTGCTACTTCCAGAAGCAAGTATTTTCAGATGGTTCATTAGATCACCCATGAAATCAAGGTCAATCAGATGTGCAAATTTTCCCAATCCTTTAAGACAAGGAGCAAGCAGTGGGTGGGATTCCACTGGAGCAGATAATGCCCCAGAATTTGCTTCAGGCCTGAGCAAGAAAGTGAGGGAAATCTATCAAACACTGAGACAAAAACTTACAAAATCTCATCCAGAAGTTTTATAAAACAAAAGCTACGTGTGAAAAAAAAAAAGGCAAAATATTAAAAAATAAATAAATAATAAGCAAGCAGATAAGTTATGTTATCTTCAACAACAAAGGTTTAATCGATGACACATTATCAATTTTTAATGCAGAAACAAATTAGAAGATCACATGTTCTAAAAAAAAAGGTTGAAATTTAAATAACCCCAAGCTCCTTCCTTTTCTTTTCACCCTTGTTTCCAACTTAACATAAAGAAAATATACTGATGAGTCTCAACCAACCATAGCAATTATAAAAAGAAAACATAACAGAAATACAAAACAACGCAGAAGTCCCAGGCATGTGATGGTTGCACATTTTAAAATTTTTAAGTATAGAACACAAGTGATCATAATGAACAAACCATGAATTCTGGGAACCATTAGGCATATAGTAAAATATATACTTGTCAGTTAAAATATTTATTTGAGCATTGATTGCAGTTGGAATTCTGCATCAAGAATAGGTTAGTGGATTAATATTCTTCAAGTGTGAAGTAACGTTTATACAAGGAAAAAACCATATCATGATTAAGCATATCATTCAATGGATAACTGGAGGTTATAAATCAAAAATCAACAATGCCTTACTGAATAAAAACACACCTAGCGGCTATGGATTGCATTGTATGTTTCAAAATGCGAAAGTATGTCTCAAACACAGCAGACAGTGTTTCGGATTGCATCTGTCTCTGCTCGGTAACATCTGGCGTAAAGGATGCAGCTTTGTAATCAGCTTCAACCTACAAAAAGCATCATTATAGCCTCCTCTCTACCAAAAACCAGAACAACTAGAACAAAGTGATTCTTATGGAAAAAATATTGACCTCTTCTCTTGTCTTAGAGATCAATTCTTTTCTACTTTTCTTTCTGTCATTCTCCAGCAACTGATTTGATGCCTCTGAGTTTTTTCTCTTCTTATTTTTCTTGTATTTATTTTTCTGATCCTCGTCTGCCTTTTCAGACTTCCCGAGATCCTCATAAAATGAAAGAGACAAGAAAACCTGAAGAAGCATGGAAAATAGAAAAGAACAAGTATCATTGAACAGCCTGGTCCTGAATGAAACCAACTCCAACTAAGATAGAAAGAAATGAGGGGAGTGGGACTCATACCTCAACAGAATCAGGGTGCATTTGGCAATTATGAGCCTTAACATGATCAGCAATCAAACGAACAGCCTCCACGGTGGCTTCACCACCATGCTTACCCTCATTTGTAAATAGTGACTTAACTGTAGAACAACAAACTTTCCTGTTAAACAGAAACAAGGAATCTTAATCAATAATATAATTGCATAAAAACTTATGAAACAAAAAACATATTATAAGCTATGAAATACATTTTATGAGAAGGAAAATAACAGTAAACTGAGTTTTACAATGCGATGCAGGGATCCATGACATTATATAAACAAGCTCAGCAAATCAAACTTTCAAGTCTTTCTAGTGCCAGAGAAATCGAATGAAAAAAGTGCTTATGTTTCAGAATTCAGCTTCCAGGGAAGAGTGAATGATATTATAAAAAATATAATTAAATAACTAGCATTGCGGTGTTTAGAAACATGACTTGTAATCATTGAATGATCAAGAGATTTCATGTCATGGGATTTGGCAACAAGTTCCAGAGGTAGAAGTCTGAAGCGTATAGTTTTTAAAGTGGAACGAGATGTTGGAAAATTCTGTTATCACAGCAACTTCAACAACAATATTCACATCCCCCAAGGTAAGCACTTTCTAAAAGAGATGATTTACAAAACTTGCCAAAATCTTATCCACATTCTTCAACACCATTTCAATCACAAAGAACCATTATGTGCTCATATCTTCACCCCATCCCACCCCCCACCCATAAATCACTCAAAAGGTACTGCTACTAAGAAAGAAAGAAAATGCATTTTCTATATATTTAACAAAATGAAATGGTCAGAAAACTGTAGACATCTTTCTAGAAAAGGCAGGTCAGCATTTTAAACCATCAAGAACTCGATTAAGCTGGACTTTTCCTGTATGTACCAAATGACAGCATAGTTTCCGTTTCTGATCATTGATTGAGATTAAAATTAAAATGACAATTATAAAACTCATCCCATGCTCTTTCAAACAAAATTCCTTTAAATTTTGGAAAATAATACAATGAAGAAAGGCCAACAGCATTGTATTATTGTATGTTCCGGTTGGTCGAGCTTAAGGTCTCAATGGTGGAGCTTATTCACGATTTCATGTTCCAGTTTTATTCCTTAAAATTTTGGAAAATAATGCAATGAAGATTGACACAAGTGGACCTTATGGCCTCATTGATGGAGCTTATGTTCCTGACAGTGGCATCCAACAAGCTTTCACGAAAGTTGAAATGCGGATTTGCATCAAGCAAAGCACAAATACAACGAACTGCAACATGTTGAAATAAAGGTTTCTTTTCTAATGCCATCAGCCTCTGCAGGTATCCCTGACAACATTCATAAACAGGAAAAAAACATCTTAGCGGCCTAAATGTTACATAAAATTCATATTATTATAATAATTTCAAATAAGATATAAAAATTTTGGCCAATGGGAAAAGAAGATTAAAGAACAAGCACTGCATTGGAACTGGAAATCATATATGACATTGTTGGGCCTCCCATTACACAAGTCTACAGTAGGAAGAAAAATAGAGTTCAGGGCAATTTCGGTATTGAGGCACAAGTTACTGATGCACATGGGGTGTAACTAACTTGACACGTGGCTGTAGCTGTGTGGTATCAGGGAGTATTTGGGTGAGGAATGGGGGACAGAAAGGACAGGCAATCATTTGGGAGGAATTGTGACGTTGTCACAGGGCAGAGAAGGAATCTTCCTCTCTGATTTCTTTTCTTTCTTTCATCACATTAGCTTTTCTTTCTTACAAGTGTAATTTGTACTGATGCCTAATTCCAGTACTGTTCATATATAAAATTGCACTTCTTATTCACCTTCTCTTGTGCACTTCTCTATTTTCCTTCTTAAATTCCTAGTTTCTGGTATCTAACAAGTTTGGTATCAGAGCTCCCGATCCTGGGAGCATCTGGATGGTCTCAACAAGAATGGAGAATAGGATTGAAATGGTAGAGAAAAGGGTAGAGGAGTTGGCAGGGTCATTTCAAACCCAACTCCGAGAAGCACTTAGGGTGCAAACGGAAGAAATGATGAAGATGATGGCTGCCCGATTGGAAGACGCGGTGGGTGAGTTACGGGGGTCTAGGAGGGACGATGACGGAGATGGCCTTCACCGAAGGGATCGTTACAGAGACGAAGAATCAAGGAGGGAAGAACGTGTCAAGCGTGTGGAGGTTCCTTTCTTCTCTGGTGAGGACCCACATGGATGGGTGTACAGGGTGGAGCGTTATTTTGAGGTTAACCATGTCCCGGAGTCAGAAAAGGTGGACACCGCGGTGGTTTGCCTAGAGGGGAAGGCTCTTAACTGGTATCAATGGTGGGAATCTAGGGTGTTGGGTGCTGTGACTTGGCAGATGTTTCGCCAAGCTCTCATGGGGCATTTTCAGGTTGCTTCGTCGGAAAACCCTTATGAAGTGTTAATGGGGTTGAGGCAGAGAGGGTCAATCATGGAGTACAGGGAACAGTTCGAGCTTCGTTCCGCTCCTCTGCGTTTTGCAGATGAGGAGTTCATGAAGGGAGTGTTTATGAATGGCTTGAAGGAGGATATCAAGGCAGAGGTGAGGTTGATGGGGACTGGTGATCTTCAAACGTTAATGGAGGTGGCTCAAAAGGTTGAAGACAGGAACCGGGTCCTGGGGCGAAATTTGGGCTTTCCGGGTCGAGCAAGTGGATCTGTTTTGACCCGACCCGCTTTATCCAACAAATGGGCTGGTCCACTCGAACCTAAAAATTGGGCTGTTGGGCCCAATATCCAGCAAGGGGATTCAATGTCTCAGAAACAGATGGGGGAAGGAGTGAAAACCCTAATTCGAAGGGTCCCATGTTCTCACGAGAGGGGAGCACTTCCAGCTCCAACCGTCGCGGCGCGGGGTACAAGCGGCTTACGGAAGAGGAAGAGAACGAGAAACGCCGACGGGGGTTATGTTTTCGCTGCGATGAGCGCTATAGCCCTGGACATGTGTGTCGCAACAAGCAACTTCACGTGATTCTGCTTGGCCAAGAAGAAGTAGGGGAAGAAGAGACTCCATCTGAGAAGGAGGTCGTGAATGGAGGAGAAGAGGTCAACCTGCAATTGAATGTGAGCAGTATTGCAGGTATGACTTCAAAGAATTCATTGAAACTATGGGGGACCATCAAGGGAAGCAAGGTGATTGTAATGGTAGACTCAGGTGCATCCCACAATTTCCTTTCTCCTAGAATAGTTGGCAAATTAGAGGTACCCGTAGAAGAGACACGAGGGTATTTTGTGGAGATTGGCAATGGGCAGAGATTGGGCAGCCAAGGTGTTTGTAGGAATGTCGAGCTACAACTTCCTACCATGAAGGTGAAGCAAGACTTTTATCTCTTTGAACTGGTTGGGGTTGATGTGATTCTGGGGTATGAATGGTTGAAGAGTTTGGGCAAGTTTAGTGCAGACTTGGGCAATCACTTATTGGAAATACAGATGGATGGAGAGATCATAGAGGTTCGTGGGGATCCAGCCTTGTCAAGAACTGTGGCATCATTGAAAGCAGTGCTTAAAGAGATGAGAAATGAGGGAGAAGCTTACTATGTTGAGTTCGGAATGATGAGCATGTGGGTTCCTTCCAATTGGGAAACCCCCAATAACATACAGCAGCTGGTGGAAGAGTATGTTGATCTTTTCCAGGAACCAAAGGGACTTCCCCCACGCAGAGAGTGTGATCATGCCATTGTGCTGAAGGAGGGGGCGGTGATTCCGAATATTCGGCCTTACCGGCATCCACATAGTCACAAGGCGGAAATTGAGAAGTTTGTGAAGGATATGATGGGAGCCGGTATGATTAGACCCAGTGTGAGCCCGTTTTCTAGCCCATTAATTTTGGTTAAAAAAAAAGATGGTAGTTGGAGGTTTTGCATTGATTATAGGGCTCTTAACAGTATCACCATTCCCAACAAATTTCCCATTCCGGTCATAGAAGAGTTGCTGGATGAGTTGGGCGGAGCTACAGTGTTTTCTAAGTTGGATTTGAAATCTGGGTATCATCAAGTTCGAATGAAAGAGGAGGACATACCCAAGACAGCGTTCCGCACTCATGAAGGTCACTACGAGTATGTAGTTATGCCTTTCGGCCTCTCCAATGCACCTTCTACGTTCCAAGCCTTGATGAACAGTGTGTTTCGACCATTTATGAGGAAGTTTGTTCTCGTTTTCTTTGACGATATCCTCGTATATAGTCAAGACATGAGCAGCCATCTAAGCCATTTGCAGCAGGTGTTTCAGAAAATGCGTGAACATGAGCTATGGGTGAACCGCAAGAAATGCAATTTTGGGGTGAAGCAGCTGGAATACTTGGGCCATTTGATTTCCGAAGATGGCATCAAAGCTGATCCAAGCAAAATTGAAGCTATGATTGCGTGGCCTGAACCTAAAGATATTCGTAGCTTGAGGGGATTTCTTGGGCTCACGGGGTATTATCGCAGATTTGTGAGGAATTACGGGGTGATTGCCAAACCCTTGACCCAATTGTTAAAGAAGAATGGGTTTCATTGGTCTAAAGAGGCACAATCTGCTTTCAATGAGCTAAAATCAGCAATGGTCAGGCTTCCCACATTGGCTATGCCAAATTTTGAGGTGCCCTTCATTATTGAAACCGATGCTTCGGGCTACGGATTAGGGGCGGTTCTGATGCAGCAGGGCAGACCTCTAGCATTTATCAGCCAAGCTTTGTCTGAAAAGGCCAGGGCACGTTCGGTTTATGAGAGGGAGTTGATGGCAATAGTGTTTGCTGTCCAGAAATGGCGACAGTACCTCCTTGGACACCATTTCATAATTCGCACAGATCAGAAAAGTTTGAAGTTTCTTCTAGAACAAAGAGTGTTGGCTGGAGATCAACTGAAGTGGGTCACAAAACTGATGGGATATGACTTTGAGATCCAGTACAAACCAGGGGCCGATAATCGGGTGGCGGATGCTCTTTCGAGGGTGATGAACTTCAACTCCATTTCTGTGATCACCAATTCAGATTTGATAGAGTTAGCAGATGAGCTGATGGGGGATGAGAAATTGAAGTGGTTGATGCAAGAAATTATCCGTGACCCGAAGACACATCCATCCTATGCAGTGGCTAAAGGATGTTTATGGTTCAAAGGACGGTTGGTACTGCCTCAAAGGTCTGCACGAATTCCGTTGTTATTGGAGGAATTCCATGCTTCCCCATGGGGGGGGCATTTGGGAGTAACTAGGACTTACAAGCGATTGGCCATGGTTTTCTTTTGGCACGGGATGAGAAAGGATATTGAGAAGTTTGTGTTAGAATGTGTTATCTGTCAACAGCACAAATATCAAGCTCTCAAACCAGCAGGACTGCTTCAGCCCTTGCCTATCCCTAATAATGTGTGGGAAGATTTGTCCATGGACTTCATTGGAGGTTTACCTAAGGCAAAAGGGGCTGACACGATTATGGTGGTGGTGGATCGCATCAGTAAATCAGCCCATTTCATTCCATTGCAGCATCCCTATTCCTCAATTGATGTAGCCCGAGTTCAATTGTGTCTGACCGTGACAGGGTGTTTATTAGTTTGTTTTGGAAGGAGCTTTTTCGTTTGGCAGGAACTAAGCTGCATTTTAGTTCCGCATACCATCCCCAAACGGATGGGCAAACCGAGGTCATCAATCGAACGGTTGAGGCATATTTACGGTGCTTTGTGAGTGGCAATCCTAAACAATGGGTTCAGTGGTTGTCTTGGGCAGAATTCTGGTTTAATTGCTCCTACAATGCTTCTATTAAGATGAGTCCCTTTAAAGCACTGTATGGCTGTGATCCTCCCACAATAGTGCCCTTCCGCCAAGAGACTACAATAGTGGCTGCTGTGGACCAATTATTGACAAGTCGTGATGCTGTTTTGGAAGAACTTAAGCAGAACTTGGTTAAAGCACAGCAAAGAATGCGAGAACAGGTGGATAAGAATCGGAGGGAAGTGGAATTTAAGGTAGGAGACATGGTGTATTTGAAGTCTCAACCGTACAAATTCCGTTCTTTGGCAAGAAAAGAGAATGAAAAGCTGAGTCCTCGTTTTTATGGACCTTTTGTGATAGAAGAAAGAGTTGGGGCTGTGGCTTATAAGTTGAAACTTCCTGATTATGCACGTGTGCACCCCGTTTTCCATGTGTCACAACTCAAAGGGGCTCCTCCAGCCAGTATTCCATGCCAACAGCTTCCAGCAGGGCTAACTGAAGAATGGGAATTGCAGGTGGCGCCAGAATCAGTGTTAGCTAAGCGTAGGCTCATCAATGGGAAGGTAGAAGTACTGATCAAATGGATTCAGCTTCCAGACCATGACAGCACTTGGGAAGAGTTTGAACTGGTCCAAAAAGCTTTTCCAGACTTCCACCTTGAGGACAAGGTGTTGCTTGTTGGGGAGGGTATTGTTGGGCCTCCCATTACACAAGTCTACAGTAGGAAGAAAAATAGAGTTCAGGGCAATTTCGGTATTGAGGCACAAGTTACTGATGCACATGGGGTGTAACTAACTTGACACGTGGCTGTAGCTGTGTGGTATCAGGGAGTATTTGGGTGAGGAATGGGGGACAGAAAGGACAGGCAATCATTTGGGAGGAATTGTGACGTTGTCACAGGGCAGAGAAGGAATCTTCCTCTCTGATTTCTTTTCTTTCTTTCATCACATTAGCTTTTCTTTCTTACAAGTGTAATTTGTACTGATGCCTAATTCCAGTACTGTTCATATATAAAATTGCACTTCTTATTCACCTTCTCTTGGGCACTTCTCTCTTTTCCTTCTTAAATTCCTAGTTTCTGGTATCTAACAGACATTAAGATTTTCAGCTAAATCAAGTAAGAAAATTAACTTGGAGCACACTCAAGGATGAATATGAACCTTGTATACAGAAAGAAGAGTTGATTCATAATAGCGCATCTTTCTAACAGTCTTTGAAACCTTCATTTCCAGTTCCTTTTCAGTAGGAAGCCTGATCCGATAGCTGTCACATCACAAGCATTAACACAAAACATTAAACATAGTATTAGTGTGGAAGCAAACCAAACACAGTAGCAATACATATAAAATGTGCATTAAAATACATAACTATCAAGCATACCCAGGGACAATATCTTTGAAAACAGCCAAGAGGGATAAAAGTCCAAGTTTGACAATGATAGGATCACTATCTTTAGATATCTGTAGCATCTCCTTCAGAAATTTAATATTGGACTCTGGGTCTGTAAGCAAGGCATCTCCCAACTCTGCAAGTTTACGCTTCTTACTTTCAAATGCCTCCTCAGCTGTGAGTTCTGCTTTTACCTCGGCCTAAAAAAAAGATAACATACCAAAAATCATGTACAATGCTGAGTGGAGTACAACAATCTCTAGTCCTGTCAACAAAGGTGAAAGTTAATGATAATATATTACAACTGCGATGAAGAAAAACAATTGCTTCTGTTTTTAATGGACAGAATTGTTGCAGCGTGACATGCTATGACAAATTGACTATAATATATAAAACAAAAAATCACCTTAGCACCTCAAAAATAAAAAGTAGAAAGGCAAAGATTGAATACATGGAAAATATTGGCTAATAAAATTAGAAATATACTATACAGTATACACTTTTATTTGCATTAACTTAAGCCAATCATGGTGAACAGTATGAAACAATGGCATGCAGGCTATTAAATGATTAAATCTATTTTACTTTACTCTGTTTGGATAATGTAATTTTGAAGTTCAATGTTCGAAATTGAAGTAACTCAAAATAGAGTAATTTATAGTTTTATACCATAGAATTTATAAAATGTTATGGTTGGTTGCAATCTGCCATTGAAATACTCAATAAACTGAAATGTCCATTGACAGTGACAGTATGAAACCATATCTAAGTACAGATTCAAAGAATGTGTCCAAGCACTCCACATATGTCGCTTGTGAGAAAAGTTAACTATCTAGCAAATATAGTTCTAAGAAATTCCACAATAATAAAAAAACAGAGGCTTGAAAAATCACTGATGTCCTATCTTTTAAATGAGAACATCAGAATTGTCTAGCTGTTCATGGACAAGCTATAGTGATTAGTGAGATTTGGACTGAGAGTGAGTAGAGAAACTAATCTTGAGAAAAACAAAGTAGCCAGGAATTTCGAGAATTCAGCATATTTATGTGGGATTTTAAACTCTTTATATGGAGCATAGAAAATACCTTACTAAAATGATCTGAAACCTTTAGAATAACTTCATTAAGAACAGAATCATATCATCTTAGCAAAAGGGATTTCAAATTCTTCCAAAAATTAAACCATCTTGCAATTCTTCAGCCAAACACATGGTTAAGGTGATTCCATTGGTCTTTTTTTTGCATAAAGCATTTCAGTGGCAAATTGATATCAGAAGTGAAAAAGAAAAGGATTTAAAAAAATGATATCAGTCTGACTGGACAATACCAGTACTGCGGCTTGAGGAGTTTCTTGAACTTCTACTTTAGCCACATCTTTCCCTTGTTTTTTCTCCTCTTTTCTCAATTTCTTAAGCTTGGCTCTCTTTTCAGCCTTAGTTAGCTTAAATAGACCTTTATCGGCATCACCATCCTCTCCAGTTTCCTCTTCACCTGGACCATTCTCAGGTTCTTCCTTCTTTGTAGCTGCATAATGTGAGAAGAGCATCTGTTATCAAAGCAATTAATAAACAGACATAATGATTCCATGACCACGATGCAAGGATTTAGTAGAAAAGAACAGTACACACCTGTCCGATAATGGAGTTTCCCATCCAAGGTCTTGATTGGAAGAGCATCTACACGATCAACCTGGAGACCTGGTTCTTCCTTTTCTTTCTTGAGAGCACTCTTTCGCGAGCGTTCCTCGTAGAGTTTCTCCAATGCGTCCTCCTTGGCATCAGCGACTCGGGTAACATGCCTTATCATCCCCAAGAAAAGTCACATCCTTAGTAACCCCATCACATAAAACTCCCAACAACAACAACAACAACGTAAACATAAGCTAACCAAACTGTTACGTTTACAAGAGATTACCATTTCCCACACTATACAAGTGGCCGAAAATAAAAACAAAGCAAATTCAAAAAATTCCTGCCACAAAATGACAACTGCCCAAAATGCTATAAAGGTCATTTCCAACCTAAAGCTTATTGCAAAGGGGATTTAATTTTTGAAAATGATTTGCAAAATATTCCATTTTTTATATTGTGAATATATATATATATATATATATATATATATATATATTCTTAAACCTAAGCATGCTACATGGATAAGGCCAAACATATCCCATTACTAATTTCTGAGCAAATAATCTGCAAAATATTCCATTTTGATAAACCGCAAAAAATAAAATTCTAACCGTTGAACTAAGCATCACGCAACTAATAAGTAAAACTGTAAAAGCTTAAATTACAACTAACATGGAAAAGGCCAAGCTTCTCATTACTAATTACTACTAACATAAACTTCATTGCCCCAAAAGCTATTTAAGTGACAAAGTCTACAAATTTATTTAAATTTTTTTTTCATTTTTGTAAATTGCAACACAAAATCTCAGAAACAAAGGGTGCTTCAATGGAGTATAATTTAAGCAAAACAAAACAAGATTAGAAGTGGGGTTGGAGTAAAGAATCGAACTTGGTGATTGATTGGGTGTCCAAAGTGGAAAGCAAGGAGGCATAGCCGCGATTCTCCTTGACGAATTGGAGGTCCTCGTCGGAAACTTCAACTTCGTCGTCGGGAATCTCCGGTGGTAGGTCCGGCGGAAGAACGATCTTCTGCTTCTGCTTCTGCTTCTTCCCCATCGGTCACTATTTGCTACGAAGCGACGCAGTTTTGGTGGGTGGAAGAAAGGGGTTTTGTTAGGGTTTACAGGTATTTGTTATTAGGGTTTAAGACATTACAGAGAAATTTTCTCTACTTTTCCTTTTTTTTTTTTTTTATATAGTACAGTATCATTTTATTTCATTTGTTATTACTGGTATTTCATTATTTTTTTTTACTGTCATTTTTATTTCATTTTTATTAGGGTTATGTCTATCTATACTCGTTCTACTGTGTCTTTGCTAGAGTAAATAGTCAATTTAATTTTTTTTATATAAAAAAAATTGTAAATAATCAATTTAGTCTTTCAGAAATCACATTGCCACTGATTTGATTTCTTTAAGGTATTTATCATCAATTTAGTCTTTCAAAGAGTAATTGTGTCTTTATCCCTCCCCTTCCTTTGGAAAAGAGTAACTAAATTTTTGAACGGGTTGTAAGGATGTGTTACGACCTTCAAGTCGTAGTTGCTTACGACCTAAAGGTCGTAACATTAGGTCGTAACACATCCCTACGACCCGTTCAAAAACTCAGGTTGTAGAACCCCCTTACGACTCCCTTACAATTTTTGATCAACCTCTGATCTCAACACAGTACAAAACAACCAGAGTCACGATTCACTATTCCCATTAACTTGAACTCCAACCCTTTGTTAATGGCTTATAGTGCTTGGTTTGAAGAAATAGAGGTTAGTGGTACTCAGAATTCAATAGCTGCATAAAAAGTTCCAATACAATCTAAACACAGTTGTTTCACTCAACCTTTGTTTGGTATATTTTGTGACATCATCACTTTTAATTAGTTAAATTGAGATTTATTAAAATAGGTACTTAAAATTTTTTTTCGAAAAATCGGCAGAGTTTCCTCTGTTTTTCGGATTTTTCAAAAATTCCTGCTTTTGTACCTGTCCAGATCAGAATAATTTAAAACATAAAACTTATATAACTACAGTCAGTTTAGCCCTAATGCCCGATTAAACAATATAACACAAGCTCCAGGGCACACAGCAACTTCATAATTTAAATTACAAAATAACAGTCTTTATCATGATTAGCCTATGGTCCGCTCATAACAAATGAACACTGTAAGACCCGGACTGACGAGGGCGAGGAGTGATTGCAAGTGCAAGAGGCATGGACAAGGAGCGGCTCCTGGCAGGCTTCTAAGGGAGGGGTACATGAATGAACCGACACACCAGAATGAGAGGGTGATCCTGAGACTGTGTAGGAATAGGACTACATAGTACAGGAATACTTAAATGAATTGATTGGTACTACCCATATCAACAAGATGCATCTTCTTTTTGGTAGCCCATCACTTAAGAACTTCATGGTTAAGTGTGCTTGACTTGGGGCAATTCTGGGATGGGTGACCTCTTGGGAAGTTTCCCGGGAAGCGTGCGAGTGAGGACAAAGCACGCTGAAAAGACCCGTGTTGGTATGTGGGGACAGTCGCAACCATTTGTCTGTCACGAATGTTACAAACACTTCACGTGGTGGAGTGTACTCTTGCTCGATCAAGCATTAGTGTAAGCTCTGCCTCTGTACCTGTAATAAAAACAACAAGAAGGGTAGCATTACACAGAACTTAGGAAAATAAATTCTAAAATGTCATAGTAATAAACTAAGCCTAACATGCTTATAACAATCATATCATTCACATTCAAATTCATGTTTTCATTATCAATTATGTTTCTTAATTCATTCACTTTTCCCATAAATCTTCTCTTTTTATTTACTCTTTCTTTTTCCTTTGCTTTCCTTTCCATTAGTTGTCCCCAGGGTCACAAGGACCGCTTGAGCCATGTTCTGTTTCATCCAATATCCCCAGAGTCACACGGACCATCTGGGTAGTGTTTTATTATTTCCTCGAAGTCACACGGACCGTTCGAGTTGCGCTAGTGATCCCTAGAGTCCAACAGACTGTCTGGGTTGTGCTTCGACAGAGTCCAACAGACCGTCTGCCGACATCATTCTTCCTTTTATTAATTATCCCCAGAGTCCAATAGACCGTCTGGGTTGTGCTTCGACAGAGTCCAATAGACCGTCCGCCGAAATCTTTCTTTCTTTTATTAATTATCCTCAGAGTCCAACAGACCGTCTGGGTTGTGCTTACTTGGCTTGGCATTCACATAACATAATTAATCCTCTTTTTAAGGTTTTGCGAACCCACCACTACGCACCATCTAGGGCGTCTTACCGCTGCACACGCCATTAAATCGTGCGGCTTACGTAACCAATGCACCCAGCGGGGCGTACTTTGTAACACCCCAAAAATTAATCCCCGATTAGAAATTATAATTATATGTAATTACGTTAATTATTATAAAAAATTATAATGTGATTATAATATAATTATGATGATTAGAATATAATTATGTTTTAAAAATAAATTAAGAAATAATTAAAGGAAATTATTTTATCAAAGTAATTATTTCTTTTTATGCAAATAAAAGAAGAATTTAAAAGATATTAAGAAAAGAAAAGAAATAAAATATAATATCTTTAGATTTTTCAGATTTGTGTCTTACTAACCGGTTAGTGATACGAGTAACCGGTTAGTGCTCTCAGACACCTAGAACTGAGATTGTTCTGGACACAAATTGAAAAAGGGAAACACGTTTTTAACCCCAACACCAGCCACCTTAGCCTGAAAACGCGTCTAATCTCTGCTGTGAATGAGTGGTCATGAAATTTGGTGACTTAACCCATTCTAAAGCCACACAAATCATTCCTAACCTCTCATAAAACAAGTTCAGACTTCATTGTTATGGTGTGGCTGTGTTTGAGTTCGTTTTCTTCCTCTGAAGCACCAACACATATAAACTCTATATCAAAACAAAGCTCTCTGAACCTTCTTGAATTAGAAACAAACCCCACTTGATTTGATAAACCGTAGAGAAAGTTATAAGCTCTGCAATTTGACTCTGTTGATGCTGGAAAACAGAGCATAAATCAGTCTCTGGAGCTCTCTTTGTTGAATTCGTGTGGTAAGCTCAAGCCCTCTTTGGAACCCAAACTTGTTTCAATCTTGAGTTAGTATATCCTAGTTTTGATTCTAATCCTTTCTCACACGTTTATTTCACTTATTCTTGTTGAAAATCTCTAATCAATACCCCCTGTTAAAACTGAAAACAGAGTTGCAGCTGAGGTGGGTTTTGCCTCAAAATCGTGTTGAACCTTTTCCTTTGCTTTCCAATCAGTCTCAAAAGCTTCAATAGGTAAGGGAGAAGATATTCATTTGCTAGAATGATTATTAAATGGCTTGGAATGTAAAAGAGCTTTACAAGCTCAAGGGCCATAGGTTTTGAATTGGGACTTTGGCCTGGAGGCCAAAATAGGACATAAAACTCATTCAAGCATGTCATAATAACTGAACACGAGTTAAAGGAACTATAATTTTGACTTGAGAAGCTCTGAAATTGAATTTGACATATTAAGTGCCAAATATGTGATTATATGCATACTTGATGAATTATATATGAATCTCATGAAATTGATGTGTATAATTGATTTGAACATGTTTAAATATGTCCATATATGTTCTGTGAATGATTGATAAGGATTGAAAATGAAAGGTTTTTGAATTGGTGTTAAAAAGTGACATTTTTGGACTGCTGCTGCAGTGACTAACCGGTTACTGCAACTACTAACCGGTTAGTTACTGTAAAACTGGGAAAGAGGGAAATTTAAATGTGAATAACCGGTTACACGACTCTCTAACCGGTTAGACACTGTTCAGAACCTGAAAAATGTATTTTTCTTTAATCCAATATTTCCCTAATATTTTTAATTAATTCTTTTAAAATAAAAACTATTTTTTTATTATTTAAAAGAATGTTTGGATGTCAATTCCTTTTTAACATCAATTCAATGTCAATTAAATAATTTGAATTCAATCCTAATAACTTGGTTGTGATTGAAATCATGCATGGTGTTATGGAGCTAAGATAAGATAATAGGAAAAGACACATTCGATTTAATTAAATCGGTATGAGAATACGCGGAGATTAGGTTTATGACGGTGATATGTCAAATAACCATGGGAATTAATTATAGGTAAAATAGTCCTATGATAAGTGGGTTCTGCAGACTCGACTCGGGATAATTTTTCAATGACTATAATTTTATTCTATCGATCACTCGGAGTATTTCATGATTGCGGAGGGCGGTCTTTAGTATAATTTACACATGGGTTGTAATTGTATACTTGGTGGAAAGACGTTTACTCCCAATTGCTTTTCCTATTTAGTGTGAATCGTTGGTACGTTGTCGTCAAACGTACGTGGAGCGTTTGAACGTTTGCGTTAAAACGTAAATTGGATCGTTTGAACGTTTTCGATAAAACGTAAATTGAATCGTTGAGGACGTTATCGATAAACGTGAATTTCCAAGTGCATGATATTCGTAGATTATCACAGAGGAGATTGCATTGAACATTGCATCGCATTGCATTGCACATGCATTAGAAACATACATTATTGCTTGATATTTATTGTTTATTAATTGTCGATGGATTATTTGAGTTTGCTTACTTGCTTACGTGACTTTAATTGCTACTTGACTAATTGTGTTTGTTTATTCCTAGTTCATTTAATTATTCATTTGTACGTGAATGACACTGTCTTACTCCCTTTGCCCTAATTGTTTGTAGGTCATGGCTCAGAATCCCATATGCATCGAGATGAGGTTTCTCCCTGAGGAAGATTGGCACCAGAGGGGACATAGTGTAGTCCTTGAGGGAGTGGTGGAAGTTACTATCCGCCGTCTCAATCCTCTCCCGCATATGCGTCCCCTCAGGACCAGAATTCCTGTGATCTTTATCATTCATCTTTTCCCTAATTAAGATGAGTGTTATGCGACTTCCTATCATATTATTGAGTTTTGTGGACTGCTCTGGGTTACACCTTATCATATATATATATATATATATATATATATATATATATATATATATGTGCACTGACTGAGTTTAGTAACTCAGAGTTATGATACAGTACCTTTTGACTGAAACAATGTGAAATGATGTACATCAAATTAAACTCCTTATGTGAAATATAATGACGCAGTTTTATGAAAGTATTTGGTTTAAATTATTTCCTATTTTTATATACCATCATAAAAAACATCAATATCATTTCCTTAAATCGCATTAATAATATGCATTTATCATAACATAATTCCCGTGACGACTCCGGTCGTTACACTTATGGTATCAGAGCAATGGTCCCGACTCTTGGCTTTGGAGTATGGCCTTACATACTAACCACTAGAGTATGTTAGTATTAGAGTGTGTGTTTAGTCTTAAGATCGATTATTGATTCAGTTCATAGTGCAGGTTACTATGGCTGCTAGAAACAATAATCAACTTGCTGAAGCATTAGATCGAATCTCGAGAGTATTCGAGAATATGCAACAGCACCTTGCAGGACAGCAACCACCTAGGAACCCTGTTCCAGCAGAATTTAAAGGCATCTCGGAATTTCGTCAGTGTGATCTGCCAAAGTTTGGAGGAGGACATCACCTAGATGAGGCTCAAAAGTGGATTCGTGATTTGGAAAAGATTTTCTGAACCATGAATTGCACTGATAATTAGAGGGTGACTTTTGCCACCTATGTGCTGACAAATGAAGCTGAGGATTGGTGGAATCATACTACTCAACTTTTAGCTGCTGAAGGTAGAGCTGTGACTTGGAATACTTTCGTGGAGAAATTCTTCGAAAGGTATTTCCCTGAGGATATAAGAAGGAAGAAGGAAATTGAATTCCTTAAGCTAACTCAAGGGGACATGACAGTGGGAGAGTATGCTGCGAAGTTTGAGGAACTGAGCAAGTATTCTCCATACTACCATCATAACCCTGATGAGCGTTCGAAGTGCATCAAGTTTGAAGATGGTCTGCGACCGGATTTGAAGTCTACTTTCGGATATCAGAATATTCGGAGTTTTCCAGCCTTGGTGAATCAATGCAGAATATATGAAGAAGACAAGAAAGTCGAAGAAGAGTTTATGCGAGCTAAAAGGAATCAGCAAGGATATGGACCGCAACGCCATAAGGGTAGGAATTAGCATGGTAAAGGAGGACCTTACCATCAGAAGAATAAGGATAAAGCTGATTCAGGAGTCAAGAACCCAGCCCCTCTGTGTGACAAGTGCAAGAAGCACCATTTTGGAACAACTTGTTGGACTCCTACTTGCTTCAATTGTGGAAATCCTGGCCATATTTCTCGTTACTGCAAGGAAGGTGGAATCTGGAAATGCTGACAGGAAACCAACCAGTTTTGGGAGAGTCTTTACTCTCAGTGGTGTTGAAGCTAGTCAATCTGAAAACCTTGTCCAAGGTAACTTTCTTCTAAATGGCCAACCTTGTAACTTTTTGTTTGATTCTGGAGCAACACATTTATTTGTGGCATATGATTGTGCTAATCGCTTAAACTTAACCATAATCAATACACCCTATAAGCTTGAAGTGTCTACCCTTACCAATCCGGTAGTTGTTACCTCTAAAGTCTGTTTGGGTTGTACCGTTCAGGTGTTAGACCGGATAACCCAAGTAAACCTTATTTGTTTGCCTCTGTCACAATTAGATGTTATCTTGGGAATTGATTGGATGTCCAAGAACCAAGTGCTCATTGACTGTGATAGAAAAACCATTACCTATCATGATGTGATAACCAAAGGATGCATCCAGTTAGCTGGTGCAAAGGTAGAGATGGAAGTGAAAATCGAAGATGTCCCTGTGATAAGGGATTTTCCTGAAATCTTTCCAGAAGAAGTCCCTGGACTGCCGCCTAAGCGTGAAATTGAGTTTAGCATCGAGTTAATTCCTGGATCTGGTCCTATCTCAATTGCACCTTATCGAATGGCGCCACCGGAGATGGCTGAGCTAAAGAAGCAAATCGAAGAGTTGTTGCAGAAGCAATTTATCAGACCGAGTGTTTCCCCTTGGGGTGCACCGGTATTGTTTGTTAAGAAGAAAGATGGAAGCATGAGAATGTGTGTGGATTATCGGCACTTAAATAAAGTCACAGTTAAGAATAAGTATCCATTGCCGAGAATCGACGATTTAATGGATCAAGTTCGAGGAGCTGCAATCTTCTCTAAAATCGATCTGAGGTCGGGGTACCATCAGATTCGAGTTCGAGAAGAGGATATTCCAAAGACGGCATTCCGATCTCGATATGGTCATTACGAGTATGTAGTGATGCCGTTTGGATTAACCAATGCCCCTGCAGTATTTATGGATTATATGAATAGAGTCTTCCGACCTTATCTTGATTCTTTTATAGTGGTATTCATTGATGATATACTAATCTACTCGAAGAATCCGGAAGAGCATGCAGTTCACCTTCAATTGGTGTTAGAAGTGTTGAAGGAAAAGCAGTTATATGCCAAATTCTCGAAGTGTGAATTTTGGTTGGAGAAGATTAATTTCTTAGGGCATGTGATTTCAAAAGACGGAATAGCAGTGGATCCAGCGAAAGTTGATGCTGTGTTGAAATGGGAAAGACCCCAGTCAGTTACAGAAGTGCGTAGTTTCTTGGGATTAGCTGGATAGTATAGAAGATTTATTGAAGGATTTTCAAAGATTGCTCTTCCTATGACGCGTCTGACTCGTAAAGAGAAACCTTTCGTTTGGGACGAGAAGTGTGAGGATAGTTTCCAGACTTTGAAGGAAAGGTTAACATCATCTCCTGTATTAATATTGCCTGATCCACATAAAAGTTTTGAGGTATTTTGCGATGCGTCAAAACAAGGATTAGGATGCGTATTGATGCAGGAAGGTAAAGTTGTTGCTTACGCGTCAACACAGTTGAAGACCCATGAAGAAAATTATCCTACTCATGACTTGGAATTGGCAGCAATAGTGTTTGCATTGAAGATTTGGAGACACTATCTTTATGGAACCACATTCCAAGTGTTTAGTGATCACAAGAGTTTGAAATATCTCTTTGATCAGAAGGAGCTTAACATGAGGCAACGTCGTTGGATGGAATTTTTAAAGGATTATGATTTTGAGCTTCAGTACCATCCCGGAAAAGCCAACGTGGTAGCGGATGCATTAAGCCGAAAGACCTTTCATTTGAGTGCTATGATGATTAAGGAGTTAGCACTAATCGAAGAATTCAGAGATCTGAGTTTAGTAATGCGACTAGAAGACAGCATTAAGTTGGGAATGTTGCAGATTACTAATGAGTTTTTAACTCAAATTAGTGAAATGCAACAAAGGGATGTAGATCTCCAAGAAAAGAAGTTATCAGCCGAAGGAAAAGAACCTGACTTTCAAGTTGGATCAGATGGAATCCTTCGATTCAAAGGACGAATTTGCATTCCAAATGACCATCAGCTGAGGAGAATGATCTTAGAGGAGGCACATAAAAGCAAGATGAGTATCCATCCAGGATCAACCAAGATGTATCAAGATTTGAAGAAGATATTCTGGTGGTCAGGATTAAAGAAAGATGTAGCTTCTTATGTCACATCTTGTCTGATTTGTCAAAAGGCAAAGATCGAGCATAAGAAACTCGGTGGAGAATTAAAACCTTTGGAGATTCCCCTATGGAAATGGGATAGCATCTCTATGGATTTTGTATCTGGATTGCCTAGAACTTCGTTGGGTCATGAGGCTATTTGGGTAGTTGTAGATAGATTATCCAAATCGGCTCATTTTATACCAATGAACATGCATTATTCCTTAGAGAAGTTAACCCAACTCTATATAAAGGAGATTGTCCGTTTGCATGGTACACCTTCCAACATTGTCTCTGATCGAGATCCAAGGTTTACCTCAAGGTTCTGGCAAAGTTTGCATCAGGCTTTGGGAACGAAGCTGAGTATGAGTTCTGCATACCATCCGCAAACAGATGGGCAGACAGAAAGGACTATTCAGACATTAGAAGATCTCCTGAGGGCTTGTGTTCTGGAATATCAAGAAAATTGGGAATAGTTGTTGCCGTTAGTGGAATTCACTTACAACAACAGCTACCATGCAAGTATTGGGATGGCACCATTTGAAGTGTTATATGGTAGAAAATGTCAAACCCCACTATGTTGGTTCCAAGTGGGGGAGAATTCGATTATTGGTCCCGATATTGTGCTAGATACCACAGAGAAAATCAAGATGATTCAGGATAAGATGAAGACAGCTCAGAGCCGCCAGAAGAGCTATGCTGACCGGAGAAGAAATTCTTTGGAATTAAACGAAGGTGATCATGTATTTCTGAGAGTAGTACCAACAAAAGGAATTGGTCGTGCCCTTAAGCCGAAGAAGCTATCGCCAAAATTTGTTGGGCCATATCAAATCCTGAAGAGAGTAGGTCTAGTCGCCTACCAGATTGCTTTACCCCCTTCTCTTGCAAACCTCCATGATGTTTTTCATGTCTCGCAACTTCGGAAGTATATGCATGATCCTGAAGCTGTAATTCAGATTCAACCGGACATATTGCTGATCAAGGAGAATCTCACGCTCGAAGCTGGTCCAGTGCGAATCGAAGATCGAAGAATGAAGCAGCTTAGAGGGAAAGAGATTCCATTAGTTAGAGTTTTGTGGAATCGAGGCGATGTGTCTGAATCAACCTGGGAATTAGAAGAGCGTATGCGTAGGGAGTATCCTGAGTTATTTCAGTAAGTTGAATTTCGGGGACGAAATTCCTTTAAGTGGGGGAGAAGTGTAACACCCCAAAAATTAATCCCCGATTAGAAATTATAATTATATGTAATTACGTTAATTATTATAAAAAATTATAATGTGATTATAATATAATTATGATGATTAGAATATAATTATGTTTTAAAAATAAATTAAGAAATAATTAAAGGAAATTATTTTATCAAAGTAATTATTTCTTTTTATGCAAATAAAAGAAGAATTTAAAATATATTAAGAAAAGAAAAGAAATAAAATATAATATCTTTAGATTTTTCAGATTTGTGTCTTACTAACCGGTTAGTGATACGAGTAACCGGTTAGTGCTCTCGGACACCTAAACTGAGATCGTTCTGGACACAAATTGAAAAAGGGAAACACGTTTTTAACCCCAACACCAGCCAACTTAGCCTGAAAACCCATCTAATCTCTGCTGTGAATGAGTGGTCATGAAATTTGGTGACTTAACCCATTCTAAAGCCACACAAATCATTCCTAACCTCTCATAAAACAAGTTCAGACTTCATTGTTATGGTGTGGCTGTGTTTGAGTTCGTTTTCTTCCTCTGAAGCACCAACACATATAAACTCTATATCAAAACAAAGCTCTCTGAACCTTCTTGAATTAGAAACAAACCCCACTTGATTTGATAAACCGTAGAGAAAGTTATAAGCTCTGCAATTTGACTCTGTTGATGCTGGAAAACAGAGCATAAATCAGTCTCTGGAGCTCTCTTTGTTGAATTCGTGTGGTAAGCTCAAGCTCTCTTTGGAACCCAAACTTGTTTCAATCTTGAGTTAGTATATCCTAGTTTTGATTCTAATCCTTTCTCACACGTTTATTTCACTTATTCTTGTTGAAAATCTCTAATCAATACCCCCTGTTAAAACTGAAAACAGAGTTGCAGCTGAGGTGGGTTTTGCCTCAAAATCGTGTTGAACCTTTTCCTTTGCTTTCCAATCAGTCTCAAAAGCTTCAATAGGTAAGGGAGAAGATATTCATTTGCTAGAATGATTATTAAATGGCTTGGAATGTAAAAGAGCTTTACAAGCTCAAGGGCCATAGGTTTTGAATTGGGACTTTGGCCTGGAGGCCAAAATAGGACATAAAACTCATTCAAGCATGTCATAATAACTGAACACGAGTTAAAGGAACTATAATTTTGACTTGAGAAGCTCTGAAATTGAATTTGACATATTAAGTGCCAAATATGTGATTATATGCATACTTGATGAATCATATATGAATCTCATGAAATTGATGTGTATAATTGATTTGAACATGTTTAAATATGTCCATATATGTTCTGTGAATGATTGATAAGGATTGAAAATGAAAGATTTTTAAATTGGTGTTAAAAAGTGACATTTTTGGACTGCTGCTGCAGTGACTAACCGGTTACTGCAACTACTAACCGGTTAGTTACTGTAAAACTGGGAAAGAGGGAAATTTAAATGTGAATAACCGGTTACACGACTCTCTAACCGGTTAGACAATGTTCAGAACTTGAAAAATGTATTTTTCTTTAATCCAATATTTCCCTAATATTTTTAATTAATTCTTTTAAAATAAAAACTATTTTTTTATTATTTAAAAGAATGTTTGGATGTCAATTCCTTTTTAACATCAATTCAATGCCAATTAAATAATTTGAATTCAATCCTAATAACTTGGTTGTGATTGAAATCATGCATGGTGTTATGGAGCTAAGATAAGATAATAGGAAAAGACACATTCGATTTAATTAAATCGGTATGAGAATACGCGGAGATTAGGTTTATGACGGTGATACGTCAAATAACCGTGGGAATTAATTATAGGTAAAATAGTCCTATGATGAGTGGGTTCTGCAGACTCGACTCGGGATAATTTTACAATGACTATAATTTTATTCTTTCGATCTCTCGGAGTATTTCATGATTGCGGAGGGCGGTGTTTAGTATAATTTACACATGGGTTGTAATTGTATACTTGGTGGAAAGACGTTTACTCCCAATTGCTTTTCCTATTTAGTGTGAATCGTTGGTACGTTGTCGTCAAACGTACGTGGAGCGTTTGAACGTTTTCGTTAAAACGTAAATTGGATCGTTTGAACGTTTTCGATAAAACGTAAATTGAATTGTTGAGGACGTTATCGATAAACGTGAATTTCCAAGTGCATGATATTCGTAGAATATCACAGAGGAGATTGCATTGAACATTGCATCGCATTGCATTGCACATGCATTAGAAACATACATTATTGTTTGATATTTATTGTTTATTAATTGTCGATGGATTATTTGAGTTTGCTTACTTGCTTACGTGACTTTAATTGCTACTTGACTAATTGTGTTTGTTTATTCCTAGTTCATTTAATTATTCATTTGTACGTGAATGACACTGTCTTACTCCCTCTGCCCTAATTGTTTGTAGGTCATGGCTCAGAACCCCATATGCATCGAGATGAGGTTTCTCCCTGAGGGAGATTGGCACCAGAGGGGACATAGTGTAGTGCTTGAGGGAGTGGTGGAAGTTACTATCCGCCGTCTCAATCCTCTCCCGCATATGCGTCCCCTCAGAACCAGAATTCCTGTGATCTTTATCATTCATCTTTTCCCTGATTAAGATGAGTGTTATGCGACTTCCTATCATATTATTGAGTTTTGTGGACTGCTCTGGGTTACACCTTATCATATATATATATATATATATATATATATATATATATATATATATGTGCACTGACTGAGTTTAGTAACTCAGAGTTATGATACAGTACCTTTTGACTGAAACAATGTGTAGGGTTAACCAATAATAAATCCTACCGCTACAGGATAAGCATGAGCTCTCTAGTACAGGATAAAGGTGAATAACTCATCCTTCTTATCCTCTAAGAGCCATGTCAGCCCTACTGGGCCGAACAGGCCCATAAGGCACCACAACACAACTTCCCCTATAAGTATCGCCATGCTATAGGGGCTAAGGTATGTTCTCTCATCCCTACTCTCAAGAACTACGTGTGGCTTGATCCCCTTATCACTTGGGGTACGTAGGACCGGGGTCACCCTTGTCAGCTGCAACAACCACCAAAACACATTGTGGTGTTCCTTCAATACAGATCCACTACATTGGCACCGTCTGTGGGAACCGGTAAACTTCGATTCCCATCCACCAAAAAAAAAAAAAAGGGTTGTCGCTGGTTGCTATTCGCGGTGCGATCACGGTGTCATTCACGGTGCGGCCACGATGCCGGTGCTGCTCCTTCCGTACCGTTCCCGTTCCCGTACACGGTGCTGTTTGTCTCTTCCCACCGTTGCCACTCACACATGCTCTCCACCTCAGGCTGGCTTGAATCAATACCGCCGCCACACCTTCGTTCTCCATGGATAAAGGCTCACAGAGGTCTCTTCTTCTTCATGCGACGAGTCTCCGAGGTCGCGGCTCGAGATCCATCGCTGTCGCAGACCCGCCGTCACCGTCGCTCCACGGGACAGCCACGCTAGAAGGAACCACCGCTGCGATTGCGTCTGCGACCACCGCCGTGCCAACCCACCCTAACAACTAGCTTAGAACACCATCTCTGCGTCGCCGTCTAGATCGGGGGCGAGACACACTTGGTAACGCCTCTGCCTCCAACGGAAACAACGAGGCCACCGCCGCAGAACCAGCAAGCAAAGAGTGAGACTGCACCCCTCGCCGTCGATGCCGCCACTGACGCAAGCCCTCACCGTTTCTTCTGCTGCCTTCGGTCCCTGTTGGCTGCCGCACCCGCGTCCATGTTAGCTTAGGGTTGCAGCAAGCAGCTGCAGCATGAGGGTGACAAAACCTAATGGGCCACAAGGCCCAAACTAAATAAGGGAAGGATCTAACCCAATGCTCAATTTATTATGACATATTATTTGCTCTTATGACCATGTCTTTTTATAAAACCATCATGCATTTTACATGTATTTTGTATTTTATATACGATAGCTTGTGGTTAACAGCAAATAATATCATGTAGTTTTGCTATTTAGTTTGATTATATGTCATTGATTAATTGCTAATAATTATCATTATTGTTATAAATTGTCAACTCAAACGACAATAACTAATTAATTATTGTTTTCGTACACACATGTAAGGTACACGTATGATAGCTCGAGCCAGGGAGTAAACGTTCTAAATGGCCCAACCTATACGGGCTTATTTGATACGGGCTAAACATACCCAAATTAATTTAAAGAAAATGAAGGTCAGGCCTCGATGCTCAACAAAAGCTCAGTTGAAAAGGATTGGTAGAAGGCTTCAAACCGACATTCCTCACCTCACTGAATCAGGGAAGGAATTCTCATTCCAATATTATTCTTCTATTTATTTAGCACCTTACGTGATTATTTGCACACATGCTGATATTAACTCAGCGGACGCAATATTTCTGAAATGTGCTTTTAATACTTAGTTCCTTTTAAGTCCTTTACATGTCGCTTATTATTTGATATATATATCGCGCATTCTCATTTTTAATGGATAAGCTTTCATCACTTGACTTGTTGTCATTAAATGCTTTGACATATTTATAAATGTCCTTCAATTACAATTATTGCGCATGATATACCTGAAATTATGCGTCTTTTCATGGGCAATCCTGTCTATTTGCACGATATTTAACTATTGTCTTTTCAGTCATGATATTATTATATTATTACGTGTGATATTACTAAATCATACTACCTCTATACCGATATTATACATAGTATCTCTGCCAATAATTGTCATTATTGTTGTTTGATTGCTATAAATTGTCAATTTAACGACAATTACCAATTATTTTACATATGCGAGGTACGAGTATAATAGCCCACTTCTCTAAAAGGCCCATTTCGAGTAGTGACCTTTTTAAACAAAGCCCATTCCGAGCTTCAGACCGCCAAAAGATATCCTCAAAATTAATTGGTGCTAAACTGCTCAGTCACTATTGGCGTCTAATATTAGTATCTTCAACGTGCCAAAGCCTGCCACATCCTCGCACCCTCTGCCATGACACCCTTGCCTCTCACGGTTACTTACAGCCAAAAGACATCCTTGTTAACATCCCTCCTCGGGATCCAGCGTTGCTCACATGAGTGCTACGCAGTGATTTGCCCATAATGGCGTACAGGGGTTTTGGATGAAAAAGGGTGAGGAATACCGGCTAACCACACATTCTAGTGATAGAAGAAGAAAGACCTCGATGCCAAAAGGATGCCGGGCATATCAACATTATTCAGAAATAGTCTAACCACGAAGACTGACAGGGAAGGATCTTTCTCATTACCCCATTAATATTATTTCAATTTCATGGTTTAATTGTCATATTCATTATTATTGAATCACTCACCACATGACATGTGTTATCTTAGATAATAATCGTAATTAACAGTGAACTAATTCATACTTCGCTATTAATGTCATTACATATCATTTACTACTTGATATTCTAATAGCTGTTTTTATACATCATGTAAAGGTACAAATTTGATGGTCGGAACTACCGGGCGCAATAGCCCGAGCACGATGGCCAAAAATGATTCGAGTGTTTCACGCATAACCAAGTCAGGATTCCTATCATCCGAAAACATGCACAAGCCGACCACAGGTCTAAATCCACAAGCCCATTGTATTTACTGCTTCAATTAAATAAACGTTCTGTTATTGAATTCATTGTATCACATACTTTTCCTCATAACCGATTAGCCACCGCTTATGACGCGAACGATTATAAACAGCTCCAACAAGAGCTTATAACTCGTCAAGTACTCCAAAGAAGATTCCCGATTCGAACATGATTTGTTATAACAATCATCGTATACATCGCGGATAGAGGAACCCACCTCGGCTAAAGTGCTGGAGTTCCGAGGTCTTAACACTTGAATTCTTAACAAAAAGAACAAAAAGAAGCACAAAATCACAAAACCATAACGGATATTATAAATATTCACTCATTTCGGATTACGTCCTGACGCACTTGCCTACGATCTCGGTTGGCCGACCAGATCGGCGTGGCTACAAGTAAAAACGGGAATTGCTACCTCGATAACTTGGCCATCAGCCAAATATGTCGCAGGATCGAGGAATACACCTTGGCCAAGGCAGTCATTTCGACAGCATCCCCCGTAGACGTTACGATCCAATTCATGATATTACTTTTAACACACCCCGATAAGAGAGGTGTATGAATCTCCGAATCGCGATACTCTTCCGAGTAAAAGACCTTGGCTGCGAACATTCTTTTACGTCACCGCCAAGCCTCAGAAAAGAACGACTGATTGACCCAAAAGGGCTCTAAACTCGGCACAGTCTCTATGACTCTTCCCGAGCTAGGTGGATTATTTGTGTCGTGGACCGGACTCCGGTCCGACCTACACTCATAACTTCATCACCCGGAGCACCCCCAAATCCATTCTGGAACTCCCCCCGCGGGAACTCGGTTCGAGATGAGCCTCACCGAGCTTGTACTCGGTTCGAGATGTTCCTCACCGAGCTGGTGGCGGATCCCCCCCGCGGGACCTCGGTTAGAGATGAGCCTCACCGAGCTTGCACTCGGTTCGAGATGAGCCTAACCGAGCTTTTACTCGGTTCGAGATGTTCCTCACCGAGCTTGTACTCGGTTCGAGATGTTCCTCACCGAGCTTGGATTCGGTTCGAGATGTTCCTCACCGAGCTTTTACTCGGTTCGAGATGTTCCTTACCGAGCTTGTACTCGGTTCGAGATGAGCCTCACCGAGCTTTTACTCAGTTCGAGATGTTCCTCACCGAGCTTGTACTCGGTTCGAGATGAGCCTCACCGAGCTTGTACTTGGTTCGAGATGTTCCTCACCAAGCTTGTACTCGGTTCGAGATGAGCCTCACCGAGCTTGTACTTGGTTCGAGATGTTCCTCACCAAGCTTGTACTCGGTTCGAGATGAGCCTCACCGAGCTTGTGGCGGATCCCCCCACGGGAACTCGGTTCGAGATCGGGGTACTCTTTCAGTTTCATCATCCGAGCACAAAAGAGCACTATCAACCATCCGCAACACTCTTCCGAGCAGAAGACCACGCCTGCAAACAATGCTTTATGTCACCGCCAACTCCCAAGAAGCTCAGCACAGGCTCTTCAAGCCTATACGAGCTTGGGGGGCTTGTAGGGTTAACCAATAATAAATCCTACCGCTACAAGATAAGCATGAGCTCTCTAGTACAGGATAAGGGTGAATAACTCATCCTTCTTATCCTCTAAGAGCCATGTCAGCCCTACTGGGCCGAATAGGCCCATAAGGCACCACAACACAACTTCCCCTATAAGTATCGCCATGCTATAGGGGCTAAGGTATGTTCTCTCATCCCTACTCTCAAGAACTACGTGTGGCTTGATCCCCTTATCACTTAGGGTACGTAGGACCGGGGTCACCCTCGTCAGCTGCAACAACCACCAAAACACATCGTGGTGTTCCTTCAATACAGATCCACTACACAATGTGAAATGATGTACATTAAATTAAACTCCTTATGTGAAATATAATGATGCAGTTTTATGAAAGTATTTGGTTTAAATTATTTCCTATTTTTATATACCATCATAAAAAAACATCAATATCATTTCCTTAAATCGCATTAATAATATGCATTTATCATAACATAATTCCCGTGACGACTCCGGTCGTTACATACTTACTTGGCCTGACATTCGCATACCAAATTCTTTAGTCTTTTATCATATTCTCTTTCTTTACTTTATTCCATTTGTTCAACCATATTTCTTCTTTTCCATTTAATACATTAATTTCATTTCATCTTTTATTCTTTTTGTCATTTGTAACTTATTATCATTTTCATATTATCACTTAAAAGTTAGCAATCAAATCATACATCCATAAATAACATACATACACAATCATCCGCACATTACTTATCCTGAAGTCCTCTTTCTTTTTCTTATTCATTGACTAGGCCCGATTCATGCTTCTCATCTTATATTAGTCTCCATAAATCCTAATTCCCTCAATTCATATTTTAATTGATTCATTTGTGCTTAAAGCTTTTCGACTAATCCTCAATTAATTACAATAAGCTAAATTCCCACTTTTTTTTTCTAACATCAAGTGATTTATCAATTAGTCCGCTACATAAACTAATCCAAATCTACAACTACACCAATTTCATATCTAGACCTCATATATTTACTCTTATCTTTTCAACAACAACTACCAAATATCATTATCATAAAGTTCACACAATATCACAAACATCATCATATATCATAAGTATTCATGAGTATAAAATTATGTTTTCTTTCTTTATTTTAATTAATCTACTTTTATTAATATTACCTACCCTAAGGTTCATTAATATACATATCCTTCTACCCTTAGCAATCACTATAAACATCCTAGAATTCATCCCCTAAGCAGAGGTAATACCCCCCTTCTTACCTCAACCGAAGAGAGAGAAAGATAGACCTCAACCCTTGTCTATGTTTCTCCTAGCTTTAGAGCCCTAGAACTTGAATCTTTTGCTCCTAGCTTGCAACCTTATGAGAGCCACTAATAAATGAGTTAGAAGAGAGTCAAATGATGATCTTGAGGGAGGAAGAGATGTCACTTGCACTTGTGGAGGATCTTGGGGCATGAGAGAGAAACTAGAGCCACAGATGATGATACACAAGAGAGAGAAAGCTTGGTTGTGATGGGGGAAGAGAGGGAGAGAGCTTGTGAGTGATTATTCTTGCACTAAAAAGGCTTGGAGTTGGCCATGGAATGAAGCTTTTTGGAGAAGATGGGTGTTCTCAAATTGGGGAGGAAGAATGGGGTGTTTAATGAGCTCCCCAAGTTTTATTTTTTTCCTGGTATGATCGAAATACTCGAGTATTCTACTTAATACTCGAGTATTATGGCCAGTTCTCATTATATTTATTTTCTTTGCACTTCAAAACTCCATAACTTCTTCGTTACCCGTCGGACCTTGCTCAAATTTGAAAGCAAGCTTCCCTACATACTAGCCTTCAAATCCAACGGTGGAATTCATGTTTAGAGTTGTCAATATTTATTTTTACTTTTCTATTATAACATATTTAAAACACCGAAAAAGCCGTTTTTAACACTCGTTTTTCCATTTTTCAACCTCTTATTCTTTGCTAAGGCTATCAAACTACTTCATAGCACTAAAAATGATCCTAACCCATCACCTTAATTACTCTTGAACATAATTATCATTTTTCTAATCCTATTATTATTCTAATTATTCTTGGAATTAAAATTCGAGATGTTACATATTTCAAGTAGTAGGATGGATTCGACACAAGTATATGATTACATCTTAACATTTGCAATAACAAGAGGAGCATCTCATGAATGAATTTTTTAATGGGTAGTAAGGAGGTGTTACGACCTGCAGGTCGTAAACAACCCCTACGACCTGCAGGTCATAACACCTCCTTACGACTTGTTCAAAAATTTAGTTTCAGAACGGGTTGTAAGGGGGTTTCACAACTGTAAAAGTAATTTTTAAAAAAAGTGCACAAAAAGAATAAATAATAGTATTGGGATGACATTAATAGATCATGGGGTGGCAAAATAATTTCCCTGTAAAAGAGCAACATGGAATGGCTAACGTGGTGGCCCGGTTGAATTTTTAAGGATTACATTGGTGACATATATTTTTGGAGACTAAATTAGTGACAAAATTGATATTTAAGAAACTATATTGATAATAAATATACTTGGAAGACTAAATTAGTAATACAATTAATCTTTGAGGATCTACATTGGTAACAAATATCTTTGAACAACCAAACCGGTGACAATGCTATATTTGAATGACCAAATTAACTATTTACTCATCTATATACAAGTTTTGCTTCTCTCCCAATGGACTTATTTTATCTTGTTTTTTTCCCTTTTTTTAACATGTTTACATTTTGGCACCAGGTTTCTTAGCAATGTAACATATCCTTTCAAAATGTACAAATTATCAAACTAAATTTTATTTTTGTCTATGAAATTACATATTAGAGATCGATCTCATTATAAAATATTTTAAAAACTTAGCTATTTTTCCAATCATGATAAAAATAACTTGCTGATATCGTTTAGGGTTATTTAGATAGCCGAGGAAATGGGTAGATGAAGAGAGGTTTTTGTTAGAGAGCTGATCTTGGCCATTTTTGTTGAATTTTAGTTTTCGGTCCCATTTTTTTTATCCCCGACCCTCATTTTTTTAATAGGGTTTAGTTGGAACGTTTTCCGACATCATCGAGTCGAAAAATGCTTTTTCAATTGATCCCTTTTTAAAAAAATGCATTTTTAAAGTCAGAAAATGATTTTTTTTTTTTACTAGGACATGTTGAAAAATGTTCTAACCGAATCTCATAAAAAAAATAGGGGCTGAGAATAAAAAGTTGGGTAGAGATCTAAAATTCATTTTTGATTACTTGCACTAAGCTGATGAGTTTGCTTTTGATTTTGGGCCTGGGCCCAGATTTGAACAGGCCCAATTTTAAATTTTGCAATACTATATAGTATTTGAGAATTATCTTGATAACCAATATCAACCACTAGTTTCTTCCATTCCTATATACCAAAAAAAAGTTTCTTCCGTTCCTTCTTGTTATAATTTTCATCATGTTTAACCTCGTACTCTGTAATTATTTTCATCCTCATTTGATTTAGGTATTTAAGGTGCAAGTTAGGATGACTATAGCATAACTTGAACTTGACTCTAAATCATCTCAAACACCTTTATATTTATAACACACTCAACATTTGAGTAAAATTCAGACACAGTACATTAAATAGATGGTAGACTCCTACAATTTAGTTAGGGAGTTTCACT
Source organism: Crotalaria pallida (assembly GCA_037953625.1). Classification (NCBI taxonomy): domain Eukaryota; kingdom Viridiplantae; phylum Streptophyta; class Magnoliopsida; order Fabales; family Fabaceae; genus Crotalaria; species Crotalaria pallida. The sequence goes on from CM075654.1 coordinate 118,390,736, forward strand.
TAAAATTTATGCGGCAAAATTTGATATTCAATATGCCTATCATTTCATATATCATTGCATCGTATTTGTGGGAAAAAAATAAGTTATTAAATATTTAAAAGGGTTTAGTAATATGAGAAAATCTTTTAGCATTGTGTGCCAAAAAAAATGTGGACAAACATACTCTCTATGTTTTGTTGAGATGAGTTCGTATGAAAAGGATATTTTAATAAATTAATTTTTTTTTACGGAATTTTAAAAAAAATAAATAAAAAACAACCACAATTTTCCTTCTCCTCTCATGCTAAACCCTATTTATTTATTCCTCCACAGCGGACCACTATCACTTCTCTTCTAAACGTCATGTCCTTAACACCTGTTGTTCAGTCCACTCCTGTCTTCGAGAAGTCTTAAAAGATCTGCTCTATGTGGAAACATGAATTTTCTAATGCTTAAATGCATTGAGTTTTTTTGTTGAAACGAGGTGGTATCTGGGCTTTGCTTATTTCTTGTGGCTTAACTAATTCACACTGGACCCTCTAATGCTTCATGTCTTTTGATCACATGCTCTCTTTTCGATTGTGACACTGTTCTACAAAAATAACTTAAACTTGAAAATTATAATTAGTCCAATCTCGTAATATAATATTTATTATGTATGATATAAACTTTTCATTTATCAAGCACGTAACATAAACATGCATTTGAGCACATAAAAAATCATTTTATATTTGTCATCATCATCAAAACTTAATGCACTTAACTCAAGTTGGGTTGCCCTGATGGTTAACTGGCTAGACGCGTAGAGAGTCCGAGGTAAGTGCCTCGATTCCAAATGAGGCAACAAATCATGGGGAGGTCTAATGTCATTCAGTCAAAGATTCATGTTTCAACAAGAAGAAGGAAATATCAAGATGGACAAAGCTTTTAGAAGATTCATGAAGAGATATTTGCAAGCTTGGATAACATCAACAGGTCTATGGTCTAACCACAAGAATCAAGAAACAAATGCTTCATACATTTGATCTTTGGATTATTATGTAAGGTAACTTAATTTCATGAACAAAGACATATTTGTGTTTAAAAAACTCGGAAAAAAAATCTTTTAAAAATCATATTTTAATTTTTAAATAGATTGCATTAAAAAATAGCCATAATTATACGTCTCTACTAACCTTCGTCTTGTTCTAGAAAAATAATATTCTTATAGTTACTATTTGAATTAAAAATATTTATATTCAAGTACAAGCTATGAAAGTTTAACAAAAAATGAGAGTATTTCAAGTAAGTACCTGATTGGTACTAATGGAAATAGATCTGGTATTCGAGTATTGTCTGAATGTACTCAATTACCACTAGTGGTTACCAACGAGCTGTTGGTGCAGTGGTGCCAGGGGCTGCACTTGGTAGGGCGGACCACGGTTCGATCCCCCGCAAAAACGTTGGGAGAGGAATAAAACCTTAACCCCGGGACCCCCCTCGAACTGGATTAGTCGGCCCAGTGGGCCGGATACCAGGGTGCAAACCAAAAAAATTACCACTAGTGGAAACAAATTTGGTATTTAAGTACTATACGAGAATACTCAATTACCACTAGCGGAAATAGGGTGACTACTCGAGTACTATGTTAAAGTAATTGAGTACTTCGGGTCAGGATTTGGCTTGCTCGAATTTCTCTTTTCAAAACCCTACTTTTTTGAATCAAAGAGCAACCATTGAGTGAGTTTAATCTTCCATATCTCTTATCAATTGTTAAATCTCTTCATCCTCGTTCTAAATATTAAGTCATCCATGAAGATTCAATTTGTATTATATGCACTAGCGAGAGTGCTTCAATATCATTACATACTCTTCATTATCTATACATTTGTTATATGGGTAAGGTATCCTTTAGTGTAGGGTGAGGTATCCCCGTTGTTGTAATAGGGTGAGATATTCCTTAGTGTAGGGTGCGGTATACGTGTTGTGTGATTAAGGTCACTTACAAATGGTGAGGTATCCAAGTATTTGTGAGACACTGAGGGTCTGGACGTAGACCTCATGGGGAGGTCGAACCAGGATAAATTTTGGTTTGCATTCTCTCTTCCCTTTGTATCTTTATTTACTACTGCATTTGCGATTGCATTTATTACTATCATGATATAGTTATTAAATTGCTACCATATGCAATAGTTTTCATAGAATTACATCATTTTCGTTGTGTATTAATTTGTTAGAAAGAGTTGAAAACACTTTATTTGAATAAATTGAGATACTTTTTTATAAATACCCAATTCACCTCTCTCTTAGTTGATGACCGTCAATTCCAACACTTTAACGCAAGGGAAGAAGATGATTGGCGAAGCTTTCTCTCCGAGAAAGAACAAAATCAACAACTGTGATATAATAGTGGATATAATAAGAAAATACCACCCTCAAATCGATGTTCGCAACAGGTGATGACGACTGAGCGATATAGCAAAGGTGATAGGGTGCAACATTAGCGGTGACGATGACCAAGCTCACCAACAAAGGCAACGCGATTGAGCGATATGGGCCAACGACATTGATAAAGGCATCAAGGAAGCAATAAGGGCAGTGGCTAGGTGGGGCTAAATGGCTTGATGAGTGGCTAGTGGCTAGGCGCTTGATCGAGGGGGTTGAAAAAGAGAGAAAAAGAGAGTTTGAATGAGAGATAAGATAAAGGGGGTTAAAAGGTTTGGGTGTGGGTTTTTTTTTTTTGGCTTTTCTTTATTTTATTTTAAAAAATAAATTATTAAAATGCCCCTAATCATCAAAATCCATTCCCACATATAACATATGAATATTTTTGTATAAAATAATCTGGTGCACAATGCTAATATATTCAATCGAAAAAAAACTTTACTTAGATGTTAGCAAACCCCATATTCAAATGCGAGTCATTTCAAATTCTATTTTAGTGACCAATCAATTATAATTACACACAATTATTGAATAATAGATATTTTTTTAAAAAAAGGCAAATGCTAGGTGCACTTGTTAACAAGCCAACTATAATAAAAGTTCATTAAAACTTGCATTTTTTTTAGATTTTTGGGAGATAGAATGATATGCACTTATGATTATTTTTCTTATTGTAATAACCTTAACAACAAGACCCCAAAAAAAAAAGGTGTCTTGCTAACCAACACAATTTCATATTAACTTTTTCCTTCTTGAAAATCTCAAAAAATGTATTTTATAAACGAAGTGGGATAGGACAAAGCAGAATGGGGTTGAATGAAATTGAATGACTTCAATTTACCAATTTATTGTTTAGGTATTTGTGATGAAATAAATTGAATAGATGGTTCCATGAGACACGCCTTAAATTGGAAAAGAAATAAAAAAAATTGGATGAAATTCATTCTTTCATTTTTCATTCCACTTATTCGTAATTAAAACAATACAAATAATAAAATTTAATTAAATTTCACCTATTCAATTCCATTCCACCCCACGTTATCCATCCATAACAAAACCTTAGTTTATCATACAAATGTTTGACCTTGTAAATACAACAAATAATATCATAGGAGTTGTCACATCTCATCACTTGAACACTCTCACTCATCGACATAGACAAAAGCGTAGTAGTTAAAAGGCTTATTTATGGTTTTAGTTCCTAAAAGTTATTTTGACTGAGACTGATTTTTAATTTTTCAAACATTTTGGTTTTGATCCACTCTATTATGGAAAAACTGTTATTTGCAAATGTGGCTAGCGGAACACCATATTAGCAGTCACGTAGTGTGAGGTGACGACAAATAAGTGATATGACGTGGATGATACAGATCTATGGACACAAAATGCTGTCATACTCATAATTTTGCGTTTATGGACCTTAATCATCCATGTCACAATACTTATTTGGCGCTATCTTACACCACGTAACTGTTGGTGTGAGTTTCCGTTAACCACGTCAACAAATAATTGATTTTTTCTAACGGATGAGACCAAAATCAAAATGTTTGAAAAATTAAGGACTAGCCCGATCAAAATAACTTTTAGGAACTAAAACCAAAACACGTTAAACTTTTAGGGATCAAAACCATAAATAAGTCTGGTTAAAAATTATAAAAATGGTGTTAATAACAAATGTTTTTAAGTTATATATTTGTTAAGATTAGTTTAAAAGAAAAAAATAATCAGTATATATTTTTTTAAGAATCTTAAAAAAAATACACTTTTTAATATATTTTATCTACTTTAAATTGTTTATCAAATGTATTTAGCATTTGCTTTATAAAAAACTCATTGAAATACTGATACTTGTAAAAAAAAAAAAACAAAGAAAAGAAAGAAAGAAAGAATGAAAGAAAGAAAGAATGAAAGAAAGCATCAACAACTCTATTTATGAAATGTTGATGACGGGAGATCGTTGATCTGTAATTTTCTAGTCAAACTCTTAAAACCACGTTACCATAAAAACAATGTACTACTCCTAGTAAAAGAAAACAAAAACAAATTAGAATCACAGTGATCGTATCTTTTTTTACATGTACAGTATATGGTAGTCAATGACTGAATCTGGAACTTCGTATAATTGTATTGCATGAACTCATTCATTACTCGACAATTATTTTTATTTTATGGTAGGTAAGTAGGTAACAAAAATAATTGTAATTATTCCCCGTAGTAAGTACTTGTTCGCTAGGCATGCATGAATTGTGCTAGTCTTTTATATTGATATCGAACTTATAATGATTTCTTTTGCTGTAAAATGATTTATCTTGCTAACAAGTGCTCAGGTTATTAGAAGTAGTATAACAATCACAAGTTAACATTAACCACTCTTTCGTAGATCTCAAAAATTATATCTTTTTATAATATAATATACTAGTTTTAGTCTCTTAACAAATGCCCTCAACATTTTCCTAAAACGATATCTTTCACGTGGATAGTTAGGTGTTTTAATTTTTAACTAATTAATAACCTTTAAATTCAGTTAATAAACTATTAATTTCCTTTGAGTGAATACAAATTAAAAGAGCTTCAAGCTTTTAAAAAATAAGTTTGAAACTTTTACTTCGAAACTAATTTTTAGAAAACTACTTGGAAAATTAGGTTAATCACTCCAACCCTCCAATTATGCTTTCCAATATTTTTAAAATTACATTAATCATTCTAACCCAATTAATGACAATTTATTTTTTAATTAAATATATACTTAATTAATTATTAATTATAATTTAATAATTTTGTTGTACTTTTTTGTTGGTTGCATACCCGATTCTCCAGGTACTGTCTAGGTACATCTGAATCCGATCCCGGTCGCGTACTTGGCTTTGACAAGCGAGTCTCCCAACGTGAATTTTCTGCATCCACAAGGAATCGAACTTGAGACTTTGCTTAAGCGAGACTGAGCCATTTACTACTCGACCCAACCCATTTTGGTAATTTTGTTATACTTCATTAATTAATTAACTATATAATTAATAAATAAAGAATAAAAAATAATAAATATAAGTGAAATAATGGTGCATGTCTTTTTGGTCATTTAATAATTTTTAGCTACTTCCTCAACTAATTTTGCCCAACAATTTTATTTCAAACAGCTATAAGAGCACAACTATAAGTTAGTTTTGTCAAACAGAACCTATATACGCAGATTAATAAATAATTAAATTATATAAGAATTTTGAATATTTTGAGTAAAATACCCTTATTTAATAATTGAAGAGAACATAACAATAAATATGTGGAGATTATATTAAAGAAAAATGAAAAAAAAATTGTGATAAACTGAAATATGTGATAAATAATGATATATTTGAAAAAATACATGTAAATAAATACTAGTGAGTTTCTAAAACAAATAACATATAAAAAAATATTAAAATAATATAAATCGTGGAAGGAAGGAAATACCTTTTTACTAATGTTCTCGAGCTAAACTGTTCATTTGGTCTCTTACCTTATTTTTTTATTTTAATTTGGTCTCTTTTCTTTATTTTGTGTAGATTTGGTCCCTTACGTTTCAAATCGTTATCACCGTTAGTCTTAACCGCCAGTTGCTATTAACGTTGTCAATTTAAATCCTATGTGACCATTAATTATACACCAGGTTGTGAACATGTGTTTCTTTCTATGTTCACACAATTTGTGGCCCAAAACGTTGTTGTTTTGGAGCCTACGTTTCACCTTTTTCTCAAGGGAGGGAGGGAAAATGTTTCAGAAACTCATTCACATATAGCCTTTCGGAGGAAAACGTTTCCTATGATATAGCACAAACTGAAAAGACAAAAACGTGAGTTGGAGCTTAGTTATTGATTAGTATCGAGTAGAAAGAAGACGATTTTAAATCAACAAAAAATACTAACGGTTGGGACTAATGATGGTAACGATTTAAAATATAAGAGACCAAATTAACACAAATAAAAATAAGGGATCAAATTGAAATAAAAAAATAAAATAAGGGGTCAAATGAGCAGTGTAGCCAATATTCTTATCACTGGAGATGTCATCGAATCGGTCAAGCTAAGGCACAGGATTAATGATTTAGTGATTCAAAAGGTGAATTACTGATTGAAACGCACACCATTATATATCAAGGTAATGGTAATATACATTATTATTTTAATGCTTTTTCTATCCTATGCAATGCATATTTGCATGTATAAGATAAAAGAATATAAATGGCAAAATTGTATTGGAAAACTAAATAATTATTTTTAAACTCATTTTAAGTGCATCAGTTTTCAAGAAATATTTTTTTTTAGGTTTGATTAATTTATGCACCTGATGCATAGGATAAAAAAACCCTTATTTCAAATGTATGAAGGTGGATTGAATCATACATTGTTGAGAGATTAATTAAAAGGCTTATTTATGGTTTTGGTCCCTAAAATTAAAGTTTAACGTGTTTTGATTTTAGTCCCTATAAGTTATTTTGACCGGGACTAGTCCTTAATTTTTCAAATATTTTGGTTTCGGTCCCCTCTGCTACAAAAAATTAGTTATTTGCTGACATGGTTAATGAAAATCCATATGAACTGCCACGGGGTATGAGGTAGCGCTAAATTGTAACATAGATGATTTAGGCTTATGAACTCAAAATTTTGCCTACGGGACCATTTTGCGTATTGGACCTTTTTGTGTTCATGGATCTGTATCATCCACATTATATCACCTATTTGGTGTTAGGTCAGACCATATGGACTGCTAATGTGATGTTCCGCTAGCTACACAAACAAATAATAGATTTTTACTAACTGGGGGACCAAAACCAAAATATTTGAAGATTTAAGGACTAGTCCCGGTCAAAATAACTTAAAAGGACTAAAACCAAAAGATGCTGAACTTTCAAGGACTAAAGACATAAATAAACTATAATTAAAAATACAAAAAAGTGCGGTTCCAATCCTAGTAATGTTGCTTTTAGCAAAAATATTTAGCAGATTCAAGTGTGTGGTTAGGTTCGACAATTCAATGGTTCTCACCTGTTTTGGCCAGTTTATACAAGTTTTTAGCGATAAAAATACTTTGTTTATAAGCCAACCCTATTTTACAAGAGTTTGGTTTATTGATTTGTCCGTCGATCAGTCGGTCTGGTATAATTTTAATAACATTAGTACTTTTAACTGCAACCTTAGCTTAAACCGCCTTCAAGTCCTGAGCTTTAATCCTAAGTACTTCCTTTAGGGGCGTTTGTTTCGAGGAATGAAATTACATTCCCAGGAATTTTATTCCTAAGAATATTATTACCAGGAATATTATAGTTGGATATTTTAAAAAACATGTTTGGTTAACATTTAAAAAATCTCGGGAATGGCTTGGAAGTTTGTTTGATTGATGATGTAATATATGACATAATTACTAAAATATCCTTAATATTTGAAATACTATTTATTTATATTATTTTTTATTGTAGTTGTTAAAATTAAACGAAATTTTTTTAATATATAAAAGATAATACTTTTCATCATAAAAATATAAATATGTCATTATCATTATTGTACTAAAATGCAAGTGTATAATTAAATTTAATTTAAGCCTAATAACTATAATAATTTGTTTTTTGTATTTATCAAGAATATTTGTTCCCATAATAGTTATATATATTTGTATAAATTTCTTATACGTTCTTATGTCTTTTAATTGGAACAAGTAAAAATTCGCTATGAAATATAAGCTTAGGACATGATTATGTGGAGATGGTGAAAAATAGTTAAAGTGGGGACATTTTTGTAATTTAACCCAGACATTACTATGGGAATAAAACATACCCACCCTTGAAGGTGAGAATGAAAAATGCTCAAAACATGAAGAAACTACTTTCCTGGGAATAATTCATTCCTGGGAATAGGTTTTCAAAGCTTGAAACAAACATAACAATATTTGGTAACCACCCTGTATTCAAAATCCCTTGAAACAAACACCCCCTTATAATAAAAAAAATATGCAACCTTTGATGATGGCACATTGCTTGCTGGCACCACGAGTGAGTGATAACGAGGGAATTGAGAATGAGGGTTTTTTTTTTTTTTTCAAATGAAAAACACGTTTTCATGAATTGTTTGGGAGCCTTTCCTTAAGTACATTTAACATATTTTCTTTTGTCTTAAATGTGAGGGGGAAAAATTTATGTATTATGTGCATGGTTTAGAAAATATTTTCTCTAGTTTTATTTATAAGTCATCTTTAAGAATAATTATATTTTTCGATTTTAGTTATGAGTTGCTTTAATTTGTATTTTTTAGAAAAAAAAATACTCGTAATAAACTAGTCTCACATTGACTAAACATAATAAGTTGAACAACATATAAGTGGAAAGACTCATGAACTTAATGCCTTAAGGTTTTGGGTTAAGACATGGTGTCATACCACTTATATCTCTTCTCTCTTATTCTCTGAGGCTTACTTGAGATACATGTCCATGGCAAAGATTAATGACAAGGGTCAGCTGCCCTAGTTGGACTTCAGGGGGAGTGTTGAGAGAGAAAAATAACCTAATGCCTTAAGATTTTGGGTCAAGACATGGTGTCATACTACTTATATTATTGTTTACTCAATCTCATTAATTCACGCTCCCCTAATTAAACAAGGACTTGGATCAAAGGGCCTATACTAAATTCTTCTCCCCTGAGTATTCAATCAATTCTTTCTTCTCTTCTCTCCCTTGCTTCAAATTAATTCTTAGTGATTTTCTTCTTTCATAATTAATTCTTCTCAAGTAATTTTCTTCTCTCATAATTAATTCTGATAGTTCATTTCTCTTATTTGTTAATTGTTAATTAATTAAACTCGTTTATCTTTGTAATGTAGTTGTAAGAACTAGCTAGAAGAAATAAGAAATTTTTAATTAACACAAAAAGGAGAACACATTACATATCCCACATGGTGTAAAAAAAGAATTCGAAATGAGTCGAGTCAAGTCGAACTTAGCTCACGATTAATTCGACTCACCTCGTTAAGAAAATATTTGCGTTGAATTTCAAGTTGAGTTTAATTATAACAATTTTTTAAACTCAAACTCGACTAGATGGAATTTCGCAAGTATTCGAGCGAGTTGACAAGATCAAAATGTACGCGGTTCGTTAGCTTGAATATGATCAATAATAAATACATACATACATACATTCATACATAAATACATAAATATATACATATATCCATACATACAAAACTCATATATATATATATATATATATATATATATATAAGATAGAGAGAACATTTAAATCAATTTTTTTTTAATTTTTTTTAGTTCTAAAGATAGCGAGAACATTTTTTAAATTTTTTTACTTTTGCACTTTTTTACCATCCTTGTGGGATGGAGTGAGTATTTTATATTCACATATTAATATAAAAAGTACATATATAGGTCAATTCATAAACTACTTAACTAAAATCAAACTATATTTGACTCGAGTTCAATTTTTTATTTAACAATCTCAATTTTTTGTTTAGATTCAACTCATTTAATTAATGAATCAAATTCATTAAGTTAATTAACGAGTCAAGTTTCAAACGATTTTAAATCTGACAAGATCTTTTTCAACCCTAGTGTAAAATGTAACTCCTTTTCTTAGCAACTCTTTTCCCTATTATTGTTTATTTAATCAAGGATTAGATTACTTCAGCACGGGATAATGATAATCAATTACAATTTAAATTTTTAAATTTTAAAAAATTATGTTGATTAAAGGGTAGTAGAAATAAGTATTCAAGAGTGTTAATAAAGTAATAATCTCACTCTTTAAACAAACCCTCCTCCTCTTCGAGTTAGAATTGCTAAAGCTAAACAAGTGAGGAATCAAGCAGCAAGATGAGAGAGTTTGGTGTTCAATACTTTCTACGAGTATGGTATCGTTACCCGGTACGGGTACGAGTACAGGGTACGACATTTTTAAAAAAATTAGGATATGGATACGTTTTTATATATATTTAATTTATAAATTTAAAAAATAAAAAATTGCAAAAATAAAAATACAATCAACAAATTGAAATTCATAGGTAATTTCCTACCACACAACCTATAATAATGTTTTCACTATGTAACAATTCGTAAAAAAATAAAAAAAATCAAAAAATAACACAAAATAGAGAAAAAAAAAAGCGGTTGGTAGTAGGAAAAAAAGAGTGGTTGAATTATTCCTTAACTAGTATAAACACTTGGTGTACAAAAAAAAAATCAAAACAAAATATGAGCATCAAACCACTGTTAATTGTTGTTTTAAATCAAGATAGTATTCATTATTCCATCACAACAAAGAAAAAGAAAACATAGAAATTGTAGTGTCCTTGAACACTTTATGTCCTTAACCCTCTGAGCTCTCAGGATTATGGAAATCAGGAGTTCACCAGGAGGTTAAGTATCTATGTATGACCTTATGGTTTTTCTGCAATTCCAGTTGGGAAAGGCAGGATCTCCCCAGTCAACTAGTGTGTGCAGATTGTCAACTTAGGGATGAGAGTACGTACCTGAAACCCTAGCTATTGTGAGCTATTTATAGGGTTTGGAGGAAGTTGATGTGGGCCGTATGGGCCTCGTATCAAGGTGAGCTGAACCGGGATTCTGTGAGGGAATATAGGAGATTTATTCCCTTAGAGTCCGGATAGGATCAGCTCACGATCCCATGTAGAGGCTGTTGCGAGATTCTAGGAGATACGGTTGGAAGTGATAGGAAGCCTTGGTGAGACTGAGTCAACCTACCAGCCGACGTTATGTCTCGGTTCTAGAATCCCGAGCCGATGGAGTGAAGACCGTTGTTGAGGCTCGGTCCCGTCAAGTCCGAGCCTGGTCTTTTCGTATGCTCGGAATGAACATGTCCGAGCGTGGGACGTTCGTGCTAAGTGAATCGAGGGAAAGGTCCTTGGAAAATCCTTTATATAGGACTGTAATTTTTATATGGTCGGCAGACCCTACAAGCCCCCCAGCTCGTAAGACTTTGAAAAGTCTGTGACGAGGTAATGAGCGCTTAGGATAAACTTTCCCGCATGCCCCGTGACAATTGTAATCGTGCCGACCGCTTCGAGGTGACGTTTTGGGTTCTCGAGATACGGCGTGTTTCCTTGTAAGTTGTGCCAAATCATTGCGTTTTTGAAATTTGAAAAAGTACCTTTTAGAATTGCCACGTCTCTCCCTATGTTTGGTTGCATGCGTCCATGGGCTTTTGGCCCAAATGGGTGAGACGGAGGGAAACTGAAAAGTTTTCTATTTTAACTAAAACTTACCCTTTCTCTGCCTCATTACTCACTCTACTCCCAAAATTTCTCCGAATCCCCTTATTCTCTCTTCGAGTTCCACTTTGCTATCTCCGTTCCCAAATCAAGATCCCCCAAATCCTTCTCCAGTTTTAACAACTTCACACAGGTAACCCCTTCTACTCCTCTTATTTCCATTCCTGCAGTTTTCTTTATTCGTTTGGGGTTGTTTTTCTTTTGGAGTGAGTTTTTCTTTGTAAACGGGTTTTCTGGTTTCGGGATTTTGCAGGGGTTTCTGGGTAGAGTTTCTGGGTTTCTTTTGTTTTTAAGTGAGTGGGGTTTATACCTCAATTTGTTTGAATCATGAGAGGATGGAGAGGTTTTAGGGAAGTTTATCGTGAACTCTGTAGGAGATTAGGAGAAAATCCATCTAGTGACAGTGAATCAAGTTCTTCATCCTTTCCTGGGGTTTCTGAAGATTTTGGGAACGAAAGAAGTCCATGTTCGGAAAGCTCCACGCCTATCCCTACTATTCCCCCCCTCAATTTGGGTTCTTCCGAGTTAAAACCATTAACAGTAGAACATCCATTGAATCCTGCCGACGAGACTAAGTGGTTATTAGCCTATAGATTTGCTGAGCGTAGAGCCCAAGTTAGACTTAGCCCCGATCAAGATATGGGGGAAAAAGAACCTGTAGGAAATCCATCTGAGATGGGTGTAAAAAGTTCGGGGCTCGGCATTAGATTTAAAGTAAAAACTCGTGCTGTAAAAAATCCTAACGTCGAGCCTTTTTATTTTTCCCCAGAAATGGTGGAACGCAGGTGTGTAACCAACCCTGAAGAATATCCTCTACCGCCTAATCATGCGCAGTACGATGCTGTCTTTGATCGGGAAGTACTGGGGACGAGACCTTCATTGCTGACAACAAATAGTCTTAATCATCTCCGGCCGATATTGACACCTCCGAGAGCCGACGGAAATACCTCAGATTTCGTATTGAGACCTTTGGGAATCGACGATCGGATTTGCTTCGAAGTGCCAGAAAATCGTCAATATTTTTACTTCTATGAAGAAGTAGTAACCAAAGTCGGTATCCGCTTGCCCTTTTCCACCTTCGAGGTTGAGGTCCTCACTCATTTAGGAATAGCCCCAAGCCAATTGCATCCAAGTGGGTGGGCTTTCGTCCGAGCCTTTCAACAATTCTGCGATGTTGAAAACTTTGTCGCGTCGGTACGGTCCTTCTTTTGGTTATATGCTCCCCAAGTAAATAAGTTTGGTGATTCCAAGGGTCTTTGGGTGTCCCTAAAGGCTCGGAGGGGACATGCCCTTTTCGCCAAGGTGACAGACTCTTGGAAATCTTTCAAACCTCTCTTCTTCCAATACGAGTATACTGGGGCCGAAGTATGTTGGTTCATGGAACAGGTTTAAGAAGATGGAGTGATGAAGGTCATGCCTCGGTTTTCGTTGGGTTGGACGACGAACATTTATAACCGAGGATCCTCCTTGTATCAATTCGACTATAAGTCGGATTTAACAAAAGCCGAAAGGCGATTATGCGACCACGTTTGGGAGTATCTTCAAGCAAATGGTCAAATTGATTCAAAACGAATTCTGCTGAAAGATACGCGAGACGAAGTGAAGGCGGAGCTGGGTATTTTTTTTTATTTTTTATTTTTTTTATTTTGATCCATTTTTCTTGCAGAAGCGATGGGGAAGAAAGCAACCAAGGCCAAGAAGAGTGAAGCTCGCGCAGCTAGAGTGTCACAGCTAGCAGCACTCAACGAGTCTGCGTCCGGTTCTCCAATTAAGGGTCAATCTTCTGAGCCGACCCATCCTGAAAGGCCGACAGTTATCCCCAATACCACCCCCACTGTCAGGGTTACTGGTGTTGAACAGGTTATCAGAAAGGGCCGCGTTGTAGATGCGGTGAATATCGAAGTAGAAGCTCATTCATCTCCCCAAGACGTTCCCGAGCGTCCCCTCAAGAGGACTCGGCTAGATAAAGGAAAAGGTCTCGCTGGAGACTGGTTCAATTTGAGCAAGTCCAACAAAGGGATTGAAATTCCCGAGGGTAAAGAAGATGCAGCTGCCAAGACGGTGTGGGGTAGGAAGATGTCCGACTCATTCATTGCCACCGTCTTTCCTCCTGAAAATGCTGAGGTAATCGAGTCTTGGACCCCTAGGACTTGGGAAAATAATTGTAAAGCGTTGGTGAAAAGCTTCTTACGGGGCGCGATCATTTTCCATCACCTTGGTCATCATGGTGATGATGCTTATGCTGGATTGGTCCCCGAGGAAAAGAAGAAAAGATATGAAGCCAACGAGCGGGAAGATTACTTGGAAATTCAGGTCCAAGGTCTGAATAAAAGGATACAAGAAATGGCGGCTGAAAATGAGAGGCTTCAAAAGGTGGCAAAAGATTCGGAGGGGGCCAAAATTCGGGCCGAGACAACACTTCAAGCTGCCGAGGCACAGATAAAGAGGTCGGAAGAGATTCAGAAAAAGGCTGAAGAGGATGCTGCTGCTCTTCTGGTGGCTACGGAGAAAGCTCGTTCGGCCGAGCAAGCTGCTGCAGTGGCTCAGGAGCAACATGAGTATGCTAAGGACGAGATACTCAGGCTCCGAGCTTCCTTGGAGAAGATGAGCGCGAAAGCGCTCAAGCATAAGAAAGTAGCTAAGGAGAATCTGTTCAATTGGGACCATGCAATTGAAGATTCTTTCTACAATACTGCCGAGCAACTCCGTGTTCTGAATCCCGGGCTTGTGACCAAGGGCGCTGATCCTAATTTTGCTGTGAAAAAAGGTCAAATTGTCGGTTCGAGTGGAGTTCCCATAGATCTGAATAACTCCGACCTTCCGGACCATTTGGCCGAAGACTCTGAAGGGGAAGGAACCGAGGATGCCGAAGGTGAAGAAGAAGAAGACACATTCAATGCTGATAGCATCGTATTGTCCGATTTAGAATAGTTTGATCCCTTTTTTTTTTTGCCCCAGTATTGGGTTTCTGTAACCGCCCCAGTAGTGGGTTTGAACTTTTTCTATGCTTCTTTGCTCGAAATATTATGAACGACTATGGTATTCGCAGTGAGCTGTTTGCTTCTTTTTATACTTTGTGTTAAGAATTCAAGTGTCAAGACCTCGGAACTCCAACGCTTTAGCCAAGGTGGGTTCCTCTATCCGCGATGTAAAATGATTTTAATAAACCATGTTTGAATCGAGAGTCTTAGTAGAATACTTGACGAGTTATAAGCTCTTGTTCGAGCTGTTTATAATCGTTCGCGTCATACACGGTGGCTAATCGAATATGAGGAAAAGTACGTAATACAATGAATTCAGTAACAGTCTTTTTATTAATCAGAAGCAGAAAGTACAAGGGGCTCGGAGTTCCACCGAGCGTACACCATCATTAAACAAAAATGGATGAAACTAACAATTCTAACAAGAATAAATGAAACTATGAAACTATAACGAAAGAAAGATTCTAACTGTAATATCCTCTGAGCTTCGCCACATTCCATGAGTTGTTGATAGGAGCTCCCGAGAGAGTTTCAAGTTTGTAGGCTCCTGTCCCGGTTTTGAATGTGACTCGGTATGGTCCTTCCCAGCTTTGGGCCAGTTTTCCGTCCTTCGCATTCTTAAGACCAATATCCGCCCTTCTTAGGACAAGGTCACCTATCTCGAACTCTCTGGGGTTAACCGAGCGATTATATCCCTTCGCCTGCATCCTTTTAGCGTGCTTTTCTCGCTCAGCAGCCAAGTCCCTGACCTCCTCCGACAAAACAAGATCCTCACACAGCAAAGTGTTGTTTAGAGGATTTGGCTGCTGCATAGCTCGGAAAGAAGGGATAATTTTTTCAATGGGGATGACTGCGTCGCAACCGTAAGTGAGCCGATAGGGCGTTTCACCTGTTGAAGTTTGGATGGTGGTGCGATATGACCAAAGCACCTCATGCAAGTTTTCCACCCAATTCCCTTTTGCTCCTTCAAGTCTTCTCTTGATCCCTTGAATGATGGACCTGTTTACTGATTCCACCTGGCCGTTGGTTTGAGGATGCTCAACCGAAGAGAAGTAATGTTTAATATCCAAAGCACTGACCAAATCTTGGAACGCCCTTGCCGCAAACTGGGTTCCATTGTCGGTTACCAATATCTGTGGCACCCCAAATCGAGCCACAATTTGCCTCTCAAAAAACTTTTGCACCTTTGCTGAGGATATGGTTGCCAAAGGCTCGGCCTCAACCCATTTTGTAAAATAGTCTATGGCCACGATCACCCACTTCAACTGTCCTGGTGCGGTTGGGAACTGCCCAATCAAATCCATTCCCCATTGGTAAAAGGGATAGGGAGATGAAAGAGAATGAAGTTCCTCGGCTGGTTTCTGATAAACGTCACTGTGAAATTGGCATTTATCACACCTTTTCACATGGTCTATCGCATCTTGTTGAAGGGTAGGCCAGTAGTACCCTGCCCTTAGGACTTTTCTAGCCAGTGACTTCCCCCCAATGTGGTGGCTGCCTATTCCTCCATGAACTTCTTCTAGTGCTAGCTTTGCTTCGGCGGGGTCGAGACATCTGAGCATTAGACCGTTGATCCCTCGGCGAAAGAGTACTCCTTCAGCCAGTGCAAATTGAGACGCCTTCCTGACAAGTTTCCTAGCTTCCACCAAGTCGGTCGGCAAGGTCCCTTGTTCCAAATAGCTTGCAATTGGGCTAATCCAGCTTGAATTCAGTGATATGGAGAGGACAACGCTAGGTCCATGCACCATTTCCTGAATTAAACTCTTGTTGTTTTCAGAGTTTTTTGTTGAGGCGAGTTTAGAAAGAATATCCGCTCGGCTATTGCTTTCCCTCGGTATGTGACAAATTTCGACTTTCACAAATTCAGATGATAAGAATCTTACTTTTTCCAAGTATTTTTGAAGGATTGGCTCCTTCGCCTGATATTCACCCTTGACCTGTGATACCACTAATTGAGAGTCGCTGAGAATTTTCACCTCTCAGGCTCCCACTTCTTTTGCCATCCTCAACCCCGCCAAAACAGCTTCATACTCCGCCTGATTGTTGGATGTTGAAAATCCGAACTTCAAGGAATATTCAAGGGTGACTCCCTCGGAGTTCTCCAGAATTATTCCTACTCCTGCCCCCATCTTATTGCTCGATCCATCCACATAGATGTTCCAATCCGAGTTTGAGCTCGTCAATGGCTCAGTGAACTCGTTAAGGAAATCAGCCAAAGCCTGAGACTTCATCGCCTTTCTCGATTCGAAAGTTATTTCAAACTCAGAAAGCTCGATAGCCCACGTCACCATCCTTCCCGCCAAATCAGGTTTCTGCAATATTTGTCGGATCGGTTGAGCCGTTCTGACCGTGATGCGGTGGCTGTGGAAATATTGGCGCAATCGCCTGGCAGTTATTACTAAACAGAAGGCTAATTTCTCCACTTTTTGATATCTGATTTCCGGTCCCTGGAGAGCTCGACTCACAAAGTAAACCGGAGACTCTTTACCTGATTCCTCCCGTGCCAAGACCGAACTTACCACAGAATCTCCAACCGACAAATAAAGGAAAAGAGTTTCGCCATGGCTCGGACTAGACAAAATGGGAGGCGATGCCAAATAATGTTTAAGTTCAGTAAAGGCCTTTTCACATTCTTCATCCCATTCAAACATTTCCTCCTTCTCTTTCCTCAGCAGCTTGTACCATGGAAGGGCCTTTCTAGCTGACTGAGACAGAAACCTTGAAAGAGCTGCGACCCGACCTGTTAGCTGCTGAACCTCTTTGATGTTCGAGGGACTTTTCATCTCCAAAATGGCTCTGCACTTGTCCGGATTGGTCTCTATTCCACGCTCTGTAAGCATAAACCCGAGGAATGATCCTGCCGGAACTCCGAATGTGCATTTTTCCGGGTTCAGCCTCATATCAAACTGTCTCACCCTTCCTAAGATTTCTTTTAAGTCTTTTGCATGATCTTCCTCTTTTAAACTTTTCGCAATCATATCGTCTATATAAACCTCCATCCTCGGCCCAATCAGAGAACCAAAAACCTTGTTCATCATGCGCTGGTAAGTTGCCCCAGCGTTCTTCAATCCGAACGGCATAACATTATAGCAATAAGTAGCGTTTTCTGTGATAAACGAGGTCTTTACCTGGTCCGGGGGATACATTGGGATCTGATTGTATCCCGAGTAAGCATCCATAAAGGACAACCTTTGGTAGCCAGCCGAACTATCCACCAATTTATCGATGCATGGTAGTGGGTACTGATCCTTCGGGCACATCTTGTTGAGATCTGTGTAGTCCACGCACATCCTCCATTTCCCGTTGGACTTCTTGACTAGCACAGGATTGGCCAACCAATCAGTGTATACCACCTCTCTAATAAGTCCAGCTTCTAAAAGCTCAGCTACCTTCTCATTGGTCGCTTGCGCTTTCTCAGTTCCGACCCTTCTCTTCTTCTGACATACGGGCTTGGCGCCAGGATATACACTCAACTTGTGGCAGATGAAGTTAGGATCGATTCCCGGCATGTTTGCTGAGGTCCATGCAAACAAATCCTTGTTTTCAATTAGAAGTTCAGTAAGCTCTTCTTCTAGCTTTTCCGACAGGCCAACCCCTATCTTGACGTAGTGAGATGGCTCGGGGCCGAGGATTACTTTTTTAAAGTTCCCTTGCGGAATTGGTCGAGTTTCATCCTCTTCTCTGACGTCAAGATTGGCCAAGTTGACGCTTCCTTTATTCAATGGTTCCTTCATAATTTTCTCATCATCTAGTTTCAGCTTTGCCAAACTGATGTTATAGCATTTTCGGGCCAACTCCTGATCAGACCGTACTGTTACTACCTTGTCATCCGACCCCGGAAACTTCATGGCCAAATGCACTGTCGAAACGACGGCACCGAAAGATTGGAGTGCTGTTCTTCCGAAGATAGCGTTATAGGCCGAGGGAGCTTGGACAACGAGCCAGTTTACCATTTCCGTTCGGGCGGAAGGTGGTTCACCCATTGTCACTGGGAGGTAGATATGGCCTAATGGAACGATCGTGTGTCCCATGAAACCAATCAAGCTTCCCTCGAATGGAGTAAGATCCGACCTTTTCAACTTCAATTTCTCAAACAGATCAAGGAACATGATGTCCGCCGAACTCCCTTGATCAACGAGAATTCTTCTTACTTCATAGTTGCCCATCCGAACTGTGACGACCATTGGATCATTATGGTCTTGCAGGATGTCTTCAAAGTCTTAATCACTAAAACTGATTACAACATTCTTCTTTCTCGGTTTCTGAATCGGTCGGCTTGCCACCGAAAGAACTTGCCCCACGTACTTCTTGCGGTCACACCTCTTTTCCCCACCACCAGCAAATCCTCCAGCAATAGTACCGATAAGGAAGTCATTTGCCTTCTCGGATTGTTGTATTGGGGCTCCGCTTGCAGGTGGTGAAGGACTTTTATTCCTCTTCTGCTCGGTTTTGGGGGGCGAGGGGCTCTTCCTTCTAGAACGCTTGCGCAAGGCTTCCCCGATGTAATGCTAAAGCTTGCCATCCCTTACCATCTCTTCAATTAGATCTTTCAGTTGGATACATTGGTCGGTGGTATGCCCCCATCCACCATGGTGATCGCAATACTTCGATTTATCCTTTTGGGCCGCCTTTCTTAAGGCTGGTGGCTGAGTGATGTTGCGCATTTCAGTATGCATGGTCTCACGAAGGATTTGACTCCTCGGGACCGTTAATTGAGTGTATTCCTCATACCTGCCTTTGGGAGGCAGTTTATCACCTCTTTCTTGTTCCCTCTTGTCTTTCCTTCCTCTTTCTCGAAAACGATCACTCTGACGAGCCTCGTTTTGGCGAGGCCGTTGCTCCTGTCGTCCTTCAGTACCCCTTACCGCAGTGCTTATCCTTCGGAACTCCTCTAGGTTGACATATTTCCTGGATCTTTCTCTAAGTTCTTCCATGTTATGAGGTGGTTCCCCGATCAAACAATCTTTGAAATCTCCGTCCAACAATCCCTGAGTAAGTAGGAGAACGGATACCCCCGACTGTAAACCAAATATGCCACTGGCCTCTTGTTGATACCGAGCCAGGTAGTCACGTAAAGACTCGCCAGGTCTTTGTGCGACTCTAGCTAAAGAATGATCCGACTTGGGCTGTGACATGCTTGCCGTATACCGATTGAGGAAAACCCTCCGAAGCTCAGCCCAAGAACTGATGGAATTTGCCGGTAGGGAATTGAACCATCTCAGCGGCGCCGGGCCTAACGTCATTGAGAAAGCTCGGCATTTCATTTCATCTTCTCCTACATAAAACATCATGGAAGACTCATAAGATGCAATGTGATCCATCGGGTCAGTCGTCCCATTATAGCGAGAGACGTTCTGATGGCCCATGAAAGCTTGTGGAGTCCGAAATGCCATGATTGCGGCTGTGAACGGGTGTCCCGGATGCGTTTCAGCAGTAGCAGGTTCGGCAGCCTCATTCGAAGTAAAGGGTGGAGGCAAGGGAAGGTTACTTGGGTTGCCAAGGGCCATGCGAGTGCCTTGTTCGGCAAGCCTAGCCATGCTTTGCTGCTGTAAAGTCGCGATAGCTTGGTTTTACTTTTCGATTAATGAAGTTTGAGTCCTCAAAATTTCCATAATTGACTTTTCTCTTCTCCTAGCCGAGGAGGTCGTCATGTAAGATCTTCCCTGAGACTCGGAACGTTCACCGCCCTGAAGTGTTCCAAAGCGCCCTCTAGCAAATTGCGGTACTCCCCTAAACAAGGGTATTTCTCTTCCAGACCGCTCGTTTCGGGAATTCTCTCGAACATGACGTTCAGCTCGTCGCTCCTCCCCAGTTCGGGATCCAGCAGGGGCTCTTCTTGACTGGTGTGGTCCAGAATCCGCAGTATCACGCCATTCCGACACATGACCATCAGAAACATGACGTGGCTGAGAACGTCGTTCATGGCCCTCCATAGCCGGAATGACGGCGGCTTGCGGTTGGACCTGAGGAACAGGCGGATCTACAGGGTGGACTACTGGAGGAACTTGGGGGTTCTCAACCTGATTACCCTCAGGGGGGCCAGTCTGTCCCTAACATTCCTGCCAGCAGCATTCCTAGGTCCGGCGTTCTTTGGTGGTCTTCCTCTAAGGCGACGGCGGAGATCACCTCCTCCTTGGTTGTCATCGTCGTTGTTTGCCATTTCGTGCAGTAAGCGGTGGGAATACTGGTTATTCGTCCCCACAGACGGCGCCAATGTAGTGTCCTTGAACACTTTATGTCCTTAAACCTCTGAGCTCTCAGGATTATGGAAATCAGGAGTTCACCAGGAGGTTAAGTATCTATGTATGACCTTATGGTTTTTCTGCAATTCCAGTTGGGAAAGGCAGGATCTCCCCGGTCAACTAGTGTGTGCAGAGTGTCAACTTAGGGATGAGAGTACGTACCTGAAACCCTAGCTATTGTGAGCTATTTATAGGGTTTGGAGGAAGTTGATGTGGGCCGTATGGGCCTCGTATCAAGGTGAGCTGAACCGGGATTCTGTGAGGGAATATAGGAGATTTATTCCCTTAGAGTCCAGATAGGATCAGCTCACGATCCCATGTAAAGGCTGTTGCGAGATTCTAGGAGATACGGTTGGAAGTGATAGGAAGCCTTGGTGAGACTGAGTCAACCTACCAGCCGACGTTATGTCTCGGTTCTAGAATCCCGAGCCGATAGAGTGAAGACCGTTGTTGAGGCTAGGTCCCGTCAAGTCCGAGCCTGGTCTTTTCGTATGCTCGGAATGAACATGTCCGAGCGTGGGACGTTCGTGCTAAGTGAATCGAGGGAAAGGTCCTTGGAAAATCCTTTATATAGGACTGTAATTTTTATATGGTCGGCAGACCCTACAGAAATATTTATAGAACATGAAAAACAGAAGTACCAGCTAGTAAAAGAGCAAAACAGAGAAAGGGGAAACATAGACAGGGGAGACAGTTTAGAGGGAGACACCAAACTAATGAAGGAGAGAAGCATAATGATAGGTATCGCGAGAGGTGGAGGGGGTCAAGCACAACGAGCGGTAGAGAGGGTCAAGCATAGTGAATGACGGAGGGGATCAAGTCAGCAAAAGGAGAAAAAAATTGAGACTTAAAGTGTTTTTTTGGGTTAAAATGAAAGGGAGTGAGAAGATAATTGAAAAATATTGAATAAAGATGGTTTTCCCTGATCCTTTTGAATAAAACACATCGTTTAAAAAAAATTATGTTCAATCATACCACATGGTGGGTACGTACCCACATTCAAGTACCCATTTTTTTTTGTTTGGGTACGCACCCGGTACGTAGCCAAGAGTACCCCAGGCGTACCGGTTACAGATACGTACCCAATATATGTACGGCAGCCAAATAGGAAAACACATGCTTCAGAGATACTTTCAAATGAAATGGTTTTTTAGAATTATGTTAATTTCAGTCATTAAAGTTTAGATTAAAAAATTATAAAGGGATAAATATTTTTTGAAAAACAAAATTCACCGTTTTTTTTAGAACTAAACGCAATATTTTTTTAAATAAAATTATTTTTAATTTGACACTAAATGTTGAGCATATCATTTTCCTTTTTTTAGCCATTGTTATGAGCATAACCCATTTATAAATTAAGATAGTAAAAACCACCATAAAACCTTCAAAAGAGAATAAGATTTTTTTTTTCTGTTTCTTAATATATTTTTAAAGGAATTTTTTAAACACAACCCTAAAAGAATAAAAAAAATCCAAAATAAATAAGTTTTTTTAAAAAAATTAAAGATATAAACTTTTGATTTCTTCAATGCAACAACTCCCAAGAAAAACAATCTATTTTTGGATACTTATCCTCAACACTAAAGCCAGAGGTTAAGAACCTTTTTTTTTAAAAAGGTTATACTACCTCCGTCCCTAATTATAAGGCTCTCTTAGGAGATTTCACGTCCATTAAGAAAGTGAAATAATTTAGTTAATTGTATTGAAAATGTGAACTTTTGATATGTATTTTCAAAATTACCCCTATTAATATTATTGGGAATCTAAAAAGTGTTAAATAAATAAGGGTGTTTGTGGAAAAAAAATAATTAATGCTCATTGAAAATTGGTAAAGGGCCTTATAAATAGGGACAAAATAAAAGTGTTAAGAGGACCTTATAATTAGGGACGGAGGTAGTAACATATATATTCGAGAGTGTAATTAATATCCTTGTGTTTATTGAATTTATATATATATATATATATATATATCTTTTGTCCTTTATTTTTTTATAATTAATTCTTCATTTATTTATTTTTCAATAATAAGTAAGAATAAATTTGTTAAAATCATATGATTAAAAAGCATTAATTAAAAAAAAAACTTACTACAAATTAGAGTATAATTAATGAATTAAAATTGAACCACACGATAGTTTTCAAACCATACATTGACTTTAACATTAATTAAGTTAGATATGAGTCGACCCACTGTCCTCCAAATTGACTAAACTGTCACTTTAGTCCCTCACTTTGTAAGGAGCTTTCATTTTAGTCCCTGACTTTTCAATAATTCCTTTTTAGTCCCTCACTTTGAAAAAAGTTACTCACGTTAGTCCCTGACAACGTTTTCCGTTTACCGACGTTAACGTCACCGTTAATTTATAATATCGTATTTCATTTTAGTCCCTAACTTAAAATTTTTAATTCACTTTAGTCCCTTTCTATATCGTGTTTCATTTTAGTCCCTAACTTAAAAATTTTAATTCACTTTAGTCCCTCACTATAATAACAATGATGTATCTTTCTCTTTTCTCTTGTAGTGTGACTACCTTAAAAATATTGACGGTATGTTCTTCTTGCTATTCCGTAAACTAACTTTATAGTTTATATAAGCATTGACTCCAAGCTTTGCATCTGAAGGTATCAATAGTTTTGATTCAAAAATATTCTATTGAGTTCAGTGTTTAAGAGTCCTTACCAGAATGTTGTAAACTCCCCCAATTTGTTTAGCTTGATATTCAAACGTCATACCATATCTTTGTGATAATGTAGATCCACTAGTTATCCTAAAAAATTCTTCCACTTGCCTAGGCAAAGGAGCAGCTCTTGATAGTAAGATACGAACTCGTTCACCTAGTGCTTGTTTTGTCTATCAATATAAACAATGTTTTAGTTTTTTTTTGTTACAACAATGTTTTAGTTTTGAAATCAAATTATGTGCAAATTTTATAAGTGTAAAGTGGATATAGAATACATTGTTAAACACAAGCCTATCAAACAGAGGCGCTGCTTTGTATTATGAAAGACCCTTCATATATCTTAACTTGTTGTCTATAGGATTCCGGTTAGTTCACACATGGATAGATAACTAAAACACTAAAGAGCTTATAAAAAAACTAAAACATTAAAAAGTTTAGAGGTTAAACATACTAGTTATATGGATAATGAAATAATGTACTCTGAAGTGCTCATTTGAAAGAAACTTTCCTATTGATGCCTTCAGGTGCAAAGCTTGGAGTTAGTGCTTATATAAACTATAAAGTTAATTTACAGAATAGCAAGAGGAACCGTCAATATTTTTAAGGTAATCACACTACAAGAGAAAAGAGAAAGAAACATCATTGTTATTATAGTGAGGGACTAAAGTGAATTAAAATTTTTAAGTTAGGGACTAAAATGAAACACGATATAGTGAGGGACTAAAGTGAATTAAAAATTTTAAGTTAGAGACTAAAATGAAATACGATATTATAAATTAACGGCGACGTTAACGTCGGTAAACGGAAAACGTTGTCAGGGACTAACGTGAGTAACTTTTTTCAAAGTGAGGGACTAAAAAGGAATTATTGAAAAGTCAAGGACTAAAATGAAAGCTCCTTACAAAGTGAGGGACTAAAGTGACAGTTTAGTCCCTCCGAATTTATCATTCTTTACTCACGTGAGACTTCCAACAATCACATTTGGTTTTTCAACAACAAATGTAGATATACTCTTCCTACAAATTAGATACTACTCCGTATACTTTTCAACGATTAACCTAAAAAATTGATATACTCCATCTAATAGTTGGAAAATAGAGTTGTTTTGTTTTGTGAAAACTCTATTTTTTATTTTATTAAATTATTGATAATTATAATTATGACTCTGTATTTTATGTTAATTTCTGTTGATTATGAATGTGATTTTGTGTTTTCATTTCATGTTATCAAAATTTTGCTTAGAAGATGATGAAAATAATAAAAAATTATTTTTACTATTTTTTTTATAAATATTTAGAAACAGAAAACAAAATAAAAACACGAAATCACATTTATAATTAAAAGAAATTATAAATTAAATACAGAATCATAACTATGATTACCAATAATTTTAGAAAATGAAAATAAAAAAAGTTTCCCAAATCAAACTTATCCTAGTTTTTTATTTTTTTCAATTTTAATTTTATACTTTAAGTTGCTTATATATTGTCCGTAATGAATAGCAAAACCTTATATAAAAAAATATATATAACTTCATATTTACTATTAAAGAGATTAATTATGTGCATTTAATTTTCTTAAATTTTAAAAAATAAGGGTATTTTAGAAATATAACATTAAAAATGAAAAAAATTAATTGAGACAATCATTTTAAATACAAGTACTTTAGGATTTAGGAATGATAATATTTAATAGTAGAGAGTTTTTTTAAACAATAATAGAGAGTTAATTAAATTTTAATTATATTTGTGATTACGTATAATAAAATAAATTTTTTTTCTTCTTATAATCGAGATTTAAAGAAATATTAACAAGGTGCTAGGTTATAAAAGTCCATTAAACTGATGTTTATAGACAATACTAGAATTTATTGAAATGGTTTTGGTATCCTCGATCGTGAGGTTTGATATTAAGGAAATTCAAAGTTAATATTTTTCATAAAGTAGTGTAAATTTAATATTTGTCTACTAATCTTATCAATAAAACTTACAGTATCATTTTTTTTTAAAACTCAGCACGTAGGCCAAGAATATCAAAATCTATTTTATACAGTATCTACTATTCATCATGCACCTAATCTAATTAACTCAACAATCCTTTTAACAGTTTTTTTTTTTTTAAAAAACCTCAATAATCCTAAATACGTTACTCAATCTTTTGGTATTTCATCTGAACGGGAAGAAATAAACCAAATTTTGCAGATTTTGCGCTACATATGGTGTAATCATATTCCTCGCCTTAATTAGAGATACTCCTATGAATACTACACTACACTATATAACATTTGTGGTTGTGCCTACATTCCTAGGGACACATCTCTTTTCCTGCATGCTGGCAAAATTGAGAAAAAATTCTTAAACTTGGACCAGTACCTTAAAATTAAGAATAAGGACTAAAAAAATTATACTATATGCATTATAAAATTAAATACTATTTAATACTTCATCTAATCCTACTTATAAATCATACACATTTAATTCTATCACATAGATCAAAAAAGATTATTACACTTCTATAAACTTTAAAAAAGTACTTTAATATTACAATTTTACCCTCTTAACTTGCATTAAAAATTTCACAATGTATTGTTTCACATTAATGAACATAGGACATCGTTGTGGGGTGTTATCTCACATGTACTGGTAAACCGGCTTGTTCATGTATGACAATGGTGACGAGTCCTCAGTTAGAGAACTTTGCCAGCCATGTCAAGGAATTTGAGTGCATGTGTGTATTTATGCGTAAAAGGTTGAGTTTCATATATGTTATGTTACCTGTTATATAGACATGGATGAGCACCATT
The DNA here is from genome assembly GCA_037953625.1 of Crotalaria pallida. Lineage (NCBI taxonomy): Eukaryota > Viridiplantae > Streptophyta > Magnoliopsida > Fabales > Fabaceae > Crotalaria > Crotalaria pallida. The sequence goes on from CM075654.1 coordinate 118,417,107, forward strand.
TTGTCGTTGTGCGTTAATCCTCATAAGTACGGTTCCTGGGCGTTCCACTGCTGGCGACGGGTATCTAGCGATCGTTACAACGATTTAGCTTATTACGGTAATAACGAGGGTGAATTCAATGGTCATCGGGAAGATACGACGTCATCAAATATTGGTCATGCCAATTTAACTGGTGATCCGGTTAAGGTAAATCCAATGTTGAGATGCAGGCGGATAACCCCATGAACCGGTTAACCGGTGATTCGGTTAACATATGTCCAGTGATGAAAAGTTGATGAGTGACCCTATCATCCAGTTAATTGGTGATCCGGTTAAGCAGTTATATCGTGTTGAGAAATTAAGACTCAGGTCGACAATCTAGTCATACGAGACTCAGTTGGACTCATGGATCGTTATTAGGGTCCTGTGCCATGTTGCTAAGATTAGGTCTCATATTGGACCGTTGATCGGTTAATAAAGGGGATCGATAACGGGTCGTCGACCCGGTAATACGAAGTCTTGGGCCTCTAGAATGAGCTACTGATCTATTACACCGGAGAGTATATGATTGCAGTCATAGTCGATAATAGACATAAAAGAGAAAAAAAATAAATGTCTCATAGAAAATATAAAGTGACATTTATAAATAAGACTAGAAAATTCTTCTAGAATAGACCATTAAATAAGAGCAAAAAAAGTACTTACTAGATACGAGTAAGTGATTTAACTTCGTCATAATACCTTTATGTTTTCTACTCCTTCCTTCCGTTCCCTAATTTTAGTGAAATACTAGTACTCGTATCAGAAGGTCAACAAAAATAAGAAAACATGTTTTTAATGTATTACTATCTTGCAAATTAACCAATTATCAAAACAAATATTTAATGTATGTTTCCTTAGTTAACTAATCATAAAATATAATAAAAATTCAATTTACTTTATTCACTTTTTTAAATTCAATTTGGAGCAAATTTTTTATATTTTTTCACTAACATTTTGAAAAATGGGGGAATAATTTTTAATCTCTTACCAATAACTAGATGCTAAACAAAACAAAAAGAAATTTCAAAGACCCTTTAACATGTGTCTAACAATCTTAAAAAAATAGGGATGGAGAGAATAGTATTTCTTGCTTTTTGAGATTTTTTTTGTTTGTTTAACATCTAGTATTAGTAAGAGATTAAAAAATTATTCTCTTCGTTCCAAAATGTTAGTGAAAGTATAGGTTAATTAAACTTTAAAAAACAAGTGTTTCTTAGAAACTTATACACTTAATGAATTATTCCCTCCGTTTAATATGTAGTGTGTTTTAAGGTTATGTACGAGTTTTAAGAAATGATTTAATGACGTAAGGATTTGTTGTATTTTGACTATGATGCCCCTATTTAATCATTATTGAAGAAAGAGAAATATATTGGAAGTGAAAAAGAGAGTGTAATAAATACGGGTGTGTTTGGAAAAATAGCATTAATTATGTATTGGATTTATAAAACAACAAGACTTATAAAACATAGTACAAATGCTAAAACAACATTACATATGAAATGGAGGGAGTAGTAAAAAATAATTATTTAATTTTCCTGATACAATTTTATCATTTATACTGTATTCTTTTATCTTATGCATAAAGTGTATAGGATAGAAAAACCCTTTTAGTTAATGGGGGCTTACATTTAGAATTGGAATGAGTAATATTTAATTTTTATTACAAATTGTGTTCATTAACTAATGTCGTATGGTGTAATACTTTTCTGGTTCTATTTATATGTCACCTTTTAGAAAAATTCTTGCATCATATTTATAAGTTATTTTCTATTTTATAGGAAACATTTATTGTAATGCAAAATGGAGTAATACATTTGTAAAATTTGCAATGCAAATTAACAAGCTAAAACTGTAATGTTATTTTTTTTTTTAAATTCTTATAAATGTAACTACCATCATTGATCAGTGTGATATGATTAAATATGACTTATAAAATAAAATATGGTTAAGGAAGGAATAAGAAGTTCATGGATAACTAAAAAACAAAAAAATACAGTACAAAAAAAAAATATGGATGAGATGGAATATTAAAGACTTGTCCTCCATTCAAACATGCAAGGTATGTTTACTTACATTGAAAAGCAGTACATTTAGTTGATTAATTAATAGGGCAAGTAAAGGGTTGTGCTACATCTGCGGCTCCACAGAATTCAAAGAATAAACATCAAAGTCATATGAGAAGTTAGGTGAGCAACTTTAAAGACTATGATAAAAATTAAATTGGCCATTTAATGTTTGTTAGGTCTATTAATGAATTGGTCTAGTAAATGGCCTTAATTAGTTTCATGCAGTAGTAGCATCCATTAAAAGCATCCGTTTAATAAAAGTGTAGGTGGATGCTTTTTTCAAACATTTAAAGTACGCACCAACATTTTGTACATCACTTTCCCTTGTGAGTTATCACACCCGCTTGAGGTAGAGCAAGAAAAATGGCTAAAATTTTTTAACACACGTACACACATAAAATCAAATCTGGATGGGTGCTTGTCACAATCTGAGATTAATGTGTTTCTAATATTAGGCTATACTTTAAACAATATCCTCCATGGCTCCTCTTCTTTTTAATTAAGGCCAGTGACTGTAAATGGTTATCACTTGCAGCATAACTATTTGGTTCTATAACAAATTGGGGAGGCAAATTTATTGTGAGAGGGAGAAGGCCACCATAGAGCATTTATGTATCCTAACCTGATTTTGCTTAAGGTTTCTTTCAATTGTGTGTGTGTTACTCATGACATGGGCTATGATGCTGGGCAACAAATTATTATTAGTCAGTATAGTAGTTGAACCATCAATGTTAGTCCGTGCCTAAAAAAAGGATGGTGCAATATTTTGCAAGCAAAAATAAATTAGAAATAATGAATAAAGGTTTCGAAAATCATTTGGATTCAAAAACATTACTAAGTCTACCTACTAAAACATTAATTTGCCCTGTTAACGTAGAAAATTTTAGAGGGGGCAGGGCAAGTGAAAATTAATAGGAGTAGTACTAATTTATATTTGCTTTATCCTTGGAATTGATGGTGGAAACCTTTTCTTGTTTAAACTTTGTGCCTTGTGATATTTTTTGATGGGTCAAAGAGTGATGGTCGATCAAAATAGTTAAAATTTATTGAATTACCAGTTAAATTTATTTTCTAAAGATTAATAATCACAGTTTGATACAGAGAGTAATGCAAAATGGAAGTTAGATGATTTAATACTTCAGACACCGGAATTGACACCAACTAAACGAACTTGACCTGTATTCTTAATTAGAAAATTAAAGTTGAATTTTATTGTAAATTAGAACAACCACTTATTAATTGATATATATACACTCCTTAGTGATATTGATGGTGGATTTTGAACACAAGCTAAGTAATAAAGATGAAATGTGTTGGGGATTAAACTGAAGGAGAAAGGGAAATTGAAATTGTGTTAAGTTCGATTTAGTGCAGAAACCGTCCTCACCAAATTAAATAATATGGAAATATATAAAACAAGGAAAAGAACTACTATTGAAACTTATAAAATGGTAAAGAAATAAAAAGATTGAACTTTTGCGTGCAACTTTTTTTTTTCATCTTTTAAGACAAAGCGAAGAAAAAATTCGAAAAAAGAAAACAGATCAATGGATTGTACACAGTGAAATGTGGTACTTGAAAATTCCGCAAGTCAATGAAATGCAGTACTAAAAGAGATTGTTGTCTCCTTCGGAATCAATGTTTCCAATTTCATTTTGATCATTGATTTTATGGAGAGAACCGAAAGCTTAAATGTTTTTACATTCTCAACCTATCATCCATTATTGATGGATTATTAATGATTGACTTACAAATAAAAATAATACACATAAATGGTGGATAATATACCGAAGCTCATTTACATATTTTTATGTAAATTTAATTATCTCAAATTCATTAAAAAAATGGAGTCATTTTGTGAAAGTTATATTGAGAAATGAAACAAAAATTAAATAAGATAATCATTATCTATGAATATTTTAGTAATAATTGTATTAAAAATAAAAAATTAGTTAATTTTTTCTTATATTTGAAATCAAGATAAATGCTAGTATATCATTTTTTTCTTATATTAGAGATGAAAAGAAGTAGATTTTTTCTCCAAAGCTTGAATTATTCTTGAATTAGAGTACTATTTCTTTTTTTCTGTTCACATTATCTCATCAATCAATTGTCTATATTCTCTTTCTATCTCTCTCATTTCTATATCTCCTGCATCCCATCCTCAATCTGGCTGGATTTTGTTTGAAATATACTATTTTAGCTAGTCTTATTTTGCTTGAGATTGGAATGAAAGAAAGAGACCAATGCTATTGTGGTGGACTTGGGAAAAGGACCTGAACCAAGACCTCGGAGCAAGGCTCAAATAGCCTTGACCGAGCTGGGGGGCTTATGTGGTAGACTCGGCCTAGCCGAGGTCCACGTGGCCCCCACTCAGGACCTGAGGACCCTTCAGCAGGCCCTCTGCATGCTCGGCCGAGCTCAAGGCTCAACGGCCGAACAGACATCGGACACGGGCCGATATCATGCTCTCACCCCTCTGTGCTCTGGGCCGAGCTCAAGGCTCAACGGCCGACCAGACACCAGATACGGGCCGACCTCACACTCCTACTCAGGTCCGACGTCCAAGTCCGACACCTTCCCAAGTCCGACACCAAGGACATGATGACGTCTTCCCTCCTTATCCACAAGGACAGCTCATCCACTCATAGCTCATTACAGGCTGGCCCTACTTGGGCTTCAAGCAAGCCCATTAGGGCAACCAGCTCTCCTATATATATCCCCCTCTCCCTAGGGGCTAAGGTAATGTCTCTCTAAACCTAAGAACTACGTGTAGCTTGATTTCCCTCTCATGGGATACGTAGGACCGGGGTCACCCTCGTCAGCTGCAACAACCCCCAAACACCTCATGTGGTGCCTCCGTATCGGAACATCACATTGGCGCCGTCTGTGGTACATCTCGAACCGAGTACAAGCTCGGTGAGGCACATCTCGAACCGAGTACAAGCTCGGTGAGGTACATCTCGAACCGAGTGCAAGCTTAGTGAGGCTCATCTCGAACCAGGGTGCAAGCTCGGTGAGGAACATCTCGAACCGAGTACAAGCTCGGTGAGGAACATCTCGAACCGAGTTCCTGCGGGGGGAGTTCCAGAATGGATTTGGGGATGCTCCGAGATGAGGGTGATGAAGTTATGAGTGTAGTCATATGAACAGATTCCTTGTGGATGGGAGAGAAGTAGCGTTAATTTCTTCATCCATGCTGTTAATTAACCGCAACTGTTGAGTTCCTCGGAATTCGAGAAGTCGGATAAAATCTCACGAGTTGTCGGGAGTGTCTCTCCCCTTTACTTTTCAAAACCTTTGATTTGAGAACAACAGCGCCAGGGGCAAGCATGCAAAGCAAGGAATCGCCGAGCAAGGTCGTGGTGTCTGTGCAAAAGAGCCTAGGAAACGCCAAGCTGTAGGCGAACCGACGAGCTTGTCAAGGCTCACAGGGGACCTCTAACAAAGTAGAAGGCGGAGAGGAATGCAGAGGTGAAGAAAGTGCAGTCCATAAAATATTGGCCGAGAATGCCTCTCTGACCTGGAGAAGTTGGCAGACGACATCTTTGACACCTTCGGGAATGTTGTGAGTCAGATTAATACCCTCAACCCCGACCTTCGCCTCAAGGTGTTCAGGGTTGAAGACGGCATGCTGATGGATTACAACAACAACAATGCCGAGGTTGATAACTCGGCTGACAACCTGCCTGCCCCCCTTGCCGAGAAGGAGAAAGAGATTTGTGATCGTTGTTTTAGACCCGATGAGGGTTGTGCTCTGCATGCGGTAAGGCAGATCCTGCACCGTTCGCCGAGGACAGTGAACTTCCAACGCAAGTTGTTGCACATAGGATGTGGTTGTCTAAACCTTTGACTTCGGACGACTCCCCCTGACCAGCGCAGTAACTTATAAGTTTTCCTCTGAAAAAAGGTACTGTATATAAGTGAATGCGGTAGGGAACTCGGATGCCATCCTCGGCCCCAGTGTAAAAGAGGTTGCTGAGTGAAGTTATGTGAGAACATTTCACAGCAAGCTGTACTTTACCGGGTGTCCCTTGTACACTGAGCTTATAAGCCGATCTCGGAAGATGTTCACTGTATATAAGCGTCGTGCAACATTTAGGTGGCTAATGCTAAATGAGAGGATTTGTACGTACGCACTGTCTGTAGCACTAGTACCGACTTGTATGCGTGAATGCATGTAAGTGCGGTGCCAGGGGGACCGTTCTACCACAAAGGTAGGGTCGAGATGATAACCGTATGCGTGAATGCATGAATTGACCGTTCTACCACCAGGGTAGGGTCGAGATGCTAACAGCTCGGTAGAAACATGAATTGACCGTTCTACCACAAAGGTAGGGTCGAGATGATAACAGCTCGGTAGGAGCATGAATTGACCGTTCTACCACAAAGGTAGGGTCGAGATGATAACAGCTCGGTGGGAGCATGAATTAAAGAGAGTAATAGCAGCTCGGCAGATCAGATAGAAACATGAATTAGGGAGAATAATAGCAGCTCGGCAGATGAGATATAAACGTGAAATAAAGAGAATAATAATAACTCGGCCTCCCTTTTCGATAAACCGCGCAATTTAAAATATAGAATCTCCGAGCTCAGAAATAAGCATGGACTAAGAAATAATGTATGCCTTTGGAATTGTTCACCTTCGAGAAGCCGTGGTGGTCCTGTGAAAACCAAAGAAGATCCAAGCCGAGATGAAAAGTGGGGCCAATAAGATAATATAGGCAAACATAGCAGTTCGTCCAACGAAGATCCAAGCCGAGATGAGAATAGAGATCGTAAGATGGCTTCATTCAAAATAGAGATAACCGCAACACCTCGGCCTTCCTTTTTTCGACCATCATTCTCCTGAATCTTACATTACATGTAAAATAATAATAATCAGTGATCGGCATTAATTTTGACACTTTATGATAATTTATGATAATTAAATAACAACAATGAGACTTGTTGGCAGGCAAGGATGAAACACCGACATAAGAGCAGGATGATTTGAGCAGGTCATACGCAACAGATGAATATTGAAATTTAAGATATTGTTCAACCAAACAACATCGTCCACAAAAAGATGCATGATTTCAGGTATATCACATTCAACAATAGACGACAGTTATAAACATTTCAACAGACCAGATGAGAGCATTTAATTCGTGAAAAACGACAACAGGAGAGGTAACAGAAATCAAATATTATCATATTATCACAACAGAAGAGGCAGAGACTTAAGGATATTTAACAGCAAGAAGATTTGGTTAACGGTACGTCATGTAACAATACGGAGAATACCAAATAATAAGCAATAAGTAGAGAAACTATAAAGAAGCAAGGATTAACAGCACATGTCGGAATAGTGCACCAGGTAAATAAATATCAAAAAGCATGTAGGGTAAGCACATAGAAAAGCGAAGAGATAGGAAAATAATATGGGAACTAGGATTTCTTCCCTGATTCAGGTGAGGAGAGGGATGTCGGGTTGAAGTTTTTAGGATTGAAGTATGTCGGATTAGGAGTATGCAGTCCGTCCTTTTCGAATGGGCTTTGTCGAGCTTTGAGATCCGACCTCCGTTTTCCTTAGTGTGATGTCGAGCGAAGGAAACTAGCAGAATAGTCGCCATACTCGGATTAAGAGATCGGCTCGAGTGTGAAACACTGTGCGAGTCTTCCGAAATTACCTTGAAAATCCGAGGGGAGAAGAGTAAACTCGGATTATGATTTTCGAAATCATGTAAATCCGAGGAGAGAAGGGTGAACTCGGATTATGATTTTCGAGATCATGTAAATCCGAGGAGAGAAGAATACACTCGGATTATGATTTCTGAAATCATGTAAATCCGAGGAGAGAAGAGTAGTGAATGGTTTCCGATATTCCAAATGTACGAGATATAAAGAGGGATGACACTGCCGAAGATCGAACAGGATCGGCACATGTATCCGAAACAGGGAGCCGAACACGAGCTTCACTATGCTCGGAACACAAGCTCAAAGCAGGGAACTTGATTGTCGTAAATAATATTTGATGACATTAACAGGCGAAGATATATTTTTGACCAATGCGAATCATGCATCAAAATAATGACGTTTAAAAATAATTTGCAAGACTTGATATAGAACACTACCCTGATATAGGAATGAGTATTGAGTTGTTGGGCCCATGGTACGTTGATAGCCCGATCCTTTCCTCTTTATTTCTTTCTTTTTGTTCTTTGATTTTTTTTTATTTTAACCTGGGCTTGCTGGCCCGTTAGGTAGTTTCCCTTCTTCTTTTTTTTTTTTTGCAAATTGGGCTTGCTGGCCCTTTTTTTATAATTTGGTGTGTATTGGGCCTTGTGGCCCGCTAGGGTTTGGAAACCCCTCAGCAGCAGTTGCTGTGTTGATGCGGTAAGGAGCAGCGGCGGCGCTACCTTCTTTGAGCTGCTGTTGTGTGCAGCGGCGGCAAGCACGGGCTAGAGGGACTAGCACCGCTGGCGGCAACGGTTCAGATCTCTTCGGCGGCGCGAGAAGGAGGGTCATCGGCAGATGGCGAACTCGGATCTGCCGCTCCATGGTTGTTTGGGCGTCGGTGACAGCGTTGTCGACAAGGGGAGCTAGTTCCTTCGGTGTCGAACAACGAAAAAATCATTGACGGGGAAGGAGAAGCACCGAAAAATCTTGGTTCGCGGTTGTTAACAGCGAATCCGAAACTGAGGACCGCCGTCATCGGGAAACCGAAAGGAGAGAAATGGAGCGCTTGTTGTGCGGAACCTAAACAGAGAGAGTGGATCGCGGTTTGCAAACGCAGCACCGGGTTCGCCGCCGGTGGAAGCAGCACCATGTTCGCAAACGAAACAGGCAGCAATGATGCAACTCGCGAAGGCTGCTGGCGTTGCTGCGATTCACGAAAACGCAGAACTGAGTTCGAAGCCATGGAAGTCGATGGCTGCTCCACGTCCACAGAAAGACGATGATGAACCGTGTTGGAACGAGGAGATCAGCCGTGTTCGAACCAGAGGAAAGAGATAGACCGGCGGCAGAGGCGGTGACGGCGTAGAGTCGTTGGTGTCTCCGCTGGTCGAAGAGAATGGTGAGTGGGGCATCATGGAAGAGACGAATGGTACTGTGTACAGCACCGGGAATGACACCGCGAACAGCACCGTGAACGACATCGGCAACAAGCACGATGGATGACCCCTCACCGCCTCCAGCAGCACCGTGTTCCTCCTCCCTCTTTCTTTTTTTTTTTTTGGAATGTGGATGGGAATCGAAGTTTACCGATCCCCACAGACGGCGCCAATGTGATGTTCCGATACGGAGGCACCATATGAGGTGTTTGGGGGTTGTTGCAGCTGACGAGGGTGACCCCGGTCCTACGTATCCCATGAGAGGGAAATCAAGCCACACGTAGTTCTTAGGTTTATAGAGACATTACCTTAGCCCCTAGGGAGAGGGGGATATATATAGGAGAGCTGGTTGCCCTAATGGGTTTGCTTGAAGCCCAAGTAGGGCCAGCCTGTAATGAGTTATGAGTGGATGAGCTGTCCTTGTGGATAAGGAGGGAAGACGTCATCATGTCCTTGGTGTCGGACTTGGGAAGGTGTCGGACTTGGACGTCGGACCTGAGTAGGAGTGTGAGGTCGGCCCGTATCTGGTGTCTGGTCGGCCGTTGAGCCTTGAGCTCGGCCCAGAGCACAGAGGGGTGAGAGCATGATATCGGCCCGTGTCCGATGTCTGTTCGGCCGTTGAGCCTTGAGCTCGGCCGAGCATACAGAGGGCCTGTTGAAGGGTCCTCAGGTCCTGAGTGGGGGCCACGTGGACCTCGGCTAGACCGAGTCCACCATAGCTATATATTGGATTCAAATTTTTTGTTTAACTTGTTCCAGTTGAAAAACAATTTAAACTTGTATCTAACTTTTCTCTTTCCTTTTTTAAATTCTTATATTAGAATATTGTGAGGTGTAGAGTGGGTAATTGCTTTGAGAGTGTGTTTAGGGGTCAAGGGGAGAAGAATCAATGTGTTGTAAAAGTTTTCCCGTAATATTATTTTCTAGTTGTCTTTAGGCAATGACATTGGTTATTTTCTCCTATCTAAAAGTTTTTTTTTCCACATTTAAATCCTCATGTAGTGGTAGTTCCATTTCTTTATTTTATTTCTCTGTTTCTAGCAAGTTTTAAGGGATAAAGGATTTTTCCCCCCAACAATTGGTATCGGAGCATTGGTTTGATGAGATATTAAATTCTTAGTATGCTCTATGTTTGCAGCGTTATCCGATCTTCCACATTAGAAAAGAATTTAATTATCTAGTAGCCGGAAAGAAGTGTCACATTATGAGAGTATGTTGCGGTTGCAATGTCAAATTTTATGAGTGTTGTGAAGTTTGGCGTAAAGAAATTCGATGGAAGGATGAATTTTTTCTTGTGGCAAACTCAAGTAAAAAGTGTGTTGATAGCATCAAGATTACACAAGGTGTTACTTTATGACATTATCGTTATGCCATGGAGAAGGATGAGTTCATGCTAGTGGTTCCATAATTGCACATGGGCACTGGTTGTTGATGCAAGTAGTGACACAGATTTTGGTTGACATTGATGCAGGTCGTAGTGGTGTTCGCAGTTCGATTCAGTTTTGAGGCAAAAAGTCATGTGATCCAATCATAAAATATACATGTGGTTCGGTTTTCAGTTCAATTACACAATCAAATCCAATACCATCCAATCCAAAATAAAACATGCGGTTTTGGTTTGGTTCGATCCGATTTTATTTAATTAAAACTTTTACATAATTTTTGTAAAAATTAATTATTTGGTCATAAACATATATTTTTTTGCTACAAGTCATAAACATATATGCATGAAAGCAACTATCTTTATTCTTGACATTTCTAATTAGCACAAATTGAGATAAAATTGTTCATATGTGTGGTGTCCGTGTAAGTATAAAGCCTAAATCAGTGTATTTTGTGTATATATTTATAACTAGCGGTCCAATTCGGTCTGAATCTGTTTTTAGAATTGAAACCAAAAACCAATCGGTTTTCAATAATCAATCCAAAAACATTCAAACAAATTCGGTTTGTTGCGGTTTGGTTTTTTGGATCGGTTTGTTGTTTTTTTTGGATCGGTTTGGATCTGAACACCCCTAATGCAAGGTGCCTGGCAGATGATGTTGGTTGCTGAAGAACTTCCAGAGATGACGGTCATGGAACTTGCACCATAAACTTTTCAGCATGGCTTTGACACGTGATGCTTGATGGCGGGTATATTTGTAACATCCTAAACTTTATTTTAGATGAAATTATTATTAAAAACCTAAGAAAAATTGGAATAAAGACTTAACGAATTTTGGTAGATAGATGAGTGGTGATTATAAGTCCTAGGGGTTGTATAGAAAGCAATTGTGGCTTCGAGCAGAATTATCTAAGCGAAATCGGGAGTTAAATCGGCGTTTTGGATGCTAGAAATCAACCGAAAAGAGAAAATTAGAAATTTATTATAGGATGCTAAGAAAATAAATTCCACCGTTGGATATGAAGTTTATGGGGTGAAGAAGCTTGTCTAAAAATTTGGACCCGATCCGACGGTTAATGAAAAAGTTACGGCGACTCGAAGGTCGAAGACCCTGTTTCTCGCCCAGGCGCACCAGCCATGCGCCCAGGCGGGTGCACTGTTCATAAGTGCACCAGGCAGTGAAAAACCCGCCCAAGCGAGGCACCAATTCGCCCAGGCGAGTGGTGACGCGCACCAGCCGCACCAGCTTCGCGTTTTGGCGCGCCAAACCCCCACCTGACCGCACCAGCAAGACGCATCAGACGCACCAGCAGCACCAGCTGGTGCTGGATTCTCGCCCAAGCGAGTAAAGGCTCGCCCAAGTGAGCGCGCTCAGCAGCACCAGATCTGGTGCGTTGGTTGAGAAACTTGGGGCCAAAGTTCTAATCTCAGCCACACGATGGTGGCTGACCTCAAAACTGATTTTATGGCACCAAAAGCACATCATTCTCTCATGCTTCATCATCAACCTCAACTCATCACCTTCATCAAATCCTCTCAACTCCAAGATCACTTCCATCATCACCTCCACACAAACACTTGATTTTTGGGCACCTAAAACCCAAAATCAACAAACCCCATCAAGCAAGCTTCATGGAAATGGGTTGAAAACTTCTTACCTCTCCTCCCTACACCACACGAATTGCCCTTCTCTTCTCCCTCTTGGATTCAAGTTCCACCATCACTTGGGGGTAAGTAGAGTCTTATGGCATGATATTAATTCCTTTCCAACTCTCTTTAGCTCATTAAAGTTGTATTTAATCTCCTCTAGGGCTCAAGCTTCTCTCACTTCCATTTGATCAAGAATCAAGTGGGTGGCACTCATTCCATCATCAAGGATTGTTATTATCATCTTCAAGTAAGTGTTTGAGTGTGGATTCCTCTCCTTCCCTTCCAAATTCGTTTTCTCTCTCCCTCTCCACCATCAATGGTGGTTTTCACCACTAGGCTATTGAGACTTCGCTTTTTAAATTGAGGCTTGACTTGAATCATGGCATAAATGATGATTTCCTCTCTTTTATAACTCTATATTAGGTACCATCCTTATCCTTTGGTTGGGCATCTTATTGGTGGGCAAACTCAAGCATAGGGTATTTGGAATCTCCTTATTCTTAAGTATTTGAGGTAAGGGGGTGGATATAGTGAGCTTTGCCTTGTTCTAGGGAGTAGGTTCTAGTTAGTACATAATACTTGTTAGGGTTATGTGTTAGGGGAGAATATTAGATTATAAATCCCTAGGTTATTGAATATGAAATCCTAATTAATTAAATGTGCATGATGATTGGATGTTAAGATTAGGAAAAGGAAACTCAATAATATGAAAATGAATAATTTGATAAATGAAATTTGGTTAATGATTACATTGAAGTACATGAGGAATTGGGTAATGTGATAATAAAGTTGACATAAATGATTTCCATGATTTATTGATTTTATTTGTAAAGTTGTGAATTAAATGATAACTTAATTACTGTAGCAATTATATGTATGTGTTATGAAATAAATTGATATAGGAAGAAAGGGAATGGAAACGATTAAATGTCATGAATGTTCATATTTGTATCTAATTGCTAAATGAGTAAAAATATTAAGTATTATCAATTGTGATTAAAGGTCATGGCTTAGGAATTGAACTTGTGAATATAGGAAACGGAAGTAAAACGATTATGTGGAAATAAAAAGTAAAAGAGGATATATGCAAAATTAAAATGAAGGGCGAATCTAAATGTTGGACTATAAAAGAGAACACTATTTGGTACGCTTGTGATAATTGAGAAAGGAAAAGAATAAGGAAACTACAAGAATGACTAGTTATTGAATGTGTGTTGTTGTACTTAAATGTGTTACAATTAATTGAACAAGAAAGTGAATAATTCTTGGCCTCTGAATTGAGGCGCCGAATATTGAGAATGTGGTTTATGCGTTGGCCTCTGCTTTGAGGTGACGATTAAAGGAAAGATTTGATAAATTGATATAGGGAATGAGTATGGATAAAGAATGAACGGGAAATGTGTGTAAGTGTATTTGTGATTGTATGTGCTAAGTTGTTTGTGTAAGATGGTGAAAGTATGATTTGGCCTCTGATGTGAGGTAATGTGAAATGAAAATGAAAGTGTGCGTTGACCTCTGACCTGAGGGACGCCATATGAATTAAAGTAAATGAGTGTTGACCTCTGACCTGAGGGACACAGAATGAAATAAAGTGTTGACCTCTGACCTGAGGGACACATAATGAAATAAAGTGTTGACCTCTGACCTGAGGGACACAGAATGAAATAAAGTGTTGACCTCTGACCTGAGGGACACAGAATGAAATAAAGTGTTGACCTCTGACCTGAGGGACACATAATTTAAATAAGGAAAAGAGTGTGGGCCTCTGCTTGAGGTGATAAATGTGTTGAATGAAATTGTACATTGGCCTCTGATTTGAGGTGATGTACTGAAATAAAATGTGTATGTGAAATGAATAAAAAGTAAAGGAAATGGATGTTGAAATGAATAATGAAAATGGAAATTTGGAATGAACAATGAATATGGGAATTATGAAATGTGCATGGTTTGCAATATGTGAAGATATGTTTAATTGCTATTTGTGCTTGACCTAGCGGGACGTTATGTCTAGTTAGAAACTGCCTTCTATTTCTTGTGCAATGTTCACTCCCTTACATTTTCAAGTACGGAGATTGAGTTGGCACAGCCCCCGGCCGAGCAGGAGTACTTTCCCTTACAGGGAGAGTAGGGTTATTATGGGATTTGGAGGATATTGTGAACTTAAGCCTCATACACTATTTTGATGTAAAATTTGTATTTTCATAATTTAAGTGAAGCTTAGGATGTTTTATTTTGACAAGTTATATGTCTTGGTTATGACACTCAAACTTAGTATTTTCCGCTATTACTCTGATATATTTGGAGCCCATGGGGCCTTGATATAATTTAGAAATATCATCTGAAGCCCTGCTGGCTATTAGTTGTCTATTTGAAAATTGTTTATCACAGGTTAAATTTTGGATTAGTCCGAAAAACAAACAAAACTCCGTCCGTTTGACGGTTGATTTTAATGTAATAAAAAATGAATTTTTAAGTCCGTATTTTATTATAAGGGGAATTAAGGGTACTTAATCATAGGGTGTTACAATATTCTTTGTGGTGGAGTACGATAGTTCTTTTGAACTATGGTTGTCGGCGTAGACAATAAGGCAAAATTGTGTCTATTTCAATCACTGTGGAGTTTGTTGGGTTTTGCTTGAAATATACTCCCACATTGCTTGGAATAAGAATGAGTGGAGGTAAAGGCTATATATTGCTCTCAAGTTCCTTGTTTTATTTTGCGCGAGTTCGAAAACACTTTAACCTGGTATCTGGTTTTTCTTTTTCCTATTTTATATCTGTAGATTAGAGTAAAGTGAGGTGTAGTGTAGGTACTTGTTGAGACATCGACACGTATATTAGGTCGTACACGTAATATAATGGTAAATAGAGCGTCAAACCTATAAAGATTAGTGTTATGGCAATTATCACCTTATCGAAGTTAAACAAGTGAAATTGGATAAAAAACAATGTTTTGGATGTTTGAAAGAAAAGTAAAAAAAATGCTTGAGTTTGAAATGGATAAAAGTTCTATGGACATGGTTTTATTGGAAGTAACGATGATTTACATCGACTATGAATATAATTCCTATTATGTTAAAAACGATTCCAGAGGCAGTAAGAATTGATTCCTCAGGCACTTACTTTGTATTGTTAGTTTAGACCCCTTAATCCCTTAAGCGAATCCTAAACTAACGATTATTTGATTAAAACACTGAAATCACAAAAGTTATATAATTTCTCAAAAGTATTCCTACGAGTTGGGAAATTAAAATGTTTAATTAAAGGGCTAATTTAACCCATAATTTCCCAATTAAGGAATTAAATCCCAAGTCACAAATCCGCTACTTCTATGCATATCAATGAAGAACATAATCAAACAATTAACAATAGATAGGAATTCATTCATAATCTATATTGTAAATCACATAATTACAACCAAATCACCATATCCCTAACAAGAGTATTAACTAGAGATAGATAACGATAAGAAAAAGGAAGGAACAAACTCTATTAGAGACATAGAGTTGATTCCAAAGGCGATCCTCCATTATAGAATTCCTTCCTTTGAGAATGAGACTTCTTGCTTCATCTTCTCCCTCTCTTATATTTGTTCTAAGTGTTTCTCTAATGTCTAGCCTCTTTTCCTAAGCCTTTGCACGAGTTTTATAAAGATAAAAGCCCAAGTGTCATAAAAAATTGCAAAAGAAGCAGAAAAATCTAATATCGGGCGCTTAAGCGCCATGCTGGATTTTTACACTTTCGCTTAAGCATGGATTTGGGTGTTTAAGCACGTCTGCTGATACCTATTGTGTGCTTGGGCTCCTCAAAGCTAGCGCATAAGCGTGAAAACTGGATATTTGATGCTAATTCACACCTGGGCGTGAGGACCAGGCACCCCTGTCTAGACCAAAACTTGTCGTTTTCGCCTTTTTCGCTTTCTTTTTTAGGCTCTAATCATCCTTTAATGCTTCCATATCAATAATCCTTCAATTCAAACTCCAAAGCACCTGAAATCATGGCAAAGGGATTCATTATGTGAAGAAATTTATTTTGCAAATCAAACTAATAACAAAAGTTAAATAACTAACTTAAAAACCATTAGAAACAAATAAAAACTAAAATAAAGAGGGGATAAAATCAATGAAATATATCATATTTTAGACCATCTACAGTACTTGCTTTGGAGTGCGCAGGTGTATCTGGGTCAAGTGGAGAGTAATCTATGCATTGTAAAAATTTTCACATAGTATTGTTTTTTGTTTATCTTTTGGCAACAATTGTGATTGTTTTCTTCGATTTTAAGGTTTTTTCCACATTAAATCCTTGTGCTGTGATTGTTTTATTTCTCTATTTTATTTATTTGTCTCAAGCAGTTGTCAAGGGATAAAGGAGTTTTTACCCACCTAATGAGGTGTGGTAATATCATTTTCACTTTTTTTTTTATTTCTCATCTATTCATTTGTTTTGGATAAGCCAACTGTCTGGTGTATACATGACGAGGGAACTAAGAAATAGAGAAAAAGTGACATATACTCCATCCATTTCAAAATATAAGCATTAAGTTTGAACTTTGTCTCGGTTATTTTTATAAGTACCTTACCCACTTTATTTATAATATTCATTTTTTTTATAAAAAAAATACCCTCCATTTTACCTATTATAAAATGAGTCAGTTTGAGATCCCACAATAAATAAAGGAGTTGAGGCATAAAAAATCCTCACAAATAGGCCGAGGCTAGTTTGGTTTGATCCAATCATGTTTAAAAGTCGATCTTAGGCTTAGGCTTTTGCTTTTTTTTTTACATGATGACCTTTGGCTTTTCGATTTACCCTAAACCTGAAACGTTAGGTCGAATTACCAACTCTAGAAGTATATGGGTTTAAGATCAACCATGAAGTGGTTGTGGGGTGGTTGATGGCTAACAATAAGAGGCAAGAAAACGATGTGCTGATAGAGAGGTGAGATAAAAGCGGAATGATGAAAACAATTCAAACAAATTAAGCTTAGAAAATGGAGTTTCAAGAATATAAATTATTTTTTGTCAAGAAATTAATGGGATAGCTGGCGAACCATAACTTGTCAAACTAATGAGTTTTATGGATTTTCTCACATGAGTAGGGATAAAATGGGTTGGGTTAGGTAGGTTTTGGAAAATGTTATGCACCTTATTAGATAAAAATATATTGGGTTGGCTTGGGTTAAGTCGAATTGCTCTATATTTGGGGTTTTTATTTTGCCACCCCGTGTTCTATGGTTGCCACCCCAAATATTAAAAAAAATACCCATCATGCCCTTTAAAAAAAACAAATTTTAACACGGGTCGTAAGGGGGCACTACGACCACCAGGTCGTAACACCCCCTTACGACCCTAATAAAAACAAACTTTTAACAAAGTCGTAAGCAGGTGTCACGACCTGCTGGTCGTAGCACCTGCTTACGACCACCTTAAAAAAAAGTATTTACGCTCGTCGTAAGCAGATATTAAGACCATTTGGTCGTAATACCTGCTTACGAGAATAACAAAGTTTAGTTTTTAAAAAGTCGTAAGTTATTATTACGACTGGGAGGTTATACAGAATGAAAATATGAACTATTGGATTCCGAAGAAATGTTAGTCAAATAAGTATATACTTACAATTTTTAGCATTCCCCTTGTGTCATAATGGTAACCTCCAGAGAATCCTTTAGTTGCATCAGCTCTCAGATACAGCATCAACCAAGGGTACTTCTTTGAAGTCTTCAGCTTATGTTTGAAAGCCCAACTCCCAACATTAACTTTCTTCTCCCAGACTACCTCATAGTAAGAGAGACTACTATCATGTCCAGCTCCACAACTAGAATCCAAATCATAACTACCATTGAATCCTCCTCTCATTGTGTCATCTGTGATCTGTGTCTGTTGATGACACAAGATTGGCTGGTTCATACACCCTTGTCCAAAACAAGGAAACCGTCCTGGCTTAAAAGGGGGTGCCTTTTTCCCATTCTCTGGACATAAGCCTAATGTGGTATCATAGTTTCCATTTTTCAGCATTACCATCCAGAATTGCCAAGGCCTTGGGGTGTCTTTAACTTCACATAAAGAACCCAAATACAGCTCCTTTTGAACTGCATAAAGGTCTGTATTGTTGATATCTTCTGAACTCAATCCAGGAAATGATTCTACGGGTCGTATAGGCATATTACGACCTCCCAGTCGTAATAATAACTTACGACTTTTTAAAAACTAAAACTTTGTTATTCTCGTAAGCAGGTATTACGACCAAATGGTCGTAATATCTGCTTACGACGAGCGTAAATACTTTTTTTAAGGTGGTCGTAAGCAGGTGCTACGACCAGCAGGTCGTGACACCTACTTACGACTTTGTTAAAAGTTTATTTTTATTAGGGTCGTAAGGGGGTGTTACGACCTGTTGGTCGTAGTGCCCCCTTACGACCCGTGTTAAAATTTGTTTTTTTTAAAAGGGCATGATGGGTATTTTTTTAATATTTGGGGTGGCAACCATAGAACATGGGGTGGCAAAATAAAAACCCCTATATTTGAGTATCAAAACTGAAACAACCCAACTAGCATACATTCAAGTTTGTTGGTTGGGTTGGGTTGGTTGATTGGTTCTGTTAGTTTAAAAGGAGCAGAGAATACATGAGTGAGATTCATTAACTTCGGGTTTGATAGCACGAGGAAAATGAAAGGTTGTCAATTTCTTTGACCCTTTGATAGTTGGCGCTTTGATGTGCATGTTGGAATTGGGATCTTAGCTTGATCTTACGTATATATATATCATACTAAGTTACTATTAATCTAAAATAACATATATTAAAAAAAAACAATTTAAAAAATAAAAAATAAAATAAATCTGGATCAATGAGATAGGTTGGATTAATCAATTTTCAAAATAACAAACCCGATATCCAACCTGTATTTGATTGGATAAAAAATCAACCCAGCATATCAAATGTGGATCATTTTGATTCAAGTTTGACGAGTTCGCGAGTCATCTCAAATCCACTTACACCCTTACACATAAGTTGGCATCTAAATGAATCGGGGATTTGTTTGATTCTAGCTAGCATTTGCAATGGGTTACCTGGATACAGCCTTGTAGGTCAAAGTTGATTCCTTAACTTTCTTTGTGCAACTTTTGTTGTAAAGAAATATTTATATATTTATTAGATATGAATCCTGCTAAACCATAACTGACAGTCGAAGATTAATTCATTCCAAATATGTAAAATCACCATCTTGAATCATCTTTTATCATAGTTAAATAATTTTTCATACACACTATAAGAATCAAATCAATGCGAACTACTTACTTTTTTACATGATCTTGTTGATAATTATACTCGCTTTATATATTTCTATGTATACTTATTATAATTATTATTATTGGGTCTTGCTAATTGCGGTACTTATTATCATGTTGATTGTATCCGAGGGACTATTTACTTTAGGAATGTTAACACTCAGCGATTGGTCATGTGCCTTACATTTTTTTTTTTTGTAAACGTAAAAAATCTGATGAAATTATCGTCAGCCACATTGCTCGACGGAAATACTAAGTCTCTGTGTAGTGTGATTAAGACACATGGCCAACTACATTAATATTTCCTCTATTTCCTATTTTTTGGCTTTTTTATTTTGGTACACATATTAAAAAAAATGTTAATTATTGTAAGTTTTATTTGTGTTTTGTCTAAAATATATTTATTTAATCTTTATTAAAAATTATAGTAATATTGAATTTTTATTAAGAAGTGTGTCAATTAATTAATGTAAACAATAGTAATTTATGGATGAGAGAGGGAAAAAGTAGAATTAGTAAGAACTACTTCATTTACAAAATATATTTCTGTATTGAAATTACAAAAAAAATTATAAAAGTAAAAAGAATAATTGAATTAAGGGTTAAAATTGAAAAAAAAATATATTTATGTATTGAAATTATAAAAAAATTATAAAAGTTATTGAATGAAAAAAAAATCTAAAAGGCAAAAAAAAATTGGAATGGGAGAATATTCATGATGGTGAAAAACTTGAATTAATATCATAGTATGTAGTATCTTTCATTGAATCAAGATAATTAAAATAATCATGTCAATTTTTAAAATCAACCTTATTGATTGTTTAACTTTAACCCATGTAGAGAGGGATAAGAAGTTTAGTGTGTGTGTGTGTCTATATATATATATATATATATATATATATATATATATATATATATATATATATATATATTGTTGGAAACCAACAAACGGCCTAACAATTTACGGGGGGTGAATAGTAAATGGAAGCAACAATATTAGTTTTTCGGATTTAATTGATATTAGCAATAAACACGCTTACTGTTTTTAAACAAAATTAAGTTTCTGTGCAAAAATGCTTGAACTACTCGAGTAGTGCTCCAACTACTCGAGTAGTACGAGCAATTTCAGACAGTGAACAGATTTTCAGAAAGCTTCACAGGAAACTAAAAATAACACAAAACAGCAGCAGGTAAATTGACTAACTAAAGATTCAATGAGAAAGAATAAAATTGCGGAATTGAAGGAAAGCAATAAAAAGAAAGACACAGAGAATTATTATACTGGTTCACTCTCACCCACTTGAGAGCTACGTCCAGTCCCCCCCTAAACCTTAGGGAGAGTTTACTAATAATCAATTAAATTGGATATAAACATGATTAATTAGTGAACCTCACTCAATCTAATCCTAACCCTTCAAGAGTGTACCAAACTCTTGAACCTTACCCCAATTTCAATTGATTCTCTGTTGAAAAACCTCTTCAACCTTCCACAAAGAGAGCTTCCTGAAACATTCAAGTACACATTCTCTCTTTAGCAATAGAGCCTCTTGAAACCTTTAAGTGCTCCTTCTCCAAGCTTTAATGGCAGCAATCATATGAATAACAACGGTAACAAGGTTGTGGCTCCAATTACAATCTCAATTGAATATGAATATGAAAGTATGTTAACCAATTGAGACCTAGACTTAGAGAGGGATTAGAATGAAAAACGTTTTAACTTCAATCAGGTTTTTGTCTCAAAAGTTCCGTCCCATGAGAGTTGGAGGAGACATCCATTTATAATCTCCAAAATCCCCAAGAATAAGGGAGGAGAGGATGTGAAAAGATTTGGGCTTGATTGCACTCCAACGGTCATATTTGGATCAGACTGGATGATGATGCAGACTCGTACTACTCGAGTAGTTGAAGCACTACTCGAGTAGTCCGTGCTTCCAGAATAAACAAATTTTCTTTTTAAGTTGACTACTCGAGTAGTTGAAGCACTACTCTAGTAGTTAGTGCTGACAGAGAAATTGATATTTTTCTGTTTGACAGACTACTCGAGTAGTTGGGGCACTACTCGAGTAGTTGGGGCACTACTCGAGTAGTTACTGTTAAAACTGAAAATTTGCTTTTCAATTTTGTTAAGATTTAACCTTTGATTTTTACCAATCCTTTTCTAGTATTTTTCAGGTATTTTACTCAACTAATTTGCATACTTAATATACCATATTAAATAGAGCTAAATACCTAAATCTATCACCCACACTCATGAACGATAAATGAATCAAATACAATGAATTACAAGAGAATGAGTAGACTATTGGTTGTTGTTGTTTGTTGATTCAACTTCAAGGCAAATGACTTCATCAAAACAACTTGTTGATTTATTTGTCTTCATCAAAACGTTTTTGATTCTATATATATATATATATATATATATATATATAACTTAAGTCGATTTTTGTTCAACTTGGGAAGCCTCTAGGACTAACTCATTTACAAATGAATGTTCCAGAAAACGAGGGACATCAAACCAAATACCAGAGCCAATACTAAATGATTGTCTAGATAGAAGTTAAAACTTAAAAAAAACAAAAAATATATATTGGAAAGTTGAGTTCACTATCTTGTACTCCTTTCATCCCATAAATTAAGTTAAGTTTATTTATGCTCTTGCACATAAATTAAAAAATAGTAAATGATGTAAGAATTTGATATATTTTGATTAAATTACCCTAAATTAATAATAGGAGAGATGATGATGATGATGATAATAATAATAATAAATGTATGAAGATTATATTGAAGAGATATGAAAAAAATAAGTGGTGAAAAAGATATATAATGCAATAAATAAGGATATACTTGAAAAAATAAGTATAAATGAGTATTGGGTTTCTAAAAGAACATAACATATGGGATGATGAGTAGTTATTAAAAACTTAGTTTTACAATATTAAGATACATTTCTTAACCTCTTATTCTTAGGGTCTTTTTTTTAATGGGGGAGTGGGAGAAAGTGCTGTTATCGGAGTTTGAACCCGGG
This sequence comes from Crotalaria pallida, assembly GCA_037953625.1. Taxonomy (NCBI): domain Eukaryota; kingdom Viridiplantae; phylum Streptophyta; class Magnoliopsida; order Fabales; family Fabaceae; genus Crotalaria; species Crotalaria pallida. Next base: position 118,439,646 of record CM075654.1, read on the forward strand.
TTCGACACTTTACCAGCTGAACTGACTCTTGATGACATATTAAATAAGTAATGTTCTCTTAGTATGAGTATTTTACTTCATCCGGTCCTATTTATAGATCACATTTTAAAATAATTTTTTGTCCTATTTATAAGTTACTTGTATTTTCTTGAAAACATTTATTGTTCTTTTATCTTATTTGTCATTTGTTATTAATGTGAAACAATATATTTGTAAAATTTTTAATGCATATTAAAGAGAGTAAAGGAATCATCACACTTTTAAGAACCAAAAGAGGAGCTTGCACTTTATTTTCAGTATTATTAAGAGAGAGGTTGCTCATAGGATTAGTTTTGTATGTTTTTCCTAATTTTGTAGATTGGAAAAATAATGTTTTAGTTGATAGAATTAGGCAGGAACTCTAGTCATTATTTTTTAATACTTTAGGCCTCTAGTTGTTTTGTACCCTTCATAGAAGGTGGCAAAATAGCTTTTGGTTTCAGACATTTGCATAAGTGTTGAACTCTTCCTAGAAGATGGCAAGACTTGTGCTTATGACCCTTTTTTTTTATTGTTTCTGAATTTTGGTCGTGGTAATGAATTATTTCTTTTACCAAAAAAAAAATGAAAACATGGGATAACATTTGTAATTAATAAAAATTATAAATTAAACACAAGATCAAAATTATAATAATCAATAATTTAGAAAATAAAAATACAAAACGTTTTAACAAAACAAACAAACCTATTTTCATGCACATTAAAGTATAAAAAAATATTTAATGCCTTCTTTATTATTTAATAGTCAACCAAATCATATATTTTCCCCGACTCTAAATGTAAGGACTCTTTGGACATTTTTTATATCCTTAACATAAATTTCATTTTCTAATTTTTAATATAATTTATTATTTTCTACAAACATTTTTATTTACTCAATATTGTAAGAATCCTAATAATAATTACAAAGGATAATTATAAAAAAAATAAACCAAATAAAGCTATATTTTTAATAAAAATAACAATTTTATTATACTTTTTTAATTTCAACATTTTTTTCCGAAAAATTTACATTTAGTATCTAAAGAGTTTAAAAAAACTACTCCATTATGAAGATCTGAAATTAATTTTATTAGTGCCATATAATGTCACATATGTTATCATTATTGATATCTTTTTCATTAAACATCATTAAAAATCATTAAAACACATATCAACTTAAGCAACTGGAATTGGAAAAAGAAAAATCGGAAAAAAATATTCTCATAAAGAACTTCTATACTACTCTACTATGATACCAACGAGGCTTGATTCAGTTGGTGTAAGGGCCCAACTGAAATTCTGGGAATGAGACAAGGGTGCTAGTATTTTCGGGTTCGATTTCCACTAAAAACATCCCACTGGGAGAGTCAGACACGCAGCTCGCTCCAGATTAGTCTGAAGGGCTTCCTGGTATTAAGGGTGCTCTTGAGAATACCGGTAGTTACGCAAAGAATTCGGACAAAAAAAAAAGTTAACGGTGGATGATGTGTCAATGATATAAAAAAATATTTTATATTGTTAGTGTGTCATTTATTTTCTCAAAATTAAAGGTATTAAATTAACAAATTTATTATGTGATATTAGTTATATTTTTGTACAGGGTTATAATAACAAATGCTCTAAATGTATTGTCTAAACATTTCAAAACAAGTAGGTAAATATTGGAAACTTATGTTCAACACTTTTTAATATATTAAATATATACATCTTTTATTTGCTTAAACAATAATCTTAATACATTTGTTAGCAATTTCATTTCTTATAAACAAGGTCAGAGGGAGTACATCCTCAACTTTTGATAGTTTTAGCTTTTTTTCTTTTGTTCAAAAACCTTTGTACTTTTATTTTTGAGTTAAATAATTTATTCAATCATTTTCTTAATATTCATTAATTCTACATTGTTTTTCTCTCTCCTCTCTAAAATACCATATCTTTTATTAATAAACAGATTTAATTCCAAATAAAAGTTAAATATTGATAATTCTCGTTACCATGTATACATGAAGTTTTTGTGTTTTTCAATATAAACAATAATAAAGTTATTGAAAAAATGTGATTCATTATAATAGACAATAATCATTACTCTAAATGGAAAAAGTTAACATAAATAAATAAGAGCATTTTGAACTAAATATAAGTAAAATTTATAACAATTAATGAGTTCTTATAATTTGTGCAACAGCCTAAAACTATCAGAGTAAAGCAATAAAGGGAGTGGTATACTGATTTGGATTTTACTAACGTTTTTAGGCATATGTTAAAAAAACTTATACTATTAGATAAATACTATGTATCAGAAACCAACGTATTTATAAAATTTATGTACATTAATCATATTAATTCTTGAGACAAACTTATACAATATGTATTTCTTAACACATAACATAAAGTATACTATTTCATTATCTATTATAAAAAAAGAAATTAAAAAAATATATGGTTATTAAGGAAGTTGGTTATGTGCATTTAATCTTCTTGATTATGGCCGTGTTTGATAAAATAAGCTTATAACTTATATGATAGCTTTTAGCTTATATGTTTGTTGGAAACCAACAAGCGGCTTAACAATTTATTATAGGGTGAATAGTAAATGGAAGCGTTAATACCAAATTTTCGAATATAATTGAAAATAGTTCAGCAAAAAGTGATTTTTTGCAAAAGTAACAGGACTAATCGATTAAACAGGTACCTTAATCGATTGAGGTCTAACAGTCAAATAAAGTTAGTCGATTAATTACTGATGTTAATCGATTAAAGGCTGATAGCATAAATTTGGTAATCGATTAAGCACTGTTCAAAACTTGAAAAATCACTTTTAATCACTTTTAGAACTTAATCAAAATATCAGAGAACCAAGAATTGAAATCAAATAGAACAATAACAAACCTAATTTGATTTACCTTGCCAATTAATGATTGATTCACTAAAAAATATGAAATCCCCCAATTCTAACCTAATTGATTATTTTGTTTATGAAATCACGAAATTATGTAAAGAAAAATCAAGAAGAACGACACAAGAGATTTTATACCTGTTCACTCTCAATCACCGAGAGCTACATCCAGTCCTCCCTTTCCGATTCGGGAGATTTTCTTACTAGGAAAAACAATTGAGTTAGATTACACGTGGATAAATGAGACACCTCTCTCAACTTATCTTAACCCTTCAAGAGAGTATCAATCTCTTGAAAATTTACCCCACAATTGACTTTTCCAATCTTCTTGAATTGCTTCTTGTTGAAGACCCTTCTTCAACCGATTCCTTTTTCTTGCTTTGAAACCTTCAAAGACTTCCTTGTGATTTCTCATGTTGTTAGATTGTTGAATACTTGAATTTACAACCCTTGTTGTAGAATGATTCAACCAAAAGTAATAGCACACACAACTAATCTTAACTTGAATATGTGAATGAAGAATATGAAAATGATGAATTGAGATTGGAGAAAGATAGAGTAATTGATCTTGATAGTATTCTAGAAAACTTAATAGCTCTTTGAAAAATTGAGAAGGTGTTTTTCGTATTTCAAAAGTTGTAATGTGTAACCAAGTGAAAAACACAATGAAAAGCTTTTAAACTAATTTTATTTTCTGCTCTAACAGTAATTAATCGATTAACCACTGCTCGTGAAGCATAATAAGTTCATTTACATGTGCTAATCGATTAAGCTATAGCTGCTAATCGATTAACCACTGTAAAACGATTAAAAACAACTTTTCAATTTTGTTTTTACTTGCACCTTTCATGTGAGCTATCTTCTATCAAGTTAATCTCATACATCATCATATTCAATAATCCATTTACTCAATTAAGATTCATCCTAAGCTACCACCCCACTCTCATATGCATAAAAAATAATAAAAACTAATATATAGAACATATGAGGTACATAATAATCAAAGTAATATTTGGTGTGGTTGCTTGATCCTTGACATGGTTGTTGTTGAGTTGTATGTTTGCAATCAAAAGCGTTGTCTTTATCAAAACTGCATAGGTCTTACAATGTTAGCTTTTAACTTATTGACCGAGTCAATAAGCTACTAAAACTGTTTTGTGAGAAAAAAAATAAGCTTATGGTTTTCAAAATGGAAACTTGTAGCTTTTGAAAACTAACTTTTAGAAAGCTACATCAAGTAACTTTTATAAAAAATTTTAAAAAAATGGTTTTCAATAAATCATATCTCAACTTTATTATTTTTTTACTAAATTATATATATATATATATCCTGACTCAAATTAATATTCTCCACCAAATTTTTTTATAGTGATGTTTATAATTTGCTTAAAATATTTTTGTTTCGATATAAGGTGTAGTACTAGTACTTAACAAGTGAACTGGAGTGTCTCTTTTTAATCTTTCATTCTACCGATGATTATTATGAGTGTTATAAATTTGTATTCAGTCATTAATGTAAATGAAGCACATGCCTTTATCTAGAAGCTTCTAATGTAGTATTGTCGTTGTTGAAACATGAATGTCAATGTTAATTATTATTCAACCTACCCTTCAACTTAATGAATCTTTGCGGGATCAAGTGAGGTATCTTAACCCCCAATTGTTTTTCTTGAAAATTTCATGATATAGGGTCAATGTGGAATGTGTTTACTCATCAATAATGATATGAAAATTGATGTGAAATATTTAAATACGTTGCTAGGATTATCCAATATAATATTATGTACTTTTCAGTTATTTAACATGTTTGAATTAGTTGCATAGGATTTTTTCCAAACAGCTCTATTTCGATAAGCTAGCTATACAATTATAAGTTTTCAACTATAATCTCACAACTATAAATTAGGTTCATCACAACTATTAGTCATAAGCTCACATTTATAAGTTAGTTTTGCCAAACAGACCTTATATGTAAAAACAATAAGAGTCATTACCTAAATCACACTTTTTTCAAATGCAAAATTTAATTAAAAGAAGGGAAAAAATTTAAGAATATTGAAAAGTTTTATGAATTTAATAAGAGATATTTTTGAAATAATAATATTTAATAATATGAAAGTAATTATATTTTTCTTATACTCCATGTAGACTATATTTAGAAGAATTGTTTTTTCTTATATATTGGCCACTTTATATTTTTTTTAAGAGATATTTAATTCTTTTTTTTACTAAACAACACCCATATTGAATGCATGTTTTAATTTACTATGCTTGTTATTATCGATTTTTCATATCGATTTTTCATAGAAGTAGTAATGTAAATAAAATAAGTATAAGTGTAAAATTGATATTTTTTTTAAAAATAAACAAAGAATAAATTACCTACCTCAATTCATATACTCCCTCCATTCCTTATTATAAGGCATCATTTTGGTAGATTTTTTTTTCCTTTTATAAGTCGTTTTAGAATATCTATGTAACATTAAAGAGTTTATTCCAAATACACCCCTCATAATTTTATAGGGGTAATAGGATAATAATTACAATAGAAAGAGAAATAAATAAAATTGTAAAGTTTTAAATAGGGATAACTTTGAAATGACATCATATTTTTTTGATAAATTTAAGAGTAATAATTATTTTTCTTAACATTCATGAATGATGTAAAAATGAATTATATACTCCCTCCGTTTCAGAACATTAGGCTTTTAGTCTTTTCTTCTTGTTTCATAACATTAGGCCTTTTACAATTCCAATACATAAACATATTTTTCTTTTCTTTTTTTTTTTTGGTTTACATGGGAGGTCTGGGACTAAAACCCATGACCTGGGGGAGGGGGAAATCCTAAGTGTCTCTGCAGCCACCAACTGGGCTGTCTTACGCGGACAACATATTTTTCTTTTCAATTCTAACATTTATTCAATCATTTCATTCTCTCCTCATTAATTCTACTTTTATCATCTCTCTCATCTCTAAATAACTATACATTAATTAATGGACACACTTACTAATAAACATTAAATATTACTACAATTTTCAATAAGGATTGATAGGGGCATTTTTGACAAATTATACATAACACTTACAATAATTAACACTTTCTTAATCTGTGTGTCCAGACCTAAAAGACCTAAAGTTCTGAAAGGGAGGGAGTAATAAGGATCTTGCTAACAAATTGTCAAGGATACTAAAAGTTTATTTTAAAAAAAAATCATAAATCTAAGTTATTCATTCTTTTGAGAATCCAAAAAATTGCATTTTTCCATAACTTTTACCCATATTTAATTTCTTAATTAACAAGTGCCCTAAGGACACTTTTTAGCATTTTTCTTATAATAAAGGAAAGAAAGAATATTTTGTTTAAGTGTGAGTCATAAATAAGACCATAATAAATATTTATGATACTCCGTAATAGAGCATTTGATTATTTTTTCTTTTTTTTTTGAACAATTATTTTTTTATTTCTTACTAGTATACTACTCCCTCCGGTCCTATATATATGACATATTCTAAAAGCAATCTTTGGTCCTATATATAAGACATTTTGTATTTTCTATGCATCGTTTATTGCTTTTTCTCTTTTTTGCCCTTATTAAATGCATGTGTTTTTTGTTGTTCATTAATGAGTGTGAATTTTTCAAGAAAAGTTGAGAGGGTAAAATTGTAATGTTACAATATATTCTCATAGAATTCATAAAACTAACTACTTTTCTTAATCCGAGGAATATGGTTAAGTATGTCCTATATATAGGACCGGAGGGAGTAGTATAAGTATAAAAACCCAATTCATTTAAATGGCCCATGAATAATTAATGCATCAATTTAAGGTATACGTGGTTTCAATGCTTGTGAGTTATGAATGATGGCACACAACGAGAACTTTTGAATCCACCTACAAAAATGTACTCCCTCCGATCCTTATTATAGGGCATACTTAACCGAATTACACATACCAAGGAAAGTGGTTGGTTTTATGAATTCTATGAGAATATATTGTAACATTACAATTTTACCCCCTTAACTTTTCTTGGAAAATTCGCACTCATTAATGAACAACAAAAAACACATAGATAGTCAAAACATTTAATAAGGGCAAAAAAGAGAAAAATCAATAAATGATGCATAGAAAATATAAAGTGACTTATAATTAGGATCAAGAAAACTTTCTAGAATGTGACTTATATGTAGGACCGAAGGGAGTACTGTAATTCAATTTATTCTTAAATACTACCAGTATCAAATTGGTACTCCCTCCGTTCCTTTTTATCTGTCATATTTAAAAAAAACACGCCCCTTAAGAAAATTAATCATTACTTAGATTTCCAATACATTAATTATGTTTTTTTCCACTATACCCTTTCTTTTTCTATAATCATTAATTTTTCTTCACTACTTACGTAAACCAAGACTTATTAAATAGGGGCAAACATGGAAAATAGCATTTATTACCCTCTTGAATTTTTCAATACGACAGATAAAAAGAAACAAAATAACTCTCCAAAAAACGACACTTAAAAAGGAACGGAGGGAGTATTTATAATTGTTGACATACTTGAAATTAATCCTTATATTTTACTCTCTTCAATCCTATTTATAAGATCCTTTTGAAGTTTTTATTTTGGTTCTAGTATTTTAGACCTCATTTCAATTTTCAATAGCATTTAATTATTTCTTTCCACAAATATCTCTATTAAGTCAACACTTTTTAGATTTCCAATAATAATTTTAGGGGTAGTTTTAAAAAAGTGCATCAAATTTTCACATTTCTAATGTTACTATCAACTTTAATCATTGTCTTTGGTGGGAGAGAAAAATTTCAAAAGGTCCTACGTACTCCCTCCGGCTCGAATTATAAGCAACAAAAAACATTTTACTCTTGGTTTAAAATATAAGCAAAACTAACTAACTTTGTTAAATTTTGTTTCCTTCCCAATGCCACTTTCCTAAAACATCTCTAGAAAATTGTAATCTTAATTAATTTTTGTTTCATTCCCAATACTACTTTCCAAAAATACCTCTATTTTTTATAAATTTGAGAAAATTAAATACAATCAACTAACCTCCTTAATAAGCGTAAAAGTGATTAGAATTGCTTATAATTCGAGCCGGATGGAGTATAATAGAAACGGAGGGAGCATTAATTTAGATTTTGATATATGCTGTATTTCACAGTAAAAGAAAGAGACTAAATGTAGCCTAACGAAGATTGAGATGATGATGTTATTTGCAATGTATGTGTAGTTAAGCGTTAGTTAAATGCAATTTTAGGAATTAAATGTAGTGTGAAATCATTAAAAAAGTGTACTCCTTCCGGCTTGAAATATAAAGAACAAAAAACACATTTCACTTAGTTTAAAATATAAGCAAAACTAACCAACTTTCTTAAATTTTATTTCATTCACAATGCCACTTTCCTAAAACATACATAGAAAATTTTAATCTTATTTAATTTTTGTTTCATTCTCAATGCAACTATTCTAAAATAACTCTATTCTTTTAAAGTATAAATGCAACTATTCTAAAATAACTCTATTCTTTTAAAGTATAAATTTGAGAAAATTAAATACAATCAACTAACCTCCTTAATAAGTGTAAAATTAGTTAATTTTGCTAATAATTCGAGCAGGAGAGCTTAGTTTTTTTGGTTTTCCAGAAATGAAATACTCCCTCCGTTTCGGTCTATCTATCGTATTTCAAACAAAACACATCATTTAAAAAATCCAATCATTACTTATATTTTCAATACAATAATTATGTTTTTTTTCCTACTATACCTTTTCTCTTTCTATAATCATTAATTTTTCTTCACTACTTACGTAAATTAAGACATATTGAATAGGGACGAACATGAAAAGTGACATTTATTATACTCTTAAATTATCAATAAGACAGATAAAAAGAAACAAAAATTCAATCCAAAAATGTACCGATAATAAAAACGGAGGGAGTAATATAGACTTGTGATTAATCAAGACACTGTATTAATAAAACCCTTAATAGTTATTCCCTCCGTTTTATATTATAAGCAAATATAACGATATTTGCGCTTAACAAGAAATGGTAGTTATGCGTAGTTAATGTTCTCAATTTTATAAAAAAAGTAAGATATGTTACCTAAAATACCCCGAAAAAATATCATTAAATAACAAGTGGGGTACTACTACATGGTTTCAATTCAATTCAATTCTTGAGAATTGTGTACATATTAAATGAGGGTAATTTTGGTGTAACACCCTATGATTAATTACCCTTAATTCCCCTTATAATAAAACACGGACTTAAAAATTCATTTTTATTACATTAAAATCAACTGTCAAACGGACGGAGTTTTGTTTGTTTTTCGGACTAATCCAAAATTTAACCTGTGATAAACAATTTTCAAATAGACAACTAATAGCCAGTAGGGCTTCAGATTATATTTCTAAATTATATCAAGGCCCCATGGGCTCCAAATATATCAGAGTAATAGCGGAAAATACTAAGTTTGAGTGTCATAACCAAGACATATAACTTTGTCAAAATAAAACATCCTAAGCCTCACTTAAAATATGAGTAACAAATTTTACATCAAAATAGTGTATGAGGCTTAAGTTCATAATGTCCTCCAAATTCCATAATAACCCTACTCTCCCTGTAAGGGAAAGTACTCCTGCTCGGCCGGGGGTTGTGCCAACTCAATCTCCGTACCTGTAAATGTAAGGGAGTGAGCATTGCACATGAAATAGAAGGCAGTTTCTAACTAGACATAACGACCCGCTAGGTCAAGCACAAATAGCAATTAAACATATCTTCACATATTGCACACCATGCACATTTCATAATTTCCATATTCATTGTTCATTCCAAATTTCCCTTTTCATTATTCATTTCAACATCCATTCCTTTACTTTTTACTCATTTCACATACACATTTTATTTCAGTACATCACCTCAAATCAGAGGCCAATGTACAATTTCATTCAACACATTTATCACCTCAAGCAGAGGCCCATATTCTTTTCCTTATTTAAATTATGTGTCCCTCAGGTCAGAGGTCAACACCACATTCATTATAATTTATATTGTGTCCCTCAGGTCAGAGGTCAACACTTCAATCTCTTAATTCACGGTGTGTCTCTCAGGTCAGAGGTCAACACACCAATACACATTTCGTCCGGTGTCCCTCAGGTCAGAGGTCAACACTTTATTTCATTCTGTGTCCCTCAGGTCAGAGGTCAACACTTTATTTCATTCTGTGTCCCTCAGGTCAGAGGTCAACACTCATTCACTTTAATTCATATGGTGTCCCTCAGGTCAGAGGTCAACGCACACTTTCATTTTCATTTCACATTACCTCACATCAGAGGCCAAATCATACTTTCACCATCTTACACAAACAACTTAGCACATACAATCACAAATACACTTACACACATTTCCCATTCATTCTTTATCCATACTCATTCCCTATATCAATTATCAAATCTTTCCTTTAATCGTCACCTCAAATTAGAGGCCAACGCATAAACCACATTTTCAGTGTTCGACACCTCAATTCAGAGGCCAAGAATTATTCACTTTCTTGTTCAATTAATTGTAACACATTTGAGTACAACAACACACATTCAACAACTAGTCATTCTTGTAGTTTCCTTATTCTTTTCCTTTCTCAATTATCACAATCATACCAAGTAGTGTTCTCTTTTATAGTCCAACATTTAGATTCGCCCTTCATTTTAATTTTGCATATATCATCTTTTACTTTTTATTTCCACATAGTCGTTTTACTTCCGTTTCCTATATTCACAAGTTCAATTCCTAAGCCATGATCTTTGTTCACAATTGATAATACTTAATATTTTTACTCATTTAGCAATTAGATACAAATATGAACATTCATGACATTTAATCGTTTCCATTCCCTTTCTTCCTATATCAATTTATTTCATAACACATACATATAATTGCTACAGTAATTAAGTTATCATTTAATTCACAACTTTACAAATAAAATCAATAAATCATGGAAATCATTTATGTCAACTCTATTATCACATTACCCAATTCCTCATGTACTTCAATGTAATCATTAACCAAATTTCATTTATCAAATTATTCATTTTCATATTATTGAGTTTCCTTTTCCTAATTTTAACGTCCAATCATCATGCACATTTAATTAATTAGGATTTCATATTCAATAACCTAGGGATTTATAATCTACTATTCTCCCCTAACACATAACCCTAACAAGTATTATGTACTAACTAGAACCTACTCCCTAGAACAAGGCAAAGCTCACTATATCCACCCCCTTACCTCAAATACTTAAGAATAAGGAGATTCCAAATGCCCTATGATTGAGTTTGCCCACCGAGGAGATACCAAACCACATGATTAGGAGGGAACTTGGAGGTGATAGAAACAAGTCTTGATGATAGAATGAGTGCCTCTAACTTGGATCTTGATCAACTTGAAGTGAGAAGAGCTTGAGCCCCCCAAGTGATGGTGGAACTTGAACAACCAAGAGGGAGAAGAGAGAAACAATTCGTGTGAGAGAGGAAGAAAGGAGGTAAGCTCTAATCCATTTTCATGCCCAATGCTTGATGAAAGTCATGAGGAGTATTGGTGATTCTTGATTATTGAATATATTTATATGGTAATGATAATAGGGGTTCTAAACCCTAAGGAAGAGGATGAAAGAGATGATGATGATGTCTTGGGCTCACTTCATGAGGGATATTTGATGTTGATGAGGATTGAGTGGTTGATTGCTTGATCTTGTGTGTTTGGGTGATTGAATGGTGCTTTGGTGTTCTTGAGTATTGAGAGAAGATGGGAGGAAGAGGGCTTGAATTGGTGTTGGAGTATGAGGGAGGGTGATGTTCAACACCCTTCATTTTGCCTTAAATCCGCCACCAAGATCGTGTGGCTTAGAAACTGACTTTGGCCCCAAGTCTCTCATTCAACGCACCAGATCTGGTGCATGCTGCGCGCGCGCCTGGGCGCACGTCTGGCGCGCCTGGGCGGGTCTGAGCACCAACTGGTGCTGCTGATGCTGGCTGGTGCGCGTGCTGGTGCCTCTGGTGCGGTCTGGCGCGCCAATTTGTGAGTCGTGGTGCAGCTGGTGCGTTTTGCGCGCGCCTGGGCGCACGAAATGGTGCACCTAAGCGAAAAAGCTCCTGATTTGGTGCACCAATTGCACCCTAGTGCGCCTGGGCGTGCACCGGTGCGCCTGGGCGTGCACCGGTGCGCCTGGGCGTGCACCGGTGCGCCTGGGCGTGCACCAGGAACTTGAAACTTCGATTCGCCGTAACTTTTTCGTTAACCGTCGGATCGGGTCCAAATTTTTAGATAAGCTTTTTCACCCCATAAACTTCATATCCAACGGTAGAATTTATTTTCTTAGCATCCTATAATAAATTTCTAATTTTCTCTTTTCGGTCAATTTCTAACATCTAAAACGCCGATTTAACTCCCGATTTCGCTTATATGACTTTGCCCGAAGCCACAACTGCCTTCTATACAACCCCTAGGACTTATAATCACCACTCACCTATCTACCAAAATTCATTAAGTCATTATTCCAATTTTTCTTAGGTTTTTATTTAATAATTTCATTTAAAACAAAGTTTAGGATGTTACATTTGGAATGAAAAAATTTTGTTTGATTAAGGTAGTTGAATTTGCTTATATTTTAAAACGGAGGGAGTACGAGTAATATTGAACGTCTCAGTGAGTTGTTATGAAAATGTTTTACGTACTTCTATGAATCAATTAGCACCAAACTTCTATGATAAAATTAAATGATTATGCATGTATGGGTATATGGTGGGTTAGGTACTACTCGTAACACACTCACGCAAATTGTGAGGGAATTACCCATAGTAAATCCTTTTTCCATTGTTGATAGTACGAGTATTGTTTGGTAACATCCTAAGCTTTATTTTAAGTGAAATTATTGCTAAAACCCAAGAAATAATTGGATTAATGGCTTAAAGAATTTTGGGAGATAGGTGAGTAGTAATTATAAGTCCTAGGGATTTTGTGGGAGACATTTGAAGCAATGGGCAAAATTATCTAAGCGAAATCGGGGGCTAAATCGGCGTTTTAGATGTTAGAAATCGACCGAAAAGAGAAAATTAGGAATTTAATATCCATAACTCTAAACCCAATTCCCACCGTTGGATGTGAAAATAAGGGTCTTAGGAAGCTTGTCTCAAAATTTGAGCAAGATCCGACGGTTAACGAAGAAGTTATGGCGAATTGAAGTTTGGAGCCACCGGTGCATGCACAGGCGCACCAGCAGGCGCCTAGGCGCACCAGCTAAAATCTTGGTGCGTCCATAGACAGATCTGCGCGCAGGCGCAGTGTCCCGTGCACCCCGGCGCGCGCCAGATGCGTCTGACCCCGTGTTGGCGCACAATTTCCGCCCTGTGCGCACCAGACTTGAAAACTGGCGCACCAAACCGCATCAGCAGCACCAGAACGCGCACCAGCTCCACCAGCAGCACCAGTCTGGTGCCTGTCTCGCGCTCAAGCGCCAGAACCGCGCCCAAGCGCACGCGCCAACCAGACCAGATCTGGTGCGTTGGATGCAAACTTGGGGCCAAAGTTTCATTCTAAACCACACGATTTCTTTCCTCTTGGCAAGAAACAAATAAAACAACATCAGCAACAACAAGAACACCATCAACATCAACACATCTCCTTCTCCCTCTTTCATCATCTTCTCCTCCTTCCCTCTCAAACACCCAAGAGCACCAATCATCATCAAGCTTTCACTACCCCAAAATCAAGCCACTTCACCCACTCACTCACCATCTCCACTCAAGATCAAGCAATGATATGGCCAACAAACTTTCCCTCCCTCTCCCTAAATTCGTGGCTCCCTCTTCCTCATCTCCATAGACCTTTCAAGCTTTGCACCTAAGAAGAACCAAGACATCATCATCACCCATAATCATCAACAAATCCTAATCTAGAAGATTAAGCTAAAAGTCACTCTTCCCTTCTCATCCCAAGTTCGTGACCCTACCTCTCCCCCTACCTCCATTGGATTTCTTCAATTCATATCTATGGAGACTCATGTATACACCTACCTCCATCTCAAGAACATCTCACTCTCCTTCCAAGATAAGGGCTCAAATCATTTGAGAATGGAGTTGCTAAGGGCTAAGGATTTAGGAGCTAGGACTCAAGGAGACAAAGCTAGGGTTTGGGTGCTTTCTCCCTTCACATTTAAGGTAAGAGGGGTTTGTGTTACCTTTCCTAAGGATATAGATTCTAGGTTGTTGTAATGATGACTAGGGGTAGATAATTAATCAAGAGAATAAACCTTAGGATATTTAAAGTGTATGAAATGAACCTTAGGGGTAATTAGTATGTTAATGGTTAATTTTATATTAATTAAATGGTTTATGTTAAATTCTCTTTTATTAATATTAAAGTAGGAAGTGAAGAACCCTAGGGAATTGACTTAATTTATAGTGCTCTGAGACATACCTGAGTATGTCGACTGTTTTGTGTATTATCTGTTGATTGTTTCTCGTCATTGATGTATATTCATATTGTGCTTGGTTTGGATGGCTCGTATAGCAAAGAATGGGTTAAGTGTTAACGTAGGCAAATTATTTAGGAAGGGCTAAGTAATAAAAGAGAAATTCGAATTTAATGGAAAATTATGAGCGAGTAATCAAGGAATGAATTTAAGGATAAATGGCTTGGGAAAAAGGAAGGGTTGTTGTTATCAAATAAATCATAAGTTAGAGGATGGTGATTGAGTGACTAGGAACTTGATGGATGTTGTGCTTGATTTAATTTGTTGAGCGTAAATGTGACAATAACGGTTGTGTGATATGTGATATTGAAATGGTGTTTGTGCTTGAATATTCATGAGATGTGACGTTGTTATGATCCGAGAATGAAATGAATTATACCCGGACGCAGTAAGACGTGAGTGCATGCAGTAAGACGTGAGTGCACAGGAGTGAAGACGCTGTAGGTCGTGACCAGGGGAGAATGAATATGAATTATACCCGCACGCAGTAAGACGTGAGTGCACAGGAGTGCAGACGCAGTAGGTCGTGACTAGGGGAGAATGAAATGAATTACACCCGGGCGCAGTAAGACGTGAGTGCACAGGAGTGCAGACGCAGTAGGTCGTGACCAGGGGAGAATGAATATGAATTATACCCGGACGCAGTAAGACGTGAGTGCACAGGAGTGCAGACGCAGTAGGTCGTGACCAGGGGAGAATGAAATGAAATATACCCGGACGCAGTAAGACGTGAGTGCACAGGAGTGCAGACGCAGTAGGTCGTGACCAGGGGAGAATGAATATGAAATATACTCGGACGCAGTAAGACGTAAGTGCATAGGAGTGCATACGCAGTAGGTCGTGACCAGGGACAGAATGATTGAGAATTGTGAATTGAATGAAAGAAAAGAGAATAAAAAGGTTTATGAAAATAATGATATATGTATGTGAGTTGGTCATTTTATGAGTTTGGAATTTGGAATATGGAAATGTTAATGCAACCGGAATTGAAAAGTAATTTAAGGTTGAAAGTAGAATTGCTAGGAAGGTAGTATGGACATAGGACTTATTTTATCGAAAATGAGCTTGTGCGTAATTACCTGGAAAGGAATATTAGGTTAATTAGATAATTTTTATTGTAATAGGGCCTAGTTTGTCAGCTATGCTTCTTAGAAGCTATTTTCCTTAGTACTGTGTAATGCTACCCTTCTTGCTATATTTTTACAGGTACCGAAGGAGCATACACAAGTCTGGCCGAGCAGGTGTACTTTCCACCACGTGGAATGTATATAGTATTTAGCGACCATCTATCGGTCATGGGTTATTTTGGGAATTTTGTTGTATTTCAATTTCTTTGTCTTTTCGGAAAACTAAGAGTTCAGAACGTTATTTGTATTCCCTTTTGAACTAATGTTCTAAGTGGACTGAACTATATTTTGGGCCCTGCTGGTCTCTGATGTATTTAAATCTACTTCGAATAAATTTTACAGGTTAAAGTAAATATTTTGGAAAATCCTAAAAACAAACGAAACTCTGTCCGTTTGACAGGAGATTTTTATAAGTTAAAAAGAAATTTTCAAATTCACTATTTTTAATAAGGGTACTTAAGGGTAATTAACTGTAGGTGTTACATTTATGGTATCAGAGAAGTTTTTCCTCGGCCCGAAGGGAGTAACTCATTACTCCTGTAGTTACTCATCAGGCGAGTAACTTGAAATATAAATAGAACTGCTTTCTGATTTAGTGAGTGTCATTACTAGCATGGTAATAGAAATAGTTACGAAGTCGAGTGTGGTAAGTACTCTAGATTTTCTTAGGCTAGATTGAGCTATTTGAGGGATGCATTTAGCATCTGACGATTTCTTTCGAGAACCATGGTAAGCATTTTAAAAATCTTTTCTAAGTTCATTTAAGTATGTTAAAATTACCATGCTAAACCTGAAAATCTTGTGGGAATTAATGAGTCATATTTAGAAGTGGATGAATGACGAGACTAAGGAAAGCAATACCCCAACGGGCAAGAGCACCGTATTGCTACCCCACCGGGAGGAAGCGATCTTTAGTTTCGCGCCAAGTAAGCCAATTCTAAATGTGATGCACCAAACAAGATTTCAACGTTTTGAAACTCATAGGTTGAGGAAATTCAGACTTAAGTGAGACGAGAATGGTCTTATCATCGATATGATGTGTAATTGAGCCTGATCACCTCAAGTATACATCTATTGGGAGATATCATCATCCTGTCCTTAAGTTTCGGCGAGTATTTTGGGAATTTAGTGAGATCCCAAATTTAGGAAGATTAGAGGTCTTTGTCATAGGTTTCCGTATGCGTAAATATTTTGGAATTAGAGTTGCGCAACGGAAGTGTAGGAAGTATTGTCTTGTCTTAATATGAGAGGAGCAACAAGTTTAGGAGTCCTAGTTAGCTATGATAGATTGCTAGGATTTATGTGTTTAGAAATGAATGTAGGAAACCCTAAGATAGTACATAGTGATTGTCCTAAGTCTAGACGAATAGATGCTTGAAATTTTAGGTAGTGCATAGAGTTAGCATAAAATGCTTGTATTGAATTAATGTGATGCTATGTATTGTTTTGTGTTTGCCTAATTGTGAGATTGTGAATCTCGATAATAGTTGTTATTGTTTGGACATGTGAGTGTTGAAAACTGTTTTAAGCATAAGACCATTCGAAAACTCCTTTACAAAATGGTGTTGCTATCAACAGGTCGTTTAGTTCCCAAGCATCATAACTTTAAAAGTCAGGAACCATTCGACTCTTGAGTGTGATAGTAACCCCAATGAATTTTCATGTTTTGAAATTGAATTCAAAAATGAATATCACTGTTTTAACAGAATCGAAAATCATTCTAAATTGAGTGCTAAGTCGTATCGCGAAATTTGGAAAAAGTTGATTAATAAACCAAGGATTCCTAAGTAATCAAGCAGCGAACTAATTCATTCTTTAATCAATCCCCACGCTGATTAAATAGGAACCCTTCTATGTGACTTTACTCAATTCGGAATGAAGCTTAGTTGTCAAACCCAAAGTCAAAGGGGAATGTGACTATTTTGAACGTTTGAGAAGTATTAAAATAAACTTTCTAGTAAACCACATACCCCCTTTCTCATTGAGTTTGCTAATCTTGAAAAAGCATATACACCTTCACCTAAATTTCCTGAAGTTAGATGGAGAAAATCCTTTACAAAAAGATATGCTTTGCTTTATAAAACTTGTTTTTGGAACTTCATCCAAGTTAATTTGGCATGAACATATCAAAGTTTTAAAGTGTGAAATAAATTTTCCTGATTTAATCTTTTCCTAAGAAATTTTACGTAAAACAAATCAAAATGGTTTTCCATCAAGAAAGGAATTTGATTTTTCAAGAATAATGAACCTATCGACACACAACCACATCAATATTTGTTGATGTGCTATTTTGACTTATGCATATGTAAGGGCCTTTCTTGTATGATAAGCAAGATTTCTAAACATAGATGAACGCATACATGTTTTTCGGCATATCCCTTTGATTTTATAAATGCATAAATGCACAAACAAATTTCCCGAACGCTATTCTGATTTTCATAAAAGCACACATACTTTGAATTTATGAGGTTTTAATTATTGAACTTTGAAACCATACAAGTGGGTGATTTTATCAAAGTTCTATCTTGGCATGCATAACTTGAATGTGTAAACAAATCATGGATAACCATGTAATTTTACAAACTCTTTTTGAACTGATTTTGAAAATGTGTGCTGATTGTCTAAGAGGTGTATATATTTAGGCCTGAGTCCTAGAATGGATTTAGATAGACCAAGACCAAGTCAGAATTATGTAGAGTTATGCCCTATGTGATTTTGTGCAATCAAGTGTTGATGTAGATGTCGTTGCGCATATTTAAATGTTGATTGTCATGTATGTGCTAACTGTTTACTTGTCAATGAGTGTGATTTCTTAGGACTTAAGAATAGTGCCTAAGTTGTAGATCACTAGGTAGATTGTGATTAGATCTCTATTAATGCTGCCGCTTAGATCGAGTATAGAAATAGTTTCGGGTTGATTTGAATGCGGCAGTTATTGAGTGATAGTGCTATTTGTAAATCTGACAATGACCCTATTGTTAATGGATATGAGATTGGACTGATACCCCTAATCTTATGTTTATTAATGATTGATGTCATCTGAGGACTATAAATGACACAAGACCAATCAAGCCTAGAATGTATGAACCAATTTGATTAGCACCCTTTCCAGATGTTTAAAGTGAAATGTCTGGGAAAAAAAACCAGTTGACCTTAGAAGCCATCTCCAATCTAATAGAGAAGTTGCTCTCGATTCTAGAAACCCGAGGTTTATTAAAGGTCTTTTTATTAGAACTCTTGCAGTGTTTGATCGACATCGGAGTAAACCTCAAAAACCTTAGAGCATTTTGCTTCTAGTCTAACCAAACTAAACCATGATTTGTATTCTTCATTGGATGCATGAGTCCGTTGGCGTACTTAAGCAAAGTAGTATGCCGATTCCATGTGGGGGAGTAGAACCGAAGCTAAGTGGGTATGATAGTTTAGCAACCCTTTGTGTGGGATGGTTCTCCACTTGAAGGAATTGAACGGAATTTCGGGGAAGGAATTGAACGGAATTTCGGGGACGAAATTCTAATAAGTGGGGGAGAATTGTAACATCCTAAGCTTTATTTTAAGTGAAATTATTGCTAAAACCCAAGAAATAATTGGATTAATGGCTTAAAGAATTTTAGGAGATAGGTGAGTAGTAATTATAAGTCCTAGGGGTTGCGTAGGAGACATTTGAAGCAACGGGCAAAATTATCTAAGCGAAATCGGGGGCTAAATCGGCGTTTTAGATGTTAGAAATCGACCGAAAAGAGAAAATTAGGAATTTAATATCCATAAATATAAACCCAATTCCCACCGTTGGATGTGAAAATAAGGGTCTTAGGAAGCTTGTCTCAAAATTTGAGCAAGATCCGACGGTTAACGAAGAAGTTATGGCGAATTGAAGTTTGGAGCCACCGGTGCATGCCCAGGCGCACCAGCTAAAATCTTGGTGCGTCCACAGACAGATCTGCGCGCAGGCGCAGCGTCCCGTGCGCCCCGGCGCGCGCCAGACGCGTCTGACCCCATGTTGGCGCACCAGACTTGAAAACTGGCGCACCAAACCGCATCAGCAGCACCAGAACACGCACCAGCTCCACCAGCAGCACCAGTCTGGTGCCTGTCTCGCGCTCAAGCGCCAGAACCGCGCCCAAGCACGCGCGCGCCAACCAGACCAGATCTGGTGCGTTGGATGCAAACTTGGGGCCAAAGTTTCATTCTAAACCACACGATTTCTTTCCTCTTGGCAAGAAACAAATAAAATAACATTAGCAACAACAAGAACACCATCAACATCAACACATCTCCTTCTCCCTCTTTCATCATCTTCTCCTCCTTCCCTCTTAAACACCCAAGAGCACCAATCATCATCAAGCTTTCACTACCCCAAAATCAAGCCACTTCACCCACTCACTCACCATCTCCACTCAAGATCAAGCAATGATATGGCCAACAAACTTTCCCTCCCTCTCCCTAAATTCGTGGCTCCCTCTTCCTCATCTCCATAGACCTTTCAAGCTTTGCACCTAAGAAGAACCAAGACATCATCATCACCCATAATCATCAACAAATCCTAATCTAGAAGATTAAGCTAAAAGTCACTCTTCCCTTCTCATCCCAAGTTCGTGACCCTACCTCTCCCCCTACCTCCATTGGATTTCTTCAATTCATAGCTATGGAGACTCATGTATACACCTACCTCCATCTCAAGAACATCTCACTCTCCTTCCAAGATAAGGGCTCAAATCATTTGAGAATGGAGTTGCTAAGGGCTAAGGATTTAGGAGCTAGGACTCAAGGAGACAAAGCTAGGGTTTGGGTGCTTTCTCCCTTCACATTTAAGGTAAGAGGGGTTTGTGTTACCTTTCCTAAGGATATAGATTCTAGGTTGTTGTAATGATGACTAGGGGTAGATAATTAATCAAGAGAATAAACCTTAGGATATTTAAAGTGTATGAAATGAACCTTAGGGGTAATTAGTATGTTAATGGTTAATTTTATATTAATTAAATGGTTTATGTTAAATTCTCTTTTATTAATATTAAAGTAGGAAGTGAAGAACCCTAGGGAGTTGACTTAATTTATAGTGCTCTGAGACATACCTGAGTATGTCGACTGTTTTGTGTATTATCTGTTGATTGTTTCTCGTCATTGATGTATATTCATATTGTGCTTGGTTTGGATGGCTCGTATAGCAAAGAATGGGTTAAGTGTTAACGTAGGCAAATTATTTAGGAAGGGCTAAGAAATAAAAGAGAAATTCGAATTTAATGGAAAATTATGAGCGAGTAATCAAGGAATGAATTTAAGGATAAATGGCTTGGGGAAAAGGAAGGGTTGTTGTTACCAAATAAATCATAAGTTAGAGGATGGTGATTGAGTGACTAGGAACTTGATGGATGTTGTGCTTGATTTAATTTGTTAAGCGTAAATGTGACAATAACGGTTGTGTGATAATATGTGATATTGAAATGGTGTTTGTGCTTGAATATTCATGAGATGTGACGTTGTTATGATCCGAGAATGAAATGAATTATACTCGGACACAGAAAGACGTGAGTGCACAGGAGTGCAGACGCAGTAGGTCGTAACCAGGGGAGAATGAATATGAATTATACCCGGACGCAGTAAGACGTGAGTGCATAGGAGTGCAGACGCAGTAGGTCGTGACCAGGGGAGAATGAAATGAATTATACTCGGGCGCAGTAAGACGTGAGTGCACAGGAGTGCAGACGTAGTAGGTCGTGACCAGGGGAGAATGAAATGAATTATACCCGGACGCAGTAAGACGTGAGTGCACAGGAGTGCAGACGCAGTAGGTCGTGACCAGGGGAGAATGAATATGAATTATACCCGGACGCAGTAAGACGTGAGTGCACAGGAGTGCAGACACAGTAGGTCGTGACCAGGGGAGAATGAATATGAAATATACCCAGACGCAGTAAGACGTGAGTGCACAGGAGTGCAGACGCAGTAGGTCGTGACCAGGGACAGAATGATTGAGAATTGTGAATTGAATGAAAGAAAAGAGAATAAAAAGGTTTATGAAAATAATGATATATGTATGTGAGTTGGTCATTTTATGAGTTTGGAATTTGGAATATGGAAATGTTAATGCAACCGTAATTGAAAAGTAATTTAAGGTTGAAAGTAGAATTGCTAGGAAGGTAGTATAGACGTAGGACTTATTTTATCGAAAATGAGCTTGTGCGTAATTACCTGGAAAGGAATATTAGATTAATTAGATAATTTTTATTGTAATAGGGCCTAGTTTGTCAGCTATGCTTCTTAGAAGCTATTTTCCTTAGTACCGTGTAATGCTACCCTTCTTGCTATATTTTTACAGGTACCGAAGGAGCATACACAAGTCTGACCGAGCAGGTGTACTTTCCACCACGTGGAATGTATATAGTATTTAGCGACCATCTATCGGTCATGGGTTATTTTGGGAATTTTGTTGTATTTCAATTTCTTTGTCTTTTCGGAAAACTAAGAGTTCGGAACGTTATTTGTATTCCCTTTTGAACTAATGTTCTAAGTGGACTGAACTATATTTCGGGCCCTGCTGGTCTCTGATGTATTTAAATCTACTTCGAATAAATTTTACAGGTTAAATTAAATATTTTGGAAAATCCTAAAAACAAACGAAACTCTGTCCGTTTGACGGGAGATTTTTATAAGTTAAAAAGAAAATTTCAAATTCACTATTTTTAATAAGGGCACTTAAGGGTAATTAACTGTAGGTGCTACAAGTTTAACATTTCCATTACTTTTAATCCTTTATGTCCTTGAATCGAAAAATGTTACTCCCTTTGTCCCTGTACTCTTTTGGAAGATTTCACGTCTATTAAGAAAGTGGAATAATTTAGTTAATTGTATTGGAAATTTGAACTTTTGACATGTATTTTCAAAATTACCCCTATTAATATTATTTGGAATATAAAAAGTGATAAATAAATATGAGTGTTTGTGGAAAAAAGTAATTAATGATCATTGAAAATTTGTAATGATCTTATAAATAGGGACAAAATAAAAGTGTCAAAATGATTTTATATTTAGGGACGGAGAGAGTATTTCCTTTAGTCTCAAACATAGTACTCCCTCGGGTCCTATTTATAGGGCACATTCTAGAAGAATTCTTTTATCATATTTATAAGGCATTTTGCATTTTCTGGGAAACATTTATTGTTATTTTCTCTTATTTGCCCTTTATCCATTAATGTGAAATAATACATTATGAAATTCCCAATGGGAGAGGAATAAAACCTTAACCCCGGGACCCCCCTCGAACTGGATTAGTTGGCCCAGTGGGCCGGATACCAGGGTGCAAACCAAAAAATACAAGATAAGAGGGTAAAATTGTAATGTTAGTATATTTTTTTAAAGTTTCAAGAAACTTAACTAACTTCCTTGATTCGTGTGACGTGGATAAGCATGTGCTATAAATAAGATTAGAGGGAGTAATATTCATGTTATTCACTTTTATGAATGCCAATGACTAACAAGAATAACAGTAGTAAATGACATGGATGATTGAATAATACGGATAATATATACTTTCTCCGGTTCTATTTATAAGATCTTTTTGGGTTTTTATTTTAATCCTATTTATAAGACTCCTTTTCAATTTTCAATAGTATTTAATTACTTCTTTCCAATTAACATCTCTATACGTCTTAGAGTTCCAATAATAATTATAGGTGTAGTTTTGCAAAAGTATATCAAATTTTCACATTTTCAATGTCACTAACAAATTTATCCACTTCCTTGACGGGAGTGAAAAATCCCAAAAGGATCTTATAAATAGGACTGGAGGGAGTATAGAACGAAAGTGATGGGCAAATTCAAAATGGTAAAACAAAAGTGATAGTTTACTTTAAAAAAATTTAGGCTTAATTATATTTTTTTCCCCCAATTTTGTAATTTTGATAAATTTAGTCCCTTACTTTTAATTTGACGAATTTCGATTGTCAATTTGTCATGATATTTCAGTCCTTCCTTGTGTGACAAGTGTTGACACGTGTTCTTCAATTAGTCAAGGAAGGATTAAAATCGCTATAAATTGACAATTCGCCAAATTATAAGTAGGAAAGACTAAATTTGTCAAAACTGGGGACAAAAATGCAATTAAGTCAAAAATTTATAAACTTCAAATCACTATATTTGACATCTTATACTACATATTACTCAAAATATTCTTTCCAAAGTAAATATTGTTGCAAATGAACTTCCAACCGAAGCAGGAAACAATACACCAGAGAAAAAAAATGGAAAAATTCAGAACATTTGCTATTAGCTTTGGTAGTAAAACTGCATTGCCCTTTCCAATATACATAAAACCATTGTAAACATTTGCCAAACATTGCTTAAGAAATGATTCTATCCTTAAACAATCTAACTTTATCTATCATTTCATTTACAAAATGAAAAGAAAGAAAGAAAGAAAAAAAGAGGGGCTCCAATTACTAATTGGTCTCAATCTCTTAAATTGATATATTAAGGTCAATCCTAGGTTTCTTCATCACAGGAAGAGGAAGAGGGACTACAGAGTTACACCTAGGACATTTAGGATTGTTCTTCATTATCAAAACATAAGACAAGCAACCAGGGCACCCTGCAGCCATTGGTGAAGATAATATCTTGTCATCACTTACTTCCTCCTGTTGGATTTCTCTGATTGAAGAGGATGAAGATGAATAGGAAGCAGATGGTGATGAGAATGATGATGATTTCAACAAAGATCCCCTCTTCCTTATTGGCTCCTTCTCCGCTCTTTCGAGTGCCGATTTCACCTTGTCAAGTGTGCACACACTTTGGTAATTGTTTGATGGCAATGAAGATGAAAACAGCTTTAAATCAAGGCTTGTTTCTTCAAACAGGTTAAAGGGCACTTTGGATGAAGATGGAGGGAAGTTAAGGTCATCAAGTTTTGGACCTCCTTGATTCATATTGAGTTTGTTTTCAGCCACAGGAGGTGATGAGCCTGATGAGTTGCACCTCTGAATATACACTTTCCCTGACTGCAACCATTGACAAAGAACACAATAAAGAAAAAAACTCATTACAACTTTTACATTAAAAAAGGCAGAAAAAAAAAATTTGCAAATAAATATGACATTGATCCTAAACATGATAACATCAATATAAACAAATTCTGTCAGACTAAAACAAATGAATTCTGTCAGACTAAAACAAATGAAATTAAAGATGGTATCATAAATGAAATTTTTAGAAGATGGTATCATGCATAGAAGAACATTATGAAAATTTACCAAGTGGTACTATAAGAGCATAAAAGCTTTGGATTCAAGAAAGCTGTATTATTAGGGATCTGTTTTTAGAAGAAATAAATTCAAAGGTACAGTGAACGAAACAAAATTGATTTATTGTTGGCCTTCTGTGTGAATATTAAAAGCCAAATGTTTTTAAATCACAGAAAAACATAAATCAAAAACCATTTCAGATATCAGAGCACCTAAATTTATAAAAATTCTGTTTAATTATCAATTAGTATTTATACATTCATTCCCTTCCTCCAACTTCTCAGCAACCAATCATAAACCCATGGAAGAAAAACAATTCACAACACTTCACTTCAAAATCAAGTAACATGAACTAAATTCATTTCAACAACTCAAGTGTTAGAAACAAAAACAAAAACAAAAAATCATAATTGAAAAACAACCAAATTTGAAGAATATTGTAACCATAAATTACAACAATACAACAAGAATAAAAACTCCAAATTCCATAACTAACACGTTTAGATTTTGGGGGAAAAAAGGTGTTGCACAAAGAAAAACAAAGAGCCTGGTCTAATTCCAAAAACAGAACAAATTCAATGAAAATGAAAATTCTTAGTATTAAAAAAAAACCCAAATTTTGATAAAAAAAAATGTAAAGTTTAGTTCTTTTAATCAAAAGAGGACAAACCCAGATAAAAAATTGCGACACTAAATGAAAATATTTGTCTCTAATTCCAATACCCATGATTTTTTTTTTCTGGGCAAGAAAGAAATTTAATTTTCCCGGGAAAGAAACGGAAAAAATAAATAAAAGAGAATAAAAAGAATACCTTAAGGTCAAGGCGCTTCTCCCAGCCAATGGGTACCTGCAAGTCAAGGTCCAATTCCTGGGCTTCAATGGAAGAGGACCCACCAAGAAGATCACGAGTGATCAGAGCCGTTGATTTCTCACTGTTTGATTCATTTCCCACCGTACGATGTTGTTGCTGGTTATCTCTGCTGCCCATGACTCTAACCAGAGAACTCACTTCAGCAGCCATAGCCATTGATTGAAAGAAAAGAAAGAAAGAAAGAAAAGAAAAGGTTGTTATTGTTCTTAAGATAAAGATGGGAGTGATGATGGGTTATACGTTTTGTATGAGAGAGTGAGTCTGTTATCATACTTATATATGCTCATAAAGATATAGATAGCTTGGTAGAGTACGTTAGTAATAAAATTCATTTAATGAGAAATAAATGTGATATTATTATAATATTATTATTCTTTTAAAATGGGGAAAAATCCAAACTGATATACTTCGTCACCATTAATTAATTTGCGTGTGAATTGTTTAGATGGAATTTATGAAAACATTTACTCGATATTAACTCCTTCCCCTTTTAAATTATACTCCCTCCCTCCGTTCCTATTTATAAGACTCCTTTGGAAGATTTCACAGGTCCATTAAAAAAGTGGAATAATTTAGTTAATTGTATTGGAAATATGAACTTTTGAGATGTATTTTCAAAACTACCCCTATTAATATTATTGGGAATCTAAAAAGTGTTAAATAAACAGGGATGTTTGTGGAAAAAAGTAATTAATACTCATTAAAAATTGGTAAAGGGTCTTATAAATAGAAACAAAACAAAAGTGTCAAAAGTATCTTATATTTAGGAACGGAGGGAGTATTTATTTACTTATATTTATAAGTATCCTTCTTCCTAGTATTGCTTTTAAATTAAATTAAATTAAATTACTCCTTCCGGTCTCATTTATAAGGAAAAAAATATCACATTTATGGTCTTAAATATAAGCAAAAATTAATCAACTTTCTATTCTCAATACGACCATTCTTAAAATATCCCTACAAAGTGGTTATAACATTTAATTTTTGTTTCATTACCCGTTAAATAAGTTTTTTTTCTTAAAAATAAGACCGGAGGGAATACTTAGTATGTCGCTTTTAAAAATTATTAATGATATGCTTTGTATATGAAAAATGGGTGAAGATTTTCTCTATTTCTTGAAGATTGAACAAGATCTCGTCAATTGAATAATTTAATTGGGTTTTCTAATTTAAGCATATGATGAATTGGTTAATTATATCATTAAAAGTAAAATTTTGTTGAAAATTAAGATATTTAATGAATTAAAAAATTAGTAATTGTTTAATTCTATAATACTTTATCCGATCTTTATTATAGAACACACTTAACATAATAGTGCATACCAAGAAAAATAGTTAGTTTTTTTAATTCTATAAAAATATATTGTAACATTACAATTTTACCCTGTCAAATCTCAACTTTTTTTTTGGAAAATTCACATCATTAATGAAAAAAGTATAGATAGTGAAAGCAGTTAATAAAGACAAAAAATAAAAAAAAATAAAAATGATGCATATAAAATATAAAGTGACTAGTAATTAGGACAAAAAATATTCAGGAAGTTAATCTATAATAAAAATCGGAGGGAGTGCAATTTTTCTATTTATGTTATACAGTAGTATTATCCTATGTATAGAGTGCATAAGATAGAAAAATCCTAATTTAAATAATACTTCCTCCGATCTCAATTATAAAATAATATAAATAGTAAAATTGTATTGAAAAATTAATTAATTATTTTCTATTCATTAAATATATTAGTTTCTCAAAAAACCTTTACTTTTTAAGGTTAAATTAATCTATGTAGTTGATGCATAGATTAAAAAAACCCATCTAATAATAAATTAAAATACTAAATTAAATATTTTTTTAAAACAATAAATGCATTCCCTTCATTCCATATTTTTCGTAATAGGAGTAGTTTTTGAGTTTTATTTTAGTTTTAAATTTTTTGTTGTTTTGCAATTCCAACTCTTGTTTTTTTTTTGATAATTTGGTCAATTTTTTTAATTGTACATATAATCCTTCACTAATTATAGGCTTAATTGCACTTTTGGTCCCCCAATTTTCTCAATTTGGCGATTTTGGTCCCCCAACTTTTAATTTAGCGATTTTGGTCCCCCAATTTACGATTTGTAGCGATTTTGGTCCCTCCGTCAATTCCACCGTTAACAGTGCTGACGTGGCTGCTGACACGTGTCCCTCTGGTAAATTGGAGGACCAAAATCGCTACAAATCGTAAATTGGGAGACCAAAATCGCCAAATTAAAAGTTAGGGGACCAAAATCGTTAAATTGAGAAAATTTGGGGACCAAAAGTGCAATTAAACCTTTTTTTTTAATAATCAATGACCTTTCTAAAAGCTTTTAATAATCAATGACTTTCTAAAAGCCCATGTTATTATTGTGTATTAGATAAGAGAAAATTTATGATCTCACACTATGTGCACAACTTTATTTACTAAAATATTGTGATTAGCTAAAAAAACTGTAATCTATTAATAAGAGTTTATATTAGTTGAAGTTCTACAAGTTTTTTTAGTTGCCTTATAAATTGAAGGGAGTATATGTTAATTTTTCCTTATTAAAAATAATTTTAATTTTTTTCTTATAGGATATTTTTCATTTTTCAATTTCTTTATGTACTTTAAGATGAGATATAATACTTTATGTCAGTTTTCAATTACTTATGTCATTTTTCAATTTCAATTATAACATAACTGATTATATTTTAACTTTAACTTTTTCTATACTTTATGAGATACATAAAATTTTTAAAACAAATTTTCTTAATTTTGTATTCGAAACATGTACTTGCTATTTTTATTTTTTGTTTTTTTGGCTTAATTGCACTTAGTCCCCCAATTTTGTCAATTTGGCGATTTTGGTCCCCCAACTTTTAATTTGGCGATTTTAGTCCCCCAATTTACGATTTGTAGCGATTTTGGTCCCCCAATTTACTAGATGGACACGTGTCAGCAGCCACGTCAGCACCGTTAACGGTGAAATTGACGGAGGGACCAAAATCGCTACAAATTGTAAATTGGGGGACCAAAATCGCCAAATTAAAAGTTGGGGGACCAAAATCGCCAAATTGAGAAAATTAAGGGACCAAAAGTGCAATTAAGCCTTAATTATACTATTGAAGCATATTTTCAAAGAGTAATTATGGAGTTTCAATTTTTTTTCTCTCTCTTAAAAATTTGATGTCTTGTGTGGAGATTCATTTGTTCGTTACTTGTCCATTTTTCTTTATTGTATCGAATAATCATCCTTTTTTTATCATCAATAATCATCCATTTTTAAAACAATATTTAATTAACTTTTTAATTATTTAGATAAACTATTTAATGATTGATATTTTTTTCCATTTCTTTTTAAAAAATAAAGATATTTTTGATTAGGATGTTTTAGTCAAAATATAATATTCTTTCGATGATCTCTATGTTTGGAAGGAAATTTGTTTTTGGCTATCAGCTGAAGAATACTCTAGGAAAAAAAATACAATGCTCCATGATATTTTTTCAATTTATTTGCATCTATCTTAAACTATTAAAGATATGGAAGGAAGGGGTCCGCGTAAGACAGCCCAGTTGGTGGCTGCAGGGACACTTAGGATTTCCCCCTCCCCAGGTCATGGGTTCTAGTCCCAGACCTCCCATGTAAACAAAAAAAAAAGATATGGAAGGAAGGGAATATTTTGTTGATAAATATAAAGCTCACTTCAATCATTTTTGCGCTTCGAAAATAATAACCATACCCTTAGTGTTATCAAAAAAAAAAAATAACGTTATTAATTGTTTTCCTAAATTTATTCTTATATCTTGATTTTTTTTATACTTCTGTTAAGAAAAATAAAGAAATATGTTAACTAATAAAGTAAGATCATAATTTAATTAAAGAATATTGCAAATTTTTAAAAAATTGGTTTAATCAAGATATTCTTCCTTCATCTGACATTGAATTTGGAGATAATGACTGCTACTCTCAACAATTGCTTTACTAGAATTCGAAACTGAGAATGCTTAATAAATTCTCTTTAATTCTTTAAAAAAAAAAAAAAAAAAAAACCTTAACCCACAACGGCACAACTTAAAAAGTGAAATGATTAATTCAAAATTAAAAGTGATTATATTTTTTAAATATATGTAATCAGCAAATTGAATAAAATACCGAGTACACAGAGGGTTTTTACACCAAACTTATGGGATAAACTAAAAACAATTGGTTTTTATCATTCATCGTCCAAATACGTACTAATAGTTAAAAAAATGCAAAAGGATGGATTTTTTAGTGAATGAATAATAGTTTTTTTTTTTAATTCAAAATTGTTAACTAGTGTCGTTGTTACAGTATTTTTTAGGTACAAGAAGGGAAAATATTTATGCGAAAATGACACAATAGTTATTTTTCAATGACAAATTGAAGCAATTAATGACGAAGAATTTATATCTCGACACCTTTCTGCTGTTTCACCAAGTGACCATTTGATTTAAACTTTGAAGCATCCTTGTTTTTTTTTTTTTTTGATTGAATGAAGAATCCTTGTTAAATAAGCATAAGGTGCAAGCAAAATTTTTACGCTGATTTGAAAAATATTTCCCCCTTTCATTTTATATTGTTAATGATAATCATAACTTTTTATTCTATTTTTGGTCCATTATGTGTTTTCAGTTTATTTCCTATTTTCAAAAGATTGAGATTGAAAAAATAGTCACAATTGAGTATTTTTTAGTCTAGAGGCATAAAACTAGTCACAACATTTATTATGCTTTTTTTATTTTGATATAACTAATTAATTAATTAAAATAATTTATAAATTTATAAAATCACTAGTCAAATTTTTATCATAAATAAAATGACATCTGTCACTTGCTTAGATTATCAATAAGCGATACATTTCACTTTTTTGTTTGTAGGCAAATAAGTCAGTAATTTATAAATCTATACTATAGAGTATATCATTACTCATAAATAATTTATTTTCAAATAATTTCTAATCAAAAGTTTACACTTTTGTATCCTCAGTGAGGTTAGCAAAATCAATTTACTAATCATTAATAATTTCATTCAATTTAGATCTTGTTAATCAATATCTTGATAATATTGGTTAAGAAATACATGTACTAAAGGAAAATTTATATTAAAAATATTAATTTTTAATTATGGAAGTATGAAATTTATTATTTTTCAAGAAAAAGTCATATCTTTTATTTCTTTAAACAACTAATGGCAGTTATTAGTATTTTCTTTCTAATTTTTTTTATAACCAAATTTTTTTTTTTTGATTTTTTTACGGAAATAAGAGAAGAAAAATTAAATATATCAAATAGTGGCTCCTAGAATTAAACCCAGAACCTCTAAATTCCAAGCCTTTAAACCTTGATATATGTTCATGTAAATTACACCCATTTGTCTTCTTTCTAATTATTTATATAAAAAATTTAACTGATAAAAGAGAAATGTGAATCCGTATTTAGAAGACAATTAGCTTTATTGCATGCTGCTTTAGTTTTTATTATAAGTTACTTTTATCTAATTTACATAAATTAAAAAATAATTATTATTCGCAAATTTATAAAAAAATATTGTCATTCTAAAGATACTCCTATTTAAAATTGTAGGAGTACAACTTTATTTATTTCTCTCTATTGTAATTATTACTCTATCACTCTTATGAAAATAAAAGAGATATATTTGGAATAAACTCACTAATACTACTAAATATTATAAAACGACGTATAAAAAAAACAAAAAAATCTATCAGAATGTTGCCTTAGCTTATAATAAAAACGTAGGGAGTAATTTTTTTTGTTCAGTGATATAAATTTTTTAAGATTGTGTTGTGTGTATATATATACTATATAAAGGAGTATTATTAATATATTTGTTTATGTTAAATGTTTGTAATTTTTTATTTTTTATATTTTCTCTATTTAATTAAGTACTTGTTTATTATTTCTGTATAATAACCAAAAATAAAATTTTAAAAATCATAATTAATATTATATTGATTTTGTAAAAAAAAAAATTTATATGAAAAATAGAGAGAACTATTTGGTGTTATTATTTTTCAGTATTGTCCAAGTGTAACCTACACCCTGAGCAAGGATGGTTTCTCGTGACAAGTGTCGTTGTAACAATTAGAATGTGATAATATTCACTCGGGTCCTATTTATAAGACTCTTTTGATGTTTTTATTTTGATCTTATTTATAAGATCCCTTTTCAATTTTGAATAGCATTTAATTACTTCTTTACACGCACAAACACCCATGTAAAGTCAACACTTTTTAAAGTTCCAATAATAATTATATAAATAGTTTTGAAAAAGTATATTAAATTTTCACATTTCCAATGTCACTAACAAATTTATCTACTTTCCTCGATGGAGTGAAAAACCCCAAAAGGATCTTATAAATAGTACTGGAGGGAATAGATTTTTTTGGGATATTTAAGTTCATTAAGAGAGTGGATAAATGTTGTTAGCGATATTGGAAATATAAACATTTAATACTTCTTCCGTCCCTAAATATAAGATCCTTTAGACACTTTTATTTTGTCTCTATTTATAAGACCCTATATCAATTTTCAATAAACATTACTTTTTTCACAAACATCCATATTTATTTAACACTTTTTAGATTCCCAACAATATTAATAGTAGTAATTTTAAAAATACATATCAAAAGTTCACATTTCCAATACAATTAACTAAATTAATCAACTTTCTTAATGGACGTGAAATCTCCCAAAGGGGTCCTATAATAAGAGGCGGAGGGAGTATATTTTTTTAAAATTGATCTTAAATATGTCATTGAGATTTTTAAAAGTGTTGACTCAATAAAAGTATTTTTGGAAAAAAAATAATTAAATGTTATTAAAAATATGAACAAGATTTTATAAATATGACCAAAATTTTTTCCCAAAAATATCTTACATATACAATAAGAGGAAGTAGACTTTTCTCCGTAGTACTCCCTCAGGCTCGAATTATTATAAGCAAATTTAACTAATTTTACGCTTATTAAGGAGATTAGTTGATTGTATTTAATTTCATCACATTAAAAAATATAGATATTTTAAGAAAATAGTATTGGGAATGAAACAAAAATTAGATAAGATAACAATTTTCTAGAGATGTTTTAGGAAAGTGACTTTGGGAATGAAACAAAATTTAATAAAGTTAGTTAATTTTGCTAATATTTTAAACCAAAAAAAAAGTGTGTTTTTTGTTGCTTATAATTCGAGCCGGAGGGAGTATTGTTTTAAGAGTTACTCCCTCCGTTTAAGAAAGTTTGGCCTTTTAGAATTGGGCACACAGATTAAGAAAGTATAATTAATGAGGAGTAAGAGAAATGATTGAATGAAAGGTTAAAAATGAAAAAGAAAAATATGTTTGTGTATTGAAAATGTAAAAGGCCAAACTTTATGAAAAAAAAACCTAAAAGATCAAACTTTCTGAAACAGAGGAAGTATATTATACTAAGTGTCCTAGCATTATTCTTTAAGCATTGTTTCAACGAAAGTGGTCTAATAATAATAAATCAAGTTGAACCTATCTCGGTATAATAAACATATTATTTTTGAAAGTAAGAATACATTTTTAACATGCTTAAATAATACTTCCCCGATCTTTAATATAAGAAAAAAATTAACATACCAAAATATCAGATATAAAAAAAATAATTAACTTTCTATTCTCAATTTAATCATTCGTAATTGTAAATTTGTAATACCATATTATAGAATCAAAGAGGTTTTGATGAAGACAAATAAATCATGAGATCGATTCTCGGCCTATGTTTTGATGAAGTCAAATATATCCGCGCACTATGAAATATCTCGGATCTCAACCATTAATAAATCAGCTCGGTGTGTTGATCTTGGATCTCGGCAACGATGGAGACAAATGAATCCGATCAGTGAGATGACGAAGTCAAAATTCCTAGATGAGCTTGGTGTTCATATTGTTCTCGACACCTTGCTCGGAAGGCTAAAGATCGGATTGTTGTGTTGATGAAGTTGGAGTAAATCAGCTTTAGCTCAGACGTGCTCGGATGTGCTAGGATCGGATCAATCCGGGCTCTCGCTCAGTGCAAAGTTGTCGGCGAAAGATCAGCTCGGCCAGTTTCAACTCAGATCCGCAATTCAAGTCCCTAGCTTGAACAGATGTCAAGCTCGACAACATTGTTCATCTTCTTCAACAATCAGCAGTCACGCCGCTCGCACCTCTTCGTTCTGTACCTGTTTTACTTTACTGAGTGTGGGTGGTAACTTGGTTTTAACTCAAAGCGCCTATTTTTCACTAAGTTTGAATTTCAAATTTGAGTTTTAAATCAACGGTGAAAAGGGATTGATTGGAACGTTGCTTTGAATTGGAAATATCTGGAATTATCCGGTTGAAAGGACATACATGTCCCAAAATATCTTTCCTCTTTTTCGTACTACATGTACTCTGGGAATCAGTATAAAAGCCGTGGTTTTTCTTCTCCAAATACATAGATGTTGTGATACAAGAGAGAAGCACAAGAAAGAAGAAGAAAAACACAGAACAGAGAACGATAAGAGCTAGAGAGAGAAACTGTTGCTTTTTGAAAACCAAGCTTCAATCGTTTTCTGCCAATCCTTTTTGAACCGTATACTCATATGTTCGTCAAACTTTCTGAATCATACACGTTTGAGTTTTCGGCTTGGAGCCATTGTTTCTTCAAGATTATTGTAAATCGAAGCAATGAAAGAGTTCTAGAAGGTTTCAACGAACTCGATCAGTTCGATGAAGGTTTCATCGACAGAAGTGCTGAAGAGGTTCTTCAGCCATCAATTCAAGTTGGGGTAGATTTCAAGAGTTTGGTACACTCTTGAAAGGGTTAGGTTGAGTGAGGTTCACTTCTAATTTCTGTTGTAACCGTTTGAATTGATTTGAGTAAAAGGCTCCCTAAGGTTTTAGGGGGGACTGGACGTAGCTCACAAGGTTTGTGAGTGAACCAGTATAAAATCTGCTGTGTCTCTCTTCTTTACCGCTTTCTGTTTTTGACCGAGCATTTTTAATTGGTTTTGTTTAACTCTTATTTGCTCGAATACTGCTTGCTGCAAACCACTGCAAATATGATCTTTGTGTGGCGCAGCTCGGATAATCGGTGGTCGGCTTAGATAACTGATTATCAGATTCTGCTCGCCCCAAATTCAGCTATTTTATTTTTTAATAGCAAGCATTACCCGACCGATTTCAGTCTTATCCGAAAAATTAGTACTATCACTTCCAACTACTATTCATATCCCTCTAGTAAATTGTTAGGCCGCTTGTTGGTTTCCAACACATATAAAGCGTTTTTCTCATTTAGTTTTTGTTTCATTCTAAATGCAAATTTCTTAAAGCATACATACTTTTTATGAATTTGAAAAAATTAAATATAATCAAATAATTTCCTTAATAAGTGTAAAGTTAATTTTTTTATATTTATTTCGATCCTATATATAAAACCTTTTTAGAAAAAAAATTGGTTCTAATTGTAATACTATATTCCAATTTTCAATAACACTTAATTACTTCATTTCAAAAACACCTTTCTCAAGGCAACACTTTCTAGAATCTCAATAATAATTATTGGTGGACATATTTTTTCATCAAAAAATTCTAATATATATTCACTCCGGTTTGAAATATAAGAAAAAACATACTACTTCTCTTGGTTTAAAATATAATAAAAATTTAACCAACTTTCTTAAATTTTGTTTCATTCCGAATACTATTTTTTTTAAAACATCCTTGAAAAGTGATTATCTCATCTAATATTTGTTTCATATACAATACTTCTATTTTCCTAAATATCTCTATTTTTTTATAAATTCGAGAAAATTACTTTCTTAATAAACATGATTTTAGTTTTTTGCTTATGTTCTAAACCGGAGGGTATGGGAGAGAAGGAAGCACTAACTCCCTTCCATATCTTTTGACCTTTTAGATTTTTTTTCCATTCTATAACTTTTGTCTTTTTACAATTTCAATGCATAATTAATTTTTTTTTCAATTTTAACTATTAATTTAATTATTTTTCTTACTCCTCGTTAATTTTATTTTTATCATCTCTATCATCCCTATCATTATACACTAATTAACAGATGCACTTCCTAATAAAAATTATTAATACTAGTATAATTTTTATTAAAAATTAAATAGGGATATTTTAGAAAAAAACACATATAAAACTTAAATAATTAACATTTTTTATTATGTGTTTAAACCTAGAAGGCCAGCAAATTTGGAATAGAGATCGAAATAATACTCTCTCTGGTTCTGTTTATAAGATTCTTTTGTGATTTTTCCCTTCTATCAAGGAAGAAAGTTAAATTTTTTAATGACATTAGAAATGTGAAAATTTTATATAGTTTTTCAAAATTACCATTGTAATTATTATTGGGACTTTAAAAACTGTTGAGTCAATAAGGGTGTTTGTGAAAAAAGTAATTAAATACTCTCCCCGGTCTTATATATAGGGCATACTTAACCGTATTTCTCGGACCAAGGAAAGCGTTTAGTTATGTGAATTTTATGAGAATATATTGTAACATTATAATTTTACCCCATCCACTTTACTTGGAAAGTTCATATTCATTAATAAATAACAAAAAAACATAGTTAGTCAAAGCATTTAATAAGGGCAAAAAAGAAAGAAAAAAAACAATTAATGATGCATTGGAAATATAAAGTGTCCTATATATAGGACCAAAGATTTATTCTAGAATGTGCCCTATATATAGGATCGGATGAACTATTACTATTTGAAATTAAAATCTGATACTCCCTCCGTCCCACAAAGACAGTTACTCCCTCATATAGGGTATTTTCTAGAAGAAATCTTTGGTCCTATATACATGGCACTTTATATTTCCTATGCAACATTAATTGTTTTTTCTCTTTTTTGACCTTATTAAATGTTTTAACTAACTATGTTTTTTTGTTATTCATTAATGAATGTGAACTTTCCAAGTAAAGTGAAGGGATAAAATTGTAACGTTACAATATACTCTCATAAAATTTACAAAATTAACCACTTTCCTTGGTCCGGGAAATACGGTTAAGTATGTCCTATATATAGGAACAGAAGGAGTAAAAAATTCAAAAGTCAAAAAATTAAGAAGACATGCATTTAATGGTTTGTCTAACACATCAATCTATTATCAAATAAATAATTTAATGCATTTTGCATGGATAAACTAATTACAATTCAAAATTTACAATTTCTAAACTTTTGATTGATTATTTTAACTATAGTTTGTGACAAAAAATTTAGCCATTTTTTATCATCTTTTTAGGACACATAGAGTATTATACTCCTGTATAGGACCAAAATAAAAATTAAAAAAAATATCTTATATATAGGACAAAAGAGACTACTCTCTCCGTCCATTAATATAGGGCACCATTTTGATAGATTTCTTGTCCATTTTTATAAGTCATTTGAATATTTAGGTAGCATTAAAGATTTTATTCCAAATACACCCCTCATAATTATATAGAAGTGATAGGATAATAATTATAATAGAGAGAAATGAATAGGATTGTAAAATTTTAAATAGAATTAACTTTGGAATAACAACATATTTTTTTGATAAATTTAAAAATAATATTCATTTTTTTAATATGTGTGAATTAGATAAAAACAAATGAACTGAGGGAGTAGCTTTTAACTTTTTTCCTTGTTTTAATTTTATTTATTGTACGTAGAATTTAATGTCTTGCTATGAATTGATGGGTAGTGGAAGAGTGGGAAGAGAGAATTCAAGAAAGAGAAAAAGTAAGGCAGGCGGCAAGTAATGGGAGCCATTCAATGCAAGGAATAGTAGTAGACAAATGGGTAATTTGGAATTTAAACAGATTCACTTAACTGCTATCAATTTGTGGAAATATAATTATCACAGGGCCATTATGGTTTTGTATTTATTCTCTAATTACTCCTAATAAGTTATACTCTCTCCAATTTTTATTATAGTTATACTCTCTCCGTTTCATATGTAGTATGTTTTAAGATTATGTACATATTTTAATAAATGATTAAATGAGGTAAGGATTTATTATATTTTGATTATAATGCCCCAATATAATCATTATTGAAAGAGAGAAAGATATTGGTAGTGAAAAAGAGAGTGTAATAAATAGGGATGTGTTTGGAAAAATAGCATTAATATGTATTTGGTTTATAAAACAAAAGAACTTATGAAACATAGTACAAATGCTAAATGTAACACCCTACTATATAATTACCCTTAATTACCCATAAAATACCAAATATGAACTTAAAATTCCTTTTTAAGCCTTTTTAACTCATAAAAATCTCCGTGAAAATGGACGGAGTTTCACTTGTTTTACGGACATTCTGAAATATTATTTTTCCTGTAACCTGTTAAAAATATTACACTTGTAAACAAGAAAGTCAGCAGGGCTAAAACATATCAACATGCATCACTTTGCACCAACTATCAGAGTCATATACACAACAGAAATTCATCAAGTACTACCAAGTTTGAAATTGTTTAAATTTCCCAAAAAAAAATGACTCCCTACCCATAGGGAGTGGTCCTAGTATATACCCCAAAAATGATTTACAACCCATGCGGCCATCAAAATAATAACCTCATGAATCAGAACCCAACAAAACAAAACGCCAGGACAACCTAAAACCCATACAACAACTAACTACTCTCCTTGTGACGGAGAGCACTCCTGCTCGGCCGGGGGTTGTGCAAGCTCAATCTCAGTACCTGTGTAAAAAATGGTAAGGAGGTGAGCATTAAGCAAGAAGTAGAAAAACAGTTTCTAACTAGATATAATAACATACCAAGTAAAACACAATCACCAAATAATGCACATCATTACATTTCCAAACAACTCATGCTCAAACGCATTCGAATATACATCAATTCATTTTCCATTTCCATTCCTTTACATTTCACATCAATTATTGTGTAACTCACTTCACACTTTATATGTCTTTTAATCCATTTAGATCATTTGTCACTCATTAGGTAATTTTTACACCCATCGAGTCCCTTTTACACCCATTAGACCATAATACACTCGTTAGTCCCATTCTTTTTATCACTTCACTCAATATCATTTCATTCTTTTCCAAGTTCAATTTATCATTTTCAATTCCTTTTATTTTGCAGCACACTAATCCATTGGGTACACAGGCGCATAACGAGTCGTTTGGGCCTAATGGGTCGTTTTGACCTGACGAGTCATTTTGACCTGAGGGGTCGTTTACCTAATGGGTCATTTGGCACCTAACAGGGCACTTAGTGGGTCAGTGTCCCCCAATGGATTAGCTGCTCATTCATCATCTTTAGCTCATACACACACTTTAATCCATTTCATTTATTTCTTATCCAACATTCAATCCATACAACAAAACATATCTCGTTCATCCAATATACATAACAACAATTCCAAATCAACATATATTCATAGTTAGCAACATTGCACAACATAATATATTCAATCATCAACATTTCTAAACAACACATATTCACAACTCTCAACATGGGTTCCCTTCATTCATTTTCATATTCAACAAATTATCATTATTAACCCCCCCTTATGATTAAATATCACAAACTAACACACATTCTTAGCAATCACTATATACTAACTAGAAACCCTTTTCTAAACCAAGGTAACACTCACTCCTTACCTCAACCGTGTAAAGGGAAGAGGGAAATACCGAACCCTAGCTCTTAAAAATCCCCTTTTTTAGCACCACAACAAGTAGCCACCGAATATGTAGTGAGAGGGAGGAAGAGAGTTTGTTCCACCTAGCCTTAGTGTAGAGAGAGAGCTTCACAAGCTATGAAGGATAGAGAGAAAATGAACCCTAATCCACCATAACACAATAGAGGTGACAATGGTTAGGGATGATGATGTTAATTCGTGTAAATTGAAGGAGGAGAGGAAGGAAACTTAAATCAAACTTACCTAGAGCTTGGCTTGAGAGGAGGAGAGAGAAAACCAAAGAGAGAGAGAGATGGTGATGAAGTTTGAAGGAAATGGGGTCACCACTAAGAGGAAGAGAAGGAAAGGAAGTTTGATGATGTGGATGCCTAATGATGAATCAAACCATGGAAGTTTAGCTATGGAGCCCAAGCTTCATGGAGAAGTTTGTGTGTATGCTTAATGAAGAAGAAATGGAGCAAATGAACGCTCCACACGACTTTATTTTTTTCACTGCTGAGTCGTACTACTCGAGTAGTCCATGCACTTCTCGATTAATTCAGGAATTCTCACTTTTCTGATGACTTGCTGTTGGCATGGACTACTCGATTAGTGCTTGCACTACTCGAGTAGTCCAACAGACTTTCATTTTCTTGGCACTTCAAAATGCCATAACTTCTTCGTTATCCGTCGGATTTTGCTTAAATTTGAAAGCAAGCTTCTCCACACACTAATTTTTATATCCAACGGTGGAATTTACGTCTTTAGTTTCAAATATTTTATTTCTAATTTTCTAAAGTTATATGTTTTTAGCTCTAAAACGACTCTTTTAATCCACTAGTTGCTTATTATCATATCAATTATACTTGCAATTAAATTAGGGATGTTACACTAAAAATACATTATATATGAAACAGGGGGAGTGTTAGACCTAGTGTGCAAGTGCATGGTTTTGATAATGACCAAGGTTTGGTAAAGCTCACCAAAGAACAAAAGCAACAATGATGAAGAGAGAGCAAACTAAAGAACTTCAATGTGTATATTGTTTATATCTTTTGTTTTGAGCCTAGAGTTTGGGTATAGTTATTAGAGGGTAGTGAATCTCTATCAATTGCATGATCATATTATATCTTTAGTATTTCACTTAACCAAAATTAATAGGTGGCTTAAAGTATTTTAGAAAAGGTTTAAATTTGAGAAAACAAGTTTTTAATTGATTTTTACAGTAGTCAATCGATTAATGATAATGCTAATCGATTAACATAACATTTGTGTCAGCCATTAATCGATTAAGTCACACTGCTAATCGATTACCATAAATCAGACAGTGGTTAATCAATTACCTGAATATCTAATTGATTAACACATGTTTTTCAGCTTTTTAAAACAACTTTTTTATTGGCAAAATCAATTCTAATGTTTTCTAAATCTTTTGGGTATTCTATATAAACTTTTTCATATTCATTATGAAAAAGTTACTGCATTGTTACATCATTTTAGAAAAGCTTAAAGACACACTATTCTCTCAACATTCTCTCTCACTTTTACAAAGACCAAAGTTCTTATTTTCATATCTTTGATCAAGAAGTTTTTGAATCTCAAGTTCTAATAGCTCAAAGTTCTTGAAGGAGATTCAATAGATGTTTTGTTATTCATTGAGTTGTAATCTTTGCATTGAGGCAAATCTTTCTACAACAAGAAGAAGTCTTGGTGTTGTTGTTCATCAAGCAAACAAAGAAGATTGTGGAAATCTTGTTGTGAGGTATCAACTAGTAATTATGGAAGACTTGGTGTGGGGTATCATCAAGCAAGAGAAGAGGTTAGGTTAGAGATTCAATAGGGTTGCAAGACAAGAGTGGGGTATCTCTTGGAGGCTATAAAGTGAGGTATCTTGAGAGGCAATCACTTGTAATTTGAGAACTCTAATTCCTTAGTGAAGAAACTCTCTCTATTGTGATAGAGGGGACTGGATGTAGCTCTTAATGGTTGAGAGTGAACGAGTATAAATCTCTATGCAAGCTTCTCTTCCCTTAACTCTTTAACTTTTGCAATTTCATATTGTTCTTGATTGAAAATCTAAAAAAGATTGATTTTCATATAATTGAATGAATTAGGTTTTAATAGTTCAAATTGATTTGGGAAAAACCTTTTTCATAATATAGGTAATCATTAACAATCTTTGTGTTAATAAATTCCGCACTATCTCTGATATTCTATGATATTTGATTAATTTTCGTTTTTGATTGAAAAGCGATTTTTCTCTGTTCTACAGTGATTAATCGATTAACTGGTGTATTAATCGATTAACAAAAGTTCACTTGTCAAGTGTTAATCGATTAATCTCTAGCCTAATCGATTAAGAGCTGAAATTTTTGTGAAAAATATTCGTTTTATTTGTTTCGATTTGTTTTGTTTGAAAATCTCTCAAGGTTTATTTAACACCTATTCAACCACCCCCTTCTAGGTGTTCTCCTAGCATTCTTTATTTATTTCATCCACCGATTGTAGTCCTTACAGGAAGTACTTAACCGAATTGTGTAACATCCCTCATTTTTATAAAAAGAAGAAATAATTATTTTATTATTAAAAATTATTTTAAGGAAACATTTTGGAAAAATAAATTGAAAAGAAACATATTTTGGAAATAAAATAGCTTTGGCAAAGAAAGATTTATAGGAAATATGTAAAAAGTGATATTTTGGGTAAAATATCATGTAAATATTGGACTGTATCTCTTTCGTTAACCGTTGGATCGTACTCAAAATTTTAGAGAAGGTTTCAAATGATTTTATATTAACATCCAACGGTGGAAATTTTGTTTTGAGAAGTAAATCTTTTTAAATTAATTTTTGAGCAAAGCAGTGTATTATATTTGAATTTTCTGATTTTAGCAGTGGCTAACCGGTCAGGAAAACCAGTAACCGGTTAGTGAGTCTGAATCTGCAGAAAATTAAGTCGGTTTAGCTCGAAATCTCGAGCGAAAAACGTGGTTTCTCTTCCCTTAATCCACCTAACACCCCTCAGCACCTCCAATTAAGTGTGTGGCGTGAGGAAGAGCTGGGTGGCACGTTTCGCTCCACTCTTTGTCTCCTTTCCCTCTCTTTTCCCTCTCTATAAATACCCTGTTTTGGTTGCTGCTGTTGGGCCATGTTTCTCATGAATTCCTTACTGAAACTCTGCCCAAATTCCTCCTCAAATTCGCGCAAGTAACTAGCCCTTGGTTGCTGCACCTTTAGCTTGTGATTAGTGAGTGTGAAAGCTTGTAAATCAAGGGTGTTTGGTGTTGTCCTTGCTCTGTGTTGCTGTGTTTTTGCTGCTACCCTTGTGGCTGCTGTTCTTGGAGTCTTAGAGCTTGCTTAAGGGCTGTCTAATTTGTCTAAGGTATGGGAGACCTCATTCATATCGCTAGGATTTATGGTTGATGGCTTGGGTGATTATATGTGTGGATTATGGATATTGAAACTAAGACAAGATTGGTTGGCTTGGAGGCCAATACAATCCTTGGTTTCCTATGCTAAGAAATTCAGTTAATGCCATGAATAAAGAAATTAATGCATGAGAATATTATAGAGTATGTTTTAAATTGTGAATATGTGAAGAGTTATGCATAATATGAACTTGGGTGATTGAATGGTTTGATGAATTGATTTGATGATATATGCTTTGATTTGGTTGAATTACTTACTGTAAAGTGGTAATTAGATACCATATGTTGATTGTCTAATGATGGCAAGAAGTAATAATTAGACTATGAAAGGAATTGAGCAAGAAAAGGTGCAGTATGCTATCAAACTG
Organism: Crotalaria pallida; assembly: GCA_037953625.1. NCBI lineage: Eukaryota > Viridiplantae > Streptophyta > Magnoliopsida > Fabales > Fabaceae > Crotalaria > Crotalaria pallida. The sequence continues at coordinate 118,482,816 of CM075654.1, forward strand.
CATAAACTAACCGGTTAGTGGGCTCTCTAACCGGTTAGTGACTGACAGAATTCATCAGTTGCTTATGTTGGTATAACAATCATTGAGGATAGTTATTACTTGGACTTGGACTAATATTGGAACAAATCATGGGGAGTAAATAAGCTAGGGAGAGACGGAATTTGTTATGGTTTGATAAAGAGTTTAATCGCAAATTAGATTGATGGACTGAGAACTAGTGGAATGTAATTTGATATGCTTAAGCCTTACTATAACCTTAGGGTCATGGCCAAATTGCTATAATTGATAGTTTGGAATTAGAAGTTGGTACAATAAGAAATAAGTTGATGTGAGCTAGACTTTGCCCTTTTATTTTGGTCTAAGACTTTGAGGTTATCTTGAACTTAAATTATTGGAGTCATAACTCACTGTTAATATAATTAAATCACACTTTAGTAATGTCCTAAATGCTGCATAAGGATTAGAAAGACAATAGCTTGTGATTGAAAGTGATTTAAGTTTAAGAATGAATGGTTTGCTCTCAGGCGCAGCTGTCTCTAACCGGTTAGCAGGCTCTGTAATCGGTTAGGACCTGAGACGAGAATAATTAATTTAGCTTTCTTATAATCCTTAAGGGTTTTGCTTAATTAATTATTTTAGTTTCTAAATGAGTTAAGCATGATGTTAATAAGTTAAAAAGGGGTAAATCATTATTCATCTAATTTATTAAGAATTACCTTTTTAATTGGGACTACGGTTTTGTTCTAATTGATTCGATAATGTCTTCATTGAGTTAAAACTTGAAGATGGTAAATAGATTAGGAGTGGTATATGATTATTGCATATGCCTAATAAATCATGACTTGAGTATGACGATTATATATGATTAATGAAATATACTCTGAGTATGATATCTGGACAAGTTAACTAATGAGGTATGAATAGTGGAGTGATTATAATGCCTTCACTAGATTAATAATGCTCATGATGACACAGAGGATAATTTCTTAAAGGAATAATGATGATAATATGAGCATAATGATGCATGATTATTATATAGCTTCGATCCAAATGCGTTGATGCGTGTTGCTCTAATTTGGATATGTGAAGCTTGTATTAGCTTTGATATGAGGTCATGAGCCTGAATGAATAGCTCCGGTATGAGACCCTGAGCATAGATGATTCTGTATAGTATGGTGTGGCCGTTATACAAAGACATGTGGATCGGTGTGGCCGCCATTTGTGTGTAATTCCGTATAGTACAGTGTGGCCGCTATACAAAAACATGTGGACCGGTGTGACCGCCATATGTGTATGATTTCATATAGTACGGTGTGGCCACTATATGAAGACATGGAACGGTGTGGCCGCCATGTGTATAATGATGATGATTATTCTTGATGATGGGAATGCTGATAATTAACGGAATATGCATCTCATGCATGATGTTACGAGAATCGTAAAATGAGTAAGATGCATGCGGGATTGGGAAACCATATAGTACGGTGTGGCCGCTATATGAGACGGTTGGAACGGTGTGGCCGCCATCGTTGAAATGACAAGGACCTAGAACTATTGGTGGACAATGGTTTGGGGATCAACCCCTCGTTCATTTTGGGATCGTGGTAGATGGGGTTCCAGTATAGAACGGTGTGGCCGCTATACAGGTTGTGGAAACATCGAGCGCACGATTGCCCATCCCAAAGTGTTGTTTTATGGAAGTGATGAAAAGAATGTTTTGAGAGACATACATGCATTGCATGAAAGATTAATAATATTATTTATTGTTTGTTAAGACACTTGAGCATGCATTCGTTGCATTAAAATGATATCTGTGATGCTTGTGTTTGAACAATCATATAATTTGCTTACGCGATATGACAAGTGACTTACTCCCATACTACCACATCGGTGGTGGTAGGTTTTGTTGAATGACAGGTCAAAGGTCTCTCCTGTTAGAGTTAAAGGAACGATAGCAGAGACAACCAGGATGACATCTTGTTGTCCGAATCCTCTTATTGAATGATAGAGTTGTGAAGACCATGCTCTGGGTGTAAAGAGGGATTTTTGGGGATTTTATATTCTTATATTTACACTCAGACTGTTTTGTAATATTATATGATATTAATAAACAATGCTTTTGGTTTTCACACTCTTTTGGAAAAAGGTTTTTATTAATTCGCATTTTTATTTACCTTTAATAATTGGGGGCGTTACATTTTATGGTATCAGAGCAATGGTTCCAACTCTCGGCTGTGGAGTGTGGTCCTTTCCATACTCATTAGGTTGTGCGACTCTAATCTAAGTCTCTATAAGTGCAGATACCCGATGGCCAACAGAGTGACGAACCAACTTCTGGTAAAGATTGCTACTATTTTAGAGAATAACGCTCGACCCAATCGCCGAGGTCTTGCAGAATTCTACGAATTGTCGGAATTCAGAAAGAGTGATCCACCGAGATTCGAGGGAGGATATAAACCAGAGGAAGCTCAAAGGTGGTTACAAGAAATTCAGAAAATCTTTCGGACTATGGGATGCACAGATGAACAAAAGGTGGTGTGGAACTTATATGTTGAAAGGTGAAGCAGAGACTTGGTGGGATCACATAAGACAATTACTGGAGGCTGAAAATCAGAATATCACCTGGGAAGTATTTAAAGAAAAGTTTTTGGAAAAATATTTCCCGGAGGATGTGAGGAGAAAGAAAGAAGTTGAATTCCTGAAATTGGAACAAGGTGAAATGAACGTCGGAGAATACGCTGCAAAGTTCGAGGAATTAATGAAGTATTCTTCTTACTTCCAGAATCATCCAGATGAGAGGTCTAAGTGTGTGAAGTTTGAGAACGGATTGCGCCCAGATCTGAAAACAGGAATTAGTTATCATGGAATACGGAGTTTCCCAATGTTGGTGAGCAAATGTAGAATCTACGAGGACGATAAGAAGGCTGAGAAGGTTTATGAAAAGAATGCTCAAATTCAAAAGAAAAGGAAGATCGAAGAAAGGCATTTAAGGGAATCAACAATGGAGGAAGAACAATCAGAGGTAACGGAGCTTGATGAACCACAATTAAGGAAAACCCAAACAAAGGAGAATAACAAACGAAGAAACAGAAAAGGAATCACTCATCCACCTCAGTGTGGAAAGTGTGGGACACATCATTTTGGATCGGATTGTGGTGTACCCAAAGCAGTAGTTTGCTTTAACTGCAAGAAGCCGAGGCATTATTCTCCGGATTGTCCGAAGAATAAAGGCAAGAAAGTGATGAATGCTAACCAGATCAAGTAAGGAAAGGTGTTTACAATACGAGGATACGAGTCTTCTCCTAATTAAGGTAAAGCATGAAGTGTTTGTTCTCCTATTCTGAATTAACATAGTCCTTTATTCTACGATTGTGTTAATTGAATCGTTTAATAATCTGAGCATCTTGCCGAAACCCTGACCCAAGTTCTTGTGATCGAAATCTTTATCACAGTTAGATGTGATAAATGTCTGTGAACACTACAGAAATATGAAAGATTAGTTAAGGCTAGAGAGATTGACAACCACCGGGATAAGACAAGTAATTGTCTCCCCAACGGAAATGTCTCTAGAACTTGACTATCTAACTAAATCTGATAGTGACAAGAATGACCCTTATCTTTAAGTTCATCTAACTTAAAGATACATCCTACGATATTTCTTGTGAAAGATTGTATCTGAAAGGAATGATTTTAGTATTGATGGTTTAAATATTAGGACTGATCACCCTAATATTTGTGATCGTTAATGAATAAAGTCATATAATTACTTCGTTGCTCATGCCGAAGTAATCAGAGTGCGCGGCAGAAAGCGATTTTTTTTAAAGTTTTATCCAAAAAAGTTTGATTTGGAGAATTTTATTCGAAATATTTCATTTATTCGGAAAGATTTATTTGAAATATTCTCTATAATATTTTTGAAACTGAAAATTTTGGGAAAAATGTAACTAAATTCTTTTAGTGGGGGAGAATTCCCCAAAACATTTTGAGTTTATTTTATAGCAATATTTTGGAAGATGAAAGATTTTGGAAAACGAATTTCGGAGACGAAATTCAATTTAGTGGGGGAGAGTGTAACATCCCTCATTTTTATAAAAAGAAGAAATAATTATTTTATTATTGAAAATTATTTTAAGGGAAACATTTTGGAAAATAAATTGAAAGGAAACATATTTTGGAAATAAAATAGCTTTGGCAAAGAAAGATTTATAGGAAATATGTAAAAAGTGATATTTTGGGTAAAATATCATGTAAAGATTGGACTGTATCTCTTTCGTTAACCGTTGGATCGCACTCAAATTTTTAGTGAAGGTTTCTAATGATTTTACATTAACATCCAACGGTGGAAATTTTGTTTTGAGAAGTAAATCTTTTTAAATTAATTTTTGAGCAAAGCAGTGTATTATATTTGAATTTCTGGATTTTAGCAGTGACCAACCGGTTAGTAAAATCAGTAACCGGTTAGTGAGTCTGAATCTGCAAAAAATTAAGTCGGTTTAGCTCGAAATCTCGAGCTAAAAACATGGTTTCTCTTCCCTTAAGCCACCTAACACCCCTCAGCACCTCCAATTAAGTGTGTGGCGTGAGGAAGAGCTGGGTGTCACGTTTTGCTCCACTCTTTGCCTCCTTTCCCTCTCTTTTCCCTCTCTATAAATACCCTATTTTGGTTGCTGCTATTGGGGCATGTTTCTCACAAATTCCTTACTGAAACTCTGCCCAAATTCCTCCTCAAATTCGTGCAAGTAACTAGCCCTTGGTTGCTGCACCTTTAGCTTGTGATTAGTGAGTGTGAAAGCTTGTAAATCAAGGGTGTTTGGTGCTGTCCTTGCTCTGTGTTGCTGTGTTGTTGCTGCTACCCTTGTGGCTGTTGTTCTTGGAGTCTAAGAGCTTGCTTAAGGGCTGTCTAATTTGTCTAAGGTATGGGAGACCTCATTCATATCGCTAGGATTTATGGTTGATGGATTGGGTGATGATATGTGTGGATTATGGATATTGAAACTAAGACAAGATTGGTTGGCTTGGAGGCCAATACAATCCTTGGTTTCTTATGCTAAGAAATTGAGTTAATGTCATGAATAAAGAAATGAATGCATGAGAATATTATAGAATATGTTTTAAATTGTGAATATGTGAAGAGTTATGCATAATATGAACTTGGGTGATTGAATGGTTTGATGAATTGATTTGATGATATATGCTTTGATTTGGTTGAATTACTTACTGTAAAGTGGTAATTAGATACCATATGTTGATTGTCTAATGATGGGAAGAAGTAATAATTAGACTATGAAAGAAATTGAGCAAGAAAAGGTGCAGTATGCTGTCAAACTGCATAAACTAACCGGTTAGTGGGCTCTCTAACCGGTGAGTGACTGACAGAATTCATCAGTTGCTTATGTTGGTATAACAATCATTGAGGATAGTTATTACTTGGACTTGGACTAATATTGGAACAAATCATGGGGAGTAAATAAGCTAGGGAGAGATGGAATTTGTTATGGTTTGATAAAGAGTTTAATTGCAAATTAGATTGATGGACTTAGAACTAGTGGAATGTAATTTGATATGCTTAAGGCTTACTATAACCTTAGGGTCATGGCCAAATTGCTATAGTTGATAGTTTGGAATTAGAAGTTGGTACAATAAGAAATAAGTTGATGTGAGCTAGACTTTGCCCTTTTATTTTGTCTAAGACTTTGAGGTTATCTTGAACTTAAATTATTGAAGTCATAACTCATTGTTAATATAATTAAATCACACTTTAGTAATGTCCTAAATGCTGCATAAGGATTAGAAAGACAATAGCTTGTGATTGAAAGTGATTTAAGTTTAAGAATGAATGGTTTGCTCTCAGGCGCAGTTGTCTCTAACCGGTTAGCAGGCTTTGTAACCGGTTAGGACCTGAGACAAGAGAATAATTAATTTAGCTTTATTATAATCCTTAAGGGTTTTGCTTAATTAATTATTTTAGTTTCTAAATGAGTTAAGCATGATGTTAATAAGTTAAAAAGGGGTAAATCATTATTCATCTAATTTATTAAGAATTACCTTTTTAATTGGGACTACGGTTTTGTTATAATTGATTCGATAGTGTCTTCATTGAGTTAAAACTTGAAGATGGTAAATAGATTAGGAGTGGTATATGATTATTGCATATGCCTAATAAATCATGACTTGAGTATGACGATTATATATGATTAATGAACTATACTCTGAGTAGTGGTGGCAATTCGGGCGGGCGGGCGGGCATTGCCCATGCCCATCAAAAGCCCGCTTTTTTGCGGGCATGCCCGCCCGCCCATTATAATATTTTGGGCGTAAAATTCATGCCTTTCCCGCCCTAAATGTGGGCAGGGCATGTCCATGGGCGTCCCATTTAAATAAAAAAAAATCATATATTTATTTTTTTGGAACATAAAAAAAAAAATCATATATTCTATCTTCAAAATTCATGAAATGTAGACTAAGATTGCACAACATATAAAATGTTCACACTCAAAATTCATAAAAACATAATAATAAAGTTTGATACTCGACAAAAGATGTAGGGCGACTCTAATTGTGTAGCTCCTAATTTTTATTTTTTTTTAAAAAAAGTAAATAGAGGGCGGCCCGCCGCCCGCCCAATGATGCCCGACAAAATAAATGGGCATGGCGGGCGGGGCCCATTCGAAAAGTGGGCTAAAAAATGATGCCCTGCCCACAAAAAATGTAGGGCAGGCGGGCGATGCCCATGGGCATCCGCCCTAATTTCCAGCACTAACTCTGAGTATGATATCTGGACAAGTTAACTAATGAGGTATGAATAGTGGAGTGATTATAATGCCTTCATTAGATTAATAATGCTTATGATGACACAGAGGATAATTTCTTAAAGGAATAATGATGATAATATGAGCATAATGATGCATGATGATTATATAGCTTCGATCCAAATGCGTTGATGCGTGTTGCTCTAATTTGGATACGTGAAGCTTGTATTAGCTTTGATATGAGGTCGTGAGCCTGAATGAATAGCTCCGGTATGAGACCCTGAGCATAGATGATTCTGTATAGTACGGTGTGGCCGCTATAGAAAGACATGTGGACCGGTGTGGCCGCCATATGTGTGTAATTCCGTACAGTACGGTGTGGCCGCTATACAAAAACATGTGGACCGGTGTGGCCGCCATATGTGTATGATTTCATATAGTACGGTGTGGCCGCTATATGAAGACATGGAACGGTGTGGTCGCCATGTGTATAATGATGATGATTATTCTTGATGATGGGAATGCTGATAATTAATGGAATATGCATCTCATGGATGATGTTACGAGAATCGTAAAATGAGTAAGGTGCATGCGGGATTGGGAAACCATATAGTACTGTGTGGTCGCTATATGAGACGGTTGGAACGATGTGACCGCCATCGTTGAAATGACAAGGACCTAGAACTATTGGTGGACAATGGTTTGGGGATCATCCCCTTGTTCATTTTGGGACCGTGGTAGATGGGGTTCCAGTATAGAACGGTGTGGCCGCTATACAGGTTGTGGAAACATCGAGCGCACGATTGCCCATCCCAGAGTGTTGTTTTATGGAAGTGATGAAAAGAATGTTTTGAGAGACGTACATGCATTGCATGAAAGATTAATAACATTATTTATTGTTTGTTAAGACACTTGAGCATGCATTCATTGCATTAAAATGATATCTGTGATGCTTGTGTTTGAACAATCATATAATATGCTTACGCGATATGACAAGTGACTTACTCCCATACTACCACATCGGTGGTGGTAGGTTTTGTTGAATGACAGGTCAAAGGTCTCTCCTGTTAGAGTTAAAGGAACGATAGCAGAGACAGCCAGAATGATATCTTGTTGTCCGAATCCTCTTATTGAAGGATAGAGTTGTGAAGACCATGCTCTGGGTGTAAAGAGGGATTTTTGGGGATTTTATATTCTTATATTTACACTCAGACTGTTTTGTAATATAATATGATATTAATAAACAATGCTTTTGGTTTTCACACTCTTTTGGAAAAAGGTTTTTATTAATTCGCATTTTTATTTACCTTTAATAATTGAGGGCGTTACAAATTACATATATCAAAGAAAGTGGTTTGTGTTGTGAATTCTATGAGAATATATTGTAATATTACAATTTTTGTTGGAAACCAACAAGCGGCCTAACAATCTACTAGAGGAGGGGGGTGAATAGTAGTTTGAAGCAATAGTACCAATTTTTCGGATTAATTGAAAGTTGTTAATTTATGCTTGCTGGTTTTAAGAAAATTGTCGAGTTAATGTCGAGCAGATGCTGACAATCTATTTTCCAAGCTGAACAATAGATTATCCGAGCTGCTACACACAGAAATCGATTTTTGCAGCGTGAATATGGCGAGCACAAATTAAACGAACATAGGTCGATTTTGCCAACTAAGATGCTCGGAAATAACAAACACAGTAAAGAGCAGATAATGCAGAAAGCAGTAAACGAAAGAGACACAGGGAATTTTATACTGGTTCACTCTCACCCACTTGAGAGCTATGTCCAGTCCCCCCCTAAAACCTTTAGGGAGCTTTTACTCAAAATCAATTTAAATGGTTACACAAGGATTTACAAGAGAAACTCTCTAAACCTATCCCTTCAAGAGTGTACCAAACTCTTGACTCTACCCCAAATAAATTGATGGCTGAAGAACCTCTTCAGCACTTTACAACACAGAAGCTTCTCGAAACCTTCAAGAACTGCTTCGTTCCAACACAGTTACAGAGATGAATGAATAATATGGCTCCAACTCGAAAACTCAACAGAGTATGATTTGAAAGTTTGTGTATTTGGTGAGTAATCGATTAAGAAAGGGATTTCACAGAGAAGATTGAAACTGAGTTTCGAATATGAAAGATTGTTTTTCTGTGTTCTATGAAAATGTTGTTGTTGTTGTGTTGTTCTCTCTCGTTCTCGTATGTATGTTCAACACATTCAAGTGGATGAAAGGGTAGTGCTTTTATACTCAACCCAGCACCCAACAGAGGAAAGATATTTTGTGACACTCTGTCCTTGCAACGAATATTCCCTGATACTATCTATTTTGCTGCAACATTCATATCAACATATTGTCCTTTCAGAAGCTTCTAATTTGCAGCAACGTACAGTGACAGCTATTGTCCTTTCCAAATTCAATCCATTTTTCAAATTTGAAATTCAAGTTTGATGGTGTCGAAGACAACTTAATGTTGACGACGATGAACAGTTATCCAAGCTTGTCATCGGTTCGAGCTAGGGAACTTGATTTCTTATGCAGTAGAGAGCTAAGACAGAACTGAGCTTAAACCGGGCTGAAGATATGAGCTTGATGATGCTTGCACTGAAAATGATCTGATCTTACTTCTGCAGCAATGATCCGAGCTTTGGCCGAGCTTCTCACTTAAGCTTGTACTGAATGTTTGAAATCTGAGCTCTAGATAGCCTAGATTTATACTTGATCTTGAGTTGACCCCTGAAATTTGAGCTTTGGCTGAGCAATGCAAATTAGCTTGAGTGACCTTGACGTCCGAGGCTTGGCTGAGCTTTGTACCTTGTCTTGAGTTTGACTCTGAGCCGAGCTTGAGCTTGACCTTTTACTTTCGTGCAATAGCCGAGCTTCTCAATTTCATTTTGAGTTTGACTCAGAGCCGAACTCTGGCCGAGCTTTGCATTGATCTTGAGTTCAACTTTGTCAACCGAGCTTAGTCCGAGTTCAACTTCGGTCGAGCTAAATTTGACTTGACTGCACCAAAAGCCGAGCTGATGGTTTTGTCGAGCTGATGATATAACATGTTACTCGTTCGACAAAACTTCTAACAAGTTGAAACTATACGATTTTACTCGGAGGCCGAGCTCAACATCGGACTTGACGAAGGCCGAGCTGATCATCTTAGTGCTTGCATCTGAGCTTCTGAATTTGCTGCTGGTTCAACTACATTTCTTCAAAGCAATTGCTGAGCATCTTCCTAACATCTTGTGAGCATCTTCCGAACTGAGCCTTTTGTTTGACCTTGATATCTTGGCTTGTGCTACATGTTCGAATGAGCAAATTCAGAACGTCTTTCGAACTTGCACTTGAGCAACTGCCGAGCTTGTTCTTGATCTTCAGACTTGATATCTAAGCCCGATCATATTCCGAGCTTGAACCTGAACTGCTGACTTGCGACAGGTAGCCGAGCCGAGCATTTGCCGAGCTGATCAAAGACCGAAATCATCACACGGAACTAGTTCACTTACCGAGCTTCATAAGAAATATAAAGTGACTTATAATTAGGACCAAGAACATTTTCTAGAAGGTGACCTATAATAAGGACCAGTTACTCCCTCCGACTTGCAATATAAACAAAATTAATTACTTTTACACTTATTAAAAATGTTAGTTGATTGTATTTAATTTTTTTAAATTTATAAAAAATAGAGATATTTTAGGAAAGTAGTAATGAAAATGAAACAAAAATTAAACGAGAAAACAATTTTTTAGGTATATTTTAATAAAGTAGCATTGAGAATGAAATAAAATTTAAGATTAGCTACTTTTGCTTATATCTTAAACCAAATGAAATGTGTTTTTTGTTGCTTATATTTCACGCTGGAGGGAGTATTTTTTTAGGCTATTGCACATAGATTAAGAATGAAGTAAATGTTGTAAGAATTTGATATATTTTGACTAAATTACCCGATTTAATAATAGAAAAGAGTAATGTTGGAAACCAACAATCGACCTAACAATCTACTAGAGGGGGGTGAATAGTAGTTGGAAGCAATAGTACTAATTTCTCGGATATAACTGAAATCGGTCGAATAATGCTTGCTGTTAAAATAAAAATGCTGACTTTGGGCCGAGCAGATTCTGATAATCGGTTATCTATGCCGACCACCGATTATCCGAGCTGCGCCACACAAAGATCAGATTTGCAGCCGAAAAGAGCTAGCATTATCAGAGCAAAATATAGAGTATTGCAAATGTAAGACCCAGTAGAATTCTCAAAATAAGTAAAATAACTAAAGATAGTTATATTAAATAAAATAATGCATTGCTTAAAATTTAGTCAGAAGACTCGAGTATGTTATGGGAGACTCGAGTATTATGACCAGATGCTTAGCAATTCTGAAGTGTTGCGCCAAAAAGACTCGAGTCTTTGAAAAAAGACTCGAGTACTTCGATCAGTAATGCAGCTGCTTCATGGCGGTTCCAACGATTTTTAATTTTTAAAAAATCGTTTCCTTGGCCCCCAAGTTCAAAACTCGACCTTACTTTATAGGAGGGTAAGCTAAGGCTTATAAATAAGCACTTAGGCAAGGATTGGAACTCCATTTAATCTCTCAAACCCGAATTTCCACCCAAATTCTCTGTTTTCGTGTATGATCTTTGAGGCCTTTGTTCTCCTTCATTTCTCACCCAAATCTAGTGCAACCAAAACACAATTCGAAGTTCTGTTTCCAATCTTGAAATAGAACTCAGTCCCATCGAAAAACACTTCCTGTAGATCAAGTTATAAGCCTTCCAAGTTGAGTATTCAAAGCTGAAAAACAAAGCATAATCACTATCAACTACCTCTCTTTTTCGAATTGGTTTGGTAAATCCAGGAACTCTCTTGATTCCAAATTTGTTTCTAATTAGAGTTCGTACTTCCTAGTTGCTAAATCAATTGTTTTCTGGTATTTTCGTAACATGTACGTGATGTATCAAATGATCAAAGTCGGTCGTTGCCTCAGCTTTGCAAAGTCCAGAATTGAGCTTTAAAGCTCAAAATCAGTTTCAGATCTTTTCTTCCTCAACCAATCATTCCTTTAGCTTCTATGAGGTAAGGGAGAAGTTACCTAAATACTAGAATGAGTAATTTCAAGCTAGAAATGTAGGAACCATTAAAGGTTCAAAGAGGGATGCAACTTGAATTGGGATTCTGACTTGGAGGTCAGAAACCCATGATTTTAATATTCAAACAAGTTTAAATGGACCTAATGATGCTCACTGGATTGTGTTTCGAACTTAAAATCTAGTAAAAATGAAACTCATATGTTGAAATGGACATTTTCTAAAGTTTTGTGCAATCTATGATTTGATGTTGTTTTATGTTGTTTCAGTTATGATTAATGATTCCAATATGTTTATTTTATGTGTTTAAGTTTCTGTTTTGCACAGGAATGGAGTAATTAAGCAAGAAATTCGAATTGGTGCTAAAAATACAGAAAAACTGGTGCTCTTGCAGCAAAAAGACTCGAGTATTTCAAGAAAGACTCGAGTATTCTGGAAAGTTAAGAACGACTCGAGTATTTCTTCAAAGACTCAAGTATTTTTGCATGAACTACTCGAGTAGTTCATGAATTACTCGATTATTTTGAACAAAATTGCATAAAACTCAGATTTTCTTAAATTTTCCGAATTTAACTCGTTTAATATTATAATAACTTAATCCCGTTTGGTTGATAACTATCCTGGAGGTGTCCTACTGGAATTTTATTCAGTGGTTGATAATTTCCCTACAGGAGTCCTAATGGAAGTGCGTACACCCATTTGGTTGACGTTTATCCTATAGATGTCCCAGTGAAAGCTTTTATTCACTTGGTTGATGTTTTCCTATGGGAGTCTCAATGGGGTCGTTGCAATAACCATCAATAGGAGGCTATGCCCCGATGAATTACTAAATAATTAATTATATGCTATTTCTAAAATAAACCATCACAAAGTGGCTGGGCCGCTGATGGACTTTTCTTGAAATTATTAAACGGAATTAGTTAAACCCATCACAAAGTGGCTATGCCGCTGATGACCCTTTTTCTGAAAGCATCAGCACCAACTAAAAGAAAAGTTAAAGGAAATGAAATTATGGAATGATGATATATCCGACAATGAATCGCCAAGAATGCTGATGAGAATAATGAAAGAATAAAGATGAGACTTGTATGTGGCATTATCATGCATGGTGAATGGAGTTGCTCTGATTTGATTTGGAATACTAGTTTAGGTTAGAAGAATATCCATGGCACAGGATGCTATGATGACTGAGAATATCCATGGCACAGGATGCTATGAAGACTAGTTTCTAATCAATCGTGATGCTTGATATGGAATCGCTCCGGTTCGATGAAATATAGGTATATGAAATGAATATCCCGAAAGGATGCCGAACCGAGAAGCATGAATGAGGAGTAGGCATGCACCATATCACTAACGAAACGAAACAAGAGTTTAAAATAGTTTGAGCATATGTACTTGCATTCTTCATGCTATTTGGTTAAATGTGAATGTTATTTTTAGCCCCTGTTATGCTCATTTGTTATTGTATTTAGCTATGACTCACTCCCAATCCCTTGTGTGTGTAGGTAATGATAAAGCATTCCCTAGTAAGAGGGAATAGCACTGGCAGCTCTCTAGCCAACCTGTGTGGAATGTGGAATTGATCAGTCAATGTCCCTTTCTGGATTATCCGTTGGAGTTCCGAACCATGCTCTAGGTTATAGTTGGAGTCTTAATAAAATAACTCAGAGTCTATCATTGAGTTGAGTCTATTATCGGAAACGTTGAGCTGTAATGTTTTGAATAAGTCATGTTGAAATATTCATTTCGAGTGTTATTTGTTTCCGCATTCTGATTAGTAAAGTTTTAAATATCTTGGCGAAAAATTTATTCACAATTATTATAATGAATAAATAAATGGGTAAAAAGTTGGGATGTTACAGCAAAGCCGATTAAAATGCTCGGAATAAAAACTGAAAGCAGTAAAGAAGAGAGAGACAGCAGATTTTATACTGGTTCGCTCACAGACGTTGTGAGTTGTTGGAAGTCAAGCTAGTGTTGGAAGACATGCTTCAAACTCTCTTTTGGACTTTAAGCAAATATCAAGCTAAGGTTTTGATGATAACAAACCAACTCAAGATTCAAGCTCACAAGCATCTTCAAGTTTCAAGATTGAAGACTCAAGCAAGATATAGCCTAGAAGCTTTTTCCCTTCGGACATGTGTAAGGTAATTAAGTTCTTGTTCTTAAAGAGTTTAAAAGGCCAATTAGTTTTTCATTGAAAAAGGAGAAGAAAATGTGTTTTCATGAAAAGTTGTTTTTATATCTTAGTTTTGGTGAAAATACCTGATGTTACAAAGCTCTGAATATTTTTATGTATGCAAGAGGGAGTAATCGATTACTTGCTTGAGTTAATCGATTAACTTTGTTGGATCATACAAAAATCAGAGAGCTAGTAATCGATTAAGTGAACTTTGCTAATCCATTACTTTCTTATGAGAGTAATCGATTACCTGGCTCAAGTAATCGATTAAAATTGTTGCATCATATATTTTCCAGAAACAAAGTAATCGATTACATGCTTTGTAGTAATCGATTACATATGTTGCATCATATAATTAACAGAGGCTCAGTAATCGATTATTTGATGAGTAGTAATCGATTAAATGAGTTGCATCATATATTGAACAGGGGTGATGTAATCGATTAACTATTATTGGTCTAATCGATTACTTGTTTTTCAAAAGAATTTAAAGTTTCTATTTTTGAAGGAATAATCGATTACCTTCAGAAAGTAATCGATTACTTCAGTTTTTATTGAAAAACGTGTCAGAATCATTTTGATTATTTCCTGATTTGTTTTTATATATAAGATTCTGATTTATTTTACAAAATTCGAAAATGATTTTAAATTTGAATTATTTCCTTTTTCGTTTTAAGAATCAAATCTTTATTTTATTTCGTAAATCGTTTTGATTTAGTGTTGATTTTAAAACTTATTTCAAAATCTTATTTTATTTTGTTTTGATTTTGTTTTACTAATTTGAATTTTTTTGAATTATAAAAGTATTTCAGAAAATTCACTCCAACATTAGAACTCTGATATTCATTCATCTTTTCTGAAACTCACGCTCACTTCTTCTTCTTCAACTTCTGGTTTTCACGTTCATACATTTTTGAAGAAAAAACCTTGTTGGCCCTTTAACTTCTCCAGAAGAACTTCATTATCATAGAAGAACATATTGTTGTATCCGTGTTTTGAGAACACACAATACTATTGTAATCACTATCATATCTTTGTATTGAAACCTTAGTGGTTAGAGAGAGAATCTCTTAGTGGACGTGTGATACGTCGTAGGGCAAGGAACCCTGCTGTGTGATCTTGAGGCCCCAGCGAACGGAGGTTCCTAGTAGTGTGCGGGGTGCTCTTGGGTGTAATTGGGTGCGGCTCAATTGCTGATTATAGAACTCTCAAGCGGGTCGCTTGGGGACTGGACTAGGCCTTTCGACAGGAAGGCTGAACCAGTATAAAATTTCCTGGTGCAAGCTTTTATATCCCTATCTCTTTACTTTCCGCATATTTCATTTATTTTACGTTTCCGCGCCACTCTATATTTTCTATCAATCGATTTCGCTCTCCTTCTCAAACGTCTAATCTCTCCAACGCGAAACAATTTTTTAATTTGTAAGGGTTTTCGCAATAAATTAATAAAACTCGATTCACCCCCCCCCCCTCTTGAGATTTTGAGGCCAAACCGAACATGGGCTACATCCAGTCCCCCCCTAAAACCTTTAGGGAGCCTTTAATAAAAATCAATTCAATCGGTTACAACCAGGATTTACAAGAGAACCTCTCTAAACCTAACCCTTCCAAGAGTGTACCAAACTCTGGAAATCTATCCCGACTTGAATTGATGGCTGAAGAACCTCTTCAGCACTTCTCAAATAACGGTGGGAAGAACCTCTTCCAGTGCCTCCTTGAAACCTTCAAGTAGCTCCACCGGCGAAGAACCTCTTCGACTTCTGCTTGGAAACCTTCCAAGACTTTCACTTGCTTGAGAACTTCTCAAGACTTGAAAACAGATTGAATGAATAGAGAAGGCTCCAACCAAAAACTCAAATGTGTATGATTCTTAAAGTTTGATGAACAAATGAGTGTACGGTTGTAAGTTTGAGAAAGGATTTTGCAGAGAACGATTTGAAGCTTAAATTTCAAATATAACAATTTCTCTCTCTAGCTCTATCGTTCTCTTTCTGTGTTTTTCTTCTTTGCGTTTTTCTTAGAGAATGCGTATGAAATTCTGCTCTTGTTCCTCTGTATTGTTTGGAGAATAAAAACCATGCCTTTTATACTAATTACCAGCATACAAGAGGTACGAAAAAGAGGAAAATATCCTGTGACACGACTTGTCCTTTCCAACGGATATTCCAGAAAATATCCAAACTGCAACGATCAGAGACACGTATGTCCTTTTTCAGAGGATAATTCCAGACGTTTCCACTTCTCAGCAACGTTCCAAATCAGTCTCTTTTTCACTGCTGATTCAAAATTCCAAATTAAAATTCAAACTTGGTGACAGATAGGCGCTTTGAGATAAAAACAAAATTGCCAGCCACACTCAGTACGATAAAACCAGTACAGAAATGAAGAGGTGCTAGCGGCGTCGTACTGCTGATTGTTGGAGAAGATGAACAGTGTTGTCGAGCTTACAAACTATTCGAGCTTGGCATCTGTTCGAGATTGAGGACTTGAGTGGCGGATCTGAGCTGAGCTGGCCGAGCTGATCTTTTGGCCGACTGTTTTGCTTTGAGCGATAGCTCGGATTGATCACTTTCGAGCACGCCTGAGCTTAAGCTTATTTACTCCGACCTCATCAACACACCAATCCGATCTTTAGCCTTCCGAGCAAGGTGTCGAGACCAATGTGAACACACCAAGCAATGATTCCGAGAATAATGTGAACACCGAGCTCATCTCGGAATTTTGACTCTTTTCATCCTAGTGATCGGATTCCTTTGTCTCCGTCGATGGCCGAGATCCACGATCAATGCTTCAATGAAGACCGAGATTCGAGATCACACGCTGAGCTGATTTGATTGACTTAGCCGAGATCCGAGATACTTCATAGCATTCCAAGCTGATTTGTCAATAGCCCCGACCGAGAACCGAGCTCATCAAAGTAATTGACGGACCAAGCATATTGAGTTGATTCATTCGGCTTCATCAACATCCGAGAATCGAGCATCATAAGACCAATGAGCTTATTCATTTGTCTTCATCAAAACCTTGGCCGAGAACCGATCTCATGATATATTTGTCTTCAACAAAACCTCTTTGATTCAACAAGTAATTATAAATGTATGAAGACTATGTTGAAGGGAGATAGATAAATGAGTTGTGAAAAAGATGATGTAATAAATAAGGGTATACTTGAAATAAGAAGAATACTTAAGGTAAAATGACTTATAAACATAACTTATGAGACAAAGTAAAATGACTAAATGAGTATAACTTATGGGATGGAGGAAATATATTTTAGGTAAAATGTTTGTCTAATGTGTAATAAGACCACATAATACTATAAAAAAAATACTCTCCCTTTGAAATATAAAAAAAACTAATTACGGTATTTAATATTTTTTAAGGAGATTAATTAATTGTATTTAAATTTATCATATTTATAAAAATATAAAAAAAAGGTATATTAGGAAAGTATTATCGGGAATGAAAGAAAAATTAAATATGAAACTCCCTCCAGTCATATATATATATATATATATATATATATGAGATCCTTTTGGAGTTTTTATTTTGACCATATTTTATAAGACTACATTTCAATTCTCAATAAAAAAAGGTATTTTAGCATTTAATTACTATTTTCACAAACAACCCAATTAATTCTACATTTTTTAGAGTGTCAATACTCAATAATAAACATACGAGTAATTTTGAAAAAGTATATAATAATTTTTTTACATTTCCAATGGCACCCACAAGCTTAAATACCTTACTTGGTGAAAGAAAAATCTAAAAAGGGACTTATAAATAAGATCGAAGGGAATACCAATTTCTAATGCATGTTTTAGGAAATTAATATTGAAAATGAAGCAAAATCTAAGAATACGAATCACTTTTACTTATATTTAAAAAAAAAGTGTTTTTTTTATATTTAAAAAAAAAGTACATATTAAAAAAATCTTAAAAAGGGTCACTCCTTCGTTCCATTTAGTATATAAGATTCATTTAGAATCATTCTAATTTTTAATTAAATGGGTAGTTTTGAAAATAAAATATTTTAAATATTCCATATTGGTAGTAACATTTACAATGTTTCTGCAATAGTAATAATTACTCCCTTCAGTCCTATTTATAAGATCTTTTTGGAGTTTTTATTTTGGTCATATATATAAGATCTCATTTCAATATTCAATAGCATTTAATTACTTCTTTTCACAAACACCCCTATTAAGTCAACACTTTTTAGAGTTCCAATAACAATTATATAGATAATTTTGAAAAGCATATCAAATTTTTATATTTCCAATGTCACTAACCACTTTTTTTGGTGAGAATAAAAAACCCCCAAAAAAATCTTATAAATAACACCAAAGGGAGTAACTTTCTTGACAAACATGAATTCTCCCAAAATTAAGCTAGAGAAAGTGTATTTAATATATTGGAATATATTTTCTGTGTTACTATTTATAGGTTACAATTAACCGAAAAAACACGGATTAATATGAGTAGTTAAACTTTTTGTTTTTAACAAAAAATCTATCAATTTTATATTTATACTTGTTTTACTTGTATTATTTTTTTTAAAAATTTAAATTTAGTTAATTAAAACACTCATTTAATATAGATAGTTTATGAAAAAAAATTGAATATTTTCTAAAAAATATAAGACAACTTACTACATATAAAACTAAAGAGTTCTTCAAAAATGTGATTTACAAATGATAGCGGAAGAAGTATTGTCTTCGGTTTTCATAATATGTGACCAATTTTATATTTCAAAAAAGTGGGTTTTCTATTAAAAAAATAATTCCTCCCTTTCTAAATATAATTTTTTAAAATTTTTATTTTTCCTTATTTATAAGAATCTATGCCAATTTTTATTACAATTAATTACTTTTTTTTTTTCACAAACACCCTTATTTATTCAACACTTATTAAATTTCCAATAATATTAATATGAATAATTTTAAAAATGTATATAAGATGTTCACATTTTTAATATCGCTAACTAAATTAACAAATTTTCTTAATAAATATGAAATCTATCAAAAAAATCTAGACGAAGGAAGTATAATGGTTTAAAAAATACACTAAATAAAAGTTTATATAAAAAATCTAAATTTATAAGTGCTTGAAACTTGAAATTCAACACTTCTGATTGATATATATATATATATATATATATATATATATATATATATATATATATATATATATAGACACACACTCCGGTTCGGAATATAAGAAAAAACATATTTCTCTTAATTTAAAATATAAGCAAAAATAAACTAATTTTCCTAAATTTTGTTTTATTCCCAATCCTACTTTCCTAAACATCCCTAGAAAATTGCTATCTTATTTAATTCTTGTTCATTCCCATTACTATTTTACTAAAAATACTTTTACTTTTTATAAATTTGAGAAAATTAAATACAATTGACTAACTTTCTTAATAAGCATAATTTTAGTTTTTTTCTGAATTTCTAAACCAGATGGTATGTATATATATGTAGAGAGAGAGAGAGAGAGAGTATATAAGACTCTTTTTGAGGCTTTTATTTTGTTAATGTTTATAAGATATCAATTTTCAATGACAATTAATTATTTCTTTTCATAATTACCTTTATTTACTTAACACTTTTTACATTCTTATTACTGTTAATACGATTAATTTTGAAAATACATATAAAATGTTCAAATTTTCAATAACATTAACTAAATTAACCAATTTTCTTAATATACATAAAATCAACCAAAAAAAAATCTTATATATATAAACAAATTACTCGTTTCGTTTTAGAAAGTTTGGCCTTTTAGGCTCGGACGCACAGATTAAGAAAGTGTTAATTATTGTAAGTATTATGTATGGTTTGTCCAAAATGTCCCTATTTAATCCTTATTGAAAATCGTAGTAGCATTTAATTTTATTAGTAAGTAGTGTGTCCATTAATTAATGTACAA
The DNA here is from genome assembly GCA_037953625.1 of Crotalaria pallida. Taxonomy (NCBI): domain Eukaryota; kingdom Viridiplantae; phylum Streptophyta; class Magnoliopsida; order Fabales; family Fabaceae; genus Crotalaria; species Crotalaria pallida. The sequence continues at coordinate 118,502,768 of CM075654.1, forward strand.
GTATAGTGGTTTAGAGATGAGAGAGATGATAAAAGTAGAATTAATGAGAAGTAAGATAAATGATTGAATGAAAGGTTAAAATTGGAAAAGTAAATATGTTTGCGTGTATTGAAAATGTAAAAGGCTAAACTTTGCGAAACAAGAAAAAAATCTAAAAGGCCAAACTTTTCTGAAACGGATGGAGTATTTTTTATCATTTTTCTATCCTATGCACTCCATGCATAAGATACGAGAATATAAAACGTAAAATTGTACTCCCTCCGATCTTATTTATAAGACAGTACCCTTTTGCTATTTTTATTTTGGTCATATTTATAAGATATCTTTCCAATTTTAAATAACATTTAATTACTTCTTTCCACTAACATCCCTATAAAGTCAACACTTTTTAAAGTTCCAATGATAATTATAGGGATAATTTTGAAAAAATATATCAAATTTTCACATTTCCAATGTCACTTACAAATTTATCCACTATCCTTGGTGGAAGTGAAAAACCATAAAAAGGTCTTATAAATAGGATCGAAGGAGTATTATAAAAAAATGTAAAATTGTACAGTACTCTCTACGATCCTATTTATAAGACCCTTTTGAGATTTTTATTTTTGGTCCTATGTATAAGACCCATTTTTAATTTTCAATAGCATTAATTACTTCTTTTCACCAACACCCCTATAAAGTCAACACTTTTTAGAGTTCCAATAATAATTATAGGGATTGTTTTGAAAAAGTATATCTAATTTTCACATTTCCAATGCCACTAACAAATTTATTCATTCTCCTTGATGGAAGTGAAAAACCCAAAAGGATCTTATAAATAGGACCGAAGGGAGTATTTCTTAATTCATTAAATGTATTTATTTCCCAATAAACATTTAATTTTTTAAGTTTAATTAACTTATGTACAGATGCATAAGTTAAAATTATGGAGTTGATGCTCATAAATGAACTTTGGACTTGCATAAGCATAACAGTAGGTTTTTGTAATTATTAAACCCTCAATTAATTTTAGGTAGAATACAGACAGCTTTGACACGTATTAGAGTATGGCGGATGGCAAAACCTGGCTCCAGGCTCTGGCAACTGTGTGGTCCATTGTTCACACCCTTCTCCCTTATTTATAATCTGGTTTACTATGTACTCCTTCCGTCCCACGAGCATGGTTAAAAAATTCAAAAGTCAAAATGTCAAGAAGATATGCATTTAATGATTTTTCTAACATATCAACTAATTATCAAACAACTAATTTAATGCATTTTGCATGAATCAACCAATCACAATTCAAAATTTAAAATTTCTAAACTTTTCATTAATTCTTTTAACTATAGTTTGAGAAAAAAAATTTAGTTATTTTTTTACCATCCTTGTGGGACGAAGAGAGTAAAAAAAGTCTCGCTAACAAGTACTCTTAAGGTACTTGTTAAAGTTACTATATATAGAAAAAATATTCTAAGTTTATATTCACCACTCTCTCGAAAACATAAAAGATCACATTTTCCAATAATTTTTATCTATAATGGCTTCCCTAAGGGTACTTGTTAGCATTTTTCATAAAAAATTATTTCCTCCAATCTTAGCACTCCTATATAAGTATTTTTAAAATTTTTTATAAGATTAATGAGTTTGTATTTGATGGTGTAAGTTTTTTTTTTATTTTACACCATTAATTAGTCCATCATCCATCATTTATTTGTACTACTTTATCTAAAATTTAATAACCATAAACGTATGAATGATATATGATGCACTGATGATATAAAATTTTTTACATTGTCAGTGCATCATCTATTTTATTTTTTTATTCTTAATATAAGCTTTATTTCTAATTTCCAATGACATAAATTATTTTATGTCCACAAACATCCATATTTACTCAATATTTTTTAGAGTCTCAATAATAATTATAAGGATACTTTTGAAAAAATATGTCAAATATTTACATTTCCAATGCCACTAGTAATACTAATTCCTTTTCATAAAAAAAAAGCAATACTACTTCCTCTATTCCTTTTTATTTTTTAAGAGATTTTTTTGTTTTTTATCTTTCATTTTTAGGGTTTCAAGAGTGTAATGAATGCAATTTTTCATATTTGCTTCTATTTAATAAGTCTTGATTTAAGTTTAAAAAAATAAATCTTAATTTACGTAAATAGTAGCGAAAAATTAATAATCATAGAGAGATAAATGGTATAATAGAGAAAAACATAATTAATATATTAAAATTTTAAGTAATAATCATATTTCTAAAATAATGTGTTTTACAGAGTAAAAAATTAAACCTGATTCTGTCTACCAAAACATCTATTATCCATTTCGATAAATATTATGCTTTCAATTGTCCATCCTATGTGCAAAGAAAAAAAAAGGCATAAAATTATTACTACCTCCATCCTTAATTATAAGGCTCTCTCGGGATATTTCACGTCCATTAAGAAAGTGGAATAATTTAGTTAATTGTATTGGAAATGAGAACTTTTGATATGTATTTTCAAAATTACCCCTATTAATGTTATTGAGAAATCTAAAAAGTGTTAAATAAATAAGGGTGTTTGTGAAAAAAATAATTAATGCTCATTGAAAATTGGTAAATGGCCTTATAAATAGGGACAAAATAAAAGTGTTAAGAGAGTCTTATAATTAGGGACGGAGGGAGTATTTTTTTTTAAAAAAAAAAATAAATGAAAAGTGTTTGATATCTTATTAATACTCCGTCTGTTTCAAGTGTTCATAGAGATTTTGTCTCATATTTCATTTGTATTGTTCTTTTACAAAATCCAATATATAATTAATGTTATTTTTTCAAATACACCCTTATTTATTATACTTTCTTTTTTACTTTCAATATATTTATCTCTTCAATACTACTCCCTCTGGTCCTTATTATAGGGCATACTTAACCGAATTACACATACCAAGGAAAGTGGTTGGTTTTATGAATTTTATGAGAATATATTGTAACATTACAATTTTACCCCCTTAACTTTTTCTTGGAAAATTCGCACTCATTAATGAACAACAAAAAACACATAGATAATCAAAGCATTTAATAAGGGCAAAAAAGAGAAAAATCAATAAATGATGCATAGAAAATATAAAGTGACTTATAATTAGGGCTAAAAAAACTTTCTAGAATGTGACCTATATATAGGACCGGAGGGAGTAATAATTATATAAGAATATTATAGTCAAAATATACCAAATCCTTACATAATTTAACCATTTCTTAAAATTTGTGCATAATATTAAAACAGAGGGAATAATAGATCTCTTAATTGTAGTGCAAGTTCAAAAAGGTCTTTCATACAAGAATTGATAAATTTACAAAAATTTTGCAATCTGACTCATATCAATTCGTGCCAACTTCTCCCAGTTACTAACTCCACGGCCCTAAGTATTGCCAAAGCTTCATTACAAGTAGGGCCATCGAATTAAAGCACTTTTCAGCATCACATTCGAGCAATGATCCGTAAACTTAAACCCCCACCACCTGCACTCTTAAGTTCAGTTAGTGTTTACTCCTTTCGTCTCTTAATATAAAGCACCATTTTGAAAGATTTCTTGTTCCTTTTTATAAGTCGTTTTGGAATATCTAGGTAGCATTAAAGAGTTTATTCCAAATACATTCCTTATAATTACATAGAAGTGATAGGGTAATAATTACAATAAAGAGATAAATGAATAGAGTTGTAAAATTTTAAATAAGGGTAATTTTGGAATGACAACATATTTTTTGATAAATTTGATAGTAATAATTACTTTTTTTAATATGTGTGAATTAGATAAAGACGACTTATATTAAGGGACGGAGGGAGTATTAATTTTGTATTACCTTGTGGTGTAACATACAGTATATATGAAGCTCCCTTCTTGGTCTTGTGGCTGTCAGCTATTTTAACAAGCTTATCCTTGGTCTATGTCTCCCAAAACCCACGGACTTCCGCTGCAACCTCTTGAAATTTGCTCAAATAATGATTTTGTGCTACCACTTTTCATGGTTTTTTTAAGGCTTAAATATTTTTTCTCCTTTATTTTTTATTTAGGTTTCAATTTAATTATTTATTTTTTTACAAGAAAAAAATATATTAAACCAATACAAGGGGTTCTTTGAGTATCATTGTACTCATGAACCCCACGTCCTATGAGAGGTTTGAACATTGGTATACAATCACGTGCTCACAAAAAAGACCATAACTAGCCAAACCAATACAAAATAGTTTACTTAACGAGGCAGTTACAAGGCTAAAACAACAAACTACCAAACCCACAACATAGCCTATCGAAGCATTACTAGGATCTCTACCTTCTTAAAATCCTTGCTAGAAAAAACCCAGAGGGAAAAGTTCTAAATAGATGAAAAAGAGTATAACAAATCCAAACAAACACCTGAACACAAATCAAGAAGGGATTTACAAGCTTACACCAACTAGAATAGAACCCACCAAGGTCAAACAAGAGAACCAAGATCAAGTATTTATCTTAATATCAACAAGCCAACTTGGGACATTGATATCTGTATTATTAAAAATGACAACGTTTTCTTGATCCAAATAGTCCAACAAACACACATCCAAATCATAGAAAGGAAATTCTTACGATGCCTAGAATTGCCAAACTTAATATGAGAAATAAAAAATCCAGTAAGGAAGAATTAAAAGTCAACGTGCAATTCATCCAGGTGTAAAGAGAATGCTAACGATCAGCAGTCACGGGGTAAGAAATAAACAAAATGATGGCCAGATTCCTCAGCATCGTGGCACAAAGAGCAAAGCACATCCACATTTACACCACACTGAGCTAGATTACATTTAGTGGCCATGCGATCCAATAAGGTTGCTAAGAAAAGGGTCGAGATTTGTAAGGCACCTTAGACTTCCAAATCATCTGGAACTCATGGGGGAATCACCAACCAACTTGAGCAAAGTGACATGAGACTTTTAACATCCCTGGTAGGCAAATGGATTGTGACTGTCCCCACATACCAATACGGGTCTTTTCAACATGTTTTGTCCTTAATCGTACGCTTCCCAGGAAAACTTCCAAGGAGGTCATCCATCCCAGAATTACTCCAAGTCAAACACACTTAACTATGGAGTTCTTAAGTGATGGACTACCGAAAAGAAGATGCATCTTATCGATAAGGGTAGTACCAATCAATTCATTTAAGTCTTCCTGTACTATGTAATCCCATTCCTACACAGTATCAGGATCAGCCTCTCATTCAAGAAGCGACTCTTGGCAGGCTTCTAAGGAAGGGGTACATGAATGAACCAACACCCCGGAATGAGAGGGTGATCCTGAAACTGTGTAGGAATGGGATTACATAGTACAGGAAGGTTTAAATGAATTGATTGGTACTACCCATATCGATAAGATGCATCTTCTTTTGGAGTAATTCTGGGATGGGTGACCTCCTTGGAAGTTTTCGCGGGAAGCGTACGAGTAAGGACAAAACATGTTGAAAAGACCCGTGTTGGTATATGGGGACAGTCGCAATCCATTTGCCTGCCAGGGATGTTACAAATGGTATCAAAGAGGCTTCTCTCCCAGTACGATGTGGTTCGGGGTGAGGATCCAATGTTATGGTTTAACGGATAATTTTTTATGGTGCCTCTGATATCCGGTTCGACGGTTGAGGAAAAATGTTTGGTGGGGAAGTAGACAGTTGGATCGGTACTGCTGAGTTGTAGGCTATTTTGGGCAATCGATCCCCTATTTCGGTACATGTGGGTCCACACGCCCATCGTACCTGTATCTTTGGGGTGTTGGCCCAGATATCCTCGTTAATCCGACATACCAGTACCTTAAGTCCAGGGTCAAGCAAGCCTTCTCAGGTGGTGGGTTGGACCGTGTATTGTCTTACCATTAGACTGGTAAGTTCTGGTCATGGACATTGACCACATTGTGGTCCTTGCGATGCCGGTAAACTGAAACTTCAAGTCCTTAAGCTTACTCAGTGTCCGTGTGATCGGTAATATGATGACCATTTTGCTGGTCCATAACATTAGTCCTATAGGCTAGGGTTCATTTTCCGAATGAGCCGTGGATTATTCTGGTCTAGGTCAATCCGGTAAACCTCTAACTTGAAACCGGGGATCGAAAGGCTTTATCTTTTAGTCTAGGGAAAAATGAAAACAGTCATTGGAACACTTCTTTGTGGTTGCTTGTCATTAAGTGAATAATAGTCACATGGTTCCATGCTGACTTTTCCCGTGCTTACACTAACGCTTCAGTTCCCCATGCAACACTTCTTTCCATGTTTCGGTTTCCATCAAATAGCTCCAAAAGATGAAAAGCTGTCAGCTCACTTACTCCCTCTTGAAAAAGTTTCAGCGTTGTCCTTTCATCTCCTATTTTCGTCCATTCTTCTGAACAGACTTGCCTTTTCAATGTGGAGTCTTTTCAACATCCCTCTCCTTTAATTGATTTTCTCCCTATAAATGAGGATAGGTGCTTGACCCTGAGACTCCTCACTACTCCTCATTGCAGTTCAAGACTTTCCACTTGCTAAGTTTCTTCCAAAAACCTGTTTAGAGTTCTAGCAGTTGGTATACTACTTGCCACTCCAGGTAACCATTCTCCTCTTTTACTTCGTTTTTTCTTTTCTTTGTCTTAACATGGGTGATTTTGAAAATTTATTTCTAGTTGGTCTGTTTGCTTGCTCTTCTTCTTCTTCGTCCAAAAAATTTACCAACGAAACGGGGGCCTTTGATAATCGGTTTCATGGGGTAGAAAGGGTGTCATTTTTTATTTTTGAGAGGGTAGTATTGACTAAGTTAGTGAATGACTGGATTATAAAGGATATGTTTAGGGATGATTTGAGTAATGCACCACCTAACTTTGATTTCCCTTCTCACTCTTAAGGGTCCTCCATGGTTGTTCCGGTCATGTCGCGAGATAGGGTTACCTACCCTACGTAATAGTCCTTCAGCAACCTAGGAACCCTTTAGAAGGACTACAGCTGATCTCCTCCGACCACAAATGTTGGGTCATAAGTCAACGATAGCTCACAAGAGCCCGAACAAAGGTGTGGCAATGCACGAACAACGAGACGTAATTATGAAGTATATCTCCTACAAATAATGGCAGATTTGATGAAGATATATGATGGATTTATCTCAATAATTATGAGATAACAGAAAGATATGTTATTTATCTATAAGATTATCTATCATATTAGATAATCCAATCTTCCCAAAAAGATAAAAGATGAAGGAAGATTATTATTAGAGAGTGGAGATTTATCACTAAGAAAATACAAGATTCCACTAAAACTCTATAAATACCAGTCCCATACTAGGGGTTGAGAGATGAAGAAATACACAAAATACTCACGCATTCGGTGCATATACTTTGAACTATACACATTGTATAGCGTTAGAGATACAACGTTCCATCCTCGGTAGAGAACGTCATCATCACTCCCTTGTGACTATCCTAACAAGCAGCAGGATCATACTCTTGTTGCTTTGGATAAGGTGGTAGTTGCATTCAACCCCACCACGAAGGCTCATTAGCCCAACGAAGCTTGTTGCCCCTAATAGTCAGCCTATACATATCTGAAGGGGAATTGGGATCACACAATCCTCCCAAAAAGTAAAGGACATAACCCTCAATTACTCTTAAGGGCAACACTGATCCATCTCGTTCTCCACTTGATGCATAGCTTACACGTGTCTGATAGAACTATGTAGTCTTTATTCCCAAACCCTAGTTCGAAATGGTACGTAGGACCAAGAGCCTCTCTTGTCAAACTAAATATCCTTCACAAGGACCTTTGTCCTAGTAAGGGACTTCTGTCCAACTTGGATAGAACGATGGGAAATAAAACATCTGAAGCAAACCATGACGAATTCATCCTTTTGGATGACATGACCGGATTCGGAAGGGTAGACTTGAATGCTCTTGGTAGACCCTCAGTTTTTGTTATTGTCCGAAAGCTGAATAACTTTCATTCTAAAGCAACAATGGTGGTTGGGGGTATTGCCCCCAGCTTTTATGCATTGGAAGCACCCCATTTACAAGACCGTATTTGTTCCAAAAGGAGTTCCTTGGACAACTTCTTCTTTATGTATGAGGTTCTGTTTGGTATTGTGGTATTCGACTTCCCTTCAACGATTTTGAAAAGAACATTCTGTCCCACTTAGAACTTACCCCTTCACAACTTCACCCGAATGGTTGGTGTTATGTGAAAGCCTTTCAACTATTTTGTCGTCACTTTAACCTTGCTTGTATGCTACCGATATTCTTTTCTTTCTTTGGGCCATGCTCGGCCAGCAAATAAAGTAGCGGGTAATTGGGCTTGGATCACTCTTAAATCACAGAATGGAACAAAAGTTTTCAAGATTAATTTTGAAAATTGGAAATGGTTTTGAGGACAAATTCTTTAAAGTGAGGTCAGTCGAAGGTGTATTTCCTATCTTTTTTAACAAAGGGGGAAACCTAAATTCCCCTTATTTTGGTCTGCCCACAATTCCTTGATACCAACAAGACGGTTCACTACACCGGATAATAAGTGACATTGAATGGATTACCGTCACCTACCTGCTGGCTTAATGTGGGCGTTTAGGGTACATTGACACGAGAGCCATCTTGGACGCCAAACCTGTGGATTTATATATGTTCTGTCATTGTTAGGATTCATTTATCTTATATTTTGTTCCTTCATATTGTAACACCCTCACAATAATTTAGTTAAATTGAGATTTATGAAAATATGGACTTGAAAATTTCGATAAAAATCCGACAGAGTTTCCTCTGTTTTTCGGACTTTCCCAAAATTTCCTGTTTGTACCTGTTCAGACCAGAACATTTTAAAACATAAACAGGCACATTATACATTTTCTTATATCCTAATGCCCTTACTAATACAAGTTTAGGGCGCACAAATATTACATATTTTAAATTACAAAAATAACAGTTTATCACATAATTAAACTACAACCCACTCATAAAATAACGAACGAGCACTCCACTTGGTGGAGTGTTATTCCTGCTCGGCCTGAAACTGTGTCTGCTTAAACTTTGAACCTGTAAAAATGGTTGCAAGGGTGAGCTTTACACATGAAGTAGAGAAGTACTCCCTCCGTTTCACTTTAAATGCCTTTTTAACATCAAAATTTTGTTTCAAAATAAGTGTCTTTCTACCAAATCTAGGCAACATTTAATACTGTTTTTCCTTATTTACCCTTACATTTAATGTTGTTTTAGTTTTGAAATTTGTAATACTAGCAATGATGCATTGAAATAAAAATTAAATAGGGGTATTTTTGACAAAATACACATAAAACTTACAATAATCATCATAATCAACACTTTCTTAATCTATGTGCAAAAGTCCAAAAAGACACTTAAAGTGAAACGGAGGGAGTAGTTTCTAACTAGACATAATAACCTACAAAGCCAAACACAAATAATCCAAATAGTTCACATAATCATTCACATCCAAAGCAATAGCTCATGCAATGTCAACAACTCCCAAAGTTTTCATTTTACTTTAGTTTCTCCCCTAATCACCATTTTCTAATTCGATAATTAATCATGTTCTACTTTTTCTCTATTCTCCTTTTTCCTATATATATATATATATATATATATATATCTTCCTTATTTCTCTTGATCTTCTTTGTGTGATTAGTTTACTTCTCTTACAAACCGATTCGCGCCACATCGCAGTCGGCTGCAAGAGTTAATAACTATTAGCCTTTTATCGCGTCTGGTCGATGTGCGGCTTAACACATTCGACCTCGCATTAATAAATATTTGTCTTTTATCGCGCCTGGTCGATGTGCGGCGTAACACATTCGACCTCGCATTAATAAATCTTAGCCTGTTATCGCGCCTGGCCGATGTGCGGCTTAACACATTCGACCTCGCATATATAAATATAGCCTGTTGTCGCGCCTGGTTTATGTGCGGCTTAACACAATAAACCTCGCATATATAAATATAGCCTGTTGTCGCGCCTGGTTTATGTGTGGCTTAACACAATAAACCTCACATATATAAATATAGCCTGTTGTCGCGCCTGGTTTATGTGCGGCTTAACACCATAAACCTCGCATTAAATTTCAATTATCGCGACTGGTCGATTCGCGGCTTATCGCAGTCGACCTCGCATTAAGTTTCAATTATCGCGCCTGGTCGATTCGCGGCTTATCGCAGTCGACCTCGCATTAAGTTTCAATTATCGCGCCTGGTCGATTCGCTGCTTATCGCAGTCGACCTCGCATTATTACTTCTCTTTCATTCTTTCACTATTCCATCTCAGTCCATTCCTTCCCTTTTCTCCCAAACTCTTAATCAATTCATTTTCCAACATTGTTAACATTATTCCCATTCATTTATTTTCATTGCCAATTATTCAGTTAATCATATTACCATCAAACCATCATTAAACCACTTAGTATCATCACAAACAATTCCGCAATATACATTTAAGTTCAAACATAAACATATTCATAAATATTCACATATTCACAACATCCTCACCAATAATTCACAACCCAAGTTATTCTCTCTTTACTTAACTATTATCAATTAATTATATCTACATTTTCCAAACCTTTTCAACAACAACAACATAAGCACATATTCACAAATATACACAAATTCACAATTAACAACCAGAGTTCATGTTCTTCAATAAACATACATGATAACATATAGCGCTTAGCACTGAACATGCATATACAATCGCAAGTATCAATTTATGGCTCATTTCATTTATTTTCTTACTTTATATTTAATCTAAATTAATTACCCGAATAATCAGTCACAAGCATACCCACATATTCTTAGCAAGTCTTATATACTAATCAGAAAATACTCTCTAAAGCAAGGTAAAACACCCCTTACCTCAGGGTTCTATTAGAACCAATTTGAAGGCGTGCAGAGAGCTCCCGATCCGGCAACGGTCCATTCGATCCCGATCCAAGCATCCGCACCGACCCGATTCGGTTGAACCCAACCAGCAGCAGCAACAAACCCCGGTTCAGCAAAAACCCATATCCGCTTCGACCCGGTTCGGTTCGTAACGATCCATCTGATCCCGAACCAAGTTGCGGTCACACCGATCTGACTCGGTTCACGGTCGAACCGGTCCGAACCCATCAGTAGCAGCAACACCCATTACTCCTTGGCAGCAACAGATCTGATTCAACGTGTTGATGCACCGCGACAGCTCCACCGGCAACGGTTTGGTTTGAAGCTGCAACAGGAGCCAGTGGAGGTGAGAACCGTGACAGGCGGCGACGCGAGAAAAAGAGGTGACGTCTGGATCACGAGTGTTGACAGAGGAGGCCGTGGCTCGCGATTCGCGAGTCCTCATCAGCGATGGCGACGAGCACCAAAGGGACGCCGGCTCGGCTTCGATAACGAAGAGGGAGTGAGAGCTCGACGGCGAAGGTTGAGAGAGAGCGAAACAGGGACCGAGAACGAAAAAGGGACGAAAGGGGCTGGTGTTGGCGAGCTTGTGCGGCGGAGGAGGGGCTTTGGCCATGGACGGCGATGGCCATGAGAGAGAACACGACGAGGGAGGGAGGTAACGAGAAATGGAGAAGAAAAAGGGACCTTGGGTGGCGGCTCCAACCCTAAACAAGGAGAAAGAATAGGGTTTCATGCCCTATTCTTCATTTTTATTAAATTAAAACTATAATTTTCATATAGAAAAATATATTATTGTTAAGCTTTATTATTATTGTTATTATTAGTGTTAGTATTATTTTAAAATACTAATACACATTTTTCTTATTTACTTATTTTAAACACCAAGAAGTACTGATAATAAAAATGTAAACTTTAACTAATTACATGTATAAAATCATAAAGTTGGAGATCTTGAAGTTCTTAAAACAAATTTAATATTAAATATGTCGAAAGCAAATTAAGGTATAGAAAATATATTTTTTAATAGGGGTAACTGTTTTAATGATTCTACTTAAAAATATATAAGTAGGATATACTTTCGTAAACACTGTAGGATACTTTATGAAAATGCTCTACGCTCAAACGATAAATTTTAAGGATTCATTATTTAATTTAGTAAATTTCGTTATTTAATACAAGCGAAACTTTGGGATGTTACACATATTACCTGTTATGTTACTAATAAGCTTCATATCCTCCCTTTCAGGTGACATGGCTTCTTTTGAACATTTGCTATTTTAGCTGCTGCAATGAGGGATGTTTCAAGATCCTAACGTGCAAGGAGGGGCAAAGCCACTATCCCAAAACCACCTTCCTCCGTCGTTGATCTTAGCAGCCCTAAAAATGCTGCCAAGAAGAGAAAGTCCCACGATCCGGATAATCGTTGCACCGGTTCAAATGTAGGCGGTGGTGGTTTCGAAGCTGGATAAGATTATGCCGGTTTGGAAGGGTAGAACCGATTTCTGTGGGAAGAGGATTTAAGTGAAAACTTCTCTCGCATGCTTTTGACCGACACTAACAGCCATCGTATGAAAGGCATGACGAGAGAGAGTTTGTCACTTTGATGAAGTCATTAAAGAAGCAACAACTTCGGGTTGCATCTACACTTTAGTTTTTAGAGGAGAATGCTGAGAGTGTGCTTCATATTGGTCCTAATGCAATTGATTTGGCCAAATATGTGAGAAAGTAGGTTGAAATGGCGCAAAGGCTTGCTGCAGAGACGACCAAACTCAACAAGGCTAAGGAAGATCTATCTCGTACCGAGGAGGATTATGCTAAGAGGTTGAATGATAAGATTGCTGAAATTAACCAAGCACAAAGGGATGACTTTGGGAAAAAATGGGTCAATGCTGCTTAATCCTCCTTCCTTAATGTAGTTGAACAAGCCAACTTTGTGAACAAGCATTTCACAACGAAAGGCATGCATTTTATTCACAAGGTTGAAGATGACGTGCTCTATAGCTACTTGGCTGATGGCAGTAGAGTTCAAGTTAACCTTGATGACAATTACTATCTTGATCCATTGACAACGGTGATGAGGCTACCAATGATGATGTAGTTGTTTAGTTGCTTTATTTGTTTCTCCTTTTATTTGATCAAGTTATTTTCATTTTCCTAATGCTTTTTTTGTCTTAATTTGGTTTGTATCTGAACACTCGTTTTTTATTTATGCAATGAACTGTTAGTCTATTTCTCGTTTATCTCAATAAGTATGACGACTTTATTAGTATTCTCTATGTGTTGACATTTAAGTGTTACGCTCTAGCTAGAGAAGGAACACATTTTAACTTATCAAGCCTTTTCGTTTACTAGACTTAACAGTTGTCATGCACTTAGTACATGGGTGGTGCTCTTTGTCATAAGAATATCTTCTTACCAACCCCTTCCTTTTATGATCGCTAGTCACAAAAGTGGTGTACTTATAAACAGGATACTTAAGTTGAATAAATGTCTAAGCTTAAAGCAGGAAAGACTTACCAAGTTTTTCGAATTACCGATTCTTAATGGAATTACTTATCATTCGTAATCGGTTTCACGATTAAGGTGACTTATTCTTAACGGTTGCTGAAATTTGGTGGTGTGACCATCTAACCGGCAAATCGGTTATATCAGACACACATGTATATGTTTTTAAACAATTAATTCCCGAATAATCGGTAGGAGACATACAAATATTGCTTGAGACAAATACGAATTATCACATAATTCTGGATCTCCTTTATTCATTAGCTAGACTCTTTGGTCTTATAACAACTTTGAAGATTCAAATGGAAACAAAACCACAAGTTAAGGCATAAAATAGTATTATGGTCTTTACATGAATTTATTGAATTTAAAATTGGCCCTACGGGTCTTTATTGAACTATTGACATGAAGCTTCCTCAAACGACATTTGGCAGTTTTCAACTATAATAGATTCTGAGTTTTGCTGCATTCCATGGGTTCTGTATTCTGCTACCACTAAGGGTCTCCAGGAAGTATGCACTTGTGTCAGTTTTGGCTCTTATGCGATAAAGGCCTTCCCAATTTACCGACAATTTACCATGCGTTGGTTCTTTGCCATGGACATTAGCCTTTCGGATGATGAGATCACCATTCGAGAAACGGAGAGGAACAACTCTCAAATTGTATTGCTTTGCTGACTGTTGCTGGATTGCTGCCATCCAGATAGTGGCTATCTCTCTAGTTTCCTGTAAAAGATCTAAGTTTTCACGTAGCAGCTGTACATTAGCTAACGGATCGAAATACCTTGATCTTAAATTGATTGACCCCATTTCAACAGGTATCATGGCTTTACTCCCATAAGTCAAATAGAATGATGTTTCTCTTATAGCCGAATGATGTTTCTCCCGCAACATCTCCTTAAAAGTGTGGCAGGTGAACTACCTTTCATTGTCGATTACCACCACAACTGGAATTCCAAACCTTTCAATTATCTAATTACTGAAAAATAATGTATCCACTTTGTAAAATAATCTACCGCCATAATAAGATACTATACTTGACCATCAGCTTGAGGAAATGGTCCTGGTAAGTCCATTCCCCATTGGTAAAAAGGCCAAGGGGTGGATATAAAATGCAACTCCTCAAGTGGTGCTGGAAGCACGTCTGCGTGACTTTGACAGCTATCGCATTTCTTCACGTGCCTCATTGAATCAGATTGCCTGGTTGACTAATATAATCCTACACGAAGCAACTTCTTAGTTAAGTTTCTACCTCCCAAATGATGGTTGCATCTGCCTTCATGGCTAACTCGGCCTCCCGTTTAGATAAGCTTCGTCATAGAGGTTTCGAGACATCCCTACGGTACAACAAACCGTCTTGAATTGTAAAATGTGGTTGCAATTTCCTTATTTTCTTGTACTCACTCTCATTGGATGAGAGGACACCTTGTCACAGGAACGTCAAGATTGGTGACGCCTAAGAATCCTCATCTTCTACTGCCAAGGTTACGCTCGGGAGAGGTGTAGTCTTCTGGACTATTGACCTGTGGTTCCCTGGCTTCTTGGTGCTGGCCAACATGGACAAGATATCGACTCCGGAATTTCGCTCTTTTGGATTTTGCTGGAATTCAACTTCTTCAAACATTTCAGCCAGTTGTTTGAACATGGTCAGATATTTATGAAGCAGGGGTTCCTTAGCTTGGTATTCACCGCGAATTTGAGATATTACCATTTAGGAATCGCTGTATAGTAATATGGAGCGTACGCCCAAGTCCTTTGCCGTAGTCATTCCAGCCAAACACACCTCATATCTTGCTTGATTATTCGACGTATGGAAGTCAAACTTCAATGAATACTCTGTTGACACTCCTTGACTGTTCTCCAGGATTATGCCCGCACCGCCTCCAGTTGGGTTTGAGGATCCATCGACGAACAAAGTCCACCTTTCTGGGTCACCCTTTGGTGTTAATTCAACTACGAAATCCACCAGCACTTGAGATTTTATTGTTGTCCTTGCTAAATTTTCTATTTGTGAGGATAATCTTCCCTTGATCTTTTATTATATTAATATGGTGCATTATCTATTTCTAATTGCATTTATCGCTAGATATCAGGATACTATCTAGCTAAGGTATGCTCTAAGATTAGGTTCCTTGATAGGATACATCCAATCATTATTTATGGGTTGCTACTTTATACAGGTTACCATGCGACCTTCGTCCGATCTATATGAGTCAGGCGACATCGTTCTTGTCCTGTGCCTCTTTGATGGACTGTTAGGTTGGCGACGGGCTATAATCTGAAATGAAACCCTTGGTCTCACGAGCGAACCAGAATAAAAGTTAGCAAACTTTAGACATGGACATGGTTTGCAAAGGTATCACAAAGAAGAGAATTAAGTGATATTATATTCAAAATAAAAAATAAAGATGGGTGACACTTATCTAAATCTCACATGTGTTTGGGTTATCTAATCCTTATCTTTTTAGCAAAAAAAAAACATTTAATGAATTTTGTTGTGCATTAAATGAGTCCCTCGATTGCTAGCTAAAGAGATCATCGAAGTGGGTTGGTAGATGATTGGATTTCTGAAAGATAATGTCGGTGGTTTGATCTTTACCTTGTGTACGAAAAAGACTTTATTGTCAGATGTTGTACCCAATCCGATGATCTCTTTGTTGTGAAAGAAATTAGTCTACGACACTCGACTAAGAGAATATACTAAAAGAAAGATAAATATCTACGAGGTATTTAAGGAAAACTTCGAGAAAATCGAAAAATATAGATTTGATTTAAAGTTTTATAAATGTTTTACATTGAATCTGTTCAGTGTGTCATATTTTTAATGGACCAAATACTGATACTCTGAATATAAATAAAATTTTCACCTTTTTAATGGTTCTCAAGCAATGGAAATTTCATTACAAATATACTTTTTAAAATTCATTCATTAAAAAGAATTAATAATTCATATTAAAGTAACCTTTTAGGATTCTATTCATTAATATTTTGTCTAGATTTCATTCTATATATTGTTGCTGCATATCTTCCTAATTTGTGGCATAATTCTTTTTGGTTCATGCACAGTTCTTCTCCTTCCCCTCCAACTAGATGTATAAATAAGGGCGATAGTAACGTGTATTTTGAACAAATTTAATAGAATAAAGAGGAGGAAGAAAAACACCATTCTGTTTGATAAAAGTATATTGCTTAAAAAAATTTAGGGGTGTGTTAAGAAATCATGGGGAATCGAAGATCACCATGTTGTGATAAGAACCTAGTGAAGCGAGGCCCTTGGAGCCCTGCGGAAGACTTGAAGCTGATAACTTTCATTCAAAAATATGGTCACGACAATTGGCGTGCTCTCCCAAGACAAGCAGGTATGAGATGTCTCTGTTATGAAACTAGAATACTGAACACCATTTATTGTATCGTTATCGAAAACATATTAATAATGATATACATAAATGTAATGAATACTGTAGTGCATAATAAACATAAATTTATATTATACTTTCAAAATTAATCTGCAATTCATTTTTTCTTCAATAATAAAGGGTCCCAACTATATGAGTTTTTAGGTTTAATTACAGTTTCGACTTTAAACTTAATTCAAAATTTTAATTTGTTCCTTTAATTAATACGTAAATGACTCAGTTTAGTCTTTTATATTTATAAAAAATTTAATTTGATTGTTTCCACCAACGTCGTTACGATGGTATCAAATTCGATGTTTTCTTGCTGATTTTTGCACCTTTTCATTTGAATTATGGTTTAGTGGTCGATTTCTTTGTCTAAAATTCTTCATAAAACCTAAAAAATTCGTATAGAAATCGAATCTTTAAAACAATAAAAGACCAAATTGAATATTTAAAAAAAATAAAATGAAGGGCTAAAATGGGCTCCGATTAATTAGAGGACAAAATTAAAACTTTGGTAAACAATATTGGCGAAAGCCATAATTTGATCATCAAAATTAATTTTCAATTTTCAATTTCATTTTAAATTTTTTTCCTTTTCAATTTGGTCCTAGAAGTTATTTTTCTTTTCAATTTTGTTTTAGTGTGTTTTTTTCTCACAATTCTCTCGTTTCTCAACCAAAATTCATAATCTTGATATTATTAAGTTCGTAATGAAAAGATCTACAAAAATCACTCATTAGTTTTTCTAAATTATACCATAAAAAATGGATTTTCAATCTTGTCGATTTCTACTTTTTTATTTGAATTTTGGTTTATTGGTCGATTTCTTTATCTAAAATTCATCATAAAACCTAAATACATCATGCACAAATCGAATCTTCAAAAACAAAAAAAAATCACATTATAAGATTTCAAAATAGTAAAGAGCCAAATTGAATATTTTAAAAAATAAAAAAATGAAGGGCTAAAGTTGGCTCCAATTTATTCAAGGATCAAATATATTTGAAACTTTGATAAATGAAGAAGGCAAATGCTATAATTTGGTCCTCTAAGCTATTTTCGATTTTCAATTTCATTTTAAAAGCTTTTTTTCAATTTGGTCCTAGAAGCTATTTTTCTTTTCAATTTGTTTTAGTATTTTTTTTCTCATCACAATTTTCTCGATTCTCCACCAAAAAAAAGGAAGAAAAAAAATTAGGATCAAATTGAAACAAAAAAACTTTAAGGACCAAATTGAAATAAAAAAAATTAGATTTAAATTGAAAAAAAATTAAAGAATGAAACTGATAAACATAAATAATGTGAAAGACCAAATTAAGGGTATTGCCAAAGATTAAAAAAAATAAATTTGTATATTTATTTTATACATTAAAAATTTTATTTTTCGTATTATACCTGTGCTACATAAATTGCAACACTCATATTTGTGTCTAGAATAGTAGGTGTTAAAAGGGAAAATAAATATTTTCATCTCAATTGTTTTTCTATTAGTTTTTTCTGGTCAATGAAGTATAAACCCATAGTTATTAACATGTTGTTTAAATGGTTTGTCTATAATTATTGGTTAATCTGTTAATCATCCATTACATGTGATTGTGTATAAAAAAACATTATATTAATGTATTTTACTTAGTACAATGTACTATTGTGGTAAGAGTATATAGTGAAAGTGATTGCCATCAAACCACGATTATGCTATTCAAAGTTGACAAAAATTGAAGAGTTTTTTTTTCACTTTGTTTATATGATTGTTGTTTTAACCATTATGAGTTCCTCATTATGTATTTATGAAGGACTTATGCGATGTGGGAAAAGTTGTCGTTTGAGATGGGTAAATTATCTTAGGCCTGATGTGAAGAGAGGAGACTATTCACAAGAGGAATTGGAAACCATAATGAAGCTACATGAGGCTTTGGGAAACAAGTAAGTCGGTCTTTGTCTCTCAAGTTGAAAAGATAACTTTCATGTAATGTGCAAGCGTACATGATAAATTTTATATCACAATTGTGTTTCAATTGCGAACATCGCATGGCATCGTGTTGCAATTGTTGCAGTGTTAAAACTTTTATCACCCGAAATTTATTTTTGAACCTAAAGGAACATGATTTGGTGTGATGTGATTAACGCATCCTCGATTATCCGGTCTAATTATTTTGATTCGATGGCATATTGCAATATCACAATAGCATCACGTGATGCAGTTCACAATTTGAAACACTGAACTTAAATGCATGTGATGTGTGTGTGTATGATATGTTAATCATTTAGGGTATTGTCATATTGTTTTCATGTCCTTATTTATTACCATTTTGTGCAATAAGTTATCTAAGTATGATTCCAAACAAAATTGGTTTTAGGTGGTCAATGATTGCATCCCATTTGCCTGGTAGGACGGACAATGAGATCAAGAATTTATGGAACACTCACTTGAAGAAAAGATTGGCTTGCAAAAAAACATCAGAGTCTGCTTCAGGTGAAAACAAGTTTGAATCATCCTTAACATCCTCTTTTATATATCCATCTTAATCTAAACAAATTTTCTTGAATGAGATGCCAAATTCATATATTCTTAATGTTTGATAATGAATTAGATATGCAAGAATTCCAAGGAGCAACGATGAAGGAACCTGAGCAAAATTTAGTGAAACAGGGGTCCAATGAACTTGTTGGTATCATTAAGAACCCAAATCAGTCATCATCATCAGCTGCTGCAGTATCTTCAGTTCAATTGAATAACTTCAACGCAAGCCATATGGATGCTTACAAACCTGATCAACAAATGAGTTCTTCTCTGTTCAAACATTTTGAACCTTATAATGTTGACAAGCCATCAGAAGAAGCAAATCAACTGAATTCTCTGATGGTGAAGACACCATTTGAGGCTGATTGTGATTTTTGGAAAATTTTAGATAACATACCCATCAAGCTAAATGAAGTTCAGTTAGGTCAGGATCATGACATCCACAACCAAACTTTAAGACAGGAGAATGTTCACTATGCTGAAACCATAAAGTGTCTTCATGGCATGGAAAATGAGTTTGGATTTGATGCAACAAATGAGGCAAACAAAGATCAATGCGTACATAAGAACATTGCATCAACTGAGTCAGGAATAGACCCTCATTCATTTGGTTATGATGAGATGACAATGCCTGAATTTGATTATGATATAGACTTGGGTTATGTTCAGTGGTATTCTTCTTGGCCACAAAATCCTAGTCTTTAAGTTTATTACATGCCAGGGCTTTAGAAAATATATCCATTTCAAACTCAAGTTTAATTATTTCTTTTATGTATGATGCACTTTATGTATTCTCTGCAAAATCAAGTTGGGGGCAAACTTTAGATTAGAGCACAATAATAAAGTTTGTTTATCATTCAATCTATGGTCATGGAATAAATTTTATATTGTTCGACAACTACAAGCTAAGTGTTATAAACTTTCTTGGGGCTTTTTTTAATTTGGTTTTCAATTTTAAGTTTTAAACATTTTATAATCCGATCTTAAACTAGTTTTCCGTCAATTTCAATTTGTTGTGGCTTCTGATATTTAAAAGTTGGTGTAAAAATTGTATCAGACACCTCCTCTACCATTGCCATGGTCATATACATGACATCCTCCACAAGAATCGCCGACATTCATCACCACCTCGTGAAACCCTTCACCATTGATAACTCAGTTTTATCATTATCATATTGGTGTCCACCATATTTAAAATTCAACAAAATTAAAACCACTTCATCAAATTAAATAAAAAATCGACTTCATGTTACAAGTTCCCACTTCAAATTTGAAAAGCAACTTCAAGTTACAAGTGATTTGTGTATATCAATTAAAAGAATAAAAAAACAACAGCGTGATAAGTACCAAAGTTGAGTGATATTTCCAAAATTTGAGCAAAGTTCAAGGACCCAAAGCATCGGAAAAAGTTTAAGAACCAATTTCAAAGACCCAAAGCATCGAAAAAAGTTTAAGAACCAATTTCAAAACAACACTTAAGTTCAGGGGCTAAAAACTTAAATAAGCCTTTCTTTAATTTCTTTTATCTGATTTAGGTTTTTTTTACCATGTAGAATATGAAGATAAAGATTAGTTAGAATAATAGGTGTAGTGTCCTTGACTGGCCGAGGTGTAAGGCAAATAAAGGGCCTTAGACTCAATGACCTGTAGAAGGGATAAATGTAGGACTCTTAGGTTTCAGAATATCTAGTTGGAGTATCCTGGATTTCCTTAGTCAATAGCGTATGTGCACTGTATCAACTTAGGGATGTAGAAAATGCACCTGTACCTGACCCCCTGTCGCGTGGTGCTATTTATAGGGAGAGCTCCAGTGTTGTAGTGAGGCTTGGTTGGGCCTAGATGGCTAACGTGTAGCTGGCAAAATAAAGGAGGGGTAGATCTAAAGTATTCTCTCAACCTTTATGAGCCGATGCCTCCATTTCCTATCGTTGCAGATCATGCAGGTGAGAATATTGGAGAGTATCACGAAAGAGAGTAACTGTTGTTGGATCCTCGACTTTTCTAGCTGTTGGTGAAGGTTTCAGGATATGGTGGTATGCTTTGGAAACTCACAAGTGCCAAGGGTCGGTTAATGAACCGAGCACTTTCTAGTTGTCTCTTAAGCGCCGTGACCGTCATTGCCTCGATGGTTAGACGATATAGTCGGCAAATGCTCAATGATTGTCGGCTACGGGTTTGGTCCATCATAAAAGAGGTCATTCTCTCATATTCTATAATGACTCATAACGATTAGAGTTTAATATTTGTACAATGACAGTGTAAAGTTTTTTACGGTGTATCATTTATTATTAATATGTATTACTTTTACTTATAAGTCAATCATAGCTAACCAATCAATGGTGGATAGTATATTGACAATATAAAAAATCTTACACTATTAATGTATGTATTATTTTCTCTAACGACTAAAGATTCTTTTTATCTTTTTTGATAGCAAATTATTTATTTTCTTTTTAACAAAAACACAACACTGAAAAAAACGGCTAGACAAACAGGAAAATAACTGCGTATTTACAAGACCATAACTCACTCTAAAATATATTTTTAATAATCAAAATTTTTTTTAGTGTACATCGAGATTTAGAGATTACCGAAGTACGTTTTGCTTCTACCAACAAAGTTTTTTCCAAACTCACGCACAAAGGATCTAACCTCTAATATCGTTCTTAAAAAACTTAATCATTTACCAACTATATCAAACCTTATTGGTTCAAAATAATCAATTTTATAAGACAAAAACTTAGTTAATGTGATATGTAACCTCGAGGGACCCTCATTTTAAAACCAAGAGTGTTTTGCGGAAAATAGTCAGACTAATTTCTACAAGAATCGAACTCTAATGTTATGCTTAAAAAAGCTCAACTCTTTACCTACTGGACTACTACATTTTGTTGGGGACAGACTCAAATGCATGTAAATATAGAACATGCTTCAGTGCATGTTGTAACTTTAACCATAGATTTATTAGTAAAATATGTGAATGATGAAGATTAATGTTGTTAGTTTTGTGAATTGACCTTTTTGTCCCTCGTTCATTTCTACTTTCTTACACCAAATCATCACCATCACCAGCCAGCCCACCACCACCGCCACCTCCTTCTCCTCCTCCTCCTCCTATCTCCTTCGCACCAACCTCAAAACCTCATAGTCCATTGCTATTGTGCCACTCCATGCCACCATTAAGAAGCCGTCGGGACAACTTCATGTTGTGCACTCACATTTGCATCACCGTCCCTTCAACCTTCACCCACCAATGACTTTTATTGCAACCAGATCTTTTGATTCTAATTATTAAGATTGATTAAAGTTTTGGAAATTTAGGGATTTGATTAAGTTAACTCTCTTTCTCTCGCTCACCACTGATGAGAGTGGTATTATTTTGGTTAACTCCTTTGATGGTCATCTTTTTTGTCTTCTTCTCCCTTTTGCTAGAAATCCATTCATCATCTCCCTTAGACCGTGATTTGCAACTTGGGTGGCCAGGTGGGGAGGAGCAGGGCATGGATGGTGGCACGGAGTTGTGGCACCGGCAAATTGAAAATTACAAAACTAGTGAGTGGAGGTGCCACTAATGGGCGAGGGAAGGAGTGCACGGGATAAGGAGTGAGGAAAGGTTGAAGACAAGATTAAAGTAAAAATTAAAATTAGAAAAGGGGTAAAATTGAACTTAGATAAAAATGCATTGGTGCATGGTTGGTATTTTATGCATCTGAGCCTCTCCCATTTTGTTGATCCCTCGCAAATATTTAATCATTCTTATTTCTCGCTGGAATAAAATCGTTCCTTCTAGTCGTTATACTTGTATTCGTGAAATTACTACACGTTCCACCACATAAAAAACTCCACCACGTGTCACCAATTGGAACATCCTTAAAATCGCCCATGCACACGTGTCACGAAGTGCTACAAAGAAGGAGCCACGTATAGCAATATCTTAGGCATATAAAATCGAAGCCATTTTAGAATCTTCAATGATCGCATTAACCAACAACAAATTAAAGCAAAAACAAAGACAGTAGTGATTTTAATCGAAGTCTTGTGGCTATAAGCATGGCAAAGAGTAAAGATGATATTACTTATGGAACTTCACAAGCAAGGCTAACAGAGGATGAAGCGGTGAGGGTTGCTTACAAGCATGGCACACCACTTGAAGGAGGAAAGATTGCAGAGTCCGAACCTATTGATATGTTTTCGAGTGCTCATAATATTGCTAAGAGTAGTAACCAAACCACAGATTCTAAAAGTGGTCAGTCTCAATTGCAACGTGACAATGATGATAACCAAGAAGGAGATGGCTCTACAGACTTCACCACGGGTGCTCCTCGCTTGCCCAAAAAAGTGCCACCAACTATGGCACATAAAAAATATTGAAGACATGACAACACAATGATTTCGTATAATATATATGCAGTTCCTTTTTTTGTACTCTTTGTTTCATCATTTGTATGAATTTTCTCTAGGGTAATTATGTGGCTGACCACTCGAGTTTTTCTTCAATTCCGTTTAAAAGGGTTTTCGATATATAATTTTAGAATAGGAAATGTTTATCTCACCTCTCTCTTAAGTTTTAACCTAGTATATTGTAAAAAAGATATTATCTATTTTTACTTTTAAAGTGCCAGTTTCAGAAATCTAGTAAGAGAATATTATTATTATAATTTAGAGATAATTGTCTATTACATTTTTTAAAGATATTTTTTAAGAAAAAATAGATGATGCATGAGTATAAATATATTTTATATTATCAGTGTATTCTAATTAATTATTACATAAAATTAAAGTAATACAAATGAATGGTGGATGATAGATTGACGGTGTAAAAAATTTTACATATACCTATTACTCTCATTTTTTAAAAAATATATTTGACATTAATTTATTAGTATCAGAAGATTTTCTTAACCAATTTATTTTTTCAAATATCAAAAAAGTATTATGCTAGTAATTTAAAATAGTATTATGTTAGTAATTTTGTCCAAAAATTCATTAGTAAATTTCTTACTAATGCATTTACACGAAATATTGAATTATCTTTTTCTCAAATTTTTAACCATCGAATATATATCTTTAAAAAGATTTAGATCTTTAGATGAAAATTAAAAATAAATCTCCTAGAATATCTTTAAAAAGATTTAGATTTTTAGATGACATAAAAAATTAAAAATTAAACATTTGTATGTGAGACTCCTGCTGAAAGGTTGTATGTACCTAGCTTTATCTTCCCCAAAGCTATAGCATAGATGAACACATCGATAATCCTCAAGCTAAAAATGATCATCTGGTCACATCTTTAAGTGTTAAGGGCCTTGATAATGCACTGCAAGTTTCGTCAATTACCTTCATTGCCGGTTACAAGAAAATACCCATAGAACATCAAAAATAAAAGCTTCTATGACATCAAAAAAGTTGGTTATTAAAAGAAAAAACTTTCAACAGATAGTGAATTTGTTCATTCTCAAGCAGCTAGTTCTGATTGTGAACCGGAAGAAAATACGTCTGATTTGAGTTTTTTTTAATGTCATCTTAAACTAAATCGTTAGATTAAAAATTTCAAACGAGAGATAATTCGATATTTCGTATGTATCTACGTAACATTTAACGGATTCATCGGTGTACTTATGGATAGAATGATTAATATGATACCCTTTTAATTTTTGAAAGACTTATTAATTGGAACCAAAATTTTTTCGGGAATTATTTTGATGTCAAATGTATTTTTTAGGGACTTAATAAATTAGTAATTTTAATTTATAATTTATATATAATAATTATTTTTAGATTATTATTTACAAACATTTTTATATAGAGAGCGAAAGAGAAAATGACATCTTTTGTATAAGGGGCGAAAAAAAAAATCAATTTTTTCATATATTAATTTGTAATCTCATTCTTGAACTAGAGTGAGATTTTAAGAACTTATTTTAAGAACTTTCTGACCACCATAGTGATTTTAGGAATTAATTTTATTTTATTTTATTTCTTTGAAGAATTTTAGAAATCATTTTTTATTTTTAATATTTATTATTAAATTATTAATCTCCATGGTAATTTTAGGAAAATTTTTGTCTGTTTTAATTATTGAATTAATAATCTTCTAATAGAAAATTCTAGAAATTTAATTATTTGCTATATGATAATTGTGGAACTAATTTAATTTAAAATATGTTAAAAACTTAATGTATAATAAACTTAGTTTAGTTCAAACTTGATAAAAAAAAAACGGTGAAGGGATGTTATGTCTTAACTAGAACTTGAGTTTTAATTATTGAAAATGTAATTGTGTTAAATACTTGTTAGAATGAGTTTTGATATTCAAAATAATCTTATTTTGCTCCAATAGTATTGTCTTTAATGAATAAATGAAAAACTTTACCAAGAGGAAGTGTTTAGAAAATAAAAGTCTGTTTTGACTCAAAGTTTGATTTTTTTTTTTGGTTTGCACTCTGGTATCCGGCCCACTAGGCTGACTAATCCAGTTCGAGGGGGGTCCCGAGGTTAAGGTTTTATTCCTCTCCCAACGTTGTTGCGGGGATCGAACCGTGGTTCGCCCTACCAAATGCAGCCCTTGACACCACTGCACCAACAGCTCGTTGGTACAAAGTTTGATTTTTAATACCAACATAACATAGATCAATTAATATAAGTTCTTTCTAGTTTAATTTGAGGTTTTCACTTCAAATCCCCGAAAATACAATTGATTAAAATATTTGATTGGAAATGCTTTACACTTATAGTTGTCTTATTCAATCTAAGCAAGATTGTCTCATCATATTAATGGAATAAACCTGCATTTTAAGTTTTAAAAAATGATATATTCTCTTAATAAAATTAACTTAGAATCATCTTAATGACAAATATATTTAAGTCAGATTTATGCAATGGAACTCCCTCGTAATTGTCTTATCCAATTTAACCTATATTGAGACTTAATTATATTTTTGGTTCTTTATCTTATTTTCAAGATTCAATTTAGTTCTTAATTTTTTTTTTTACTTATTTTGGTTTTTTTTTCTTTCAAAAAAATTCAATTTAATCATTTTTCTAAAGATTTACAAGAAGCTTTGTACACACCTAGTGGTTGGTATGTCCAATTTTCGCTTGCAATCAAAACCATGCACGTTAGAATCTCGTTATTTGGTTGTTGTTTGCTCTTTATCTGGTTGTACCAGATAACTAACCAGATAATATGAGACAAATTGGTTCAACAATGATTCTTTATGAATTTTTTTTGCACAACCAATAAATGTACTTAACAACAATCAATAATGGATTCTTAAAATGTTCTAAAACAATTAAAAAGATTTTTTTTATTAATTCAAGAAGGCTTAATTAAGTCACAAGTCCCTGAAGTTTGGGGTATTTTTGTCGGATACCTTTTTTTTTCAATGTCTGACTCCCCGAAGTTACTTCTGGGTTTGTCATATACCCCAACTACCAATTCTGACCCATTTTGCTGACATTTAACATCGGAATCCTGATTAGATGCAGGAGGTTAATCACTTGGTACCTTGTGGGCGAAATCCTTTTTTAAAAAAAAAAAATTAAAAAACTAAAAAAAACTTAATATTTTTATATTTTTAGTTAAATAAAAAAAATTAAAAATAAGTGAAAAAAGAGGTCGTCTTCGCCGGTGTGACATCACACGACACTCATGACCAACCTCCTACGTCTGACTAGGATTCTGTTATTACATGTCATCAAAATTAGTCAGAATTGGTAGTAGGGGTATATGACAAACCCAGAAGTAACTTCGGGAAGTCAAACATTAAAAAAAAAGTATAAGGGTATCTGACAAAAGTACCCCAAACTATAGGGACTTGTGACATAATTAAGCCATTCAAGAATTGAAACCATCCAAATTCAATTTTTCGCAAAACAATTAAAATAAACGTAATGTAAAGGAGATTAGGGAAAGGAATACGACACAATGATTTATACTGATTCACTCTCAACCTTCCAAGAGCTACCTCCAGTCCTCCCCTTCCGATTTGAGAGATTTGCTTCACTATGAATTTAGAAAACATTCATACAAGCACACATCCAAGATACCTCACTTGAACTGCTTCACAGAGGATCCCTCACCCTTGCCTTATACCTCTCTCTATCTTCTAAATTCCCTTGTAAACCTCTAACTTGAAAGATGCATGACTCTCGAGTACTAAGAAGACGCCTCACTTCCTAGATTTCTCCACTTTGCTAAAGGGATACCTCGCCGCTTAGACTTCTCCTTTACTAGGTGATGTTTCACACCTAAGGAACAATCTCTTATTTGTTGTTCTTCAATTGACACCTTAATGTGCAGAATAATTAAACAACTCTAATTTGCCCTTGAACCTTTGGATCTTGAATCTCAATGAATGCACTAGAAACAATGATGAATATTAAGATAAAAAATGAAGGAGATATGAAATATGAAAATTTCTTTTTGATTCTCTAGAAAATAATAGCAAAGGGTTTGTGTGTTTTTAATAAAAAAGTGTCTAAAAAGTACCATTTTTATATTGGGTTTTAATATGTCAAGTCGGTTAAGGAGTTTGTTGAAGTTTAAAACTGATTTTGGCCTTAACTGTCAGTGTTAATCGGTTAACATTGGTCTTAAACGATTAACGGGCCAATTTTACACTGCTTTATCTGGTTGTACCAGATAATTAGCCAAATAATTAACCCGGTAAAGGGTTTCAGCACAACTAAAAATCAATTTTTAATAGGAAACTTGAATCGTATATAAAAATATAAGTTTTAAACCCATTATTAAGCCAAAGTATGATGCAAATACATGTTTTAAAAAGATTTATAAAATCATATGCATCATTTTCAAAAGATTGGTTTTGTAATGAATCAATTTCATGATTATTCAATATGAATGCATTGAGATTCAGTATCCAACCTAGACTCTACCCAAGCAAACATCTTAAGAACCTAATAAAATGCAAATAATATTAAAATAAATGTCCTAATAGATTTGCCTCTTGAGTCTTGTTGTTGTTGTTGTTGTTTGTTGTTTGTTGCTCTTGCACATTTGGTCTTCATCACATTTGTCTCCACCAAAACACTTGTTAAGCTCACTTGCTTCACACTTTTGTCATAGCATTGTTAGTTTCACCAAAATATTCACACCATTATCAGAAAATGGAAAATGTTGCCAAAACTCGAAAAATGGAAAAATGTTGCTAGGAATAGTGGTGCTACTTCGCCAATGGTGAAGCAATCTCGTTGGCGGTATTCTTGTTCGATATAGATAGAGATGACAATTTGATAGGGATATGAACGGATATGGTAGTAGGTGCTCTATAGAGATGGAGTCGTAAAAATATATATTAAGCTCTATCGATGGAATAGTTGTAAATGTAAATATTTCGGGTAAAACTAACACTGTTATTAAGGAAAGACCAAATTGAATTTTTTTTAAAAGTAATTAAATGATCAGAATAAGTAAAAAAAATTAAAAATCAAAATGAATCGTAAAAATAAGATATGTATAACACCCCTAATATTCGTCTCTCGAATAATAGGCTAATTAATTATAATAATTATTTTATAATTAATTAAGTTTATTAGAAGTCTTTATTTTTGTACATTATGTGCTTTAAGATATATAAGAATATGTGATATATTTTTATATATTAAATTTGTACAAGAATATTAGTTTTGCAATTCAGTCCTTGGGGTAGGACCAAATTGCAATATTGGAAAGGTTTTTGGAGGGAAGTTATTTAAAATATAAATTTTTGAAAATTTTCATCGTGGTAATCGATTACCACTACTCGGTAATCGATTACCAAAGTGCAGAACTGTTAGTGTTGAGTGCGTTTAATGACTCAACGCTAAATCAACACCTAATTACCCAGTTTTGTGACACGAAATCGTCTCTAAGGTTAGTGGGAAACGCGTGTCTTCATGCATGATAGTCCAATTCGTCTATTTAAGCAATTGAGTTGATGAATTTGGCTCATTTTGCTTGATTTTGGTCTGAGAGTTTCATTAGGGTTCTTGATTTCACCTCTCAAATTCGTCTTCGATTCTGAGAGTTAGGTTGAGAGTAATACACCTTTGCAAAGCTTAAGTCTCAAGCTTTGTATTGATACCAAAATCGTGAGTTGAGGGTCTGTGTGCTATGAGAATCAAGCTTGCAAAGTTTGGTCCCAAATTCTGCAGAATTGGAAAACTGATTTCTGGAGCTCACTTTGAAGCTCGATTTTGGTAAGCACACTAACCCTTTTGGTTTCAAACTTGTTCCTACCTCTAGTGCATGTTTCAGAGAATTCAATTTGACCATTTTCCCCAAATCTTAATTCGATTTTGCATGTCAAATTATGTGGTGTTGGTACCCTGTCCAACTCTGTCTGCATGTAGTGGATTTAGTGGAATTTGGTGTTGGAGTCCCTTTCTCTGCAAATTTCTTGTTGGAGCACGATCTAGAGGTATGAAGAAAGTTTTACATTCACGAGAATAAGAGTGATTAATATGTTTTGTGTAGGGAGTCATCATGAGACTCATAAGGGCTTAGTTTGAAATATGTTTTTGGTTTAGAGACCAAATTTTGCTCTCTCTGTGGTTTGAGCAACTTATAATGTATGCATGCAAAGTGTTTGATGCCTGAAATCATGGTTTGGTTGCATGTATTGTGATTTGGTACCTTGAGTTGTTAAAAGTGTGTTTTATGCATAATTTATGAGATTGTTGGATTCTCTGAGTTTTGGTTTGATTTCAGTGTTGGAGCATGTTTGTTTCATGCCATTTGATCTCTGTGAATGGTGGTTTCAAGTTATAATTGATTAGAATTGAAAATGGTATGTTAAAACTCAGCTTATATGCATTTGCTATCATGAATAATCAATTACCACAATATGGTAATCGATTATCCTGATGAATCTGATTCAGGTTCAGGAAAATAAACGTGGTAATCGATTACCAGTCCCTGATAATCGATTACCAGTGTAAAAATTCAACAAAATACCATTTTTAATTTCTAATAATTCTAACATATAATTAAATGTTAAATTTCAAAAGAAGTCACATTGAAATATACCTAAAATAATATTGGATTATTATTTCTAAGTGATATGCATAAAGCTTATATTTATTTTATAATAAGTTGAATATTATAAAATAAATTAAAGAACAACTCAATTAAGACATTGACGCATTCATGCATGGTGTTGGTGGAATTTATCGTTTGTCATGTTCGAGGAACATGAGGAGGGCCTCTGGGAGTGCCAAATGTTACTACTAGCTCGATGACACATTAAGGTTGACGATGTGGGCAGTATGTGATATACTGTTGATATGATCATTACGTTTTGGCGACGTGACGCACACAAGAGAAGCGGCGTTGTGTATCATAAAGTGATAGGTGTACGTTTTGGCGGCGCGACGTTCACCAGATAAGGTGACATTGTTATCACTTCCGAGCTAGTACGCCATACGTTCAAGTAACGTATTAAAAGTATTCTTGGAATAGAATATGCCGAAGCGATGGATGGACGTCCGTGAGGATATTTAGTTGGAGTATCTCAGGATTGAGAGATGACAAGCATCATGCCATTATAATTAAAGAGTTTAATTATAAATGAACCTGGCTTGGTCATATGCATTCATATGTTGATTGATGACTTGATGTATGTGGATGTTTAATTTCCAGTTACTCTTATTTGATTATGTGTATGTATATGCTTACCCCTGTGCCCTTATTAGGTGATGTCCAGATACCTAGCTTGCGTCGAGATCAGACCCATCCCTAATGGTATATGGATATTCGAGGAGCACCAAGCTACCTTTGAGGGTGAGGTGGAGATTACCCTCTATCACCCTAACCCCCTTGCTCGTGTGCTCCCTCGTAGGTTTAGGATCCCTAACATTTATACTATGCACGTACCCCCATTCTATACATATAGAGGACCACCACTACCAGCTCGACCAGTACATAGGTTCCATAGTTTTCGTTTCCGGACAGCCAGTAGTTCTCATCCCTACGCTTCTAGAGTTTTCACTGATGCTGACATCCCCTCACCTGGTCCAACAGGTACTGTTAGGACTACACCTTCTAGGTCAATAAAATTTTTCTTTTTATTATTCCAAAAGAGTTCGGACTTGCGGTTCTAATCAAATATCTTAACTTTTCATAAATTCATTGAATTCGACTTATTCATTTACTTATGAAGTTTGGTTTCAGAAAATTCTTTGAGATAGCGTTATTTCTTTCCAAATAATATGATATATATAACTATGTGTTATAAATATAATCATTATCTCGAGAGACTTGTTAGTACGAAATAATAATATCAATCGCTGAATTCTTTTATGCTGAAAATCAGAGTATGCAGAATAAAACAGTACTTGAGGATCATTTTGTGATATATAAACATCACATATATATATATATATATATATATATATAATAAGATAAAAAGATCCCCACCAGTACAACGTCATAGTCCAAAGTAGTACAAGTCCAAAATACTAAGTCCATACATTGAAAGTAATAGCTGTAACTGAAACGACCTCGACTCTAAGACATCTCAAAATATATATAATATAATACCACTCCAAAAATAGACGTCCCAGAGCAGGTCAACTGATCCTCCAAAGCTCCCAACTGGTCCACAGCAACTACATCCCTAACCTAGGATCCAAAATATCTATATTATGCTCGCCCCTAGGAACCACTAACTCCACCACGAGTCCTTGAAACCGGCTCGTCTGGTACCTCCTCTTCGTCCTCATCCTCCACAGGCTCCTCTTCGACCTCTTCCGACGGGGTAGGGACCCTACCACTGGGTCTAGGGTCTGCAACAGAAACAGACCTACCGACACCTGTCGGGCTAGGAGAAGGAGTCTCCTAAGTGAAAATCCTCGAAGCAGAAGGATGGAACGAGTGACAGCTCTAAAACGAAAGCTGTGAAATCTCCGTACAGGTCGAGCTGGGGGTGGTCCTCTATGAGTATACAAGGGTGGAACATGCATAGTATATATAATAGGGATCCTAAACCTACGAGGTCGCACCCTGGCCAAGGGGTTAGGGTGATAGAGAGTAATCTCCACCTCACCCTCAAAGGTAGCCCGGTGCTCCTCGTAAGTCCAAATACCACTAGGGATGGGTCGGATCTCGATGCAAACTAGGTATCTGGCCATCACCTAACAAGGGCACGAGAGTAAGCATCACACATATACATAATAAAATGAGACTAAAATATCAAACACATATAATCATAGGCAGATAGAATATGCATAGACATATGAGCACACCCATTTTCATGTTTATAACTCTTTCAATGCAGGTGGCATGATGCATGATTTCTATCCACAAATCTGAGGCCTCTAAACATCATATAGATATCTATCAACAGATATCCTTGTGTTCCCAGAACACTAAATAATACGTTCCCAAAACGTATGGCGAAATTGCTTGGGGTGATTTCTTTAACGTTCCTCCCAGAGTATATGTCACGTCGCGAAGACGTAATGAATCACTGTGGTTCATAGTGCCACTCCCAGAGTGAGCGTCATGTAGTGAAGACGTAATAACCACATCAACAATGAACCCACACTGGCCACATTCATCCACAGAATGTGTCATCAGGCAAAACACAACAGTTTGGTACTCCCAGAGTACTCAGGTCATGTTCCAAGAACATTACCCAATAATGTAACATCCCAAAAATTAATATTAAATAATATAATTTTAGTGTATAAATATCTATTTAGGGATAGGATTAAGCCTTAGAAATTGTACAGGGTTAGAAGGGTAGAACGAGCATAAGCCGACCTAGGATGTGAG
Source organism: Crotalaria pallida (assembly GCA_037953625.1). Classification (NCBI taxonomy): domain Eukaryota; kingdom Viridiplantae; phylum Streptophyta; class Magnoliopsida; order Fabales; family Fabaceae; genus Crotalaria; species Crotalaria pallida. Next base: position 118,535,855 of record CM075654.1, read on the forward strand.
ATTAAGGCCTCGGCCCTATCCCGGCCGAGCTAGATAAGATTGTGTGCATATGAACCGAGCTGAAAGGGAACCCAATGGGAAACCCATTGTCCAGTCTGGATTATCCGACCTCAGCGCAACTCATAGCGTTATCCGAAAGGTAAGCTCGGACTGCTGATGTTCCTACAAACCGAGCCAACATATCCTGGCCGACGTATTCGAGCTGACACTGCCTAGCTCCTCCGTGCCAGCTCATGTGGAGCTGTAGCCCTTTGGGAACCGTACCATCCGTACACTGTCCTTATCTTTCACTTTATGTCTCTATCATTACTTTATGTCCCTTTCAATGTACTATTCATGGTTTCCTCAAGAAGCCAATGAATCTTGGCCATATATATTCTAAGCTTCCTCAAGAAGCTAATAAATCCTAGCCACACAAATATTTTCCCTAAATGAATAAAAGAAAGCCCAAAACACCACATAACACACTTTGCATTCCTCATTCTCTCCCTCCTACGGATCTCTCTCTTTCTCTTTCAAGTTCCAGCAACAACAAACCCCCAACATATTTTCTTTCTCTCCTCACGAAACACCCTCTCTTCCACCAACCGGAAACCTTCTGTCTGCCGTTTTCCCCCCTTCCGATTTGGAGTCTCTAGACCGCCGTGAAGACCGTGGGTAGCGTGGTGTGGTGGTGGCAGCAAGGAGGAAAAGGATCCTAGGGGCTTGGAGCTCTCAAGGTCAAGGTCAAGGAAAACCACTCTCAAGCTCTCAACTCTTATCTCTCACGGTTTGAGGTAAGGAGTGAGTGTTACCTCTACTTGAGTTTGGGTTCCTAGGGTGTTCATAAAGGGTACTAAGAGTGGGTGATAGATTAGGAAACGGATCTAGGGTAATATGAGAAAAGAAAGGTAAAAAGGGTAAAGGAAACTAATGAATGGCTAGAAACAAGGATGTTAGGTGAACACGGAATATTGTTATATGCTATATGCTGGTATTTACATAATAGATTGGCTGAATGCTTTATTCTTATTGTTATTGATGTATAAGTGATTATGAACTTGGTGTATAAATGTTTATGAGCTTTGATATTTATGATTTATGTCTGAACCGAGTTGATTGACGATGGGAAGGGGTATGAGAAAATGGTAGGGATGGAAAGTAGGGGATAGAGTAATACGGCAGAGACTGAACAAGGTTAATGGAAAGAGGGACTGGTTATTAGGTTTAGCCGAGAGAGGCCGAGCTAAGTAGATAATAAGATTAATGTAAAGGGGAACAAATTCAAGTGTCGAGCCGAGAGAGGCCGAGCTAAATAATGGTTGAAAGGACAAGAGAAATAAAAGAGAAATGGCTGTGTGATCGGGTCATAGAAGACGCGTACTGGGTGCGTGCCTTGATCGCGTCAGACGCATATTGGGTATGTGCAGCTGTAAGACGGGTACTGGGTGCTCGCAGTTATGATTCACACAGGATTCCGAGAACGGAATCGGTGGGAAGTGGTCCTGGTCATAGCAGACGCGTACTGGGTGCGTGCATTGATCGCGTAAGTCGCCGAGATGCGCCGCTGTAAGACGGGTACTAGGTGCTCGCAGTTATGGACTCTCCTTAACCCCATAGAATGATCGGCGGTAGTGCTCCTGGTCATAGAAGACGCGTACTAGGTGCGTGCATTGATCGCGTCAGACGCATACTGGGTATGTGCAGCTGTAAGACGGGTACTGGGTACTCGCAGTTATGGACACTCGAATATCCGACTGTAAATGGTGTAAGACATGCACTGGGTGTATGCATCCGAGAAGAGTAAAAGATTGTAAACTATGTGAAAATGGAATAATGAGTAATGTCCGAGATAGAGATGGTAATCCGAGGTAAGAGAATGTGAACTGAGGTATAACTAATAGGTAATAGAGTGATTGGATAGTGTGATGTGAGCCGAGCCGGATGAGATTGTGTGTATGTAAACCGAGCTAAATGAGATAGTATGCATGTAATATAGGGTTTGATTACTTGCTATCTATATGCTATTTGACTACTTGTGTTTGGCTTGGTAGTTCGGTATGTCATTTTAGAAACTACTTATTTAAGTTCTGTGTAATGCTCACCTCCTTACCATTTTTTCAGGTACTGAGCCCGAGCATACGCAGTCCCCGGCCGAGCAGGATCGCTCTCCCTCTCAGGGAGAGTAAGTTAATTAGAGTCCGATAGGTGGATGGGTCTCGGCCAGTTGGGCCGAGCTAAAACACTGATTGTATTTCGAATGACCGAACTGAATGTATTTAAACTTATACTTTATGTATTTGATGCATTTAAGTCTTCCGCTTTATTAGCTCTGATGTCTTTGTTATTAATGAAGGGAAATATTATTTTAGCAAATATCATATCCATCTTAAAAGAAATTTTAAATCCTAATTTTGGGGTAATTAAGGGTAATTATTTCATAGGGTGTTACATTTTTGGTATCAGAGCAGTTTCTCCTCGACCTATTGGAGTTGCAAGGAACTCCAGTGGTTACTCACCAAGAGAGTGACAAATAAGTAAAGTCTAGGAGTCTAAGTTAGACAATAGAACTTATAGATATACATGTCTAAATATATATATTTGCTTGATTATTCGGAAGTTAATTGGCTTCCTCTCCATGACAAAGCAGCATGGCTGGGAGACGAGCTGATAACGACCGAATTGCTACTGTGTTGGAAACCCTGGTTCAGCTACAGCAGAACCAAGCGCAGGCTCAGCAGAATCAGGCTGAGAACCTCGCTCAAAACATCGCCGCAGCCGCGGCAGCTGCAGCTGCAGTCCTTCAGCCCCAACCTCCGACTCCGATCGAGATAGACTGGATGAGCCAATTTCGGAAGAACGAACCACCAAGGTTCGAAGGAGGATATAATCCAGATGGAGCTCAGAGATGGCTCCAGGATATTGAGAAGATTTTCCGATCTCTGCAACCTTCCTATGAGTACCGGGTGAGGTTGGCTGAGTTTGTGCTGGCTAGTGAAGCCGAGCACTGGTGGGATCAACAGAGCCGAGGACCGGAAGCGGCTAATGAGGTCATCACTTGGGATTTGTTCCGAGCCCGCTTCCTCGGAAAGTACTTTCCCGAGGATGTCAGGAGGGAGAAGGAGCTCGCTTTTCTCAAGCTGGAACAGAGGAACTTGAGCGTTGGGGAGTATGCCGCTCAGTTCGAAGATTTGATCCGTTACTCAGGAATCTACCGAGATGCCGATGAGCGTACCAAGTGCATCAAGTTTGAGTCTGGTCTCCGTGACGATATTCGACTCGCATTCGAATATCAGAACATGGCCAATCTCTCACAACTGGTGAACATGGCTAGTACCTATGAGAAAGGACTTAAGAGGAAAGCTGATGGAAAGAGGAGCAGGTCGGCACAGAAAGTAGTGGGTCCGATCAGGGGAAAAGGAGCCGTTCAGAGATCTGCTCCCTATGTGACTCCGAGCGCAAGAATGTCAACAGCCCCGAGGAGTGGTGGTCAGATGGTGGCTATTCCTGGCCCGTATCCGATATGCCAACATTGTGGAAGGCAACACCGGGGAGAATGTTGGAATCTGAACCCGAGCGCCAGAGGATCCTGTTTCCGATGTGGCAAGCCTGGCCATTTTGCAGCTCGGTGTACTGAGAATATTGTGAAGGAAGAGGTCAATGTGACCAAGGCTCATCAGACTGGTATTAACCGACCTATGCAGAGAGGCAAGGTTTACACTATGGATGGAGAAGAAGTGACTGATGCTGACGAACTAATCCGAGGTACTTGTCTAGTAAACAGTATTCCTTGTGCTGTACTATTTGACTGTGGAGCCACACATTCTTTCATTTCCCTTGACTGTATGAATAGACTAAAACTATCCCCAGTAGAAATGCCTTACAAACTATCCATTTCCACCCCAACCAATTCTTCTGTAATCACTTCTAAAATGTGTCTAGAGTGTCCTATCCAAGTATTAGGCAGAGAATTTAAAGTCAATCTGATTTGTCTACCCTTAACCAAGCTAGATATTATCCTTGGCATGGACTGGATGTCTCAACACCGTGTCTTACTCGATTGCCGAGAAAAGACCGTAATTTTCAGTGGCCCTTCTGTTGCAAAGATAGAGGCAATAGAGGAACCGACCTTAGACCAAATCCCTGTCGTCGGAGAATTCCCCGAGGTTTTCTCGGACGAAATGCCTGGCTTACCGCCGAATAGAGAAGTAGAGTTCAGTATAGACCTCCTTCCGGGAACTGGCCCGATCTCAATTGCTCCATACAAAATGGCGCCTCCCGAGCTAGAAGAACTTAAGAAACAGCTGGAAGAACTTTTGGCCAAAAAGCTAATCCGACCAAGCGTATCGCCGTGGGGAGCCCCAATCCTGTTTGTGAAAAAGAAAGATGGTAGTCTCAGAATGTGCACTGATTATAGGAAGCTCAATGCAGTAACGGTGAAGAACAAATATCCCCTCCCTCGGATTGATGATTTATTGGACCAACTCAAGGGAGCGTCGGTGTTTTCAAAGATAGATCTCCGATCTGGATATCACCAAATCCGAGTCTGAGAAGAAGACATTCCGAAGACAGCCTTCCGATCAAGGTATGGGCATTTTGAGTACGTGGTTATGCCCTTCGGACTTACCAACGCCCCTGCCATCTTCATGGATTACATGAATAGGATCTTCCGACCTTACTTGGACTCGTTCGTGATAGTCTTCATTGACGATATCCTCATCTACTCTCGGAATCCGAGCGAACACGAACAACATTTGAGAACGGTACTACAGGTTCTGAAAGATAAGAATCTCTACGCTAAGCTCTCTAAGTGCAGTTTTTGGCTCAACGAGGTCCATTTCCTCGGGCATGTGATATCCGAGCAAGGTGTAGTAGTTGACCCTTCCAAGGTGGAAGCGGTACTTAAGTGGGAGAGACCCAACTCGGTCACTGAGATCAAGAGTTTCCTCGGTCTTGCAGGGTACTACAGAAGATTAATTGAAGGATTCTCTAAACTGGCGCTACCGTTGACCTCGTTAACTAGAAAAGATGCCCCATACCAATGGTCCGAGGTGTGTGAACAGAGCTTTCAAGAGCTAAAGAAAAGGTTGACGAGCTCGCCCGTATTGATTTTACCTGATCCGACCAAAACCATTGACGTATTTTGTGACGCCTCAAAGCAGGGCCTTGGCTGTGTGCTGATGCAACAAGGAAAAGTGGTGGCGTATGCCTCTCGGCAACTTCGGCAACACGAGCAGAACTACCCTATGCATGATCTCGAATTGGCAGCCGTGGTGTTTGCCCTTAAGATTTGGAGACACTACCTGTATGGCACGAAATTCGAGGTGTTCAGTGACCACAAGAGTCTCGGCTATCTGTTCGACCAGAAGGAACTCAATATGAGACAGCGCAGATGGGTGGAATTTTTGAAAGACTATGATTTCAACTTGCACTATCATCCTGGAAAAGCCAATGTGGTGGCCGACGCACTGAGCAGGAAGAGTCTTCACTTGAGCAACATGATGGTTCGAGAGATGCAGCTGATGCAAGAGTTTAGTGATCTTAACCTCGGCATACAGAAAAAGGAAAACAGTGTTGTCTTGGAGATGCTACAGGTAACCAATGATTTTGTGGGTTTCATTAAAGAAAGACAGACTGACGACCTAGAGCTCCAAAAGCTATTAGAAAGAGCAGGAGACAAGGATGAACCTGAATTCACTAAAGGACCTGATGGTCTTGTACGATTTCGAGGCAGAGTTTGCATCCCCATGGACTTTGAAGTCCGAAGAGAGTTGATGGAAGAAGCCCACAAGACGAAGATGATTCTTCATCCAGGTGCCACAAAGATGTACCAAGATTTGAAGAGGTTATTTTGGTGACCGAAGTTGAAGACCGACGTGGCCGATTATGTGTCGCGGTGCTTGACATGTCAGAAAGCCAAGATTGAGCATCAGAAACCAGGAGGATTACTCAAATCCTTGGAGATTCCACAATGGAAGTGGGATAGCATTTCGATGGACTTTGTATCAGGTCTACCAAAGACGAGATCAGGGAAGGAAGCCATTTGGGTTGTGGTAGACCGACTTACAAAGTGTGCTCATTTCCTACCGATCAGCATGAAGTACAGCCTGGAGAAGCTGACGCAACTGTACATAAAGGACATTGTTCGACTCCATGGTGTTCCGAGCAGCATAGTGTCAGACCGTGATCCTCGCTTTTTATCTCGATTCTGGCAGAGTCTGCAAGAAGCCATGGGTACGAAGTTGAGGTTTAGCACTGCTTATCATCCCCAAACTGACAGACAATCCGAGCGCACCATTCAGACTCTTGAGGACTTGCTGAGGACATGTGTGCTTGAACAGTCGGAAAGCTGGGAAACACTATTGCCGTTGGTAGAATTCACCTATAACAACAGCTTTCATTCAAGTATCGGAATGGCTCCTTTCGAAGCCTTGTATGGTCGGAAATGCCGAACGCCGTTATGCTGGTTTCAGATGGGTGAAAACTTGTTGAATGGTCCCGACATTGTTCAGGAGACAACTGAGAAGATCCGAATGATACAAGGGAAGATGAAAGCCACTCAGGACCGACAGAAGAGCTATGCCGACAAGAGAAGGAAACCCTTGAACTTCATTGAGGGAGATCATGTATTTCTTCGGGTATCCCCTATGACGGGTATCGGCCGAGCTATCAAATCAAAGAAGTTGACCCCTAGGTTTGTCGGACCGTACCAGATATCGGAGAAGGTTGGACCAGTAGCGTACAGAATCGCTCTACCCCCGCACTTGTCTAAGCTCCATGATGTGTTCCATGTCTCGCAACTTAGGAGATACATTCACGATCCCTCGCATGTGATAGCAGTGGACGAACTGCCGCTAAGAGACAATCTGACCTTCGAAGTCCTACCAGTCCAAGTTGGAGAAAGACAAGTCAGGCGACTCAGAGGAAAGGAAATCCCCTTGGTCAAGGTGGTATGGAATCGAAATGGTGTGGAGGAAGCTACTTGGGAACTTGAGGAGAAGATGAAGCAGTCATATCTGCAACTGTTCAATGCTGACTAAATTTCGAGGACGAAATTTCCGTAAGTGGGAGAGGAATGTAACATCCCAAAAATTAATATTAAATAATATAATTTTAGTGTATAAATATCTATTTAGGGATAGGATTAAGCCTTAGAAATTGTACAAGGTTAGAAGGGTAGAACGAGCATAAGCCGACCTAGGATGTGAGATTAAGGCCTCGGCCCGATCCCGGCCGAGCTAGATAAGATTGTGTGCATATGAACCGAGCTGAAAGGGAACCCAACGGGAAACCCATTGTCCAGTCTGGATTATCCGACCTCAGCGCAACTCATAGCGTTATCCGAAAGGTAAGCTCGGACTGCTGATGTTCCTACAAACCGAGCCAACATATCCTGGCCGACGTATTCGAGCTGACATTGCCTAGCTCCTCCGTGCCAGCTCATGTGGAGCTGTAGCCCTTTGGGAACCGTACCATCCGTACACTGTCCTTATCTTTCACTTTATGTCTCTATCATTACTTTATGTCCCTTTCAATGTACTATTCATGGCTTCCTCAAGAAGCCAATGAATCTTGGCCATATATATTCTAAGCTTCCTCAAGAAGCTAATAAATCCTAACCACAGAAATATTTTCCCTAAATGAATAAAAGAAAGCCCAAAACACCACATAACACACTTTGCATTCCTCATTCTCTCCCTCCTACGGATCTCTCTCTTCCTCTTTCAAGTTCCAGCAACAACAAACCCCCAACATATTTTCTTTCTCTCCTCACGAAACACCCTCTCTTCCACCAACCGGAAACCTTCTGTCCGCCGTTTCCCCCCCTTCCGATTTGGAGTCTCTGGACCGCCGTGAAGACCGTGGGTAGCGTGGTGTGGTGGTGGCAGCAAGGAGGAAAAGGATCCTAGGGGCTTGGAGCTCTCAAGGTCAAGGTCAAGGAAAACCACTCTCAAGCTCTCAACTCTTATCTCTCACGGTTTGAGGTAAGGAGTGAGTGTTACCTCTACTTGAGTTTGGGTTCCTAGGGTGTTCATAAAGGGTACTAAGAGTGGGTGATAGATTAGGAAACGGATCTAGGGTAATATGAGAAAAGAAAGGTAAAAAGGGTAAAGGAAACTAATGAATGGCTAGAAACAAGGATGTTAGGTGAACACGGAATATTGTTATATGCTATATGCTGGTATTTACATAATAGATTGGCTGAATGCTTTATTCTTATTGTTGTTGATGTATAAGTGATTATGAACTTGGTGTATAAATGTTTATGAGCTTTGATATTTATGATTTATGTCTGAACCGAGTTGATTGACGATGGGAAGGGGTATGAGAAAATGGTAGGGATGGAAAGTAGGGGATAGAGTAATACGGCAGAGACTGAACAAGGTTAATGGAAAGAGGGACTGGTTATTAGGTTTAGCCGAGAGAGGCCGAGCTAAGTAGATAATAAGATTAATGTAAAGGGGAACAAATTCAAGTGTCGAGCCGAGAGAGGCCGAGCTAAATAATGGTTGAAAGGACAAGAGAAATAAAAGAGAAATGGCTGTGTGATCGGGTCATAGAAGACGCGTACTGGGTGCGTGCCTTGATCGCGTCAGACGCATACTGGGTATGTGCAGCTGTAAGACGGGTACTGGGTGCTCGCAGTTATGATTCACACAGGATTCCGAGAACGGAATCGGTGGGAAGTGGTCCTGGTCATAGCAGACGCATACTGGGTGCGTGCATTGATCGCGTAAGTCGCCGAGATGCGCCGCTGTAAGACGGGTACTGGGTGCTCGCAGTTATGGACTCTCCTTAACCCCATAGAATGATCGGCGGTAGTGCTCCTGGTCATAGAAGACGCGTACTGGGTGCGTGCATTGATCGCGTCAGACGCATACTGGGTATGTGCAGCTGTAAGACGGGTACTGGGTACTCGCAGTTATGGACACTCCAATATCCGACTGTAAATGGTGTAAGACATGCACTGGGTGTATGCATTCGAGAAGAGTAAAAGATTGTAAACTATGTGAAAATGGAATAATGAGTAATGTCCGAGATAGAGATGGTAATCCGATGTAAGAGAATGTGAACCGAGGTATAACTAATAGGTAATAGAGTGATTGGATAGTGTGATGTGAGCTGAGCCGGATGAGATTGTGTGTATGTAAACAGAGCTAAATGAGATAGTATGCATGTAATATAGGGTTTGATTACTTGCTATCTATATGCTATTTGACTACTTGTGTTTGACTTGGTAGTTCGGTATGTCATTTTAGAAACTACTTATTTAAGTTCTGTGTAATGCTCACCTCCTTACCATTTTTTCAGGTACTAAGCCCGAGCAGACGCAGTCCCCGGCCGAGCAGGATCACTCTCCCTCTCAGGGAGAGTAAGTTAATTAGAGTCCGATAGGTGGATGGGTCTCGGCCAGTTGGGCCGAGCTAAAACACTAATTGTATTTTGAATGACCAAACTGAATGTATTTAAACTTATACTTTATGTATTTGATGCATTTAAGTCTTCCGCTTTATTAGCTCTGATGTCCTTGTTATTAATGAAGGGAAATATTATTTTAGCAAATATCATATCCATCTTAAAAGAAATTTTAAATCCTAATTTTGGGGTAATTAAGGGTAATTATTTCATAGGGTGTTACAAATAACATCGCCAACTTAATCATCCCATTCTCCATGAATGAATGCACATGCACCCAACATTATTGGTTGGCCTTTAATTAATTTCCATAATTAATCCATAATTATTATGACATAATCTTAACATCACCACAATTAAGATTAAACATATGTCATAATTCCTTTTATTATTTTCAATGAGGAACTTAAGTTATTAAGAATAAATTACCTTTACACATAAAATTCTTCCATGAATTTAACTTAGGTAATTTTCACTGATTTTGGGTTGGAAGAGTACAACTAAAAATAATATAAATTATTTAACAAAAACCTTTGAAATTTTTTTTTCAGGTTCTAACCGGTTGCAAGAAATTCTAACCGGATAGATTGTAAAGTTCCAGAAACTGAACTTTTGTGATTTTCAATACCATTTTCATTTCTCTTCCAATCAGTCCCATATCAGCCCTGAATCTTTGTTCAATACCTTAAATAAAACTTGTTCCATCATTGAAAATTCCATAGTTCATCATACTTTCCAATCTTATATAATTTCCAAATGAATTTGTTACTAACATTAAGGTATAAAACTAATTACCCAACCTTGATTCCTCATCAAGTTCTCACAGGGTAATTTACAGCAGAAATAGGCTAAGAGAATCAAACAAAGATGGTGAAAACAACTTAGCAAAAATAAAAAATTCATTCTTAATTTCTGTTAGGTTCTAACCGGTTACACTGAACCTCTAATCAGTTAGATTCTACAGAACACACTAAAATTATGGTTTTCAACACCATTTTCATTGATACTCAAATTTAACCTATTTTCACCATCAACAGAGGTTTAATACCTTAATATAAACATTTTTAAACACATAAACATCCAACAAATTCATGCATGCATATATCAAATATCAAATTGCACAAAAATCACATAAAGCACAACTTGACATACCAAACTCATATATACTGCATTTAATCATTAACACAACATCATTTCAGCTTGCATGCATCATATTAAAGTTGCTCTAAATCAGAAATGAGCTCAAATTGGCCTCCAAGCTTACAACCAATTCAGACTATGCCCTTAGAGTCTCTTGGTGACTCTCACTATACAAATCATATTTTAAATCTCATTCTAGTATAAGGTAATCTTCTCCCTTACCTCTAGGTCGTGTTTGATGAGTATAATCACAGGTTCTTGCAAGAAATCCACAGAATCAACAACTCCTATTCTCAGCCAACAATGTTCGACAGGGTCCAAAAATCAAAGATTTTGACACATGAAAAGGGAACACAAAATGGGAAAAGTGGTCAGACTTCATTCTATGCAACATGCATGAAAGAATGAAACCAATTTAAGACTCAGAGAGGGTCTGTACTTACTCAAATCGAAGCTTGAAGTAAAGCTCCAGAAACTTAATTTGACAGACTTGAATCTCTAACTTTGTGGTTCGATTTCTCCCAACTCAGGAACCCTCATATTATGATTTTTGTGTCTATACAAAGACCTTGATTTAAGCTTTGCAACCATGTATCACTCACACTTCAACTCTCGGGAACGAAAGAGAATTGCAAGGTTGAATTCAAGAACCCGAGAAACAGAGCTTCAACAATTCAAGAGAAAAAATGTAGTTTAATCTGAGCAAGGAAGGCTATTTATAGAGGGAATCGAGTGTCATGTAGGTCGACACGTTGATCTCCATTGAGTTTAGAGTTGATTCGTGGCGATTAACGGATTAATCAAGTGATTACTCATCAAAACACACTAACCCAATTTCTGGGTTTATCGTCTAACCGGTTACAGGGCACATCTAACCGGTTCGATACTGATAAAATTCAAAAATTAATATTTCATTCATTTTCCCTCCAACAACCTTTCTAATATTGCAATTAGGTCCCAACCCAAGGACTGAATTGCAAAACTTATATTTTTGTACAAAATATCTATATAAAAATATACATAATGTACAAAAATCAAAACTTCAAAATTAATATAAATTAATTATAAAACAAATTCTATAATTAATTTCCTATTATTCGGGAGACGAAAATTAGGGGTGTTACACCGTCGAACGAGATTGAGGAGGACCTTGAGGAGGGGGAGAGAGAGGAGGAGATACCAGTCGAGCTGACTACTAGACCCCGTGGAGGACCGAGTGGTTCCTAGGGATAGGCATAGTGTAGGTAGTACGGATCCTGAACCTGATGTGTAGCTGCGGTGGACCAGTTGGATGCTTGGAGGACCAGTTCGACCTGCTCTTTGACACTTATTTTTGAGTTCTGATATATTGTATATATACTTTTGCAATGTTGGAGAGCTGAGGTCTTTTACATTTTACTTTTGTATTTTCAGTTTATGGACACAATACTCAGGACTTGTATCTCTTTGATGACTATGATGACTTGTACTTATGGGATCTTTTTATCATATATATATATGATGCTTATATAACAACCGATCCTTAAGTACTATTTTATTTTTGCGCACTCTGATTTACTAAAAAGTGGATTCGGCAATTGTTATAATTTATTGCTATCTAACCTCGCAAGACAACGATAAGTTTGTAATTACCAAAGGTTTTCCTTTTTAAGAAAAATGTTGTCTTGAGGCATTTTATTAGTCTTGATATGATAAAAAGCTCTTAAGCCGAATTCATTTTATTCCCTAACGATAAGGTCGAAGGTTTAAATACAAGTCCAAATATTTTCGAGAAATGTTAATTAATTACAATGAAAAATTTTATACGAGATATTTCTTATAATAGAGTCCATAAAATGATTTTGGAAATATTTACTATTTTCGCTATTATAAAGAAGAGCGTCACAAGATAAAATACTAAAAATATAATTAAGGCAAAACTAAATCAAATTGGCCCATCAATTTCGTTAGTACCAAATTAGTCCATATCATACTAAAAGAAGATCTGAAAAAAGTAATTTAAGCAATGATATTACTATTAAAAAAAATCAAATAAATTAGAAATTATTCAGATCACACTAAAAAGAATCTGAAAACTAATATAGAAAATCTCAAAACTAGTAAAATATCCAAAAGTGGGAATTAATATTATAAAATTATATACAATTTTAAAATTGTATTAGTAATTAGAAATATTTGTATTGAAAGGGAAAAGAAATAAAAAAATTTAAGGAAAAATTGTAAATGAAAAAAAAGTAAGGTTATTAGGAAAAAAGTAAGGTTATTAGGAAAAAAATAATAAGTAATCAAATATTTAAATAAAAAAAATAAGTAAGGAACTTTTTGGGAAATATATATTGTTTGATGAAATTATGGTAATGATTACTTAATAGAAGCACCTATTGAGAACTTTTCTTTGGTCCTATTCATAAGTTTCTTTTATATTTTTTTAATGGAGTTGATTATTTCTTTTCCGCAAACATTTGTATTTACTCAATATTTTAAGTCTCAATAATAATTATGGGGATAATTATGAAAAAATTATAGCAAATATTATCAATTTTAATGTCACAATCATTTCATCAAAAAAATGTCACAGTCAATATTAACTAACTTCATTAATTCCCGTAAAATTACACTTCAATTGCTTATATTAAAAAATGAGGACAATATAATTAAAAAGTTTTCCTTATAAAGGAAATAATTAAATAAAAATAATTTATTGTTATATTAGAATGTTTTTCCGGACAAGGAAACAAAAGTTAAGTAATCAAATTTGCATTGCGTTACCAACGAGATTTGGTTCAGTTGGTGTAAGACCCCAACTAAAATCTTGGGAATGGGTACCGGGTGCTAGTAGCCCCGTGTTCGATTCCCACTAAAAACATCCCGTTGGGAGAGCCAGCCGCGCAGCTCGCTCTGGATTAGTCTCAAGGGCTCCCAGGTATTAAGGGTGCTCTTGGGGATACCGGTGGTTCCGCAAGGAATATGGACCAAAAAAAAATTTGCATTGCGTTTTTATTTAAAATGCGAGATGCAATGAATACAGGTGGCAATTCGGGCTATTCAGTTGGGTTTGGGTCATCCCTCTTCAGGCTTGGGGCATGACCGAGTCGGGTTAAAAAGGCCCGGATGAAATTCGGGGTAAAAACATCTAACTAACCTCGGTAAAGGGTCATTTTTTGAAATAATTCGGGCTTTTTAATAGGTGACTTTACAAAAACACCTAAGAACCTCTTAGATGACTTGGAAACCTTCCAAGATTTTCACGTGCTTGAGAACACCTCAAGACTTTACAAAACAAAGTGAATGTTGATGATGGCTCCAACCCGAAACTCCAAAGTGTTTGAATCTGAAAGTTTGATGAACAAGAGAGTATTCCGTTATGTGTTTGAGAAAGTATTTTTGTAGAGAACGATTTGAGACTTGGTTTCAGAATACAACAGTTTCACTTTTTCTCAATCGTTCTCTTTGCTACGTTTTGCTTCTGTGTTTATAAGAGAGAATGGATATGAAATTTTTGCTCTATGTTCTCTTTTCCTTCTGAAGAGGAAAAACCATCCTTTTATAGCGATGCCACACACATGATGAAGGAGAGAGAGAGAGAGAGTGGAAAATATCTTGTCCTTTGCAACGGATATACTGGACATTCTGCACTGTACAACGACATTTTGTCCTTTGTCTTAGCTGTTTCCACTTGTCTGTAACGTTTTAAATTTGTCTATCTTCCTATGTTGATTTGAATTTCAATTTGAAATATTAAGGATGGTGACAGATGAGTGCTGCTGAGATGAGGACAGAGTTGCCAGCCATGCATCGTACTATACTGTCAGAGACAAAGTGGTGCATGCGGCGACGTGCTGCTAAAGGTTGAAGATGAGCAGTGATGCCGAGCTTGACAACTAGTTCGAGCTTGGGGACTTGAGAGATATATCTATTCTGAGCTGAGCTGAGCTAAGCTAATCTTCTGGCCAACTTCCTTGAGCCGAGCTTGGCACTTTTGAATTGTGTTGACATGATGTCGAGCTTAAGGACTGTCGAGCTTGAAGACTTCTGAACTGAGTTGATCTAATGCCAAGCTTGAAGACTTCCGAACTGAGTTAATCTGATGCCGAGCTCGAGGCCTTCTGAACCGAGCTTGAGGTCTTCATTGAGCTTGACATCTTCACTAAGTTTGACATCTTCACCGAGCTTGACATCGGCACCGACCTTGGGGACTTGAGTGATTTCTCTGATATAAGTTGAACTGATCTGATGCCGAGCTTGACTACTTCACCAAGCATTGCATCTTCACCGATCTTGGGAACTTGAATGATTAATCTTCTTTGATGAATAGTGTTCCCGAGCTTGACGAAAGTTCGAGCTTCTTCTCGGCTGACTGAGTCTGCTTTGATCTCTAAGTGTTGTCGAGCTTGACGTCGGCTGACTAAGTCTGCTTTGAGCGATAGCTGTTGCTGAGCTTGACGTTGGCTGACTGAGTCTGCTCTTATCGATAATGTTGTCGAGCTTGACGTCGGCTGACTGAGTCTGCTCTGAGCGATAGCTTGGATTGATCACTTCCGAGTACGCACCGAGCTGATTCATACCGAGCTGATTTGATTTCCAGGATACTTCATTTCTGATTCATTTGGCTTTATCAAACCTTGGCCGAGAACCGAGCACATGATACATTTGTCATCATCACGCCGAACTTATTCATTTGAACCGAGCTTGCTCATTCTTCTTCATCAAGCCGAGCTTGTGCATTTGAACCGAGCTTGCTCATTTGTCTTCACCAAAACCTCTGATTCAACAATTCGGGCTTTTTTATAGGTGATATTAGCTAGTGAGTTCGGGCTTTATAAATCGGGCTAAAAAGGTCTGAGATCTATTCGGGTTGTATTTTAAGAGTTTAAACTCGTTTATATTTCAGGTTTATTCAGGTCGAGCCGGATTTTTTTGCTTGCTCTAATCGAGAAGTAGACATAAGGTTAAGGAGCTTGTAAAAGCAAAGCAAACTAGGTTTGGAAAATGGATAAATTTGAGTATTGAAAAATAGGTTTCAAAAACCCTTGAGCCATTTTAATTTCCTTTGATAAGGTCTAATCTAGCATGACTTCAGGTTGACCCAATCAAGCCACACCCACTTGGATAACCGGTTCTAGTTTTTATTTACCTTAATTTAATTTTTGACTACCAAAATTAAATGAAAACCCCAAAATACCCCTCCCAAAATATCTCATTCTACTTCTTCCTCTTCCTTTCTTCTACCCCACCACTCGGCCTTATCTCTCTTATAGCCCTCACACTCTCAATTTCACACCTCTTTTCCTTCTTCAGTTTTAACAGCACCATCATCTTCACCCTCTCCAAATTTGCCTCCGTCCATAACCTTAACCGAGTGGAATTCTCCCACTTTGACAACTCCCTCCAGCTCTTCTACTATGCAACCTCATCGGCTTCATCTTCATTTGATCCCCGTTGGTAGCATAAACGCTGGCAACATTGAACAAGCACAAATTTTAATTGTATTTGTTTGTTTTAAAAAATGAATAATGATATTCTTACTTCTCACCCTGGATGAAATTCATTTCTTAAGGACAAATGCTTCGTCTATTGCACAAGACAAGTGTTGAATCCATGAACCGTAAATATTTTATTTATTAAGGACGGATGGGTCATACATTTTACCCTTATGGATGCCCATTTCGTCCCAATGTTAATTTCTTACCGAAGGGTCATTCGTTCCCTAGATGATCGGTTGCATTGCAATATAAATTTTGGCCTATTGTTAATTTATTACACATGGATTATTTGCAAAGGTCATTCGTCCCAATGTTTATTGTCTTGAACATAGAAAGGGATGAAAGAATCATCCGTTTAGGAAGACTATAATATGATACCTAATGACCAAGTTGGATTTCCGAAACAAATGTCTTATTCAAAGGGTTTAGTAGGAGATGATTTGTGCGTGGGCGTAAAACTTATTGAAGAAAGAATAAGAAGTAAAAGTTTGGAGTAAAGACTATTTTGGAACTATAGTGCAAATATTATTTTAAAAAGATGGGTTTGAATAACAAGGAACTGAGTGTTAATAAAATCTCCTCTTATCCTATACTAACTCTTACACATTATCTTTCTCTTATTTGTATGTCTCCTCTTAAGTGGTTGAGAACTTAACCGTGAAATCGATGTAACCAAACCATATTGAACTAAGAATTGAGGTTTGGTTCGATTTCATGGTTTAGTTCACTTTTTTATTTAAAGTTAAATCGTTGAGATTCGATTTAATTAATAATTTCATACTTAGGGCATCCACAGCAAAGTCTGGACAGAGTCTGGTGGAGAGTCTTAAGTTCAAATTTTCTTCCAAACTCTCAAGACTTTGTTAATCTTCAAAATCTGGTGGAGAGTCTTAAGTTGAGTCTGTAAAATAACAAACTCAACTTACAAACTCAACTTAAGACTCTGTGGGATCCGTTTTTTGTCTTTTTCTTCCTTTTTTACTTTACAATACCCTAATAAACAAATAGTAATAATAATAAATAAATATTATTAAAAATAAATAAATAATAATAACAATAAATTAATAATAAATAATAATAATTACAAATAATAATAATATTCTTTTTTAAAAAATAAAAATAATATTTTTCAAATATATACTTTTTCTCTTTTATTCTTAAATATATTGTCTTGTTATGAAAAAATAAATAAATAAGCAAAAATACATATTTTTATATTCAAATAAATAAATAAATAAATTGAAATCAACAGCCGTTTAAGGATATACATCCAAAATTATAGGCGACTTCGTAATCTCACACAACATTATCAATTGCAAGCGGATTTAATGTAGCATTTGTGGCAACATTTTGGAGGACACGAAGGAAGGGTAAATTAAATTATAAAAATTTGAATTATATTGTATTTTTTATGTACTTTATAATTTTTAGTAGGTACCGTTAATTGTTGTAATGTTAACTTTTATTTAATTTTAATATTTAAATATTATTTGGTATTATTTTTATAAATTCTATGTAATTAATATTATTGAAATTGTATTACAATAACATTATTGAAATAAAATTGTGTATAAAAGTACATCATGATGTAATGTTGATGCATGTTTGATGGTGAGTCTGGTGTTAATGCTCTGTTGTGATGGAAGATATGAAAAGTTTGAAGTTGAGTCTGATAACAGAATGATGATATAATGTTAATGTGTCTGGTGAGTCTTAAGTTAAGACTCTGTTGTGGATACCCTTATATAAATCGTATAAACTAAAATGAACTGAACACTATTAAGTAAATTAATTTATGTCTTATATACCTTAATATAAAATTCATTTTACATTAATCGTAAAATAATTTATACTTAAAATAAAATGGATTTTAATTTTATTAATGTTATTTTGCCTTCGTAAATAGATTTTATTCTATATATTATTGTTGCATATCATCTTAATTTGTGACATAATTCTTTTTGGTTCATGCATAGTTCTTCTCCGCCCCCTCAAACTAGGTCTATAAATAAGGGAGATAGTAACGTGTATTTTGAACAAATTTAATAGAATAAGGAAAAGAAAAAAACACCTGTTTGATAAAAGTATAGTGCTTAAAAAAAATAAGGGGTTGTGTTAAGAAATCATGGGGAATGGAAGATCACCATGTTGTGATAAGAACCTAGCAGTGAAGCGAGGCCCTTGGAGCCCTGAAGAAGACTTGAAGCTGATAACTTTCATTGAAAAATATGGTCACGACAATTGGCGTGCTCTCCCAAGACAAGCAGGTATGAGATGTGTTTGTTATGAAACTTGAATACTTAACACCATTTATTGCATCGTCATCAAAAACATATTAATATTGATACACACAAATGTAATGAATACTCTAGTGCATAATAAACATAAATTTTTATTATACTTTCAAAATTAATCTGCAATTCATTTTTTCTTCAATAATAAAGGGCCCCAACTATATATGAGTTTTTAGGTTTAATTATAGTTTCGGCTTTAAACTTAATTCGAAATTTTAATTTGTTCCTTTAGTTAATAAAGCGCTCAGTTTGATCTTTTATATTTATAAAAGTTTTGATCTGATTGTTTCCATCAACATCGTTACGATGGTATCAAATTCAATGATTTCTGCACCTTTTCATTTGAATTTTGGTTTATTAGTCAATTTCTTTATCTAAAATTCTTCATAAAACCTGAAAATTCATATAAAAATAATAAAGGACCAAATTGAATATTTTTAAAAAATAAAATGAATGAAGGACTAAAATGGGC
Source organism: Crotalaria pallida (assembly GCA_037953625.1). Classification (NCBI taxonomy): domain Eukaryota; kingdom Viridiplantae; phylum Streptophyta; class Magnoliopsida; order Fabales; family Fabaceae; genus Crotalaria; species Crotalaria pallida. The sequence goes on from CM075654.1 coordinate 118,554,640, forward strand.
TCCGATTAATTAGAAAATAAAAGGAACGGAGAGGCACGCGTTAGGAGACCCCTGCCCACAAAGTGGAGATCCGTAGGGTCGGGGTGGATTTAGTTGGGCCGCCAAAGTGCGAAAGCCAAGACACCACCTGCGAAAGCAACAACAAAAAAAAAATGGGCTCCGATTAATTAGAAGACCAAATTTGAAATTTTGGTAAAAGATATTGACAAAAGCCATAATTTGATCATCTAAATTAATTTTTTATTTTCAATTTCATTCGAAAAGTTTTTTTATTTTCAATTTGGTCCTAGAAGTTATTTTTCTTTTCAATTTTGTTTTAGTGTGTTTTTTATCCTCTCGATTCTCAACCAAAATTTATAATCTTGATATCATTAAGTTCAGAACGAAAAAAAAATCTACAAAAATCACTCATCACTTTTCTGAATTATACCATAAAAAAATGGATTTTCACTTTTGTCAATTTCTACTCTTTTTTATTTGAATTTTGGTTTATTGGTCGATTTATGCTCTTTTTATTTGAAATTTTGGTTTATTGGTAGATTTCTTTATCTAAAATTCATCATAAAACCTAAATACATCTTGCACAAATCGAATCTTTAAAAAAAAATCAAATTAAAAACTTTCAAAATAGTAAAGAGCCAAATTGAATATTTTTAAAAAATAAAATGAAGGGCTAAAGTTGTCTCCAATTGATTCAAGGACCAAATATATTTGAAACTTTTATAAAATATGAAAGCAAATGTTGTAATTTGTTCCTCTAAGCTATTTTCAATTTTCAATTTCATTTAAAAAGCTTTTTTTTCGATTTAGTCCTAGAAGTTATTTTTCTTTTCAATTTGTTTTAGTATTTTTTCCTCTCACTATTCTCTCGATTCTCCACCAAAAAAAGAATAAAAAATTATGATCAAATTGAAACAAAAAACTCTTAGATTTAAATTGAAAAAAAAAATTTAAAGAACGAAACCGAAAAACATAAGTAATGTGGAAGACCAAATTAAGGGTTTTACCAAAGATTAAAAAAAATCGTATGTTGATTTTTAATAATAAAAAATTTATTTTTCGCATTGTACCAATACTACATAAATTTCAACACTCATATTTTTTGTCTTGTATAATAGGTGTTAAAAGGGAAAATAAATATTATCATCTCAATTCTTTTTCTATTAGTTTTTTCCGACCAATGAAGTATAAACACATAATTATTAACATGTTGTTTAAAAGGTATGTCTTTAATTATTGGTTAATCTGTTAATCATCCATTACATGTGATTGTGTATAAAAACCATTACAATAATGTATTTACTCATTACAATGTACTGTTGTCGTAAGAAGATATAGTAAAAGTGATTGTCATCAAACCACGATTATGCAATTCAGTTTACATAAAATTGAAGAGTTTTTTTTCATTTTGTTAATATGATTGTACTTTTAACCATTTTTGAGTTCCTCATTATGTATTTATGAAGGACTTATGCGATGTGGAAAAAGTTGTCGTTTGAGATGGGTAAATTATCTTAGGCCTGGTGTGAAGAGGGGAAATTTTTCACAAGAGGAAGAGGAAACAATAATAAAGCTGCATGAGGCTTTGGGAAATAAGTAAGTCTGTCTTTGTCTCTCAAGTTGAAAAGATAACTCTCATGTAATGTGCAAGCATGCATGATAAATTTTACATTGCAGTTGTGTTTCGATGGCATCGTGTTGCAATTGTTGCAGTGTGAAAACTTTTATCACCGGAAATTTATTTTTGAATCTAAAGGAACATGATTTGGTGTGATGTGATTAACACATCCTCGATTATCCAGACTAATTATTTTGATTCGATGGCATATTGCAATTGCGGAGTGATGCATTATCACAATAGCATCACGTGATGCGGTTCACAATTTGAAACACTGAATTTAAATACATGTGATGTGTGTGCGTATGATATGTTAATCATTTAGGTATTGTCATATTGTTTTCATGACCTTATTTATTATCATTTTGGGCAATAAGTATGATTCTAAACAAAATTGGTTTTAGGTGGTCAATGATTGCATCCCATTTGCCTAATAGGACAGACAATGAGATCAAGAATGTATGGAACACCCGCTTGAAGAAAAGATTGGCTTGCAAAAAAACATCAGAGTCTACTTCAGGTGAAAACAAGTTTGAAGCATCCTTAACATTCTCTTTTATATATCCATCTTCATCTAAAAGAGATGCCAAATTCTTATATTCTTAATGTTTGATAATGAATTAGTAGATATGCAAGCATTCCAAGGAGCAATGATAAAGGAACCTGAGCAAGATTTAGTGAAACAGGGGTCCAATGAACTTGTTGGTATCACTAAGAACCCAAATCAGTCATCACCAGCTGTTGCAGCATCTTCTGTTAAGTCAAATAACTTCAATGCAAGCCAAATGGATGATTACAAACCTGAACAACAAATGAGTTCTCCTCCGTTCAAATATTTTGAACCTTATAATGTTGACAAGCCATCAGAAGAAGCATATCAACTGAATTCTTCGGTGGTGAAGACACCATTGGAGGCAGATTATGATTTTTGGAAAATTTTAGATAACATACCCATCAAGTTAAATGAAGATATCCACAACCAAACTTTCAGACAGGAGAATGTTCACTATGCTGAAACCATGAAGTCTCTTCATGGCATGGAAAATGAGTTTGGATTTGATGCAAGAAATGAGGCAAACAAAGAACAATACTTACAGAAGAACAATGCAATTGAGCCAGGAATTGACCCTCATTCATTTGGTTATGATGAGATGACAATGCCTGAATTTAATTCTGATATAGACTTGGGTTATGTCCAGTGGTATTCTTCTTGGCCACAAAATCCTAGCCCTTAAGTTTATTACATGCCAGGGCTTTAGAAAATATATCCATTTCAAACTCTGTTGTTTTTTTATTATTTCTTTTATTTATGATGCACTTTAGATCAGAGCACAATAATAAAGTTTGTTTATCATTCAATCTATGGTTATGGAAGAAATTTTATGTTGTTCGAAAACTACAAGTGTTATAAACTTTCTAAATGCTTTTTCAACATGGTTTTCAGTTTTAAGTTTTAAAAATTTTATAATCCGATCCTAAACTAGTTTTCTATCAATTTCAATCTACTGTGGTTTTTGAGATACAAAAGTTGGTGTAAAAATTGTATCAGACCTCCTCTACCATTGCCATGGTCATATACATGACATCCTCCACACGAATCAATGACATTCATCACCTCTCTCTCAACTCTGATTATGATTGTTATTTTTTTGTTTAGAAATTTTTGCTTATGATGTATGTTAGTTTGTTTGCGAAATACGGTGAAATGATTTGCAAAAATTTCAATCATAAGCAAAAATTTCAAAACCAAAAAAACAACAATCATAATCGGAGTTGAGAGAGGGGGAAGACATACGGTGAAGTGATTTGCAAAGAGAAGGGGGGATTGGAGACAATGATGGTGTTGGGGCCGTGTTTGGTGGTGGTGCTGTCTAGAATAGCGATGGAAATTAGGTAACACGGTGAGCTGTGTTTGGTGGTGGTACTGTGTATGGTGTTTGGTGATGAACGCACTGCTGGGTACAAGGAGATAGTGATGAACGCACTGCTGGGTACAAGGAGATAAAGATGGTGATGATAAAACTGATTACAAAACAAATCCTAATTTTTTTATTTTAATTTTTTTAAATAAAAAAAAAGAAATATTTAATTTGATTTAAATTGATTAAATTAATTAAAAGTTGCTTAAAATGTGAAGGACTAAAATGCAATATGATAAAATTGGATTTTTTTTAATAATAACTATGATGACATATGGCTAATTATATGAGATGCTGTGTTTTTATTTATTGGCTAACTAACCGTTCGACAGCATCGAAACTTGCTCTTTTACAACGACACCAAAAAAATTCTCTTAAAAAAATTTTTAGAATAGGAAATGTTTATCTTATCTTTTTTAATCTATATTCTAAAAAGTTATTATCTATCTTTACTTTCAAAGTGTCAGACTCACAAATCTAGTGTGAGAATATTGGTATTATAATTTGAAGTTACTGGTCTAGAAGACATTAACTTAGTCTTCAACATATTTTTTAAACCACTTAAGTTTTCAAAAATCAAAATGGTAGTATTATGTTAGTTATTTCGTTAAAAAATTCATTAGTAAATACATTAAGTGTTGTTACATGATTATTTTTCTTAATTCATCTACACATGAAACACTAAAAATGATCATCTCGTCACATCTTTAAGTACTGAGGGCCTTGATAATGCACTGCAAGCTTCGTCAATTACCTTCATTGTTTGGCGCAATCATCATAGCTCCTTGACGCTCGGTTACAAGTTGGATCTACGAATACCCAAAAAGCAGTGAAGTTGTTCACTCAAAGTCAGTCGCGCGCGTGATCTCAAAATAAAAGCTCCTATGAAATCAAGAAAGTTTTTTATTAAAAAGTAAAGGCTTTCACCAGATAATGAAGGTCCTTAATTTGTTCGTTCTTAGGTGAACCGGGAGAAAATAAATCTGATTTTAGTTTTTTTAAAATGTTATTTTAAACTTTTTGATCAAAAATTCAAAAGAGAGATAATCTCATATTCCTTTTTTTTGTGACCTTTTTTTTTGGTGAACAGATAATCTCATATTCCGTGTGTATATATTATGGGAGAAATATTTAATGGAAAAGTAACATGTAGCACTTAACGGATTCATCAATGAATTTATAGACAAAAGGATTAATATTTTTTTAGAGAAATAGTCAATGAGAAAGTGTTACGTACCAAAATTCTTTTAAAGACTAATGTCATATGTATTTTTTAGGGACCTAATAGACTGTTAATTTTATAATTTATATAATTATTTTTAGATTATTATTTATTAACAATTTTATATAAAGAGAGAGAAAGAGAAAATGATATCTTTTGTATCAAGAGGAAAAAAAAATCATATTTTCATATATTAATTTCTAGTCTCATTCTTGAACTAGAGCAAGATTTTAAGAACTTTATCACCACCATGGTGATTTTAGGAATTTATTTTATTTTATTTTTTTATTGAAGAAATTTTAGAAATCATTTTTTATTTTTAATGTTTAATTGTTAAATTATTAATCTCCATGGTAATTTTAGAAATTTTTTTGTCTATTTTAATTATTGAATTAATAATCTTCTAATAGAAAATTCTAGTTTTTTTTCCTAAAAAAAACTATTTTTAAGAAACCTTTAAAAAATTATGAAATTAATTATTTAATTTAGTAAATAATCTAGGAACTTTAAGAAACAGATTATTCTGTTCCTAATACTTAATAATGAAGATTTATCATGATTTTTTAGTAAGTCAAATCTTTTAGAAACTTTAAGAAACAAATTATTTAGTACTTATATACATATTTTAATTAAAAAGGTGAAACGCATATAAAGAAATTTATAGACAAAGATTTTGACGAAAAATACAGAGGGAAAATTAGACCCATCCAGAGTTCAAATCCAAATGCTTATATTCACACTTTATGTCTCACGACTTTATCAACTGTGCTACTTATTGAGGACTAAAAATTATAGATTTAAGTCTTATCCAATTTAACGAGTTGAGACTTAATTATATTTTTGGTTTTTTATCTTATTTTCAAAATTTAATTGGGTTCTTAACTTTTTTTTAAAACTTATTTTGGTAATTTATTTGTTTCATAAATTTCAATTTAATCCTTTTGTCATAGCAGTGTTAGTTTTACCGAAATATTCACACTATTATCAGTAAATGTTGCTAAGAACAGTGGTGCTGCTTCGCCATTGACGAAGCAATTTTGCTCGCGGTATGCTTGATCGATAAACTTAAGTTTCATGAGCAAAAACTATGAGAGTATTGTGAAAAAATAATTAACTTAAGAAACATAAACGAAAATTTTTGCCCTATAATATATATCAATTTGGTAAAAGCATTTCAATTTGATTAACATGTTTTGTGCTCAAGCCCGTCCCTTCTATCAGTGTATTCGTGGTTCGGTTTGGGATAAAAATATTATTTGATTTTTTTAAAAAAAAAAAAATCGTCTGTGATATGGTCCAGTTTGATTTGATTAAAGGATCAAAACTGAAACAATCCTATAAAAAATACTTGTGATAGAGGTTCGATTCCGTTATTATTATTTTTATTATTTATGCTTTTTGCTACTAAAAATCAAATTAGAAAATGTGATTTTTTTTGTCCGTATTCCTTGCGGAACCACCGGTATCCCCAAGAGCACCCTTAATACCAGGGAGCCCTTGAGACTAATCCGGAGCGAGTTGCGTGGCTGGCTCTCCCAGCGAGATGTTTTTAGTGGGAATCGAACCCGGAGCTACTAGCACTCGTGTCTCATTCCCAAGATTTCAGTTGGGGCCTTACACCAACTGAACCAAGTTGATATGAGATTTGTATTTTTAATAGAAAAAATAAATAACATGGTGATATACCATATTATAGAGATAATATCTTCAATTAAGTGGGATGCTATAAAAAAATTTAAGCAATGATCTTACTACTAAAAAAATCAAATAAATTATAAATATTTATTCATATTATACTAAAAAAATCAGAAAACTAATATAGAAAATCAGAAAACTAGTAAAATATCCAGAAATGGGAATTAATATTATAAAATTATACCCAATTTTAAAATTGTACAAGTAATTAGAAATATTTGTATTGAAATGGAAAAGAATAATAAAATTTAAGGAAAATTTGTTAATGATAAAAAGTAAGGTTATATGGTAAATGAAAAAGTAAGTAATCAAATATTTAAACAAAAAAATAAGTAAGGAACTTTTTGTGAAATATATATTTTTTTATGAAATTATGGTAATTATTACTCCATTTGTTCTTTTATATAAGCACGTATTGAGAACTTTTCTTTGGTGTTATTCATATGTCTCTTTTTTTTTTTAATGGCATTGATTATTTCTTTTTCAAAAACATCCTTATTTACTTAATATTTTAAGTTTTACTAACAATTATAGAGGTAATTATGAAAAAGTATATGAAATATTATCAATTTTAATGGCACAAACAATATTAACTAACTTCCTTGATTACAGTAAAATTACACTTCAATTTCTTATATTAAAAATGAAGTTAGTATAATTAAACAATTTTTCTCATGAAGGAAATAATATTATAAAATAATTTATTGTTATATTACAATGTTTTCCTGACATGGAAACAAAAGTTAAGTAATCAAATTTGCATTTTTATTTAAAATAGAAAATGTGGTGCATCGAAAATAGATGTGGCAATTCAAGCTACCCGACTGGGTTTGGGACGGCCCGCTTCAGTCTCGAGCCATGATATGACCGGGCTAAAAAGGCTCGAATGAAATTCGGGCAAAAAAAATCTAACTAAACCTGGTAGCGAGTCATTTTTTTGAACTAATTCGGGCTTTTTTATACGTGATATTAGCGAGCGGCCCGTATGTTTGACGAGTTCGGGTTTTATAAATTGAGCTAAAAAGAACCGAAAATCTAATGAGTTATATTTTAAAAGTCTGAACCCGCTTACATTTTGGATTTATTTTGGTCGAGCTGGATTTTTTTGTTGGCTCTAATCGAGAAGTAGAGAAAAGGTTAAGGGCTGGTAAAAGGAAAGCGAACTAGGTTTGAAAAATGGATAAATTTTGGGCAGCGGAAAGTGGGTTTCAAAAATCATTGAGCCATTTTAATTTCCTTTGATAAAGGTCGGATCTAGAATGACTTCAGACTGACCCAATCAAGCCACACCCACCTAGTTAACAAGTTCTAGGTTTTTTTTTTTACCTTAATTTTTTACTACCAAAATTAAATGAAAACCCCAAAATACCTCATTCTTCTTATTCTTCCTTTCTTTTACCCCACGACTCGACCTTGTCTCTTTTATAGCTCTTGCACACTTAATTCCGCACCTCTTTTCCTTCTCCACTTTTAACAGCACCATCACCTTCACCTCCACCTTCTTCAAATTCGCCCCCATCCATAACCCTAATCGAGACAAATTCTCCCACTTTGACAACTCCGCCCAGCTCTTCTATTGCTACAATCCTATAGGCTTCATCTTCATCCCTATCAACCGCGTTGACACTGGCAAAATCGAACAACCGTCAAATTTAATTGTATTTGTTTGTTTTAAAAAATGAATAATGATTTTCTTATTTCTTGCCCTAGATGAAATTCTTTTCTTAATGACAAATGCTTCATCCATTGCACAAGACAAATGTTGTATGTGTTCACCATAATTAAGGATGGATGGGTACACCAGTAAATTTTTTCTTTTCTGATAAAATTGTTTAGGTTCTGACACGTGTTTTTTTAGATACGGAATGATTGAAATCGTCATAAATTAAAATTATGAGGACTAAATTCATCAAATTAAAAGTAGGAGGAACTAAATTCGCTAAATCGACAAAATTGAGGACAAAAAATGCAACTAAGCCTAAAATAATACTCCCTTCGGTCCTATTTATAAGATCCTTTTGAGGTTTTTATTTTGGTCCTATTTATAAGACCCCTTTTCAATTTTCAATACCATTTAATTACTTCTTTCCACTAACACCCCAATAAAGTCAACACTTTTTAGAGTTCCAATAATAATTATAGGGATAGTTTTGAAAAAGTATATCAAATTTTCACATTTCCAATACCACTAACCAATTTATCCACTCTCCTTGATGTGAGTGAAAAACCCCAAAAGAGTCTTATAAATAGGACTGGAGGGAGTATTAGAGGCGCGTGGAAGAACATATTCGGATAACACAAAACAGGTTGTGGTCGAAAGAGAGCAACGTTGCTGCTCAAAAACCCCACACTGTTTTTTGCTAAACCCTAGCTGGGAAGTAGTATCTCTCTCTATTCTCACTCCTTTCATTCTTCAATTTTAAGCCATAATCATCACACTGAAACTACCACAATTAATCATCTCTCAAATTCATTGCATATACTCCTATATTCTCCTTTATTCCATTGTTCATTTCTTTTCGTATCCTTCAACTGTTTCTAACTCCTCACAATCTTGTTCTTTCTTTTGTTTCACATTTCAAATGTAACGAATTCTCATTGTGATTCCTTCATATTTCAGCCATGGCAACACTTTTGAATTCAGTGTCTCCAGCTACAAGTTTATCAGCAAAAACTAAACAAAAGGGGCATCATAGTTTCCTTTACCAGGTACCAAAGTTTCATTCTTTTTCCCTCAACGAAGGGTTTCCTAGAGTTTCAGCATCGACCCAGGTTGCGACTTCGTCGAAAGATTCTGTTTTTACCCTCCCCAATTGGAGGGTTGGGACTGGTAGAAATGTGAGAAAGAGTAAGGAGATGAGACTCAATGAAGCATTTCATTATTTGGAGTATATGATTGGTAAGGGGCATAAGCCTGAGGTGAATCAAGCTACTCAGCTTTTGTATGATCTTTGCAATGCGAGGAAAAGTAGAAAAGCTGTTAGAGTGATGGAGATGATGGTAGGTTGTGGAGTTATGCCTGATGCAGCTTGTTATTCATCTTTGGTTAATTATTTGTGTAAGAGGGGAAATGTTGGTTTTGGAATGCAATTGGTTGAAAAGATGGAGGAACATGGTTTTCCAACGACTACATTTACTTATAACAGTTTGCTTAAAGGGCTTTGTATGCATGGAAATTTGAATCAGAGTTTGCAGCTTTTGGATCGGTTTACAAAGAAGGGGCTGGTACCGAATGCATTCACGTATTCTTTCTTGCTTGAAGCTGCTTATAAGGAGAGGGGAGCGAATGAAGCCATGTCACTTCTTGATGAGATTGTTGCTAATGGTGGGGTGCCTAATTTAGTAAGCTACAATGTCTTGTTAACTGCTTTATGCAAGGAAGGTAGGACTGAAGAGGCTATTCAGCTTTTTAGAGAATTGCCTGCTAAGGGGTTCGAACCGAATGTTGTGAGTTATAACATTTTGCTGAGAAATTTGTGTTACGAAGGGCGGTGGGAGGAAGCAAATGATCTTTTAGAGGAGATTTATGAAGCGAACCAGTCTCCCTCGGTTGTTACCTATAACATATTAATTACTTCTCTTTCGTTCCATGGACGAACGGAAGATGCTCTGAAAGTCTTGGACGAAATGACAAGGAGTGGATTCAAGTCTACTGCTACAAGCTATAATCCGATCATTGCCCGTGGCTGCAAGGAAGGGAAAGTGGATCTTGTTGCTCAGTGTCTAGACCAAATGATAACTCGACATTGTAATCCTAATGAAGGAACATACGCTGCTATTGCTGTGCTTTGCAAGGAAGGGAAGGTGCAAGACGCGTTCTTTATAATCCAGAGGTTGGGTAATAAACAGAACTCAGCTACTAAGCATGAATTTTACAAAATGGTGATTTCAAGCTTGTGCAGGAAAGGGAACACATATCCAGCGCTTCAGCTGTTATATGAAATGACAAAGTTTGGATTTAATCCAGATTCCTATACTTATTCAGCTTTGATAAGAGGACTTTGTAGGGAAGGAATGTTAGATGCGGCTGTCGAGATTTTCAAGGTTTTGGAAGAAAATGATTACAAGCCTGATATTGATAACTACAATGGGCTTATACTTGGATTTTGCAAATATGGAAGAACAGACTCTGCAATGGAGGTAGTTCAGACGATGATTGGTAAAGGATTTATGCCTAATGAGATAACGTATACCATTCTTGTTGAAGGGCTTGCTTTTGAAGAAGAAATGGATATGGCAGCTGATCTTATGAAAGAGTTATACTTGAAAGAGGTTCTGAGCCGAAGTACTGTTGAAAGGCTTTCTATGCAGTATGACTTCAAGGAGCTTTCAGTGTAGAGATGCATACTTCTAAGTATATAACAACGGATAATAAAGTAATAAACAGGGTGTTGTTAGATACGGAATCGGTAAAGCTTTTGCTCTTATTAGCCTGAGTGTTGATACCTACAGGCGGCTAATTGATAAGAGAATCAAAGCTTGTGAGTGCTTGAAATTTTGATTGGATTGAATGTCTAGAACTGAGGAATCAAAAGGTGAACAATTAGGGGTGGCAAATAGATGGATTGGATGGATTTGGATTTGGATCTTTATGGATGGATTTAAAAATATCCAACAAACTATTAAAATCCATTCCATCCTTTTTGAAATCATCCAAATCCATCCATATCCTAACTTAATGGATGAGAAAATGTATGATTACAAAGAAGAACTGGATATATTGGGTTATTTGATTATGCAGATTTCCAATAACCCAATATATCCAGTTCTTCTCTGTAATCATACATTTTCTCATCCATTAAGTTAGGATATGGATGAAGTTGGATGATTTCAAAAAGGATGGAATGGATTTTAATAGTTTGTTGGATATTTTTAAATCCATCCATAAAGATCCAAATCCATCCAATTCATCCATTTGCCACCCCTAGAACAAGTAGAGAAGTCACTGCTGTCTACATTCTTTCCTGTGATGTAAATTGCAACATCTCTTATAGTTCATTATAAAGCTTGTATTAGCCATATGCACCTAGATCCACCAAAAATGAGAATTGTGTTCCACTTCTGCCAGTTTGCTCTCGGAAATTTTGTAAGTACTTCTTCCGTGGTAGGATCTGTAACACATCCTACTTCTATGGTAGGATCTGTAACACATACTTGTTTATGAAGCTCTTGTCCTAACTGATTTCTTAGCTATAAATGTAAAATGAAGCATTTGATATGGAGATTTATAAGCCAACATTTGAGCAGTCCAATGAATGTGACAAAGGTCTTTACACGATTTTTATGTAATCTTGATAAACTGGTAGGATTGCCTTGCAGCGTTTACATGTTCAAAATGATTCTTCAGTGGCTAGAGGTGCAGGACTTTCTTGGTGATTCCATGCAGGGGCTCTTCAATGTCTTTAATTCACTTTTCAAGAATTCAAAGGATGTTGGTCTTATGGTTCGAATGGTGGTTATTTGGTCCCTTTAGCTTCACCGTAATCATATCTTGTTTAATAATGTTTCTTGTGACCATGTTGCTGTGATTGATATAATTAAAGATCCAGTCATGGGACTGATTTTTGTTATTATTGGTAGGAAGGTTTCTTTTGCAAATTGGTGCACGAGTCATAAATCGTGTATAACTCTCCCTCTCCTATGATGCAAGATGCCTTTTGTAATTTGTTCGGTTGCCCATTGTTCGTGTATAACTCTCCCTCTGGATTATACATTTTGCTTATAAAAAAATTTCAAAATGTATATGGTGTTGAATTGTTGATGGCTCATGATTTGTAGACCAATCAAACTGCAGATTTTGCTTCACTTAGCATGAACCCAGAAAATAGCCCTCCGAAAAAAGGTACCTTTTCTAGCTAACTAGTAAGATAATTTTTTTCTTTGTTAGGCCCAATTTATTATAACATAAATCAATGGTTGACCTGGGTAAAATTGAATAAACCATATTCAAAATGTTTACTATATCTATTAGAAATATTTTCACACTTCAGTTATTGAAATGAATGCCTTCCTTGAGCTATAAGAATCTCTCTACTTTGCAAATGGATTACTAGCATCTGATCAAAACGGTTCTGCCTCATTTCTAAGTTAAAGTTCGATCTTGGATGTGCCATTTATGGAACAACGTTTAGGCGTTTACATCCAGACTTGAGTTGATAGAAAACTTGATCTTATGAAAAATTGTTACTACTAATCAGTGGAGATTAATAACAATCTTTAATAAAGGTGAAGAACATTTTACCACCTCATAGATTTCATTCAAATAAAACAGTTGAATATAATTAAAGAACAGTGCAAGTGATTCAAAAGGCTCATCATCTTCCATTCTTTCTTCACAAAACTTCGCTTTAATATACTTTCAATAGGTGAGTGTTTTGGTGGGGGAAAGGTTACAAAAATGGGGATGGCTTGAATTGCAGCATTGCACCATGCTGTAAAATTGAGGATCCTTTAGTGGTAGAGCTATCAAATTAGATTGGACCTACCCCCTGTTCCCTCTGGGTCAAGCCTAAATCAGACTTGAATTCTATTCCTCGATTAATCACAAGTCCATGGTAAGTAATCCCTACAAAAAATTGTCTCAACCGAAACAAAAGGAGCCATATATCTTCCAGTATGCCCAGTCAAATCGTAATATCAACAATTACACATATCAAAGCATAGCACAAAATTTGAATATATGCAACAGAATCAGCAATGCAAAGAGCATTCAATCAAATTTTCAAGCAAGTCTTTGAAGTTCAATAATATGCTATTCAGATACTAATAGAGTAATAATTATAACAAGACAAGTAAATATTCCAAAACCACACAAAACATTATATAAGTCAAACTACATGCTCCATAGTTTCAAGTTCAATACTCTACTAATTCCACTTAATACCTAGACTTCGATCACAGATCACAAACAAGGTAAGAAAACACAAGGGTTCCCTCATCTCAGTTGTGAATATTAATCCCACTTAATGTTTAGCCCCCCATCACAGATCACAAACAAGGTAAGAAACACAAAGGTTCCCTCATCTTGGTTGTTAACATGCACCTACTTAGATCTTTGTCTCATCTTTCGGCGCTTTCTCTTCAACCTCCTCATGCGCTTCTTCTTCCACTGATAAACAATAGCATTAAGTTAGACTGATTATATAAAGTAAAACATAAACTCAAGATACAAAAAGCAATATGAAAATTAAAATATATCTAGTGCCAAGCATCATATGAAACATGTTGAAACTACAAATGGTTCTATAGTTCCACGCAAACATCTAATCTATTTGAAGTCTTTCTTACTTTAGCACCTCTATTCTTTCACAGTCATACAATTGTGATTGGGTTAATAATCAATAGCCAGAGGAAAAAATAAGTTCTATATCCATAATTAGTAGGCCAAACTTCAATGTTCATCAAATCAAAGACAACAACAAACTAAAATCTCAAAACAAATATCTTCCAATATACAGTTCACGCTAAACACGACATTCCAAATAATCAATTAATCATTACAAGGAATTTAAACAAAAACATATTTAACAAAACAAAACATGAGTTCAAACCAAATAAGTGAATAAACTTAAAAACTTAAAACAGTAGTAGACGACATGAAGCCAAGGGATCAGACTGACGTGCAAAAATAAACAAATCAGCAGAGCCATCGCCTCTGTTCGAATCCGTAGCATCATTTCCCCGAAATTTCACAGTTCACACAAATAAGAAACAATTAAAAACAATCTACCATACCAAATTACCAATCATATTAGACCATAACATCAAGTTAAACAAATGAAAAGAAAAATTCATCAAATCAAAGACTGCAACAAACTACAATGAAGTGATGGGATCAGACTGACGTGCAAATATATTCAATTCAGCAGAGCTGTTGCCTATGTCTGAATCTATAAATATCATCATTTCCCAAAATTTCACTGCTCACACAACACAATTAAGAAACAATTAAAACGTAATTTGAAAACTGAATAGCAGTATCAAACAAAAACGATAATATTTTTAAATAATAAAGTTTTTATTTTTATTATTATTTTTAAATAAGAAAATAGGGTTATACAGATTCATATTATTCTGGTCAAAATAATGAACAGATCAAGAAAATTGCAGCAATAAGCTTAAGCAACAACGAAGAAAAAAACTTCAAATTTAAACCGATATATTTACATTGAATAAAAACATTTCTTTCGCTTCCAGTTAGAACTATTTCTGAAAAATCAGAGTTCGCCAAATCGAAACTTCAAACTACTCTCATAACAAAAATTGTCTAAATCCAATTTTACAAAAAATAAAAAAAGAAAAAGAAAAATAAAACGCAGACTCGGGAAAATAACAGAATAAAATCGAGAAAGAAATGAAGGAAATACCTTAGCTCTCATCTTGGATGACGAACGATTTTGCTGATGGCGCTACAATTTGAGGTTTCTGCAGCAGAACGAATGTGAGAAGGAGAATGGATGAAAAGCTAAACCCTGGTTATATGAATTTATAGTGCAGTTTTTCGTGAAATGCGGACCCTAATACTTTAATGGATCGGGTCGGGTCGGGTCGGGAATATAGATAGGCCTTTTTTCTTCTTCTTCTTTTTGTTTTTTTTGGGTGTGTTTCTAAGTTCAAATTTGGGCTGGGCTAACAAAAGTTGAGATCCTACATTAGAGAAAGTTTTTTAAATTTTGGCCCCATTACTGAAATTTTGGTCCCATTTCGTATTTTTATGGACAAAAATACTCTTTTGTATGTTATTTTTTCCGTCCCTTATGAGACAGAAAATTTCCATCTATCCCTTGATGGAAAATTTCCATCAACCTAGAGACGGAAAATTTCCATCTACCTAGAGACAGAAAAATTCCGTCATTGGACAGGCGGAAGAACCAATAAAGAAAATTCATCCTCTACGACAATATAACGAAAAATTGGAGAGGTATGTGAATAGATGATCTTCTCACCATAAGAAAATCGAAAAGAAGAGGGAGGATATTAACGATCGGGACGAGGAAAAGGGGAAGCAAACAAGCCAAGCATACGTGTTTCAAAAATTTAGAGATTTAATTTAATTTAATTTAATTTGGATTAGTGATTGTGATTGTTACTAAGTGGTATTGATTTGTGGTGGTGTGTTGCAGGGATTGTGATTCGGCGACCGCTTGCGTTGCAGCTTCACAAAATCGAAGAGGGAAGCAGAGAGTATGCTGAGTTCCTTCACCTCCCGAGGAAAAAGTTCACCGATTTCAGTATGTTTCGCTTCTCAATCTCAATTTATGGTTTTGGAATAATGTTAGAAATTGCTCGAAGTAACTTAATAGCATTGATTGGTTTTAGAAAATCATGCAAGTTTGACTGGGTTTTCCTTATTCGGAACTATTATTTCATAGACGGGTTCTTCCGTCTGTCTAAGGACGGAAATTTTTCGTCTTTTGGTAGATGGAAATTTTTCATCAAGGGATAGATGAAAATTTTCCGTCTCATTAGAGATGAAAAAAATAACACACAAAAAGGTATTTTTGTCCTTAAAAATATGAAATGGGAGCCAAAATTTCAGTAATGGGGGCCAAAATTTAAAACTCTTAGAGAAATGTTATGTTTTGCCACTCCAAATTTTTCAAATATTCCAACATTGTCATTTTTCATGATAAAGTGCGGGTCGTGATTTTCACTCACAATGAGTGTTTTTGTTATCCCAAATTTTTCAAATATTCCAACATTGATTTCCACTCACGACTGTGATTTTTGCCACCCCATTTTGATTACAAAAGTCAAGGTTGTGAGTTAGGCTCACGGTCGCTTGGTCGTGAACTGAACTCACGATCGTATGAAAAATTTAAAATTATCATATATATATATATGTGTGTGTGTGTGTCATGCATATTGGTCCATTAATTCATCCTCATTTATTCATAATAGCGAGTTTTGAACCAATTAACTATAAAACGTATGTGAACACAAGACAATGTGTGGGGGTTGCTGTTAGGTTCAATCATTTTGGTTGAAAAAGCATGGGTTGGCTCATGACTGCTTAGTCATCAGTTGAACTCATGCCTGTATGAAAAATTTGAAATTTGAAATTTTCATACATCTCATGTATATTAACCCATTAACTCATCATCATTTGTTCATATTGGCAAGTCATAAACCAATTAACTACTATAAGACATACATGAACACAAATCACATGCATGAAGATTGTTGTTAGATTCAATCATTTTGGATGAAAAAGCTTGGGTTGTGAGTTAGGCTCGCGACCGTTTGAGATGAATCTAACTCACAACCGTAATTTTTGCAATAGGTCGTGACTTCTATTCAAGACTCGAGTGTTAAGTTTAAAAAAACAGGGTATTTGAGACTTTTCACCTTTATTTGGGATGACATGGTGTAACATTGGGGTGCCAAATATTTTCTAGCTACATAACTAGTACTGAAAATTATGAGTGGGGATTTTACCACCCCGCTCAGGCGCTCATGGCTCAACACACCCCACAATTTTTTTATTTCCTAACTTCCTCCTAAAAACACAACTTTTCATTAATAAACAAAAACTTTCCTCTTCTCACTCTCAAAACTACACTTTAAGCTCTCACGTGCCATTCATACTTATCATCTAAATTATAGTATTACCACAATCCCCAAAACACTTAAAACCAATCAATCATACAAATCTTGAAGACATACTTTTATTGAAGTTGTGACCCTTGTCTATGGTGAACAAATGTGTAAGCAACAAGGTATGTGCATGGTGTTGTTCATGGTTTCTTTTTTTCCTTACGTCAGCCTTTTGAGATACGTCACTACCTAAAGAAAGCGTGGATCGTGAGGTATATCTAACCACCCAAAATTCGGGTACTAAGGTGTACCTCACGATCCAAACATGGTCTTGGTCGTTAGGTCGTGACCCCAATCATGTCCCCTGAAAAAGGAATTATTCATTTCATATCATACAATTGTTTATGAAATAAAAAATATTATATTTCTTGATAAGTATGGATACAAATGATGATGACTGCCCCGAGGATATTGTACCCGAAGTTGAAGAAAAGTGCATTGATGATCACATTGATAATGAAATGGTTCAAGAGGAAAACCTACTTGAAGTTGAAACTACACATGGTATTGATCTTGCGAAGACTATACAAATTGATTTTCCAGATTATAGTGGTGCCCTTAAGCGCAATGAGTCATTTCGTAGTCATCAAGGACTGGTTGGATGGGTTCAACAAATTGGACGCTCACAAAAAATTTGTTAATACTTTCAAGACCAATAAAGGAGGAGAGATCCATAAGAGAAGGGAAAGGGTTATGCTCGCTTGTGAAAGGAGTGAGGTGTATAGAAATAAGAACAAAGGTGGTAAGCTTAAATATATCTTCGACACAACATAGCATTCAGATTTCATGCAAAGGATATGGGTAATGGTCAAGGATGGATGCTTCGGGGTTAAGTGTGGATCCCACAATCACAATCTATATGATAGGTTAGAAGGTTATCCATATTCGATTCAACAAACAAAGGAGGAACATGATACAATTGTGAGGATAAAGCAAAATGGTGTCAAGACTTCGAAGATATTGACCACTTTGAAAGAAAAAACCCCGAATAACTGCACTACCATGAAGCAAGTGAAGAATGTCTTGTATAGGTATAGAAGAAGTGTTAGGCATCCAAGGTCTCAACTACAACATCTACATACTCATGTTAGAAGAAATAATGTTAGGGTTGCTATGAAGAGTGGAGGAGACGCATTTTCTGTAGAGTGCGGGTTGCTACAGTGGGGTGAATCTACTTAGGATAGATGTGTTTTCTCTTTGTTGCGCGAAGGAATAAATGAGAGGAATGAAGGCTTTGTTTAAGAATGAGAAGGAGGGCTCATATATTGTTTTTGTGCAAAAAGGGATGGCTTTGTTTATGTGAATTTGGATGAAGGCTTGTGGTGTTTTAAGGAGGAGGTGTAAGAGGAAGGACTAAGGGGATGATGTATGTCAATCATAGAGAGGGAGAGGGCTGTAAGAGAAAGGAATGAGGGTGTACAATGAAGGAGAGGGAATGATGATTTTTTTTGGGTAATTTTGGGTTTTCACACATCAAGTGGGGTGTGAGTAGTCATGAATGGGGTGATAAAGGCCTCACTCGAAGTTATTGGTGAATGACTGATTGTTTTTCTCACTCAACTCTCTTTTATTGACTTTACTCTCATTGCGTATGGAATATAGAGATATACAACTTCCGTAGATTAAAAAAAAAGAAAAAGAAAAGAAATGAGAGTAAAATTAGCAATATAAGGGTGTGTAAAGCATTCACCGATTATTTGCGAGTAAAATAGAGGGTTTTTATTTTGCCACCCCAAGGTCTATGGATGCCACCCCATATGTATAAAATATACCTATTATGTCCTTTTAAAAAAAAAACAACTTTTAATACAGGTCGTAAGAGGTACATACGACCTGAAGGTCGTAGCACTCCCTTACGACATTTTAAAAAACTAAGTTTTAACACGAGTCGTAAACGGGTGTTACGACCTAAGTTTTTTCACAAGTCGTAAATAAGTGTTACGACTACAACGTCGTAATAGTCACATACGACATTGTTATACTTCTTTTTTTTCCACAAGTCGTAATGGTGGTATACGACTACCACTACTAGGGGGACTTTCTTTGATGATGGGATTATCAGCAGAAGCTAACTTGGTCGCTAATTCCATAATCTTTGTTGCCTTCTCAGGTGGAAAAGCATCAAACAAGTGCGTGTGAGGAGGAGGATGTCATATGATAGAATATAATTGTACAATAGAAGGGGGGAAAGCATCATATGATTGAATCTCGAAATAAGAAACCAGTTGACCTTGTAATCGAAGTTGACCATCCCATGAGACATATGTGGCTCACTCGTAAGCTGTACAAGCAGATAAAAACATAAAACGTTATGGAGAGTTAAAACGACAAGGAAAGCAAACGGCAAACAAGCATATGAGAATATGGCAAGCAGTAAGGAGATATCATAAACCAAATACTAAATAGACCGGTTGGGAATGGTGGAGGAGGAAGAATGTGCGTGTGATTTTGTTGCTGGTGGAGGAGAAAGTCGTATGCCACCATTACGACTTGTGAAAAAAAAAGAAGTACAACAATGTCGTATGTGACTATTACGACTTTGTAGTCGTAACACTTATTTACGACTTGTGAAAAAACTTAGGTCGTAACCCCCATTTAAGACTCGTGTTAAAACTTAGTTTTTTAAAATGTCGTAAGGGAGTGCTACGACCTTCAGGTCGTATGTACCTCTTACGACCCGTTGTTTTTTTTTAAAAGGACATAATAGGTATATTTTATACATATGGGGTGGCATCCATAGACCTTGGGGTGGCAAAATAAAAACCCAAAATAGACACATTCAGTCTGCGTAAGACAGCCCAGTTGGTGGCTGCAGAGACATTTAGGATTTCCCCATCCCCAGATCATGGGTTCTAGTCCCAGACTTCCCATGTAAACCAAAAAAAAGAAATAGACACATTCAATTGAACCAGACAATTGGCGCAAATTCAAATTTATTGTCAAATTCTCACATTTTGGATGAGATATTAATCCCTATCATAATACTGCAATTGTCACTCTCAACAAATACTATTACTATAAGAGATTGTGGTAAGTGCAACGCCCGCAAACATATGCAAATGAACAAATTAGGTGAGCTTGGTAATAATTAAAATATTAGATTTTTTAAAAAAACAAAACAATTTTTTATTATTTTTAATAATTTTGAATTTTTTAATTTAAAAAATCCATGTGACACATTGTTTACGATAAAGTTAATGTGACATGTCGATAATTATATCATTAATTAAGTGACGAAATGACCATTTTCAAATTTTGAATAAAGTTTAGAAATTTAAAACATAAAAAAAAAAATTCAAGAACTATTTCCAAAAGAACACCTAAATTCTATGACTAAAAATTAAAAAAAGCTAAGAATTAATTTGAGAGTTGGGACAAATTGAACTATAGGGAAAGATCCAATTTCATGGCATTTTGATCCAAATTGAGAGTCGGATATGAGTGGAACCATTTCATGGCATTTTGAACTCAGCTCACTGCTGCTGTAATTGGGATTACTATGTTATAGCTTGGCAGAAAGCTAATATCAGAGTGCCAAACCTTTCCGTAATTCATGAACATGATCTATATAAACCATAAATTTCACACCACTCACTGTTTATGGTTTTTTGAATACTCTCAATGTTACTATGTTTATTATTAAAATAATTGAAGACCTATATCCACCAAAATCTAACTCATGTTGAGGAAGAAGTTTCCTCAAATGATTATAAAAAATGATTTACTGACATACTTACTTATCTTATATGAGATTTAACACTTAATAATCATCTTTTGAAACCTCTTGAAGGTACATGCACCTGCAAATTGCAATGAGTAAACAATTCACTCCAGCTGGCTCAGTTCAAATTTCAAGCCATTCATCTGTCACAAATTTTATGTACTTATCTTGCCAGGTAGCCCAGAAGCATCATTTTGGCTGTTCTGGCTTTAAATAGAAAACCAGTCAGAATGCATTTTAAGTTAAAATCTGTTGCAAGGCTCAATGAAGATTTTGATAGCCCTTATAGTTGTAAGGCCCAAAACACTACTTTAGGTATTGTCCCTGAGATAAGTAAGGATTCTAAAAGTAATTAGAATTAACTAATGGACAAACACATTAGATTTCCAACTTCCAAGACTTGGCTATTTGGCTAATTAGATTAATGATAAAAATATAATGAAGGCCAAGTATGGGAAAATCTGTAGCTGTGACTGATGAGTGGTATATACCACATCTTTGTTATATGAAACTGTTGTTTATTACAAAGCAATGACTGAAGATTTGTGGATAAATTGGCAGGCTCTAGCAGCTTGATCCAGTTGCTTTGCCCCATAATTTGAATGCATATGTTGCAGTTGAATAGAATTTCTTAGGGAGAGAAAATCATATTCCTGTTAGGCAAATACTCTTGTTTGGTGCTGGTTAAGGTTTCAAAATTGGCACCTAGTTACACGTGGTACTTAGTTTGCATTTGATTATCACTTGGTCGGTGTGTTTGGAATATCAAAAACTTAAACAATTCATTTCATTAACAAGTTAATCCCTTATGAAATAAGTTTATTATGAAATGTTACATTTACAAGTCATTTTAAGTTATATTTGAAGATTTGTAGTAGTTCCTGTCGTTATTTAGATATATAGGATCAGCAAACCATTCCATATCAATTGAATTCTTTTCAGCTTTATAATTGAATTTTAAGTATGTGAAATTGCGCTGAGGAAGGGTCTAAATTTTAAATTCGTGTCCACGGCTATTACAGAAATCGTATGGTGATCGCAATTATAATCATATTAATCATATTTAACCGAAATTATTTGTAATATCAAAATTTAGATTCATATCAATATTGTAACTACAACCACTATTTAAAACCTTGAAAAGACAATATACTGTCAAAAGAATATTATAATAAACTTATAGCTCTTACTCCGTATGTATTAACCAATCTTTAACTTATCTCACCTTAACATATACGTAAAACAGAAAATAAATGATAAAAAACTAGAACTATCATGTTGGGGCTACCTAATCCCAAGTATCACGTTTTGTTAGTTGGTAAATGGTAGTAGAAAAAGATCAGCCAATTTCATTTTCATGAACTCTGAAATGTGGAACCCAGTTACTCTCCATCATGGGTCCATCACCAGGCAGATGGTGATGTATCAAGGCAATAAATGCTTATGAAAACAGGAGATTCAAAGGATTTGGTGACACATGCAAAAATTTCCCAGCCATCGCCAAATCTTATTCCTTCAAGCATTAGGCCTGTGTATCGATCATGCCTTGGTTTGCTATTGTCCTTACCTTTTGTTACACATCTTGAGAAAGAGAAAAAGAGAGATTATCACCAATTCTGTGGTTGGAAAACATACCCAATTTCAAACTTTTTTTTTTTCATAGTTTGAGACCAAATTTTTAAAAAAGTATGAGGATTATTATAAACTAGTCATTTAACAACTATGTTTAATCTTGTTGATTGATTAAAAATAAAACTTACATCAATATTAAATACTAATACTATATATATATATATATATATTTTAAATCTACGATATTTATTTATCTGTACAATTGTATGATTAATTTATTTTTATGTTTATTTTCTTTTGAAGATGTCGCTTTTAATAAGGCCCTCTTCATTCACATAAATAAACTACTATCGAATTTGTGATTGGATACTTAAAAAAAACATAAATCATGTCTACAGTGATCTCTAAATCTCTCTATATATATATATATATATATATATATATATATATATATAATGACAAAAAATGCTTATAAAAAAAGGGTCTTGCTAATGAATGTTTTAAGGACTTTTTTTAAGCAATCCATAAAAAGCAACATTTTATTGAAAATATACAAATAAAACTCATCAAATTATTGAATACAACACTTCCTAATAACATTTTACTTTTTTTGATTTCTTAAAGAGTGCTCCAAAGGTACTCATTAGCATTTTTCATAAAAAAAAACACAAAAATAAGTTATTAAAGTGATATAAGGTTGAGATTCATCAGACTTTGCTATGATATTTTCCCTCGTGAGATTTAGTACGTACATCTGAATTCAGCTACAGTAAAACGGTGAAAGGTATTGTGATTGTCTATGGGGTACTACATTCCAAGAGGCCAAAATCATCACAGCGCTTACTGCATACTTCACCCTAACAAAGAACAAATTATACTTCCCAGTCCAGCTCACGTAGATACTGTGATGTGACATCAAGAAGTGCACAAGCCCCCACAATCTAGTACTGTACTTCACAAAAATGGCATTATTTATTCTACTCTTAAAGAGCCCATAAATGCAACTGGCCTTGGATCTTTGCAAGGGGGGCATTGCAATGTAGAGGAAGATGAGGACAGGAATATTTTCCCAAATCAGCCACTCTCCCTCACAATGTATGTATCCGGAAAAGTTTTTGAATTTTAAGCGTCTAGATCAAAAGAAACTACTGATTACTAATCATAAATGGTTAATCAGATTATACAACTTATTAGGCAATAATGTAGTAGTATCAAGTGGTTCATCACAATATGATGATATTAGATGTTTAATTTGTATCATCAATCTTCTACTATTGTACTATTGGCTAAAAATACCATTAGTGGACAAAATAATGATGACAGCAATGTAGTAGTTGAGAAACTTGTAATAAGTAATGAAACTTATTATTTTGAGTGCTTGAAGCATTAGGAATAGTTTTGTCACATGTGTGATTTTGCCATGCTCGAATCTGGATTTGTGAGTATTTTGTGATAGATGTTTGTATAAAGAATGATTTATAACATATTTTTTAGTTGCTTTCTAACGTGTATTTTAGAGTATATGTTAAAAATATTTTTAATTTGTATCTTAAGATATACTGTACATCATTAGAGGTGCCTACAAGCCAGCGAGGAGATTAGTCACTGCGGTCGGCGGTGGACACTCTAGTCATGAACCAAAAAAAAAAAAAAAACTCATAATTTTTTATGAGTTTAATTTGTATATATCGATAATATAAAATGGTACATCATCCATTATTTATTGAGTAATATGTCACATTAGTCCCTGACTTTGTAAGCGCCGGTCAAGTTAGTCCCTGACTTTATCGAAATAGCAATTTAGTCCCTGAGATTTCATTTTAATTCACATACGTTTCTATCTTTATCCCATTTTAAAACAAATACATCCCTGTGATAGTGACGACAGGGACTAACTTGATTGACGTTCTCCTATCTCAGGGACTAAATTGCTATTTCGATAAAGTCAGGGACTAACTTGACCGACGCTAACAAAGTCAGGGACTAATCTGACATATTACTCAATATTTATTTATATTACTTTTATATAAAAAAATAATGCATACAAACCTTTGAATGACGGGTAATGCACAGATAATATAAAAATCTTTTATATTGTTAGTGCACAACCTATTTTCTTTTTTATTTTATTTAGAACTTATATTTACAAACCCATCACAAACTTTAAGATGAATTTAGTAATGAATTTAAAAACTTAAAATAGAATAGTAGAATGAAAAAAACACTTACTTTGCCTTAAATTTATGCAAGTAAAGAGACTAATAATCTAAGGATTATACTAATAAGTACTCATATTTTAAGAGTATTGTTTAAGAATTTAAAAAAAAAAATTAATTTAATATTAAAAAGTTCAAAACTCTTCAATATATTAAATATATTATTTTCTAAAGTAAAAATATATTTCTTCCTTTCTTAAACAATGCTATCATTAAAGTATTTGATGATAGCATTTTTCATCATCCAATTCTTCACTTTGATTTAAATTAAATATCTTAGCATAATTACCAACCACACCCCTTCATATCAGTGGACATTAGCACCAACAACCCCATCTCAATCCTCCACATTTTGAGCTCTGACCCACTCATGACTCATTACAATACTTCTGAGAGGGGAAGATGCATATGGATAGGGTTCAAGGGATTGGAGGGAGGGGAATCTGTGCAGAGGTAAGCCTGTCCAACAGCACGTTATTAGTATTTCTTCTTTGATGCCCCAAAATACCCTCAAACTTTTGCAGTCTCCCTCTTTATGCTCTCAATAAACAAATTGTTTTTCTGTTTTGTTTGTAAAAAGGGACACGTACAGCAAAATGAGATGAACAATATCATGAAGACATACATGAATTAAATACCATTGAATATTTGACTGGGCATGCTTAAATAATTTTGAGGTTGCTTTTCAGCTGATAGACATGATTGCACGTATCCTCAACTAATGTAAAGTGAATTTTAGTAGAACGTAACAAAGTTATTTTTGAGCTGACTAACTAAAACAACCTTAAGTAACTTTTTTTAAGTCACATCACCTAGGGTAGGGAAGTGATTGTTGGAAATTAGAATTTGAGTCTTTCTAATTTTTTTTTTTAATTTCATAACATAAATTTTTTTATGCACGTTTAATTAAAATTTTTACAATTGTACTTTTAATTATTAAAAAAAATAATAAACAAAAAAATTAATTAAAAATGATAAATAATAACACACAAATTTTACAAAACAAATATAATAATTACACTTTTAAAATTATGTAATATTTATTATTATTTTGTAATTTTTTAGGAGATATTTATTTTTTTCTTATTTATCCGTTGTTCATTAAAGTGAAACAATACATTTATAAATTTTTTTAATGTAAGTTAAAAATGTAAAATTATAATATTAAATTAATTTTTAAAGCTTTAAGAAATGTAATTACCATTTTTTGTCTTTGAAATGTGGTTAAATACTCCATTCAATTTTTTCATGTCACTTAAGTCTTTTTAACTTATTTTAAACTATTTGCCGTTTTATGAATTTGAGGAAGTATCAGTTGATTTTTTTCAACTTCAACCTTGCATTTAACATATTGAAATTTGTGACATGAGTGATAATTAATGTAGTGTGAGGATATTATAGTAAAGTTATCTAATATTTCTCTTAAAAATTAAAGCATTAAGACTTTGTTTGGTTGCACGAAAGAAAATGGAAAGAGAAAAATATGAAAGAGATAAATAAGGAAGAGGGATTATGATGAGAAAATGAATAGATTTTGTGATTATTTGGTATAAGAGAAAATGTGAAAAAAAATGGGGAAGAGAGAAAAGTGTAGTTTTCTTTCCTTTTGTTTGGTTGGAGAGAAAAGTGAGAGGAGAGAAAACAAAAATTTGTCAAAAGACAACTACCCCTTTGTTTTACATGATAGAAATAAATATATTTTTTCTATTTCACATATATGTATATTAAACATAGTCAAAGATATTTTCTTTACTTCAATTTTTTATTATTACATAATAAAAATTCTGAGTCTAAAATATAAATAAAACAAACTTTTTTTATTGAAAAAAAAAATATTTTAATTTTTTTTTAAAAAAGTGAAGCAAAGTGAATAAATGAAGGGCAGTTGGATAATTTTGCATCTTAAGTTAAGTTTTCTCCTCATTCAATTCTCTGTACTATCGGGGAAAAAATTGTTTTTGGTGGGATCGACCAAATGTTTTATATGTATTGTTTATATAGTTTCTCTCTCATGCTTCATATGTTTTTTTAAATTCTTTTACAAAATTTAATATATAATTTTTTTATAAGAGAATAATTCAATATATAATTAATGATGTTTTTTTCAACTATAAATGTATTCATTACACTCTCTCTTTTACTTACAATATCTTTCTTTTTTTTAATAATAATTATACGAGAACATTATAATTAAAATATTTTACATTTTTACCTCATTTAATCAATTTTTAAAACTCATCCATAATCTTAAAATATGTTTTTAGTGAAATGGACGAAGTGGTAATTTGCAATTAGTTAAGAGATTTTTAATGCCTAACACATGGCAAGAATCCAGGATTCATTTGGATTTTTAGTAACCATTTAAACCATTTGGGGCAGGTAACCCTGTTGCTGTATTGATTAGGTACACGCCATTGGCGCTAAATCCAGATGACACAAGCACAATAATCTAAACTCTAAGCAAGCGGTGGAAGAAAGAGAGGAGAAGGTGGATTCAATTTCAAGTTGGCACAAAGCCCAAATTATAATGGGGACAAAGTTAATAGTGCTAGCCAATTAAGACTGGTCAAACACATGACCCACATCATATCATATCAACAGGATTATCTTATACACATCAAAGTCCGAGCTTGAAAACAGCTTTTCAAGTAAGTAAAAATGGAGAGGGGACATGACATGGCTGCAAATGTTGCCTTGGTTAAATTTTGGTGGTTCTATTGCTTACACGTAATTCATAACTTCATTCACTTCATTCACAATTGTATTAGAACGCATGGAGTGCATGTTTAGTTTTGCGATGAAAAATCACAATGGATATAAAACAATTGTAAATAATTTATGTTTTCTAACGTGCATCTAATCATACACAAAATTGCCCAAAAAATAAACTAGCGATGCAAGTTTCAGTAATAATTATACAAATAATTTAAAAAATATATATATCAAATTTTTGTATTTTCAATAATATTAACAAATTTAACTGATTTTCGTGATAAAAAAAATCTAAAAATATCTTACATATAATGTTACAAAAAAGATAGAGGACATCACTCGCAAGCGTTAGACTAGAATGTTATATTAACATTTCTATTTCAACTGCACTCATCCTCTTTGTTTCACGAAATTGCTGTCATGCTTCATATGTGATTCCCCCAACCCTCTTTACACTTTTTACAGTAATATAATGCAAACGAGATTCCTCACTTTTTTTTCCTCACATGGAGCTGGCTTTTATAGTAGTAGTAGTAGTTAGGATCCAGATATGCAAAAATGCTAGGCACGTGACATTAGCATATTTCTAGATAGAAAAAATAATTAAAATGAAACCAATCTCCTAAAGTCCTAATTATCTTACTATTTAATTTGGATTGAGTTTGCTTCTTTTATTGAGTTGTTTTGTTTGGGTGTAGTTTGGTTGCTGCTTAACGAATTATCAACCAAGGAGTACCATGGCGTGCTTATAGATCATTGAACTGAAAAGTCTTGAACCATTTTCGCATATCAAATAATGGACAATAATAAGTAGCAAAAAGAGAAAGGGTCCAAAGGCAATGAACTTTTGAGGCAAATTCTCCAGTGCATGTTAAGGGATAACATGCACCGGTGCATGCCATCCTTTTTTGGTTTTTTTATTTATTTTTTTAAAATTTAATCAATTAAAAAATATTCTATGTGTTTTCTTTTTTATCGATATGAAGTGATTTTTATAATTTGGACTTTTTTTATTTTACTCTGTGTTCTTAAAAAACCGTACTGAGTAAAATTGTATTCAAAATTTACATATTCTAATAAATCTGTATACGAACTTGTATTAAAAAATATTCTGAATAAATCTGTATTAAAAAAATTTAAAAAGCAAAAAAAAAATTGCATATGCACCGGTGCATGTTATCTCTTAACATGCACCGGAGAATTTGCCAACTTTTGAGCATGTCCTTCAAAATGATTCACTTGAATAGCAAATTTCAAATTGCTTGATACAGGAAATGGACGGACCTACATTATATCGAATTAGGAATGGAGTCACCGGATAATCTTTTGTCAGATATCTTTTCACTTCAATGGGATGAAGTGATGAGATTTATTCCCACAACATGATGAGGTCAAAGATAACCAAATTTGTGCCAATACCCTAAAACCTAGGGACACGTAGAAAGGGGAAACTTAAATAGTGACATAAATCATGTTAAACTAGTCATTGAAAGAGGGATAATCCGTTATGGGGAACTCATGGCATGTTCCCAACCAAAGTAGGCTACATTTTTTTATAACAAGAAAAAGAAACTTGTCCCACCCAATTGAATCTTATAGTAATAATAATGGATCACACAAACACTAATAACAAGCACAGGTGCGTGGACCACAGAGCAGAAGCAGAGAGAGTAGTAATGCTCCCTCATTAACCCCCACAAGGAAAAATATTAAATTATTTATGAATTTATTAAATTTTTGAATGATAATTTGTCATTTAGCCAATATAAACCATGTGAGTTTAAATCGAAAAGAGAGAGTGAGAGAGTGAAAAATTATAAAATAGTACTGCAGACATGAAGTGTTTTGGGATCAGACTGACGTGCAAATAAATATAATCTCTATCTACTTCAGCAAAGCTGGCGCCTCTGTTTGGGTCTCCCTTTGGCTTCACTTCCCAACACTTCACATTTCACTCAAATAATTTTTTTTTAAAAAAAATCTAAAAATTGAGAAGCAGTAGCAGACAGAGAAGATAAGCTCAACGTGATTCTACTATTTACTTTACTGTACACTGGACAGATCATATTTCACGATCAAATAAATTAAACAAATAAAAATAAAGGGCCAAATTTTATTTTTTTTACTACTAGATTCCATATGTTTCTGGGTCAGATAACAACAAACTGCATGCATGTTTGGTTCTACGTTGAGCCTATAAATAATTCTGAAATATCAACGTTATTAACATATAGTTCTGCTTCAACGTGATTTTGAAATTATAATTGATTTTATAACTCAAAAACCAAACATGCTATACAACTACTGCAATTACACCGAAAAGCTTAAACAATTTAGAAACAACAACAACTGAATAATAATAATACTAATAAAAATAATAATCATGGAGAAAAAAAAGCACTTAAAATTACACTCATTTATTTACATTATCTAAAACTCTTTTTCCCTTTTTTTTCCAGTTACATAAAGAGAGAAAAAAAAAATAACCCCCAATTTGTTTCCTTTGAAGATTAAAAACATGAACAGAGATCTCACAGTGAAAAATTTAAAAAAAAAAAAAAGGTAAAAGATAAAAACAACCTTGGTGTTACCGTTACCCTTGTCTATTACGGTGTTTGCTACTACTTCCACTTCCACTTCCACTAGCAGCTTCTTTCTTCTGAGGTGAGGAAGTGGAGAAAAACGGGCCGAGCCCGAAAACCGAACCGGATTTAGACGAACCCATCAATGAACAAACCGGAACGTTAAGAACCGGAGTGACTCTGACGTTAGCGGAGTAAGAGCGTTCCATCCCTCTATGCTTGAAGCGGGGCCCACCGTTAAAACTGCTCGGACTGCTCGAGCTTCTTTCCAAACTCTGAAACACTATCTTCCCCGAAGAATTCATTCTCGGACTGTCCCTGCTCTCCACCACCACCCCTCCCGACTCGGGCATCCGGGTCGGGTTTCTGATGACCCGATTCGTCGGGCTCGGGTTGTGGGCGTTGGCTTTGTCGGTTCTGTTTTTGACGAAGCGCATCCTCGGGTGCGCGTTGGGGTTGCGGTGGAGGGAAATCTGAATCGGGTTTGGATTCGGGTTCGGGGCGGGTTTGTCCGAATCGAGAGAGAGTCGAGGGAGATCTTCGTGGTCGTGGCCGGAGGAGGAGGAAGATGAGAGGGAGAGACGAGAGGACGAGATCGAAACGGATTCGGAGTCCGAATCTTTCAACAGAGGTGCGTTTTCCGAAGAAGACGACGTCGTTTTGGAAGCGCGGTTGTTAAGGAATTGCTTTATCGATTTGGTCGAAGAAGAGGAAGACGACGACGACGTCGTTTTGTGGTGGTCGGAGTTAGTGTTTTGCGAAAGCTGCTGCTGCTTCTTTTTCAGTCCCAAGAGCTCTCTCCAGCGGCTGGAGCATCTCGGAGCCTTGGGAGAGAACAAGAACGGCTCCACCGGCTTGGTTGGTGACGTGGGCGGAGGTGCACCGGGGGTTCCGGTGGAGGAAGAGGGAGGGAAGGGTTTGAGAGAAGAGAGGTGGAGGTGGAGAGGGAGGAGTTTGCCGTCGGAGAAGAGCTCGTCGGCGGGGAGCATGGTGGCGGGGTGTTCGAGGCAGAACTCAAAGTCTTGGTCTTGAGGATGGAGATCTGGTGGGGAAGGGGTAGTTTGGGAAAGGGGGGTGTTTTCGGAAGAGAGGGAGTGTTTGGGGGAGAG
This sequence comes from Crotalaria pallida, assembly GCA_037953625.1. Taxonomy (NCBI): domain Eukaryota; kingdom Viridiplantae; phylum Streptophyta; class Magnoliopsida; order Fabales; family Fabaceae; genus Crotalaria; species Crotalaria pallida. The sequence continues at coordinate 118,585,602 of CM075654.1, forward strand.
CCAGTGGAAGGAAGAGGAAGGAGAGAGAGGGATGGTGTTGGTGACGCAAGCGGAAGCCATTAGTTAGAGTTGGGGTTGAGTTGGGGATCATGTAACAGTGAAAAGTGAAGAAAGGGTGGGCAATGTAGTTAGTAGTACTGGTACCAGTACTGATGCTGCTGTACTACTAGTGTGGTAGCAAGAGGGATGGCTTCTTTCTTTTGATGGGTTTGGCTATTGCTATTGCTATTGCTGGTTCAATTGTAGGGTTTTGTTGTTGTGATTGTTGTTGTTGTGGTAGTTTGTGTATCTGCCATTTGCATGTGCTGCTAGGAGAGGAGATCCATATATAGTGCCACCTTACTCCCCCAAGTTTAATTTTTAAAATTGGCTCAAATATCAAATTTATTTTCGTAAGCATTCACAGTTTCTACAATTTTTTTAGGTCTCTCTTTAATTTTTAGTACTCCCATTTAGTTTTAGCTTTCATCGATCAACTATGGTTTGACATAATAAAAATTAGAGATGAGCATGGGACGGGTTGGCTTGACCCTTACCTTATCCGTCTCGAAATGTTGCACGGGTCATTTTTCCAACCTGAACCGGACTCTAATTGGAGAGGAACAATATAAGGACGGGTCCTAATAAGGACGGATCCGGGATCACCCGAGGGACGGATCAATCACATTAAAAAAATCTCAAACCATTCAAATTTTGAAATTTTTATGATTTTTCTAAAATTCTATAACTAGTCACTTCAAGTATACTAACAGTAATATAATTCCTTCAACAACAAAAAAGTATAAACTATAATTCGTTACTCACCGAAGAATTCGCCTTTGTTGATCGATCCTACACCATGCATATTCCGTCCATCCTTTTTAGTAAAGAATAAAAAAAATCCATTTATCATTATAGTACTTTTCTAAACCTAAGCAATCAATTCATAACACGGAATAATATAAAGTGTCTATTCACTATCATTATTGATAAAATAAAACTCAATAAATGGAACAAAAATAAAGCCTTACCAGAATGAATTCCTATTCAAGATGATATTGCAAGATTTTCTTAAAAAAACCTGGAACTTATGAAGAGAAATCCACAGAATAAAAGAAGATATACAAAGAATAGAAATACCCAAATACATAATTGTTGGATCATTAATTAGGATGTAATACTAGGAGTCCAGCATTACCCAATTCAACCAAGTTTCATTTGCAAAATACAAAAGTAACATAAAACGACAATCACATGCAAAACCATAAAAATTCACATAAATTGAAAATGAGGACATAAACTTAAAACTAAAACATAAATTGAGAGCTAGTGGCATCATGCCAAGACAACAAATCAAGTTGTCCATCAATCGACATTCATAGTTGTCTCATCATCTTTAGCTTCTTGTGATGCATGAGTATGAGGATTAGCCTCCGTCTCTGCAAAACACACAAATAAAATCAAAACCACATAATAACAATATTTGAAATGAACTAATCATTAGCAAAGAAGAAGTAGAGAACTCACCAACAACAACCTTCTCAGTAATATCAAATTGGTCAAAATCCTTATCATCAAACTTGAAGCCTGCAGGATTTAACCAATTTTGAGTGCACACGAGAGCTTCAGCCATTTTGGAGACAAAGAGTTGCGGAAGACATTAAGCACATGCCCGCCGGTACTAAAGCATGACTCAGATGCAACAGTAGAGACAAGAATTGCTAATACATCACGAGCTAAGACTGAAAGGATCCGGTATTTTGAAGAATTCGCCTTCCACCAAGCCAATATGTCAAAATCAGGTACTTCTTCATCCAGTGTTTTTTCTTCCAAATACATCTCAAGTTCAGTTTTTTCAGAAATGATTTTAAATCTTTATGTTTTCTCCAAGCTTTCTCTCTGCTTTTCACTACATCATTCACAATTGGCTCTTCAAGACTCTCATCCAATGTAGCACTATTTGAAGAATCATTTGCACCTCCTATGTTTCCTCTATTTTCAGAAATTCCTTGTGCATAAAATTTGTACAATTCATCCAAGGTGTTTTAAACCAAAGCAACCATTTTTAATGCCAAGACTTCATCACAAGTATCCTCTATGCTCCAAGTAACAAAATCAAGTTTGTAACGAGGATCCAAGATAGAAGCTATAAACAACAAAGGGTTAGTCTTTTCAACATTTCCCCAATATTTATCAAACTTTGATTTCATAGAGTTAGCCATAGAAAATAAAAGGTGAGAATGGCTACCACTCCATGATTTCAATGTATCCTGTATTGCTGAAATTTCATGGTAGCATTTGTTTGATGTCACATGCAAAGAACCTGAGAATCGCAAAGTTACATCATAAAAAATTTTCAAAAACAGAATGAATATCCTAGCATACACCCAATCTCTTTATGTAGGCGGACCAACTTCCCTTTTCCCATTATCCTCATCACCAAACCATTTCCGAAATTCTAATTCTTGATCATAAATCCTAGCAAACGCCGACTCAAACTTCTTTGCGTGTTCCAACATAAGGTAACAAGAATTCCATCTGGTTGGAACATCTAAGCACACTTGACTTTCAGACTTGATCAGTTCAGCCTCGACACATTCTTTAAATCTTTTTAAGCGTAAAGGGGAAGATATAACATATCTTACAACATTCCTAATTCTGTCTATAGAAGGTTGGTACTCCTTTAAACCGTTATTAGCAATGAAGTTTAGGATATGCGCATAACATCTCATATGCAAATATTTGCCACCACACACTAGCCCACCCATTGCATCTAATTTCTTTTGAAGGTATTAAATAGCCACATCATTCGAGCTTGCATTATCAATAGTGATTGTGAATACTTTTTCAATACCCCACTCTCTTAAACATCTCTCAATTTATTTACCAATGGTTTCACCCTTATGGTCTTCAACAAGGCAAAAGTTCAAGATTCTTTTTTGTAATATCCACCCTTCATCAATGAAGTGTGACGTCAAAGACATGTAGGATAAATTTTGGCACGAAGTCCAACAATCTGTTGTTAAATAAACACGATTACAGGATTTAGCCAACAAACTTTTAATTTTTTCTTTTCATCTAGAAGCAATTGGTAACAATCCTTTGCAATAGTGAACCAAGATGGTACAGAAAATCTAGGCTCTAACCAATTCACCAATTTACGAAACTCATACCCCTCTACAACCTTAAATGACATTTCATCACATATAACAAATTCAGCTAGTGCCCTCCTGCAATCTGCTAAGTTAAATGCCGCCAAATTCTTTCCACCCGAAGCCTAACCCTTGCCAACTTTTGGCATATAACCATGAAGTGTGTTCTTCTTAGCCACATCAGAAAATAACCAAGCATGAGACCTTTTCAAATGTTTGCCCAAGGAATTTATCCATATTTATTTGAATCACAAAGGTATGTTTTGCTGCAGTGGTTACATTTGGCAGTGAGTTTTCCCTTTATCTCATCAAGAGGAAGCTTAGCAAAATGATCCCAAACGAAGGATCTCTTTCCTTTCTTACTACCCTCTCCCTCATCAAGTTTTTCTTCAGTTACAACTGGTGTGTTTATAGGGGGTTTTGGGTTTGTCACATTTGTTGGGGGAGGATTTGTGGTTGTGGAACGAGTTGGGTTAGTTGTTTCAGCTGCATTTTCGGAACATTCTCCATCTGCCATTTCTTTTACCTAAAGTAATTAAACAAATTAAGAAAGCAAAACAAATTTTTATGTTTCATAAATCCATTATTTTTAATAAATCAATAATAATAAATAATCCATAATAATTAGTACAAAAATCCATAATAATACTACAAAAACTCAAATAGTTCAATAATACTACAAAGATAATCCATAATAATAATTACTAAATAATCGGTACCTCATTTAAAAAAAAGTACCTTGCGGGCCGACGGGTGACAGAGAAGAGAAAACACCAAACAGTCCTTCGTCTGCTAGATCAGCGGCGACTGAACAACCACGACGAAGAAGAACCGAACATCAGTGACCGAACAGCGGCGACCTCTTCTCCCCTGCGACAAGCGAACAACGGCGACCTCTTCTCGACTTCTCCTCTACGACGAGCGAACAGCGGCCACGAGCGACGAGACCAGGTGGTGGCGGCTGGCGGTCAGGTTTTGGCGCCATCGGGTGAGAGTGTGAGAGACAGAATGACGAAGTCACATAGGTCATAGGGTAAGGAACTAAGGGGCAAGGAAGTCAGATACAGATAGTGTCACTAAAAAATAAAAATTGAAATAATTAATAAAAATATAAAATATAATAATAAATAATTAAATATAATAGTGTACATTCCGGGCCCGGACACGACCATAAACCCGAACCTGTCCTCATATGGGACGGGTCTGTCCACTTTGTGCACGGGTTTGTTCCTTCACTCTAATGTGTCCGGGTTTGACCCGTCCCGAACCCCGGGTTGGGATGGGTCTCCGGGTCGGGGCGGGTCCTGCTCACCCCTAATAAAAATATAGGTTTCATTTTGGTTTCAGTCTGTTCTTTTTCACTTCGTTTTGGTTTTAGTCTCTGTTTTCCCGTTTCGTTTTGGTCTTTATTTCGTTAGGCCACTTCAATATTTTTCATCCAAATTGATAGCGGGAACTAAAATCAAAACGAAACGAAAAAGTAAGGACAAAAAAAAAATGTAGAAACTAATCTTAAAGATATCGATATTTTTAAAGACTAATTTGATAGGTATTTAAACCAAAAAAATTTATGTCATTTAAAAAAATGTTAAAAAATTCAGGCCAATATTTTAGATCTTATATATATATATATACTCACCTCTCATCTTATGTTTGGATGGAAGAATGTGAAGGAATGGATGGAATAAGATATGAGAAGTACTATTATATTATCTTACTTTTTCAAATTATAAAATTTTATTCATTTAAAGATAATATGTGTGTTTGGACCCCTTTTTAATCTTAAAGATTAGAAAGAGAGCGGGCTGCCAAAGAAAGTTAATTAGGCCAGCTAAGGAGAACTCAGCGACATGGGCTAGGAAAATTGAGACACCAAATGGGCCAGAGATAGACACCAACAAAGACACTAGAAGACAGGCCCCTCATACATGAGCCATCTAGAGGGATGACGTGATTGGCGTGGGAGGCAAGCCCTGGGAGCTCACTGGGCGGACGTGGTGTGGCAGGCTCTGAGCGGTCATGCCTTCCGCTGAAGAGGTGACAGACCTCGCTGGGAAGGACTGCTGCAGTGATACGGGAGAGCGACCTAAGGAGAGGGAGTGATATGGGCAATGGTCAAAGGGACCTTGGGACATTAAAATGAGGTGGCCTCTTAACCAAAAGAGACCTTTTGCCTCTGCACCTCAAAAAGGTATCTTTTCTGAGATACCTTAAATAAACAAACTTAGCAATGTGGAATTGGTCACTCTGATCCACCTAGGGATGTGTAACAGAGGGAGAATAGAGGCAACAGAAAAAGTGAGAGGAGAGAATAGAATAAGAAGGGGAGTAGTAGAGGAAGAGAGGTAGAAGGCAACAGTGAGATAAAAGGAGTAGAGGTAAGAAAGAAAGAAAGACAAAAACATAGAGAAAAGGAAAAAACGAGAGAAAAGGGAGGAAGAAAAAGAGAGAAAAGGAGAGAAAAAGGAGGGTCGCTAATCATCCCTCCCAACACTATTTCTGCATCAGTACCGCTCACTCTCCGCCATATCCATCCACCAGGAGCTACTGTACAAAGATATCCATTGTTTGTTCGAATCTCTCAAGTTTACGAATCCGAATCTCTCTCTATTTATTGTTAAACCACTTTACACAAAGTGGTCCAAAACAATTGGCGACTCCACTGGGGAGATTGGACAAACAATGGAACCAGGCCAAGAGGAACAATCCATAGCGCCGAGTGGAAGGCCACCAGTGACCTCTCGAAGGCTTTCTTTTAGCCCCAACTTCCCAGAGGATGAGGTTCATGAGGAGAATACCCAAGGTGAGCGACCCCCGCTGAAACATGTGGTGGTGTCAACTCACGAAGGCGATGCTAGTCCAACGCTGAACCTCTTGAGAAGCCTGGAAACCCCGTTGGGAGGTTCAGAGCTTAGCTCACCGCAGATAACCATCCTCACAACTGTACTCACCACGTTGCTGACAAACCAAAATACGCTGACAAGGATGATGTCAGAGATTCAAACTCAAATGATAAGGAGGGAGGTCCGAGAAGAAGGAGTGCGCCCTCAGGCGGAGATGCAATCACCCGGGGTCGAGGAGGATGCTCCGGTGACGCAACTCGCAAGCACAAGTAAGGAGGACATTAGAGGCGCATAGGGGCGGGAGCTGACAAGTCATTGTTGTACAACCTCCTTTTGGGATGGAAATAATCATGCAACCATTCCCAGTTGGGTATGTACCGCCCGCCTTCCGAAAGTTTGATGACACGGGGAGTGCTTGGGAGCATGTCATGACATACTTAGATGACCTAGGCGTCCACAGCCAAGACAAGTGTCTACGCTTGAGGGAGTTTTCCGAGTCCCTAACTAGGAGAGCCTTCACATGGTACACCAAGCTTCGCCCAGCGTCCATTCACACTTGGGAAGAAATGGTCGCCGAGTTTTGCAACAAATTCCTGGAAGAGGAGGGCGCCCTCCACATAATGGATATGGGGCGAGTAAAGAAGAAACCATGAGAGGGAGTGCTTGCGTTCATCAAGCAGTACAAGGACAAAGCACTGTATTGCAAGGAGACGCTGCCTGAGGTGGACCTTGTGTATGGGTGAATAAAAAACATAGAGGATGACACACAGATTTTCCTGGCCCTCAGTGAGATAACCACGTTTGTTGAGTTGCTAAAGAGAGTCGCTGATGTAGCAGAGGCGATGAAGAGGCAGGGGAAGCGTGCTAAGGAGGACGCTTTGCTGGAAGCGTATGCAGTAGAAGAGAGGGACAACCGAAAAAGAGGAAAACGCCTTCAAGAGGCCCTAATACCCATTGGAGAGTCTTCGCCTAGACAAAGAGGGCGTCCAAAAAAAGGGAGAGAATTGAGAGGTGTCACTTGCCTAATGGGACCGTGATGTGGAAGGTCCTCTAGGAACACACAGAGTTGGCCAACCCCGGAATCCTAAGCATCATCTATGCCCCAATGAAGGTGCCGGAAAAGGAGGATTGGGACGCTTTGGGGATAAGGGCGGTGACTCCCGAAGAAGAACTACAGAAGGGGAAGGAATTAGAAGAAGTAGATATTGGGGAAGGCGGAGATGACAGGAGACCATTTTTCATGTGCAGTTAATTAGAAGCTGGAGAGAAAGAGGAACTGGTAGCTTTGCTGAGAGAGTTTGGAGAGGCGTTTGCTTGGGAACATAGCGAGATGCTAAGACCGAGCAAGACCGAGCAAGGCGTTGGTAACTCATAACCCGACAGTCAGAGCGGGCGTTGTGCCTATGAAGCAACCGCCTAGAAAACTCGGGCCAGAGATCGAAGCTCAGATAAAGAATGAGGTTGTGAAAGATCGTTGTTGTGAAACGCCATCTTGTAAGCACCCCATGAAAATTGTGTGTGTTTTGTCTTAATGAATGATTCATTTCAATATCTGCATATCATCCTTTCATTCATGGCATGAACATTTAAAAAAAAATTATTAAGCGCTTACGAATAAAGATAATAGATAATGTAAACATTGGAAAGATTAAGCCAAGTGTTTACAAGGCCAACAGAAAAACGAATGTGTGAAAAAAAGGGGAAGAAACCTCAAGAAAAGATAAGAGAGATCTCACACATAGAAATGGCCAAAACAGAATATCCGAAGGGTCGTGATTGGATTCCGTTCCCCGCCTTCGGATGGATAAGTCTAAGTGTACAGAGGCCACCCACTTATGACTCAGAATTGCAAATACTTGAATGACTTGTCTTGAGTATTTGTAGAAGGTCCCCGAGCGCTCTAAGGTAAAACAACAGATTGCCAAGCGTAAACGGACAAGGACCAAAGAAAAGTCCAAATGGTTGAGCGGGTAAACGATCCCCACATTTGTGACAAGAAAGATAATCGTAAGCGCATAATAATAAAGCAACGAATTCATAGCCCAGCAAGAATGAAATGGACCATAGAATCAATAAAGGGAGAGCATTCGTGCATTAGGTACATAATAAGTAGAATCCATAGCATTGCATAATTAAACTCTCAAGTACGTATATAGTCCTTAGTAGTACCACAAAACAAAGATGACGTACATGATCATCAAATTGCACCCCCAGTGGGCGTTGTCAAAAGTACTCAAAAGGGAGACCACAGATGGAGACTTGCAAAAAAAGGAGGCAAAAAAAAAAAGTGCTAGCTGTACAAATAAACGGTAGCCTTGTTCTTGATAAGGGAATGGCAGCGTCGCTTTTGGGAAAACAACATCTAGGTGGGCACTCAAGAAAGACTTAAGCAAAGATTAATCTCTGATGACATGGAAGACGATAAGCCAGGTAAAGAGGGCACTGCAGAAACGACAAAGATAAATTATGACCGAAGTATGTTCAATAAAAAGTATGACAAATGTTAAAAAAAAAGAAGCTAAATATTGTTACTAGCTAGAGGGGCGCCAGGCTCTGCCTCAATGGCAGAAGCGTCAACAGGGGCCTTAGAAGGGATGGTACTAAGAGAGGCAACAGATTCTCCAACAATAGGTACAGGAGAAGTGACAAGAGAAACAACTTCAACAACCGTAGTAGGAGGAGCAGAAACAGAAGGCGAAACAACTTTAGTTAAAACGAGAAAAAAGAAAGAAGATGCAGAAAAGGGTCAGATAAAATAAGCAAGTACAAAAAAAAAGTGTTATGGACCATACACTTGCCTCACTTGAATCTGACTATGCTTAATGTTGAAAGTCAAGCTTTTCCAAGGATGTAATAGAGTTTTGTTAGAAGGTTTCTAAAAGAAGGTTTTGATGATAACAAACAAGCTCTTTCAAGAATCAAGTGCATTCAATCTCAAGGCTCAAGCAAATAGATTAAGTTTAGCTTTGCCCTTAGGAATTGTTGTAAGGTAATGAAGTTATATTTTTTCAAGTTCATAAGGCCAAAATGTTTTTCAAAGTTAAGGAGAAGAAAAGAACCTTTTGTGAAATCGTTTTAAGTTAGATTTTCAGCTAAAAATGTTTTTGAAAATCTATGGTTACATACTCTGCTTTAGAAAATAAATTTTATGAAAATAAGCAGAAATAATCGATTACCTCTCATGGATAATCGATTACTATGTTTCTGAGTTGTGACCTGAGAATTTTAATTGAAAATAATCGATTACCAGTTTTGATAATCGATTATTTTCTTCTCAGGAAGTTGTTAATCGATTACTTTGTTTTAAATAATCGATTACTTTCTTAAAAATTAATTTCATTGTTTTCACAGAAAAAAGATAATTGATTACCTCTATCAAGTAATCGATTACCTTTAAGTTTTATTGAAATCCGTGTCAGAATCAATCTTAATAGTTTCCAGATTTGTTTTTACATAATTGATTCTGATTTATTTTCAAAATTCGAATTTGAATATATTTTTGAAATAATTCTTTTTTTTTAAAGAATCAAATATTGGATTTATTTTTTAAATCTATTAGATATGTTTTTGATTTTAAAACTTATTCTATTTTATTTCAGAAATCTTTTTTATTTGTTTTTGATTTTCAAAATAACTTTATTTATTTGAATTCCAAAAACATTTCTCTAATCCTAGTTTTCTATTTTTTTCTGATAAAAAATTCATCACGCGTTCTCTTCTCCTCTCCTTCTTGAAAAACGTTCTTCATCGTTCATATAATTTTCTGAAGAGAAAATATTTTTGGCCTTATCACTTCTGAATTAAAACTTTATTGTTATAGTGCTTTCTTGTTGTATTTGTGTTATCAAGAACCCAACATATTTGTATCACTCTCAAAATCATCATATTCAAACCGCAGTTGTAGGGAGTGAATCTCCTAGTGGAACGTGTGGCACATTTTCAGGGTGAGGAACCCTTGTGTGATTTTTGAGGTTCCTAGCAGTGTGTGGGGCGCTCTTGGTTGTAATTGGGTGCGGCTCAATTTCAAGGATATAAAAAGCTCAAGCGGGTCGCTTGGGGACTGGACGTAGGTCTTTCGCTGGAAAGACTGAACCAGTATAAAATTGGATTGCGCATTCCTCTTCCCCATCTCTTTTATTTTTCCAAATTATTTTCGTTAAATTCGTTTCCACGCTACTCTATTTATTTTAATATTTATCTCTTCGCTTTCACGCTCAAATAATTAATCTCTCCATAAAACAATTTTTTAAAATGTTCGAGTAATTTCCTATATATTAATTAAACTCGATTCACCCCCTCTCTCGAGGTTTGAGGCCGATTCTAACACTTAATAGTTAATACCAATGGCTACATCGATGTAAGTTCGAGTGTACTCCACTTTTTTACTATTCAAAATGTCTTCAATATTGTCCGAGCCTATAATGACTCAACTAATCGAGGAAGTTGGCCCACAACATATGAAATGAAACTCAATGGAATATTTCGCTAATTCCCAACCATTACATAGCGAATCTTCCGCACACCATGATTCTCGCTCGCTCCTCATCGAAACAGTTGTTGATTGGGCAGCAATAAGTTTCACAGAATATTCCTCACATTCTTACCTCCTTGCCTGCTTAAAACTCAATCCAGCTCGAACACATTAGGCCTAATGGTAGAACTGGAGCTCTCCCTATAAATACTACATGACAAACAAGGGGATAGGTACATTCTCTAATCCCTAAATTAGCACTTGCACACACGCTATGGACTAGAGAGAAATGGAACACTATGACTCGGTATTTTGAATCAAAAGTGTTACATGAAAATCCAACCACCTGGCCACTCAGTCATTGGGCCCCCTCTTGGCCCTTAAACTCAACAAGGTTGGTACACTTCAAAAAGTTGTCAGTGCTCCTTTGAGTTTGAATTACCATAATGCATGTAGATATATATGAAGAGCCCTGAAATTCTCAAGGAAAAACACACTCTTGATCACTTATGAGAATGGGTGTTTGGCGAGAACATAATCAGACACTAGTGTGATACACCCAAAGATTGAGACCTATGATTCCAAAGTGGATCCTCTTGATTAAATAGAATCAAAAGAGCATTTGGGTGATGGTTCTTGTCAATTCCTTAGAAAGTCAAGCATGCAACTCCAAATTCAAACAACGATCATAGACTAATGGAGTTAGATCAAAACGAATTGAGATAAGAGAAGGAAAAATTGATAGAAGGGAGGCGCCACACTTGAAGGATCAAGTGATAAGCCTATGGTTGCACTCAAAAGCTTCACACCAATGAGTTCCCTTTTCACAACCGAAGTGTAAGAGATTCTCTCTCTCTTGTTAGAGTGAACAAAGTCACGATTTTCTCAAGCAACCAAAAGTTATTTTATTTCATCAAGCAAGTCTCCTTATAAAGGAGTTTACAAACACCAATTCCAAGCATCAATATGGCCGTACAATAACTAAGGATAAGGAATTTACAAATTAAAACCTACGAATACATTTAACTATATGGGGGTTACATGATTTAAGACAAATGATGAGCAAGATTAAAACACGTTTAATGCCCTTCAAGAGATGATCTTGGATGTGTGGATAAGAGCTTGCCATGTTGATGAGTCCTTTGTAACCTTGGCCGTGAGGTTGAAGGCCCATTAATATATGTAACCGAAATTCATTAACTTCATTATAATGGAGTTTTAGCTTTGTAACCCTCCCTCATCATTGATTGGTCGTATACATGATGGCATTCGTTCACAAAATGAATTCTCAATGATTGGCTGAAATCTTTATGGCTTGTTTGAAACTTCCCTCTTGTTCTTTTAATGATCATGATTGCCTCATGAGTTGGTGATTAAAATTGTAACCTCCTTGGCTTTAATGGCTGAATTAATGGAGTCTTAATGTAACCATCCATTAAAGTCATTCTTATTATCAAATTGTAACCTCCATCTCCATGAAGACTTGTGGTCAATGCTCTTGATGGCCCTATTGAATGGCATTTACTCCTTGGTCTCTTAGCTCCAATTCGTGTGACAAAACGAAAGAACCAAAAGACAAGCTTCAAAGCTCTTCTTGAATGATCATGATTGAACGTGAGACTTGTTGGTTGATTATTCTCTTGATTCTTCAAATATCAAAACCCTGAGCTTACTCTTGAGACTTTATGGTTGGCCTAATCTAAGCTTAACAATTACAAAACAAACTTAAACGTTTGTGGGAAAACTCCTAAGCCTTTATTACAAATCAAAGCTTAATCATAAGCAAAGTTTAAACACAAAAACACTAAAACTTGAAAGATTTAGATTCGATCTTTCACAAGTCGTCCTCATCCTTTTCTTGGTTAGGACTTGAAGTCCTCACCATACTTGGTTTTGAAGGTCCTTGGGCTGTCCTTCATCAATTTCTCCCTCTTAAAAGGATTTGTCCTCAAATCAGAAGGGTTGCAAGATACGAGCATAAGTTTTCCAAAGAGCTTGTTCAAGTTTTCCAAGGAGAATGACAACTCAGAGTTCTTCCTCAATTTTCCCATTTCCAATTCCAGGGTCAAATGGAATTTGTAACCAATCATTCTTGAATCTGTCTGGACTGAGGAAAATTATTAGCCCAAATGCACAATTATATAAATTTTCATGTAGCAACAAGATAACTCCATGGGCACCAAAAGTTGCATCACTTAATTTTCCAAAGGCATGGGTACTACTAAACCCATTAAACTTAATTGATTGTTGTGATGCATGATTACCCAAAATCTTAACACTATCTTGATGCAATGATTGCTTCTCATGTAGGTTCAAGATGGAACTCCCAAAATGATTCAAATTAACTAAGACATAATTAAATTTCCTATCTAACATGATCCTACATGGTGCTTCTATCATGGATGAAGCATGCAAACTTTTATACAAACATGTAAGTCTTTTAAAAAATCACATGGGTTCACTTCTACATTGTGATTGTCCACATCAAAAATTTCAAGTGAAGGTTCAATCCAAGTAGGAGTTGTCAGCATAGGCCTACTCAAAACCAGTCCCACTTCAGTTCTCCTTCTTCGTGGTGTCATTGGCTCCTTCTCCATCTTTTCATTTGGTTCCTGAAAAGGATGATCAAAACAAGAAAGAGTTTTCACATTAGTAGCATTAGCATTAACAAAGTTTGAGTTTTCATTACAACCCTCTTGAGACAAGAGTAGTCCTTCCTCATCAAATATTACTCTCACTTTGCTCACAGTTTTTGCAACACTCATGCTCACAAGTGTATCACTCTCTTTCTGATTTTCCTTCACACTTTCTTTTTCATTGATCACAGGTTGATTCACTTGAGTATCTCTTGGGTACAATAGAACCAAGGCTTCCTCAACCTCCTTAGAAAAAATATCGAAGTGTTCATAATGATTGTTTCTCCTTCTTGATGTATGGACTTTAGTGTCATGCTTCTTATGAACTCTTTTCCCTAAAATTTGATCAAATCTGTTGTGAAGCATGTCATAGTGTGGTTTCATCACCCTTGAAAATTGTTGAGTGACATCCATTGTAACATCCCTAATTTATTTTCCAAGCCAAATTAGTGAGTTAATAGGTCTATAGTGGAGAGAATAGGTAGATTATCTGCTTAAAGAATTTTGGGAGCAAGGTGATTAGTAATTTTAAGTTCTCGGGGTTGCGTAGGGTGCATCGGTAACAAGAAGTAGAATTAAAGAAGTGAAATCGGGAGTTAAATCGGAGTTTTAAGTGTTAGAAACCATCCGGTGCAAGAAAACTAGGAATAAAATATCCATATCTCTAAACCAAATTCCCGCCGTTGGATGTGAAGTCTAGGGTGTTAGGAAGGTTGTGTCAAAATTTGAGCAAGATCCAACGGTTATCGAAGAAGTTATGGCGATTTGAAGTCAGGATCCCCCTGGGAACGCCTAGGCGCATCGGGGCATATGTTGGTGCGTAATTCAGTAAGAAACGCGCCCAGGTGCGCGGGAGCTGTATCTGATGCGGAAATTGGTGCGTGTGGCACCTCTTGAGCCACACATCTTTGGCTTGTTGAAGAAGCCCTTCTCACCTTATAACACCATCTCTTCTTCTTGCCTTAGACACACCCATGGAGCACCAAGAACTCATCCTCTTCCATGGCTCCAACCGTGTCTCTCTCTCACCAAGAACCAAAGCTCCACCATTTCTTCTTCCTTAAATCTTGAAGCAAGCACCATAGCCTTTGCTTCTAAGCCATGAAAATGAGCAAAAACTCCTTCCCTTCCTCTTCCACCTTGGACGCCCTCTCCCTTCCTCCTTGGGGCACCATCGCCTCTTCTCTTCTCTCCATCAACCAAGAAGACCAAGGCACCAAGCTTCAATCTTTTCCTTTTTGATTTCCATGGAGCTTCAAGCCATCAAGGAGCATATCAAGCCCTCCTTTCTCTCTCATCTCGGTGGCTTCGGTGTCACCGGGATAGGAGGAACCGAGCCACCGACATACCGACATTCACCGACACCGACCGAAACCGACTCGGTCTTTGCTCTCGGTCACTAAAAAGGTTTCTAGGACCACCGCCCCGTCTCGTCGGCAAGCTTCGGTGTTAATCGGTGCGGGGTGTGGAGCCTCGGGTCAAGGTTCTCTCTTTTGATTCGTCGGTTGAGGTAAGGGGAGTCTCTTTTCCACACTTTGAGTTAGGGATAGTTAGAGTTAATAATAGGATTTGAGTTTAATAGTTAGATTGGGTTGTGGGTATTAAATAAAAAGTTGATTAAAGTTGATTGGGGTGATTATTATGTTCTTGGTTGATTTTGTTAAATTATTGATAATTTTTATGTTAAGTCTTTTTATATATAATTAAAGTAGGAAGTGAAGAACCCTAGGGAGTTGATTTATTTTAAGCACTCTGAGACATACCTGAATATGTCGACTGGTTTATTTGATGCTGGTAATAATTGACTATGCAACTTAAATGCTAAATATGTATTATTTGCAAATTATGTGTGTTATAATTGTTTAATAAAGAATACTAATGAGATTGTATTAAATAAAATAAACTAGGATTCTAAATTAGCAAATAAATTAGGTGATTGGTGTGATAAATGATAAATGGGAAGGTGTGGATAGTTGTGCTCTATTCATTAGTTATGTGCTTGTTTGACACTTGTTTATGTTTGGAAATTTATAATGTGATGATTGACTGCAGCTGGTGCTAATAAACAAATAATGATAAAAGGGAAATATAATGGTAATTAAGAATGTGAATGTATGTAGGCCCCTCACCTGAGGATGCATACATTCATATTGTGGCATGTATGTAGGCCCGTGACCTGTGGATGCATACATTTATCAGGTAATATGTTTGAATGGAATAAATGTATGTAGGCCCTTGACCTTTGGATGCATACATTTATTTTGCGTTTTGTTGAGTGGAATAAATGTATGTAGGCCCCTGACCTGTGGATGCATATATTTATTTAATAATGTGATTGAATGGAATAAATGTATGTAGGCCCCTGAATTGTGGATGCATACATTTATTTATTAATGTGTTTAATTATGATAAATGTATGTAGGCCCCTGACCTGTGGATGCATACATTTATCAAGTAATATGTTAAAATGGAATGAATATATGTAGGTCACTGACCTGGGGATGCATACATTCATCAAGTGGCAGGTATGTAGGCTTCTGACATGAAGATGCATACCTGGTAAATAAAACGGGGTGTGTATGTAGGCCTCTGACCTGAGGATGCATACCACCAAAAAGAGAAAGGGGTAAACTGTTTAAAATGGGGTGTGTATGTAGGCCTCTGACCTGAGGATGCATACACACTAAAAGGAGAAAAGGGAAACTGTTAATGAATAAATGAAACGAAAGATGGAATTGATAAGGAAAATAAGGGTAAATGAATAATGAGAATGGAAATGAAAATGGTAAAGGAAAAAGGGAAATAAAAATAAATAATGAAAATGGATGTGGATTTGTTGTGTATAATGTAAAATAGAAAGTGATGAATTGGTTGATCCCCGACTTGATTTAATTGTTATTCTTAAGTTTATATTATGAGCTTTATATTATCTTCTGATCCACTGTGTTGTGAAAAGGTCTCACCCTTATGTGGTTAACATTTTAGGTACTTGAGCAAGGAGCTTGGAGATCAGAGTGCTCAGCGGATGAGTCGAAAGAAAGGAACTCAAGTGTATTTTATTATAGTGTAATTGAAAGCCCCCAATGCTATTTGTGAACTCTGATTTATAAAAGAAAATTTAAAGTCCTATGTTTCAATAACTAAAAAGTTTATTGTTTATTATTCATTATATTACGGGGTGTTACAATTATGGTATCAGAGCAGTTCTTTCTTTTCGACCTGAGGGAAAGTAATCTCGATCCCGCTGCGACACTCTCATCTCAAGCTTCCTGACCAGAGGTGAGACCCATACAAGTGAATACTTTTGAATAACAAGTGGATTTGTATATGTTGGATACTATGGTTGTGCATATTTGCGAGAAACCGAATGGTTTTATGTTTGCATTGGGAACACCGACAATTGACAATGTAAAAGAAATTATTTATGGAAACGGAAGAGAATAGAATTCTTTGGAAACTAAGCAGAATCCCTTAGTGATTCAAAGAATTGGATATTTTGAGTATGCCCCAATTGTAAACAGGAAACCTGAGTGGTATGAACACGATTAGTCGAGAGCGTAAATGTTGAGTTTTTGGACTAATCGAAAGTTAAAGTTTTATACAAAGGAAATCTAATTAATGTCAATGCATTCGAGCATATAGTACAGGAATTCAACCGAATTGCGAGGACTACTACCACCGATTAAATGTAGTGTTGGAAATGGCCAATCCGACATTATATCTATTGGGAGGTGAAGTCACCGAAATTCAAGAGTTTGTGTACTATCGTGAAGTTGTAAGCAATTTCCGATGTATGAAACCTTAATGCCAATTATATGATTCTCTTTGCTTCGTTGTGTTTAATTGATTATTACTTGAATACACGTGTTTGACAAGTAGCTTGGTATCAAAGTAGTTGGATGGAGATTTGAAATGGAACCATATGAATTTTATAAGTTAGGGTCTCGATGCTAATCTAACCAAGTGATTAAATTCGCATTGATTAGACTAGTATCTAGGAGAGCGAAAAATAATGTTTAAAGTAAAGCAATAGTTGATTCCATAGCTAATCTCGACTCAATTAACTGTGACCCCAAATGTGAAACAAGCATTGAGTACTGACCAATTGAATTTGAACCGCACCAATTTGATTTACTAATATAAAAGGACTTTTGCCTAACTTGGGGAAGCGGTTCGGATTCAATCGAAAGGTCCTCACAATATGATTATATGCGGAATAGTTTAGCATTAAAGCAAGGGGACGGAAATTAGAGGTGGAATCAGGAAAATTAAAAATAACTTCTTGCCCGATTCTAATCTAAACGAGTGATTTAGTTCGCATCGCTTAAATTAGAATCCACGAAGAACAATAACAACTTTTAAATCAGGTTAGTAGTTGACTCCACTACTAATTTAGTTTCGATAACTTTAACACTAAACGAAAGGTAAGTATGGAGTCCTATCGATTGAACTTAAACCCCATGTGACAATAATTGGATTTTTAAATGACAAGAGATTTTTACTCATTCAGAACCAAGGGTTTAAATTCAATCGGGAGGTCTTTGCACAAGTTTTGGATTAGGTCCATAATAGTATATGTGCATATACTAAAAAGTTTATGTTATGATTGAGATGGATTCAAACTTTCGAAAATGCTATCAAACGATAATCTGGGACTAAGAACTTTTCAATTACCATCCCCATATTTAAAAGTCCCAAATCCATTTCAATCACAACAGCGACTAAAAGTATTATTTTCAGGATTTGCTTTCAAAATAAAAACTTGACTATGTTGGTGTATGTGCATATCAATATATGTACATGTATACATTTCATGTTTAATTTGGATGGCTTCAAATTTTGCAAACGTTTTCAAATGACTTTCAAATTATGAGCTTTTGTGTTTTGTCCTAGGATTAGGAATCCTAGATAGTCCTTAGCGAGTAGCTAGGATTACGGGCCTAGTTAGTAGCTATGAAATCCTAGGATAGATAGAATTGTTAATTGTGCATAGTTGTGTCTGCCTGATTGACGCATGTACTTGATGTTTGTGAGTGAATAACATCATGATTGTTTGTTTGATAATATGAATGTTCAAAATGAGTTTCAAAAGGGTGCACCGAACCACAATCATCCCAAATGGATTGTGAGGTTACGCGACAAATTATTAAGAAAACAATAAAGGATGCGAGAATTTCTAAGTAATCTATCGGTGATTTAACCCACGTGCTTTAACCAAGTCACTCGTCGATTAAATAGGAATTCTCCATATACAAACCCAAGTCCACTTGGAACGAAACTCAATTTTCAAACTTGAAGAAGAAGGGAATGTAATTGTTCTAAACTTTGAAAACTTACTAAACTAATTTTGTTTAAAGTAACAGCATATCCCTTTTTCTTTGAGTCTGACGAATTGAAACAAGATTACACTTCCTCATCTAGATTCTTGTGAAACTAGATAGAGGTAGCTCTTTATGGTGACGTGCACAAATTCAATGTTTCAGTGAACTTTCAAGTAAATTCCTTGTTCCTTCATCCAGGGAGGAACCTGTTTCTAAAGGATTTTGTTTTATAAATGCAAAACTGTTTTTCTAAAAGAATCACTAGTGTGGAATCTTTTTGCTAAATTCTAAATCTCCATATCTAGTGGTTGTTTAAACCAATGATTTAAAAGATTAGTGTTCCGGTTAGGTGGTTGCCAGAAATCAAGGTTTTTACAGAAAATAGAAAACTAAATTTTTGGGTTTGGGTCACTTGATTGAATTGAAAATTTTTGCATTAGTACCCGAAAGTTGAACCAATGTTTCATGTAATCTATCAAGCCAATTGGAGCAACATCCGTGTTTTAAATAAAATGAATTTAACGTGCTCTGATCGGTTTGATAATTCTATTCAACCTTTGGTTACGTTCCGGTGATGTCCCTTTAAATTTTGAGGTCATTGGAGTTTGCTTGCTATTTTTAAATGAACTTAAGGAACTCTGACTGACCTGAAAATTTATAATAATGTTCTTCTTTATACAGGGACACCACTTGCGCAATTCTCATAGCACTGGGGAATTGAATTGATGAAAATGTATTTATGATTGCAAATCGAACAAGTCCTTTTCCCCGAACCCCTTTTTGAACCGATTTTCAAATGTGTGGTGATTGTTATGTATATGTGTGTAGAGGTAGGAGTTAGCCCTAAGTTAAGTGAGGTAGACAAGAACTAACTTAGGAGAAAGTAGGGTACAGTCATGTCTTCGTTTAAAATTCATGTTGCTAGGAAGGTTGTATGTATGCTTGAACTTGGTATGATGTTATACTTGAAGTATATGATATTGTGAGTTGCTGTGGTGTATGCTTTAACTTTTGAATGACGATTACATGACCTATGTTTGCTTGATTGATGAATGTGGTTGACTAGGGCCTAGGAATGGCGGAGAGGTTGTAAATTTTGGGATTAGATTATGACTATACGCTTGAGGGCTTTAGCGTGTAGAGCGTAATAGCACCCTTTTCAACCTGTGATATAGATTTTTGGAGGGAACCTAGCCGATTTTAGAAACCATTTCTGACTTCCTTGGGAAGTTAAACCTAACTTTCGAAAGTCCAAGACCCTTTGAGAGTCTTATTGGCGAGACTCTCGAAACTTTCAACCATAATAGGAGTAAACCATAAGTAGACCTGATAGAGTCTCCACGTCGAGACTAACCCAGTTGAATCATAGTCGGTACCCTTCATCGAGTGCAAGAGCATAGCGGCATACTAGTGCAAAGAGGTATGCCGAATCCAAGTGGGGGAGTAGAGCCAAAAGGAGTGGGTACCGTGATCAAAGGACCTTATGTTAGAGATGGTTCTCCATTAACGGAATCGGAGGGAATTTCGGGGACGAAATTCCAATAAGTGGGGGAGAATTGTAACATCCCTAATTTATTTTCCAAGCCTAATTAGTGAGTTAATTGGTCTATAGTGGAGAGAATAGGTAGATTATCTGCTTAACGAATTTTGGGAGCAAGGTGATTAGTAATTTTAAGTTCTAGGGGTTGCGTAGGGTGCATCGGTAACAAGAAGTAGAATTATAGAAGTGAAATCGGGAGTTAAATCGGAGTTTTAAGTGCTAGAAACCATCCGGTGCAAGAAAATTAGGAATAAAATATCCATAGCTCTAAACTCAATTCCCGCCGTTGGATGTGAAGTCTAGGGTGTAAGGAAGGTTGTGTCAAAATTTGAGCAAGATCCAACGGTTATCGAAGAAGTTATGGCGATTTGAAGTTAGGACCCCCCGGGGCACGCCCAGGCGCACCGGGGCATAAGTTGGTGCATAATTCAGTAAGAAACGCGCCCAGGCACGCCATGACCCGCGCCCAGGAGCTGTATCTGATGCGGAAATTGGTGTGTGTGGCACCTCTTGAGCCACACATCTTTGGCTTGTTGAAGAAGCCCTTCTCACCTTATAACACCATCTCTTCTTCTTGCCTTAGACACACCATGGAGCACCAAGAACTCATCCTCTTCCATGGCTCCAACCGTGTCTCTCTCTCACCAAGAACCAAAGCTCCACCATTTCTTCTCCCTTAAATCTTGAAGCAAGCACCATAGCCTTTGCTTCTAAGCCATGAAAATGAGCAAGAACTCCTTCCCTTCCTCTTCCACCTTGGACGCCCTCTCCCTTCCTCCTTGGGGCACCATCGCCTCTTCTCTTCTCTCCATCAACCAAGAAGACCAAGGCACCAAGCTTCAATATTTTCCTTTTTGATTTCCATGGAGCTTCAAGCCATCAAGGAGCATATCAAGCCCTCCTTTCTCTCTCTCCTCTCGGCGGCTTCGGTGTCACCGGGGTAGGAGGAACCGAGCCACCGACATACCGACATTCACCGACACCGACCGAAACCGACTCGGTCTTTGCTCTCGGTCACTAAAAAGGTTTCTAGGACCACCGCCCCGTCTCGTCGGCAAGCTTCGGTGTTAATCGGTGCGGGGTGTGGAGCCTCGGGTCAAGGTTCTCTCTTTTGATTCGTCGTTTGAGGTAAGGGGAGTCTCTTTTCCACACTTTGAGTTAGGGATAGTTAGAGTTTATAATAGGATTTGAGTTTAATAGTTAGATTGGGTTGTGGGTATTAAATAAAAAGTTGATTAGAGTTGATTGGGGTGATTATTATGTTCTTGGTTGATTTTGTTAAATTATTGATAATTTTTATGTTAAGTCTTTTTATATATCATTAAAGTAGGAAGTGAAGAACCCTAGGGAGTTGATTTATTTTAAGCACTCTGAGACATACCTGAATATGTCGACTGGTTTATTTGATGCTGGTAATAATTGACTATGCAACTTAAATGCTAAATATGTATTATTTGCAAATAATGTGTGTTATAATTGTTTAATAAAGAATACTAATGAGATTGTATTAAATAAAATAATCTGG
The DNA here is from genome assembly GCA_037953625.1 of Crotalaria pallida. Lineage (NCBI taxonomy): Eukaryota > Viridiplantae > Streptophyta > Magnoliopsida > Fabales > Fabaceae > Crotalaria > Crotalaria pallida. The sequence continues at coordinate 118,607,069 of CM075654.1, forward strand.
GATTCTAAATTAGCAAATAAATTAGGTGATTGGTGTGATAAATGATAAATGGGAAGGTGTGGATAGTTGTGCTCTATTCATTAGTTATGCGCTTGTTTGACATTTGTTAATGTTTGGAAATTTATAATGTGATGATTGACTGCAGCTGGTGCTAATAAATAAATAATGATAAAAGGGAAATATAATGGTAATTAAGAATGTGAATGTATGTAGGCCCCTGACCTGAGGATGCATACATTCATATTGTGGCATGTATGTAGACCCCTGACCTGTGGATGCATACATTTATCAGGTAATCTGTTTGAATGGAATAAATGTATGTAGGCCCCTGACCTGTGGATGCATACATTTATTTTGTGTTTTGTTGAGTGGAATAAATGTATGTAGGCCCCTGACATGTGGATGCATACATTTATTTAATAATGTGATTGAATGGAATAAATGTATGTAGGCCCCTGACCTGTGGATGCATACATTTATTTATTAATGTTTTTAATTAGGATAAATGTATGTAGGCCCCTGACCTGTGGATGCATACATTTATCAAGTAATATGTTAAAATGGAATGAATGTATGTAGGCCACTGACCTGGGGATGCATACATTCATAAGGTGGCAGGTATGTAGGCTTCTGACCTGAAGATGCATACCTGGTAAATAAAACGGGGTGTGTATGTAGGCCTCTGACCTGAGGATGCATACCACCAAAAAGAGAAAGGGGTAAACTGTTTAAAATGGGGTGTGTATGTAGGCCTCTGACCTGAGGATGCATACACACTAAAAGGAGAAACGGGAAACTGTTAATGAATAAAGGAAACGAAAGATGAAATTGATAAGGAAAATAAGGGTAAATGAATAATGAGAATGGAAATGAAAATGGTAAAGGAAAAAGGGAAATAAAAATAAATAATGAAAATGGATATGGATTTGTTGTGTATAATGTAAAAGAGAAAGTGATGAATTGGTTGATCCCCGACTTGATTTAATTGAGTTATTCTTAAGTTTATATTATGAGATTTATATTATCTTTTGATCCACTGTGTTGTGAAAATGTCTCACCCTTATGTGGTTAACATTTTAGGTACTTGAGCAAGGAGCTTGGAGATCAGAGTGCTCAGCGGATCAGTCGAAAGAAAGAAACTCAAGTGTATTTTATTATAGTGTAATTGAAAGCCCCCAACGCTATTTGTGAACTCTGATTTATAAAAGAAAATTTAAAGTCCTATGTTTCAATAACTAAAAAGTTTATTGTTTATTATTCATTATATTACGGGGTGTTACATCCATGATTAGTTTCACATTGGTTTCATCAATTAAGGAAGTAGAAGCAATTTCTCTTGACCCAACCATGACTTAGACCAACACAATGACAACTAAAACTCAAGACAAAAATTTAGAGACTCAAATGAAAACCACAAATGATTAAAATACCACAATCTTGACACACAAAGCTTAGACTATAAAGACTTCCTAAAGACAATAATGCAATTTTAACAAATCTAGGACCTAAATAACAAGGTTGCATCAAAGGATAAAACACAATCGAACTGAAATCAAAAATGAAAAGAAATGATGCAACAACAAGATGCAACTCAAATTGCTATGGGTTTGAAAAACAGGACTGATTTAGGGACAAATAAATTTGTGACAAGACAAGGACCCAAACTGCCACGTTTTAAAGGAAACCAAAATTTAGCCATGGTTTTTGGGATACAAACTGAACGACGACGATTTTGGTAAAAAAAACAATGCTAAAACAGCGATGTTTCTCTACGACTCACAAAATAAAACTAGCGACAGATTAAAGAAAGTACACACACAAACAACCACGGTTGAAACAGAATTAAGGACGAAACCAAGACTTAGAACACAACAAAAAAAACAAAAGAGATAGCGACACTAAAAATCTGTCCACAACTCTAATGCAACAAACAAAACGTTCTCTAATCAATGACGATTTTATGATGGCACAAAAAATTTAGGAAAAAACTACGCAAACAAAGACAAATTTAGCCAAACTCAAATACGGTTTTTGTCACAAAAATTTGCAGCGATCACAATTTTGTGCATCACACATCAAAACAGCGACACACAAATTAGTGGCAAAAAGAAAATGCAGCGAAACACAAATTTGTTGCATCGATTGACAAAAAGTAGGCCAAAAAAATGATGCAACAAAACCTTGCTCTGATTACCAAGTTGATACGCCAGGATATGAGACCATGGATTCCAATTCTTTTCTCCAAGGCAAAGATCAAATGATCTTAGACTCTGACTCAAAAAGGGATTTGATTTCCATTCTAATAACACCTTAGGCCATGAATCTTATGATTCAAGGTTCAATCGTTGTGTTCTTTTGTTTAAAAGTTCATTACTCTTTTCAAATCCTCAGAAAAACCAAGCATGAAAATCTTTAAACTCAAACCTTTAACACAATGATCAGGGAAATGAATCAAAACAGAATTGACTAGAAAACTCAAAAGAAGAAACACAATTGAGAAACACTCTCAATCACTCAAGGAAGATCACGAATTGATCTTCAATCAAGACTCAAGAAACTAAACTCTTTTTGTATTTTTGTAAGTTGAACACAAGTGTGTTCTTAGACTCAAAAACAACAAAGATAAACCAAAAGGGATAGGAAGATGGCGCCACCCTCATGGATGAAAGGGAGCCACCTTGATTCACAAAGCATCTCACTTTGGAAGACTTAGTCTTGGTTCAATCACCGAACCTCCAAGAGAATCACTCCCTTGACAGCTTCGGTTTCGGGGCTCCCAATTTTTTTTCTTCTCTTTATAGTATACTAGAGTATACTTCTAAAAAATTAAAAAAAAAATAATACAGATTATTATTAATGTATGAAAAATTTAAAATATTTTATATAACAACAGGGCCTAACTTTAGGCCTTGAGACTTTAACTAAAAGTAAAAAAGAAAAAATAATTTCACTATGGATTTCTCACGTTACAAAAGAAGTGGGAATTAACTATTAAGGAATCCTATTATAGTATTACTGCCAACAATTCTGCTTACTTCTTGACTCTTGCTCTGCCTATTAACATGTTTTCAATTTTCATCTTGTCCTGAAAAAATGAAACCCGCAGTTTACGCCAGAACGCTTGCAATCAAGGGACATGCTTATTAATGTTGCTATTGAAAAGATAAAAGAATACAAAGATGTATTTGATAATTTTGCTTCAAAAAAGTTAGAAAAATGATACTTTTCTAGTGAAATTCATATTTAATTTGCGAAAATGAATTGACAAGTTATGTAATAAAATATTTTTTATATAATAATTAATTTATATGAAATAATTTTTTTAAAAATAATTTTTTTAAGGGAGCGACATTATTTATTCTCGCACAAAACCCCAAAATGTTTGAGACGATTCTGCTTGTACACGTGTATATTGATGTGGTGTTCTGAGTTCTGTTAGTCACATCAAGAGTTAATATATTTTTCCTAACGATATGAATTAAAACCAAATTTTTAAAATAATTAAAAGGAAATTTCTAACATGCAATCTAAAATTGGATGGTTGTTATGCAACCTTTTAGTAAACTAATAAGAAGTTGACACCTAAGACATGTGTGTCATGTCATTCCTTGAAGTAGTGATTTATAATTTTTACAATTTAATCCAACATAAAAAGTAAATTAATTTAATTTAGTCATTTGTACCTATTAGCAAATTATAACATAGATTAAAACAATACATGATTATAACAACAGGTGTTAAATTAATTTGCTAATAGGTACAAAGGACTAAATTAAATTAATTTACTTTTTATGTTGGATTAAATTAAAAAAATTATAAATCACTACTTCAAGGAATGACAAGGCACACATGTCTTAGGTGTCAACTTTTTATTAGTTTACTAAAAGGTTGCATAGCAACCATCCAATTTTAGGTTGCATGTTAGTAACTCCCTAATTAAAAATAGGTTAAAGTAAAAAAAAAAACTCCTTGAGATCAAAACCAAAACACCTCAAAGTTGGATAGACATAACCTAAGTCATTTTTTTTAAGACAAAGCCTTTTATATAAGCACCATAAAAATGGAACACATGAGTACATTACTACATGTATCATGTGATAATTTCTCTCTTGGTTTTTGTTCCCACACCACTTCGTTATTATTGTTTTCCCTTCGTTTCCACAGTTCCGTCAAAACAACATAAAATGTGAATAATTAAAGTATCTTGTTTAGAAACAGCATGATTAGGCAAGGGAGTTGGAAGAACAAATATGTATACAATTGGAAAAGGGTTTGAAAGATCCATCCAAACAACATTGCAGGATAGCACATACATCATGATCATGAATAAGGAACTTCGAGAGACAGGAAGAAATAAGAATAATGATATAGCAGTGAAGCGGACAAAGAAAACAGTAATAATGCAATGTATGCATACCTTTTAATCTACTTTACTAGACAATATTCCGACAACAACACATACGTAACTAAATAGTTGCACTAAAGGCTTAAAGCCTCTTTGGCGTATTCTCTATATCATTGATTTTTTTATATGTATATATTTTTTTTTGTATAACAACCGGTACCCGCATCTGGTTTACCTAGAATCTGACTTATCCGATCCGATCCAACTGAGCTCGCACTAAGCGGTAGGGAACTCGAGACCAATTGGTTAAAGGACCAAGTGAGCTACCACTTGACCAATTCCACGTTGGTTATATGTATATTTTTTATATAAGTATAACTTTACAATTCAATAAGTTGTGAACATTTTACCAAAAAAAAAAAAGTTGTAGACAAAAATTGAGAAGGGAATTTTGCTACTATTGTCTCAAATCACAATCTTACCTGGACTCATTCACAAATCACAATCTTCTAGTCACAATCTTAACTAGAATTATTATTAACTCAAGACATTGTTGCGCTTCCTCTTGTTACTTGATGCGGCTTTTGTCAAATACACTGGCATGTGTTTGGTCCCGGTTAGCTAATACATTTTCCGGTCTCATATATAAATAAAAAAAGATTTTCTTAACCTTAAATTAAATAAGTTTTCTTAAAAAATAAAAATACAAAATTTTATTTTTGGGTTTTTATTCTTAGCCAATTATTTTTTGGGTTCTTATTAGGGTCGAGATTAAACAAATTCATAAAAAAAATATATTTTATTAAGGATGTCAAATATAAATAAATATTAATTAAATTTTTATTTTTAATACAACTATTTCTATAAAATGATTGAACTATTTAATTTTTGTTTTATTTCCAATGCAAATTTTTTAAAATAATCTATCTTTTTATGAATTTTTTTTTTAAAAAAACTTAACTAAATTCTTTAATAAATTAAGTATAAAGTTGGTTTTTTTATTTATATTTTAAAAGGAGGGAATATGAATGAAAACCATTATTATTCTTACACAATGGATAGTTAGTGCTGCGCATGAAGCTAACCATCCCACCCACAACATTCTGGATCACGTTGAATGTAAGCTTCATCCTCAAGACTAAGCCTTAGTTGACCGGTCAAGTTTATTCATTCAAATAATTTCGGTTGTTCGTAGACAATGATCATTTGCGGTTTCTTTCGTCAAACATCGACAACGTAAAGGTTTTTTACATCGTCAATATATATTTATCATTTATGTATTTATAGTTATTGACTTCTAAATAAAAATAATACAAATGAATGAATGGTGATGGACTGATGGTGTAAAAAACATTACACCGTTAATGCACACTCATTAATCTCTTAAATTATTAATAATATAAAATTGAAATAATATTAACTAAATTGATTATCTCAAATGGACTTACCACATGTAACTAACGTACTGTTTGCGTGATTTTCGTCCGATGCCTGCCGAATTGACGGTTAAGTGTGGGGAGTGGGTAACGACAGGTTAAATGGTAATCTTGTGAAAGGAACTTGATCGTATTTTTTGGTATTTTTGGATATTGAGCGAAGGTAAGCGTAAAACCGGCACCAAGAACACGACGCGGTGGAAGATTAAAGACGCATTAAAGTAAATGGCTTGGAATCGTAAAGGAAAGCGATTAAATTGTGCGATAAGTAAATTGCAGGCAATGTAAAGTGCATGGAAACGTAAAGATTTGCATTGAAATTAAATGGGTGGAAGGTTGAGGTTCTTTACAATGGCGTTACTCCGTTTGTCTGCTCCGGTGAGACGTTTAGGATTTTAGCCTGATGTGTTGACCTAGCAACCGACCCCGATTACAAACTAAGGACTTCCTATTTATAGGAATCCGAAAACTATTTACAACCTACTCGCACGTTCTGCATAACCGCAGAACCCACGTTTTTGATAACTACCCACTACGCTATCCCCCACGATGTAACTGCCTACGTCGTGGTTTGGGCTTAGTGGATGCTTCTTGTCGACTCGTGGTGACATCTTTGCTGAAAACCGCTTCGACTGGCATCTTCCTTCGACTGCAACCTTTGACTCTTGTCTAAGTCTCTTTGTTGTTCGAAGTATTGGCGGTGTTGTGCTCCAGCCTCTTGGTTTTGAGATGTCATCCGACATCAAGCTCCTTTCGACAGACGGGGCTATCGCTGAAATAAGCCTTCGACCCGCTGTCGGCCTTAGACACATTCGATTGATATTGGTGACATGTAACTCAACTAAACACTGTTTCACCAACATTCAATCGAAAAACATGCCCCCGACACTTCTACTGGAATGTCGTCAAAGGACTTTTTTTCCTTTAACTCTTTAATAGGAAAGGCAGTCTTGGTCGATCCTAGCAGGACACAAACCTTGACCTATGGGATTACAGAGACCCTTCCAATGGTTATTTATCAAGTTAAGTGTTTCCTCCAATTCGGAGTCCTTAACATTAACTCAAACCACCGGAAATGGAATCTATGTAATCCCACATGTTTATCCTTTCACTATTCAAGAGGATAAAGGTGGTATTCGGGGAAGACATCCCTTCATTTTCCTGTCCTCACCCGAATACCTTAATCCCACATGTTTATCCTTTGGTGCACTCGTGTTTATGTGGAATGTAAATCGCTTTTCATCTTTCCAGAAATCATGAAGGCATTCTTTAAATTTCTCCATTGTAACTCGTGGCTTTTCTTGGCAAAAACTGAGGATTTTATAGCCACAAGTAGCATTAAATGCCTCCATAATTACTTCGCCGTTCCCAATGCTGATTAGACGTTCTTTGTCTCCTCTTTTCTCGTGCCACCATCCTTTCGACACAGACCTCTCGTTTCCGCCTCTTCCATTTGTCGACACACGTTCACGTTCGTTGAGATCACTTTTAAGTCATGCCACTTAAGTACACCTCCCTCGACATCACTTATGTTGTCGACACAATATCCTTTTGTCGAAATCTTCCCATGTCGAACTGTACGTACACCTCCTTCGAAGTCACTTTTAAGCAAAACGCTTAAGTACACTTCCGTCGACGTCACTTATACATCCGACATTCACAACCTTTTGGCGATTTCGATTTTCCGTTAACAGAGGCCCCCCAAGTTTTGGTGTGCGACGCATCTTTTCGGAGGATACCAAAAGTTGTATCTTTTTGAAATGTCCTTTCATCATTAGGATTCTGGAACGGCGAGTTTATCTTTTTGAACTGACGCTTTCTATTGGACCATTGTGTTGGTCTCACCCGTCTTTTCACTTCCTATTTAAACTTGATCGATAAACATTATCCCCCTTTTATCTTTCCTTGTTTACCACTGCATCCTCTCTTTCTGCTTCGAAAACCTTTTTTCTTCTCCAAAACCCTAACTTCAAAATGGCAATCCAAGGCGTTCATGACCCCGAAATTGATTTGGAAGTCCCCTACCATGAACGTAGTCTGATCATTCCAGCGACTTCCTTTATCCCTACTAATGGTGTACCTGTCAATCCTTCTCCTGCTTTTTTGGGCCCTTTAATGACTGTAGCAAAGTCTCGTGATCCTGTCATGAGTGCCAACTTCCCACTCTCCCATCCTGATGTGCTCCGTCCCGTGGCGACGCTCAACCCCGTTTACACTTGCCACTTTGACAAAGAACATTCCCGTAGAGTTCTTAGGAATGTAAAACCATTCCCCAAGTTTATCGAGTGGTATGATAGGCTTCGGCCTCACAAGAGGGAATCTTGGAAAAGGGCTGGTTTCGAAGACCTTCTAATTCTGACAACTTGCAACCTTCATTACGATGACGGACTCTTTGGCGCTGCATGCTATTTCTGGTGCCGTCGAACTAACTGCTTCCACTTTCGATACGGCATGATGACCCCTACCCTTTTTGATGTTGCTGCTTTGACTAGCCTTCGACCCGATGGGGAACTTCTAACTGTTGAAAGCAAACCCAATGATGTTGTACAAATTAGTGATAGGTCTTTTGCTTTCAGCAACTATGTCGAGGCGCGCCTGGATGATTATAGGGATAACCCTACTATTAGCAATGAAGAACATGTCGAATTTCTCACAGTGTGGCTAAGTGCTTTTGTCTTTTGCACCAAGTCTCGACAAGTAAACAAATCTCTGGTGCCCTTAGCCACGATCCTGCATGAAGAAAGGCATGTGGCTCTCAGCCAACTTCTCTTGGCGAAATTGTATTCGATAATAAGCCATGTTTCCGACACCATTCGACTTCACAAACAACAGGTAACAAATGTCGGAGGTCCTACTTGGCTTTTGCACTTGTGGTTGAATGCCATTCTGAAACGTCATATGATGCCAACACACAATAGTGTCTGTTCTTTCCGGTTCAACTATGGTTGTTTGGCAGCAAATTATGAAGTTCCTGTGCTGTCGTCGCGTACCAACACTTTTCTTCATTTCATGAAGATTTTCGCCAACATTTCTATGTCGTCTGAAGACATCGACTTTTCTCCTTTCGTTGAAAGAGCTGTTGGCCCTGACTGGTTTCGTCTTCCCTATCCAGGTTCCAATGCTGCAGCAAGACAACTGAATGATGTCCTTTGGGGACATTACTTGAGTCAAAGGGTTTTATTTGGCGGCTTGCCTGACTCTACTGCCTATGAAGAAAAAGAAATTTTTCTTCATTATCCCAACTGTGTGTCGAGACAATTTGGTCTTTGTCAAGGCTTGCCAGCCCCCATGCTCGCGTCGGTATCCCAAGAATTCCACCATGGTCAGTTAATGGACTTCAAATCTTCTTGGAAAACCGTGCTGAATCGGTTTGTGTCGAAGAACCTTGCTTCCCTTAGTCGTTTCAACCTTGTCGGCTTTACCCCTTGCTTTTTGGCTAGTCCAAATTTTGTGCGTTGGTGGGAACTGTACTTCAACACTTACCACGTGGCTTACGACATTATTGTCGACAGGATGAGTGCAAGGACTCCATCAGATGTAGCGTCCGACAAAACTGGTAAGAGTACTTAGTAATTTTGTCTTTTTTCCTTCTCTTTTCAGCTTTCTTATTTGTTATCTTCTTTGTAGTGGCCAAGCCGAATCTCATTGACTATTCTGCGGCGATAAAGGCTAATGCCTCAAAGAAAAAAGGTGGTGACCCTTCATCACCCAAGAAACAAAAGAAGCGGCGCCACCATGACCCTATTGATGATTTTGTCGGGTCTAAGAAAGCACATAAGGAACAAACAGATCGGCCGTCGAACAAGTCTCATGTCGATCCTGAAAGAACTGATAGTTCCCTGGTTCGTCCTCTTTCCAAAAAGCTTCAAGTATCTACTACTTCATCTGCTCCTCCGATCCGTCCTTCTTCACATCCTTCATCCAAAACTCCATCACAACCACGTCCAAAGGCCACGGGTGTCGTCATCAGAGAGCCGTCTCCCCATGTTACTACTCAAAGAACACATGGTGATGTGGCGGATCTGTTTGTTGACGTTTCCCGTCACGACCCTCATGCTGGTGAATTTCTTCCAACTCCAACACTTAATCCATTCATGGAAGAGGCTTTAGTCGAGGACACCAGCATCCAACTGCAAAGGCGTCCTGCTCGTCGATACGTGGTTCTTGATGAGTTTTCTTCGGATGAACCTCATGGCGACGTTGCATTTGACCAAACTGAACAACTGCATTCCATCGAGGCTTCCATGCAACGGTGTCTTGACGACACTTCCTCTTCAGCCGCAGTTGAAGTTGTTGTTCAAGGCTCTAACCAAGTCGTTGCCGACACTGAGCCTCTTGACATAGATTCTCACGTAGTGGAATCTCCTGTTGCTGTCATGGACCCTGAGACAACGAATGCATGTGGCCCTTCCTTTGAGGTATTTGCACATTTACTCATTCACCCTTTGTGTAGCATTAAAAGATCTTTACCAACCTTGTTTTATTTTTCTTCAGATCCCCAACAACTCAGCCCAAGTTGAAGGTTTTGACGGCAGCTTATCAGTTCCTGCTACATCTAATTCTGTTGTCGCCGCTCCTGTTGAAATTCCTTCTTGTACGCCTCCAACTGTTGCCATGGCTCCTTCGGTTCAGACTTCCTCCTCTACTGCTTTTGTCTCTCTTCGAGAATTAATGGCCAAAGCACGATCTGTTGAGGCGGCCATGACTTCTCCTTTGAGAGAGGCGAAACCGGTTGCGGATCAATTGATGGTGACTTTGAAGAACGTCTGTTGTCGGCCTTTTGATCAATTGCTGGATGATTCTTCTACTATTGAGATCTTGTCCTCCACCATCACTTCACTTTTGCAAAACCCCACTTCGGCAGATGTAGAATCTAAATTGAATGGGTTGCAGCGATTTGTGAATAATTGGACTACTGAAAGTCCAAAGATTTTGAATGACATCAAAGCCTATGAAGATGTCAAAGCAAATCAAAGAAAAATGGAGACTGATTTCATGGATTCAGAACGGGAGGACGCCGACTGTTCTTCTAAGATTAACACCACACTTCGACAACTGGAAGAGAATGGAGCCAAAATTCGAGAGCTGAAGGAAGAGTTGGCGCGTCGGGAACAAGATCAACTGGACCTGACTCAATATCTGGAATCTATCAAAACCAACCGTCAAGAATTGGCTGCCAAAGTTGACGCTTTGGTGGTGCCTTATCAGCAGATCACGGACACTTTGGGTACTTATCTTCAAGGATATAGGACTGGAATCCGACGCAGAGATGCTTTCGCCATGGAATGGCGTTCCTTTGGCAATCTTTTTGGATGAATTCTTTTCCTTTATTGTACTTGCTTCTTGTATTTTATTTTCTTTAGTATGGATCCCGCAATTCTTGAATTAATGTATTTTCACTTCTGTCATTGTCGGCTTATATTTTTTCAAATACTTGCCGTTAATTGCTTTAATCTTCTTCCCCGTTCCGACATCGACTAATTCGTATGCATTGCCCGAATAAACTCTTAATACTTTAAATGGTCCTTCCCACTTTGGTGACCACTTGCCATATTCATTCGAATGCTTGTCGATGGGTAAGATTACTTTCCATACTAATTCATCCGGTAAGAACGACTTAAACTTAACTTTGGCATCGTAATATCTAACAATTTTTTATTTCTGTTGCATGATATTTTCCAATGCCAACAGTCTTTCGTCGTGCACCTCATTTAACTCGTCGAACATGGCATTCCAATAGTCATTCGTAGGCATTTCATGTTGCCTTTGAAATCGTATTGATTCCAAATTGATTTCGACTGGTAACATGGCCTCGTGGCCATATGTTAGCATATAAGGAGTCGTACCCGTTGCTTCATTTGGAGAATTCCGAATTGCCCACAACGCTGGAGTAAGTGCTTCGTGCCAATTTCGTGGTTTACTCTTAATTTGTTTCTTGATGATGTTAATAATCCACTTGTTGCCTGCTTTCGCTTGTCCATTGGCCTGTGCATAGTAGGGTGTCGAAGTTAGTAACTTGATTCTTCTTGATGCCAAATATCCCTTCAATTTGCTTCCCAATAAAATAGATGCTTGATCTGTAGTAATAGTCTCGGGAATCCCAAATCGACAAACGATATGGTCCTCAATAAAATCAATTACTTGTTCTTGTTCAACCTTCACCAGGGGTATAGCTTCTACCCATTTGGTAAAATAGTCGACACCCACCAATATCCTTGAATGGCCTTTAGAAGAATGAGGGACAATTTCTCCAATCACATCTAGTGCCCATCCTCTAAAAGGCCAAGGTTTGATAATCGAGTGCAATTCCCCTGCTGGGACGTTTTGAATGTAGCCATGTTTTTGGCATTCTTCACACGACTTCGCAAAATTCATGTAATCGGATATCAAAGTAGGCCAGAATACTCTTTGTCTCCTGAGTATCCATTTCATCTTTTCTCCTGCCTGGTGTGCTCCACATATTCCTTCATGGACTTCCGCCAAGGCTATGAAAGCGTCTTCCTTGTCGAGGCATACCTCCAAATTGTCGTCGACTGATTTGTGGTACAAGTCACCTCCTAGTAACGTGAACTTGGTTGCTTTCAGCTTCAACCTTCGTTCGACATCGAGGGATGGATCCGCCAAGTACTCTGCTATGGGTTTCCTCCAATCATCTTCAGATGCTAGTGCGTTCACCATTACTTCTCTCTCATGAGGGGGATATAACATTTCTTTGATCCGTGTCGCTTTGTCCAAAGTCTTCTTTGATATACGTTATCTAGATGCTATTTGGGCCAAATGGTTGGCCTTTTGATTATGACACCTGTATACATGTTCGACTGAAACATCGTCGAATTGGCGCATCATCTTTCGTGCCATATTACGATATTTAGCCAACTTTGGACTTAAACACTTGTATTCGCCAACCAATTGTTTAATAACTAACTGAGAATCTCCTTTGATAGCCACATTTTTGGCTTTTAAAAAGATTAATATTTCAAGGCCGATTAGAATAGCCTCATACTCAGCTTCGTTATTCGAACATTGATATTTAAGGTTGAACATAAATTCCGTAGGAATTCCTTCAGGGGATATGAGTAGTATTCCAACTCCTGCCCCTTTCTTATGTGATGATCCATAAAAATACATCGTCCAAGGCCTTAAGCCGACAACATTAACAGACAAAGCCATGTCTAAACACGGGTTATCCACCAAAAAGTCGGCTACCACCTGGCCTTTGACGGCTTTTAATGGTACATATTGAAGTGAAAATTCAGTTAACGCTAAAGTCCATTTACCAATCCTGCCATGTATGATTGGCTTGGATAGCATGTACTTAATCACGTCAGACTTCGACAAAACTAAAACATGGAAACTTTTCATATAATGTTTAAGTTTTGTACAAGAAAAATAGAGTGCTAAACATAATTTTTCTATTGCACTATACTGTGTTTCGGCATCATTCAACACTCTACTCAAATAAAATACAGCCCTTTCTACACCATTTTCATTTTCTTGAGCTAACATACTTCCTATAGTGTAATCAGAGGCTGATATATACAATTTTAAAGGAAAACCTGGCTGAGGCGGCATCATGACTGATGGTGTTGATAAATATGTCTTCAAGTCATCAAACGCCGCTTGTTGTTCGGGTCCCCATTTAAAATCTTCCTCCCGCTTCAACTTTACGAGAGGTGCAAAGGCTCTAGTTCTTCCCGACAAATTTGATATGAACCTTCTCAAATAATTCACCTTGCCAAGAAATGACTGAACCTCTTTCTTATTTGTCGGAGGAGATGCTTCTATGATTGCCTTGGCCTTATTCTTGTCGACCTCGATGTCGTTTCTGTGGACGAGAAACCCCAAAAATTGACCAGCAGTAACTCCAAAGGTGCATTTAATTGGATTCATCCTTAGTTTGTGTTTCCTCATTCTAGCGAATGCCTTTTTCAGGCTTTCCAAATGCTCCTCTTGAGTATCTGACTTGATCACCACGTCATCGATGTATACCTCCAAGAACTTGCCAATCATATCGTGAAAAATCAGGTTCATTGCCCTTTGATATGTTGCTCCTGCATTCTTGAGTCCAAACGGCATCATTACCCATTCAAAGGTTCCTAGCGCTCCTGGACATCTGAAGGCCGTCTTCGACACGTCTCCTTCGGCAATAAAAATCTGATTATAACCTGAAAAAGCATCCAACAAACTCATTACCTTATGGCAGGATGCTGAATCTACCAGCATGTCAGCTATCGGCATCGGGTATTCGTCTTTTGGTGTGGCACTATTTAGATCCCTGAAATCGACACAAAGTCGCATTTTTCCATTCTTCTTCACCACAGGGACTATATTTTTCATCCATTCGACATACCTTGCCGTTCTGATGAACTTGGCTTTCAACAATCTTTTGATCTCATCTTTAATTTTGAGAACTACATCAGGTGCGAATCGTCGAACTGCTTGTTTAATTGGCTTGTGATCAGGCCGTAAGGTCAGCCTATGTTCGACTAATTTTCTGTCGAGTCCTGGCATGTCCTCGTATTCCCAAGCAAGACAATCTTGGTTCTCTTTGATGAGATCAATGAGTTTTTGTCGGAATTTCTCCTCTAACAATGCACTTACATAAATTGGTTTCGGCTTTTCAGCCATTCCCAAATTAACCTCATCTCTGGGATACTCACTGATGAATCGAACTTCTTCATCCGTCCATCCTCTTTCGAATCCCAAAGGACTATCATCTACGATACAATCCTGGAATGCACCTGTCTGAATAGTGCATTGCATTCTGTCGGCCACATAGGCCGACAGTCTTTCCAACTGTCGATCAACCATCAGTGTTGGTCGAAGGCCGCTGCTCAACGGCCTTGTCCATTTCGACAATTGCAACTCCATAGTTTTCCATTAAGCACTTATCTACTATGGGTTTCTGAAAGTTTTCTGCATCCAGTCGGATCGGCTTAATGCTGGGATTGTAAACCTTGAAGTCCACATGCATCTGTTGCATGTAGCATGGGCTGTCATCTGCCGGAATCACCTCCACTTTATTTTCCTGATTCCACAGAACTAACGTTTGATGGGCCGTTGACGGTACGGCCCCCACAGCATGGATCCAATCCCTTCCTAGCAGCAGATTATAACTAGCCTTAGATGAGACTACTACAAACAAAGTATCTCTTATCACTGATCCCACCTCGACTTTCAGCATTGTCACACCATGTGACTGAGCAATTTTTCCAGTAAAACCAACCACAACCACGTTTGTCGGAATTAAGTCCGATTCTGCTTTTCCCATCCTTTTAAACACATTCCAAGGCAAAACATTAACGGTGGCCCCCCCATCTACCAAAACTCGATTTAGGGGCTTCCCGTCAACAATGGCCTTAATGTGTAAAGGCCTTAAGTGTTCTCTTTTACTTTCTTCCAACGGTTCAAATTGAGCAATGTGACCGATGTCGACCTCCAAATGAAGTTGATCTAAAAGGAAAAGACATTCGGGGAGGCCTGGTACTTCATCGCTGAGATATGAGTCATCTGAATCATCACTCCAATTCCCTTCCTCATGTGCATGGTCCCCAGGCATGTCGAAAGGCAAACCGACATTGTTGATTGAGAGACTTCCAATCTTCCTACTTTGAGCATCTATCATGTCTTGATCATTGACAATGATATCCAAGCTATCTTCAGAGTCCCCCTCATATGATTCGTTCATCTGATTTGACCCTTCGGACTTCTTCACCCATTTCTGCTTCAGTTTACCTCCTTGTCGGTTCTGAGCCGTTTTCGGCTTCATACTTGCAACGAGGCATCCTTGATCATTTGAAGGTAATTCGTCAATATTGACTCCTTCAGCTTCTGCCTTTCGGATTCTCTGAAGCCTTCTTTTCTGAGTCCGTGTCAAACCTTGATAAATCGACCCAGAAGTCGATTCTGACTGTGCCTTCCTCTGCATGATTCGATCGTATGCACCTGGCCTCAAAGAGTGTCCTCCATAAATCCTTCGACTAGACAAAGGTCTTCGAGCCTCTCGAGCCAATTCCCGTCGGATGCTTTCTCGTTCCTGAATTCTGGCTCGTATCTTCTTCCTCAAGTCTTCTCTTTTGGATCCACTTCTTTTCTGTGTTGCAGTCTTTCGGTCATAGATCACTTGACATCTTGGACAGATTTGCACATCGCCGTTTCGTTTCCTCCAACAGAAATGTCGGAGTGACTCTCCATCTTCGGGAAACACTTCGGCGTCGTATGCCAATGAAAGAGTGCTAACAGAAAATACTCCTTGGGCTTCAACTTCATTAACTTCCTTTTGGAAAGGATCAGTATCGATCTTCATCTCCTTTACTACGAACTTCAATTTTCCCTTGTCAATTCCTTGCTGAATTAAGTCCCTGAAAGCAAAGCAATCATTGGTATCATGAGTGAAATTGTTATGATATTTGCAATACTTTCTGCCTCTTAATTCTTCTTTTTTCAACAACTTATGACCTTCTGGCAATTTAATTTGTTTATCCTTTAACAACGAGTCGAAAACTTGTTCAGTTTTGGAAACGTCGAAAGTGTATGTTTTCTTATACAAATTTTCGCTAACGGGTTTAGACGGTCGTAAGGCAGAACATGAATAAGGTTTTTCATTTCCTAACTCTATCACATTAACCTTTGAACTACCGTCACAAAATTCCCCGTCAGAAGGTTGAGAATCGACGTAATGGATGCGTTCCCTTTTTGGAACTTTAAGATCTTTCCCTTTCATTTTTTCATTTCTTAGATTTTCAATTTGCCGAACGCAAGCGGCTAATTGTGCCAAATCTAACAAATGTTGGGTAACTAATTTCTTACGGATATGATATTCTAAACCCGACACAGCCATTTTAACCACTTCCGGTTCAGGAATTGGAGTAAAACATCTACTCCTCATTTGCCTGAAACGTGCCAAGTAGTCATCGATTGGCTCTCCAGTGAATCTTTTCATACTTAACAAATCCGTCAAGGCAACCCTCAATTCGCCTCTATAGAATTGTTCGTGAAAAGCCCTTTCTAATTGGGTCCAAGCATGAACAGAATTCGACCGCAAAGTTGAGAACCAAGAAAAAACATTTCTTGTCAAAGAACTAGGGAATAGCCGCATTCTGATAGCTTCATCAGCGGCTAAATCACCCAATTCAATATTATATCGAGTGATGTGTTCGACAGTAGATTCTCCTGCTTCACCAGCAAACTTCGACAGTTTGGGTATCTTTGTTCCTCTTGGGATTTCTGTTAACTGTACCCACTCTGGAAAGGGTGAATTGAAACCTGGCTGATTAGCCATGCCAATGTTGAACCCGATCCGACTTAGCGCTTGTTCGACTATCCTGTTGACATCATCCGGTTCGACTCGCGTTTCTCTTCCCTGTCGAAGCAAGTGTCGAGCCAAATTTTGCCTTGCTATTGCCGCCTGAAGATCTTCCCCTCTCTGCATGAATGCGACTTACGTCGGATTCTGAACAGGTTGAGGCGCTTCAACGTTTGGGTGAAAAACTACTTGTTGATTTTTCGGCAACGCATGACCTGCACTAAAAGTTGGATTAGTATAAACATGGTCCCATGTCGTAGGGACTCTACTATCTTGTTGTGGTGACGACACTTGAGCAGTGTGTCGTACTTCTTGGCCATTAGGATAACTTTGTACCAAAATCGGCCTTGGTAGATTTCTATCTACGGGTGGAGTATTGACGGACTCACTATGCTCATTATCGTCGACACCTAAGACTTGATTCAATCTTTTCATGTATTGTGCAATTTTTCCACAAGTCTCATTTGTCACCATCATTGCTGGGTTGATAACCGAACCCAACTGAGCCGTCAATTGATCAACCAATTGCACATTAGCCTCTTCGATTTGTTGACGGATATGTGTAACGGGGTTGATAGGCATGTATCTTGAACCGTTACTCGTACCAGCCATGCCCGTAGCAGAACGTATGAAAGCCATATTAGTGGCCCCCGTCGTCGCATTCGTACTGCCTACTGAACTACTCAAAGGCCATGTCAACGTTGATCCTGGGACAAAACCTGGTGGCAAACCGTAGGGAGGGACTTGTCCCCCGCTATTAGAATTGCTACCAAAAGTAAATCCACTGGTGAGGTTTCCCCCATTCGGGCCATTATTTGGCCGTTGAATTGTGGTTACGACAGTTGATTCCACGGCGGAACCGCTACCTCCGGTCATTTGAGGAGCACTTTTCGAAACACTAGGCGTAATAATTTCTGAAATAACGGTGGTCTGTTGACCACCTTGACTTGTAACAACCATTGATGATGAAGATGGCAAAGTTATGCCACTTCTCAAACGCATGCAAACAAGCACAAGTTACTCTGAACCTGTCCCACTGGGCGTGCCAATTTTGTTTGCGTGATTTTCGTCCGACGCCTGCCGAACTGACGGTTAGGTGTGGGGAGTGGGTAACGACAGGTTAAATGGTAATCTTGTGAAAGGAACTTGACCGTATTTTTTGGTATTTTTGGATATTGAGCGAAGGTAAGCGTAAAACCGGCACCAAGAACACGGCGTGGTGGAAGATTAAAGACGCATTAAAGTAAATGGCTTGGAATCGTAAAGGAAAGCGATTAAATTGTGCGATAAGTAAATTGCAGGCAATGTAAAGTGCATGGAAACGTAAAGATTTGCATTGAAATTAAATGGGTGGAAGGTTGAGGTTCTTTACAATGGCGTTACTCCGTTTGTCTGCTCCGGTGAGACGTTTAGGATTTTAGCCTGATGTGTTGACCTAGCAACCGACCCCGATTACAAACTAAGGACTTCCTATTTATAGGAATCCGAAAACTATTTACAACCTACTGGCACGTTCTGCATAACCGCAGAACCCACGTTTTTGATAACTACCCACTACGCTATCCCCCACGATGTAACTGCCCACGTCGTGGTTTGGGCTTAGTGGATGCTTCTTGTCGACTCGTGGTGACATCTTTGCTGAAAACCGCTTCGATTGACATCTTCCTTCGACTGCAACCTTTGACTCTTGTCTAAATCTCTTTGTTGTTCGAAGTATTGGCGGTGTTGTGCTCCAGCCTCTTGGTTTTGAGATGTCATCCGACATCAAGCTCCTTTCGACAGACGGGGCTATCGCTGAAATAAGCCTTCGACCCGCTGTCGGCCTTAGACGCATTCGATTGATATTGGTGACATGTAACTCAACTAAACACTGTTTCACCAGCATTCAATCGAAAAACATGCCCCCGACACTTCTACTGGAATGTCGTCAAAGGACTTTTTTCCTTTAACTCTTTAATAGGAAAGGTAGTCTTGGTCGATCCTAGCAGGACACAAACCTTGACCTATGGGATTACAGAGACCCTTCCAATGGTTATTTATCAAGTTAAGTGTTTCCTCCAATTCGGAGTCCTTAACATTAACTCAAACCACCGGAAATGGAATCTATGTAATCCCACATGTTTATCCTTTCACTATTCAAGAGGATAAAGGTGGTATTCGGGGAAGACATCCCTTCATTTTCCTGTCCTCACCCGAATACCTTAATCCCACATGTTTATCCTTTGGTGCACTCGTGTTTATGTGGAATGTGAATCGCTTTTCCTCTTTCCAGAAATCATGAAGGCATTCTTTAAATTTCTCCATTGTAACTCGTGGCTTTTCTTGGCAAAAACTGAGGATTTTATAGCCACAAGTAGCATTAAATGCCTCCATAATTACTTCGCCGTTCCCAATGTTGATTAGACGTTCTCTATCTCCTCTTTTCTCGTGCCACCATCCTTTCGACACAGACCTCTCGTTTCCGCATCTTCCATTTGTCGACACACGTTCACGTCCGTTGAGATCACTTTTAAGTCATGCCACTTAAGTACACCTCCCTCGACATCACTTATGTTGTCGGCACAATATCCTTTTGTCGAAATCTTCCCATGTCGAACTATACGTACACCTCCTTCGAAGTCACTTTTAAGCAAAACGCTTAAGTACACTTCCGTCGACGTCACTTATACATCCGACATTCACAACCCTTTGTCGATTTCGATTTTCCGTTAACACGTACACATTAACATAACAAGCATGGTATGTAACTTGCTTGCATTTGGATTAACCCTTACTCATTTGTTAAAAACTTATCTACAGTGCAAAATTCCAAGTTGTATAACCGGAGAATATGCACTTGGATCAGGCTAGAGTCACGAGTTGAAGGGCATTAGATGAGTAGAAAATCAAACTACAAAGCATGTTGTATGCATTGCTGCCAAAAGATGATAATAAGTTTTTCATGTACAAGTCAATTTGCAATTTCTTGCCTTTCTGGACCTTTAAGGAAGCTAGCCATATATCAGCATTTGGTTGGAAAGGCATGATTGCAGTGATTTTCTCAGCTTTATCAATTTTTATTGTTGATCAAGTTCTGGCGGAAGTCCATAGACAGTTTCTAGTTGCCCGAAAATTTCCATCCCTTCACTTTACTAATCCATCCTATCTACAAGTAGAAAGTGCTGCTTTGAGATCAACTAATGCTTCAATTAAGTTTCAACCCATGAGCATAACCATTCAGCCTAAGGGCAGTAATTGAAGACTGTCCTAGTGTTAACTTTTATTTAATTGAATTATTAAGCGCTTCCACTTTGCATAGATGTGTTGAGAGGTGGTAGAGAAGCACGTGTTTGGTTCCCAATTTCGAATATACGATCCAAATGCGGCAGGTTTTTATTAGACATTTCCCTTTGGTATTTCATAAATTTGGAGTGCCCGAAACCTCACACTAGTCTTTTCTTATTGAATTCATTAGGTCATTAAGAAAACCTTGCATCGAATTCCCCTCTTCAATCTCTTATTCCAGGTACAAAGAACATTTTGTTGGTTTCCCTTATTCGAAATCATTTGCCAATTATAAAGAATTTCTTGTCGGGTTTCCAATTTTAGTCTCATTCCCTGAATACAAGGAACTCCATCAACCATCTACTTGGGAGAGTCAACACTTGTCCTTACTCGACTTAGACTTTGGCTCAACGGCTCAAATAGTTTTTTACATCCTAGCTAACTACAAACCTTGACACAAAACTCTCAGTTTACACCTATCTTGGGACATATGTAATGAATCAAAATTGATTAGCCGAGATGAGCTCACAAAACCGACAAAAGGCCATCTTTGCTCCATGATTCTTGCCCATCATAACTACAATTTACCAACATTAACTAATTACGCAACATAATATACTCATGCACTTCCTCCTCGAGCCGAGAATGGTGTGGAAAGGGCCATAACGGCTCTATATGCCTTATCATTAAACCCATAGCTTTGATCTCTAGTTTATCATGACTTAGTATATATACACTTTTCGTTTTGTGATGCTTAATCGATGTTAGGACCAACATTTTGTAAAATTAAAAGCAGTTAACAGAATGAGCAGTTTGATCAAACTACTTACATACTTCAATGAGATACTTAAAAGCCAGATTGCGAAAAAGTACTCGTATATCTAAGTCATGGCCCAATTTCTTAACAACATGGATCAGAACTAAAACTTTTCATCATTTAAATATTAGTAATGATCGAAAAAAACTTTAAGGAATTAAAACCAAAACGTGTTGAAGTTTCAAGGATCAAAAGTTTAAATAAGACATCAAACAATATCGCAATCAAGAAATGTTACAAATTGAGTGTTAAACACTTATAGTTTTGGGTTTTCTCATAATTATTTTTCCAAAAATAAATATTCTTAGAAAATACTATGGTTGTGAAATAGGATCGAAATGACCGATCTAACCGAAAAATCGGTGAACCATTTGAGGTACCGATCTGGGAGAAGTCAAGAACCATCTTAAGAAAAAATTGGATTTGAACCGCCAAACTAGTTCACCGATTTGCATTTTGGCCCAGTGGTTCACTAGGCAGTTTTAATATTTTAAAAGAAACTGCAGTAAATCCTAAATTCCTGAGATTGAAACGGTTAGGCAAAAGGATTAGTATTAGTGTATTATCTATTAATATTTTCTTATTAGTTATTACTTATTAATATTTTCTTTCTCTAATTTACTACCATTGTATATTTGATTTATTTTTTTACTAGTACTATGAATGAACACTGTATAATACTTATTAATTAATAATTACTAATATTTTCTTTCTCAAATTTACTAATATTTGATTTATTTTCTCGAATTTACTAGTTTAGTAATAATAAAAAATTTGTTGGATAGTTATTTCTTACTTTATTTATAATTCTAGATATCATTAATGGATATCTTTGCTTATTATTAAGCAATTGAACTGAAATATTATTTTATGATATTAGACTTGTTTAATTCATATTGTTAGACTTCAACAGTGTTGGATTCTAAAAATTAAAAAAGTCTAATCCTAGAAATCGAAGGCCTCGGTCTTCTTCTCTTCTCCGTTTTCCTCTCTTCTGTGATAGCGGTAGAAGGGGAGGGAGAGATGTGTGAGTTTTTTTCTCTCCCAGTTATATCTGAGTTAAATAATCTTGTCTTTGTGCAAGTGGTGTGATTTTTCTTGTCCCAGTTTCATCTGGGTTTTGTTTTTGTGTGTTTGAGTGTGGGAAGACTTTTTGTTTATCCAGATCTGGTGACCTTCCTATCTTCTCCAATAACTAGAAGACTGATATTCGGGACAACTTTTTCCTTCGAGATCTCTGTCTTCTCCTTTGTCCAGTGGTTTTACCTCCTCATATCTGAGATTCTTTGTCGCCGAACTGTGCTTACTTCCGGCATCGATGAGATAGTTATCTTGGAAACAAAGGCTGTTGAATCTCTTGTTAGAGTTCGAAGCTGGATGTTGATGATGATCCTATCCACAGGGGGTTTGCTGTTATGACTGAGTATCTAGTCTTTTCTAGCAATCTTTATGCATGGAAAATATGTGTTTTGTTATTGTACTGTTGGATCTACTTGTACTATTTTCTGTTATGGAATGAATTACATATTTTCGTCTAAAAAAATAATGTTGGATTCTATTGACTTTTGAAATATTAATATTATGAAAGTCATGATTACTTTCATGATGTATTTTGAATACCATTTAGTTTTATAATGTTAGTTTATTATTATGTTATTATATGTCTATATATATGTGTGTATATATATATATATATATATATATATATATATATGCATGTATGTACGTTAAGACAAGTTAAACCACGGTTCGATCACGATCCAACCATTGAACCTTGAACTAGTACCTTGACCAGTTAACCGGTCTGATTTTCAAAACATTAGAAAATACTAACCCTTTGTTTGTTTTTGGTTATTTTGGGGAAGAAGATTTTGGGAGGATAGAAAATAAGGAGAAAATCTTGTTTTCTCTCCATTTGATTCACGAAAGAAAATGAGGGGGAGAGAAAATATGGTAGGTCTCAGCAGAAAAAATTTTCTCTTCCCATGAGAAGAGTGAGCGGAGAGAAAACTGAAATTGATATATTAAATTACCCATTTGTTCTTCGTTTATTCACTTTGTTTGACTTTTTTTAATTTAAATTTTAAAAAAATTAAGCAATTTTATTTCAATAAAAAAACTGTTTGTTTTAATATTTTGGACTCGAAATTTTTATTATGTACTCCCTCTGTTCCTAAATATAAGACCCTTTTGACATTTTTATTTTGTCCCTATTTATAAGACCCTTTACCAATTTTCACTGATCATTAATTACTTTTTTTCACAAATACCCCTATTTATTTACCACTTTTTAGATTCCCAATAATATTAAAAGGGGTAATTTTGAAAATACATATTAAAAATTCACATTTCTAATACAATTAACTAAATTATTTCAGTTTCTTAATGGACGTAAAATCTTCCAAAGGGATCCTATATTTAGGAACGGAGGAAGTAATAAATAATTGAAGTAAAGACAATTTTTTTAGTTATGTTAAATATACATACATGTGAAAAAGAAAAAATATATTTATTTTGATGTAGTAAAATAAGGGTATAATTGTCTTTTGACAAATTTATTATTTTATCTCTTTCCACTTTTCTATCCAACCAAACAAAAGGAAAGAACTCAATTTTTCTCTCTTCCCCATTTCTTCACATTTTCTTTCATACCAAAGAACTACAAAATCTACTCATTTGCATCCTATAATCTCTCTTTCATGCTTCTCTCTTCCCTATTTCTCTATTCTCACTTACTTTCGTGCAATCAAACAAATCATACAGGCTCCAAGTCTCCAACTGAATCCATAAACCGGGGATGTTAAACCCAAAAAAACCGGGTTGAACCTCGCCGGTTTAACCATTAAAAAAACTGAATCCATTTAAAAAAAACGAAGACAGAAAAGCGTAGAGCAGAACACAGTCGACACAAACACAAAGGGTTTGCTGGAAAACCCTAAAGTAGAAGCGTCCTCCCGACGTCGCCGTCGTCATCTCCTAGAAGGGAAGTGATTTCGCCATCTCCTAATAAAAACAAAACCGAGGAGCGTGAACGATGACACGAGCTTATGGTGTGAAGAAGGGAAAGAAGCGAAAGCATGCGGAACCTCAGTATGACCGAGAAGAAGAACAAACCGAACAACTGCAACCGAAGAAACCGGCTGTCGAAGGTGAACAAGAAGAGCCAGCACCTGCTGATGAACAATCACAACCGCCTGCAGAAGATGAACTTGCCGGTATCCCAATTGCGCCAAGCGAAGTGAAGAGTGATAAGCCTAATGTTACATTCATTCTTGAAAGGGCTTCTTTGGAAGTGGCTAAAGTTGGCAAAGTAAGAACTTTCCCTTTCATTTTGGTGCTATTCTTTAGTTTCTAGGTATAGGCACACTGAGTAAAACTTGTACTCCCTCTTTTGTGATACTCCCTCCGTCCCATAAAATTAGTAAAAAACATTGAAAATTTTTGTCCCAAATCAAAGTTAAAATAGTGAATAAAAAAAATTGGAATTGCATTGTATATTATATGATTGGTTGATTAAGGAAGCATACATTAAATACTTGCTTTGGTAATTGGTTGATTTGGGGGACAATGCATTAAAAACATGTTCCCTTATTTCAGAGGGAGTAGATTTTACGTCCATGTGAGAAAGTTAATAGTATGAATATTTGATACTCCCTCCGTCCCTAGATATAAGACACACTTTTATTTTGTCGCTATTTATAAGTTATAACACTCTTTTTTATCAATTTTCAATGATCATTAATTTTTCTTTTTCTTTTTCATAAACACCTCCATTTATTTACCGCTTTTTAGATTCCCAATAATATTAATATGGATAATTTTGAAAATACATATCAAAAGTTCACATTTCCAATACAATTAACTAAATTATTCCACTAATGGATGTGAAATCTTCCAAAGGGGTTCTATATTTAGGAATGTATTTTCAAAACTATCCCTATTAATAATATCGGGAATATAAAAAATGTTAAGTAGATAGGGGTATTTGTGAAAAGAAGTAATTAATTGTCATTGAAAATCAGTATCAGGTCTTATAAATAGGGACAAAATAAAAGTCTTACAAGAGTTTTATATTTAGGGACGGAGGGAGTATTATTCTTCATTTTGTTAAGTTAGGTAGTAAGTTGCGGCGCTATTGTGGTTTGGGGGCTCACCACTGAGACATTGGCTGGAGCATCACCTTTTTGCATAGTGGGTGGTTCCAACTGTGGTGCAAAAACATTGCACCTCAGCGACCTAATTTGAAAACCCTTAGCTGTTTTTTTTTGTTATGTTTAAATTCAATTACTTCAATTTTGTCCTTGAGACGAGATAGTCAGTACTAGCTACTCATCAATTTGGTCCCAGTGAGAACCGTATAATTTTTGTTGGCGGACCAAATCGACCAACAATATGTAGGGATCAAATTTACATTTTTGTAATCTAACTGACCAAATTCACCGGTAGTGTCAATCTTTAGGGACTGAATTGACGTTTTATTCGTTTTGAATGTTTCATTCCATTATATCTTAAACAATACAAACAATGAAACCTAGTTTCAATGTGTCATTTCATTCCATTCCGCTTGATTCCATTCATTTCCATCAATCCAACCATAGCCAATTGTAATTTTGATGTTTTCTTGTGTATTTTGTTTACAAATGTGTGAAATTTTGGTATTGAATTGCACTATGAGTCTATATGGTTTTGTACCTTAGTTGTTTTGTTGCTTCTTGCAAAGAGTGACTATGTGTTCTGTATCTGTTTGTTTGTGTTCAGACTTATCAGCTTTTGAACTCGGACGAACATGCCAACTTTCTCCGCAAAAATAACAAGAATCCTGGTGATTACAGACCTGACATTACTCATCAGGTTGGTGAGAATCGCTATGAAAAAAATGCTTTTATTATTTTTATTTGTATTTTCCTCTGTATAATTGGCTGGGGTGTTTTGGTTCTTCTTTATCATCACTCTTCAATCTTGAATTTGTTCTAAATCTATGTCTTCTGTTACTGAGTTTGTTGTGCTGCTTGGAGTTAAAGTGGGTGAGCACTGAGCAGAGAATAACAATTTTGAACTTGCTGTGGTCCTAAATCTATTTTCATTGTCATGTAGCATGATCTTAATGGAGTCATCTTTTCCCCCCTACAGTATACCACATCATACAATGATAGGCTCTTGTGCTGTTCTTTTATTATTATTATTATTATTTTTAGCTTTATTAGTCTCATTTAATACTAAATGGTGTGTTCAGGTGCTTTTAGCTATCTTGGATAGCCCACTAAATAAAGCTGGGAGGTTGCGAGCAGTATACATAAAGACTGAAAAAGGTGTTCTCATAGAGGTTAAGCCTTATGTTCGAATTCCAAGAACCTTCAAAAGGTTCGCCGGTGTCATGTGTAAGTCTTAGCTATTCTATTCCCTAAGCTACGATGCCATTTGTACTGGCATTATTTGGAAGTAAAAGGAATAAGGTCTTTTTGTTGCTAACTTTTGCTAACATGCAGTAGAACTGCTTCAAAAATTGAGCATATCTGCCGTTGGCAAGCGTGAGAAACTTCTCCGTACGATAAAAAACCCCGTGACCCAGTATTTGCCTCTCAACTCACGAAAAACAGGTGACTTTTTTTCTAATGATTTGAAAATTATTTCGTGGTTACATGATTGTTCCAAAGGGGTTTCTTTGTTTGATAGGTAGAGTAAATAGAGAGTTCTCTTGAGCTGCCGGTTATTTCTGGTATTTTCTCCTTCTTTTTTTTTTATTGTGACGAGGATTCCTGAATCCTGATCTACCTTTGTATGTCAGGTCTCTCATACAGTGCAGAAAAGCAGGTTGATATGCATGATTATGTACAAACTGTTCCCAGCAATATGGACCTTGTCTTTGTGGTACTCTTTGAAGTTCAACTTTTAACTTCTATGCTAATTATCTGAGTAAATGTTTAACTTGATATAATCTTATTTCAGTTAGGGGCAATGGCCCATGGGAAGATTGAGACAGACTATACAGATGATTATATATCAAGTATGTTTATCCCCCTGTATACTCTTTTAACTTTCCCTTGTTGGTTATTATATACTCATTGACACAATCACTTTTAACACCATTAATTTCCTTAATTTGACTTTCTCTATTTGGTGCATATTAGCTGATTGTTAATATCCCCTTTATGTATATAAACTTTATGCA
Source organism: Crotalaria pallida (assembly GCA_037953625.1). Lineage (NCBI taxonomy): Eukaryota > Viridiplantae > Streptophyta > Magnoliopsida > Fabales > Fabaceae > Crotalaria > Crotalaria pallida. Next base: position 118,634,405 of record CM075654.1, read on the forward strand.
TTTGGAACTTGGTACTTCCTTTATTTATTTTGTTTTCATTATTGAATATTAGAGTTTCATTCTTTAAGACAATGAAGAGGTTAATGAAATGCTACGAAACTTAATCTGGTTAGGTCAACTAATCTCCATTTTCCTGGCTTCCCTTCCATGAGGATAAATTGAGAAATACTTCATGTTAAGCCTAAGTTTAACCACCAAATACAAGACTATGTACACTAGCAGAGCTTATTCTTTTCTTGCTTAAATAATGTTTGACAGACATACATTTCTGCTCAGCCCAGTGGGGCAGTATTCCACTTTCCCTTTATCACATTTTATGAAGAATAAACATGTTTGTGCAGTTGTGCTACTGAATAGCCAAATTATTATCATAGACTGACCACATATATAACCAAATTGGAATGTTTTTTTCTTTTATAAGCAATAAGCCAAAGAAGACTGCCTAGGCTTTACTTGGCAGATGCTGTGCTTAGAGCGCTCAAGTTTAAAGTTGTGAAAAGCTTCTGACCATGGGAATAATCCCCCCCTTAACTTTTAAATCATTTTCCTGTTTGTTTTAAATCCGTTGTAAAACTAATTCTATTTATTTATACAGAATGGATAAACTTGTTCTTCCTTCAAATTACTTGATCTGCATCACTGTTGGGTTACTTCTAGTTTCTTTCCTTATTTGTATTTCTTGATTGCAGTTTCTCAATACCCTCTAAGTGCTGCTTACTGTATCGGGAGGATCTGCGGTGCCCTCGAGAGAAAGTGGAAGATATTATGATTAAGCTTCTTCAGTTCATGCCTGAGCTACAATTTACTAATTCTAAGGCAGATGCAGTTTATATAAATATCAGATAATGGGGCCTTGCCTAGCAGTCATGTTGCAAATTCAAGATAAATTAATTTTTTAAGGTTTTTATTTTTGTGCTAGGGGCCTATGTTTTGGACCAATGTGCCCCTCAATGTTAAAGTACAACAATGCTGTATTTGGATTAAACATGGCTTCCATGATTTAAATACAATGTTTGATTAGAAGATACAAATTAAGGTTCAAACTATACTTTGGTTAAGAATCGTTGAGATTTTTTTGATGCACCCAAAACCTTAGTTGTGTTTGGTTTGTTAATTTTATTTTCAGTGGTCACATTTCTAAATTTTAAACTTTAGGGAAGAAAAAAAGAAGTGAAAAGTTAAGTTATATATATGTAAGTAAAGTTATATAAATACATTGTACACAATGATCATAAGAAAATTGCTAAAGATTTTTTACAACTTTAGAGCACAAACATGCAAAAGCTATTCCTGTTTCCCTATTTCTCTTTGGCAGCATGCCTTTTCTTTAGGTTGAGGTTTGACTTAATTATGTCCCTTAAAGTTTCATATACTTTTGTCAGATATCCTTATTTTTTTTTCTTCAATGTTTATGCCCTCAAACTTATCTCCGATTTGCTATTTGCCCCTGCCCCTGTGATGGATTCCAGTCAGTTTTTGCAATGCTTATGCCTTCAAATTTATCTCCGATTTGTTATTTGCCCCTGTGATGGGTTCTAGCGAGTTTTTGCACACGTGGACTACTGCGGTCCTAGTCACCCAACCAAAGCTCTTCATCTTCAACCTTTCTTCAACCACCAGAGCTCCAAATCCTAAAGCAGCTCCTCTCCGACATCGAGCACCACCTTGATCCTTCCTTCCCCTCCCACCATGACCTCTTCCATTCCTACTTCAAATCCCTTCGCCTCATCGAAACCCGCTTCCCTTTCTCACCTGACCTGAGCCACATCAACTCTCTTACCTTCGTCTGGTTCGATGCCTTCAAACCAAATAACAAGTTCTCTCAGCAGAACATTCACCTTGAGAAGGCTTTCGTGCTGTTCAACTTGGACGTTGTTTATAATCAGATTGAATTGTCGTACGATCATAACACAGTTGATGGGAAACGGCAGGCTTCCTCTGCGTTTATCGCTACGGTGGGGTCATTTGCTTTTTTGAGGGAGACAGTATGGGGTTGAAGCTTTGGTGGTTGAAGAATGTTGAAGATGGAGAGTTCTAGTGGGGGTGACTAGGACCACGGTAGTCAACAAATGCAAAAATTGACCAGAATCCGTTACATGAACAAATAGCAAACCGAAGATAAATTTGAGGGCATAAACATTACAAAAACTGGTCGGAATTCGTTACAGGGGTGTAAAATAGAATGAATGACGCCTAATTTTGGAATAAAACATAAAAATTAATGTAAGAGCAATTTTGAAATTTTACTTAAAAAATGATGTAATTAGCAAAAAGAATAAAATGGTGTGAATATAATTTTTCATAATCTTAATCCTAAGGGGTAAAGAAAAAACTTAAATGTGGATATCATTTGTTGAGAAATACCCCCTCCGATCTCAATTATAATTAAAAAAAGGCATTCTATTAGTGATCTTAAATATAAGTAAAATTTAATCAACTTTTTATTCCCAATACAATCGTTCCTAAAATATCCCTGTAAAATGGTTAAATCATTTAATTTTTGTTTCATTCTAAATGTAAATTGATTAAAGTAGTATATTTTTTTATGAATCTGAAAAGAATTAAATACAATCAAATAATTTTCTTAATAGATATAAAATTAGTTTTTTTTTTTAAAATTTTTTTTTCTAAATGAGACTAGAGAGTAGTTAGTCCATTAGAAGAATAAAAACACTTTACATTTAACCCAAGTGAATTGTCCTAGTCAAAACTGATTGGGCGCTTAAGGACTTCATGGTTAACTTGCACAGTTTGCGAATTCGAAATCGATTAATTAAACCATAAAAGATCTGAAATCAGCCAGGTTTAAAAAAAAAAAAAAAAAGCACTATACATCTAGCAAGCCCGACACAAATATTGACTTTAGTCTCACTCTCTCAGGTCTCAGCATATTCCTCTTTTTCTTCTTCTTCTTGCGATACAGACAGAGCTAAGTAACTCTGCAACTGTAACAATAACACAACAAAAAAGTTTTGGTTCCATTTTCATTCCTCAGTAGCTTGTGCAATGGATTCAGTGTTCTCTCTGAGACTACCGCACCGTCATAGTGCGTTTCTGAGAGCACCTTCTTCTTCTTCTTCTTCATCTCTTCCTCTCAACAACTTCCACTCTCTTCGTCCTCTCTCTGCTGCTTCCAAGCACGCCAGGATTCGCTGCGAGCTTGATGCCAGACTCAATGGCTCTCTTTCTGGTGATTCTGACTCTCGCTTTATTGATAGGGTACCGTTTCCTTTCTCTGCATACCATTAATTGCATTCACTTTTATCACTTCCTTTTTTATTTATTTACTTACTTAATGTTGTTAAATTATGTATTATTAGACCAACAGGGCTTGGTTCAGTTGGTGTAAGGCCCCAACTGAAATCCTGGGAATGGGACAAGGGTGCTAGTAGCCCCGTGTTCGATTCCCACTAAAATCATCCCGCTGGGAGAGCCAGCCACGCAGCTCGCTCCGGATTATTCTCAAGGGCTCCCTGGTATTAAGGGCTCTTGGGGATACCGGTGGTTCTGCGAGGAATTCGGACCCAAAAAAATTATGTATTATTAGGTTAGGTTTATAGTATAAACAGTGTATTATTAAGTTAAGCATATGTTGTCACAAAGAGCCCAGCCTAGTTGGTTGAGAACTGAGGGTTCAAATCAGGTGATGTCGTTTTGGGGTTCAATTTGATTGATCAGGTTCTTTAAAATAATTTTCAGTCGTTACGTATCGGTTTAAAATTGAACTGTCAAACTCATGAAGAAAGTAAGCCTCATAGTTTGTCTTATTACTGCTAAATTTGACAGAAAATGTAGGTTTGTAACACAGTTTACGGGAAGTTATATGCTACAAAGTGGAGTTCGTGTATGAAAAGTAAAAGGCTAATATACTCTGTTTGATCCCTTATATGGTAAATGCATATTACCATTAAACTACTACCTTGAGGATTTTTATGTGGTCTTCATTGCTAATGCTAACAAAGTAGTTGATTATATTAAAAGGAGATTAAAAGGCATTGTCTATGAAATAGAGTTTGAGAAGGCCTATGATTAGGTGAGTTAGATTTTTTTTATTTGTTAAAAGTTTCTTCTCCTCAAGAGGTCATCTCATGGAAGTATAATTCTTTATTCATTAGTCTATTGGACTCATTTAACATGCCAAATGTTAGGCTAATATATGGTGTCATATTTTTGATAAAATGGTTTTAGATCTCTGTTCTATTGAAATTTGGACATATATGATGTGAGTATGGTCCATAAAAATAGTATTATGTTCTTCTGTTAGGGTTTCAACTTTCACTTAAGGGTTATTAATACATCGTTGACACTGTAATGTTTGTCCTAAACTAATTTGAAAGTGTATTCAATCTGACAATGAAATTGTCATTCTAGCAAAAAGCACTGGAAGCTGCAATGAATGATATAAACAGCTCATTTGGGAAGGGAAGTGTTACAAGATTGGGCAGTGCTGGTGGAGCTTTGGTGTATGTATCTTCGCATTCGTTGTCATCTTTCTCACTTATTTTCCCCACCCAATCAAATAAAAGTTTTGAAAAATGTTCAATTGTGTCTTACTGCTATTTTCTGTGGTTTAGAGCAGATAACATGTAACAGATTTTCTATCATCTTGAATGTTGCAGTGAAACTTTTCCCAGTGGCTGTTTGACATTAGACTGTGCTTTAGGTGGTGGTCTTCCAAAAGGAAGAATTGTAGAGGTATTGGCTTTATGAATTTATTCATTCTCTTTTTTTTTTTTTCTGATCCTTTTTGCATTCATTGGGTTCTAGATGGAGTATGGAATAGGAGTTTTAACGGGGTATGCATTAGAAAGGATGGGGTATATTTGTATGGATGGGGATTTTGTTTAAATTTGGATCTTTGCTGGTAGTTTTGTTGTTATTTGGGGATTCTGGTAAGTTAGGATTGCTTGGCTATCCTGTTGGATTTGTCTATTTAATTGTTGGTTTCTATGAACCATAGTTGCAGACTGAAATATTGAATTGAAACCCACTGCTAAACTTTTGTTTCTCCCCAGTATACTTAGTTTTCCTGGTTCCCTGACTTGTTATGCGTCACTATTGCATATATGGTGCTTGAGCTATATTGTAATATGGTGGAATAGTTTGAGACTTTTGGTGTTTGATCTATATTGTCAACATGAAAGTATCTGATATATATTTCCAGATATTTGGACCAGAGAGCAGTGGTAAAACAACCCTTGCACTCCATGCTATTGCAGAAGTGCAGGTAATTCATCTATATGGACTTTTCCCAATCATTAATTCCTTTTCATGATGGTTTACTTGAGAATGATGTGCAATTTTGTCTATGATGTGCAGAAGTTGGGAGGCAATGCTGTGCTTGTTGATGCTGAGCATGCTTTTGATCCAGCATACTCTAAAGCATTAGGAGTGGATGTAGAAAATTTGATTGTCTGCCAACCTGATCATGGAGAGATGGGTCTTGAGAGTAATATATTTGCCTTTATTGTGGTTACATTGGAAAAGATAAGATAGTTTTGGCAATGTCCATATTGCAATAGCAGGGTGCTGGATGGTTATAAATTAATTGAACTTTCCATGTTACAGTCGCAGATCGTATGTGCAGATCTGGCGCTGTAGATCTCATTTGTGTGGATTCTGTCTCGGCTCTCACTCCACGGGCAGAAATTGAAGTAAACAAATAATTTTCTTGCTCTTACTTTTCAGGTACATATGTTTTACAATTTTGGTTATTGCATTTCATTTCTAACTGTATTTTTCTCATAAATACATAGGGTGAGATTGGAATGCAGCAAATGGGATTGCAGGCTCGTCTTATGAGCCAAGCTTTGCGTAAGATGTCCGGAAATGCCTCTAAAGCTGGCTGTACTCTTATATTTTTGAATCAAATAAGATATAAGGTACTTGTGTTCTAACTCTCTTTCTGAAACACTGCACGCATTTAATTATCCAAGTACTATATATTTGCAATTGCTTACTCAATCGTATGTGTTCAATGAATTATGTCAAGATCTGTTATATATCTATTTTTTGTTGATATGATTTAACCTTTTGCTTACTTTTGTAGATTGGTGTCTATTATGGAAATCCAGAAGTAACAAGTGGTGGAATTGCATTGAAGTTCTTTGCATCACTTCGGCTAGAAGTTCGTTCTATAGGGAAGATAAAGTCGGTAAGCACAATATGTTTGTCATGACATATTGTTCTATATCATCTTTCAACCTTGTCACTGTCCTTCTCCAAAATATCAGTGCTTTTACATACAAAAAATTACTTGTTACTTGTATAATCTTTTGATTATAACATTGTTTAATTTGAACTAGTACCGTGTGCATTTTCATTTCCTTTTAGGCTAAAGGAGATGAAGAAATTGGCCTTAAAGTTCGTGCAAGAGTGCAAAAGAGCAAGGTAAGCTAGAATTTTTGAATACATATATGGAACTTTGTGTTTAATTAATTTATCTTCATTTCTGAATTATTGCTTAACAAATAAGTTGGGTCTTGTCATTTTTTTCAAAGTCGCCAATTTTGATATTTTCTTTCCTGTCACATCTCTGACTGTTACTATTTAAATATCTCGCCTGAGTTAATTTTCCGTTACTATTTAAATACCTCAACTACGTATATGATAAATTGATAATCTTAATTTGCTTGAATTTCAAGAATTGTTTGTGCTTCTGGCTATATCCACTTGTCTTTGTTGTTCACTAAACTTGGAATTGGGACAAGGATTTTGTCTAGAAATTAACATTTTGGCAAATTACTCAAAGTTTGGGCTCATTGATTCATTCAGTTAGCACAACATAACATACATAGCGAGAGGATGTGCTGCAGGGCATTCAAACTGAATCAGAGCACTATCTCCCAAGAGCAAAAGATCAATTTTAGATGTGTTTCTTAATTGAACAAGTATATTGAAATAAAAATATAGAAAATAGCTAAGCCATTGGCCTATTGCTAATATTATCTTAGAAATCTAAGTTTTGTTATTGTACTAGTAGATTGTGGACTACCATGACAGGTGGATGGTAGATGATTGTGTACTACCATAGATGAATTTTGTTGATCTGTGTTAGAAATTAGAATATCTAGAAATATCTAATAATACTTTAATCTATCTTAGAATTGATTGGGATTGATTCTATCATTATAGTCGATCATGTCAGAATCAATTATGTCATTATGAGTAATTATATTAGGATTTTATTTGTCTTTTATTATTGGCCTATAACTAGGACCAATCTTTTGTTCTTTTAAATAACTGCATGTCAGCAACACATCCTGATTAATATTAGTGTCATATTATTCTCTGTCTCTTTACTCTCTTTTCTTCTTCATCTACCTAAAACCCTCCAATTCAACAAGCTAAAAGTTCTCTTCAAGGATCTTATGCTGCATTTTTCATTGTCTTTACTTTTTGTTCAGCTGTTCCTTAACTTGATAAGTTGTATTAGGTATCAAGGCCATACAAAACAGCCGAGTTTGAGATTATATTTGGAGAGGGAGTCAGTCAACTGGTAAGTATTGCAGCATGAAAACTTTTTTATCCTCAAGTGTTTATCTCTATTTTGACTCTTTATTTTGAATGCAGGGTTGCATTTTAGATTGTGCAGAAATGATGGATGTTGTTTTAAAGAAGGGCTCTTGGTATAGCTATGGGGACCATCGGTATTATCTCAGAACATCTTTCTGAACCCTAGTATTTATTTATACGATGATCTATTTGAAGTTGTTGCTTGCTTTTTTACAGCCTTCTAATTAAGGACTTCACAATGCGGTTTTAGAGCTTGGTACAAGAGAATTAGTTAGAACTTTGGTGTTCTGGGTGGGATAACTAGTTATAAATAACATCGTATCAAATATTGGGGCTGTATGGTTACGGAATGTTGGGTGATAAAAAGTCAACAAGAGCATAAGCTCAATGTTGTAGAAATGAGGATGTTGTGTTGGATGAGTAGACATACAAGACAAAATAGGATTACACTTGAATGCATTAGAGAGAAAGTAGGGGTAGCAACTATTGAGGAGAGGACCACTAGAAGCCACGGTAGAAAGAGTAAACAAGTGGAGGATAGCCCTAATAGTTAGAGACACAGAGATATACCAAGAAGAAATATAGATGAAACCATTTATAAGGGCTTAGATTTAAATTACACTTATGAAGACATGATTTACTATATGACGCAATGGCTTTGATTGATTATTGTAGCTGACCCTACCTTGCCAGAAAAAGCTTTGTTGTTGGTTTTTGTAGTTGTTATATTTGCTGTATAGAATAAATTTGCTGTGGGGTCAATCAAAGAAACCTAAACATTTGTGTGAAAGAAAATATAGAGATTAGCGAGTGAAGAGATAGAGGGACACTATCAGATTTCCACCATCCAGAAAAACTTGCAATCGAACCATATTTCTTTCCAACTGATGTGACCTGATTTTCTGTTGTACAAGACAGCTTTTCGTTATTATGGCATCCTCCTCCCTTCCCCCTGCCCCTTTATTTCCACAAGTTCTAGATTCAAGTAAACCATGTTTCCTTTTTGTTGTTTTGTCCCTCATCACAAGAATTCTTACTATTTAGTGATAAAATTAACTTTGTGGAAATTAGATTTGATTTTGCTTTTTTCTGTTGTCATCTTAACTTTACTTTCCTTTTCTTTCATCTACTTCTTCCGTCAATGGTGGGCTATCTGTCTATATATGACGAGCTCTCTTGGCTTTATCATGAAACAGGTTAGGACAGGGAAGAGACAAAGCAATACAATACTTAAAGGAGAACACACATCTTTTAGAAGAAATTGAAAAGGTTGGGTGATCTGAACCTGCCATATACTATTGACTGTTAGTTAAATTAGATATGGTGCAGTATATCCCTCTCTCTCATAAAGCAATATAGTACGTGCTTGCTTGCTGCATGGTTGTGGCATTTAAACCTTTTCATTATGTTATCTGGTAGAAAATTGGAATATCAAATGATCTTAGTGTAGAAAATCTAATGGTATATAGTTTGGTTGCCCACCTTCCTTTTGCATTAGTCTCCTTAATACATCTATAATCATTCAAGTTCTGGTCTGACTCTAGCTATTATGCATCACAAGTGAGCAGTCATATTGATAATCCTTGATAAATAGGTCCCCGAGCTTTTTTCTATGGCAAGCTAGGATTGACAAGTGGTTGAGGCAGTTATCAGTTATCACTATTGGTAGGTGTTTAGTTGGTAGATTTCAGGGGTAAGCTAGGATTGATCAGATTAAAGATTCGGCAGATTGATTAGTGATGCCCATATGTAAAAACTTGCATCATCAGCACACTGCAAAATGTGATGATGCCATGTATAGAAAGAGAGCATGCATCACAACTATCTATGGTTAACTGGTAAAAGTTGCAATAAATTGTTGGCATAAATTTATGGATTGAGATTCACTTGTCCTCTGCATTCAAGATATATATGATTGTAAATATCATGAAGAAAAAGAATGAATTAATTTGCAGGTAGTTCGGTCTTCATTGATAGATGGAACTAACCAAACAAGCCATGCATACACGAAGAATAGTCCAGTGCTCCATCAAGATGATGATATTTTTGATGAAAATCAATGACAAGCCAGCAAATTCATGTTACTGTGAATCGATAAAGTTGGAAAAATTCTTTCTTCACAACGTGGAGGTGGCTTAGATGATTAGACCATTTTTTAAATCATCCTGTTCCATTGGGGTAAATGTAATGAAACTGATGGCATAAGAAGCACGAGAAATACAGAAAAACACGAAGACCATGAGAAGCATAAGAAATACAGAAAAGGGTGTAAGTGAAAGCGAAAGGAGTTTGATTGTATGAATGACTGTTCATTGTTCAACTCAATGTTCAACGAGTTTCCGTATTCAATTCCCATCCCCATTGCATGCATTTTCTGTTAGTTTTCTTTTTCCTTTTGGTCTTGTTGGTGAACTTACTGTTTGTTGTTAAAAAGGCTTAATTATGTTAGAAGTTCTTGAAGTTTTGGGTACTTTTGCCGGATACCTTATTATTTTTTTTTTCCATGTTTGACTCCCCGAAGTTACTTCTTGGTTTGTCATATACCCCTACTATCAATTCTGACCAATTTTGCTAACATGTAACATCGGAATCCTGAAGAGAGAGGTCCTCTTCGCCCGTGTGATATCACGTGACACCACATGACTAACCTCCTGCATCTGACTAGGATTGTGATGTTACATGTCATCAAAATTGGCCAGAATTGATAGTAGGGGTATATGACAAACCCAGAAGTAACTACGGAAAGTCAAACATTAAAAAAAAAATACAAGGATATCTGGCAAAAATACTTCAAACTTCAGGGACTTGTCACGTAATTAAGCCTTGTTAAAACAAAGACTAGAGGATATTTACCTAGGAATGTTTCCGGTTCACATTTAACCGATTGAATCTTCCCGTTGAATTGGTCAAAATTAATTTTCACATAAGATATATCAATATATTGTTTATATTAAGCAAGTAGCTCTAAAATTGTAAGGCTCTCATTTTATTTGATAGTCTTTTTATTGAACACATAATACCCTCAGTGTGCATAAACTTTGGCACACAAACTATTCTCTTCCATAATTTACTTAACACTGATAGGTAACTCAAGAAAAATCAACACTAATTGTGAAAGGTTAAAAATAAGAATGGTTTTACTTTCATGGTTTGCTTTAAACTTCTGTCAACGTTCTGAAGCACCTATATATTTGGTGTAATATCGGCATGTGGTTAAGATTACAAATAGTAAGCATTTTCAAACCTTCCATTGAAAGACAAGTTACTATGCTCTACGTTTGTTTTGCATATTTTCACTCCAATCTGCACTGTGGCTAAGGATATTGACAGAAGAATGCAACACAATGATCCGAGGAAAGGGAAACAAAAATGACACCAGTTAACTCTGCTGTCTCTGCATGATACCGACATTAAGAAACAAGTTGGACACACGAAGATCAATGATTATAAACAAAGGGGGTTTACATGAAAGAGCTGCTGGCACTAGTTTTGGAATTCCAACAACTTAAAGCACAAGATGCAGAACCACAAATTATTAGAAGGGTTCATTTATTTTTAGACAGTTGCATAGAATAAATTATAGCTAAATTACAATTATCCATATAACAAACTAAAAGTCTATTGTGACAAAGCACTTGTGTTGTACACAAGAAGTGCTCCCAAACCTAGAAGACCAAGTAGAGTTACAGCCCAGATAGCCAAGCCAGTGGTTCCTGCATCAAATTTATCAACTTTATTATCAACCAACAAAACAAGAAATTAAGATTGCTTTTTGATTTTTTTTTTTCTTCTTCTTAAAGATATTCGTTCTTATACTATCCCTAGTTTTGAAGGCATTAGAATTTCTTACCGTAAACATAGACATCACCACTTGGAGACCATTCATCAGGGTTGTAGATAGGACTGTGTGATGCATCAGCCAAATGGATTAGAAAACTTTTTTATTATAGGATAAAAATAATTAATAAGTGAATCTCATAATCAATACTTTGAATTGCATGAAATTGAATTATTTTTTGGATTTATTTTCAGTTTTTTATTAATAAACACTTGATAAACGAATAAAATCCTTCAGTTAAAAAAGAAAGAATAAAATCCTTCAGCAAATACTATGAGTCTACGATCAATAATAATATGCATGTGATGATTCCATGAGCAACATGTTTTGCAACTAAAATCTTGTTCAGAAATCTTGATAGTTTGAATTGAACTGTATAACTAGTTCAGAAATTTTGTACAAACTGAATTTGGCAGTCACCAAAACTAAATTTCGTGATTCTTATATAATGTATGTACTAATGTAGAAGTATTGTGTTACATATACCGTAAAAAAAAAAAAAAAAAAAAAAAAAAAAAAAAAAAAAAAAACACCACAACAACAACAACATTGTTATTTGTGGCTTCGTGCGTGAAGAAGAATTCACATAACATAACAGTACTGAAAGATGGAACGACTTACCTGTATCCATCAACATTTGCACCATATTTGTCGGCAAATAGGTAAACACCCTTGCCCTGAATGGAATATTATTTGAAGTTAGAAGGTAGCTCTAAAAATCTGGCATTAGGCATTTCCCGGTGAGTTGTGAGTAAAATATGTCCCACGTTCAATAATAATGGATAAGTTGGAATATATATATATATATATATATATATATATATTATAATATTCTTAGATAGATAACTCAATACTTTAAGATTTTAAGTCAAGATGTAGTGTCAAAATAATGCACTTCAAGTAGTGAAAGAAATAAGCTAGACTGCACCAAGCCGATTGATAAAAAGTCTTATATGTTTCATTAATGAGCCTATTTTTAGGCGTAAGTCTAACCTATTTAATTGTCAGAGAAACTTTTTTTCAGGCCTAAATCTTTATTTTAATCAACTTTTTCAGGCCTAAATCTGATTTTAAAGTCTATTAAAAACCCACGATACAATAAGCCATGCAAATAGATCAACGATCTAACAAGCCTATTTCGAATAGATCTTCAAAAATAGGTTAGACTGCATCTAGTAAGACACAAATTGAAGCATATGATTATAAACTCTATGTTACAAGCGTATGTAAAAGCTTGTTATATTATAAGACCCTTAAGAGTAAGCCAAATAGCTAATAGACCAACAAACCTGTATTTACACATGCCAGGAAATTTTAATATGCACAAGAAATTAATATAAATATATTAATTATATAGTTAAATATATATATAATAAAATTATATAGGTCAACCTTTTAGATTATATAGGCTTATAAGAAAACCTAAATTTGACATGTTTAAGCTAAATATGTTTTTAAAAAGCTGAAGCCTCATCTGTTAATTAAAAGAGCTTGGCAAGGTCTCTCCTAACATAGATCCGGTAATAAACCTATGTAAATCCGACTGCATGGTTCCACCCCTAACTTCAATTAACTAGCTAGGGGACTTGGATTGATATCCTGGCCATTAATTTCTAAACACCCCTGTTTTGTTTTGTTTTAAAAAATGATGGATAAATTTTTTAAAGGTTTGGATTCATGACTGCATGACTGCATGCCTCTGTCCAACGTCAGAGAATCTGGATCCATTGTAGCTTATAAAAAAAATAGTTCCTTGCTCACATTTTAACATTTATGCAAAAAGGGCTAATTAAGCCCAGTGATCACAAGGTGTTGTAAGTTTTTCATTATTAAGAAGATCATGAAGTCAAACACAAAACTTATCAAATCCAAGTGCCACATATATATATATATATATATATATATATATATATATATATACTAATTTTAATGGAGCACAAATTTAACCTTTGCTTTCCTGCCAGATGCATCAACTCCATCCTTCAAGCTCAAGCCACCATTAATTCCTGCAATCAACCCAAAAAGGAGAGCATGCAAATTCACAAAGAATTACAAAAAATTCTAGCTGGAGGGTTAGAATGGTGCACATATTATATATGTATATGTATATATATATATTAAGTATATTGACTGAAAAGTGATTTGTAATAACCATAAGGCTTGTCAGTCTTGATCTTCCTGCCAGCACCAGCCACAACTTTGAAGGAAGAAGTCCTTGCATTAAGGGAGGGAAGCCCTCTAACTGCTGAGGATTTTTGAGCAGTGAAAGGAGCTGGTTTAAGGCTCATAGAAGCCATGACTGAAGATGCCATCCCAAGTGAGATTTGTTGCTTTTTCAAATTCTACTTGTACTTTTTATGATCCCTACTGCTTTTGTGTGATGTCCAGCATGTTCTTATATAGTAATAATTGATGGTGTGCCACGTGGTATGGAATTTACGGGAGTGTTCGAGATTACGATATTGCAAAACATTATCTAATCTAATAATTGAGGTGAAATTTTCGAGACTTGTTGCAAAGACAGAAATTTTAAGTAGCATGGATAACAGGATAAATATACTCCCTATTGTTCTTGTTAAAGGATGTGATAATTACACCCCAAAAAAAAAGTGAAAATTGGTAAAAAAAACTTATGATAAAAATTAGAGGGGATAGTCAGTTTAGAGCCGTGAGATACAATGTAAAATATCCTTAAGTTTTATTATTGCAGCTACATAATTTTCCTTACAAAAAAGATATGAACAAATATAATGTTCAAATAAAAATATTTAAGTAATGAGAGAAAAATAACACATAAATACAAGAATATGAGATAAAATAATGAAATAAAAGCTTATTTACGTTTCTGATTTTTGAAAGTTTTAAGGCCCCGTTCGGGGTGGTTTTAAGTTTTGAGTTTTAAAATTTTAAAAAACTAAAACTAGTTTCCAGTTTTATAATGTCGGTTTCAAATTTTTTGGTTTTCAGTTTTCAAAATTAATTTCAAATTTATAATTTTTATAGCGCTCCTACAATGTTATACATCATCATCTTGTATACTACCACAATAATTTAATAACAACTTCCACGTGGTTGTTGTTATTACTAGTTGAAGGCAATGGTCGTTGTTATAGTGATTGCAGTTTCGATTAGTAACTTTTGTGATGTTGGTTGAAGGAGAGATGGTGGGGGAGGGGGGTGAGGATGTGGTGATGGTGTTAAAAGGTGATAGTTGTGATGGACATAGAGGTGGTGGTGGTGGTGGTGGTGGTTGAGGTGGTAGTGATGTTGTGATGGTGGTGGTGGTCATGAGAGGGCAATGGCGAATGGGGTGGTCACTATGGTAGTGGTTCGAGTGGTGATGATTGTTGTTGGGTGGTGGTTGTCCGAATAGTGATGATGGTGATACAAGGAGGGGCAATGGTAGCAGGTGAGAATGTAGTTATGGTTTGAGTGGCTATAAGGGTAAGGGTGGTGGTTGGAGTTTAGACGATTACAATGGTATTAGTTGGATGACAATCATGGTGGTAGCAGTGACCATAATGGTTATGGTAGTGGGAGGAGTGATGATGACGGTGGTGGTGGTGGTTGAATGGATGAGTGATGATGGTGGTGGTGGTGGTTGTTATTGAATGATGTAAAAGGTGATGAGGCGATATAAGTTTGCAACTCAAAACTGAAATTATAAAACCATTATTTGTTGTTTTGAAAATAAAGGTAAAATTGTTTTGAAAATGAGTAAAAAACCAATTCAGCTCAAATTTTGCCGAACAGGTTTTGTTTTGAAAATACACTTTCAAAACCAAAAACCAGAAACTGACAACCACCCCGAACAGGGCCTAAGTATATGGTTTTGGTTTCAAAAAATTATTTTGATAAAGACTAGTCACTAATTTTTCATAAGAAAATAAAAATGCATATAAACAACATTGAGTTTAGGCCCTTATGCTGGTTGCCTTCGTTTGGGCTTGGGGTCAATTTTGGGCCTATATTCACTTTACATTTTTCATGTGAGTTTTAGTTCTCGGTCCTATTTTTGGATCTCCGGCCCCCATTTTTATCCAATGGAATTCAGCTGGAACCTTTTCTGACACCCCAAATCGAAAAATGCGTTTTTCTCGATTATTCTCTTATTAAAAAAATGCATTTTTAAAGCTGGAAAATACTTTTTTTTTACTCGGGGGTTTCGGAAAAAACTTTGACCGAACCCCAACGAAAAAAATGGGAGGTGGGGATCCCAAAGTGGGGTCAAGAACTAATTTTATTTCATGTGAGTGGGATTTTACACACATATTCAATTTTCTATTTTCAATTTTACCTTTGAAAAAATAAATCATCCCTCTTCCTTTCTTCCCTATCCCCCTTTTCGATTCTGAAGTCCCATGTCCTATTCATATTGCAGACCCAAGAACCCATAATATCACCCACAACCTCACATCTCCCTCATCCGCATCCTAACTTCATCAAACCCAAAAACCTCACACTTCACTCTTCCCATTTTCTCTACTGAAACTTCACACCCTGCCCTTATTTTCTTTAGTCACAACCCCAACCCCCTAAAGGAATCGCGATTGTTTTTTTGACATAATGTCAGGATTGTGAGGTATACCTCGATACTTGAGAGAAAAAAATCTCGAGTAGTGAGGTACACCTCACAACCACAAAAATTTTAACTTCTAAAAAAATGCACTTCCCCCACAAATCATGGCCATAATGAGTTAATGTTAGTCTAGAATGTATTTGGAGTTGCTTCACAAAGTCTTTGGTGTTTGTATTTAAGTTTGTTCATTTTTTAAATATAAATTTAATGTTTGAGTCGTAAGGTATACCTAATTACCTAAAAAAAAGTTTGGATACTGAGGTATATATATACCTCACGACCTAAAAAAAATCGCGATTCTTTTGGGGAAGGGATGAGATTGCAAGAGAAGGAAATAGGGAATGTGAGACTGTGGGGTATGAGCTTCTTTGATTTAAATGAGGGCGGGGTGAGCCAGTAAGGTTGAGAGTAGTAGTACAAGTATTTGGGTTTTCTATAACTGGAAGATGTGGACAGAATTGGAAAGAGTGGGAAATTGAGAGGGAGAGAGAAATGCAAGGGTTTACTTTCTTTAAGGGTAAAATTAGGAATAAAAAATCGAGTGGGGTATGTAGAACCACTAGTAGAGTGTGTAAAGCTCCACTCTTTTCACATTATTATTAACATGGCTCCATCTTATTATATTACACTCACATACATGTCAAGGCTGATGTATTCCGTTAGTCACATCAACACTTTTTAACAATAGTGATCAAAACAAATTTTTTTTAACAATCAAGAATTAATCCTTGTCAAAATAATTTCTAGATCAAAACACCTTGAATTTTAATGGATAAAAATGTAAATAAGCTTAAAATAAATATCCTCCTAAAACAACTTCCACTAATTGGACAATGACATATAAATGAAAATTTTTGCTAGAATCACCAAAGTCCATGTGCTTACAAATCACATGCTCTTTATCGAGGACCACTTGATACTAAGGAAGGAGGAGGAAAAAATTATGAAATTTTCCTCAAAGATATTGACTATTCAATGGCTAATCCACGAGAAGATATTGTTTCTAGGGATCATGATATAGATTTGAAGACTTCCAAATCCATAACAAGTTGGAAGATGGCAATGGTGCAAAGGTTGATGATGATGTGGCTAAGAACTATGCTGAAAATTCAAACAATGACATTTCACATCTATTAGACTTGGGCATGAAGCAATCACGCTGAAAGAATTTTAAGTCTCTCGATGATGTCGTCAAACTTCATGATGAGATTGTCTCCTCTCACAAAATAGCGTTGGGTGGTATCCACTATAACTTGGACCAAGAAGTGGAACTTATTTGTCAACATCGTGCTATGTGTTTGGATGTTAGGGCTCGCCTCTATGAAAATGATCCATGCGACTCACTGAATCTGCGAACCCATTGTGAGCCACTTGGCTTTGGTAATAAAAACCCAACGGATAATAATATCCATATCACACAACCACCCTATGTAGATGAGGAACACAAATTACAAAATAAGGCAGGAACATTTATAAAGATGTAGAGGGAGGAAAAAAAAAGAAAATCACAAGAAATCTACCTCAAGATAATGAAGAAAACTCTGATGACTTTCAAAGTGATGAAGATGCCGAAACTAGACTGACTTGGGAGCTTGGGAAATCAATGGGTTTGGTTACAAAAGATGAAGCGATGGTACAAAAGGAACTTTCAAAACTGAAAAGAAGCACAAGAAATAAGAGTATAGGGGATTGAGTGAATAGGTTAGTGGCATCAAATTTTAGGAGGATTTTTTTTTGTGCTTAGATGCATGGAGTCTATAGAGTTGAATTATTGTTATCTTTGGCATGTTCTTCAGTGTTCTAGGAGTTGAATTATTGTTTCTTCATGTAGGCAATTTTTATTTGCTTTTGTTGGTCAATGGGATGCTCCTTTGATTTAGGTGTTTCTGTGTGTTTTTTGTATTAGGTGTTATGTCCGTTGTTTGTCTTTGATTGTATTTTTGGTGTTTGGTGATGTTTTGTTGTACTTTCCTTTATCTAGCATTTAGAACATCAATTCTATGTTGCTTAAGATAGAGTTTTTTTTTAAAAATAAAATAAAATAAAATAAATCTTTACTTATTAATGAGTCATCTAGTTGTTGTCAATGAGAGTCGGTCCACACATTGATTTCTTGCTATTCTTGAGAATCTTCCTATCAAAGGAAATATATAGGCAAATGGATATCAAAATCTATATATTAGATTTTGCAGAGCAAGTGCATCAAATCAAAAAGTGAAAAGTATTAAAATGCTTCATTACTATAATGCATATTTACATTTATATCAGATTCTCCGTCAATGCCATTTTAATATGCATAATAAACACAAACACATAACACTTACTAGCTAATGATTCCTTTTCCAATTCATAGATAGGTTAAATGACTCAAGCATCCATAACCAACAAAAAGTAATAGTTATTGCTTCTAATAACACTCAACCCAACAGATTAGCACTAACATATTCGTGCGACTAATAATCCCCACATATATAATATGTTCGTGGTAATTATTTACTGCAGATTTTGAGTAACATGAAATTACTTGCACATTTTGCACGCCCGGTCCTAGCCTCTTTTGGGCCCTAGGGTGAAAAAAAATTTATGGTCCCTTATTCACAAAAAAAATTATCAAAAATAATTCAATTAAAACACGAAATATTTATATATTTAATCAATTAAACAACGTTGGGAGATGAATAAAACCTTAACCCGGGACCCCCCTCGAACTGGATTAGTCGGCCCGGTGGTGGGCCGGATACCAGGGTACAAACCAAAAAAATTAAAACAAAAATAAAAATAGGTATTAATAAAATAGAGCTGAAATAAAATAAAAAAGTTAATATAGATAATACAAACCCTTTTTCCTGTTACTCCTTTCGTCCTTATATATAAGACCATTGTGAGTTGAATTCACGTCCATTAGAAAGTTGGTTAATTTAATTAGTTGTATTGTAAATGTGAACATTTGATTTTTTTTCTTTTCAAAACTATATATCCTTATTGTAAGCATTATTGAGAATCTAAAAAGTGTTGAGTAAATAGAGATGTTTGTGGAAAAAGTACTTGATTGTCATTGAAAATTAGTATAAAGTCTTATAAATAAGGACAAAATAAAATTATCAAATTGTTATATTTAGGGTCTGAGGGAGTCAGTTATAAAAATAAAGTTAAATAGTTCACCTATTAATAAGTCAAGTGAGCAAATGGAAAAAAAATAAATTAAGATATTATGCTGAAAATCATTAATAATTGAAAATGTAACTATTAGTTTTTTTAAAGTAAATTAAAATACTATTAAAAAATTATGGGCCCTGGGCGGTCGCCCTCAACGCCCTTGCCCAGAGTCGGCCCTGACATTTTGTTACGCATTTCTACTGAAAATCCACAGTGTATTTGTGATGAATTTATTAATTTTATATGTAAAGTTCATTCCATTTTTGTAGGAAGATATTCGTATGAAATTTCGTCGCAGCACTCAAATTCGCATGAACTTAATTCGTTATGTAGTAAAATTATCCACGATTGAATTTGCAGAAAAATTTGCAATAAATTAATTCGTAGGAAACTACGTAGGAAAATTATCCACAGAAAAATCCTCAATAAAGTAATTTGTAGGAAACACCGCAAGACAAAAAATCCAATCCGTAAGAAAATCTCAAGATAGTGAATTTCATATATTCGTAGAAAAAATAAGCAAGAATATATTATATGCAAAAAAAAAAAGTGGCAAGAATTAATAATATCCCCAAGAAAATTTATTCCGCACGAAAATCCCTAATAAATTAAATATGATATAAATTAAATTCACAATAACAATCACATATATTACGTACCATTTTTGTTCCATAAAAACTCTATTATAGATAAATATTCACAAAATTAGTCATAATAATTCAAAAGTGAACAAACTCTTTCAAGTCTAATAAATTCTAAAAAAAAATACTAAAATATCAAAATATTTTAACTAATATATTCGCCATAAAACATCATATAACACCTAAAAGATATATATTATTTATATATACTTCCCAAGGGAATTTCTAAAGAGGTCACCCATCCCATAATTTCTCCGAGGCAAACACGCTTAACTGTGGAGTTCTCAAGTGATGGATTACCGAAAAAAATATATACATTTTGTTGATATGGGTAGTCAAATCAATTCATTTAATCCTTCTTGTACTATGTAGTCATGTAGTCTTATATATATATATATATATATATATATATATATATCTAAGAGTGTCAGGATCCCTCTCTCATTCCGTTGTGTTGGTTCATTCATGTACCCCTCCCTTAGAAATCTGTCATAAGCAGCTCCTTGTTTGTGCCTCTTGAACCGACGATCACTCCCCTCCCTCGTCAGCCCGGGTTTTACACTGTGTAGTGTATTAAGCTAAATGATAATGATGTATTGCGTAAACCCCAATCCTACAATTTACTTCTTCCAGTTTTTTAATAATGTTTTTAATATAAAATTAATGTAATATTAATTATGATTTTTATAATTTTACCCTAATTATTATATAGAGTTGATGACTAAAAAATTAATTATAGAAAGATAATAAATTGAAAGCAGAAAAAATATAAATTTTAATACAAACAAACATATTAATATGCATGAAAAAGTTGTGCTTCTCTCCTTTATTTCCTAAATAAAAAAAGGCAGGATTCAAGAGTATAATCAAGTTGTACATATTCATTACGGTAAACCATAATAGTCACACAATTTTTTTAAATCTATTCATTATTTAACATTTTAGTCCCTGAACTTAGGTGCTCTCTTAGAATTGGTCCTTTAACTTTTTTTTAATGTTTTGAGTCTCTGGACTTTGTTTAATTTTTGGAAAAGGTTCTTTTGTCACTTAAATGATGATATAGCCGACGACATGTCACGTCACTTTCATAATATCGTCGAGTGACATGTTATGTAGCCACGGAACACTGCACGATTTTTTATTAAAAAAATAGTTTCTTTTAAAGTTTACTAAGAGATTCGATTTTCTTATAAAAATACAATTTTTAATTATTTTTAATATATTTGAATTTTTTTTTAATTTAAAAAATTCACACAGCATCATCTGACACGTTATCTATCGATGTGGCGAAGGTGACGTGACATATTCTCGGTCATATCATCACTTAAGTGATGAAATGACCATTTCCAAAATTTGAGCAAAGTTTATGGACTCAAAGCATCGAAAAAAGTTTAAGGACCAATTCCAAAAGAGCACCTAAGTTCAAGATCTAAAAACTTAAATAAGTCCCTTTTTTTTTATTACAATGCTATACAATCTTATTATCCGAGGATGCAATTGCATTAAAACATGCAAGATTGATGAGCTTTGTTATCCATAATGTTTTTGTTCGACTTAAACGTAATTACATATATGGAGGACACTTGTAGTTTAAGAAAAAAAAGAGAATGCTAATTTGTATACAAAAACTTGAGAATTTAGAATTTTAATACAGCTTTTTCCTTAAAGTAATTGTTAACCAATGTCAAGACATTGATTCGCAAGACAAACAAAAAAAAACCTTATTTACTACTCATTTTATTTTCTCTTACCTTAATTAAAATGAATAACACTTATATTCTTACAATTTTATTTTTACATTTTCATTTACACTTCATTTTTCTTTTTTTTTTTTCAATCACATTACACAATCAATCATTTCTCTCTCTCTCTCTTTTTTATATATTTCTCTTTGCCACACTTAAAAAAAGATGTGAGAGTATCATTTTTCTATAATGAATATTATTCCTGAAATATTCAGTATTATTTGGAAAAGAAGTTTTTTCAAGACAAATCAGAACAACTTATAAAGTTATAAACTAGTTTATGATGAACTCCTTTTAATTAACTTATATATATATAGTAGAGTAATGTAGGGTCTGCCGACCACATACGGACCCAAGTCTTACTAAAGGGTACCACTAAAGCAATGGCCGAGCAGACATTCTTTCAAAACTCGCTTCAACGAAAGGCCCTGGAAATAACAAAACTCTGATCCAAGAAATGGTGCACGGACCTAGCGTTGTCCTCTCCGTTTCGGTGGATCCAAGTTGGACTGCTCCGATCACGAGTTACTTGGAACAAGGAACTTTGCCTACTGATCCAACCGAGGCCAAGAAGCTCGTCAGGAAAGCGTCACAATTTGCTCTGGTTGAAGGAATTCTGTTTCGCCGAGGGGTCAGTGGCCCTATGCTCAGATGTTTAGATCCCGCTTAAGCAAAACAGACACTGGCCGACCCTTCAGCAAGATGCGATTAATCATGTGAAGAGATGCGAAAAGTGCCAATTCCACAACGATGTATACCAGAAGCCGGCCGAGGAACTTCACTCACTTTCATCTCCCTATCCTTTCTATCAATGGGGAATGGATTTGATTGGTCAGTTCCCCACCGCACCAGGACAGCTGAAATGGGTAGTAGTTGTCATAGATTACTTTACCAAGTGGGTAGAAGCCGAGCCTCTAGCAACGATCTCGTCTACCAAGGTTTAGAAGTTTTTTGAAAGAATGTCTGCTCGGCCATTGCTTTCCCTCAGAATATGATAGAATTCAACCTTGGCAAACTCTGAAGATAAGAACTTCACCTTCTCAAGATATCTTTGGAGGATGGGCTCTTTGGCTTGATAATCACCTTTAACTTGAGAGACCACAAGCTGAGAATCGCTGAAAATCTTGACTTCTCGGGCCCCTACCTCCTTTGCCATCCTGAGACCAGCCATTACAGCTTCATATTCTGCCTGATTATTTGAAGTAGGAAATCCAAACTTCAAAGAATACTCAAGGGTAACACCATCAGAGTTCTCCAGGATTATTCCAGCACCTGCCCCAAGCTTGTTGCTCGATCCATCAACATAAATGCTCCAGTCCAAGTTTGACCTCGTCAGTGGCTCAGTAAACTCGGTGAGGAAATCAGCTAGGACCTGAGACTTCATTGCCTTTCTTGGTTCGAAAGTGATGTCGAACTCGGAAAGTTCAATGGCCCAAGTCACCATTCTTCCTGCCAAGTCGGGTTTTTGAAGAATCTGACGGATGAGTTGAGCTGTTCTGACCTTGATGTGATGAATCTGGAAGTACTGACGCAGTCTTCTGGCCGTGATGACCAAACAAAAAGCCAATTTTTCCACCTTTTTATACCTCAGCTCTGGTCCTTGAAGCGCTCGACTGACAAAATAAACAGGGGATTCTTTCCCTGATTCTTCTCGAACTAGAACCGAACTGACAACTGAATCACCCACTAATAAGTAAAGGAACATAATTTCTCCCATTACAGGGCTAGATAGGATCGGGGGGATGCCAGATATTTCTTAAGGTCAGTGAAGGCCTTTTTGCATGCATCGTTCCACTCAAACGCCTTTTCCTTCTCTTTCCTCAGCAGTTGGTACCATGGTAAGGCCTTCCGAGCTGATTGGGATAAGAATCTGGAAAGAGCCGCTACCCGACTTGCCAACTGTTGTACACCCTTAATGTCAGATGGACTCTTCATCTCGAGGATGGCTCGACACTTCTCAGGGTTCGCCTCGATTCCTCGTTCGGTGAGCATAAACCCGAGGAATCACCCAGCGGGAACCCCAAAGGTGCATTTTTCCGGATTCAACCTCATATCGAACTGCCGAATTCTACCAAGAATGATATTCAAGTCCTTAGCATGGTCTTCTTCCTTCAAACTCTTAGCAATCATATCATCGATGTATACTTCCATTCTGGGCCCAATAAGTGGGCCGAACACTTTTTTCATCATTCGCTGGTAAGTTGCCCCAGCGTTCTTAAGTCCGAAGGGCATGACATTATAACAATATGTAGCATTTTCAGTCACGAAGGAAGTTTTCACCTGATCCGGGGGATACATCGGAATCTGATTGTAGCCAGAATAAGCGTCCATGAAGGATAGTCTTTGATATCCTGCCGAGCTGTCTACTAATTTGTCTATGCAAGGAAGTGGGTATTGGTCATTGGGGCAGACCTTGTTCAGGTCTGTATAATCCACGCACATTCTCCACTTTCCATTGGATTTTTTGACCAGTACGGGATTAGCCAGCCAATCGGTGTATACCACTTCCCTGATGAACCCTGCTTCAAGCAGCTCGACAACCTTTTCCTCTGTTGCTTGAGCTTTCTCGGATCCGACCCGCCTTTTCTTCTGACAAACTGGTTTAGCGCTAGGATAGACATTTAATTTGTGGCAGATGAAATTCGGATCGATTCCTGGCATGTCTGCCGAGGTCCAGGCGAATAGATCTTTGTTTTCTACGAGCAGTTCTGTCAGTTCTTTCTCAACTTCCTCAGCAAGGCCAACACCAATCTTGACACAACGGGATGGATCAGAGCCCAAAATTACCTTCTTGAAGTCCCCCTGAGGGGTTGGCCTGGTTTCATCCTCCTCCCTTACATCAAGATATGCCAAGTTAACACTTCCCTTGTTGAGTGGTTCTTGTATAATTTTCTCATCTTCAATCTTCAGTTTACCCAGACTGATATTGTAGCACTTCCGAGCCAGCTCTTGTTCAGAACGCACCGTGACCACCTGGTCGTTAGACCCTGGAAATTTCATAGCTAGGTGGACAGTTGAAACAACGGCGCCAAAAGACTGGAGTGCAGTACGGCCGAGGATGGCGTTGTATGCCGACGGAGCCAGGACAACCAGAAACTTCACTATCTCAGTTCGAGCGGATGGTTGTTCCCCCAGGGTGACTGGGAGGTGAATATGGCCTAGGGGAACAATCGAATGGCCCGTAAAGCCAATCAAACTTCCTTCGAACGGAGTTAGGTTAGATCTTTTCAGCTTCAAGGCTTCAAACAGATCCAAGAACATAATGTCTGCTGAACTCCCCTGATCAACAAGAATCCTCTTTACTTCGTAATTACCGAGCCTAGCTGTAACTACCATTGGATCATTGTGGTCTTGGATTATGTCAGCAAAGTCCTCGTCACTGAAACTGATGACGATGTTCTTCTTTTTGGGCTTTTGAATTAGTCGGCTGGCAACAGAAAGAACTTGACCCACATACTTCTTTCGGTCACCTCTTTTTTCCCCTCCACCTGCGAATCCTCCAGCAATGGTGTTGATCAGAAAAGTCTCTCGACCCTTATCCTGTTCGGACAGTAGGGTAGAGGCTCCCCCTGCAGCTGGTGAAGGGCTCCTATTTCTTTGTTTCTGCTCGGGTCTGGGTGGGGAATGACTTTTTCTCCTAGAACGCTTCTGCATTGCTTCGCCAATGTATTGTTGAAGCTTTCCGTCTCTCACCATTTCTTCAATCAAGTCCTTTAGCATAGTACACTGGTCAGTGGTATGCCCCCATCCGCCATGATGGTCACAATACTTGGTCTTATCTTTTTGAGGAGCTTTTCTCAAAGCTGGAGGCCGAGTAATATTGCGCATCTCGGTGTGCATAGTCTCATGAAGGATTTGACTCCTTGGGACTGTAAGCTGAGTATACTCATCATATTTGCCTTTTGGAGGCAGTTTTTCTCCTCTCTCTCTCTCTCTTATCCTTCCTCCCTCTACCATCTCGAAACCGATTGTTTTGACGAGGGCGTTGCTCTTGACGCTCTTCCTTACCACGTGCCGCAGTACTAATTATGTGAAATTCTTCCAGATTTACAAACTTCCTGGACCTTTCCCTGAGCTCGGCCATATCCTTGGGTGGTTCTCCTATCAAACAATCCTTAAAATTTCCGTCTCGTAACCCTTGGGTAAGCAAGAGGACAGATACTCCAGATTGTAGACCCGATATGCCACTAGCCTCTTGCTGATACCGAGCTAAGTAGTCCCGTAGAGACTCGTCTGGTCTCTGTGCGACTCCAGCTAATGAATGATCGGATTTTGGCTGCGACATACTGGCAGTGTACCTATTCAAGAACGCTCTTCTGAGCTCAGCCCAAGAGTGAATTGAATTAGCAGGCAGGGAATTGAACCATCGCAAGGGTGCCGAGCCCAAAGTCATTGAGAAAGCGAGACATTTCATGAAATCCCCTCCTCCATAAAACATCATGGAAGATTCATAAGCCGCAATGTGGTCCATCGGGTCGGTTGTCCCGGCATAACGAGGAATATTTTGATGTCCTACATAAGTCTGCGGGGTTTGGTATGCCATGATCTCTGCTGTGAAGGGATGGCCAGGATGAGGTTCTCCAGTAATACGCTCGGGTTGAGAGGTGGAGGAGGAGGAAGGTTGCTCTGGTTGCCGAGAGCCACGTGAGGGCCTTGCTCGGCTGCTCTTGCCATGCTCTGCTGCTGAAGAGCAGCAATAGCCTGATTCTATTTCTCAATCAAGGAAGTTTGAGTTCTTAAAATTTACATGATTGATTCTTCTCGTCTTCGATCCGAAGAGGTAGTCATGTAAGACCTACCCTCGGTTTCAGTAGAACGTGGACCACCTTGAAGCGTTCCAAAATGGCCCCTCGTTAAGTGAGGTATCTCTCTATGGGATCTATCGGTTCGAGAATGGTCATGACGAGCGGAACGCTCTACTCGACGGGCCCCATTAGTGGGCCACGTTCATCTCCCTATCCTTTCTATCAATGGGGAATGGATTTGATTGGTCAGTTCCCCACAGCACCAGGACAGCTGAAATGGGTAGTAGTTGCCATAGATTACTTTACCAAGTGGGTAGAAGCCGAGCCTCTAGCAACGATCTCGTCTGCCAAGGTTCAGAAGTTTTTTGAAAGGCAGGTCATAGCTCGGTTTGGAGTTCCACAAGTTCTGGTGACTGACAACGGAACTCAGTTCGCAGCAAAGGCGTTCCAAGACTTGGTCAATGCTTTAAACATAGAGCACTATTTTTCCTCGGTTGAGCATCCTCAGACCAATGGACAAGTGGAATCTGTGAATCGAACCATCATCCAGGGAATTAAGAAGAGGCTCATTGGTGCAAAAGGAAATTGGCTGGATAATTTGCATGAAGTACTTTGGTCATATCGCACCACAATACAGACCTCGACGGGAGAAACTCCTTATCGGCTTACCTACGGCTGCGACGCGGTCATCCCGATAGAAAGGATCATCCCCTCATTCTGAACCATGCAACAACCAAATCCCCTCAATAACACTTTATTGTGTGAAGATCTCATTCTATCTGATGAAGTCAGAGATCTAGCTGCCGAGCGAGAACGACAGGCCAAGCTAATGCAAGCAAAAGGGTATAATAGCCTGGTAGTACCTAGAGAATTCGAAGTAGGTGACCTCGTCCTAAGGAGAGCTGACATAGGTCTCAAAAATGCTAAAGACGGAAAACTGACTCAAAGCTGGGAAGGGTCATACCGAATAGCTTTCAAAACGGGAACAGGGGCCTACAAGCTCGAAACTCTCTCTGGTGCTTCCATCAATAACACTTGGAATGTGGCAAAGCTTAAAGCTTATTTCAGCTAAAGTTTTTATCCCTATTTCAATTCTGTTATCAATTTTATTTTTAGTTTCATTATTACCTTTGTTTATTTTTGATAATGGTGTACGCTCGGTGAAACTCCGAGCCCATTGTATTTACTGCTTCGAATAAATGAAAGTTCTATTTTTGAATTCATTGTATTTACGTACTTTTCCTCATAACCGATTAGCCACCGTTTATGACGCGAACGATTATAAACAGCTCGAACAAGAGCTTATAACTTGTCAAGTACTTTAAAGATTCCCGATTCAAACGTGATTGTCTTAAAATCATTTTATACATCGCGGATAGAGGAACCCACCTCGGCTAAAGTGTCGGAGTTCCGAGGTCTTAACACTTGAATTCATAACAAAAAGAATAATGAGAAGCACAAACTGATAGCGAATATTATAAATATTCAAAATAGTTACAGCAAAGAGGTTCAGACCCATCTATTGGGGTAAATACATCAAAATTAAAAAGCAAGAGTAAATCTACTCTACATCAGACAGCACAACACTTTCTGGATCAAATTTATTCTCTTCCTCCTCGTCACCTTCGGCACCTTCGGCCCCGTCTTCCTCAGATTCCTCCGCAAAGTGGTCGGGCAGATTGTTTCCATTCAGGTCTATTGCGATTCCATTCTCACCTACGATCCGACCATCTTTAACACCAAAGTTGGGGTCAACACCTTTGGTTACAAGGCCAGGATTCAGAATGCGAAGTTGCTCGACGGTGTTGAGGAAAGAGTCTTCAACTACATGATCCCAATTGTAAAGGTTCTCTTTGGCGGCCCTTTTGTGCTTAAGAGCTTTCGCCTTCATTTTGTCTAAAGAGGCTCGGAGTCCAGCGGCCTCATCCTTGGCGTACTCGAGTTGCTCTCGAGCCACTGCAGCATCCTCCTCGGCTTTCCGAGCTTTCTCTGCAGCCTCCCGAAGAGATGAGGCATCCTCTTCGGCCTTCTTTAGAATTTCCTCGGCTCGCCTCATCCTTTCATTGGCTTCTTGAAGAGTCTTCTCAGCCGTCTCCTTGTCAGCCTCGGCTTTAGCTTTGGCCTCCTTGGGCCCTTGCTTCTCCTTTTGCAGCCCCTCCTTCTCTGCAGCCAGTGTTTGAAGTCTTTTTTCAAAGGCTTCTACTTGGAGCTGTAGATAATCCTCCCGAGCCTCGGCTTCTTGCTACTTTTTCTTCTCCTCGGTATTTACACCAGCATGAACATCCTCACCACGCTGACCGAGGAAATGAAGAATGCTCGCACCTCTTAAGAGACTCTTCACTAAAGCCGAACAATTGTTGTCCCAAACCGATGGGGGCCAGGCGTCTATCACTTGCGCATCCTCGAGTGGGAAGACTATTGCATTAAAGCCATCAGAAGTCTTCCTAGCCCACACTGTCTTTCCGACAATGTCCTTCATGCCCTCGGCGCCTTGAATCCCTTTGTGGGATTTGCTCAGATTAAGTCACTCCCCAGCTACCCCTTTTCCCGTGTCTACCCGAGGCCTTTTGGGGGGACGCTCGGGGGTATCTTTGGTACTCGGCTGAGCATCTAAGTTGATTGTAGGCTTGGTGACCTCGGCTTCCAAGACCACCTCGGCAGGAGCTGCACCGGGAGTAACCGTTGGACTGTTGATTGGTGTTGGCTCTGAGGGTTGACTCCTACCCGACGAACCGGAACCTGCCTTCATTGCTGCAAGTTGAGCCATCCTGGATGAGGTTGCAGCACTCTTCTTGGTCTTCGATGCTTTTTTCCCCATTTTCTCTGCAACAAGAAGAAGTATGTCAGTATCACATCGAGCAAAAAAAAGGGGGGGGGGGGGAATACCCAGCTCGGCCTTCACTTCAGCTTTTGTTCTCTTCAGAAGGATCTGTTTTGTATCAATTTGGCCCTTTTCCTGAAGATACTCCCAAACCCGATCGCATAAACGCCTCTCGGCCCTACTCAAATCCACTTTATAATCAAACTGGTATAAGGAGGCCCCTCTATTATAAATGTACCCCGACCAACTTAGCGGGAACTGAGGGACGATTTTAATCTCTTCTCCATCCTCAACTCTTTTCATAAACCAGCATACCTCGGCCCCCGTATATTCATATTTGAAGAAACGGGGTTTGAAGAATTTCCACGAATCAGTAACCTTTGCGAAAAGGGCATGGTCCTAGCGAGCTTTCAGTGACACCCAGAGCCCTTTGGAGTTGCCAAACTTATTTACTTGAGGGGCATATATCCAAAAGAAGGCTCGTAACGTCGCTACCAGACCTTCAGCATCGCAAAACTGCTGAAATGCTCTGACAAAGGCCCACCAGCTCGGATGCAGCTGACTTGGAGCTATGCCTAAGTGGTTGAGGACTTCTATCTCAAAGGTTGAAAATGGCAAGCGAATTCCGACTCTCGTGGCCACCTCCTCGTAAAAGTAAAAAAATTGTTGGTTTTCTGACACCTGGAAGCATATGCGGTCGTCTATGCTCACATGTCTTAAAACAAACTCCGAGGCGTTCCCGTCTGCCCTCGGAAGGGTTAGAACAGGGCGAATATGGTTCAAGCTATCCGCCGTAAGCAATGAAGGCCTCGTTCCTGTAAAATCAAATCTCTGATTAAGGTGGATTAATTTGGATGATGACAATGTAATTAAATTATGGACTTAATTTGAAGAATGCAAGCCCAACAATAAAGAAGATCAAGTGTTTATTTTAATTATTCATTCTCATTTATTCTTATTGTATTTTATTTTATTTATGAGAGTGGGTAGTTTAGGTTTTTATTCTCACATAAGGTCAAATAATGATCATGCATGAAAGGTTGAGATTAAAACCAATTGGACTTGAGAAGAGAATTGAAAACAATGTTAGAAAAACTTAATTTTTCCAACATTGAGCAATTCACTCGAGTGATTCTCAATTCACTCGAGTGATTTATGAATTTTCAGTAATATAGCCGTTGGATAAAATAAAAAGGCAACACTATCAGAGTTGACTAAAACACTCGAGTGTTTTCAAAAAGAATCGAGTGATTTAGGTTTGTCAGCAAATTTTTTAAACGTTAGAAGAGGACAAAAAGGAAGAATAACTTGGTTTTTCCTTCCCTTTTGTCCCCTCACTTATATTCTGAATAGTGGCCATTATCCAAGTGAACAAGCTTACAATCCTTCATTGATTTCATTCTCTCTTAAGTGTTAAAAATCATTTCTCTCTCTAAACTCAACCAAGCATTCATCTTTATTATTTGTCTTAGTGAGTTAAGAGAGTGTGCTTCATTTGTAAGAGAATTATTTGTTGTAAAATTCTCAAACACTCAAACACATTAGCTTGTTTAGAAAATCTTGGTGTGGTATCCAAGTACTTGGTGAGGTATCCAAGTTTCTCAAGCCTTGGGAGGTTCTCAAGCACAAAGACTAAGAGGATTCTTAGCTTGGTGGACTCTTGGAGGTTCCAAGGAGCTTAAGAAGAAGGGACTCTTCATCACCAAATCAAGTTGGGGTAGAAAGTTCAAGAGTTTGGTACACTCTTGAAAATTGTTAGGATTGAGTGAGGAATCTCATTTTATCCTTGTAATTTCTAAAAATTTGATCACTAGTAGAAACTCCTAAGTTGATTAGGGGGACTGGATTAGCACTCTAGATTGAGTGTGAACCAGGATAAAATTGGTGTTGTCTCTCTCTTTTATAGCTTTCTTAGTTTTCAAGTAAAACCAAACCCTAAGTTCTCTAGAAAGGGGCTTTTATAATTCTAGTAGCAATTGTTTGCAATTAACTTGTTTTCAACTTGTTTTAACTTAGTTTAATTGCCCTCTACTTTGATTTCTATCTGCCCTGGATTAGTCTTTAAGAAATTGAATCATTTTGCTAAATTTCTCTGAAACTGCTCCTTTCTGTTCTGCATAAAACACTCGAGTGTTTTTCAATTCACTCGAGTATTTCGTAGCATTTCACTCGAGTGTTCTTCATTTTCACGCGAGTGTTTTTCAGGTTTTCTGAAAAACACGCGAGTGTTTTTAAATTCACTCGAGTAAATTGCCCAGTTTCAGAAAAGCAAGCTTTTGATCAATTATCTTTTAATTGCACCGAAAATTAGTCATTGTTGCTTCCATATTACTATTCACCCCCCCTCTAGTAATTGCTAAGCCCGCTTGTTGGTTTCCAACAAGTGGTATCAGAGCTCGGTCGAAAGATCGAGCGTAAAAGCTTTTTCGAAAAAGATCCTTTTGGAAACAAATGGGCTCTAGCAATCAACAAGAAGGGTCCATGTCTCTTAACCGACCTCCATTCTTCAATGGTGAAGATTATTCTTATTGGAAGGTTAGGATGAGAGTGTTTGTAGAAGCAATAGACACCGATATTTGGGATGTAATTGAAAAAGGTCCTTATATTCCTAGAAGAGTGATTAATGGTGAAGCCATTGTTATTCCTAGGACAAGTTGGAATGAAGATGATAAAAAGAAAGTTTCATATGATTTAAAAGCTAAAAATATCATCTTCTCCGCTTTGTCCAAAAATGAATTTCATAGGATTTCACAATGTCAATCGGCTAAAGAAATGTGGGATACCTTGCAAATCACTCATGAGGGAACTAGTGAAGTTAGAGACTCAAGATTAAATGCTTTAACTCATGAATATGAGCTCTTTCATATGTTCCCTAATGAGTCTATCAATGATATGCAAACAAGGTTCACACATATCGTTAACCAATTGATTGGCTTAGGAAAGGAATTTAGAGATGGTGAAACTACTAACAAAGTCTTGAGATGTCTTGATAGGAGATGGAAACCTAAGGTGACCGCCATCAAGGAAGCTAAGGATGTAAAATCTATGGACTTGACCACCTTGTTTGGAAAGCTCCAAGAACATGAGATGGAACTATCAAGACTTCACTTAAATGAAGACTCGGACAAGAAAAAGAAGAGCATCTTTCTAAAAGCCTCAACCAAAATGTCAAAAGAGGATGAAGATGAATCTTCAAGTGAAAGCTCCGATCGTGCTCTAAATGAGGAAGACATTAGCTTATTTGCCAAGAGGTTCAACAAATTCCTCAAAGGCAAAAAGGGTAGTTCATCATTCTCTAAGGACAAGAGACCTCAAGACAAAAGATCCAAGGATAACAAGCAAAGAAACAAGAGCTCAAGTGAGAGCGTGAAATGTCATGAGTGTGGTGGGGTAGGACACATAAAAATGGAATGTCCCACCCACTTGAGAAAGAATGAGAAGAAGACTCAAGATGGCAAGGGGAAAAGAGCTTATATTGTTTGGGATGAACCGGAAAAAGATTCCAAGTCATCCTCAAGTAGTTCGGATGATGAGGAAGCCAAGCTATGCCTCATGGCCAAGAAGGACAATGAAGCCTCCTCAAGTAGTGAAAGAAAAGACAATGAGAGTGAGGATGAGGTATCATCTAATTATTCTTACACCTCCTCTCATACTATTTCTTATGATGATTTGTTAAATGAATATAATGAAATGCTCACTCAATTTGAAAGACTTTCTAAAGTTAACAAAGAAAAAGGAAAGAAGCTTTTGGAGTATCAAAAGGAAATCAATGAATTAGAAAAATCTATTAATGATTTGAAACTCCAAAATGCATCCTTGGAACTTGCTAACTCTAGTCATGTTTGTGAGAATGCAAATCAATCATATACCATCACTCATTGTGAAAAGTGTTGTGAGCTTGAAAAGGAAGTAAATGATTTGAAAATCAAACTCAACACTTTTAACAAAAGTGATAGAAACCTAGATCGGTTGATTGGTTCTCTTAGACACAATTCAAACAAAACCGGTTAGGATATGTCCACAAGAAAAAGAAAAATAAAGAAGTTGGTTCATTCTCAAAAATTGATTTTACAAAGAAACCAACTTGCTTTTATTGTGGAAAATTTGGACATACCAACAATAAGTGCCATATCAAATCTTTTGGAATTCAAAATGGTACTTATGTTTGGATTAAGAAGGGAGAATCATCCAAGACTAACAAAAAGGGACCCAACATAATTTGGGTACCCAAAATGAGCAAATGATTATGTCTTGTAGGTGTGCCTTAGAACCGGAAAGCAACTTTGGATACTTGATAGTGGATGTTCTAGGCACATGACGGGAGATAAGCAACACTTCATTGAGCTTACTCCTAAGGAAAAGGGATATGTCACATATGGGGACAACAACAAAGGCAAAATACTTGGTATAGGTAAAATTGGTAATTCTTCCAACTTGGTTATTGATAATGTACTTTATGTTCAAGGATTAGAACATAATCTTTTGAGCATTAGTCAATTATGTGATATTGGTAACCATGTATTATTTACCTCTAC
The DNA here is from genome assembly GCA_037953625.1 of Crotalaria pallida. Taxonomy (NCBI): domain Eukaryota; kingdom Viridiplantae; phylum Streptophyta; class Magnoliopsida; order Fabales; family Fabaceae; genus Crotalaria; species Crotalaria pallida. The sequence continues at coordinate 118,667,980 of CM075654.1, forward strand.
CCATTGTCTCATAAAAAGTGACAAAGATGAATCTATCAAATTTGTTGGAAAAAGGTCTAATAACACTTACATGGTTGAATTGAATAATATCACTTCTTTAGTTTCAAAATGTTTAATTAGCAAAGAAAGTGATACTTGGTTATGGCATCGTAGGACCGCTCACATTAATGTAAATCAACTTAAGAAACTTCAATCCAAAGACTTAGTAGTTGGTTTACCAAAGCTCAATTTTCAAATTAAAGGTGATTGCACTCCTTGCAAGAAGTGCAAACAAACTAAAAATCATTTTGGTTCCAAAAATGATGTGTCCACAACAAGACCATTGGAAATGCTTCATATGGACTTGTTTGGACCTTCTCAAGTAAAAAGCTTTGGTGACAACTACTATGCCTTGGTGATTGTTGATGATTTTTCAAGATTTACATGGACATTATTTTTAAGTGCTAAGAGTGAGGCCTACAAGTCTTTTAAACGCCATATTAAACTTGCCCAAAACCAAGTAAACCAAAAAGTGATTATTATCCGAACCGACCATGGAGGTGAATTTGAAAACTATAAATTTGATAGATTTTGTGATAAGCATGGAATTGAGCACCAATATTTGGCACCTAGGACTCCACAACAAAATGGAGTTGTTGAGAGGAAAAATAGGGTGCTAGAGGAACTTGCAAGAACCATGTTAAATGATTCTCAAGTACCTCAATATTTTTGGGTCGATGCCGTTAATACGGCTTGTTATGTAATGAATAGAATTTTAATTAGGCCCATGATAAAGAAAACCCCCTATGAGCTTTACAAAGGTAGAAAACCCAATATATCCCATTTCCATGTTTTTGGATGCAAAGTTTACATTTTAAACAATGGAAAATATCAACTTGGAAAATTTGATTCTAAATCGGATGAGGGAATATTTTTGGGTTACTCTTCTCATAGTAAAGCTTTTAGAGTTTATAATAAACGAACTATGACTATTGAAGAATCAATTCATGTTGTTTTTAATGAGTCTTCGAAAGAAGATAGTGTTTTATGTGAAGGTAGTGATGATGGACTTGAGATTTCAAATGTTGACAAAAAGATGGAAAAATTAAAGGATGAAGGAGAAGTCAAAGATGAACTTGATCCGGCTTGGAAAACGGTGAAAGCTCACCCTATTGACAATGTCATAGGAGATCTTTCAAAAGGAGTATTAACTCGTAGGTCAATTCAAAATATTTGTCATTTTGTTTCCTTTGTTTCTCAAATCGAACCAAATTCAATTAAAGATGCAATTAAGGATGAACATTGGGTTATGGCCATGCAAGAAGAACTAAATCAATTTATTAGAAATGATGTTTGGGAACTAGTGCCTACACCTAATGATCATACCATAATTGGTGTAAAATGGATTTATAGAAATAAGCTTGATGAATCCGGTTTGATTATAAGAAACAAAGCGAGACTTGTTGCCCAAGGGTACAACCAAGAGGAAGGTGTTGATTATGATGAGACCTTTGCTCCGGTTGCACGTCTTGAGGCAATCCGAATCTTGCTTGCCTTTGCATCAATTATGAATTTTACTCTTTATCAAATGGATGTCAAGAGTGCTTTCTTGAATGGTTTCATAAATGAAGAAGTGTATGTTAAGCAACCACCCAGTTTTGAAAGTCATGAGTTTCCAAACCATGTTTACAAATTTAAAAAGGCACTTTATGGATTAAAACAAGCTCCTAGAGCTTGGTATGATCGATTAAGTACCTTTCTATTAGAAAATGGCTTTCAAAGGGGAAAGGTTGATAATACACTATTCATCTACAAAACCAAAGAGGACATTTTGTTAGTGCAAATATATGTAGATGATATTATCTTTGGTGCCACTAACATGTCCTTGTGTAGAAAGTTCTCTAATTTGATGAAAAAGGAATTTGAAATGTCCATGATGGGGGAGCTCAAGTTCTTCCTAGGACTTCAAATCAAGCAAGTCAAGGAGGGGATTTTTGTGCATCAAGGAAAATATTGCAAGGAGCTCCTTGGAAAATTCGGAATGGACAAATGCAAAGAAGCATACACTCCCATGAGCACAACATGCTACCTAGACAAGGATGACATAGGTAAACTGGTTGATGTAAGTAAATATAGAGGCATGATAGGTAGTCTTCTATATCTTACCGCATCTAGACCGGATATTATGTTTAATGTATGCATGTGTGCCCGTTTTCAAGCAAATCCTAAAGAATCACACATATCCGCAGTTAAACATATTTTTAAATATCTTAAAGGGACAATTAACACCGGATTATGGTATCCTAGGGATGCTAGTCTTAGTTTAGTTGGCTATTCGGATTCCGACTTTGCGGGATGCAAGCTTGATCGCAAAAGCACTAGTGGTACTTGCCATTTATTGGGAAGTTCATTAGTGTCATGGTTTTCTAAAAAGCAAGCTTGTGTTGCTCTTTCCACCGCCGAAGCGGAATATATCGCCGCCGGTAGTTGTTGTGCTCAACTCTTGTGGATGAAACAACAATTATCGGATTTTGGTTTAAAATTAGAAAGTGTTCCATTAAAATGCGATAACACGAGTGCCATCAATCTAACTAAGAATCCGGTATATCACTCAAGGACTAAACACATTGAAATTAGACATCATTTCCTAAGGGATCATGTTCAAAAGGGTGATTGCACAATTGAATTTGTAAGTACCACAAATCAATTAGCGGACATTTTTACAAAACCTTTGCCAAGGGATACCTTCTATCATATAAGAAGGGAACTTGGTATTTTAGAGGAGTCAAGTATAAACTAATTGATTTGTGCCATTTGAAAATTACCAAGTGTGTCTAACTTTAGTGTGTGGTGATACTTGTTTGAAATTACCTTGAAGATGTTATAAATTTGTGTCTTTAATTGTGTGTTATCATGTCTCCTACCTATTGGTTTCATTAAATGTGTTTGATTTTGTGATTTTGTGTTTCAAAACTGAGTTTGTCTGCATATCTGATAAAAACACTCGAGTGTTTCGTAAATCACTCGAGTGATTTTAATTCAAAATTAAATCAGTTTTAATTTGAAAAGTTTTTGAGCAGGTCTGATGGAAAATACGCGAGTCTTTTTGAAAAGACTCGAGTGTTTTCGGCCAACACTCAAGTGAATCCCATTTCACTCGAGTGAACTTCAGATTTCTGAAAATCCATCTTTCGGCCAACACGCGAGTGAATTCGATTTCACGCGAGTGTTCTTCAGAATTTCTGAAAAACACTCGAGTGATTTAAAATTCACTCGAGTGAATTCATCTGTTATAGTCTGATGCTGCTGCGATTTTCTAAACTCAGTTATCAGTCATATTTCAACTCTATTTCATCTTCTAAACTCATTTCTACTCCTATTTCACATCAAATTCAAGTTTTTGAGCATCAAATTCATCATTCCCTTTCCAAAACCCTAACTCCCCAAAAACCCCAATTTCTCAAAATTTCTTCTAGTTTTTCACTAGATTTTATGCTTTATGACTTTATTTAGTTATTTTGAGACTTTTGTTAATTTTGTTGGGAGTTGGATGTACCTATTTTCAAACTCATGTTTTATGGGTTGTGTATGGTGGATTAATGATGTTTGTGCATTAATCATGTTTTCTTCATGGATTTCATGTTCCTTCATGATTTTTCAATATTGCTTCATAGTCATATTTTGATTCTTATTTACTCTTAAGGGAAAGTTTTCTTATTGGTATCCTTCATTCTCCACCTTTGTTTCCAAAATGTTATTTTTTTGATCATGACAAAAAGGGGGAGAAAGGAGATTAAAGAGAAAAGAGCATATTTTTTTCTCTTCCGCTTTCTTGTTTACAGTCTGATGATATATGCTCTTACTCTGATACCAATGAGCACTTGATTATGATTATGATTATTATTGTATTACGTTGTGCTTGGCATTTTCTGGATGTACAGGTTAAAAAGGTTCCTAGATTGAGGGGGAGCTCTCAAGTGCTAGAGGTTTAATTATTTTGTCATCATCAAAAAGGGGGAGATTGTAAAATCAAATCTCTGATTAAGGTGGATTAATTTTGATGATGACAATGTAATTAAATTATGGACTTAATTTGAAGAATGCAAGCCCAACAATAAAGAAGATCAAGGGTTTAGTTTAATTATTCATTCTCATTTATTCTTATTGTATTTTATTTTATTTATGAGAGTGGGTAGTTTAGGTTTTTATTCTCACATAGGGTCAAATAATGATCATGCATGAAAGGTTGAGATTAAAACCAATTGGACTTGAGAAGAGAATTGAAAACAATGTTAGAAAAACTTAATTTTTCCAACATTGAGCAATTCACTCGAGTGATTCTCAATTCACTCGAGTGATTCTCAATTCACTCGAGTGATTTATGAATTTTCAGTAATATAGCCGTTGGATAAAGTAAAAAGGCAACACTATCAGAGTTGACTAAAACACTCGAGTGTTTTCAAAAAGAATCGAGTGATTTAGGTCTGTCAGCAAATTTTTTAAACGTTAGAAGAGGACAAAAAGGAAGAATAACTTGGTTTTTCCTTCCCTTTTGTCCCCTCACTTATATTCTGAATAGTGGCCATTATCCAAGTGAACAAGCTTACAATCCTTCATTGATTTCATTCTCTCTTAAGTGTTAAAAATCATTTCTCTCTCTAAACTCAACCAAGCATTCATCTTTATTATTTGTCTTAGTGAGTTAAGAGAGTGTGCTTCATTTGTAAGAGAATTATTTGTTGTAAAATTCTCAAACACTCAAACACATTAGCTTATTTAGAAAATCTTGGTGAGGTATCTAAGTACTTGGTGAGGTATCCAAGTTTCTCAAGCCTTGGGAGGTTCTCAAGCACAAAGACTAAGAGGATTCTTAGCTTGGTGGGCTCTTGGAGGTTCCAAGGAGCTTAAGAAGAAGGGACTCTTCATCACCAAATCAAGTTGGGGTAGAAAGTTCAAGAGTTTGGTACACTCTTGAAAAGGGTTAGGATTGAGTGAGGAATCTCAATTTATCCTTGTAATTTCTAAAAATTTGATCACTAGTAGAAACTCCTAAGTTGATTAGGGGGACTGGATTAGCACTCTAGATTGAGTGTGAACCAGGATAAAATTGGTGTTGTCTCTCTCTTTTATAGCTTTCTTAGTTTTCAAGTAAAACCAAACCCTAAGTTCTCTAGAAAGGGGATTTTATAATTCTAGTAGCAATTGGTTGCAATTAACTTGTTTTCAACTTGTTTTAACTTAGTTTAATTGCCCTCTACTTTGATTTATATCTGCCCTGGATTAGTCTTTAAGACATTGAATCATTTTGCTAAATTTCTCTGAAACTGCTCCTTTCTGTTCTGCATAAAACACTCGAGTGTTTTTCAATTCACTCGAGTATTTCGTAGCATTTCACTCGAGTGTTATTCATTTTCACGCGAGTGTTTTTCAGGTTTTCTGAAAAACACGCGAGTGTTTTTAAATTCACTCGAGTAAATTGCCCAGTTTCAGAAAAGCAAGCTTTTGATCAATTATCTTTTAATTGCACCGAAAATTAGTCACTGTTGCTTCCATATTACTATTCACCCCCCCCTCTAGTAATTGCTAAGCCCGCTTGTTGGTTTCCAACAGTTCCGAGTACTTCTCGATCAAAAGTTCCATCGTACTCCGCGTGGTTGGATGGTAAGGGGAATTCTTCGGGATGGGTATCACACCTATGCTCCACCATATCTGGGGAAAAAGTAAAAGGCTTGGCATTAGCAATTTTTACAGCAGGTATTTTAATTCTAAACCTAAGGCCGAGCCCTGGACCTTTTCCCCCTACCCTTACAGGTTCTCCCCAGAACTCTTCCCTTGTAAAGTACTCTGGACTAGTCCTAACCTGAGCTCGACGCTCGGCAAACCTATAAGCTAATAGCCATCTTCTTTCCTCTGCGACGTCGGTGGGGTACTTCGTGGTCAAAGGTTCTACCCCGAGTGGCTCATTTATCCTTTCACCACAAAGGGGGGTAGGAGGATTTGCAGTTTTAGTAACGGTATCATAACCAGTTTCGAAGGGAGCGGTTTCAGTTTCATAATCCCCAAAATCCCCAGAAAAACTAGAACTAGAATCGCTGGAAGGTTCTTCGCCTAATCTCTCACAGAGTTCATGGTAAACCTTCCTCCAATCTCTCCAACCCCTCATAATTAGGAAATCCAAACCCTTTAAACTACCTACCCAGAACAAAAACCCCAAATCCCTGCAAAACCCAGAAAAACCAAAACCCTTTTCAAAAAGAAGAAATTGCAGAACTAGAAGCGGATGATTGAAACAGAGGGGACAAAAGGATTACCTGTTTTTTAGTTGTCGCTTGATTCGTGTGGAAGTTGATTGCAATAGTTGATCCTGAAGGCAGAGGTGCGCCAAAATGTACTTGAGATGGGGAATGAAGAGAGTTTCTGGTTTGTAAAAGTTGGAAATGAATGAAAAGTGATGGAAGGGTGAGTAAAGGATTCGAATACCCCTCAAAACCCTTCAGTTTCCCTCCACCATGCACAGGTTGGGCCGAAAGCCCACTAACCCACTCAGCCACTCACAGGGAGAGACGTGGCAGTTATAGGAGTTACTTTTTCAAAATTCGAAATTTAAAATGATTTGGCACGACTTCCCAGGACACGCGCCGTACCTAAAGAACCTAAAACGTCACCTCGGGCAGGCTACATAGTTAAAGCTGGAAACAGTTGTCACACACTCCCGAACCAAGGCATGCTACAGGTCAACCCTAGCCACTTGTTACCTCGCCACAGACTTTCCAAGTCTTACGAGCTGGGGGGCTTGTAGGTTCTGCCGGCCACATACGGACCCAAGTCTTACTAAAGGGTACCACTAAGGGCATTTTACTCGGTTTACCTGTCATAAAAGTCCTTCGCTCGGACTTGTGAGCTCCGAGCATACGATAGGGCCAGACTCAGACTTGATGGAACCGAGCATTACGATCGGTCCCCAATCCATCAGGCTCGGGACTCTAGGACCGAGACATACCGTCGGTTCATGGATAAGCTCAGGCTCACCGAGACTTCTTATCCCTTCCGCAAATCTATCCTAGATTCTTGCAACAGCCTAGACATGAGATCTTCAGTTGATCCTAACCAGATTCTCAAAGCATAATTATCCGACATTATCTCACAGAGTCCTGGTTCAGCACAACTCTGATACAGGGTCCAAACGGCCCATATCAGCTTCCTCCAAACCCTATAAATAGCTCATCACAGCTAGGGTTTCAGGTAAGTACTCTCATCCCTAAGTTGACACTCTGCACACACACGTTGACTAGGGAGACCCTGCTTTTCCCAACTGGAACTGTAGAAATACCATAAGTCACACATTAACACTTGATCCTCTTCTGGGCTCCCGGTTACCATAATCTTGAGCACTTAGCGGGTTAGAGGGTTAAGGACATATAGTGTTTAAGGACACTACAAGTAATATGTCAGATTGATCCCTGACTTTGTAGGCACCGATCAATTTAATCCCTGAAATTTTTGAAATTGTAAATTGGTCCATGAGATGGAAACATATCAGTCATATTAGTCCATGACGTTATTGATCGTCAGTGATCCTTAACATGGACTAACAGAATAGTCAAAACGACATCGTTTTGGAGAAAAAAATAAACAAAGACAAGTGTGTATCTGTCAAAATAGTCCATGAGATTATCGAAATCGGTCAAATTAATCTCTGATTTTATGAACCATTAACGTCAGGGACTAATATGACTGACGTATTTCTATATTGGGGACTAATTTAGAATTTCGATCTCAAAGACTAATTTGACCGGTGCCACTAAGTCAGAAATCAATCTGACATACTCCCTCCGTTTTAGAAAGTTTGATCTTTTAGGACTTGGTGGCACAGAGATTAAGAAAACGTTAATTGTTGTAGGTATTATGTATAATATGTCCAAATACCCCTATTTAATCTTTATTGAAAATTGTAGTAGTATTTAATTTTTATTAGTAGGTGTGTCCATTAATTAATGCATAGTGGTTTAGAGATGAGAGAGATTATAAAAATATAATTAATGAGAAATAAAAGAAATGATTGAATGAAATGTTAAAATTGAAAAAAAAAATGTTTGTATATTGAAAATGTAAAAGACCAAACTTTGTGAAAAAAAAGCCTAAAAAACCAAACTTTCTTAAACGAAAGGAGTATTACTCATATATATTTTCCTGTGAAAGGATACTCGTCGTTTGGGGAAAAAATAATTGAATAAATATTTGATTACATAGTTTACAGAATATAAAAGCGGAACTCAAAAGTTTAAAAAAAATGGGTAGCCGTCTGTATTTGTTATACAAAAAATCACCTTCAAGCTATGATTTGATATCTACGGATAATGTAATCATTCCAGAAGCAATTACTATAATCTTGTTTCGGTTTTCTAAAAGTGCTTCAATTTTATATATCAAGTGTTTCATCATATTTTACTTTAATTTCTTGTGTGAGAGATAATCAGAGCCTATCAGGACAAAAAGTGAGAGTAGATTTTATGCCATCGTCAATATTCAATACCAACAAGTTGAATGAAGACTAGAAAATTGAGAAATGTAAACACGGCTCAACCATGCACTACTAGTTTTGTTCTTGTCTAAAAAATGAAATAAAATATTGGAATTAAGTAACAGAATTGATAGGAAGAAATCAAAGAAATGCTGCCCAAGGATCACCTTACGAATAACGAGTGGGAACACAAGTTATACGTGCGACGACAGAAATTGAGACCCAAAACGTTCATTTGCTAAAAAAGAATAAATAAATTCATACTATATATTAATATATATAACCCACCTACTACACATAATAGTGAGCATTTTCCTTGCGCAGTATTATTTTTTCACGTTTACTCCTCTGATCTTATATATAAAATTTTTTTAAAATTTTTTATCTTTATTCAAAAATGTAATTAAATTTGTTTACGACATTGAAAATATAAAAATTTGTTATATATTTTTGTAAAACTACTTTTGAGATTCTAAAAAATGTTGAGTAAATAAAATTATTTATGAAAAATGAAATAAGGTATTATAAACAAAAATAAAATAAAATAATATACATACGGTCTTATAAACAGAAATAAAATGAAAGTCCCAAAATAATCTTATACATACATACATATATGTATATAAATAAGACCGAAAAAAATATCTTATACAAGAGTATTTGCTTGAAATCAAAGTAAAAGCTCTCCCAATACTTATTTTGAAATCTTGCATCAATGGAATGTATCACATACATATGAAGCACTTTTCTTGTATCACATTGTTTTTTTCTCCACATTTATCTTTAAGCAAAAAAATCCTTGACAAGAACAAGCTCTCACAAAACTCCATTTAAAAATCTTAAATCCTGGAACATGCCACATGGCATATCATGTTACATTTTTCTACTTTAAAAAATGTGGAAAAATGTTTTAAAAAAAAAAACAATGCATGCTACATCAGTACATTGTTTTATATATTTCCTAATCGTTCTATTAATTTCAACGAATGTTTTCATTCTGTATAGTAATAATAAATTACCATATTCGGAACCAATTTATCTCATATCCTAATTCTAATATTTATTAGTAATATACTTCAATTCATTTTCGAAACTTCTACTACTTCTCTGTCTCTTCTTCAATCCATCGGTCCCTTAGCTCATTCCATCTTTGTTTGTTGTTATTTCATATAGGATGAAACCTTATTTTCGTATATGTTTTGGTGTCCAGATATTGAATTTGTTGCTAGACCCTTTCACCTGAAAAAAGGGTTTTGTCCACCATTCTTTTTCTTTTTTGGTAAGATTTTGTCCACCATTCTTTTTCTTTTTTGGTAAGATTTTGTCCACCATTCATGAGACACCCCATTCATAGGATATGAGAAGTAAAGGAAAAAAACAAGCTGAACATCTTTATTCCACGGGAAAGTCTATTCTTTTTATTTTATTATCTCATTCCCTTTCTATTTACATTTCGGTTTGGTTTTTCAAAAAAAACTTAAAAACATGAAATCTTCCTAATCTTTCTCGTTTTCTCCTTCTCGTCTTTGCTTTTCTCATTTTCTTCTGCTTAAAAATTTGAGATTTTCTTTTCACACCCCCATTTTTCTCTTCATCCCCCATTTTTTCCGCCTCACATAAGACGGAAGTTATTTTTTTCACCCTTTCCACCTCTCAAGAGGCGGAAAACCCAATAAATTTACACTTCCGCCTCATGTGAGGTGGAAAAAATGGGGGATGGGAAGAAAAATGGGGGTGTGAAAAGAAAATCTCAAAAATTTAAGAAGGTTGTATATGTCAACATGTAATAATGTCGATTTTCTCAATTTTTAAAGGTAAATATTGTTTACAATGAATAGGTCAATTTTATTATACAAATAAATGTTGAAAAAAATATGAATAAAAACATAATTTGACTGCAACAACCTGTGCATTGCATGTAAAGCTAGTACTAAAATAAATATACCTTATATAAACATAAATATTATAAATAAGATGATATCGAAAATTTATATTTTAAATATTTAAATAAATGAAGAGTTTTTATAACGTGTGTTTTAGGGTCAGAAACAAATCTACTAGGATAAGTTCTCTAACTACAATTTGATTTTTTTAAATTATTTTATAATTAATTGTCAATTTTATTCTTATATTTGTATTTTATGTTAATTTTGCCCCATTATAAAAAGATTATTATTAGTCTTCTCAACTAAAATTTTTCGGAATGAGAATAAAAATTAAAATAAGATATTATATATATATATATATATTCAAAAATCAACTCAACTATTTTTTTATTACAAATATGTCTTTTTTTTTAATACAAACATATTTATTTTAATATTTTATCCTCAATTATGAGTGTTAGGTCAAAATAATTTTATTATTATATATATTATCTTCGCTTTCACTATCAAAAAATTTTGAGCCCATCATTGCTTAGGATTCATATAAAAAATACTTTAAAAAATTAACTTGTATAAAAAAATATTTAATATTTTAAAATATGATATTTTGAATTTTTTCATAAAAACTAATTTTTTAAAATATACTTAACATATATCCTAGGGCTTTGTTCGACAAGGATAGTTAGGAGCTTTTTAACTAGTTAGGAACTTTTAGATTCAGTCAATAAGCTACTAGCCCTGTTCAGTGAACGTAAAGTTAGTTTTTAGAAAGCTACTTGAAGTAACTTTCAATAATTCATATATCAATTATACCCTTAAACAAAGTTTAAAATTATTTTACTACCCTTTAATTAATTATAAATTATAAGTTAATAATTTTGTTATAATTAATTAATTAAATAACTACCTAATAAATAAATTAAGAAAAAAATGAATTTAATTAATTATAATTTAATTTTTATATTTAATTAATTAATTAATTAACTATCTATTTAATAAATAAAGAAAAAAAATTTAAAAATTTAAAAATAATAAAATGTTGCATGTCCTTTTCGGTCATTTAATAACTTTTATCTACTTCAAAAGCTAATTTTGTCGAACAACACTATTTTAAATAGTTAGTTAAACATATAAACTCCCGATTACAAGCTCACAACTCTTTACAAATTACAAACTCACAACTATAAGTTAGTTTTGCCGAAGAGACCCTGAGTCCTAACACCCATATTAAAAATAATCTCTACAAATTAAAAAGTACAACTAATATGACTGAATCGTGTTCGGCCGCCCTTCTGCAACACGCACAGCCTTATTGTGGTCATTGATTTACACTACTTATACATCATGATATCAGTGTTATATTTATTTAATAAAATTATTAAGAATGTAACTCTCAACAATTCGGTAAAGAATATAATGATCTTTAATTTGTACAAATATATTCAATTATCAAGTATATCTGTATATGTCATGTTTTTACTGCAATGATATTCAAGTATGTCAGTAGGTACAAAAATAGCCTATATGGCATCAAGGGGTCTCTCATTGACATCGGACAAGACTATTAATTAACCGATATAGTAGGTTAAAGAGGAAAGTCAATATTCAGGTTCCTTTCACCAATTAAGAGAAAACAAAAACTACACAATATAATAGTTTAACCTATAATCCAGAATAAGCCTTAATTTCCTTTTGTTAAAGAAAAGGATAGGTGGAGTGGAGAGTTAGATTTTGACATTTTGATACAGACTAGATTCACATCAGTATTACATTGAACCGAGTAATACATTGTCTCCAATAATTTTTTTTTTCTCACCAAAAACATCCCTCGACCAATATGCAAATATATAATGATAGCATGTTTGGAACGGCATTTGTCTCGTGCAAACGTGCCTTTTGTCAACAGTTCCAAAATTTGGAGCTTTTCCCGTATCGCGATTTTCAAACATGAAATCAAACAGGCACTTGGTACAAATTAAAACAACTCAATCCATGAGAGCTACTTTTCTTATTGAAATTTAAAAAGGATAGATGAATTCGAGGATCTTATTCTTGTAAATGAAAAATTGTTCCAAAATTTGAATATATGTTCACTTGATCACCAAACAATAATTTTACCATTGCACTAAAACTCACCTTTATTAATAAATAAAGATTATTAAAAAATAAAGATTTCCGAAACAAATTTTATCGATAAAACATTTTCCACGCAATGATTCCAATCAATTTTTATATCTATTTTATAATAATAATTGACCTAACGACTTTGCTACAGTTATACCTATCTAATTATCCTACTAATGATGAATTTGTACACGGACATACTAACTTCAAGACCACATGCTGAAATCATTTTGTGGAAACTAACAGTAGTATGAGATAAACAATTTTAATAATCTGAAACCAAACATTTAGAAGTCTGCATTTTAAGGCTAGTCAATGGCAAGAGAAAGTGTGTGTATACAGACACGTCTCTTAACACGCCTTGCTGTATGCATTAATAATGCATGAGATAAGATGAGTTGACACCTTCAATAATCTCACACTCAGACACACTCCTTTAGTCCTTTTCACCAAACCAAACCAAACCAAACCCATCATCTCTCTTAACTCTCTTGTCTTTCTTCTCCCTATCTCAGTCATTCTGCTTCTGAGGTTTGTTTCACTAATTATCTCATATCTTCAGTTATGCCTTTGTCTTCTCTTTTCTTTTCATTGTTTTTTTTTTTTTTTTGTTATTTTATCCTTCAACTCAAATAACTTTTCTTGCTTACCCTTCTATTATTTATTTGTGTTATATTTTCTTTCTTGGTTACCCTTCACTGAAGGTTTTGTTCTGCTTTGGTTTTTGCTTTTCTGATAAAGATTGGTGATTGGTGTTCTCATTTTGTTTAGCTATGTATGTCTATGTGTGTCTATCAATCTATTTATCTATCTATCTATCTCTGTGTGTGTGTGTATACACATATATATTCAATTCTCTACTTTGTAATTAGGCTTAAATGTTGTTAAAAAAAAAAGAAAGAAAGAAAGCTTCTGATTTCAGTTCCCAACTTCATTCTGAATATGCTTTGACCTTTGAAAAACAGCACAGATTGAACCAGCCTCAATCTATTAAGTATTAACCCCTACATAGTCTGAGATACTAAACTGTGGAGTTTTGGAGCAATAGTCATGGAATGGATTGAGTTTAAAACTGATGGAGAGAGTATTTGTGTGTTTGATCAAATTCCATTTATTTATTTTACTTTTTTTTTTTTTGGTATTATTGCTTTTGAAAGTTGAAACAACAATTAAATTCGAACATTCTTCTTCAGTGCCGACCTTACATTCATAGAATTGGTTTATGCTTAAAAATACTGCCCAAATCAGTTTAATTTGCATTACTTGAACAGAATTATGATGCTGATCTCTATTCCTCTCATTGTAACTTAATTATGACTAGTGTTTCGATTCTTTTCCATTACTTCTTTTTTATGACTAGACTCTCTTCAATACTATCATTGGAAAATTGATGAAAATGTTGGAGATATGTCATATGATATCAGTTATAACAATTTTTTTGCCACATCTTATATAGAATACCATGAATTCAGTTTGTTCTGCTCTTGGGAGACTTGAAGTTTTTGCATTATTTTTATCATGTTTTTTGTATGGGTCTTGTACTTCATAACAAGAAATTGACACTTTGTTATGGTTCATCCAGGTGACCTTGGAAGTAGTTTCCTTTGAAGACATAGATTCCATTTGACATTAAAAGCTGCATTCGTTCCAATACTGCATTCAGTCATGACTTGTTTTCCTTTCTCATTTGGTAAGAAGGTGTCTTCTGTTGCTAAACGAGATGCAGACATATTTGAAGGTACTTAACTACACGATCAGAAATAATTCTAAGATGGAATCGTTCAAGTTTTTAACAAAAATTTATTTACTGTGCTTTATTTTATTTGAATATAATTGTGAGCAGAACTTTCAGGCCTTCAAAATGTAAGAATCTACACCTACAAAGAGATAAGAAATGCCTGCGACAATTTCAGTTCGGCCAATAAAATCGGGGAGGGTGGTTTTGGTTCTGTCTATAAGGTAATGAAACCACTCATGTATTGCTTCCATCATCATATCAATTAGCATGATCATTGATTTTATCCTTCCTTTCCTTATCAACAAAACCTTAAAAATGTTACGGTGGTGATCAGGGATTACTAAAAGATGGAAAAGTTGCTGCTATAAAAGTTCTTTCAGCCGAGTCGAGACAAGGGGTGAGGGAATTCTTGACAGAGATTAATGTGATCTCAGAAATAGAGCATGAGCATTTGGTTAAGCTTTACGGTTGTTGTGTCGAAGGAAATCAAAGAATATTAGTCTACAATTACCTTGAGAACAACAGCCTTGCTCAAACCCTTCTAGGTAAATGCATTATAATATTTATTTAGAAAACTATCTACTTTTGGTTAAGTATTGCATCTTTTAGAACTTCTTGGACTTGTTACTATTGACCAGCGTTTGACTTTAAACCTTAACTATAGTCTCTTGGAATTATTTTCTCTTCACTTGCAGGTGGAGGTTACAGTAATATCCAGTTCGATTGGAGAACACGAACTAGGATATGCATTGGGGTTGCACGTGGGCTTGCCTTTCTTCACGAGGAAGTAAGACCACATATCGTTCATAGGGATATAAAAGCGAGCAATATTCTCCTCGACAAAGACCTTACACCCAAGATTTCAGATTTTGGTCTTGCAAAGCTTATTCCATCGCACATGACTCATGTCAGCACACGTGTCGCAGGAACAATGTAAGCTTTTATTTTGTGCAGGGTAACCTTTCAATAGCGAGACTTAGTCCTTCCTATTCGATTTAGTTTTAAAGTTAAATTATCCAACTTTTGCATAGAACTTAACATGCTGGAATATATTTTGATTGTTCGGAATTACATGCTATTATACTGAAAGATTTGATTCTCGCTGGTATTAAATTCACGTGTCAACTAAAACCACGAGATCATTGACTTTCTGCTAGACTGCACTTACATATTAATGAAAGCATGCACATTTTATTCAGAATATATTATGTCCATTCCATTCATCGCCTTTGGCACTCCTTACCTGAGAAGGGTCCAGCTTCTCTTTTTTTTGTTTACTGTCTCCCTTTTTTTCCACCAATTATATCCAGAACTCAATGTTGCGTGTTTTGTTTCAGAGGTTATTTGGCACCAGAGTATGCAATAAGGGGACAATTGACACGAAAAGCGGATATTTACAGTTTCGGTGTCCTCCTTGTGGAGATAGTCAGTGGGAGATGTAACACAAATGCAAGTTTACCAATAGGAGATCAATATATTCTAGAAAAGGTATATCTGCCCCATGTTCCAACTAAACCAAGTTCTCATATCCATTTTCTAATTACTTACCTGAAGTCCCTAATTTTGAAGTGTGCATTCCTTATATACAAGTTAAACTCACTATTTGATTTGAAATTCTACTAGAACACAAATAATACATGGCCTATATCTAGTCTTTGTATCTTGAATTGCAATCCTCACATTTTCTTTGTGAGGCATTTAATTGCATTACTGCAATCACATTCTACAGCATAATATGAGATTTTCGGACCAGTTCTTGATATATAAGTTTCTATCCTTGCAGACGTATGAGCTTTATGAGCGAGGGGAATTGGTCGGTCTGGTAGACATATCACTAAACGGCTTCTTCGATGCCGAAGAAGCTTGTAAAATTCTCAAGATTGCCCTTCTCTGCACTCAGGATAATCCGAAGCTCAGGCCATCCATGTCATCCGTGGTCAAGATGCTAACAGGAGAAATGGATATTGGTGAAAGCAAGATTACAAAACCAGGGTTGATATCAGATATCATGGACCTCAAAGTTAGAGAACAGAAAAATAATATTAAGACATCATCATCTTCATACAATGATTCATCAGCCTCAGACAGCCAGGGTACTATAAAGTCATTTGCAACTTCAAGTGCTACAAATTCTGTACAATATGATCAAAGCAGATAAAACATCAATATAAAATGATTTGTGGTTTGATTTAACATTATTTTATTTCATTTTTATGTGACTTGTTATCTCGTGTAAAATTTGTAAGTCTGATAGTTTGTTACTTTTTTTTTTTGCCAAATTACATTTTGTATATATGAACCGTGGCTCTATTCAAATGATAAATTTGAAGATCTTTTCATTTGTCTGTGTGTTTTGTGACCTATCTGGTTGGCACTGACCAGGCCTTCTTTATGTCTTTCTCAAGAATACGCTTGGAAACCTCTATTCAATTAACAGTTGTTTTTTTTTTTTTTTTAAACAAGTTTAGGTAAGTTGGGTTTAGTGGACTTTTCAAGATCAGGACAAATCTCATAGCTCAAATAACGTTTACAGATTGTTCATCAATATCGTCGGTAGGATCTAAGCTTTATTTGGCAACAGGAACTAGGAGTTTTTTAATTAGTTAGGAACTTTTAGATTCAATAAGTTACTAGCCACATTCGGTGAACATAAGAAGGAGCTTATAGCTTTTAAATAAGGAGCTTGTAGCTTTTGAAAGCTAGCTTTTAGTAGCTTTCAAGAAATTAAACTAACTTTCAATAATTCATATACCAATTATACCATCAAGCAAATTTTAAAATTATTTCCCTACCCTTAATTATTAATTATAATTTAAAAATTTTGTTATGATAAATTAATTAACTACATAATTAATAAATAAAGAAAATAAACTAATTTTTTTTTATAAAAAAAATAAACTAATTTATTTAATTATAGTTTAATCATTTCTATACTTTATTAATTAATTAATTTACTATCTATTTAATTAATAAAGAAAAAATGAAACAGATAAAACATAAATAATATAATATAATAGGTTCTTTTTGGTCATTTAATAACTTTCAGTTACATCAAAAGCTAGTTTTGCCGACCAACACTATTTTAAATACCGTAGTCAGCTAAACAGTTATAAACTAACATCTACAAGCTCACAGCTCCTAGTTAGCTTAACATCTATAAGCTACAAGCTCACAACTACAAGTTAGTTTTGCCGAACAAACCCTTAAATCTGTGATTTCTTTTAATTATAGCTTAATCCTTATTAACTGAGCCACCCATTGTTAGCTCAATTAATAGATAAATAAATTAAATTCTCACTTTGGTCCTTTGAAAAAATTTTCGGGTCTTTGAATAACTTTTCACACCATTATATTCCAAAATAAAATATTGGAACCTTAGTATAATAAAGAAGGAAAATATACTGTATATTGGAAACTTACTTATGTGTAAGAGATTGCTTTTCAAATTTATCAAATTATCAACAAATTGTTTTTCAAGAATTTTATGCTTCACAATTTTATATTATAATCAAATCAAGATAATATTATAACAACTACAACTATAATTAACCATAAAGAAATAAAATAGTATCAATTTCTAATATACATTTAAAAAACCTATTTCAAATAAAAATAAATAAAAATCCATGCCTGATGCGAAATCATAGCTAATGTAATATATAAAACAAAGACGTGTGGGATAGGGATTAGTATTTAACATTTTAGTCCATGAACTTAGGTGTTTTTTTGGAATTGGTCCTTAATTTTTTTCGATGCTTTGGGTTCCTGAACTTTGTTTAATTTTTTGAAAGGCTCCTTTCGTCACTTAAGTGATGATATAGCTGACGATATGTCACGTCATTTTCACAATATCGACAAGTAACGTGTTATGTAGAGCCACAAGACACTACATGATTTTTTTTATTAAAAAAATAATTTCTTTTAAAATTTATTAAGAGATTCAATATTCTTTAAAAAAAATACAATTTTTGATTATTTTTAATAAATTTGAATTTTTTTAATTTAAAAAATTCACGTGGCATCATCTGACACGATATGGAGAAGGTGACATGGCATATCTTTGGTCATATCACCACTTAAGTGATGAAATGACCATTTCCAAAAATTAAATAAAGTTCAGGGCTCATCCGGTTCCCCAACGTACATCCGAATCTGACCCGGGTCGCGTGCCTGGCTACGGCATGTGACTCTTCCAATATGAATTTTCTGCATCTACAAGGAATCGAACCCGAGACCTTGAAGGGAGATCGAACCGCTTACTACTCGTCCCAACCTATGTTGGTATAAAATTATTATTTTTGAATACATTTATTTATTAACAACAAATCTAAAATACATTTAGTTATTTACAATTTTTTTATGGGTTTGGACTTTGGAGTACGCTAAAAAAACACAAAAAAAAAACATCCATAGTTTTGGCGTTATTATAGATCGGAATATTGCACTAATTATGATTGGTAGACACATAAAAAGTCACTAGATAGACAGTATAGGTAGATAACAAATAATTGGACATTCGGCCTCAAGTCCGTCACCGATTCACCACTCGACAACTAATGGGCAATCAAGACATTGGAATGCCTATAATGGCTCATGACTATTATGACTCATAATGGTATTCCAGCGTCATTAATGCAATTATGGCAAAATGGCCATAACGACCCATCATTACTCATTATGACCTGCACCTTATAAATGTTAGGTAATGTGCCAAGGTACAGACTAATACTCTCAACTTTCGTTTTACACACTGCACACATTCCATCCAAAATACCTTGACTCAATTGGCAAAAATTTTTGCCCGAGAGTCGATCACCATCGTCATACATCAATAAATTGATTTATCGATACCCGAGGGATAACACCCCATATGTGAATAAATTAAATTTCTTACCCATTTACTGAGCTTTCTCTAAATGGTTGTGAATGAGTTCTACTATTAATTGATTTAAAAATAAAATTTAAATAAGGCTTAAATATGTTTTTATCCATGTAAGTGAGTTTTGATATAGTTACTTTATTTTTTTAAATTATTATGGTTCTTCTATTTTTTTTTTAAATTTTGGTTTTAATCCTGTTGATAACGTATCAACATTATAATTGGTCATGCTAACAATTAATATAACATTGTCGTATGCCAGTATTAGTCACACATCACTAAACACTAAAACTAAATTTTAGATAAATAAAAATAAAAAAAAAAATATAAACTGAAATTACCAAAGTAGACTCTATTGGTTGAGTTAAATCTTGTTCTAGAAATAGGAAATATTTGGGGTAAAAGAAGAAAAAAATCGAAATTATTTTGATGAAGCAAACAAAATAATAATAATAATAATAAAACCCATAGAGGATCTTAGATAACTGCAAGTGGAGGAGCATTGCAGACAGATAGATAGGTAGATAGAAACGCGAAACAACATTGGGACATTGACGACCCTCCGCTGATCCCGGTCGTGGGCCCCACTTCTCCGGTCAGGTCTCTCATGCTTGGATCTACCACTTTTCCTTCATCTTCTCCATATTATTATTATTATTATTATTATTATTATTATTATTTCTTTACTGATTTATTATTTGAATGTTTCAAATCTAGTGCATTTGTGTTAAGTTAATTTGATGATTCAGCTGCAATAGCTTAGACCCATTAAGGTTTTATGGGGTTTGAGGCTTTAGTGTTGATTGGTTTTAATGTTTTAATGTTAAAGTTTTGTGCTTTTATGCATAATAATAAGCCTTGGAACTTGGGTTTTGCAACTTCTTAATGTTAATGATATTGAAATGGATTGAGAATGAGTTGATTTTACCCAATTAGCTTTTGACTTACTGGAATCTCACACCATCTTAGTTTTCCTTTGCCAGTTTTGAGTTTGATTTGAGAAATTGTTTTGGATTTGATTGAAATTTTAAATTTTCACTTGTTGTTGTAAGCTAGATAACATTTCATTGAGGGAGTAATGTTCATTGGAGAGTGTTTTCTGTTAGGATAGAGAAACTTGTGTAATATGATCCGAGTCTGACTTGCTAAGGATTAACTATGGTTTCAGCTTCTGCAAAACTTCGTCTTTGTTTGTGTTGTGTGTTTAATCTCCTCATAGCACTTATATAGCATAAAGATTTTTGAAAATATATCTTTGCTGTTGATGTGAGTGTAAGCTCTCGTGAAGCACCTATTATAGAAAAGATGGTTGCATGTGAGGAGAAGACCTATAGAAATCTCAGCAGGGAAAGGAGATCAGACAGAGGGTTAGCACAATAGATAAAGGAGGAGAGAGATCAAGGAAAACCATAGACAAAAAAAACATTAAGAAGATTTAGATTTAAATGGTTTGTAGAAAAGATGGTAGAATCTCGCCTTAGGTGGTTTGGGCATGTGGGGAGGAGACCAATAGAAGTCCCGGTAAGGACAGTAGACCAAATGGAGGATATTCGAATTGCTAGAGGTAAAGCAAGGCTAAGAAAAACCATAGGCTAAACAATTAGTAAGGATCTAGAAATTAACGCCTTATCGATGTACATGATTTATGACAGGGCATTTCGGTGTTGGTTGATCCAAGTAACCGACACCACATAGTGGGAATAATAAGGCTTGGTTGTTGTTGTTGTTGTTTTCTATACACATGATTTAGGATAGGAGATTATGGCATCCTTTGATCTATGTATCTAATTCTATCTTGTGGAAAAAAGCTTTGTTGTTGTCAATGATGATGTGAGTGTGAGCCTGCATAAATTTTTGGTGACTAGGTTTGTTAAATTATTTGCCCAACGCCCACCACGTGCCCTTACATATCTTTTAATGGTTTGATAATTTGGTGATTGAACTGAGTTACTGAGTCTCTGTACCTTATTCTTCTTTTTCATTTAATTAAATAGGTTGATCGAAAATTTGGCTTTTGGTAATGTATCATTTCTGTCACCCACAGTAGCCATATTTGTTTTTGTTGAGATGTATCGGCATGGGTTATCTGATAGTTGCATATGGTTGTTTGATAAATCCTGTTTGTATCTTTTGCCTACCAACTTGTCTGTCACGAATGAAGAATTGGTTCAAATTCTTATTTCAAATTATAAAAAAATGTAGTTTGTGATGTTTTGTGTTGTCTGAAGAGATTTGTAACTACAATTACAGTCTGAAGCTTATTCACAACTATTACATATTATGTAGTCGAAACGTATATTCTAAAATGATCTGTTATTGAAGCTACAGTTTACTCACGGAAGGGTCTTATATCTAACATAGAAGATAAGAAAGAAAGACAGATGGATGCAAATGCGTCTGCTGAGTCAGCTAACATGCCATCATCCGAGCATCAGGTTTTATGCAGATCTTGTCTTCCTGCATATAAGTGACCTTGGGCAAGATTATCTATTCAATATATTTTTTACTACCAACAGAATTACATATTTTGTGGCTTATTGTGTTTATAAATCTTGTAGGAGGAAGCTGTAAAGAAAAAGTATGGAGGACTTATGCCCAAAAAGCCTCCACTCATATCCAAGGTAGGTGTGTACGAGTGTCCGTTTATAGTTGTTTATAATTTTAGTTTATGAAATCAAAGATGGTTCATTTTACATGAATATTTAGTGATATGTGGTCTTTTTTATTTCCATTCAAAATTAAATTTTATTTTGTGCAGGACCATGAACGTGCATACTTTGATTCTGCTGATTGGGCACTTGGAAAGGTACTTCTGGAAAACACACCTCTGTAGTAATTGCATTGAAGAAGAATATGTAGAATTTGATTTCTTAACTCTCTTTTGTACCATCACATGAAGCAGCAAGGTGTTCAGAAACCTAAGGGACCACTTGAGGCTCTTCGGCCTAAATTACAGGTATTGTCATATCTGAATTTCGTAGATAATCATAATGCTTTCTTGAGCTTGATAGTCTTAACAATTATTCTTCTCTTGTCTAAGAGGCATGCTAGCTGACTTTCTTTGACCTTTTTGAATATTATTCTTTTCAAATGTGCGATTTGTTTGTGCTAACCACTCCAAACCAAATGAAAGAGAGAAAGCAATTAAACTGATAGTATTAGACTGTTAACTTAGCTATTGATCTATTGCTAATTTTAAAGTGTTTGTGGCATTTGACAATCGAGGAATGCTAGTGACTCATGCAGTACCTTTAACGCGCGCTCTTACTGGGCCACATTTTAGATGCTACTTTAGAATATGAATTAAAAATAGGAATGGGTATGAGCTGTGACATGATAAGAAAGAGTGTGAAAAAGTGTTGTTAGCATTTCTCACTAACAAATGCTGTGTTAAAATAACCGAGTACAAGTGTTGAATCATGTCCTTTTTGATGTTTCAGCCGACACAGCAGCAGACGCGTTACCGGAAATCTCCTCATGCTCCTTCGGATGAAGGTAATATGTTTTCTCGCAAACTAATTCTGTCTCTCTTCTCTTAGGTTCTTCAAATTAAACTAAATTGTGATGTGTTTTCTGTTGTGTAGAAGGAGGTAGTGTTCAATCCGAGGAGGCACCTTCCAACGAGTAAGCAGCACTCGATCTTTTCATGATGTGCTGGTTATTGTTATATGATACCTCAGTAGGTATCACATTTTGTTCTGCTAAAAAAAAAAAAAGCTGATTCTGTATTCATATTAGCAGAAGACTGTTGTGTTTGACTTGCAGCTATTATGTGGTCATGGTACTATGATTTTTATGTTTTTCTTCATTCCCTCTGTATTTGACTGTTCTGAAAGGGGGGAAAAAACAATAAGGAGCTAAGAATGAAAAATTGAAAAAAGTTGTATTACAAATGTTTAAATTTTGTCATTCATTTCGCCTCATGCCAATGTTTCGAAAAGTGTTGGAACTAAGGATAAGAGTCACTCTTTAGTCCTACTTGTTACTTAAATTCTTGTGTATGTCTTTTTTATATTTGCATGTGATACGAATATATCATATATGGGATGGTAAGTTGTTTCCTTGGTGATAATAGGAAATGTTACATTGTACTATCTCTTCTAAGAAACATTAAACCCAATATTTACATCAAAATTAACAAGCTTTGCGTTTTGAACTCAGACGTTTGATTAACAAAGTATTAGAGGTGATTTTTCTTATATTCCTCAACTATAACTGCGAAAATAACACATGACTGAAATCTTTTATTCCTTAACAAGTGTCCTTTGCACTCTTATAGGGATTTATTGCAAAACATAGCGGTAGTGGCGGTAAAAAAAAAAATGTTTACACTGATCGTCCATAAAAATTAGCCTAAAGGACTAAATTAGTAAATTAGTTCCTGAATTTTTTTGTTAAATTAAGTTTTGAGAAGTTTCAAAATAGTTCTTGAAAATTTTGTTTACGAGATAATTTAGTTTTTGAAAAATAAAGTAAAGTTACCTAATAGTTTTTGAAGTGTTTTTTTTTTCTTTAATAAGATAACTTGGTCTCTTTAAATTTTTTTAGGATAATTTAATAATCTCAAGTTTGAACTAAATTTGGTGAAGTCAAAGGTGAAAATTCAGGTTATTCGATCAGTTTGGATAGGTCTATTTCGAGCTTTGGCCATGACCATGCATGATAAAAAAGCTTAAATATAATTCTGATAAAAATGATCTACCTTAACTTGGACACGGGCTATTTTTAAAATTATATTGGGTCTGGTTTTGTTGTGATATGAGGTCGGCCTAGAGCTTGGAAGGATGTGTTAAGGTTCATTTTTAGACCGTCTATTTATCGAGCGTGATCAGATCGGTTGGTCAAAATTTTCAAGAATCAATTTGATTTATGAATTTTTTTTTTTACAAATCACTATTTGGTGATTTAATTTTTTTTAAGGACCAAATTGTCCCATGAACAATATTTTTAAAGACTATTTTGAAATTTTATTATTCTAAAAACCAAATTTAATGATGAAAAGAGTTTCATGAACCAATTGGATGTAGTCTAAAAATTAGTCTATATATTCGGTAGTATTTGATATTTGATAGTACTTGAACCAGCAAGTTAAAATTTATTAACAAAACACGACCCCAAAAAAAGAAAGTTTGACTGAAGTTGAAAATATATATATGTAACTCAAATTTTAGAGAAATTGAAGATTGAAAATTGTGCTTATCTCCTTTATTTAAAATAAAATGTGTCTGACTTTGATATCAATTTAAAATTTCAAACAGTAGAAGTAACATTTTAATTGGGACTTAATCAAAATGAACCAAAAGGGAAGGAGAGACGCAAGGATTCGATCTATTCTTACAGTGTGGATTAACATATTATTCAAAACCAACGTGAGGTTGGTCAAGTGTAGCTCACTTAGTTTCTTAACCAACTGGTCTCGAGTTCGAGCCTTGGGTATGGAGCAACTCTCGTTGGGAGACCCCTACCGCTTAGTTAGGTCGAACCGGATGGGTTGGATTTTGGGTAAACCAGATTCAGGTACCGGTTGGTGTAAAAAAAAAAACATATTATTCAAAATAATAATATAGAATTATAAAATGACCAAATAAAGAAACGAGTTTGTCTAAATAAATGTATATAAGATTCTTATTCTTCCAGTGTGGATTAACATATGATTCATGTTTATTAGGAGGTATTTAATTCTACTTCACCAATTATTATATTGGCATTCCAAGGGAAGTGTAGGATGCCTGGTTTTATCGGTACAATAGTCATAACCCATATACTTTTGCTTTACATTTTCATATTGCCTTTGTTGAGCAGAATCCAATTGCCACAACCGTTGGCTGTTCCACCAGTAGTTATTAGAAGCACAAGGTTGAGTATTTGATGAACTTTGAACTTGGCTGCAGCCACTAACATCAAATCCTTGGATGTTTGCTTTGAATGGTGCATATGTCCAATTGATTTTGGTTTGGCCTCCATCTGTTGCCCAGTCATCACCATCCCACAAAGTTACTTGTATTTGCATTGGCTTTGATGGGTAGCCTGCTCCAATATTGCTATTGTTCTTGAATACCCTAATGGGGATATTGTCCACATAAAACCTGCCAAGCCAAAAATTTTGTTTAGTACGTAGTTGAAATTATATATGGGCATGCTGCTTACCAAGAAAAAGGGAATTATTTCATAGCTACTGATCAAAGTAGTATAGTTTTTCAAAATAATCAGAAACCTGATTATTTATAAAAATTTAATCAAACATTTATATTAATATAACATCTTATAAATGGTTCTTAAAAAAATGATTATTTTTGAAAAATAATATCAAACAAAGTGATTTTGTTCAGACAATGAATATATTGAAGCTGTTTAGTTAATATAATAAACTGCTTCAAATTTATGCATGGTCATAAAATCAACTCGCAATTTTTTTGGGGTATAATTTCCGGTAATTACATTCCCTCCGTTTTACAAGGATAATATTAACTGTAAAAGTGAAAAAAATTAAGAAAACATGCATTTAATAATTTATCTTACACATCAATCAATTATTAAAAATTAGTTTAATGTATTTTGCATGTAGCTCGATAATATAATTAATTATATATACACATACATACATACATATATATATATATATATATATATATAAAAGTTAAAATCAGTTTCTTAATTTTCACAAATATATGGATTTAAAAATAATATTAATAAAAAAAATATATAAATTAAAAGGTAAGAAAATATTTGAAAATGAGTATAGTGGAAAAATATTTGAGATATGTACAACAAAACAAAACTTAAGACATTAAAGTCATACTAACTTATAAAGATAAAGAATTTTAAGTATGTTAAAAAGAGTAAAATCCAATAAAAAAGCTAAGAGATAAATAATTTAAAATAAAAAGAAAGGAAAAAAAGAAAAGATAGATAAATTCATAAAGATAAAATACAAATCGATAGTAGCATATATATGATTTTTATTAGGAAAATTTATTTAGTATTTTTTTATGTAATAATATATTTTGTAAAAGAAAATCAATTATTATTCAAGCTAAAGAATTGAACTATTTTGAACTTACAAACTAAACAGTTCGCGAACTCAAATCAAATTGAACACAAACCTAAAAAATAGATCAATTTAAAACTCGGTTTAAGTTTCATTCTAACTATTTCATAACGAACTGAATCGAGTTAAACCAAATTCAGTTTAATACACTCGTTTCCGACCCTACTTATTTCTAAGTACTTTTTTCTTTATATAATTAAATATTATGCCATTATTAGGGTTTAAACCCGGGGATCTAATACATTATATCCTACAACTCTATCAAATGAGCTAGCTTTTGTGGACACTTATTGCTAATTAAGTACTCAATTGAATATACACAGTTAAAGCACAAGAGTTTCAATTAACAGAAGTTAAAAACTAAATATCACGTTGCATATATCTTACACAATTTGATATTGGTTCCAAAGAATTTGATAATTGTGAAAATCTGCCGTGGGGTCAAACCACAGATGAAATCTTTGCTCTCTGCCTCCTTCGCCATCTAAATATATATTGGTTTGTAATGTGTATGGCTTCCCTTCAATATTACCCAAGAATTCAAAGTCTAACTCATCGTGTCTATTTCCTTGTGTTGGTTGATTAGTCAACTGCAGCATCAAAATACATACCATTGAGGTTAGCCATCTATTAATTATATTGAGAAGTGAAAAATACTAATAAGTGTCTGGTCCATAGGATACAAATTAAGATAGTAGTAAAAAATTATTTTTACTTTGAAACATATGAATTTGTGATATTGAAAACTATTAAACATATAAAAGCTCTTCATTCTTACCTTCTGTGTGTTCAATAAAAAATAGTAAAATTGGATTTGCAATACAACAATTTTATTACTGTATTATTTAAACAATTCTCTAAAAATATTGGTTAGCAAGGAAAGAGTTTACTAATTAATCCTCTCAAATTAAGGGAAAAGACCTTACATAGAAAGCTGTGACAACCCCCGCTGAATCTCTACCCGGTACTTTTATCTTCATATTGAAGAATCCAGAGCCATAGACCATCTTGGATCCTATTCCTGATCCTGTGAAACAAATTGATTTTACAGCACATCACTTTTTGTGGCACATATTTTTTTTATGATATAAATCTATTTGTAAATTGATTTTGTATAATTAAATATTATTTTTATATAACTAATATTATCTCAGCATTTTTAGAATAGTTTAATTGGTATATGTACATGAATAAGTTTTGTATAAATTAAACATCTTCAAAATATTTTGTCAAAGAAAAATGTTTAAATGACATCCGTATTTGACATCTGGGGGTGACACGTGCCTTTTTGAATAAAAACTGGTGGGTCCTGTAAGAAAGAGAAATTGCAGGACCCACCAGGTTTTACCTAAAAAGGCAGGTGTCCCGTACAGATGTCAAATACAGATGACAAATTAGCATTTTTATTAATTTTCTCTTAGTCATTAAATAAAAACATATAGGTCAAAACATTAGTGGATCTAGTATTTAACTTTTTACAATAAGGCGCACACCCTTTAACTCCTTTTAGAAATGACATCTTGACAGTTGAAAAATGAATAATTAGTTAATTACTATAGTTGGTATATATATTGTTGGAACAGTAGTATCAAGTAAATCATCATTTTACATTAAAAAAAATTAAGCCAATTCAAAAATAGTTAACAATTTAATTCCGAAACATATATTAGAATGGTTTTGGTCCTATTAATGTAGCTGGTATCGGATATACCATGATTTGCCTTTATATGGCTGGTTACCATTGACAAGAATGAATGGCACTCTTTGCCATTACATGCGATGACAAGTTTCTTTTATGGCCTTTTTAATTTTCCTCGTTGATATATGCATAGAAAAATAGGATAGAGGTCATCACGCATGGGAGAGGTGTGGTACGGTGATGACACAAACCCTTCAACTAGTTCAATCATGGTTGTCAAAAACTAGTGTTAATACTTAGAAACTTACGAATCTACGAATCTACCTATGAAAAACGAGTTGAAACTAATGGAAACTCGGAGTGAGGTGACTCAGGTGGACTCGGGTAGAAACTAGTAGACTCTTGTAAATTCGCGAGTTTATGACCGAGTTAGCGAATTAGCATTCTTGAGCCCTAAACGTCCAATTTGACATCGTTTTTCAATTTTTTTTTTTAAAAAAAGTCTTCTAGGTTATTTTTATCTATTTGTTGCGTTTTTGGGTAAAAAAAAACCCTTAAATTAGTCTTATCTTCTCCTTCTTATTCAAAAGTTTCTTCAATCTTCAGTTCTTCTCCTTCTATTGCATGCCCGCCCACTCCACATCCCACGCCCCACGCCTTTCTAACTTTCTCCCTTTATTTGGTAATTGTTTACTAACTTTCTCAATTTATTCATTTATTTTCGTTTTCCCTGTTTTCTTCTTCGTTAACCTGGTATTATGATTTGATGAATGCTTGATAGAAATCATTTTAAGTTTTAACTTTTAAACATAAATGCATTCTTCGCTTTTCAATTTTCAGTGTTACTTTGTTAGTGTTGTCCATAAATCAAAATTCATTTACTTTGTCAATGTTTTTAAGTGTTACTTTAACTAAAGAACACTTGCTTAGAAATTGACAATTAATTTTCATTTTTTTTAAGCATTATTATGTTGAGTTTGAAATTAAAATTACACTGGATATGTTATTTTATTATGTTTTGAATTTGAAGTTTGAGTATTGATGGATAAATTATTTTATATTACTTATTAGTATCAACGAATAATATCTTATCATATTTTATTATTATGTTAAGTTTGAAATTATGAATATTGATTATTAATAGATCATAGGTTATTACAGTATAGATGTAATTTTTTTAGGTAAACTCGTACGAGTTTACGACTCGAGTTTACCTTGGCAAAACGAGTCTACATAGACTCTCGAATTTGACAACCATGAGTTCAATAATATCAATAATTTCTTGATATTATTTAGGCTTCGTCACTGTTACCACCATAGTCCATATATATGAATATGATAACGAAATTGTCTTCATGCACGTAACTTCTCTTTTCCGGTTCGAACAAATGCATGCATAATCAAGTTTGTTTTAATTTTGCTGCTACCGGAATTGCGTGGAATATATATATATATATATATATATCCCTTGTCTTAAAACGTAACGAGTTTTGCATTGCCCCACTATTTATCACGAAGCAATGACAAATTTGTTTCCTAGAATTATTTTTTTATTTTTTTTTTAAGACAAGGAAATTTTATTCAAAGCTTAGGAGAGTATAAACTATACCCCAAAAGCACAAACCAACCAATCAAACGAAAGTTTCAAGCTTATCAGAAGTCTTCAAATACAACACCCCACCCAAATATAACCAATGCACTACC
Source organism: Crotalaria pallida (assembly GCA_037953625.1). Lineage (NCBI taxonomy): Eukaryota > Viridiplantae > Streptophyta > Magnoliopsida > Fabales > Fabaceae > Crotalaria > Crotalaria pallida. The sequence continues at coordinate 118,697,498 of CM075654.1, forward strand.
CATCAGCTACACCAACAGCATAACAAAAGACAAGACATTTATAATAAAACAGAACCCACCCCTTTAACATATATGATAACCATAAAATTAACACCAAATACTACCACCACCCAACGTGACAGCTTAATAAATCGCAATCTAAGAACAATATGACCGCAGCACCTCCATGGAATTTGTTAACCATTCATAAAGAGATGAAAAACCCTTATAATTTTTACTTTTAATCCAATGCCAATTTTTATGTTTTATTTTCTCAACCACTAAGGCACTTGGAAGCGAGTCTTTTGCAAACACCACTTTGTGAAAACGAGTTTCCTAGAATTATTATCGCGTCTAAAAAATACCAACCAACAGTGCTAATAATTTCGCTTTTAAAAATTATATTTAGGAGAGAAGATGATTGATTGATAAATGAAGAGAAACAAGCACTAGCTCTACTATAGTTTGTAGTAGAATTTATCTAGTGTTAATAAACAAGTGTCTTCACTTATTAATAAACATGTCTAATAAATTTATATATTTTTCCCAAAATATCCATCAGCACGAGTAATTGAGTGATTAATCTTGTCGATATTGTCAGGCTATTTCAAAAGTATCCCTTATCATCTATGCTAACTTTTACTTGTCTAATAAATACACTTAACCGTACATTAACCGTCTCACTCACGTGTGAGTAATCAACATCAATGTCCTTCAAATAAAGATGCAATAATTTCAAGTTATAGGAAATTATTTTTACATAGTACATAGCATAATTCTGATTATATGTTCCACAATTAAATAGAAACAATCGAATAATTCAAATAAACCGAATTCTTGGGGATATATAAATCATAGTTTTAAAAAATTATTTGGTGCTAATCACTTTGAGCACAAAAGAGATTTTGTATAAACACTACACTTCATCACATTTCATAACCGCTACAAGACATCTTGTGTTTTCCTTTCTATACTTTTATTTATATTATTTGCTTCTTTATTATTATGCATCTTCTTCGTTTGAATACATCACTAGTTTTGATAAAATTTTACTCTGTAAATGAAATTATCGTACACGCGCGGACATGCATGTAATAATAACTAATAACGAACCAAAGATAAAATGGAGTAATTTAGAGGAAAATGAGCATACACGGATGCACCATACGTAAGCATTTGTAGTGTACGTAAAAAGTGAATAAAAAGATAAAAAAAAATGAAAGGTGCAATGGCGGTGCGTGCATGCTATGTAATAGAAGGGGGCTGGGGTTATTAATTACGAAAATTATAACCTGAAGTGTGATCCATTGTGAGCTGAATTTCTTTCCCTTGGTTTAAGGGCACAACATGACTGTCACCCCATATTACCTTGTAATTTTGATCAAAGTTTACCTCTCCATTATTACTGCTTCCTCTGGCAAGGACGTAGTCATGGGCAATGATAACGAGAAGAAGAAATTTCAGAGACCTCATCTAACAAAACCTTAGCCAGAGATCGAGAGGAGTAGTTTATATATACACTAAATTATATGAGTATTGTTGGCCTAACTAGTTCAATATATATACACATATGATGAGGTCAAGTTGAGCATTAGTCCTATAATTGCCTTGCCAATACGCTATTGACTTTCCAATACTATCGATCCTTTATAACAAACCATATCATGATGACTTAGTTAAGAATGACATGCCCTGGTGGCCATTCTAGTTGACGAATGATTTATTTTTTATTTTTTAAAAGTAGTTACTGATGATATATCTACATTTATATTATACTCACTTTATACTTATTATTTATATATATATATATATAAAAATATATAATCGAATCACAAAGAACAATAAAATTTTATAATATTGTTTTTTAAGAAATAATTTGATGGAAAGGAGGAGGGATAAATTGTGAAGCTCCCTATTGGAGACAATTAATTAATTATTTTGACATTTAAAAAAAATGTTTGCTTAATCTCGATCATAAATAAAAGTAATAATAAAAAAAATAGTGGAAACTTAAGTTCACTTACTCTTAATTATTAAATCTTTATTTTTCCAATGAAAAATGTTATTTTTAGATTCTTATACTAATTCCTTAGAGCCAAATTTTAAAGAGTCCTTAAAAGAGTACTACAACTTTACACTTTTACTCTCATAGTCTCATTTAATATTAGAATATGAACATACCACTATTAACACTTAACAGTATTGAAATTTGTAAACTTTAATATAATCTGACGATCTAGGTACTCTTAATTTATCCAATTGGTTATTCTTTAATAAATGGAAAAAAAAAGTAGATAGCTAATAAAGGCAAATATAAGGAAAAAAATAAATACTACTTAGAAATTGTAAAATAACTTATAAGAAAGGACCATCAAAACTTTCCAAAATATGACTTATAATAAAGACCAAAAATAATATAAAAATATGATTTTTTTTTTTAAATGTGTGCCTTAAAAAACATTTTAAGAAACTCATAATAGATAAGATTACATTGGAAAATAGGTCTATAAGATATACATACACCCAATCCCAGAAAGCTAAGAAACATAGTATAGCAAAATATGAGCATTCTATTGCCCACCCATTCCTACAATACTCCTACATCATGCACACACTTCGAATTTATCACCTACTACCTTGCCCATTACATTTTTGTGAAAACAATTTCACCAACTAGCATACCAACCTATAGCGTAGCCAACAAGTTAATACAACCTTTGAAGATAAGCAAGCATGATTGTAGCAAGATTGAAGACTTAACTGCTCGACTCTTAATCATAATATGTTTTTATTTCTTAATCATTGTATGAATTTAAAAGAATTTTATAAAATGATATAGAGGAAATTGTTGTTTTGTCTTTCAAAAATATGTAATGTCCATAAGTTAATTCTCGAAAGAAAATGTCACCAAATTAATTATTGAAAGTTTAAATAATTATTGCAAAGTATAAATTTCGGTCTTTGAAAAATATTCACATGGCCATTGATAAAGACGTCTCTAAAATTTTCAATATGGTGATCATCATTTAAATTTTTAGAAACATTTTTTATCATCATTTTCTTTACATAACCAAACAACAAATTAAATTTGGGAGCCATAGTATATATATTTGAAGTGTCATAATTAACATTTTATTCAATACTAATATTCAGCGAGCATATCTAACTTTATGTCTCTTTCCAAATCCAAGCCATGATAGAGAGCATCTAATAAAGCTAATTAGTTTGTTACATAATTTTACCCCCGTGTCATGGCACATTCAGACCAACGAGTTTCCAGCTCTTGCAGTGTCGTGCAGCCAAAAGCCATGTCCAATTTGAGCAAATGTTGAAGAACCATATAACTGTTAATTAAAATTATTCTCAGGAATCTTCCTAGCTGCGTTTGTTTCTATCTGTTTGCTGTTTATCTGTTCTGAGCTGGAATTAATTTAATATCAATTTTCCAGTTTATTTTCATAATTTGCAGTACAGTTTGTATATATGTGTATGTATGTAATATTTTTGAGATGATCATTTGCAAATTGCAATAATGCTAGGTTGTGTGTGAAGAGAGCTCATTGATGTCATGACCTAATGATTTGGGTTAGCAAAGCTGTTTTATTAGGCTCAGCGATCCCTTCAAACACCAAAAGAAAAGATGAGGGCGCTTATGGTATGCGCCCACCTCTAACGATTTTGTTTCACAACTTACAAAATTATTATGTACATTAAATTATTTTGTTATGCATATCCTTTGCACACAATCGTAGCCTTATTTAATTTATTCCAGTTGCCGGGGATGATGAGCATAAAAAACAAGATAAGAAATAGGTTTTTTTTTTTTTAATTGGTATGGAAGGTTTAGAGAATAGAGATAGATATACACGATTTACTTATTTTCTTTTTCAATATATTTATGGATCATTATTTATCCAAAATAATAATTCCACATTGTTTCTAAGAAAATAAAAATAAAAATAAGAGAATTGCACTTAGTTGTGGAAATGAGCTTATCAGCTAGAAACTCATTCAAAAATCGACTAGTTAATTAGTTCAATAATAAATATGGTTCACGAACCAAATGAGCTGAAAATTGAGCTTATTAAACAAATGAACTAAACTCAAACAAATGAGTTGAAAACTATATATGTGTATATTTTTTAGAGTGAAGGGACACTTTAGTCCATCAAGTTTTTCGACAGGGACACTTTAGTCTCTCAAGAAAATTAATTCACTTTTAGTCCCCCAAGTTTTTGAAAAGAACCAAATTAGTCCCTGCAATAATTCCGTCAGCTGCTTCGTTAGTCACCGTTATGCACTCCGTTAACCCTGTAGCCAACGTGGCTGTTAAGTGCCAGCTGAAGCAAAACGAAGTCGTTTTGCACTTGTTATTCATAACCCAAAACGATGTCGTTTTTCATTTACCCTAAAACGACCCCGTTTTATTTCAGCGCCAAACCCAAACGACGGTACATGAAAAGTTTAGAAGGTGAGAGAGTGAGAAGAAACCCCATATCAGAAGCTTAGAAGGCACTGTCATTAGGTGAGAGAGTGAGAGAGTGTCATCGATCTAGTAAAGAAGAACAAGAATTTGTGCATGTGATTGATCGAACAAACGAAGTCAGAGCCATTGAAGGATATTATTGTCGAATGATCTTTTGGGTGACGCCATTGTTGAACGATTCTACAGAAGAAGGCAATCATTGAAAGGTATGTATGGTTTGTGTATGAGTTTGAAAATTTTCGTCACCGTAGTTGCTCTATTGTTCATTGTTTGAACTCTGTTAGTTTGCTTTGATAGTTGGGGTTAGGTTTTTTTCAACCTCTGTTGACTTCATTTGTAGGTGTTGGTAGCTCTATTTTGTCGTTCCTTTCACTGCATGTGCTTTTTATTGTTTTTTTTAACTGTTGATATTGATCTTGTTTTTCTTTATTTTTAGATGGTTGAATATGTGATTTTTGGGTATCATCATGGTGGAACATTTGTGAGAGATGATGAGGATGGTTTGGTGAAGTACATGTTAGGCAGAGAAGATGAGTTACCTCCAATGGATATTGACTTAGTGAACTTGAAAGATATGAAGACAATGTTCAAGGAGTTTGGTTATGATGATGTTGACTTGAAACGTATGTACTGGCTTAAACCTGGAGAAAGTGACTTAGAAGTTGGGTTGAGTGATCTTGATTGTGATAAGGATGTTAATGATATGTGTGATGCAGTCTTAGCTATTGGTATGGATAAGGAGGGTGCAAAGGGTAAGGCCAAAAGAAAAAAGAAGGTGATGAAGAAGCAAGATAAGCAAATGCACATCTATTTCGAACATCCAACAGATTCTGATATTGGTAGTGAAGAAGAATCATCATATGAACATGACAGTTCTGAGGAAGTGGTGGAAATAAGTGACGATGAAGAAGAAGTATCAATACCAAAGAAGAAAAGAACCCCCAAGAAGGAGACTAAAGTGGCTGATGAGGAGACAGAACAAGCGGCTGGTGCAGTTCAGGAAGAAGCACCAACAGTACCAAAAAAGAAAAGAAAGAGCAGGAAGAAACAACCACCAATGAAACTCACTGGTCCAGTAGTCGACAAGGATGGCTATGACAGTGTTGGCTCGTTTGAGAAGGGTGGATATAACTCCAATGAGGAGTATTTACATACCCCTGTTTCAACTGATGATGAGCGAAACATTAAGGAAGCTCTCCTGTCATTTAATGAAACTGCTCCTTTTGGTCATGTTCAATTAGAAGTGAACATGGAATTCAAGAACTTGGAAGCTTTTAAGGATGCAGTAAGATATTTCAACATTAATCTTGGAAGGCAGATAAGGTGGAAGAAGAATGATTGTGTTAGAGCTAGGGCAGTGTGTGCTGAACCTGAGTGTAACTGGGTGGCATTTTGTTCCAGGAACAGCAAGTTGAACACATTCCAGCTGAAAACCTTGATTGCTGAACATACCTATTGTAGAACCTTTGAGAATAACACTGCCTCTTAGAAATTGGGTTGCCAAGAAGCTGCAACACAGGTTATTGACACAACCTGACTTGAAACGGTCCCAAGCTAAAAACTACATGAGAGAGGATTTCTTAGTCCATTTAGAAAACAAGAAAGTGACAAGGGCATTGAGGAAGGCAAGAGAAGCTGTTGAGGGCACAGAAAGAGAGCAATTTAGTAGATTGTGGGATTACCTCCATGAGGTGCACAGAAGCAATCAAGGTTCCATTGCCTCAATGGAAGTCATCCCGATCCCACAAGCGCCACCGATATTCCATAGGCTATTCATATGCCTTGATGCATGTAAGGAAGGTTTTAAAGCTGGATGTAGGCCATTCATTGGCCTAGATGGATGTTTCCTAAAAGGATACTTTGGTGGCCAACTTTTGTCTGCTGTTGGACAAGATTGCAACAAGCAATTCTATGTTATTGCTTATGGTGTGGTGGATGCAGAAACAACAGAGAATTGGAAGTGGTTTTTAACTCTGTTGCAAGAAGCTATTGGTGACCAACAAATGTATGGCTGAAACTTCATTTATGACCAGCAAAAGGTATGAAGTTTGCTAACACTATATATGCTCTTTTTTGTAGATTTTGTTTTGGAACTCTATATGCTCTGTTTTGTGTCTGTGTATGGTGTGTGAAGACACTGTTTTCTGAATTTCAGGGGTTAGTTGCTGCCTTAAAGGACATAATGCCACGTGCACCACATAGGAATTGTGTGTTGCACATATGGAAAAACTTCATCAAGTTTCATAAGGACAAGGAGCTTAGAGGTGTGGTGTGGAAGTGTGCAAATTGCACCACAGTAGCAGAGTTCAACAAAATTATGAGTGAGTTGAAGTATAAGAATTTTGTTGCATGGAGCTACCTGAACAACATTGATCCACATTGTTGGGTGAAGGCCTACTATAGTCATTGGCTAAAGGTAGACAACATCACCAACAATCAATGTGAAGTGTGGAATGCAAAAATTGTAGACTACCGTGAGAAGCCAGTACTAACAATGCTAGAGGATCTAAGGCTTTACATTATGAGAAGGATGGGTAAACACAAGAGAACTTTAGGATCATACCAAGGCAACCTACCCCCTGTTCAACAAAAAATACTTGACAAGATTAAAGTTGATAGCTACCAGTGGGAGCCAATCTGGACAGGGGATACTGACAGTCAAACCTTCCAAGTCAGAAGCAAAGGCACAAGCGTTGGGGTTAGTTTAACTAATAGGACATGCATATGTCAAGTATGGCAGCTCTCTGGGATGCCTTGTGTCCATGCAGTTGCAGCAATTGCATTTAAGAATGAGAGACCTGAAGTCTATGTGCATCACTGGCTGACAATGGATGCATTCCATTCTACCTATCAGCATTGTGTTCAACCTGTAAATAGCTAAGAGTTTTGGCATGAAACTGGAAAGCCAATGCCTGATCCACCTAAGCTGAAAAGGCCAATTGGAAGACCAAAGAAACATAGAAGGAAAAATGCTACCTCAGAAGCTGCACCAAATGATTCTCATAAGGCCAAGAAAACCTGGGAGGTTATTTGTCCAAAGTGTGGAGAAGGAGGTCATTACGCGAAGACATGCAAGGGTCCTGGTATGCCAAGAACTGTGAAGAAAAAGAACAAGAAAAAGGTTGCTGCACAAAAGGAAGCAACACAGAAGGGAGCAACACAAAAAGAAGGAACACAGAAGGAAGCAACACAAAATGATGCAACACAAAAAGAAGCAACACAGAAGGAAGCAACACAAAAGGATGCAACACAAAATGATGCAACACAGGTTAACATTGAATTGTTTACAATAATTTATGTGATTTACAATACTTGAATTGTTTAACATTGTTTACTATTTTGTTCTTTAAATGTAGTCTGTTACCCCTGTTTCAAATGAGCCCCCTGTAGGACCGATAACTAGATCTGCCTCAAGGAGATTACCACTGCTATTGGTACGTTTTTCACTTTTTTGGACAAATTTGGTACTTTGTCGAATTCTTTAGGGACTTAGTTGGTAACATGTGATTCTTTAGGAACTTAATTGGGTTTTTTTTTTCAGTTTGAGGATGACATATCCTCTTCCATGAGGGTACCTGCAGTAAGGCCACCTCCAGTAAGGCCACCTCCAGCAAGAGCACCAGCACAAGCACCACCTATGGGCACTCCACCAGCACAAGCACCAACTATGGTATCACCTATGGGCACTCCACCAGCATACTCACCAAGTGTGGGGAGGCCACAAGCACCACAAAATGAAATGTTCCAATTTATGCCAACTCCTGGATTTAGGCCTCAATCAAGCAAGAATGGCATAAACAAAAGTGGCTGAATAGTATTTGTCTTTCTTATGTAATTTGAAGGGGTCATCTTTTGATATAATGTTTGGACCCCTTATACATTAGTAGGTAGTTTATGGTCATGAACCTGGATTTGTGTTTGATGTGTAATTTAGCAGGGGTCATCTTTTTGGTATTATGTTTTGACCTCTTCTTGGTTAATAGGTGCTATTTGGTTAATAGAAACCCCCTGGTTCATCTTTTGGAACTTATTTGAACCAAAAAACTTATGCTGTAATGCTTTGACTCCTTCCTGGTTAATAGCTACTACTACTACTTCCTGGTTAATTTTTTTCCTGGTTACCATATTTTCCTGTTACCCAATTTTCATGTTACCATATACTTATGGTGTTAACATATTTTCCTGCTAAAAATAAAGACATTGTGTATAACAACATTCAAATAAAAAACAACACACACATATATGAAAGACTCATTTTCATTCATTAAAACGTATAAAAGATACAAAACAAAGGGAGCAGAAACATCCAAGCCTAACTACCTACTTAAACAAATGGATTGCAGCAATTACACTCAACATGATTAACATAACTACACCAAATGTTTTTCCATTCCATAACACATTTGCCACTACCACTCCTAATTTCCTTCACTTTCAACTGCAATTCTTTCATGTTCACTTGCATTTCCCTTAGTTTGAACTGTATGTCCTTCAAATTAGAATGAAATTCCTCCATCTCCCTGCTATGTTCCATCAACTTTCCATCTTCAATGTCAGAGTTTTGAAGAAGCATTTGTTCCCAATCATCCACCCAAAAGAAAAATGAGCAATGGGTCTTCTTCTCCTGTGAAGGTTTCAAGATGGTAAACCTAAGTAATTTATCAAAGAGTGAAAAACAAAAACTAAGTGCAAACCAATAAATAACCTTGAAATATGGGCACCCATAGAATTGTCTTCCAGGATTCAAAGCCGTTTTTGAAGTGTACTTCAAACTTTCAACCTTGCACTCACACCTTGGAGGTGGAAGTCGTGTACGATTCCCACTACCGCCGCCACCCACACTTGAAGAAGAACAAGAAGAATACCAAGACATATCGCGCCTGGACCTCGTATCACGATCGTTGTCGTAGTTTCTCATCTCACCATTTTGCAAGGGAGGAAGGGATTTGAACGATTGGAACCAGAAATTTGGGATCTGGCTTTCACAAAAAAAAAATGGGATTAGGGTTTAAATTGGGGATTGGGAGGTGCCAGAACGACTTCGTTTTGCTTCAGCTGGCACTTAACAGCCACGTTGGCTATAGGGTTAACGGAGTGCGTAACGGTGACTAACGAAGCAGCTGACGGAATTATTGCAGGGACTAATTTGGTTCTTTCCAAAAACTTGGGGGGACTAAAAGTGAATTAATCTTCTTGAGGGACTAAAGTGTCCCTGTCGAAAAACTTGGGGGACTAAAGTGTCCCTTCACTCTATTTTTTATATTAACATGTATGAATATAATATATGTATATATATTAAAGGTTTTATAAAAATTGATTTAAATGGCCCTCTTTATCTTTATTTATGCACACGTTTGTATGTATGTATATGTTTATGTATGTATTTATGGGTCATTAACCAGCTCGAAAATTAACGAACTTTAATCGAATTGAATTTGAACTGAAAAAATAATTCGAATTAAACTCGGATCAAAACTTGACTAAAGCTTTTATCTCTCTATATATAATATTTGTTTTTGATGCTTAGCTCTACAAGAATGAAATGGGAAAAGTGGAATTAGCTTTAAGAAAAATTCTTTAATGTTTCTTTTTAAAAATGATAGTCATGCATCCCATTCTATTTTTATTCATGATTTTTTTTTAACTTTGTTTTTAATCACAAATTTCATCTTTTCTACCCTATTGTATCACCATTATTGTCGCTAGGTTCACTTAATACAACCATTTTATCAATGTGACAACATTATTGACCTCAACAATCTTTTAAAGAAAATGACGGCAGATGTCGTCATCTCCTATTTACCTTAAGATCAATGTTACAATTTATCATTATTTCAACTTTTAATTTCAATCATCAAAGTTTTTAATTACTAAATCAATGATATTATTATGAAAATGGAGAATTGAAATAAAACTAAAAGGGAAATATTAAAGAATCGTCCTTTTTAAAATAATCAAACATCATTTTAGTTAAATTCTAATTTTTTTCACCAAAATTTCCTTGTCATCAAAGAAAGATCAATCCATTTTGAGCCATAGATAGCATCAAGTTAAATTTTACCTTTATAGTTTTTTTTACATGCATATAAGAGATCGAATTAATAACATCATATATACCTAACAAAGTTCAACTATTTAGAGAAATTTTATTTGCACCTAACTTTTACTAACCTTATCTAAGTTTTAAAATTTTTTTCACAAAAAAATTTTGAATTTGACCTTACACTAGTACTTGTTTTTTTTTTTTAACATTGGAAAAGACAATATTAACACCAATTTAGTATTTAAATCTATTTAATAAATAAATAAAATTTAATTTAATTAATCATAATTTAATAATCTTTTTATACTATATATTAATAATTAAATAACAAAAAGAATAAATTAAAATAAAAAATATAAATAAAATAATGTTGTATGTTCTTTTCAGTTATTTAATACTTCCTCCGGTCTTATATACAGGGCATACTTAACCATATTCCCCGGACCAAGGAAAGTGATTAGTTTTGTGAATTTTATGAGAATATATTGTAACATTACACTTTTACCCCTCCACTTTACTTGGAAAGTTCACATTCATTAATGAATAACAAAAAATATAGTTAGTCCAAATATTTAATATGGGCAAAAAAGAGAAAAAGCAATTAATGATGCATATGAAATATAAAGTGCCATATATATAGAAGCAAAGATTTCTTCTAAAAGATGCCCTAAATATAGAACCAGAGGGAGTAACATTTAACTACTTCCACTACCAGTTTACCAAACAATCATATTTTAAACAATTAATTGAACAGATACAAGCTCACAGCTCTCTTGATTAAAAATTTTTAACTTCAAAGCTAATATCTACAAGTTCATAGCTTATGAACCGCTTTTTGAAGACCCACAAACATTTAAAAATTGACATCTCAAAATTGCATTCCACGATTTTTATGTTTTTTTAAATCCGCCACCAGTAATAATAATAGGGTGTTACTACCATGCAATCAAAAATTGAATGGTTGCTATGCAACCCATTGTTAAACCAATAAAATCTTGCCACCTAAGACACATATGCCACATCATTACTTAAATTAGTCAAAATTAAGTTTTGCAATTTAGTTCAACATAAAAATTAAATTAAGTTGTGCTCATTAGAACCACCAGCAGCATACTTTGATTTTTTTTTAATAATGTTTTTTAAAATTAAAACTTATAATTTATCTATAGGTACAAAGAACTAAAATTTTAATTTACTATTTAAGTTGGACCAAATTGCAAAAAATTAAATTTGACTACTTCAAATGATGACATGGCACAGGTAAATTAAATGACAACTTTCTATTGGTTTAAGAGAAGGTTGCATGACAACACTCCAATTTTGGATTGCATATTAGAAATCTCCATAATAATAACCATGTTTTGATAATTTAATCAGATTAAAAAAAAATTAAAAAAAAAATTGCTTGAAGTAGTGAGTTAAGTTCACCCGCCACGTGGCAGGGCCCACTTCGTAACGAACCGTAGAGTTTGTTATTCAATCTGTTACTTTTAGCGGGAAATGCCATTTTCCATTTTCGCTCTCATCAACCACCCTCTCTCTCACTTTCTCTCTTCGATTCCGCGCTTCTGCCTCAGAAATCAGAATGTGGTTTTCGAACGAAGACGATGACGACGATTCAGATTCCTCTGATAATCTGTAAGTTAATCGATTATCACACTTTATTCAACAATGTTGAATATATATAATTTTCTTAGCTTCCACTTGCTGATCAAACTTTTTTCACTTCAAGCAGGTTCCTTCGCTTGGTAGAATGCAGATTCTTCCATCCCCGTCCTCGCAGTCGTGATCGTCTCCGAAGTCGATTCGAACACGAAGAATCCAACTACGAGCTTCTCGACGACATCGGAGAAGGAAGCTACGGCCGTGTTAACCGGTGCAAGGATAACACGAACGGCGCCATCGTCGCTATCAAGCAGATCGATTTCGGTTACAGCGAAGACGGCGTTCCTGCTTCCGTCATCAGAGAAGTCTCGCTTCTCAAGGAACTCGAGCACGAGAACATTGTTCGGTACGCATAAAAATCTTTAACTCTGTTCGTTTTGAATTCGTTATGAGTTAGTGAGTTCAATTTCACTTCAATTATTTGAATTCCTTAGTTTGCAGAAGGTGTTCGCCAAGGAAACGTATGTGAATCTTGTTTTCGAGCTTCTTGATTCCGATCTTAATCGCTACATCATTGATAACAGTGGCATTAAGGATCCAAAGATTATAAAGGTATACATGTAGTTTTTATTTTTAATTCCTCGTTTTAGGTATAATAATGAAACGATTTTTGATATTGGTTCTTGTTGTTGTTGTTGTTGCAGAGTTTTATGCAGCAAATACTCACTGGTGTGGCATACTGTCATGCGTTGAAGATTCTCCACAGAGATCTGAAACCGAAGAATCTGCTGATCGATGAATCTAAGATGATGATCAAGATTGCTGATTTCGGTTTAGCTAGAGAATTTGGAGATGACATTCTGTTAACTCCGAATGTATGATTCTGAGCCATTATCTATTGTGATTTGAGCACATTTAACTGTGTACTTAATGCACATTATTTGCTATTAGGCTTAGATATTTAGTTTCAGGAAAACTTAATGCTGACTTGTTTTGAAACATTAGTAGTAGCATCTCTATCATTAGGATTTATGTGAGAAACATGTAGTCACAGTGTAAGAGGATTAGTGTTTTTGTCTCTAATTCATCTTTGCTATTTGTATTTTGCAATGTTAATTACAAATTACAAATTTTATATCATGTGCAGAAGTTTCATCCTACAATACAATGCCATATCTTTTTACTTTTTAGAATTTGGTGTATATATCTATGTGTGGTATTGTAGTCTTGGTGGTGGTTACAAGCCCCTCACCAAAAATGTTTATTACTCTCTTTTTATTAGAGTTAATATTGTTTGTATCAATAATTTTTTTGATATCAATACTATATTTTAATACATTTAGTTGTTCATAATTTTGACTTCTCATCCCATCATATCAAAAGATAAAATCTAGATTCACTATTTGGTAATTATTAAAATGATGTGCAAATAAACATTTTTCGTTTTTATTTATTACTTTAATTTTTTTACTGAAAATATCTTTTGGACTATGTATATCTACACTTTTGGAAAGCAATAATACAATTCTATTTGGTCTAGGCACAAGTTCACTCTAACTCTTGCTTTACAGCATGCAACACGCTGGTATAATGCACCTGAAGCCTTGCTTGGCTCCCAGCATTATTCAGCTCGAGTTGATTTGTGGGCTGTGGGCTGTATATTTGGTGAGATGGTAACTGGAAAGAAAGTATTCGGAACTGTCGAACAGTATGATGAATTGGAGGCAATTTTCAGGTATGTACTTAAGAGACATAAACCATTTATTAGCCTTCTTACTTGTAATCGAACCAACAAGGATTTTCTATATGAAGAATGTTAGGGACCCCCACTGAGGAAACGTGGCCAGGAGTCAGTGAATTTACACGCCTTAAAAACTATGCTAAATTTAATCCAGTGGTACTTAATTCTCATTTCTCAAATATGAGTTCTTTCAACAATTATCCTGTTTTAGAATTATGGAAAGCTGTTAAATCTAACCTGCTTATGCTACTGTGAACTCATACAGGACCTGCGTACTTTTTTTGCTGGTCTTGAACCAGAAGGCCTTCGTCTTCTCGAAGTAAGTATCATTTCCTCTATCATTTGGTTTTGTTTCAAAGGAGGGGAACAATAGCCTAAAATGCAAGCAAAATGACTTGGCGAAAACTCGACCTTAGGATCAAGCTATAGGTTCTTGATAGTTGATAGCACTAGAGTTAAGGCACTTGGTCTCATTTGCCCTGTCATTGCATCATAATCTGCAAATAGCCATGCTATACTAGGGACTAACAAGGTATACGCTTCCTATTCTAAAACTTTGCTAAATATGGTCTAACAATAACTTCACCTCCTTTGATGGAGTATATTTCCTATAATTCCACTAAATCATTGACTTCAAGGATGGCATTGCCTTGAGGAGTCTACTGCCTGTCCAGCACAATGGAAGACTGTTTATCTTTGTGTCTCTCTTGCCCTTTTGCTTGGAGTGTTGCTTTTGTTCTGTACATTTTTAAGTACTGTGCCCCCTAATTGCATTCAAATGCTTTTATAATCCTAAGAGCATATATACATGAATGGCTAAATTAACTGATTCGTTAAAGAATTATAGATAACGTTAAGTTCAATATAATTAGTAAAGGTAGTAAGGAAAGAAAACCGTTATTCCTTGCAGATTGATCATAATTCTTTCTTTTTTAATGCTTAGTTTCTTTTCGTTGGCAGATGTTACTTTGCCTGGACCCAAGGAAAAGGATTTCTGCCGAAGCTGCTCTGGCACATGCTTACTTTAAGGATTCAACTGTTCCCAATTAAAAGGTACTGTCTTATGCTGCATCATTAATTTCACATTTTCACTATCTTTTGCTGCTATGCCTTTTCTTAATTCTCTGCCTGTGTGTATAATGATATAGGCCCAAAAGGGCTTAACATCAAGGCAATTGAACTATTGAAACCATCAGTTAACAATAGTAGACATAATAAAAACAAAGTGGCATTACGATTATTGAAAGTGTTTGGTATTTGATAGCGACCGGATTAATCTTTTACTATTTTTATTTCAGGATGGGTATGCAGAAATGAAGTCCAAGACAGGGATAGCGGAACAACTGTGAAGTCTCATTTTGTAGTCAAGTCAACTGACTAATACCTTCATGGCTTTTTCTTTCAAGTCTATTTCTTCTTTCATTCCACGTGATACTTCTATACTTGAACTTGGCTACAATCGTGAGTGTTTCAGGTAGATAGCATAATTGATTGTGTTAAAATGGGTGGAAAATAAGTAATCCAGAAGATTAAGAAACTATGGTTACTTTGGAACACATTTGAAAATGATACCATGAATTTAGACCATCAGAAAACCTCACGTTGAGGAATCAAACAATTCCTTTTGCGGTCAATTTGTTGTGTTTTGCAGTTTTTCTAACCACATTCGTTTTTAAAAATTTAGTTTGTGAGTATCCTTTTTTATGATACTATTATTTATTTTGCTGGTAAAAAGCTATTTGTCTAAAGAATTTAAAAGTTTCATTATTTCTTAAACTTTCAAAGATTATTTGGTTTTTTTAAAATTGAGTTAATGAACCAAATGAGAAATGACCTAGTGTTTCGGCATCAAGGGTACATTTATATATCGTCAAAATTTTGTTAGCAAAACGTTTGAACAACATCTTCATTTGCCTGTATCTATCGAAATCTTGTTATATAGCCTTCCAGTATTCGACAGAACATTTGGTGCCTCAGTTCACATTGAAGATTTTCCTAGTCTCAATCTGCAAATATTTGGCAGTGTTTTTCTTAGCAGTCATTTACATAGCTACATAGCAAATTAGCAATTTGATCAAAATGGAGTAAACTTCAAAGAGGGAAAGTACCTGATCCTCTCTACTACCTCCCATATTGGTTGCCATCTACTGATTTTAGTAGAAGCAGGTTTAACTATGTGGGCAATATTCTCAATCATATCTGCCTTTTCATGAACCAACTTGATAGACTCAGAGAGACGATTGAGGAGATTTAGCAAAGCAATTACTTCATTTCGATGCAGCTGCAACTATAAACCCAAAGAAACTAGTTTTGAGTTTCGAGACAAAATCAGTGATGATGCAAAATTTCACCGATATGTATGAAGAACGTTCTATCTTAAAAAACCAGGAAATGTAACATAAGAAATTTCAAGTCTGCCGAATGGAAAAGCGGTACTCACAGGTTCACTAGGGTGGTTTTTGTCATCAACAGAAAATAGGATCTTTAATGCAGTGCCCAGACCAAGAATCTGAAGCTTTCCCCATAGACGACACTTCTCACAGCCTACACAGTCCATCAAAGCACTGCAAAATGTAGACATAATGAACACCATACTTCATAGATAGTATGTATATAACGAATAAGGCTCTTCTAAAGTGAGTAAGGGTATTATCCATCCTTCAATTTTATTGGGTTAAGACAAGATCAAACACAATTTAGATTAAAGCAATTTGATACACCTTTCTTGCTTAGTTTAGCGAGTAGCTCATTTTAGAGGAGCCTTTTCCAAAAAGAGGAGAAAAGGTACTCGGATAGGCAGAATGATTCATGTATTTCAAGATGCCATATTTTTTCGCAGTAGCAGAATATATTAACTTTCTTTTTTGTTTTTTTTTTTTTTGTAAAGAAAAGATTAAAGTTTCTGAAAGAAACCTAATATTTTTAAATTGCATCTGAATGGTCTGCTTTAGTTCAGGACCACTTTGACCCTGCCACAGCTTAGCTTCATCAAATGGAAGAGGGCATGCAGCCTGAAGTTTTGCATTTTGTACAAGCATCCTTATCAGTGAATGTGATTTCATGTCCTCATCATTATTACCAGTGTCGTATTCAGCCTGCTCCAAATAATTTGCCGCCTAAAATACAGTTCTTGAAGAAATTAATACAGTTTTAAGAATGCTGGCCTGGCCCTGACAAGTGATGGAAGGGAGAGGTCATAAATTAATTAAAACTTGAAGTACTCACTTTCATCACTGCTCGAAGAACAAATAGAAATGCGAAGTGCAGGTTTTGGACACGATCTGGATATCTTAATACACGATCATACATCAATTCTGGATTTTCACCCCACTGAAATCGAAAGAACCAAATATGGTAAGCTGTTCAATTTATTTCTGAAGAGAGCAATACTGAGAGCGGTGTATTAGTTGTTGTCATTGGCATTAGTTTGTTCATTGTTGTTTTCTAAAGCATTCAAAATTTCATTCAAGAAGTAAAAAATAAACATTTTTTAGTCTTAAGAAGTAAAAGAGGCTCTTATACAAAAAGTAGAGGAAAAAAGGAAAAGGGAAGTAAGCTTTTTCAGATCCTTAACCTATATAATTCAGGCATTCAGCCACACTAACAGAAAAAGGAAAATAGCCTTTTTGCTTTCTTCTTTGGGGTGTAGGATGCTCAACACAGAAATCAAAATTAAACAGAAGGGAAATTCAGTGGAAGTGAAAGAAGAACCTGATTGGAAATTTCATCAAGGAGATACTCAGCAGCTATGTGGATGGAGATTGAGGAGTGGAGACCAGATATTAATTTGTATAATACTTTCTTCTCCTGGAATATCTCACCTGCTGGATCTGGATTGTAAAAGGAAAGAAAATGAAAAATAAATCTAGCACAAGTTACTGTAAATGATAAAGTTGATACAATGCTAACAAAGAAAA
This sequence comes from Crotalaria pallida, assembly GCA_037953625.1. NCBI lineage: Eukaryota > Viridiplantae > Streptophyta > Magnoliopsida > Fabales > Fabaceae > Crotalaria > Crotalaria pallida. The sequence continues at coordinate 118,715,269 of CM075654.1, forward strand.
GATAGAGCAAAACTGGAATATCACAATTTACCAAAAACGAACTCTCACAACAGTTCTCACTTTTCTACTTCTTCCAAATGCTAGATAATTCAGAAGTCAGAACATTGTAGTCCTTTCTTTCCTAACAAAAGGACAATCTTGAGACCCAAACTTCTATAGTTTACTCACTTATCCAACTTATGCTAGGCATTTTTAGACAGTTAACACAGATTGCCAGATTCAGCATACTAAAAACTATTTATGTGTAATGATAACCTCATGTTTACTTTGATCGACATTCGTTTTTGGATTCATCATAATTTTGTATTTAACTTAGTCCTAGCATTTCCTTATTTCAAAGGGTTTTGAAGTCCTAAACATTTTTAGATAACTTTATTATGTCGTGATGTAACTATTCAATGGCCATGATAAAGAGTGCAGTATGATTTTGAGCATTCACTATTCCAAAAATTATTTCAATGTCAGTCACCTTTATACCGATGGCTAATAGACAGCAAGCTATGAACAAAAATAATGAAAATAATGAATCTAGTTCAATGCAAAACAAAGATACTTAAAACCTGGCAGTCTGGCACATTGTGTGGAATAAGAGACAGATAAAAGAAAAATCTGAAGCGACTTTAGTGAATCAGGTGGAATGATTTAAATTATCTTGATTGAAAACAACCATGCATGCAATCAAATACTATCCAAATCAAAGCTAAGGTTCTAAATTATAAATCATGTTAAACTTATATTATTCTACACATTTGTAACATGCCTTACATAAGGTCAAACTCACATTTTGGACAATTTTCTGTGTACACAGTGTCCCATATCCTTCTAGCAGATGGTCCAGAATAGCCAGTATAACGTTCAGGATTTAGCTGAAGATTTACATATGTCATCCCATCTGCAATACAACACTCCACACTCAGACAGAATGAGATAGATTATTGGTTTTCAACGAATTGCATCCACCCAGAATGAGATTGAGAGCAATGAATTTGACTACTCACTCAAATGATGTTCCCGACTTGTTATGACCTACAAACTCAGCCTCATATTGCAAAACACAATCATTCAAACATAGTTGAGACTTGTGAGATTAAAATTATGCAGCAAACTGAAACAATTACCATTATCAGTTTCATCATCATTTGTCCATGGGTTATCTGTTTCAATCCAGCCTCTAAATGCTCTATTATCTACAGTGCGGTCAACACTAGCCTGCAGCTTTCCTTCTTGACACATAAAATCGTTAGATGGAAGAGCCGGGTGAAATTTCTTCTTGAAAGGTTCTGGAAATTCATTTTCAGGGCATTCACATACACTGCAATCCCGTAGGCGGCACATACCATCCTCGGGCCAAAATGGGCAGTCACACCACAGCTTGACCTATAGGACAAGTATATGTAAACTGGATAAGTGAAAAGAAATAAAAGTAAAGCAAAAAAGAAATCTAAAACCTGAAAAAAAAAATGCTATTGATCCTTCACAGCTCACAACTTAAGTCAACATAGTATGGCATTGCCTCTTCTGGTTCCTTTAAGTCATTAAGAGAACAAAGGGAGAACCAACCTTAAAATAACGGAAAAAGGGGGTTGTAACAAGCTCTTTTAACAAAGGATGCAACACTTCACCATTGATACTATTAACTGTCTCAAAATCACAACAACAGTCTTCTATAATTCCTGAGTATTTTTGAGATACCTGCAAAAAAACAAAAAAACAAAAAAAAAAAAAAAACACGGAAAAATTTAACATCCTTCCATTAGCTGAAGTCATTCAATCCAAAGTTCAGTTAATAATCTACAGCTCTATACTGCTATAGAAAAGTATGGAAAGGGGATTTGTCATCTGGTGTACACTTCTTCAATCAAGAAACCTTGAGTCACAAGTCACAACATAATAGTCATTTTAAAGTGCGCACCGACAAACGCATAGATCAATTGTCGAAAGGTTGTTCTAGCTTAACTAAAAGAGATCTCGAGTTCAAGTTCCTAAGAATGCAATTGCAATAAATACTTGTTTGGGAGAGCTTTGTCACACACAGTGGTCCCATCCCAACTCGAGCAGAATTGTCTCGGGTGGATGGAGGATACCCGTGGTTTAGGGGAAAAAAAGTACTATGTACTAAAATCCAACACAACATAACATAACTAATTAATGAAGACCATAAAAATTATCAAAATACCCTCACAAATCCTATCTAACTCAAAATGATTGAAATCATAGTCAATCTTTTCGTTGAGAAGCCTTCAGTCTGGTTAATACATTCATATAAATGCACAAACCGAATAAAGAAATAATTTACCTTTGGACAGTGGCAGGAGTTGTTGTTATCCTTGAAGAAGGGTGCAATGGTAGAAGCCCTTCTTTCATATGTAAGTGCTACAGCAATTAACACAGTGATCACAGCTCCCACTATAGTCCATTTCTTCTTACCCTTTCTACTTTTCTTCAAATCATTTTCTTTCCCTTTCTCAAATTCTTCACTCTTCACCATCTCCAATTCTAAAATCCCTTAAACAGATTCTATCAACAAAAAAAAAACTTTATATATATTTATTCAATAACGAAGAAAAGGGGTGATTTTATTTTTAATGCAGGTGAAGACAAGGCAAAGATTTGAAGAGGAACCGTACGCGCGTTCGTTTAAACGGTTGAAGGGAAGGTCAAAGACAATGCTGTTAAGGGCATATGAAGAGCGTGGGGTACACGTACCAATATCCTTATGGGAAATGACTGCCACGTGGAGTGTTGGTTGGCGCGTGCTTTTAACGAGCTTATGAGTAATGGTGATGATGTGAGGGTAGGATGAGATGCGACGAGACAAAACGAATAATTAATTTGGATGAAGTGTTTCAACCAATAGGAATTGAGTTAATTTTCCCAATATGTTAACTTTTATTAAGAACAGAAGTCCTCATCTATTTGAGGGATTTCACGTAGATTCCCACTTTTGACCTCAAGTTTTAAATACGTAGATTTCTATATGAGTAATATTTTTATAATCCCATCCTAAATATAAAGCCTCTTTTTGAGGGATTTCACGTCCATTAAAAAATGGAATAATTTAGTTAATTGTATTGGAAATGTGAACTTTTGATATGTAATTTCAAAATTACCCCTATTAATATTATTGGGAATCTAAAAAGTGTTAAATAAATATGGGTGTTTATGGAAAAAAGTAATTAATGATTATTGAAAATTGGTATGGAGTTTTATAAATAGGGACAAAATAAAAGTGTCATGAGAGCTTTATATTTAGGGACGGAAGGAGTAATTATTTTTTTATGTATATTTTATCATTTTTTTCCATTTAATATCATGTCATGAATTATTTATTTCTCTCTCCTTTTTCTACGTTTTCTTTTCATCCTTTTCCATCCAAAAACAAGGTGTACGAGAAATTTTTTTTTTAATACTATTATAATGCATCTTTTGATGTGTACTCCATGAATATGAATATATGTTAAGATAATTGAAAAAATTAACTTAAATGAGAAATTGGTTTTTCTTCTTTTTTTTTTTTTTTTTTGAGATTGAGAAATTGGTTTGTTTAATATTTTGGGATATTTGTTATTTAAAATATACTCTCTCCGATTCTATACGTAAGATTCTTTTGGGCAAATTTACGTTCACCACGAAATTGGATTAAGATTGTAAGTAGTATTGTGAATGTTAATATTTAATATACTTTTTAAAAATTATCACTGTAATTGTTATTGATATTCTTAAAGTGTTGATTTAATAGGGTATTTTTGAAAAAAAAATAAATATTATTTGAAATAGGAATAGGATTTTATAAATATGACCACTTTTTTCTTTCTAAAACGATCTTACATATAGAGGGAGAACTTAATATGTGTCATAGAAAATTCACATTATAATTTCTTTTAGGAAAATGCCAAGTAAAAAATGTAATTTTATCTTGAAATATTATAAATTATGATATCGAAGACTAATAAATAATGCATTTAAGATGTTGGTTAGAAAGACTCTTTTTTTAAATAAAAATCCTCGTAAGTTTTTCTTAAATAAAAAAACCTCATATTTAAATAAATATAAAAAATGTAAATTTAATCTTGGAAAATTAAAAAAATTACCTATTAAATACACCATTTTTTTAATTTATTTTCTATTTTAAATAGCTTATACATTGTCCTTATGACAATGAATAGCAAAATTCTTAAATTAAAATGGCAATAAGAAAAAAAATATTTGCTTAAGGCTAAGAATAAGAGTATAAAAAATGAAAAAAAATGCTTTGAAAATTTAAATCCATTTAATAATGTTCTTATTAAGAAAATTAGTTGAATATATTTAATTTTTTCAAAATTATAAAAAAATATGACTACTTTTGAAAAGTTGTATTGGAAATGAAACAAAAATTAAATGTAATCACTACTTTCTAAAAATATTTTAAAAATAATTGTAGTGAAAATAAAAAGTTTAAGTTAAATTTTCTCTTATATTTGGGACAATATATATGCATAATTTTCTTATAATGGGACAGAAGGGAGTAGTAGGAAGGAAGCATTTGTTTGCAAGAAAGCTGAGATAATCGAAAAGCACTGGTCAAACGTGCTAAGATTTTTCATGGTCCATGCATGCTCTGGAACTATGAAAGGCGTTTCGGCCATTCACTCGTTAGAGAACTTCCCTCTTTCCATTCTACAAAGGTGATTACTTCAAAACCCCTTAATTTTAAAAGGGTTTGATACCCTTCATGTTTAAACCAATGAAATAGAGTTAGACAAATGTGTTAATGAGTTGAGTCAAATCTATTTGTTTGATAGGGTCAAACTTTACAAACAAGTCCTTATGATATAAGAGTAAATATGCAAATTTATTGAAAGGTTAAAAAAAAAAAGTTCAATTAGAACCGTTAACTACCTTCTTCTTCCTCATAATAGTCATTCTTTTTTCTCATTAATTAGTTTCCTCCTTTAACTTGCAGACCCACTCAAACGGCTTCCTTTCTTTTTCATCGCCACACACTTCTTATTTTCTTCATCCTCCAACAAACCCACTTCTTCCTCTTTGTTTGAAATCCTCGATTAACTCCTAATCAAACCCTAACACTCAAAATTAGAGTCCACTTTGTTCATCTTAGAGAACAACAGAAGCACAAATGAATTGCAAGACTCTATTTTGCGTATTGAAACCCAATACACAAGCAATTTGATTTCCTGTTGTGCATTAAAATAATAAAATACGTGAACATAGCAAATTCATTAACTTTTTTTCCTACTTTCATTTTACTGGAAGTAAAAGTAAAACATATTTATACTTCGATTTTTAAACTAAGAAAGATACTCTCACTGTTACTTGCCACATATCAAAAACCTTTAATCCCTTAAATAATATAGTGCCACGACACATAGAATATGTCAAACATAGGATGAAGAAAAATATAGATATGTAAACAATCTCCTCGATGAACATTTAGAGGCATTAACTGTGATGGAAGAGTAGTGGGTTTGTAGGTTGAAGGAGGAACTAAAGAAGAAGAAGAAATTAAAGAGAAAGGTTGTCAAGAGGAAGAGGGTGGATTTGTAGTTCAAAGACTGATTTGCAAATTTTGACTCCTTCAAACAAGCACATATGACTCAGCACCTTTACACATTTGTTAATATCTAATTGGTTTAAACAGGGAGGGTACCAAACCCTTTAAAAACTAAGGGGTTCTGAAGTAAGCACCTTCTACGAAACTATTCGCACTCTCTAAGAAAAATAATTGCTCTCTTGAATTTATTAAAAAGTATGTTGTCATTCAAAAGTTACCTTTATTTAAAACTTTATAATTTTATTCATTTCTCTTTTTATTTTAATTATTATTCTATCAACCCTATGCAATTATGAGGGATGTATTTGGAAAAAACTCATTAATACTACCTAAATATTCTAAAACGACTTATAAAAAGGAACACCAATTCTACCAAAATGGTGCCCCACAAAAAAGGGACGGAGGGAATATCTAGCCATCAAAAGCTTCCCTTTAACGGCTTTTTTACTTAAGTGAGGTAGTTTTACAAACAATTTACGTAAATAGGGTAGTTTTGAAACTATTTACATAACATGGGGCAGTCAACAAAACTATTTATGAAAATGGGGCAGTCAAAGTCAAAATTACAAAAGTCAAACAAGTCATCCCACATGACTTCTTCTAAAGAGTCATCTCACATGACTTATTCTAAAAGTCAAACAAGTCATCACACATGACTTATTCTTCTGCTCCTACTTATCTGTCATATTTCAAATAAAACACACCCTTTAAAAAACGAAATCATTACTTAGATTTTCAATACATTAATTATGTTTTTTTTTTCGACTATACATTTTCTTTCTCTGTAATTATTACTTTTTTTTCCACTACTTACAAAAACCAATACCCTATTAAATAAGGGTAAACATGGAAAATAGCATTTATTACACTATTGAAATCATGAAAAGGACAGATTAAAAAAACAAAAAACTTCTAAAAAAAAGCACAGTTAATTAGAAACGGGGGGAGTACTTTAAATCTTCATTTTAAACAAATTATTGGTCTATTATTTGAGGTAATTTTTTTATATTTCATTTTCTTAATTTTTTATTTTTTATTTAAATTTATATTTACATATTTATTTTATTTTTAATTTTGTGCTTTTATTTATTATTATAATGTTTAGGTGTAATTTTTTTATGTTTTATATTTTATTTATAGAATTTTTTATTTTAATTTTTTTATATAGTTAATTTATTTTTAATTTTGTGCTTATATTTTTTATTAATGTTTAGTTATTCTAATGCACTTATTTATTTATTTATTTTTAATTTAGTTTATTATTATATTGTACTTATTTGTCAGATTTTTAATGTTTCATACTTTTATTTATTTATTTATTTAAATTTGTCATAATATTTTTTTAATCTATTCATGTTAATATTTTTTCAATCTATTCATGTTATTATTTATTTTTTTAATGTATTCATGTTAATATTTTTTTTTTTAAATTTTTTCATGTAGAAACCTGTATATGATATACTCCCTCCGTTCCAATTTAACTGTCACTTTAGCAATTTCACACAGATTAAGAAAGTCATTTAATATTTCAATTTTCAAGAGAATTATTAAATAACTTTACTATAATACCCTCGAAGTAAATTAATTATCACTCATTTCACATATTTCAACACATTAAATGCAAGGTTAAAGGTGGAAAAAATCAATTAATACATCCTCGAATTCCTAAAGCGACAAATAATTTGGAACAAGTTAAAAATGCTAATGTGACAGATAATATGGAACGGAGGGAGTATTATTTTGAAACTGAACTGGTGTCGCGGTAGCAAAATTGTTTCCATGCGTTTTCACTCCAAATTTGAGGCTGTAAAGATTGAATTTGGAGTGAAAACACATGGAAACAATCCTGCTGCAGCAACACCTGTTCAATTTCAACATATTATATTATCTATAGGCTTTTTACATGAAAAAATTTAAAAAATACTAACATGAATACATTATAAAAACTAATAATAACATGAATAGATTAAAAAAAATATTGTGATAAATTTAAATAAATAAATGTACAAAACATAAAAAATCTAACTAATAAGTTCAATATAATAATAAACTAAATTAAAAATAAATAAGTGCATTAGAATAGCAAAACATTAATAAAAAATAAAAGCACAAAATTAAAAATAAATTAAATATATATATAAAAAATTAAAGCATGAAATTGGTTTTTGTAAGTAGTGGAAAAAAAGTAATAATTACAGAGAAAGAAAAGGTATAGTCGAAAAAAAACATAATTAATGTATTGGAAATCTAAGTAATGATTTCGTTTTTTAAAGGGTGTGTTTTGTTTGAAATATGACAGATAAGTAGGAACCGAGGGAGCAGAAGAATAAGTCATGTGGGATGACTTGTTTGACTTTTAGAATAAGTCATTTGAGATGACTCTTTAGAAGAAGTCATGCGGGATGACTTGTTTGATTTTTGTAATTTTGACTTTGACTGCCTCATTTTCGTAAATAGTTTTGTTGACTGTCCCATGTTATGTAAATAGTTTCAAAACTACCCTATTTACGTAAATTGTTTGTAAAACTACCTCACTTAAGTAAAAAAGCCTCCCTTTAACATATTCTAGTAGAAAACCTTCTCAACTTTTACAGTACATCTATGTGTCTTTGTTTACTCGTGAAAGATATAGCGAAAGCTTCTTCCTAGTTACTTTGATGATTAAAAAAAAACGAGTAAATTGTCACTTTGGTTCCTGAATTTATACGACATTTTCACTTTAGTCCCTGAAATTAATAAAAATGCTCTTAGGTCCCTGACTTTGTAAAAAGTTATTCAAATTAGTCTCTGCCCTAACCCCTGTCAAGGGACCTTAACGGAGTGATGACGTGACTGACTGAGAGCCTTAAACGACGTCGTTTTTGCGTCCCCGTGACACTTATAACGAAGTAAAGTGTCCCGTTAGTTCTATCAGCTGCATCGGTGTCATGTTCAGCTGCACCAGTCCCATGTTTTGAAGCTGAACACTTCAAAATATACACATTTTAAAACATGGCACTGATGCAGCTGAACATGGGACTGGTGCAACTAATGGAACTAACGTGACAGTTTACTCCGTTACTCCGTTATAAGTGCGCGGGACGCAAAAACGACGTCGTTTAAGGCCCCCAGTCAGCCACATTATCACTCTGTTAACGTTTGTTGACGGGGATTAGGGGCAAGGACTAATGTGAATGACTTTTTACAAAGTCAGGGACCTAAAAACATTTTTGCTAATTTCAGGTACTAAAGTGAAAGTGCTGTGTAAATTCAGGGACCAAAGTGACACTTTACTAAAAAAAAACGGAACTTTTTAAAGCCAAAACTTTAAGTAGTAGCAAATCTAAAACACGATCACCACCCTGAACAAAAGAAATGCACTACAGCACAAAGAAAAGGGGATAAAAATACTTGAAATTCAGAAACCGTCTGCTTCACGCTTTGTTTCCAAGTGCTAAAAAGCCTAAAACACATCATGAACAGAGTCTGCTTTGCTATTCTTGCAATCTCAAAACATGAATTTCAAACACAATTTAAGTTGTCAAACTCAAGTTAAACTACGTAAATTAGCAAGGCAGTACTGCAATTAATTACAAAAGGAACCTAGCATACTTTGGCTGAGTGGATACAAAAGTTGGGACTCATGCACCAGCTTGCAAAAGAGACTTTTCAACCAACAATATTCGATAACCACTCCCAAGATCGGACCTTAATTAAGTCTGCCAAACTAATATGATCACAAGAACCATTACTAAAAATTACAAAGTTACAGTGCAGCCATAAGGACCAAGTGGCCATCAACCATAACATGACCCCTACATCCTTAAAACAAGAACCTTTATATAGTATGCAAAAGCTTTGGAACAGACATTGCAATGAATCAATATTAGGGTCCTGCACCTCCAGCCAGCTAAAAATTGCATTCCAAACACCATGGGCAGAGCCACGTAATAAGAACAAATGACTAATAGATTCTTCGTTGATTGAACAAAGAGCACAGCAAGGATAAATGATAGGAAAAAGGTTGTCTTACCTTAAGGGGCACTTACATAGATTGTCTTACCTTAAACAGAATTCCTACTGTCTTTAAGATTGTCTTTTGTAGGAATTCTATTTAAATCCAATTGCTAAGCAAATGCTCTTAGCTTAAGGGGTACTTCTGCTTTCCAAATGATAGGAAAAAGATTCAGTTGAGGAGGATCCAGCACATGCATCAACCGCTCAGCTAACCAAGAATAAGCTGATTTTACTCTGAAATCAAGTACCCCACATTTCCAAATCCAACAATCCAGGGTGTTTTTGTCAACGAAAGCATCGTACAAGAGTGTTTCCGCTCAGCACCTATTAAGATGGAGCAGTAGTAGATTTCATTTTGCAGGAACATCTGAGTTCAGAGCTACCTGCTTCTAATTTATCTTGGGAAAATCTAAGTAAATCACAAAGGTGATCATTTGTCAGAAACATGATTTCTTTAAATTGAAAAGTAATAATAACATGCTTGTCCGCGCTGGGGCAAGAAAGCAACTAAACGACAAATATCCCCTAGTTCAGTGCAAACCCAGATAAAACTCCAAATTCTTGTACCATGCTCACTTGATAGCGCTGGTTGAATTGATGTCATTGGGCATGAGGATGGAGTAGCTGCATTTACCATCAGGATTCTTGGTCACTATTGGTTGCCGTGTTGTTCTTGGAGCTCAGAAGCCCATGATTGAATGATGTCTCTGCCAGACAAGGAATAAGAAGACCTTCTCAGGGAACAATATTGGCAATAAAATTTTGATCACATTGACACTTTATCATATTGCCTACCAATAGACATAACCAATTGGAGTTTTAAATGTATCTTTGTATGAAAGGATGCCATTCCCACTGCCACGTTCAACTTTTGTTTAATATATTGATATTTATGCAGGTTGCACCAATCGGCAAAGCTCCTTGGAGCATATTACATATATAGTGGTAAGTGTGAGATAAGCATATGAATAGGCTACTAAATTTAATATCCCCATCCTCATACCCCATTAACATCATGAAAAGGTATCGGAACCTTTTCCATCCATGTACATGTTGTAACTTGTAAGACATATTTACTAGCTTCTTTTCATCCAATTAAGCACAACTCATCGACATGCATTGTGCCCCAAATAAACATTTACCACATCTTATCAATTAGAGCTTTATTTATGGAGAAAGTGTAAAAAAAAACAAAACATGGATAACTAACCGACTAAGAACCCTATTAAAACAGCCAAACAAACACAATGCTTAAAATATAATACAGCAATAGCTATGACAAACTTACTAATGTATCTATTAATTAAACACAATCACAAAAAAAGCACATGCCTAATAAGACAAAGGAGCTATAGGTTTAATACCTAAGGGAATGCAGTATAGGTAAATATGGTGAAAAACAAACTACGATTAGGTAAATAGGACGGGTTAGGACAGGTAAGATTAGTCCCTCAACCAATCCTAAATGTTGATCGGGTCAACTTTGGAACCCGAACTCACAGCTAACCTCCTGTGTCTGACTAGGCATGTTTCTCAGAGAGGAACATAATTAAACAAGAAAAGATATAGAACCACAAATTTATGTCATCCTCTTAAAATTGGCATGTTCCTCTATGTTGTTTACGCAATCTAGTTCTCCGGGGGTTATAGTTGATGGTTGTTTTTCAATTCCATCACTATTACAATATGGCTGTCCCCTACTAGGATGTACTATTAAACCTAGATTGGGGTTATCCCTAAGAACAACAGTAGAGCAGTTTATGAATGAATTCCTCCGCAGAAGACTTGATTTTGACAGAAGTTCATAAACATAATTACATACTGAACAGAACCAGTAAAACTTAAAATTTGATTTCTTAATTTTCATCAAAGAGCCCAAAATTTAGAATTATTTTGAGATGGGCATCTAATACCTAACCTACCCATGTTTCATAACTTAACTTTTTTTTTTTTAAAGAGAATGTGAATGTATGAATGTGTGCTTCAAATAACAAGAGAAATTAAAAGTTTTACCTGCAACTTGCGAATCACAGTACAGGGTCAGGGTCTACAGAGGGTTCAAAAACCTAAACCCGATTAGCAAGAAATTGAAACGGGAGACAAAAAAAATTTGGACCATTTCTCGATTTGTGCGTGTCATCCTTGCGCAGGGGCCATGCTAATCTTCTCTGTATCGTTCCAATTTTATCGGATGTCCCCGAAGGGACGAGCTAACGTGCACGCCTCTGCTATATAAACTGTGCTATTGTTATAGAAATATACGATGTGGGACTCTCTCATACTTGCTGTAACTTTGTTTTGTTCGCTCGACTTGTCAGGGAACCACACCCCCTCGCTGGAATAGGAATAGGATGCGGTTTAGAAACTAAAAACCAAATGGGAGAAAATGAAATTTGAAAGTTATTAGTACTTATTTAGGAAGATACTGAGGAAGGTTATACAAAACTTTTTATTAAAAAAGGGGGAAAATGTTGTCCTTCCTTCCTACTCATAACCACGCCATAAGCTAAGATGTTTCAGGGAAGCGGTGATAGTCAATATTTTGCTACTGTTTCAGCTTAACCAGCCACGGTTTTAACCGTGAGTGATGGTCGTTTTCCTTGCTGTGATGGTGATATTGACACTTCAAAATTATTATAGCCTCAGCCATACAAAATTATTTCAATATTTTCCAAGGTTAAAGTACCGTCATTTTAACCAAGCTAATATCTTTGATTTTATTTATAGGTCACATTTGCTCGTATGACACAAATTAAAGAGAGTATTTATAGTTCTTAAAACTTTAAAAATATATCTTAACATTAGAGCATCTTTATTCATGAAAGAAAATTTCATTCTTCAATGGATTACATATTATTTTATTAATTTTCACACTTTACTATGCATCATGAACTTCAACCATTATTTTACTCTATCCATGAACATACTTTTTATCAGGGGTGTAACGGTCCGGTCCGGTCCGGTCTGTGAGCCATATTACGGACCGGACTGCTCAATTTAGTATGGTCCAGTCCCAATATTATTTATCCTCAAAGATCGAACCGGACTGGACCGTTAATGAACGGTTTGGTCCGGTCTATTTTGCTTAATTAGTTAATTATTAAATTTTAAATAAAAAAAACAGATCTGATATTTCAAATGCATGAAAGCGGCCTGCAAATTAGAATTACTAGTTCAATACTAAGAAACACATGTGAATCTAATCTTGGGACTAATTGCACAACAGGAAAATATCAAATTGGAGGCTTCATGCATTATAAATTTCCATTCTCAGTTGATAAATCAGTACGTATGAAATTTTTCTATGCAAGCACAACTGTAGTTTTGGTATTTCAACCAAAGTCAAAAGCCAACGCCTTAAAATTGCCAAAAGCAACACATTTTGGGTTGCCAAACACATGCAGCAACGCATTTTGGGCTGCCAAACTTGATCTGTAGGTTTTTTTTTTATAATTATTAAGCCTATCGGTCCGGTCCGGTCTCAGCGGTCTAAAAATGTTTGGGACCATGGACCAGACCGTTCAAGTACGGTCTGAATTTTTTGGGACCAGACCGGACCATGAGACTGGACCGGACTGCATTTTTTGGTCCGATCCGGTCCGAGCGATCTCGCGATCTCGGACCGGATCGCTGACACCCCTACTTTTTATTCATACATGGGTCTCATTATCTACCTCACATTATAAATCACAACACATTAAATTTCACATCCTACTTTTCTCCTCTTACCCGACGTAAGCATTATGAACGTTCCTAATTAGTGTATAGTAGTGAAATAGGAACAAACGAAAATGATTGTGCAGCAGTGAACGAGGGCATGAACATTCTATATTTGGAAACAAACGGTGATAAGAACATGGGTTGAAATGCTCCTAAAATTTTATTCTCTTAACTTGTATTGTAAATTTCATAAATACATTGTTTCACATTAAAGAACAAAGGATAAGTAAAATAAAAGAACAATAAATACCTCCTAAAAAATATAAAATGGCTTATAAATAAGATTTTTTTTTTCAAAATATGACGTATAAATAAAACAGAAAAAAATATTAAAAATTGCAATGTGGAAAAACTTTTCTTATAAATAAATTTTAAGTTTTCCAGAATACTAAATTCATATTTTTTTCTTTTAGAAAAAATTTTCCTTTTCTCTAAATTTCATAATTCTTTGGGCCACTTGTTAATAGTCTTTTTGTTTTTATTTATAAATCATATTTAACTAAATACATGATTCAATGTGGGTAATTACTCCTTTTTTTAAAAAAAAAAATTCTGTAAATTTTATATTTTTATCCATTTTACCTGTATTACTCCTTTTATGGGGAATATATAGTAAGTTATAACATTCATTTAATTGGATTAGTTTAGGAAAAAAGAATTAAATACCTCATAGAAAATATAAAATGACATAGTATATATAATACTCCTTCCGTCCCTAATTATAAGGCTCTCTTAACACTTTTATTTTGTCCCTATTTATAAGGCCCTTTTCCAATTTTCAATGAGCATCAATTATTTTTTTCCACAAACACCCCTATTTATTTAACACTTTTTAGATTCCCAATAATATTAATAGGGGTAATTTTGAAAATACATATCAAAAGTTCACATTTCCAATACAATTAACTAAATTATTTCACTTTCTTAATGAACGTGAAATCTCCCAAGAGGGCCTTATAATTAAGAAGGGAGGTAGTAACAAATAATTATTCTTCTAAAATGTGACCTATATATAGAATGTGACTTACATATAAAAACCAAGAAAGTATTTTTTTTTTTTTTTGAAGAAAAAACCAAGAAAGTATTACTGTACTTTTTTATTAATTAGATAATGGAAGCTACCATGCACTTTTATAACTTATTTCATTAATTTTTATTTATCGATATTTTAGGACATAAATTTTTTTTAAAAAGAACTAATTAATGAAATTTTTTTTATTAAGGGTATCCTCTGGCTAACAGTCGAAGACTAATCCCCTCCGAGACGTAGAAATCATGGAAGTGGACTTTGAATCTATCAACAAAGCATTTTTCATACTCACACAACAGGGATCAAACCTTTGACATCATACTTGTTGGTACTAATTAATGCAACTAACTCATATAAATTCTTTATTTTGTTTTCCATTATATTTACCATTTATCTCTTCTTCAACCATCATTAATACTCCTCCGTTTCATAATATTTGTCCTTTTAGCCTTTTTTTTCTTGTTTCATACCTTTTGTCCTTTTACAATTCCAATACATAAACATATTTTTCTTTCCAATTTTAACATTTTATCCAATCATTTCATTCACTCCTCATTAATTATACTTTTATCATCTCTCTCATCTCTAAACTAGTATACATTAATTAATGGACACACTTACTAATAAAAATTAAATATTATTACAATTTTCAATAAGGATTAAATAGGGGCATTTTGGACAAACTATACATAATACTTACAATAATTAATACTTTCTTAATCTATATGCCCAAGTCCAAATTATGAAACGGAGGGAGTATTACCTCATCGACTATTCCTTGCAACATTAATATTATTCTATTACTCCTCTGTTTCAAAGATACTGATATTGTATTTTATGATGAGAAAATAATTTCAACACTTACATTGTAAAGGTTTATTATATTGTTAGCATATCATCCACTATCTAAGGATGTATGGTTATTGACTTCTAAATAAAAATAATGAAAATGAATGATGGATGATGTACCGATAGTGTAAAAAAAAATTGTGCACCAGCAATACATACATATTGAACTCTTTTAAGATTATACACAAATATTAAGAAATTACTAGTAAATAATGTAAGAATTTAAAATATTTTAATTATGGTTCCCTATATTAATTAATTACTAATTGTTACCATTGAAGAGAGAGAATTATACTAAATGTGAAGAATAAATAATCAATTTTTTTTATGAACAAAATAAATAATCAATTTGATTCTTCAAAGATTGCATTGTAATCAATTTGGTCCCTCAAAGATATTTGACACTGATATAGTCTCTAAAGATCAATTGTGCCACCTATCGAGTCCTCAAAAGATATTTGCCACCGATATAATCTCTCAAAGATTAATTGTGCCACTAATTTAATCCCCTAAAGATATTTGCAAGCAATATAGTCCCTCAAAAATCAATTGTGCTACTACGTTAGTCTATTAGTGTTGCTCTTTTACATAACAATTTAACAATGCTTACGAGACACGTTAAATAAAAAATTGTAAAAAATATTTAAAAAAACTTAAATGGAGAAAGAAATATAATTACCAAAAAAACAAATACACCACACATGTTTACTTGAGTTGTGACTGGTAGCACTTATAGTGCTATGAGGATGGGAAAAAATCTCTCAAATGACTATATAAGCAATAAGAAAAAAAATATCTTAAAAAATTATTATATATAAAAATATGGGTATTGTTAATAAGTGCTCTTAGGTTTTTACGAATTGAAAAAATATCACAATGCAAGTCCCAATTCCTTTTTTCTCGAAAAAATAAAAAACTTCACTTGTTACCATTTTCCTAAAAGTATATTACATTAATAAGATTTTTTTAATTTCTTATTATATTAACTACGTTTGTTTATTTACCGTTTTTAATTGTATTTTACAATTTCTTTGTTTGAATGTGTCATATAAGAAACATTAAATCACCAAAAAAAAGGGCAAATTGCGACGGTTTATGGAGGTCTTTTGCGGCGGTTTTAACCGTCGTAAAATATATTTGCGGCGGTTCTCTAACTCGCGCAGAGCTGACCGTCGGGAATCATATTTTGCAGCGGTTATGACAACGGCTGCAGAATTTTGACGCAAAATTTGTGGCGGTTCAAAACCCCCGCAAATTGCAAATATGAAATTCCATTAAAAACAGTTACGACAGTTATAACCGTCGCAAGATGCCTATATATTTTTATAAAACAATTGCGACAGTTTATAACCGCCGCAAGATGTCTCTTTATATTATGAAAACAATTGCGACAGTTTATAACTGCCGCAAGATGCCTCTTTATATGATGAAAACAATTGCGACAGTTTTAACCGCCGCAAAATTCCCATTTCTATTTTATAAAAGCAATTGCGACTGTTCTTAACCACCGCAAGTAAATATACATTTGCGACAGTAAAACCATAAATTAAAGAATATTTGAGTCAACAAAAAAATGGACTAGAATAAGGTGAAATATAAATGTCATAAAAAGATTTCTTAAAAGTAGTAAATCAGATAAAGAGGTGGATCTCAACCATTCCCATTAAGTTGAAATGACTTTTTCTGTTCTCTTTTCAATCATAGTATACTCAAATCATCAAAATTTACTTAAAAGAAACTAGATGGGGATTCTTTTCAATCATAGTATACTCAAAACATCAAAATCTACTCAGAATTGTTATCTTCTCAGCACCTTGTCTGTCTCTCATATGCTTCAACACATACTTCAAAACTTTAGCCACTGCTGCTTTATCACACTCACTCCTTAGTACAATTATTATGTCAAACAGAAACCAAACTGATAGCACCTGAATACAATCAAATGAAAAAGAAAAGAATCACTTCCATTTAATCCTAACAAATTGAGATCTACAATATTTTCAAATTCATTTATAAATCTATTAATTAATGCTGTTTTAGATTGGTCATTTCAAACTAAATTAAAAATAGAGATAATACAATGTCCCTCAGACTGTGGATGTGGCCAAATCTGTCCATATCACCAGCACCATTATAAAACTAAATGGACAATGGCCAAATTTGTTCATATCACCAGCACCATCCTAAAACTAAATAGACAATGGTCAAATCTAAGCATATCACAAGAGCATAACAAATCATGAGCATACCAGTATAGATTCAAAATTAAATTATAGGCTCAACTTGATGTTCAGACATGGAAGACGCTAATTAAGTAACCAAAATAACCTCAAACCCAACCTAGCACAGGAATACTAAATCCAAAATCTTACCAGTGATTGAGAAGGATACAAGGAGTGTCACATTCAAATCAGATTAAACATCATGCAAAGCAGAGGTGGATTAACAACATATAAGTTGTTTATTGAATTTTATAACAAAAAAAATAACACAAATAATTTTTTTTAAAAAAAAAGTAACTTTAAAAATCTAACTGTTTCTACATGAGCCACACAACACAAGTTTAGGTGTCATTGGATGAACAAAACTAAAGCGCGAATACTGTATTTGCAAGGAAGTAAACAAGTTTAGGTGTCATTTTGCTTGGTAAGATCGTAACAAAATTATTAACAAATGTAGACAAACCAGTCATACAGTCCCTCTAATCTATCAAAACAAACCCTCTAATCTATCAAAACAAAATGATTTTCAACTAAGATTAATAATGATACAATAGCATAAACACCGTAATCAAGGCCAGGAAAAATGAATAACAGAAGTAAGGGCAGGCACAATTAATTAACATAAACATCAAATCTGTTCATAAGCTTGCAAAATAGACTCAGAAATCATTCATCAGTTAATTGCTTTAGCAATTTCTGCAGTTCAGTTGGCTGAATATCTGAAATAAAGATTCAATAACTAAAATTCAATTATAACTAGTAAATAAAGATTCAATCATGCAGGCCAGTTCAAACATGTCAAGTTACTGCTATATTATTTGAGAATGTTTAAGTTGGCTGCGTCATCTGCTCTTACATTTCAAATCTAGAAAATTCAAGATTAATAGTAATGTGCAGAGAATTTTCTTGCTCTTTGAGTCATTTATTCTTTTAATTTTGATTCAAATGCAATATTAATAGAATACACACTATAAATATACAGCTGAAGAAGACGTACATTTAATAGGATGATAAGGAGTCTTAGGCTCGGTAATTTTCTGCCTCACGGGTTTGTTTGCTTCAATTTCTCCAATGTTAGCCTCATCCCATCTTACACGTCCTCTGCATTGTAATAATAGTGAATGAAAAGATTAATAATATGATGTACTAAAAATACAACAATATACAAAAAAAGATCATGAAAATGATTCAAAAATATATATCACAAGTATATTGAGACCAGAAGTTCCATTAACCATTTTAACTTTTCAATCAATAAGCACATCAATTAAGCAGGCAATGCGATTTTCATTTAAAATTTAAAATCAAATCCAATAGATTTCTAATTCAGTGAAAAAATTGAACATGTTAGCACACTCCTTTTTTTGAACTTCATGCTAGATTAATAATACAAACATGTTTATCCCCGTTCCGTTCACTTCGGTCGAGCAAGTAAACAGATTTGAGAGAGTTATGGGGAATTTCTTTTGGGATGAAAGAGGGCTATTTGGTTAATTAGAGCTCTGTCGTGGAAAGGAAAGAGGCTGATGGAGATATGTGGCAATGGGGATAAATAAATTATCCTAGAGGTTAGGAATCAGATTCCTTAGTTTATCTCATTGTAATACACAACATACAGTAAGGTGGAGCATTCAACTTTCAGTCAGATTATTACCCCCTAAATAAAATAAAATATAAGCTAACAAATAAAAGACGATTTTATTTTGCATTACTTCATTTTGGCAGATGGCTGAGCTCTTCAAACACCAAAAATATGCATCTACGAATGACCAAAAAGGAAAACCAGCAACTCAGCAAATCAATGAACTAACCTATATAGGTCATCATCCTCACCTCCTGTCTCTGTTGTAATGAGAAAAAAAGAGATGAATCATACATAAATGTCAACTATTGTAAAGGCATATCTAAAATCTGATGCAAAGCTTATTCTGAAGACATGCATATTCATATTTCTTTGGCCATCAGGACACACACGATAACAGAAAGATGGAGGGAAAAGTAAGGACTTTGGCCATCAGGACATGCATATTCATATTTCTGTTAGCAATTTTGAATCTTTTATTAGTTTAATAAAATTGATTGACTAGATCAGAATTACTTCTCTTCTCTGAATGCTGTTGACTTGTTTAGTTCTTGTTGAGGGAGGAAAAGATTTCAATAGTTGAATGCATTTTATGCTTGTTTGTCTGAAATTAGATTTCAAAAAGATATCAGGGAGTAATATGCAACAGATTCATTTTATGCATTTTATGCTTTTATTAGTTAGATTTCAAAAAGATACTAATATGCAACAGATTCAAATATTTGTCGTTTACTTGACACCAATTGTATCCTTCCATAACAAGCTGGTGACCTCTAGATATCAGGGAGAGACCATTGGTATGATTGAACTGAGCAGCTATATCTTGTCCAAATGTATATCCAGCACCTCGAGGAGATATTCCCACAGGGATCATCTGGATCAGACCACAAGAGATCACACATCGGTCCTTCATGTGGAACCTGTAAAGCACAAAGACGTACAACTGTTACCCAACCTAGATGCCACAATTGCTGGGGACAGAATTAAACTCATCAACATATGTCTTGACAATATGAATCCGTATGGAGAATATGAGTCTAATTCTCAGGATGTCTCGGACAATGCCAGCAATGGATCCCGCAGGAGGAATCCACCTAGTTTATCCCAAAGACCAAGCAACCTCAGAGAGTTCACCGTATCTGAACTGAAAAAATGACTAAACTTATGATTTATGAAAAAATGACTGGTTTGGGCATTTTGTCAAATACTTTAGATGCGTTCAAATTAAGTCTAAATTAGAGGAAAACAAAAACATATATTAGTCACCATGTTAGAACTGAAACCCTAAAGCACAAACTCTAGGACCTAAAACCAGAAATAGAATCACCTAAAATCAGCAACTGAATCATATTTTGAAACCCTAAAACTCAAAAATGCAATCAATTAAACTTATACTTCAATCAGCGGAATAAAATCTAAATAAATGCTTGAATACCGAAGGGAAGAGTAGATACCAAAGGTGAAGATGAAGTACACGAAGCTTGAACCGGATCGGAGCTTCAGCACAAAGATGGATGGAAGCGGAACCAGAAGAGCTTGAAGGAGACGAGACAGAGGTGAAGATTAGTTCGAAAGAGAGAACAAAGATGAAGATTGGTTCGAAAAAGAGAACGAAGTTAAAGATTAGCTTGAAGTCTTGCGAGTGACCCTTATCGGAGAGAAGGGACCTGAGTTTTGAGAGTGAGAGAACCTTGAGGGGTGTACGTGCGAGTGGGTACGTGCGAGGTTGCAACTTGCGGCTGTTTGAAGAACTGACGCCAAATCATACGCTCAATCAAACACCGATGACGGTTTGGAGAACCGCTGCGAATTCTCCGCCACAAACAGCTAGTTTTCTTGTGGTGAAACTAGTTTGTAATGAGTAACACATAGAAACTAAAGTGGTGGCATAATTGTTATTTGAGGAAGGATTAAATCGGTGACATAATTGATCTTTGATGGATTATATTGATGACAAATATCTTTGAGTAGTGATTGAATTAATGACACAATTGATTTTTGAGGGCTATATTGGTGACATATTTTTGAGGGACCAAATTAAATTGGTGGCAATGCAATTTTTGGACGACCAAATTGATAGTTTCTCAAAAGGTGAAAAATATATTGTGATAAATAAATATTTTAATTTAATTATGTGTATTGAGTATATAAAATAACAATAAATATAAAACAAGAAAGAAAAACTTAAAATAACAATACTCCATCCACATCTAAAAGATGATAAAATTTTGAAAAGGCAAAAAAAAGAAAAAAAAATGATTTCATTTTACTTTCTCTGATAATATATGTAAGATTCTTTTAGGATTTTTTGTTTCTATCAAGGAAGGTAGTTAAATTTATTAGTTGCACAAAAAATGTGATAATTTGATATATTTTTTCAAAACTACTCTTATAATTATTATTTCTGATTCTAAATAATGTTAAGTAAGTAAATAAGAATGTTCGTGAAAAAAATAATTAAATGTTACTATTGGAATGTGAAATAAGATTTTATAAATATGTTAAAAATAAAAATATTAGAAGTGTCATATATATATATATATATATATATATATATATATATATAAATAAATAAATAAAAGAGATCGAAGTGAGTAATACTTTGTTCATTGTCATTTGAAAAAATAAGGTATGCATTGGTTTTATTAACTTAAGGATCCATCCACGCAAGATAACTAATCGTTTTGATATTGTTAAGCCCTCCATAGTAGTTATTCCGGCTCGAATTATAAGCAATAAAAAACATACTACTCTTGGTTTAAAATATAAACAAAACTAACTAACTTTATTAAATTTTGTTTCATTCCCAATGACACTTTCCTAAAACATCTCTAGAAAATTGTAATCTTAATTAATTTTTGTTTCATTCCCAATACTACTTTCTAAAAATACCTCTATTTTTTATAAATTTGAGAAAATTAAATACAATCAACTAACCTCCTTAATAAGCTTAAAAGTGGTTAGAATTGCTTATAATTTGAGCCGGAAGGAGTAATCTTCCAACAAATTTTTTTATATTCCTAACGGTCAAAGATCTAATCCCAAACACATATTGGTATTGTTAACCTACTCCATTTTACTACCATTGGTCAGCAATGGTTTCGTAAATATAAGAACATATAGCAATTGGTTCGCAAGCAAACTGAGAATCTGAGATCATTGAAAATTGCAGAACCAGTCAAAAGTTTTCTTCTCCTGATCTCGCATACCTAAATCCACACATGCATGCTTTGGAATTACGAAAAATAATAATGGCATTTCAACCATTCATTCATTAAGTTTCACCATTATTTCCCTTCTACTATAAAAACACCCACCCAGCTACAGCTTTTAGCCATATCCTACTAAGAAAATTTCTCATCTTCATTTGATAACTACTTGAATTAATCATGGACGGAAAAACTAATGCAACTGCTGGCAACAATGCTGAAAAACCCAAGGAAAATGTTGTTGGTACAGGATCTGGTGTTGATAAGGTGATGAAAGCTCCTGGTGGAGATGGATCCACCATTTCAAGAGAGCAATTTGAGAAAAACCCTAAGGGATACTTTGATGCTCTGCATGCTGAAGATAAGAACAAGAAATAGTTCTATTTTCTCTTCTCCTAATAATAATGTTGTTCTTGTAGGTTCTGTTTTATGGTGCATGGTTCTGTAGACTGGCCATGTGCTTATTATTAACCTTTATGTATGCAGCCCGGCAAGAAATTATGATAAATAATAAAACAGTTTGCTTAATTTTAATATTCTAGTAGATGTTTATACTA
This sequence comes from Crotalaria pallida, assembly GCA_037953625.1. Lineage (NCBI taxonomy): Eukaryota > Viridiplantae > Streptophyta > Magnoliopsida > Fabales > Fabaceae > Crotalaria > Crotalaria pallida. Next base: position 118,737,988 of record CM075654.1, read on the forward strand.
TAGTTACGTTTCATCTTTTATAGTTATGTGCTGTAGCATTTTGAATTTCTTTCATTAAGCAAATCTTCAATTTGTTTCTCTCAACTTCATTTATAATTTTATGGTAGAGGTTAAGAAGGGGTTTGGATTTGACTAATCTTAATGATGATTTAATTTTATAAATTAGGATTGTTATTGAAACAATCCTCTATATTTTGTACGATAATGTATGATTTATTTGCTATTTCACATTAAACCGCTTGTATACTGGTCAATCTATTAATGATAATTATTTATTCCCAAAAGTTTTTAGGAAAATATTAAAGAGCGAGTGTTCTTAGGATGCTTGTTAAGAAATCAAATGAGATAAAAAAACAATGAAAAAATACATTCTAGGTTCAAGAGGGAAAAAATAACTTAGCTTATTTATGAATTTTTACCACTTTTAATAACTTTAGCAACATCCAATTTTATATGATGAACTAGTATTTATTCCCTAAGGCTATGTTTGGATGGAGTGAATGTGATGGAATGGAGTGAAGTTGCATGATATTTTATTATATTCCATTGTTTGGATTGCATTTATAATAATGGAGTGGAATGGAGGATGATGGAATAGATTCCACCCAATTCCATTCAAAACCTCAATTTTTCTTCTCTCCCAAATTTGTTTCCTTCCATCCTAAATTATCCGACCAATGGAATGGTAGTTTTATCTCATTCCACTCCACTCATCTCCATTCCACTAAATTCTATTCAATTTCATTCCATTCATTATTACATATCCAAACATAACCTAAATGCAATGGTGATATCTTTCCTCTCTGCGCAACTAATGGTATCACCATCACCGACCATGTCAGCAATCGAATGTCTTCGTTACTCCCTCCGGCTCGAATTATAAGCAACAAAAAACATACTTCTCTTGGTTTAAAATATAAGCAAAATTAACTAGCTTTATTAAATTTTGTTTCATTCTCAATGTCACTTTCCTAAAACATCTCTAGAAAATTGTTATATTATTTAAGTTTTGTTTCATTCTCAATACTACTTTCCTAAAATACCTCTATTTTTTATACAATTGAGAAAATTAAATATAAACAACTAACCTCCTTAATAAGCGTAAAAGTAGTTAGATTTGCTTATAATTCGAGCCGGAGGAAGTACTTTTAGAATAATGTTTTTTTTAAAGTGATTTGATTCAAAATAAATCATAGTAAAGAGAAGATTGAAAACATTTACAATAATAAGACCTTTCATACATAATGAGTAAACATTTTTATTTCACTAAATATTGGATGAGCTTATTGCTACGTACTCCCTCTAACTTGAAATATAAGCAACAAAAAATACATTTCATTTGGTTTAAAATATAAGCAAAGGTAACTAATCTTCTTAAATTTTATTTCATTCTCAATGTTACTTTCCTGAAACATCCCTAGAAAATTATTATCTTATTTAATTTTTGTTTCATTTCCAATGCAATTTTTCTAAAATACATATTAACAAGTACACTAAAGGCACTTGTAAGTATCTGCCTTTTATATATTAAAGAGTGAAGTATCACTTTGATCCCTCATTTTTTTATATGGGATACTTTAGTCCCTCAAAATGTGGAAATTCACTTTTAGTCCTCAAATATTTTTTTTATGAGACACTTAAGCCCATCAAGCTTTTTTTTATGGGACACTTAAGTCCGCAGTTGAGACAATTGGCGGAGTGGACGAAGGGACTTAAGTGTCCCATAAAAAAATCTTCATGGACTAAAAATAAATTTTCACATTTTGAGGGACGACTAAAGTATCCTATCTAAAAAACCTGAAAGACCAAAGTGGTATTTCACTTTATATTAAAAAAACAAACATTATGATATATTAATGTGGGCCAATAGCCTCAGCCATACAAAATTACTGTAAAGAAAAACAATAACCTGTTCTTTTCAATATTTTCCAAGGTTAAAGTAAGGTCATGTTAATCGAGTTAATATCTTTTATCTTATTTCCATGTCACAATTGATCATATCACACATATTAAAGAGAGTATTTATATTTTCTAAAACTGTAAAAAATACTTTAACATTAGAGCATATTCATTCATGAACGAAAAATTCGTTCTTAAATGGAATACACGCATTATTTTATTATTTTTCAGAGTTTATTATGTGTTATGAATTTCAACCATTTTTTTTACTCCATCCATGAAGGCATGAACCTACTTTTCGTTCGTAAATGAATCTCATTACCTACCTCACATTATAAATCACAACACATCAAATTTCACATTTTATTCCACACTTTTCTCCCCTTACCCCACGTTAAGTATTATGAACGTTCCTAATTAGTGCATGGTAGTGAAACAAGAACAAACGAAAATGTTTGTGCAGCAGTGAACGAGGGCATGGACATTCTCTATTTGTAAACGAATGTGATAAGAACATGGGTGGAGATGCTCTTACAATTTTATCCTCTTAACTTGCATTAAAAATTTCATAAATACATCGTTCCACATTAATGAATAAAGGATAAATAAAATAAAAAATAATAAATACTTCCTAAAAATATAAAATGGCTTATAAATAAGAATTTTTTCCAAAATATGACTTATAAATAAAACAAAAAGAAATATTAAAAATTACAGAAAAACTTGTCTTAGAAATCAACTTTAAGTTTTCCAGAATACAAAATTCATAATTTTTTTAGAAAAAAATTTCCTTTTCTCTAAATTTAATAATGTTTTAGGGCTTTTATATCATTAATACTCTTTTTGTTTTATTTATAAGTTATACTTAACTGAAATACATGAATCAAGGTGGGTAATTACGTCTTCTAAAAAAAAAATAAAAATCTGTCAATTTTACATTTTTATTCATTTTACTTGTATTACTCTTTTTATGAGGAATATTTAGTAAGTTATAACATTCATTTAATAATGTTAGTTTAGGAAAAAAGAATTAAATACCTCATAAAAAATATAATGTGATATACATATAAGAACAAATTAAATAATGTGAAATAAAGGAAATGAACGCCTCTTCAGTATTGGTTAGATCAGATTGCAAAGTGCTTGTGGATGCTTTACTTTCTCAAAAGGAAGATTTGTCTGAGTTGGGGAACTTAAAAAGTGTTATTTTTAGCCTAGCAAATTCTTTTAATTCTTGCTTGTTTTCTTTCGTTGGTAGAGCAAGCAATAAAGCTGCACATTCTTTAGCTAATTGGATTGTGCATGCTTCTAATAGCAGGTCAGGTTTAATACCCGTCCTCCTTTTCTTGTTGGATCTCTTTGTTAGTTTGGAATAAAGTTCTTAAGTTTAAAAAAAAAAAACAAATAATTCTTTTAAAATGTGACATATATAAAATATGATCTACATATATAAAAACCAAGAGACTATTACTTTTTTATTAGATAGTGGAAGCTACCATGCACTTTTATAACTTATTGCATTCATTTGTATTTATCGATATTTTAGGATATAAATTTTTAAAAAAAAAAACTAATTAATGCATTTTTTCATTAAGGGTATCATCTCATCGACAGTCAAAGATTGATCCCCTTCGAAGTGTAGAGATCATCGAAGTGAGTTTTGTCTCTACCAACAAAGCATTTTTCATATCCACAACAGAGATCGAACCCTTGACATCATGTTTAAATAACTCAATGATCTCCCAACGATGTTGAGCCTTGTTAGTACTAATTAATGCAACTAATTAACGCAACTAATTAACTCATATAAATTCTTTATTTTGTTTTCCATTATATTTACCATTTATCTCTTCTTCAACCATCATTAATAATATTACTTCTGCGACTATTCCTTACAACATTAATATTATTTTATTACTCCTCCGTTTCAAAGATATGGTATTTTATTTTAAGATGAGAAAATAGTTTGTACATTGATATGTACGGTATTTCCTCCAATCTTTAATATAAGAAAAAAACACATACTTATATTGATCTCAAATATCAAAAAAGTTACTCCCTCTAGTCCTATATATAGGACACCTTCTAGAAGAAATCTTTGGTTCTATATATAAGGCACTTTATATTTCTTATACATCATTAATTGTTTATTTTTTGCCCTTATTAAATGCTTTGACTAACTATTTTTTTGTTATTCATTAATGAATGTGAACATTTCAAGTAAAGTGGAGGGTCAAAATTGTAATAATGTTACAATATATTCTTATAAAATTCACAAAACTAACCACTTTCCTTGATCCGGGGAATACGGTTAAGTATGCCCTATATATAGGACCGGATGTAGTAATTAACTTTATATTTTCAATACAATTCTTTTTAAAATATTCCTATTGTCTCCTTTAATTTTTGTTTTATTTCCAATGCAACTTTCCTAAAATAACTTTTTTTTATGAATTAGAAAAAATTAAATTCACCCAACTAACTTCTTTAATAAGTGTAAAGTTTGTTATTTTTTTATAATGGAAACCGGGGGAGTATATAGATGATTGAGGATTAGTGATGATTATGTAAGAGTGGTTTGACATGGTTTAAAAAATGAGAATTTACGTTCTATGGAGTTGTATTATGTTTTTTAATCTTGCTTGAAGCAGATGAAAGGGGGAAAAAATATCTTGTAAAGAGCCTATGACAAAATATGTGCAAACTACAAGGACACCTGACATAAATAAGCCAAAAACAAATACCCAACTTGTTTACTTGAGTTGTGACTGAAGCACTTATAGTGCCGTAAGGATGGGAAATAATCTCTCAGAAGAAAAATCTCTTAAAAAATTATTATATATAAAAATATGGGTGTTACTGACCAGTGCCCTTAGATTTTTACGAATAGAAAAAACATCACAAGTTCTAATTCCTTTTTTTTCGAAAAAAAATGAAAAACTACACTTGTTAGCATTTTCCTAAAAGTATATTACATTAATAAGATTTTTTTAATTTCGTATTATAGTAACTATGTTTGTTTATTTACTTTTTTTAATTTTATTTTACAATTTCTTTATTTGAATGTGTCACGTAAGCAACATTAAACTAGTTTGTAATGAGTAACACATAGAAATTAAAGTGGTGGCACAATCGATCTTCGAAAGAGGATTAAATTGGCGACACAATTGATCTTTGAGGGATTATATTGGTGACAAATATATTTGAGCAACTAAATTAGTGACACAATTGATTTTTGAGGAACTATATTAGTGACATCCAGATTAAATTGGTGGCAATGCAATTTTTGGACGACTAAATTGACAATTTATCCAAAGGTGAAAAAGAGATTGTGATAAATAAAGATTTTAATTTGATTATGTGTATTGAGTATATAAAATAACAATACATGTGAAACAAGAAAAACAACTTAAAATAACAATACTCCATCCATCTCACCAACGAGCTGTTGGTGCAGTGATGTCAGGGGCTGCACTTGGTAGGGCGGACCACGGTTCGATCCCCCGCAACAACGTTGGGAGAGGAATAAAACCTTAACCCCGGGACCCCCCTCGAACTGGATTAGTCGGCCCAGTGGGCCGGATACCAGGGTGCAAACCAAAAAATACTCCATCCATCTCAAAAACACGATAAAATTTTGAAAAGTCAAATATAAAAAAGAAAATATGATTTGATTTTACTTCCTCCAATCTTATATGTAAGATTATTTTTGGGATTTTTTGTTTCTAACAAGGAAAGTAGTTAAAATTGTTACTGACATCGAAAATGTAATAATTTGATATGTTTTTTTAAAACTACCCTTATAATTATTATTGTTTATAATTATTATTGTGATTCTAAATAAAGTTAAGTAAAGAAGAATGTTCGTGGAAAAAAATAATTAGATACTATTGGAATGTGAAATGAGATCTTATAAATATGTTCAAAATAAAAATATTAAAAGTGTCTTATAGTATATAATACCTAAGTGAGTAATACTTTGTCTAATATCATTTGAAAAATTCACGTACACATTGATTTTATTAACCTAAATTCCTAAAATATTCGTTCGTACAACTGGGTGCCTAATCGTTTTGATATTTTTAAGCCCTTGGAAGTAATCTCCCAACAAATTTTTTATATTCGCAAGAATCGAAAATCGAACCCAATCACGCATTGCTATTATTAACCCACTCCATTTAACCCCCATTGGTCACCAATGGTTTCGTAAATATAAGAACATAGAGCAATTGGTTCGCAAGCAAACTGAGATCATTGAAAATTGCAGAACCAGTCAAAAGTTTTCTTCTCCTGATCTCGCATACCTAAATCCACACATGCATGCTTTGGAATTACGAAAAATAATAATGGCATTATATTTCAACCATTCATTCATAAAGCTTCACCATTTCCCTTCTACTATAAAACTACCCACCCAGCTAAAGCTTTTAGCCATATCCTACTTAGAAAATTTCTCATCTTCATTTGATAACTACTTGAATTAATCATGGATGGAAAAACTAATGCAAGCGCTGGCAACAATGCTGAAAAACCCAAAGAAAATGTAGTTGGTACAGGATCTGGTGTTGACAAGGTGATGAAAGCTCCTGGTGGAGATGGATCCACCATTTCAAGGGAGGAATTTGAGAAAAACCCTCAGGGATACTTTGATGCTCTGCATGCCGAACAGAAGAACAAGAAATAGTTCGTTCTATTTTCTTCTCCTAATAATAATGTTGTTCTTGTAGTTTCTGTTTTATGGTGTATGGTTCTGTAGACTGGCTATGTGCTTATAATAATATGAAAGGCGTTTCAGCCATTCACTCATTAGAGAACTTCCCTGTTTCCCTTCTACAAAACTATCTAGCCATCAAAAGCTTCCCTTTAACATATTCTACTTGAAAACCTTCTCCAACTTTTACTTTGTTTACTCATGAAAGATGTGGCGAAAGCTTCTTGCTAGTTACTTTGATGATTAAAAAAAAAGGAAACTTTTTAAAAAGTTAAAACTTTAAGTAGTAGCAAATCGAAAACACGATCACCACCCCGAACAAAAGAAATGCACAACAGCACAAAGAAAAGGGGATAAAAATAAATGCAGAAACCGCCGGCTTTACGCTTTGTTTTCAAGTGCTAAAAGCCTAAAACACATCATGAGTTCATGACCTGCTTTGCCATCTTCTTGCAATCTCAAAACATGAATTTCTAACACAGTTTACAGTTGCCAAACTCAAGTTAAACTACGTAAATTAGCAAGGCAGTACTGCAATTAATTACAAAAGGAACCTAGCATACTTTGTCTGAGTGGATACAAAAGTTGGGACTCATGCACCAGCTTGCAGAAGAGACTTCTCTACCAACGATATTGATAACCACTCCAAAGATCGGACCTTAATTAGGTCTACCAAACCAATATGATCACAGGAGCCAATATTAAAAATTACAAAGTTGCGGTGCAGCCATAAGGACCAAGTGGCCATGGGTAAAGTCAAGTAATAAGAACAAATGACTAATAGATTCTTTGTTGACTGAAAAAAGAGCACAGCAAGGATAAATGACAGAAAAAGATTGTCTTACCTTAAATAGAATTCCTACTGTCTTTAAGATTGTATTTTGTAGGAATACTATTTAAATCCAATTGCTAAGCAAACGCTCTTAAGTCTTAACTTAAGGGGCACTTCCACTTTCCAAATGATAGGAAAAAGATTCAATTGAGGAGGATCCAGCACATGCATCAATCGCTCAGCTAACCAAGAATAAGCTGATTTTACTCTGAAATCAAGTACCCCACATTTCCAAATCAAACCATCCAGGGTGTTTTTGTCAAAAAAAGCATCATACAAGAGTGTTTCCGCTCAGCACATATTATTATATGCAGAGTTCAGTTCTGCAGGAACATCAGAGCTACTTGCATCTGATTTATCTTTTAGGAAAATCTAATTAAATCACAAAGGTGATCATTTGTCAGAAACAAGATTTCTTTAAATTGAAAAGTGATAATAACAATCTTGTCAACACTGGTGCAAGAAAGCAACTTGACTACAAATATCCCCCAGCTCCGTGCAAACCCAGATAAATCCAAATTCTTGTACTATGCTCACTTGATAGCGCTGGTTGAACTGATGTCATTGAGCATGAGGATGGAGTAGCTGAATTTACCTCCAGGATTCTTGGTCACTATTGGTTGCAGTGTTATTCTCGGAGCTCGGAAGCCCATGCCTGAATGATGGCCACACAAGGAATAGGAAGACCTTTTAGGCTGAATTCCTCTGGGAACAAGAAAAGCATATGAATGGTTTGGCTACTGAATTTCCTATCCCCATTCTCATACCTGATACCTCATTGGCTCATTCCGATCTTGAAGAGGTATCAGAACCCTTTCCATCCTTGTCCATGTTGTAAGACATATTTTATAGTTTCTGTTCATCCACTAAAGCCTTAGTCATCGACATGCATTGAGCCCCAAATTAACATTTACCACATCTAAGCAACTAGAGCATCATTTATAGATAAAGTGTACAAAAAAAGGGAGGTATTAAAACAGCCAAACAAACACAATGCTTAAAGTACAATGCAGCATTAGCTATGACAAACTTACTAACGTATCTATAAACTCACCACACACAAAAAAAGCACATGCTTATAAGACAAAGGAGCCATAAACCTATGGGAATGCAGTATAGGTAAGTATGGTGAAAAACAAACTACCATTAGTTGTGAATGTGCTATAACACAACAACTGAACAATCCCATAATCCCACCCCACAAATAACCAATTTCAGTGAGCCTGACACCTTTTCGATGGTGAGCATAGGACGGGTAAGGTTATTAGTCCCTCAATCGGCCCTAAATGTTGATTCAAAAATTTATAACCTTCCAAATTTGAATCATATGAGGGATAATATAATACCAAGTAACATCTGATGATCTTCTTTTGACAACAAGCATCTTTGACAGATGGGAATGGTGCTCTTATGAGGCATTATTTTTATTCATTTTGGTCATTTCTGATCTCATCTTACACTAAAACAAGGAAAGATATAGCACCACAAATTTATATCATCCTCCTAAAATTGGCATGTTCCTCTATGCTGTTTTCGCAATCTAGGTATAGTTGATGGTTGTTTTTCAATTTCATCGCCATTACAATATGGCCGTCCCCTATTGGGATGTACTATTAAACCTAAATTGGGGTTATCCGCAAAGAATTACATATAGAGCAGTTTATGAATGTCTTAGCTGCAGACTTGATATTACACAAAAGTTCATAAACAAGTCTTAAGGCTTGGTAGTTGGAACTTTGAAGTCCCGAGTTCGATTCTGGGCGTCACCATTTAGTGAATTTAATTTTCCTTCCCTTATCATCCTAAAAAAAGAAAAATGGTTACATACTGAACAGAACCAGTAAAACTTAAAATTTGATTTCTTAATTTTCATCAAAGAGCCCAAAATTTAGAATTATTTTGAGATGGGCATCTAATACCTAACCTACCCATGTTTCATAACTTAACTTTTTTTTTTTTTAAAGAGAATGTGAATGTATGAATGTGTGCTTCAAATAACAAGAGAAATTAAAAGTTTTACCTGCAACTTGCGAATCACAGTACAGGGTCAGGGTCTACAGAGGGTTCAAAAACCTAAACCCGATTAGCAAGAAATTGAAACGGGAGACAAAAAAAATTTGGACCATTTCTCGATTTGTGCGTGTCATCCTTGCGCAGGGGCCATGCTAATCTTCTCTGTATCGTTCCAATTTTATCGGATGTCCCCGAAGGGACGAGCTAACGTGCACGCCTCTGCTATATAAACTGTGCTATTGTTATAGAAATATACGATGTGGGACTCTCTCATACTTGCTGTAACTTTGTTTTGTTCGCTCGACTTGTCAGGGAACCACACCCCCTCGCTGGAATAGGAATAGGATGCGGTTTAGAAACTAAAAACCAAATGGGAGAAAATGATTTGAAAAGTTTCACTTATTTAGGAAGATAGTGATTACTGAGGAAGGTGATACAAAACTTTTTAGTAAAAAAGGGCGAAAATGTTGTCCTTCCTTCCTACTCATAACCACGCCATAAGCTAAGATGTTTCAGTGAAGCGGTGGTAGTCAATATTTTGCTACTGTTTCAGCTTAACCAGCCACGGTTTTAACTTTTAACCGCGAGTGATGGTCGTTTTCTTGCTGTGATGGTGATATTGACACTTCAAAATTATTCACACTTCACTTTAATCGATCATAATTTTATATATTAAAAAACAAACATTGTGATATGTTAGTGTGGGCCAATAGCCTCATACATACAAAATTACTGGGAAAAAAAAAAAACAATAACCTCCTCTTTTCAATATTTTCCAAGGTTAAAGTGAGGTCATTTTAACCAAGCTAATATCTTTGATCTTATTTATAGGTCACATTTGCTCGTATGACACAGATTAAAGAGAGTACTATTTATATTTCTTAAAACTTTAAAAAGATATCTTAAAATTAGAGCATCTTTATTCATGAACGAAAATTTCATTCTTAAATGAACTACACATTATTTTATTAATTTTCACATTTTACTGTACATTATGAACTTCAACCATTTTTTTACCTTTTTTTTTTTGTCCATGACCGGAGTGTCCACCGCCGACCGCAGTGACTAATCTCCTCGCTGGCTTGTAGGCATCTCTAATGGGTGGGACAGCTGGCCCCGAGATTTAACGCTGCTGCATGCACAAGGCAGGATTCGAACACCCGACATTGCTTAAGCATGGTTCAATCCCTACCACTGAACCACACGCTCGAGGTTCAACCATTTTTTTACTCCATCCATGAACCCGATTTTCGTTCATACATTATCTACCCCGCATTATAAATCACAACACATTAAATTTCACGTCCTACTCCACACTTTTTTCCTCTTACCCCACGTTAAGCATTATGAACATTCCTAATTATTGCATAGTAGTGAAATAGGAATAAACGAAAATGATTGTGCAGCAGTGAACGAGAGCATGAACGTTCTTTATTTGGAAATGAAAGGTGATAAGAATATGGGTGGAGATGCTCTTACAATTTTATTCTCTTAACTTTTTTTTTTAAATTTCATAAATACATTGTTTCACATTAATGGACAAATGATAAGTAAAATAAAAGAACAATAAATACCTCCTAAAAAAATTTAAAATGGCTTATAAATAAAATTTTTTTTTCCAAAATATGACGTGTAAATAAAACAGAAAAAATATTAAAAATTGCAATATGGAAAAACTTGTCTTATAAAAAAAATTTAAGTTTTCCAGAATACTAAATTCATATTTTTTTAGAAAAAAATTTCCTTTTCTCTAAATTTCATAATTCTTTGGGACACTTGTTAATACTCTTTTTTTTATTTATAAATCATATTTAACTGAAATACATGGATCAAGGTGGGTGATTACTCCTTTTTTTTTTTTAAAGAAAACTCTGTCAATTTTACATTTTTATCCATTTTACTTGTATTACTCCTTTTATGGGGAATATATAGTAAGTTATAACATTCATTTAATAGGGTTAATTTGGAAAAAAAAGAATTAAATACCTCATAAAAAATTTAAAATGACATAGTATATGTAAGAACAAATAATTCTTCTAAAACGTGACCTATATATAGAATGTGACCTACATAGAAAAACTAAAAAAGTATTACTTTTTTATTAATTAGATAATGGAAGCTACCATGCACTTTTTTTTTGTACACACCAAGGGTATCCCTCAGCCGACAGCCGAAGGCTAATCCCCTCCGAGGCGTAGAGATCACCGAAATGAGTTTTGCCTCTACCAACAAAGCCTTTTCCATGCCCATGGTGGGGATCGAACCCCTCACATCATGCTTAAGGAACTCGACTATCTACCAACTGTGCTGGGCTTTGTTGGTACCAATGCACTTTTATAACTTATTTCATTCATTTTTATTTATCGATATTTTAGGACATAAATTAAAAAAGAAAACTAATTAATGATTTTTTTTATTAAGGGTATCCTCTGACTGACAGTCGAAGACTAATTCCCTCAGAGTTAGAATTCACGGAAGTGGGCTTCGCTTTTATCAACAAAGTCTTTTCCATACTCACACAATAGAGATCAAACCCTTGACATCATACTTGATGAACTTAATAATCTACCAACAATGTTGAGGCTTGTTGGTACTAATTAATGCAACTAACTCATATAAACTCTTTATTTTGTTTTCCATTATATTTACCATTTATCTCTTCTTCAACCATCATTAATATTACCTCATCGACTATTCCTTGCAACATTAATATTATTCTATTACTCCTCTGTTTCAAAGATACTAGTATTGTATTTTAAGATGAGAAAATAATTTGTACACTTATAATGTAAAGGTTTATTACATTGTTAGCATATTATCCATTATCTAAGGGTGTATGGTTATTGACTTCTAAATAAAAATAAAGCAAATGAATGATGAATGATGTACCGATAGTGTAAAAAAAACTTTGCACCAGCTGTACATACATATTAAACTCTTTTAAGATTATACACAAATATTAAGAAATTACTAGTAAATAATGTAAGAATTTAAAATATTTTAATTTTTGTTCCCTTTATGTAATTAATTACTAATTGTTACCACCGAAGAGAGAGAATTATACTAAATGTGAAGAATAAATAATCAATTTGGTTCTTCAAAGATTGCATTGTCACCAATTTGGTCCCTCAAAGATATTTGACACTGATATAGTCCCTGAAGATCAATTGTGCCACCTATCGAGCCCCCAAAAGATATTTGTCACCAATATAGTTCCTCAAAGATTAATTGTGCCACTAATTTAATCCCCAAAAGATAATTGCAAGCAATATAGTGTGACACCCTCAATATAAATCTAGATTTTAGAGTAATAAATATACTATTACTCGAATAGATATGGACTTGTTTAAAGATAGAAAATATAAGGTTAAATTTTTCCTTTTTGTTTTCTAAAAGAAGCGGGTGCACAAACCATAATATGGGATCTTTGGAGATTGGGTTTCGTATCACCTTAAATATTGAATTTGGCGTTTTCTTTAACAAGGAACTCATTTCTCAACTTAGATAGCATCTGCTCTTAATAAAGCAATTTTATATAATGAAAACTTAAGTGATATCATCCATTATTACATTTTGTAAAACTGATACCATTTTAAAACTTCGTAGCCGAACTCTTTGAAAACCATTATCAGAGTAAGCGGAAATAATAGGACTATGTAACAAGTTGTGATATAAACATAGATTTCATATATATATATATATATATATATATATATATATAGAGAGAGAGAGAGAGAGAGAAAAGAAAAAACAATGGGCGGTGCACCGACAGTGTAACAATTCTTTACACCGTCAGCACATCATCCACCATTGATGTACTATTAATCATTGACTCTTAATTAAAAGTAAAACACATGAACGGTGGATGATCAACCGATAGTGTAAAAAACATTACACCGACGGTGCACTCCCATTATTCTCATATATATATATATATATATATATCAAAAGTCATGAGATACATAGTCCATAAGTAAAAGTCTCCAAACCCCAGTACAAGTCCGTAAAACTATATACATATATATAACATCAAAATAGATCATCGCTTCAGAGTTCTCAAAAGGTATATATACAATATCTACATATCAAAAATAAAAGACTCCGAAGCTGATCATAAAACATAAGCAGTAGTAGTAGAAGTCTCCCAGTAGTAGCAACAGTCATCATCAACCATCAGCAACATCTCTTCCATAGCAGCAATCACACCGGATCCCTAATCCACATCATCTACCCTATGCACATCCTTTTGGATCATCGTCCCTCCACTGACTCCCTGTAGAATGCTCGACAGGCTCGCCTACGCTCTCATCCTCGACAGGATCCTCCTCAAACTCATCCGAAGGAGTAGGTACCCTACCTCTGGGTACAGGGTCTGGTGAAGGCGTGACCCTAACAGGACTCCTCGGAACATATGGGGGAGTCTCCTCTTGAGTGACTCTAGAAGTAAAATTGTGTGAGCAGGTAGGTCGGAATCGAAAACTATGATACGAGTGAGTTGGTCGAGTGGGAGGTGGTCCATGGTAAGTATAAAAGGGAGGTACATGCATAGTGTATATGATGGGGATCCTAAACCTACGAGGACGAAATCGAATCAGTGGATTAGGGTGATATAAAGTCAGCTCGACCTCACCCTCATACACTGCCCGGTGATCCTCATAGATCCATATGCCACTAGGAAGTGGGCGGATCTCGATGCAAGCGATGTAACACGACATCACCTACAAGGGCACAGAGATAAGCAATTCTACACACATAATAAATAGAGCATAAATATATGCACAGTATAAATATGAATGTATACAACAATAATCATCAACCACAGTTAACACTTAGCAAATATTTGATGCAAGTAGAATGCTTATACTTATTTTCATTTATGAACTTTAGATTAGATTAGTGGCATGATGTATGAGTCTAGCTCTTAATCCTAACTCCATTAATCTATGACACTCTCTGACGTTCATCCTTTACTTCACATAAGCACTCAACAGTGTGTTGTACTCCTAGGTGTACAACATTTGTACATTCACCCTAGAATATACACGACAAGCTTGGAAATGATACATAACGCGCTCCTCGAGCAGCGTCCCGTCGTCTTCACGGAATAATCATATCATCAGCATATTACTCTCACTGACCACATCGTCCACCATATTGTGTCATCAAGCAAGCCGTCAATTGGCACTCCCAGAGGCCCTCCTCATGTTATCATAACATGAAAAACGATTTAACACCCGAACTCCAGGATGAATGCAATTTCTTAACTTAAAAGAATTGATTGGTATATCCCAATTAATAATATCTAACATTATTAATCCAATAATTTCATACCATCATCAATCAATTACTTTTAAGTCCCAGATCACTTGGATTATTATCACTTAGATATTAACAGAATGATTCAGAATTAAAAATGGCATTGTTTAGTTTCTGTCAAAAAGACTCGAGTAGTTCTTCAGTCTTTCCAGTTTACTCGAGTAGTTCACGAGTTACTCGAGTCGTTCATACTTTTTCAGAAAAGTCAAGTTTCAGATTTTCTAGAAATACTCGAGTAGTTCATGTAATACTCGAGTCGTTCATCAACCCAGAAGACTCGAGTGGTTCATGCATTAATCGAGTGGTTCATCAAAGTAATACTCTTGCTGCATCAGTCAATACTCGAGTACTGGACCTGATACTCGAGTGTTGGTGCAAAAAGATGCACTGGTGCATCACGAAATACTCGAGTCTCAAGCTAGATACTCGAGTCGTAACAGACAGTAAAGACTGAATATTGGGTTTTAACATACCATTTCCAATTCTAATCATTTCTAATCCAAACCAATGATCAACAGAGTTCATATAATATATAATAAACGTGTTCAAACAGTTAGAACACATCAAATTACAGAAATTGCAGAGATTCAGAGGATTATGCATAGACTTGGAAAATTCACAACTCAACATGCCAAATTGCAAAATACTCAATAAACTTGTGATTTTAAGTTCAAAATAGCTTGCATGCATCATATGAAACTTGCTCAAAACAACTTTAGAGCGCAGGTTGGTCTCCAAACCAACTTCCCTATTCAAACTAAGCCCTTAGAGCCTCTTGGTGGCTCTCTAATCAAATTCATGAAATTTAAAATCTATCTAGTGAATAGAAAGCTTTCCCCTTACCTCTCAGACGTGACTCAACAAAGAAATTGCAAAGAAGAACTCCACAACACCAAGAATCACTTTAACCATCAACATGCAGGATAGTGTGAGCATAGGTCCAAAATCAGAGTTTTTGAATGGGTTAACATGCAAGAGAATTAGGGGTTTTGGTTAGAATACATTCTCTGCAACATAAGCTAGGATTTAAAACGAATTTGGAGTGGATTGGACACAAGAGCTTACCAAAATTGAAAATCAAAGTAAGCTCTAGAAACTGATGACAGCAACTAAACTCTAACTTTCGAGCTTCGAATCTTCCAACACACAAACTCTCAGCTCACAATTTTGGTGTCTATGCAAAGCTCGTGATGTGAGCTTTGTATTGGTGTATGGTTTATAGCTTAACTCAATCCAGAGAAGGAGAATCGAAAGGGGAACTTCAGAACCCTAAAACATGCAAATCTCCACGAAATTAAGCAAATGGAAGGGTTGATTCATCAACCATGGCTTAAATAGCCATCCATCAAGCTCATGCAGCTCGACACGGAGGCTGGGATGTGTTGCTGGAGGTGTTTTCGTGTCACACGACGGGAATCATTGGTGGTGACTTACCAAAGCGCACTAACTCGTGCAACTCTGTCCAAAATACTCGAGTCTTCTCAGCAATACTCGAGTATTATGGTCAGTTTTTGAAAAATATTTATTTTATTTTCTTTCCCTCCAAAATCTTTCCTAAATTACTTCTAGGTCCCAAAACAGGGACTAATGTGCAAAATACTTACTTTCACATAAATATAATTATCAAATCACATTCACACATTTACTAACAACATATACATAGATTTTAATCAAAGATTAAAATAGAAATAATTAATTATAAATAAAATTTATAATTAACATTTCATTAATCAGAGATTAAAATTTTGAGATGTTACATATAGTCTCTCAAAAATCAATTGTGCTACTACGTTAGTGTATTAGTTTTGCTCTGTTACAAAGCAATTTAACAATGCTTACGAGACACGTTAAATAAAAAATTATAAAAAATATTTAAAAAAACTTAAATGGAGAAAGAAAGATAATACCAAAAAAACAAATACACCACACATGTTTACTTGAGTTGTGACTGAAGCACTTGTAATGCCATGAGGATGGGAAAAAATCTCTCAAATGACTATATGAGCAATAAGAAAAAAAAAGTATCTTAAAAATTTATTATATACTCCCTCCGGTCCATATTATAAGCATCTTTTTTGTGAGAGAGAAAGAATACTTATAATATGGACCGGAGGAAGCATAAAAATATGGGTATTGTTAATAAGTGCTCTTAAATTTTTATGATTGGAAAAAATATCACAATGCAAGTCCCAATTCCTCTTTTCTCGAAAAAATAAAAAACTTCACTTGTTATTATTTTCCTAGAAGTATATTACATTAATAAGATTTTTTTAATTTCGTATTATATTAACTACGTTTGTTTATTTACAGTTTTTAATTTTATTTTATAATTTCTTTGTTTAAATGTGTCACATAAGCAACATTAAACTAGTCTATAATGAGTAACACAGAAAGTAAAGTGGTGGCATAATTGTTCTTGAAGGATAAAATTGGTGACATAATTGATCTTTCATGAATTATATTGATGGCAAATATCTTTGAGTAGTGACTGAATTAATGACACAATTGATTTTTGAGGGTTATATTGGTGACATATTTTTGAGGGACCAAATTAAATTAATTGATGGCAATGCAATTTTTGGGCGACAAAAAATTGATAGTTTCTCCAAAGGTGAAAAAGATATTGGCATAAATAAAGATTTTAATTTAATTATGTGTATTGATTATATAAAATAACAATAAATATGAAACAAGAAGGAAAAACTTAAAATAACAATACTCCGTCCACATCTAAGGCTTTGTTTGGATTGGTGGTATAAGATGGAATGGAATGTAGTGGAATAAAATTTAATCAAGTTCCATTGTTTGGATTGTGCTAAAACTGATGTAGTGGAATAGTATATAATGGAATAAGATCCATCTCATTTTATTCAAAACCCCTCATTTTTGTTCCCTCCAAATTAGGGTGTATCAAATGGAATGCAATTTTTTTCCATTCCATCATAAAATACCAAACAATGGAATGGTAATTATACTCCAACCCATCCTACTTCACTCCATTCCACTCCACCTCATCCCATTCTGTTCCATTTATCATTAGATATTCAAATATAGCCTAAAAGATGATAAAATTTTGAAAAGGCAAAAAAAGAAAAAAAAAAAGATTTGATTTTACTTCCTTCGATCTTATATGTAAGATTCTTTTGGGATTTTTCGTTTCTATTAAGGAAGGTATAGTTAAATTTGTTAGTTGAATAAAAAATGTGATAATTTGATATACTTTTTCAAAACTACTCTTATAATTATTATTGTGATTCTAAATAATGTTAAGTAAATAAGAATGTTCGTAAAAAAAATAATTAAATGCTATTGGAATGTGAAATAAGATCTTATAAATATCTTCAAAATAAAAATATTAAAAGTGTCATATACTCCTTCCGACTCGAATTATAAGCAAAACCAACTAATTTTACACTTATTAAGGAGGTTAGTTGATTGTATTTAATTTCCTCAAATTTATAAAAGAATTGAGGTATTTTAGGAAAGTTGCATTAGGATTAAAACAAAAATTAAATAAGATAACAATTTTCTAGGAATGTTTTTGAAAAGTGATATTGGGAATGAAATAAAATGTAAGAAAGTTGATTAGTTTTTTTTACTCCATCCGTTCCAATTTAACTGTCACTTTAGCAATTTCACACATATTAAGAAAGTCATTTAATATTTCAATTTTCAAGAGAATTATTAAATAACTTTACTATAATAGCCTCAAAGTACATTAATTATCACCCATTTCACATATTTCAACACATTAAATGCAAGGTTAAAGGTGGAATAAATCAATTAATACATCCTCGAATTCCTAAAGCGACAAATAATTTGGAACGAGTTAAAAATGCTAAAGTGACAGATAATATGGAACGGAGGGAGTATATTTTAAACCAAAAGAGATAAATTATGCATTGGTTTTATTAACCTAAAATATATGTCTGCGCAACTGGATAACATATTTTCAAGCCCTTAGAAGTAATTTCCCAACAAATTTTTTATATTGGCAACAATCAAAAATCGAACCCCAAACACGCATTGGTATTATTAACCGACTCCATTTAACCTCCATTGGTCACCAATGGTTTCGTAAATATAAGAACATAGAGCAATTGGTTCGCAAGCAAACTGAGATCATTGAAAATTGCAGAAACAGTCAAAAGTTTTCTTCTCCTGATCTCGCATACCTAAATCCACACATGCATGCTTTGGAATTACGAAAAATAATAATGGCATTATATTTCAACCATTCATTCATAAAGCTTCACCATTTCCCTTCTACTATAAAACTACCCACCCAGCTAAAGCTTTTAGCCATATCCTACTTAGAAAATTTCTCATCTTCATTTGATAACTACTTGAATTAATCATGGATGGAAAAACTAATGCAAGCGCTGGCAACAATGCTGAAAAACCCAAAGAAAATGTTGTTGGTACAGGATCTGGTGTTGATAAGGTGATGAAAGCTCCTGGTGGAGATGGATCCACCATTTCAAGGGAGGAATTTGAGAAAAACCCTCAGGGATACTTTGATGCTCTGCATGCTGAACAGAAGAACAAGAAATAGTTCTATTTTGTTCCTAATAATAATGTTGTTCTTGTGGGTTCTTTTTTTGGTATATGGTTATGTAGACTGGCCATGTGCTTATTATTAACCTTTATGTCTGCTGCCCTGCAAGAAATTATGATATATAATAAAACAGTTTGCTTAATTTTAATAATCTATTTGATGTTTATACTATAGTTTCATCTTTTATAGTTATGTGCTGTAGCATTTTGAATTTCTTTCATTAAGCAAATCTTCAATTTGTTTCTGTCAACTTTATTTATAATTTTATGGTAGAGGTTAAGAAGGGGTTTGGATTTGAGTAATCTTAATGATGATTTAACTTTATAAATTAGGATTGTTATTGAAAAAAATCCTCTATTTTGTACGATAATATATGATTTATTTGCTATTATTTCACATTAAACCGCTTGCATAATGGTCAATTATTTATTCCCAAAAGTTTTTAGGAAAATATTAAAGAGTGTTCTTAGGATGTTTGTTAATTAAGAAATCAAATGAGATAAAAAACTATGAAAAAATACATTCTAGGTTCAAGAGGGAAAAAATAACTTAGCCTATTTACGAATTTTTACCACTTTTAATAACTTTAGCAACATCTAATTTCGTATGATGAACTAGTATTTATTCCCTTAGGCTATGTTTGGATTCAGGGAATGTGATGGAATAGAGTGAAGTTGAATGATATTTTATTATGTTCCATTGTTTGGATTGCATTTGTAATAATGGAGTGGAATGAAGGATGATGGAATAGATTCCACCCAATTCCATTCAAAACCTCAATTTTTCTTCTCTCCTAAATTGGGAGGAGTATGATGGAATTAAATTTTTTTTTCCTTCTATCCTTAATTATCCAAACAATGCAATGGTAGTTTTATCTCATTCCACTCCACTCATCTCCATTCCACTAAATTCTATTCTATTTTACTCAATTCATTATTACATATCCAAATATAACCTAAATGTAATGGTGATGATATCTTTCCTCTCTGCACAACTAATGGTATTACCGTCGCCGACCATGTCAGCAATCAAATATCTTCATTACTTTTAGAATAATGTTTTATTTTTTAAAAAAAAGTGATTTGATTCAAAATAAATCATAGTAAGAGAAGATTGAAAACATTTACAATAAGACCTTTCATACATAATGAGTAAAGTTTTTTATTTCACTAAATATTGGATGAAAAGTAACTAATATTCTTAAATTTTATTTCATTTTCAATGTTATTTTCCTAAAACATCCTTAGAAAATTGTTATCTTATTTAATTTTTGTTTCATTCTCAATGCAACTTTCCTAAAATACCTCTATTTTTTTTGTTTCTCAAGGTATCCACCCGCGTAACTGGGTGACTAATCCTTTCGACATTGTCGGGTCCTTTCGGGGGCTAGCCTCCCAGTAAAGCCTCTTACATTCGCAAGAATCGGGGATCGAACCCCCAACCACTTGCTTAAGTAGCAACAGATCCCTTACCATCTGTGTTAGCTTCCACTGGTCCTAAAATACCTCTATTCTTTTATAAATTTGATAAAATTAAATACAATCAACTAACTTCCTTAATAAGCGTAAAATTAGTTACTTTTGCTTATAATTTGAGTCGGAGGGTGTACTATATCAGTTTTAATTTCTTTGTCTATGCAAATATAAACTCACAAAAAGACAATTTTTTTCTATTAAAAAAAAAAACATAATATAAAACGAGGAGATGGTATTACATATTTCAAATCAGTAAGTTCTTTGTTAGTCGCTATTATATAAAGTCTGTGATTGTCATAGTTTTCAACCATAGTGGGATTTACTAATCATCTCAAACACACCAAAACTACTTACTAAACGTACTCATAGGTGGTTAGTAACTTTGTTTTGCTTTCAGAACCCAAAAGAAGATGTTGGCAGTGGATATCTGGTGCTTAGATGATGAAAGCTAAGCTCCTAATGAAGATGGATCCTACATTTTAATTAAGGCAGCAATTTGAGAAAAACCCTCGGGGCTACTATATATTATGGTTTGCAACAGAAGAACAAGAATACTCCTATTTCGTTCCTGATAATAATGTTCTTGTAGGTTCTGTTTTTTGGTTTATGGACTGGCCCTATGCTTATAATTAACCTTTACGTGTGCTGTGCTAAAGAAATTTGTGATATATAATAAAACTGCTTAATTTATTTTTGTAAACTCTACAATTAAAAAAAGGGTCATTATTCTGTACAAACTAAAAAGTGGTTAGTATAAATACTAACTCATGTGTAACCTATTGTTCCAGGTTTGCACATATTTACCGATTTTTTCTTTTTGTTTTTTTGTTTTTTATGCTTTTACCAAAATGGCCCTCATAATATGAGTAGCTATTGAATCTAACACTCAGATTTCCATAGTCGACAGCCTTATCTTCACTTCAACACCTTATCTTCTTATCTAATTACTTCAACACCAACAGCCACCGAGGAACACGAGGGCAGAGGGCAGAGGAGGAGGAGCTGCCTCTTCAACTTGTAATGCTGCATATAAGATTTTCCAGATAGCAGCTATCTTGAATGGGCTTGTTCTTATCGGTGTTGTGGTCGGATTTCTTCTTTCTTCTTAGAATTGAAGCATCTGTGGAAGAGGCTGAGTGTATCCTCATTAGGAGGGATATAAGGACATAAAGACAATATATCTTTTTGGAGGACTTTAAGACTACCTAGCCTTTATAATCAGGCAGACAACTTCACCTTCTAACAATATTGTTGATAGCTTTCATTTTCTCAATTTGGGAAACTGAAACAGTTACTCCATCTTCCTTATAAGTGTGCATTTATGTAAATACCATAATAGAGGAAGAGAAAAGACTAGAAACTTTGCAACAAGAGATTAAAAAAAAAAGATTTCAAAACCTCTTTAAATTTTTTGATATTACTGCAACACAACTAAACTGATGCTGATTGATTGTAATAATATTTAATTTTTATTAGTAAATGTGTTCATTAATTAATGTATAATGGTTTAGAGATGAGAGAGATGATAAAGGTAGAATTAATGAGAAGTAAGAGAAATGATTGAATGAAAGGTTAATATTAGAAAAAAAAAACATGTTTGTGTATTGAAAATGTAAAAGGTCAAATATTATGAAACAATGAAAAAAGGATAAAAGGCCAAATGCTGTGAAACGGAGGGAGTAATAAATGTACAGAGATTATATTAAAGAGAGGTGGAGAGATGAGTGATGAAAATGATGATATAATAGATAAAAGTATGCTTGAAAAAAGAATTATAAATAAGTATTGAGTTTCTAAAAGAACATATATTATGGGTAGACAAATAAAAAAGCTAAAAAGACTTGAATTATGGGACATATTCATTTATTTTTAATATTATTTTTATTTATTTTTGCTAATTTTTAATTTATTTTTAACAAAAATAAAATTAACACAAAAACTATGCTAGTTTTTTTTAAAAAAAAATTATTTAAAAAAAAAAATTAACACAAAGACGTACTATGCTAGTTTAAAAAAAATTATTTAAAAAAATTATTTAAAAAAAAACGAAAATGGGAAGAAAAAAAATTTAAGGAAAGTGGAGGGACACATCTTTGGTACTCCTATGCTACTTGGAAGTAATCCAATTCCAGGTAACAGGTTTTAATCATCACTCTTCATTCTCCATAATGCACCACAACCATAAATCATGTAGTTAGTATACATACTCATCCACTTTTGGTGAGTATTGCATACAGACCCTTAAAAAAAATAAAAACTAGATCTAAATATTATAGTTTTCTCACTTAATAAAGTAGTACTACTAGTTAAAAACGAACATTATGATACGTCAATGTGGGTCAATAATAGCCTCAGCCATATTAAATTATTGTCAAAAGAACAGTAACCTCTTAGTTTCAATATTTTCCGAGTTTAGATTATTAGGGTCATCTTAACCAAGGTATTAAAAATGCAATAAGAAAAAAATTATCTTGGAAATCAATTCTAAGATTTTAGAAGTACAAAATTCATACTGTATTTTTTTATCTAGAAAACCTTTTCCCTTCCACTACCTTTTGGGGCACTACTTATTAATGTTTTTTCTCTTATTATTTATAAGTCGTATTTAATCGAAAAAAATATTAATCAAGATGGCTAATTACTCTTTTTTTTTTCAAAAAAAAAAATTGTCAATTTTATATTTTTATCCATTTTAATTGCATTACTTATTTTATGGAGAACTAATACTTAGTTAGTTAAAACACTTATTTGATAGGATTAATTTTTTTTAAAAAAAATAATTAAATAATACCTCCTTAAAAAATACCATCCGTCCTTAATTATAAGTCACCTTTTTGAAAATTTATTTGTCTCTAAGTATAAGTCACTTTACAATATCTTAGCAACATTAAATAACCTATATATGTATATCAAATATACCCCTGATGATTCTACCCTATATTCCACTTTCCAATAAACTTTTTCCCATTTTCATAATAATAACTACATCAATCTAGATTGCATTTAATTTTATATAAATGTAATTTTGGAAGTTTGATAGAGTATATTTTTTGATAACATTGAGAATAATAATTATTTTTAACTACTTTTCTTAATTTATGTAAATTGGTTAAAAGTGTTCTATAATTAAAGACGGATGGAGTATAAATATAGAACAAATATTTTTTTTTTTCTAAAAATGTAACCTGACATTATTCTTTTAGATTAGATAATCCAAGCTACCATGCACTTTTATAACTTATTTAATTTGTTTTTATATATCTTTATTTTTAACATAAACTTATAAAAAAATAAAATTAATTAAATTGAAAGTAAAAAAAAATCGAACAAGGTAGTTTAACCAATTAATTAATGCAACTAACTTTTACTCCCTAAGTCCTATATGTAAATTTTCTTGAAAAATTTTATGTTCATAAAAAGATGAATAAATTCTATTAATGACATTGAAAATGTAAATATTTAAGGTACTTTCAAAACTAATACTCTCTCTGTTTCATTATGTTTGACCTTTTAGAATTTTTTTCTGTTTCATATTGTTTGACCTTTTACATTTTCAATACATAAACATTTTTTTTCCAATTTTAACCTTTCATTCAACCATTTCTCTTACTTCTCATTAATTCTACTTTTATCATCTCTCATCTCTAAACCACTATACATTAATTAATGAATACTCTTACTAATAAAAATTAAATACTACTACAATTTTCAATAAGGATTAAATAGGGATATTTTGGACAAACTATACATAATTCTTATAATAATTAACATTTTCTTAATCTATGTTCCTAGACCTAAAAGACCAAACATAATGAAACAGAGGGAGTAATTAAGTATCTTTAAAAAATTGGAATGGTGTTTTACGAATAGAACAACAAAAATTCTTAAAAGAATCTTACATTTAAGATTGGAAGGAGTATAAATTCTTTAATTACCTCTCCTTCAACTAGCATTAATACTACCTTAGTGACTATTCCTTACAATATTAATATTACTCGCTCTGACTCAAATTATAAGCAACTTTAACTAATTTTACGCTTATTAAGGATGTTAATTGATTGTATTTAATTTTCTTAAAATTATAAAAGAATAGAGGTATTTTAGGAAAGTTGCATTGAGAATGAAACAAAAATTAAATAAGATAACAATTTTTCAGAAATGTTTTAGAAAAGTTACATTGAGAATGAAATAAAATTTAAGAAAGTTGGTGTGGTGGACTCGGCCTAGCCGAGGTCCTCAGACTCCTTGCCTATGGCCGCATGGCCCTATAAGAAGCCCTCTGAGTGTTGGGCCGAGCTCAAGGCTCAACGGCCGAACAGATACCGGATACGGGCCGGCCTCATGCTCCTACCCAGGTCCGACTTCCCTGTCTGACACCCCCCAAGTCCGACACCAAGGACACGATGACGTCTTCCCTTCTCATCCACAAGGACAGCTCACTACCTTATCCGCAAGGACAACTCATCCACTCATAGCTCAATACAGGCTGGCCCTACTTGGGCTTAAAGCAAGCCCATTAGGGCAACAAGCTCCCCCTATAAGTAGCTCCGTACTACATGGGGCTCAGGTACGTCCTCTAACCCTAATTGTCACTCTCACACACCAGTGATTAGGGTTACTTCCTGGCTTTCTTCCTTAGCCACTTGAGGACTCCCACCAAACATCACATATCAACCCTAGACAGAGGCTCCTTTGAAGGTCTTCTCCTACCCTTGGAGGACCTCATCGTCTAGGACATCACATTGGCGCCATCTGTGGGGAGAGATAAACTTCATCCCCACCCAGAAGACACTACCATGTCTGAAGCACAGCCAGATCAGAAGAGGAGGAGGGAGCGCCCAGGGAGAATCCCGTCAACTGAGGACCTGCGATCACACCTTGAGACTAATTTGGATCTGTTTGCTTGGACCTCGGCCGATATGCCGGGGATCGACCCAAACTTTATCTGTCACAAGCTCAGTGTAGACCCGAAGGCAAGGCCAGTAGCGCAGAAGATGAGACGGGTTGGGACCGAGAAAGCAAAAGTCATCCAGGAAAAGGTGTCCGAGTTGCTCGAAGTCGGGTTTATAAAAGAAGTCCCATACGCCGAATGGGTTGCAAACACTGTGTTGGTTAAAAAGGCAAACAGCAGTTGGAGGATGTGTGTGGATTACACCGACCTCAACAAAGCCTGCCCCAAGGACCAATATCCGCTGCCGATTATCGACCAGCTCGTCGATAATTCAGCAGGCTACCAGTTGTTGTCATTCACTGATGCATATTCGGGATACAATCAGATCCCTATGTATCCCCCTGATCAAGACAAGACCACATTCACGACCGGAAAGGCAACTTATTGTTACATTGTCATGCCTTTCGGCCTAAAGAATGCTGGAGCAACCTATCAAAGGATGATGAATAAAGTTTTTGATGGGATCATTGGTACCACCATGGAGGTCTATATCGATGACATGATTACAAATAGCAAGAAATGGGAAGACCATGTCCGAGATCTGACCATAGTTCTGGAGAGGGTAAGAGCACATAGGATGAGATTAAATCCGGAGAAGTGTACCTTTGGGGTCCTCGCTGGTGCCTTCCTCGGATTCATGCTCTCCGAGAGAGGAATCGAAGCAAACCCCGACAAATGCCGTGCTATATTAGAAATGAAAAGCCCTGCCGACCTCAGAGGGGTGCAACAATTAACTGGCAGGATGGCGGCACTGTCCAGATTCCTTCCTCAAGCTGCTAAGAAGGCCTTACCCTGGTACCAACTTTTGAAAAAAGACACAACTTTTAACTGGGATCAGAACTGTGAAGCCTCTTTCCTTGCGCTTAAGGAATATCTCTCTTCCCCTCCAGTTCTCTCCAGCCCTCGAGAGGGGGAGAATCTTTTCATTTATCTTTCCGTAGGGGATTCCGCCCTCAGCTCGGTGTTAGTCCGAGACGAGGGCCGAAGTGAGTTTCCTGTTTATTTCATAAGCCGAGCTCTCCAAGGACCCGAGCTTCGGTATTCCAAGATTGAGAAATTCGCATTCTGTCTCATCCTGGCTGCACGGCGGCTACGACAATATTTCCAAAGTCACCCTATTGTCGTAAGAACCGCCCAGTCCATTAAACAAGTTCTGCAAAAGCCCGACCTCGCAGGGAGAATGATGGCCTGGGCAATCGAACTGTTTGAGTTCGACATCTCCTATGAACCGAGGAAGGCAATCAAGTCACAAGTGTTGGCAGATTTTGTGTCCGAGTTCACAGAGCCCCACCAAAGCTCTAGCTCGGATATTTGGCTAATATATGTTGATGGTTCGAGCAATCAAAAGAGTGCAGGAGCTGGTGTTATTTTGGAAAATGCGGAAGGGCTCAGCATCGAATACACCCTGAAATTCGAGTTTTTAAATTCGAACAATCAGGTCGAGTACGAAGCAGTCATTGCCGGCCTCCGCATGGCCAAGGAGCTCGGTGCAACTGAAGTCCAAATTATGAGCGATTCCCAGTTGGTGGTTTCCCAAGTCGTTGGAGACTACCAAGCCAAAGAGCCCATCCTGCAGAAATACCTTGATAAAGTTAAATCCCTGGCTCTTGATTTTGCCAAGTTTTCCATCACCCATATACCCCGCAGTTCAAACTCCCGAGCCGATGTGCTTTCCAAGTTGGCGAGCACGAAAGGCGGAGGGAACAATAAAAGCCTCATTCAAGAACAAATCTCGGCCCCAAGCGTGGTGATGGCTATTTCAGTATCGCCGAATAGGTTGCACCCGATAAAGGCATACCTCGAACATGGCATACTTCCAGCCGATCAAAAGGAGGCAAAGAAACTTAAGAGAAAAATGGCTGAGTATGTTATTATGGATGGAATCCTTTATAGAAGAGGAATGTCTTCCCCTCTCCTCCGATATCTCACCTCCGAGGAAGCTCGGGAAACCTTGAACGAGGTTCACGGAGGACTGGGGAGCCACCATGTCGGAGGAAAATCTTTGGCAAGGAAGATACTAAGGGCCAGATATTTCTGGCCGACCTTAGTTATGGATTTCATTGACCATGTTCGACGAAGTCCTCAATGCCAATTTTTCAGCGATGTTTATCAGAAACCCTCCGAGGAGCTCCACTCTCTAGCTTTCCCCTGGCCTTTCAGCATGTGGGGAATGGACATTGTGGGACAGTTCCCAACGGCTCCGGGCCAGCTAAAATTCATCGTGGTAGCAATAGACTACTTCACCAAATGGATCGAAGCTGAGCCCCTAGCAACCATCACTTCGGCAAGGATCCAGAAATTTTTTATGAAACAAGTCATCTCCCGTTTTGGCCTTCCACTCACATTAATCACCGACAATGGTAGTCAATTCGCTGCCAACAACTTCCAGATGTTAGCTGAGAATCTCGGGATCTTTCATCGGTTTTCTTCGGTAGAGCACCCCCAGACTAATGGCCAAGCCGAGGCCGCCAACCGAGCTATCGTTGACGGCCTCAAGAAGAGAATTACACAGGCAAAAGGAGCATGGGCCGATCTTCTACCCGAGGTCCTCTGGTCAATCAGGACCACAGTTCAGTCCTCGACCGGAGAAACCCCCTTCAGACTCACCTATGGTTGTGATGCGGTCATCCCCATCGAACGAAGGATTCATACCTTCCGAATGAGGGACAGACCCGAGGAGGAAAACGGAAATTTTTTCAAAGAAAACTTGATACTGGCCGAAGAGATCCGGGACGCCGCCTCTACTCGGGAAAAGAAAGCAAAAGAAAGGCAAGCCAAGCAGTATAACAAATCGGTACAACCCAGGTCTTTTGAGGTCGGTGATCTCGTTCTCAGGAGAGCTGACATCGGTCTTAAAAACCGAAGAGATGGGAAATTTGCTCAAAATTGGGAAGGCCCCTACAGAGTCATTTCAAAAACACACTCTGGGGCATACGGACTGGAGACTCTTGAAGGGGCCGAACTCAAAAATTCTTGGAACGTTGCAAAACTGAGAACCTACTTCAGCTAGGCTTACCTCAGATGTTATCAGCCGCCTCAGCTAAAAGTTTAAGTTCTATCTTCATTTATGTTAACATTTTACACTTACTTCCCCTAGTCATGCTCTTATTTTCCACTTTGGGATTTACCCACCTTTTTAATTCATAGGCAATGTACTCATGTTTATAATTAATAAAAATGTACAAACTTGCACATTACTCAAGTGCCACAGTTTTATATACGTACGTACTAGCTTCTCATTTAGCACTAGCCACCTGAATGTTGCATGGCGCTATGCACAGCCAACGTCTTCTAGATAAGATCGGCTCATATGCACAGTGTATAAGGGACACCCGATAAAGAACAGACTGCTGTGAAATGTTTCCACATAGCTTCACTCAGCATTCTCTTTTACATCGGGGACAAGGACACCCACCTCGGCTAAGGCGGGTAGATCCTAGTTCCCTACCGTATGCACTTATATACAGTACCTTTATTCAGAGGAAAACTTATAAGATTACTGCACTCACTGAGTCATCCGAGTTTATCCGAATTATTTAAACTAGATCTTAAACACCAAGGTCTTGGGTACAAGTTTTTTAGGTCCGATCAGGCCGAAATACAACAAGTTGGTAAAGGACTTGTATTCTCACAAGTAGTTTTACTTAGAAATGACCTCGGACATAGTACGTATACAACAAGTTAGAATAAAAACTTGCATAAATATAACAGCATGCAACAAGTTAAAACTGGAAAGAGCTTGCATAAGAATAAAAGTTTGTACACAATAAAGCAAAATATAATCCAACATTGTCAAACATGTTACAAAAAACATTGACAAATTGCAAGCTGCCCAGCATAAGGGACTTTTGCTGCTTCATCTTCAACATCGGACAGGACAACCGAGTTTGGGTTGAACTCCTCATCCGGTTTCTCCACCAAAGGATTGGGCAGATTCTCCTCGGGTTGGTCAAGGTCAACCTCGAGCCCATCCTTATCGTAATCGACCATCTTCCCCTCCTCCACCCTGAACCCAGCAGAGGCGCCGATATACCGAATTCGGAGCCCTTGGTTCAGGTGAAGAATCTGCTCTATTGCACTGGTAAAAATTTTACTTGCCGCCCTCTCAAGATTGAAATCCGATTTGTATGCGGCTACTTTGTGTTTAAGAGCTTGAGCGGCTCTTCTCTTCAGCAATGTCCTCACCTTCTCCACCTCGGCCAGCCCTTCCTGCCGACCAGCCTCCTTTGCATCCGCCGTCGCTTGGGCCAGGGCCTCCTCTTGACTTTTCCGAAGCTCCTCCATCTGCTGACGGTGCTTCTCCTCTAACTCGGCCAACTTTTGCTCGGCAGAGTTTTTACTATCCCTCAACTCCGCCACCTCTGCCGCCATATCAGATCGGGCCCTCTTCCTGGCTGGCGACACGCCTTTCGCAACGTCATCAGCAACATCGATCAACACATTGAAAATATTTGTTGACCTTTTCAAGTGATAGGCCAACCCTTCGGCCATCTTCTTCCACTCGGCTCCTGACATCTTCACAAGTGCCTCTTTTACTGAGGCCCTAGTAGTGGGGGTCGTCGGCCTTTGGGTACTGGCAGCATTGATGAGCTCGGTACTTGGAGATGGAGAGTGAGAAGGAGGTGGGGTAGTGATCACCGCAGGCGGAGTAGAGTGCAGAAGAGCGCAGTCGGTTGACGTCGTGTCAGCGGTTGCGGCCTCATTGGAAGTACTCTCCAACCTCTTTCTTTTGCGGCTCAGCGCAGCCTTCAATGCCTTAGATGACATTGCCGACCAATATTCCTCTGCAAACAAAAAGATAAAGAAAAATCAGTAAAAAAAAAAGAGAGAGAGAAAATTTTACAAGAGTATAAGTGCGAGGTTAACTACCAATTTTGGTTAAAACTTCGTTGTCAGAACACTTCATGAAAACTCCAACATCAAGTTGGAATTTCTGAGCATGATATTCATTTTGGAAATGGTGGACTGTGGCGGCCTCGTCGGCATCAAGAGTCGCGCCCGACCACCTTTGTGGCGTGCCGAGGTGGCGATCAAAGAACTCCGGGGTCCACTCCAAGGGAAACCTCGGACCCGTCTCGTCCCGGAACCAAGGTCGGCCAGTGCCTACGAACTTGTACTTGAAGAATCTGGGCTTAAAGTGCTTCCAAGATTCCGTAAACATTCCGAACAGCCCACAGCGAGCTTGGGCTTTGGCCGATACCCAAAGTCGACCAGTAACCCCGTCTTTGTTACTGACGAACGGGTTGTACATCCACAGAAAGAGCCAAACTGTGCATACCAACCCTTTGGCCCCGCAATACTTTTGAAACGCCCTCAGGAACGACCAGGTGTTGGGATGAAGTTGCGAAGGGGCCAGTCCGAGCTCTTTCAGAACCCTCATCTCGAGGTCGGTGAACGGCAAGGTCACGCCGAGGTTATGAATCAAGTCGGCATAAAAAAAGAAGGAGTTGTCATCAGTCTTGATGCATATTCTGTCATTCGCCGAACAAGCAAGAACCTCATAAGAAGTACCAGCGGCATCTCCCGAATAGGGTAGTACAACTCTCTTCACGTCGGAGAGCTTATCCTCGGAATCTAAACTAGATTGCACTCCCTTCGGCTCCACGTCGACCCATTGATATTGGTTGGCATCGGTGGGCGCAGGGTACAGCTCGGGTCGGCTGACGCATTTCCTGGGCGGCAT
This sequence comes from Crotalaria pallida, assembly GCA_037953625.1. Taxonomy (NCBI): domain Eukaryota; kingdom Viridiplantae; phylum Streptophyta; class Magnoliopsida; order Fabales; family Fabaceae; genus Crotalaria; species Crotalaria pallida. The sequence continues at coordinate 118,769,426 of CM075654.1, forward strand.
GGTACCTGTGGAAGAACAGGGGAGCTCGATGTTAGTCCTACGGATTACAAAGAATAACCCCCCAGAAAACCCCCCTCGAAGTCGTTCCGAGGGGCGAGCACCCCCCCTCTACCATAGGCACCCCCACCAATAAACTCGGCCCAGGCATATTGCCAAACCCACTCTTTCCTCTGCTCCCAATCCTGAGGATAAGCTACCTCAACGGGATCAACCTCTAGAACCTGTTCCTCATATTCCTCGTCGACCTCCAGGGAGGAACAAGATGAGGAAAAGGAGTCGTCCTCTTCCTCGTTACTGCTACAAGATAAGGAGATCACTATAGACCATTCCCTAACCCGTTCCCTACTCATATTGAACCCAGTATATCCCTTTGATTTCTTGAGAAATGAAAGCAAAAACCCTCCAACAAGTCCTAAAATGCTCCAAGCCCAGAAACATTATAAGCCACCAATTTCATTCCCCAAGACTAACACAAAACCCAACAGGCAGAAAAAACCACCCCCTCACTATAGAAACAAAACCTTTAAAATCCTAAATCCTGCCCAGGCAAACCAGAACAGAGAAGAAGAAAAGGCAAAAACAAAAAGAAAAAAGGAGTAAGAGAATACCTTAAGTATGCGACCGTAAAGTGTGAATGGGAGGGAGAGAGTAACTTGCCGTTGATCTTCTGCGGAGAAGGAAGGTAAGAGGAGCACAGTTCCAAAATGTAGTTTCGAAGGGAAGAGGGAGAACGGGACTGGTGTGAGTGAGCGAAAGAGCGACTTTTTGGTAGAGAGAAGAAGAGGAGCGGTTTTTGTCAAAATAGGAGAAGAGGAACCATCTTCCCTCCATTTTCGAAATTTGGGCTTGGCCCAAAAGGCCCAACCCAGCATGCAGCCATATCAACTGGGACACGTGACACGCAGTAGCTGAAATAATGGACCTCGAGCAACGTCACAATGATGGTGACGCTTCGTAGGTCGCGATTTCTGACACATGTCAGATCCGGTAAAAGCAAACGTCACTTCGGTACTGGTGAGTAGACAGCTGTCAAACCCGCTCCGTCATAATGAGAAGACGTCAGAGACAGCTGGATCCAGCTCTTGGCAGATTTATCGTCCGAACTCCCTAGAACCTCGAAACAAGGCTCAGATAGCCTTGACCGAGCTGGGGGGCTTATATGTGGTGAACTCAGCCCTTATGTGGTGGATTCGGGAAAAGGACCTAAACCAGGACCTCGGAACAAGGCTCAGATAGCCTTGACCGAGCTGGGGGGCTTATGTGGTGGACTCGGCCTAGCCGAGGTCCTTAGACTCCTTGCCTATGGCCGCGTGGCCCTATAAGAAGCCCTCTGAGTGCTGGGCCGAGCTCAAGGCTCAACGGCCGAACAGATACCGGATACGGGCCGACCTCATGCTCCTACCCAGGTCCGACTTCCCTGTCCGACACCCCGCAAGTCCAACACCAAGGACACGATGACGTCTTCCCTTCTCATCCACAAGGACAGCTCACTACCTTATCCGCAAGGACAACTCATCCACTCATAGCTCAATACAGGCTGGCCCTACTTGGGCCTAAAGCAAGCGCATTAGGGCAACCAGCTCCCCCCTATAAGTAGCTCCGTACTACATGGGGCTCAGGTACGTCCTCTAACCCTAATTGTCACTTTCACACACCGGTGATTGGGGTTACTTCCTGGCTTTCTTCCTTAGCCACTTGAGGACTCCCACCAAACATCACATATCAACCCTAGACAGAGGCTCCTTTGAAGGTCTTCTCCTACCCTTGGAGGACCTCATCGTCTAGGACATCACACTTGGTTAATTTTGCTTATATTTAAGAAAGTGGGTTGCCCGGTGGCCTTCGGCCTCGGTGTGGGCTTTATCAAGAGATATTTCAGATCATTGTCCTTTACTTCTTAAATACAATCAGTGTTTCGGAGGACCAGCCCCTTTCAAGGTAAATAATTTTTGGTTTGAGCATAAACTTTTTGCTCCTTTCGTTACTGAAAAATGGAGGAGTCTGAATCTTGTGGGTTGGGGAGCCTTTGTGATTAAAAACAAGTTAAAGCTTTTAAAGGGATACCTGAAGGATTGGAGCAGAGATGTTTTTGGTTGCTTAGATACCAGGATTGAGAATGCAATTGCTAGTTTAAATGCTTTGGATTTGATAGCTGAAGACAGGGAGCTGTTGGATGATGAGGTGGTTTCTAGAAGAAATCTGCTTTCTGAATTTTGGACAGTTTCAGGGTACAAAGAAAACCTTTTGGCTCAAAAGGCTAGATCCAGATGACTTAGAGAAGGGGATGTTAACTCTGGTTTTTTTCACGCGTGCATAAAGTCAAGACAAAGAGCCAACCGGATTGTGTCTTTAGAGATGAACGGTGCCAGGATTGATGCTGATCAGTCTTGAGGGGACAAGATCAAGGAGTTCTTTGAATCCAGTTTTTCAGAAAAGATGGTTGATCGCCCTGGTTTGGATGGAATTCAATTTCCTGCTTTGACTGCCTCTCAGAATAGATCACTGACCTCAGTTATTGGGGAAGAGGAAATCAAAGTTGCGGTGTGGAGTTGTGCAAGTGACAAGAGTTCGGGTCCGGATGGCTTCAATCTCTGTTTCTTCAAGGAGTTTTGGGACTTACTGAAGGAAGATGTTTGCAGGTTTATGTTGGAAAACTACACTCGGTGGTTGAAACAAATAGGAACACTAGGAGAACACCTAGAAGGGGGTTGAATAGGTGTTATAGAAACTTTGAAAGATTTTCGCAAGAAACAAATCTAAACGATTAAAACCAATGAAAATCAATCAATTAACAAATATTATATGATCAGAGATTAAGCGGAAACAATCAACACCAATATTCTTATTGATTCACCTAGTTATGAAAATGATTTTCCCCAAATTAATTTGAACAATAAAGATTCAATTCAATCAAATATAGAAAAATCACTTTTTCTAGGTTTTCAATCAAGAACACAATTAAAGACTTGAATTGTAAAGAGTTAAGAGTTTAGAGATACGACACAGTGATTTATCCTGGTTCACTTTCATCCACTTGAAAGCTACTCCAGTCCCCTCTTCAACCAAGAGAGATTCTTCACTATGAGGAATTAGAGTTTCTCAAATTACAAGTAAATGCCTCACAAGACTTCCTTCTTGCTAGCCTACAAGAGATACCACACCCTTGCCTTGTAACCCTATTGATATCTAATCTAACCTCTTCTCTTGCTTGCCGATACCCCACAACAAGACTTCCAATTGCTTGCTTTACTACAAGACTTCCAAATGCTTGTTCTTCAACAAGGCTTCCAAGTGCTTGATGAAATGCCTCACCAAGGCTTCCAATGAAACTTGCTTGATTCACAAAATCAAGGCTTCCAATGTTGTAGATAGCTTGCCTTTTGCAAAGATTACAACTCAAATGAAAAACAATAACAATCCTATGAATCTCTTTCAAAAGCTATGAAATATCAACATGAGAGATTCAAGGTTCTTGATCAAAGAATATAAAAATGAGAGCTTTGATCTTGAGAGAGTGAGAGAGAATAGTGTGGCTTTGATTCTTTGTAAAATTGTGTATCAAAATGATTCTAGTTGATAGAAATGATTAGGAAAAGGTTTATATAGAATACCCAAAAGTTGGAGCACTTAGAATGGGTTTTGAGAAGTGAAAAACGTATTTAAAAAACCATATCTGATCAAGTTACTCGAGTGAAATGAGTGTTACTCGAGTAAACCGAAAGCAAGATAATTTTCACTCGAGTGAGACCAAAAATACTCGAGTAAAGTGCAGATAATCGATTATCAAAAGTTTGTTAATCTATTATCAGTTCAAAATACACTGTTAATCAATTATCAAAATCTGTTAATCGATTATTAACATTAAAAATCACTTAAAACTTGTTTTCTCAAAAACTAAACCTTTTCTTTCAAACCTTTAAGCCACCTATTGATTTTAGACAAAGTGAATACTCAAAATATGATATAATCATGCAATCAAAAGAGATTCACTACCCTCTAATAAACTCTACCCAAACTCATAAACTAAAAGACTTGTGAGGCAAAAGATAAAACAATAAAACATAAACTACCAAACTAAGTCTTCATGAGTTGGTTCTTTCTTCTTAACTTGATGTTTGTTGTTGCTTGTTGAGCTTGAACTTGATCAACACACTTGAAGCTTGTTCAAAACCTTTTGGCATTTATCAAAACATTCTTCATGGATCTTACAGTTTATTGCTGAATTTTATGTTAATGGCTCCCTCCCGAAAGGTTTGAATTCGTCCTTCATCACTCTAATCCCAAAAATTGCTAATCCGCAAAACATTCTGGACTATAGACCTATATCTCTTATAGGATCTTTTTACAAAATTCTGTCCAAGATTCTAGCTAATCGCCTGAAAAGGGTTATGCCTACCCTTATTTCTGAAACCCAATCAGCTTTTATTTCGAATAGAAATATCCTAGATTCAGTGGTTGTCTTGAACAAAGTGTTGCATAGTGCTTCTTCGGACCTGGAAGGTGTTTTGTTGCTAAAGGTTGATTTTGAGAAGGCATACGACTCGGTTTCTTGGGATTTTTTGCTGTATATGTTGCGTCGCTTCGGGTTCAATGCCAAGTGGAGGAAATGGATTAAGTGCTGTCTGGCCTCGACAAGGATTTCAATCTTGATAAATGGTATTCCTTCTAAGGAGTTCTCAGTTTCTAAGGGGCTGCGTCAAGGAGACCCCTTAGCTCCCTTTCTTTTCCTTATTGTGGCAGAAGGGTTTGGAGGTCTTGTTAAGGGAGCTGTTCAGCAAGGTTTGTTGGATGGGTTCAACTTCGGAACTGCGCAGAACCAAGTGGTTATTTCTCATATTCAATATGCGGATGACACGGTAGTGATATGGAAACCAAGGCCTTCTCATCTCTGGACAAGTAAAGCCATCCTTCGCTGCTTTGAGCTTGCTTCGGGCCTCAAGGTAAATGTAAAGAAAACTTCCGTTTTTGGTGTTGGTGTTGATGATTTCACTTTGTCCTCCGCTGCCCGCTTCCTTCTTTGTAACAAAGGTCTGTTTCCTATGAGCTATCTGGGGATTCCGATGGGAGCTGAGACCCGCAATTTTACCAAATTTATTTAAATCATAATATTTTTATTTTTTTGCTTTTTATTTTTACTCACATTTATTTTAAGGATAATTTAATGGGGTTTGTTATTCAAAAATTGGTTTTAATTAAATATACGTATATTATATATATATATATATATATGCAATGAATTATAAATTTTTATTTAATGCATGAGAAAAATATTTTTTGGAATAGAAATATTTAATAGATATATTTTTATCTTCAGAAAAATATATTAGAACAATTTATATTTTTGTTTTGGTAAAATTGAGAATTTTCAAGTTATAGTGTTATAACTTCAAAAATTCATATATTTTTAACCGTAAGTCGAAAAATTACAAATGATATGTCAAAACGATCGTATCGAAATGTAGATTATGAAAATGTAAAGTTTTGATTTTATTTTGGAGTTTTCGAAATTTTATCACTGCTACAGTACTGAACGAATTTTTGAGTTTTAAGTGTGAAAGTGTGGTTTTAATGCATTTAATGGTTCTTTGACCCAAAAATATTTTTATGTGAATAGAAAATATATTTTTAAATCCCTGATTGGCTACACTGTCCAAATAAAATATAATTTTCTTATTTTTGAATAATAAAATAATTTGAAAGCTTATGAAGTGCATTTTTGAAGGAAATTATCTTAGAACTTCAAAAATTCATAACTTTCAAACCGTAAGTCCAAAAATTATAAGCTTTATATGAAAACGATCGTATTAAAATGTAGTATTTGAATTTGTGAAAATAAAATTTTATTTTGACATATACGAAAAAAATATCTGTACAGTAGGTAAAACGAATTTTGGTAATTTTAACTTAGAAAAATTATTTTGGAGCTTAAAATAAATTATTGGACTATAAAATATTTTTATATATATATTTAAAATAATTATCTAAGTTTCTACTGGTTGCACCGTCCAAATTTTATTATTTTCTAATTATTCTGAATTTCTAAATAAGAGGCTTATTTTAATTGATTAATTGTGAGATAGATTCAAAGAATGAGTTTATGAATTTTTCCTTCCTAGAAGATATGTGTGTATGCACCGTCCAAGTCTTGAGAGGAGAGAGGGAATCATTTTCTGAAAATTGAGAAGTTATCTCTTGAATTAAAGCATTGTATGTTACAAAAAATACTCATTAATGCTAAAACAAGTACCTAGGCATAATTGAATGGAAAAATTAAATTTTTTTGTAAAAACATGATAGAGGGGACGTGTATCTCCCTCCCATTTTCTGAAAATTCTTCGTAAACTTCTCCTATAAATAGTGGCCTAACCTCTTCTCATTTTACACACACTAAAACTCTACCATTTTTTTTGAGAGAAAAATTGAAAGAAAAAGCTTAGAGAAATAGAGAGAGGGTGGCGTGACATGCTATAGGAAGGGAAGGGAAATTCATCCTCATTTTGAAGACTATCTTGCTTAAGGAAGAAAGGTAACACTAAGAAACTCATACTTCGTTTTATTATAATCTCTTATTTTATTATAAGTGTTGAACAAAAATAATCTCTAAATTTCTTCTATAATAAGAACTAAGATTTCTAATTGCTATGTTAAAATAAAGTTGTTAAAAATATTTTGAAATTTCTGGTCACATGAATTAAGGCTTGAGAGAAGGGACAAAAAGAAGTTGTTTAAAGAGAGCAATCTCCCCTTTTTCTTTAGCCTAAAGATGACCAAAATTTTGGTGTTATTTTAAGTGGATGTTATTCTGGATTTTTTTTATGATAAAAGTTACTTCTCAAAAGTGGTACTGTTATTGTTTGATTTTGTTGCTTTTATTGGGTTTTGTTGGTTTTGGATATGGGAATGTAATTGTAAATAATGAATAAAAAATGATGAACAAAAAAAAATGAAAATTTTCTGAGAAATATGATGATAAGGCCGTGAGGCCTATGAGACTTTTTGAGTAAAAATAACAATTTGTATTTGTAAATAATGAATTGGAACTATAAGGATTTAAGGTATTATTCAAAGAAAAATTGATTTTTACTTTGCCTTGTTTTTTTAATTTGTTTTGGACCGTGGTATATATATATATATATATATATATATATATATATATATATATATATATTACATGGTAGTTGTTGTTAATATGTGTATAATTGATATTTGTGGTTTATTTCTTAAAAAGAATGTAAACAAATGAGTATTATTGATGCTTTAGTAACAATAAGCAAATTCTGGAATATTATGATGTTTGGGCCGTGAGGTGTATTTGAATTTGAGTAAAAAGTTACAAATAATTTATTGTAATTTTAGAGTAATTGGGTAACCTTTAAATGATAATAAATAAATTCTGGACTTATTTGTTGTAAGAATGGAATAATTGGGTAATTCCAATAAGGAAAAAGAGATTAATAAGAATTGTATTTTTGTGTGTAAATATATGACTATGTAGCTAGTATGAATTGTAAATTAGTTGCTGTACAAAAAGTAATTTTTCTAAAAAGTGATTATTTTTATGTTATTAATAATCAAAGTAATTCTTATTAAAAATGTTTGTTCTCTATTCTTATTGATGAATAAACAATTGTTTTTGAGTATGTGAAACTATACAACTAAGATATAAAGGTGTGTGAAAATTTAAAGTGCTTTTCCTACTTTATAAGGATGACCGAATTATTCTAGAAGAAAAAGAATAATATTTGATAAATTTTCTTAAATGATTGAGTGAATGTTTGAATAAATGGATGATTTTGATCTCTGATGTTTTAATGAAATGACGTTGGTGTTATAAAAGTAAATGAAAACTTTCTGAATTTTTTTGGTGTTAACAGTGAGGTATAATTTGATTTTTGATTAAAAGTTACATGGTTTGGTTTGGTAAATTTAGGAGTAAGTAAGTAAGTTTTTTTTATTTTTACCTTGTGATTGTGATTGTGTAAATGTCTGACTATATGATTAGTATAATTTGTAAACTAGTTACGGTACAAAAGTAAATTTTCTTTAAAAAGTGATTATCTTTGTGTCAAATTAATTATTTTAAGTATATGAAATTATGTGCCTAAAAGTATAAATGTGTGTTTGAAAAGTTAAAAAGTACTCTTTTATGTATATGAGGTTGGACGAAATTTTTAAAGGGAAAAACAAAGATGTTTGATTTTTTTGATCGTTCTGATGTGAATAAATGATTATCAGTGTGTATTATGTATTCTGATAAAAATATATTTAGATCTGGAAATTTTCTTAATGTTAAAAAGTATTATTTTCATAAGGTATAAGGCTTCAAATAATAATTTTTTTTTTACTATGCTTAATTGTTTATATGTAATTACAGTATGCATAATGTTAGAATCGGTTAGTTTAAATTTTTGGTAGTGATGCAACTGGACTTACGGTGTCTGTCCAGCAAACCAATATGCTTTATTTCAATCATATTTTATAATTTTATTATCGTAGGACTTGTAAAGAATTTTTAGGAAAAGTGGCATGTGTTTTCGATGAACTGTTTAGGAGAAAATTGATTTTTTTTAGAACCTCTGTATGTGTTGCCCAAAATTGTAAAATAGTTGCATCAAGAATGAAAATCATTTTGAAATAATTGGTGATGTGTGCTTTATGATAAAAATTTATTATAAGTATTTAAAAATTTTATTAAGAAGTATACAAATGATTTTGTGAATGTACTGATGTTTGAAAGTGAATTGTCTGTAAACTGCTTGTAGTCTGTAACTTAATCTAAATTAATGATAGAAAAAGTATTTTGAACTTGAATGCTTGAGTTTATTTTTCTTCTTTAATTATATATGCTTAAAACATCATTTTTGCCAGATTTATTTACTGCTTGATCTTATTTAAAATTTGCATCAAAAGAAAAATACTTTAAATTCATGTTGTATGTATAATATGGTCATGATAGTTGTTATAAGGTACTTAGAAGTGAGATTTATAGTAAAGGAAAGATTTAGATTTATTCTTAAGATGTTATGATTATGTTTTAAAAGTTATATTTCGATTGGAAAAGGTTTCCATGATTTAAAAGCTAAGAAGAAAAAGTGATTTCTTGATACAGTAGTATGTGTTTGATTTTCGAAAAGGTTTTGATTTTTAAACGAATAATTTATTTTCTAAGAGCTTATGTATTTTCAAAACATCAAGGATTTTAAAGAAAATAGTGTTTGTCCAAAAAGCTATAGTAATAATTAATTTTAAGTTGATATAGATATTTATAGAGCTATTTTGTAAATGTGGTTTGATTAGAGGTTTGCAATCGGAAAACGATAGCGCTACTGTGAATCAAGCAGATCTTAATCCTTTCACATCATACTAAGGTGAGAGAGCAACTTCCTTTAGACATAATGGCACTAAGGATTACAGTAGGATGATTTCGACCATCTCAAAAGTCGGAATCCGAGTTACGTGTCAAGACACGAGACGACAATTGGTTGTGAGTGTTTAGTCGTCCTTCGTGCGATAGTAACTCTATTTGTATGATGTTATTATGACTATATTTTGTTATGCTACTATGAAAAATAAGTATGGGATGTTGATTAATTGAATTTGGAAATGATAATGATTTACTGAGATTATGCAATCGTGATATGTTGTTATATAAGCTATGAAAGATTATTGATTAAGAGTTTATGATCATGGAAATATTGAAAGGAGCAAGACTTTGTATTTTTGATAATCTGTAAATGATCCATGTTATGACAATGCGAAGACAATGATTGTGTACAGTGATGGTGCATCGTGGCACAATGACCTTGTAATTATTCCCTTAAGCGACTAATCACGTGAATGATTGTGCCGTGATTTTGTCTTGTGGATTCCACTGTACGATGAGGAAGTTTTGTTGTGATCCCTTAGAGGTCGAGGCCCGTTAGAAGTGTGGCTTAGAATGGGTCGACCAAAACTTAGGATTAAGAAAAGATATAAAAGACTTTAAAAGACTTTAGGTCCAAATCATTTCTAACTACGTTGAGAGTGAAGTAGTGGAGAGGAAATATACCGTATTCTTGGAGGTTGTGCATCCCTCCAAGTGGTGATTGTGATAGGGGAGGGCAATGACGGTGACTCGTCAAGAAGCCTAAGAGCACTTCCCTAGGTGGAACAATGCTACAATGATCAAGGTCACCTACTGGGCGTTGGTCGTAGCTAGGACTACACTCGAGAACTAGGGATAGAGCTGTCGCCCCCTTGAGCAAATCCTAGATGGTGTAGAGGGAATCCGAATGGGACTAGAAGCCATCGTTTTTATGAAATTATGAATTGATGTTGTATTTTGTTTTGCTGGCCAACTGGCGTGGTTTCAGCTGGTACGTACCCTTTGGCTTCGATGTCAGCATGGTTAGGACTCCTGTGCATCCCATCTGTTTTCCGAATTAGGATGTGGTTGGATATTGAAGACGGAGATGTAACGTGTGTGCTAATTTTACCTTTAACTCAATAACTCCGCCTCCCTATATTAATTGAAGTAGTAATCATTGGAAAGATATACCAAATTCTTGAATAGTGATACGTATAATGGCATAGTGAAAGTTAAGGATATGGAACCCTCGCGTAATAATGATAACCTTGATAATGTATGCATTGTTGCAAGTAAATAGTTATGTCTTGTTATTGTATGTGTATGGTCTTACTGTAATTCCTTAGATTAAGACCATGCCGTCGACAATCTATTGTCTGGATCATTGACTCTCTTCCCTTTTTCCCACCTTTCTTTTCCTGTGGTCATTTGGGCAATGATCACAGATGGCAGATCCGATAACCTGTTACATGGAAGTCTCGAACAACGGAGTTGTGGATGCTAATGCTCTCGGTCATTGGGAAGTAAATAGGGAAGGGTGTATTTGGACAGGACCGACCAGAATAGAAATCTTGGACCCAAACCAGATGATCACCGGAAACATGAATGAAGTCCTCACCAGCCATATGTACATGAAGGATTGTGTGTACGGAGGACCATCTACGTATCATGACATTCACCCAGCCTTGAGGCAGTTTACCTTTGATGACATCCCCGAACTAGAAGATTTTCTCTTAGACTTTATAGATGATGAAGAAGAGGTTCTTGAAGTCTTCGAGTTAGATCCAATTGACGAAATGGAAGAAGACGGAGAAGATCCAGAAGTAGAAGACATACCCGAAGAGCCTGTTGAGTGGGTATTTGACCCGGAGGAAGCACCTCCAATAGAAGACAGTGATGATGATTAGACTTAGTAAATTTTTTGTATTTCTTTTAGGATGACAACCACTGATGATCTTTATGTAACCCCGATGAGGAAGTTTTGTGATCTCATTTCTTTTGATATTTGATAGTGACAGTAGAGTCGAAACCCATTTTGTAATGATCATTTTTAAAGATGTATGACAACGACTTATTTCGGATTTCAATTAGCCAGTTTTATTTTGTGGATGTGTATATGTTGTAGCACTTCTGTTTGGAAAGTAGGATTTAAGTAACAAAACCCTTTTCAAGAAAACTAAGTTGTTTATGAAAAGATAAGTTGAGAAAATACTTTTGAAAACTAAGTTAATATGAAAGCCTTCTTTTCAAATAATTAAAACTTGTAATGTTCATACAAAAAAAAAAGGCTAAACTGTTTTTTTGGTCCCCTAAGTTATTTATTTGTTCCAAAGTGGTCCCTCAATTTTTTTTTTGTTTGAAAGTGGTCCCTTAAGTTTACTTCCGTTAACACAGTTGGTCCTTCCGTCAGTTTTTCCGTTTCCGGTCATCTTCTCCGGCAAGCATACAATATTTTCCGGTGAAACACCATTTTTTCTGGCCAAATTCCATTTTTTCCGACAAATCTTTTTAACATCTAACTCACCTTTATTTCCAACCCCATTAATCTCATCCCATTAATCTTATAACATCTAACTCATCTTTTTTCCGACAAATCTTTTTAACATCTTACTCTCACTAATCTTAGAGTACATATCATTTGGGCACCATCAATATTATGATATGATATAATATACAAAACAGAGGAAGAATATTTTGTTAATAATCACTATTAATCTAACCCATGATATCATTTGTTAATAATATGATACATGGTGTTAATAATCTGCTACAAATATTTCGTTGATAATATATATCATTTTGTCATCTACCCGGATATGATATGATGCGAAATAGCTACTTTTTCTGTAGTTTTGGTGCAGATTTTTGAGCTATTGATTAATAAGCTGAGGTATATGCCTCAGAACATATACACTAAGATTAACGGGAGGTAGATGTTAAAAAGATTTGTCGGAAAAAAAGGTGAGTTAGATGTTATAAGATTAATGGGATGAGATTAATGGGTTGGAAATAAAGGTGAGTTAGATGTTAAAAAGATTTGCCGGAAAAAATGAAATTTGGCCGGAAAAAAATGGTGTTTCACCGGAAAATATTGTATGCTTGCCGGAGAAGATGACCGGAAACGGAAAAACTAACGGAAGGACCAACTAAGTTAATGGAAGTAAACTTAAGGGACCACTTTCAAACAAAAAAAACTTAAGGGACCAGTTTGGAACAAATAAATAACTTAGGGGACCAAAGAAGCAGTTTTGCCGGAAAAAAAAAAGAAAAAAAAAGGCGCAAATTTTTAATGAAAATTCTATTTCCAAATTGGGGTGTTACAACTCTCACGACCCATCACCTTGTCATTTACTTCTTTCGAAAACACATTCTTCTTTTGATTTCTTTGTTGATCAACACTCCTTAATTGGTCATCCTTTGTCGTAACGCCGTGCGGGAGTTGAATTTGAGACAAGTTCAAGGGTAGGCAACAGATAATAACTATCACAATAGTAGTTTGGTCAAACCATAAGTTTTAAGTATAAGGAAATTAGTCACAAGGGATTTTAGTATTTACATAAGGAAATTGGTACGGACAATTTGTTATTTTCGAATTTGGTGCCACTTCAGAAGTAATTTCTTGTATTCATATCAAACTATAATCATTTTCTGAGTTACTGCTTATCCCTTTACGACATGGTTACTTGTCACTATGCTCTTCTAATATAGACTCTACTTAACCTTATGCTTCTCCAACTTTGAATTAACTTATAAAATACCATCTCTCCTTATATCCAAGTCCACCTTAAAACTATAATCACCTTCTAACTACTTGACTTTTTCTCACTAAATTCCCTCCTTATCATTGCTTAGGGACCGACTCTAAACCAATATTCCCAAAATTCCTATGTTTTTCACACATCATACCATTACCTTCCCTCTTCAGCCTCCTAAAATTCATGTGTTATGCATACAAGTGTTACTTCCTTCATAACTTTGTGGTAGGGTCAGGTTTTAGTCATGAGGATCCGAGAAAAGAACATTTGAATTTGCCGAAATTTGGCACTTGGTTGAGTAATTTGACAGAAATGTGGGTATTTTCTCAACTTAGTTTTTCATAAACAACTTACTTTTCTTGAAAACGGTTTTGTTACTTGAATCCTACTTTCCAAACAGAAGTGCTACAACATATACACATCCACAAAATAAAACTCGCTAATTGAAATCCGAAATAAGTCGTTGTCATACATCTTTAAAAATGATCATTACAAAATGGGTTTCGACTCTACTGTCACTATCAAATATCAAAAGAAATGAGATCACAGAACTTCCTCATCGGGGTTACATAAAGATCATCAGTGGTTGTCATCCTAAAAGAAATACAAAAAATTTACTAAGTCTAATCATCATCACTGTCTTCTATTGGAGGTGCTTCCTCCGAGTCAAATACCCACTCAACAGGCTCTTCGGGTATGTCTTCTACTTCTGGCTCTTATTCGTCTTCTTCCATTTCGTCAATTGGATCTACCTCGAAGACTTCAAGAACCTCTTCTTCATCATCTATAAAGTCTAAGAGAAAATCTTCTAATTCGGGGATGTCCTCAAAGGTAAACTGCCTCAAGGCTGGGTGAATGTCATGATACGTAGATGGTCCTCCGTACACACAATCCTTCATGTACATATGGCTGGTGAAGACTTCATTCGTGTTTCCGGTGATCATCTGGTTTGGGTCCAAGATTTCTATTCTGGTCGGTCCTGTCCAAATCCACCCTTCCCGATTTACTTCCTAATGACCGAGAGCATTAGCATCCACAACTCCGTTGTTCGAGACTTCCATGTAACAGGTTATCGGATCTGCCATCTGTGATCATTGCCCAAATGACCACAGGAAAAGAAAGGTGGGAAAAAGGGAAGAGAGTCAACGATCCAGACAATAGATTGTCGACGGCATGGTCTTAATCTAAGGAATTACAGTAAGACCATACACATACAATAACAAGACATAACTACTTACTTGCAACAATGCATACATTATCAAGGTTATCATTATTACGCGAGGGTTCCATATCCTTAACTTTCACTATGCCATTATACGTATCACTATTCAAGAATTTGGTATATCTTTCCAATGATTACTACTTCAATTAATATAGGGAGGTGGAGTTATTGAGTTAAAGGTAAAATTAGCACACACGTTACATCTCCTCCTTCAATATCCAACCACATCCTAATTCGGAAAACAGATGGGATGCACAGGAGTCCTAACCATGCTGACATCGAAGCCAAAGGGTACGTACCAGCTGAAACCACGCCAGTTGGCCAGCAAAACAAAATACAACATCAATTCATAATTTCATAAAAACGATGGCTTCTAGTCCCATTCGGATTCCCTCTACACCATCTAGGATTTGCTCAAGGGGGCGACAGCTCTATCCCTAGTTCTCGAGTGTAGTCCTAGCTACGACCAACGCCCAGTAGGTGACCTTGATCATTGTAGCATTGTTCCACCTAGGGAAGTGCTCTTAGGCTTCTTGACGAGTCACCGTCATTGCCCTCCCCTATCACAATCACCACTTGGAGGGATGCACAACCTCCAAGAATACGGTATCTTTCCTCTCCACTACTTCACTCTCAACGTAGTTAGAAATGATTTGGACCTAAAGTCTTTTAAAGTCTTTTATATCTTTTCTTAATCCTAAGTTTTGGTCGACCCATTCTAAGCCACACTTCTAACGGGCCTCGACCTCTAAGGGATCACAACAAAACTTCCTCGTCGTACAGTGGAATCCACAAGACAAAATCACGGCACAATCATTCACGTGATTAGTCGCTTAAGGGAATAATTACAAGGTCATTGTGCCACGATGCACCATCACTGTACACAATCATTGTCTTCGCATTGTCATAACATGGATCATTTACAGATTATCAGAAGTCTTGCTCCTTTCAATATTTCCATGATCATAAACTCTTAATCAATAATCTTTCATAGCTTATATAACAACATATCACGATTGCATAATCTCAGTAAATCATTATCATTTCCAAATTCAATTAATCAACATCCCATACTTATTTTTCATAGTAGCATAACAAAATATAGTCATAATAACATCATACAAATAGAGTTACTATCGCACGAAGGACGACTAAACACTCACAACCAATTGTCGTCTCGTGTCTTGACACGTAACTCGGATTCCGACTTTTGAGATGGTCGAAATCATCCTACTGTAATCCTTAGTGCCATTATGTCTAAAGGAAGTTGCTCTCTCACCTTAGTATGATGTGAAAGGATTAAGATCTGCTTGATTCACAGTAGCGCTATCGTTTTCCGATTGCAAACCTCTAATCAAACCACATTTACAAAATAGCTCTATAAATATCTATATCAACTTAAAATTAATTATTACTATAGCTTTTTGGACAAACACTATTTTCTTAAAAATCCTTGATGTTTTGAAAATACATAAGCTCTTAGAAAATAAATTATTCCTTTAAAAATCAAAACCTTTTTGAAAATCAAACACAGACTACTGTATCAAGAAATCACTTTTTCTTCTTAGCTTTTAAATCATGAAAACCTTTTCCAATCGAAATATAACTTTTAAAACATAATCATAACATCTTAAGAATAAATATAAATCTTTCCTTTACTATAAATCTCACTTCTAAGTACCTTATAACAACTACCATGACCATATTATACATACAACGTGAATTTAAAGTATTTTTCTTTTGATGCAAATTTTAAATAAGATCAAGCAGTAAATAAATCTGGCAAAATCATGTTTTAAGCATATATAACTAAAGAATAAAAATAAACTCAAGCATTCAAGTTCAAAATACTTTTCCTATCATTAATTTAGATTAAGTTACAGACTACAAGCAGTTTACAGACAATTCACTTTCAAGCATCAGTACATTCACAAAATCATTTGTATACTTCTTAATAAAATTTTTAAATACTTATAATAAAATTTTATCATAAAGCACACATCACCAATTATTTCAAAATGATTTTCATTCTTGATGCAACTATTTTACAATTTTGGGCAACACATACAGAGGTTCTAAAAAAAATCAATTTTCTCCTAAACAGTTCATCGAAAACACATGCCACTTTTCCTAAAAATTCTTTACAAGTCCTACTATAATAAAATGATAAAATATGATTGAAATAAAACATATTGGTTTGCTGGACAGACACCATAAGTCCAGTTGCATCACTACCAAAAATTTAAACTAACCGATTCTAACATTATGCATACTGTAATTACATATAAACAGTTAAACATAGTAAAAAAATTATTATTTGAAGCCTTATACCTTATGAAAATAATACTTTTTAACATTAAGAAAATTTCCAGATCTAAATATATTTTTATCAGAATACATAATACACACTGATAATCATTTATTCACATCAGAACGATCAAAAAAATCAAACATCTTTGTTTTTCCCTTTAATAAATTCGGCCAACCTCATATACATAAAAGAGTACTTTTTAACTTTTCAAACACACATTTATACTTTTAGGCACATAATTTCATATACTTAAAATAATTAATTTGACACAAAGATAATCACTTTTTAAAGAAAATTTACTTTTGTACCGTAACTAGTTTACAAATTATACTAATCATATAGTCAGACATTTACACAATCACAATCACAAAGTGAAAATTAAAAAAAAAAAACTTACTTACTTACTCCTAAATTTACCAAACCAAACTATGTAACTTTTAATCAAAAATCAAATTATACCTCACTGTTAACACCAAAAAAATTCAGAAAGTTTTCATTTACTTTTATAACACCAACATCATTTCATTAAAGCATCAGAGATCAAAATCATCCATTTATTCAAACATTC
The DNA here is from genome assembly GCA_037953625.1 of Crotalaria pallida. Classification (NCBI taxonomy): domain Eukaryota; kingdom Viridiplantae; phylum Streptophyta; class Magnoliopsida; order Fabales; family Fabaceae; genus Crotalaria; species Crotalaria pallida. The sequence goes on from CM075654.1 coordinate 118,786,628, forward strand.
ACTCAAACATTTAGGAAAATTTATCAAATATTATTCTTTTTCTTCTAGAATAATTCGGTCATCCTTATAAAGTAGGAAAAGCACTTTAAATTTTCAAACACCTTTATATCTTAGTTGTATAGTTTCACATACTCAAAAACAATTGTTTATTCATCAATAAAAATAGAGAACAGACATTTTTAATAAGAATTACTTTGATTATTAATAACATAAAAATAATCACTTTTTAGAAAAATTACTTTTTGTACAGCAACGAATTAACAATTCATACTAGCTACATAGTCATATATTTACACACAAAAATACAATTCTTATTAATCTCTTTTTCCTTATTGGAATTACCCAATTATTCCATTCTTACAACAAATAAGTCCAGAATTTATTTATTATCATTTAAAGGTTACCCAATTACTCTAAAATTACTATAAATTATTTGTAACTTTTTACTCAAATTCAAATACACCTCACGGCCCAAACATCATAATATTCCAGAATTTGCTTATCAATATAATATAAAATAGGAGAAGTGAGAGCAAAAATTATTTCCCTCCAATGATCCTCCTAAATGTTGTTTTCCCTCCTAATGTCTTCTTTAATGCTCCAATACTTTTTGGCTTCCTAAAAAATTTTCACTAATCTAAATTGTTATTATAATAATAAATGTAAATTGTTTAAAAATTATCTTCTACATTGTATTAAATTGAGGAAAGTGTGCACACTACTTTATGCCCAATGCAAAGAAGATTGTGGTTCCCGCTACTGTTTTACACGGAAGGAGTATATGAAGGGTCTATTAGAAAATATTTTTAATGTATTTTTATCAATATAATATAAAATAGGAGAAGTGAGGGCAAAAATTATTTCCCTCCAATGATCCTCCTAAATGTTGTTTTCCCTCCTAATGTCTTCTTTAATGCTCCAATACTTTTTGGCTTCCTAAAAAATTTTCACTAATCTAAATTGTTATTATAATAATAAATGTAAATTGTTTAAAAATTATCTTCTACATTGTATTATATTGAGGAAAGTGTGCACACTACTTTATGCCCAATGCAAAGAAGATTGTGGTTCCCGCTACTGTTTTACACGGAAGGAGTATATGAAGGGTCTATTAGAAAATATTTTTAATGTATTTTTATTATAAAATAGGAGAAGTTGAGGGCATTTTTGTCATTTTCATTTTCCCTTCTTCATCCTTGCTTTTCCCTCCAAATTTGTTTGTCCGTGCATCGCACGGGAATAAATATTTATCTTAAGTTATTTTTAGTAAATTTTTATTAGTACAATTTGGATTACACATAAATATAAAAATTACCCGCAAACATACAATTTGAATTTCGATATTATTACAATTTGCACGGGTTATTAATGATCTTTTCAAAAGGAAATAATTTGAATCAAATATTGACATAAAAATTATATAATGCCTAAACGACCCGTCATATGATAATTAACTAGAAAAAAAACGAATATAATGTTGTAATTTCATAAATTCTAATACAAACAAATCATAATATAGGCAAATTGGTATTAAAAATTTAAACAGAGCATCATTATGAATAATAAATTTTGGGTACAACGGAAAAAACGGATATATAAATATTAAAGATGAGCTATAATTTGGTATAATGATTTAACTTAATACAATCAAATATTTACTCAGTCATGAATTCAAATTTTAAAAAATCCAAAAATTTATACAATATGTTGCAATTTAAATTGTGAAAAATAATGATGAGTTATTTTATACTTTAGACAATATACTTATTTGCAATTATGAAGTTCTAATACAAGCAAGTAATTTGAAAGTTTGAAAACATGTCTTATATTTTGGGACAGATGTAATAATAATAATGATGATGATGATGATGATATATATGGTAAAAAAAATAGCTGCATTTGGAATTGCAAAACGAATTACTAACAAAATGCATTTGGAATGATGGATTAAATAAAACAAAAATCAAAATGAGTTGGATTTTTTTTAATATAAGAAATTATGTTGTTAATTAAAATTAGAAATCGCATAGTTGATACATTATTAGTTAATTTTTATTAATGAAAAAGTTGGTAGCTGAAACTAGATTCAAAGGTTAATGTTTATGACTATTCATTTCTAAATACATGTAAATCATTTTTATAAAAAATTTATATTAACTTATTATTTTAAAAGACATATTTCCAAAATCTATAATCAATTTTTTTAAAAAAATAAAAAATTTAAACCCGTGCGATGCACGGGTAAAATTACTAGTTGTTACTAAAGCATCAATGATCAAATAATACTCATTTGTTTACATTCTTTTTAAGAAATATACCACAAATATCAATTATACACATATTAACAACAACTACCATGTAATATATATATATATATATATATATACCACGGTCCAAAACAAAAATACAAGGCAAAGTAAAAATCAATTTTTCTTTGAATAATACCTTAAATCCTTATAGTTCCAATTCATTATTTACAAATACAAATTGTTATTTTTACTCAAAAAGTCTCATAGGCCTCACGGCCTTATCATCATATTTCTCAGAAAATTTTCATTTTTTTTTCATCACTTTTTATTCATTATTCACACTTAAATTCCCATATCCAAAACCAACAAAACCCAATAAAAGCAACAAAATCAAACAATAACAGTACCACTTTTGAGAAGTAACTTTTATCATAAAAAAAAATCCAGAATAACATCCACTTAAAATAACACCAAAATTTTGGTCATCTTAAAGTTAAGGAAAAAGGGGAGATTGCTCTCTTTAAACAACTTCTTTTTGTCCCTTCTCTCAAGCCTTAATTCATGTGACCAGAAATTTCAAAATACTTTTAACAACTTTATTTTAACATAGCAATTAGAAATCTTAGTTCTTATTATAGAAGAATTTAGAGATTATTTTTGTTCAACACTTATAATAAAATAAGAGATTATAATAAAACAAAGTATGAGTTTCTTAGTGTTACCTTTCTTCCTTAAGCAAGATAGTCGTCAAAATGAGGATGAATTTACCTTCCCTTCCTATGGCACGCCACCCTCTCCCTATTTCTCTAAGCTTTTTCTTTCAATTTTTCTCTCAAAAAAAATGGTAGAGTTTTAGTGTGTGTAAAATGAGAGGAGGTTAGGCCACTATTTATAGGAGAAGTTGATGAAGAATTTTCAGAAAATGGGAGGGAGATACACGTCCCCTCTATCATGTTTTTACAAAAAAAATTAATTTTTCCATTCAACTATGCCTAGGTACATGTTTTAGCATTAATGAGTATCTTTTGTAACCTACAATGCTTTAATTCAAGAGATAACTTCTCAATTTTCAGAAAATGATTCCCTCTCTCCTCTCAAGGCTTGGACGGTGCATACACACATATCTTCTAGGAAGGAAAAATTCATAAACTCATTCTTTGAATCTATCTCACAATTAATCAATTAAAATAAGCCTTTTATTTAGAAATTCAGAATAATTAGAAAATAATAAACTTTGGACGGTGCAACCAATAGAAACTCAGATAATTATTTTAAATATATATAAAATAATATTTTATAGTCCAATAATTTATTTTAAGCTCCAAAATGATTTTTCTAAGTTAAAATTACCAAAATTCGTTTTACCTACTGTACAGATATTTTTTTCGTATATGTTAAAATAAAATTTTATTTTCACAAACTCAAATACTACATTTTAATACGATCGTTTTCATATAAAGCTTATAATTTTTGGACTTACGGTTTGAAAGTTATGAATTTTTGAAGTTCTAAGATAATTTCCTTCAAAAATGCACTTCATAAGCTTTCAAATTATTTTATTATTCAAAAATAAGAAAATTATATTTTATTTGGATGGTGTATCCAATCAGGGATTTAAAAATATATTTTCTATTCACATAAAAATATTTTTGGGTCAAAGAGCCATTAAATGCATTAAAACCACACTTTCACACTTAAAGATCAAAAATTCGTTCAGTACTGTAGCAGTGATAAAATTTCGAAAACTCCAAAATAAAATCAAAACTTTACATTTTCATAATCTACATTTCGATACGATCGTTTTGACATATCATTTGTAATTTTTCGACTTACGGTTAAAAAGATATTAATTTTTGAAGTTATAACACTATAACTTGAAAATTCTCAATTTTACCAAAACAATAATAAAAATTGTTCTAATATATTTTTCTGAAGATAAAAATATATCTATTAAATATTTATATTCCAAAAAATATTTTTCTCATGCATTAAATAAAAATTTATAATTCATTGCATATATATATATATATATATATATATATATATATGGTCATGGTAGTTGTTATAAGGTACTTAGAAGTAGATTTATAATAAAGGAAAGATTTAGATTTATTCTTAAGATGTTATGATTATGTTTTAAAAGTTATATTTCGATTGGAAAATGTTTTCATGATTTAAAAGCTAAGAAGAAAAAGTGATTCCTTGATATAGTAGTCTGTGTTTAATTTTCAAAAAGGTTTTGATTTTTAAAGGAATATTTTATTTTCTAAGAGCTTATGTATTTTCAAAACATCAAGGATTTTTAAGAAAATAGTGTTTGTCCAAAAAGCTATAGTAATAATTAATTTTAAGTTGATATAGATATTTATAGAGCTATTTTGTAAATGTGGTTTGATTAGAGGTTTGCAATCGGAAAACGATAGCTAGCGCTACTGTGAATCAAGCAGATCTTAATCCTTTCACATCATACTAAGGTGAAAGAGCAACTTCCTTTAGACATAATGGCACTAAGGATTACAGTAGAATGATTTCGACCATCTCAAAAGTCGGAATCCGAGTTACGTGTCAAGACACGAGACGACAATTGGTTGTGAGTGTTTAGTCGTCCTTCGTGCGAAAGTAACTCTATTTGTATGATGTTATTATGACTATATTTTGTTATGCTACTATGAAAAATAAGTATGGGATGTTGATTAATTGAATTTGGAAATGATAATGATTTACTGAGATTATGCAATTGTGATATGTTGTTATATAAGCTATGAAAGATTATTGATTAAGAGTTTATGATCATGGAAATATTGAAAGGAGCAAGACTTTGTATTTTTGATAATCTGTAAATGATCCATGTTATGACAATGCGAAGACAATGATTGTGTACAGTGATGGTGCATCGTGGCACAATGACCTTGTAATTATTCCCTTAAGCGACTAATCACGTGAATGATTGTGCCGTGATTTTGTCTTGTGGATTCTACTGTACGATGAGGAAGTTTTGCTGTGATCCCTTAGAGGTCGAGGCCCGTTAGAAGTGTGGCTTAGAATGGGTCGACCAAAACTTAGGATTAAGAAAAGATATAAAAGACTTTAAAAGACTTTAGGTCCAAATCATTTCTAACTACGTTGAGAGTGAAGTAGTGGAGAGGAAAGATACCGTATACTTGGAGGTCGTGCATCCCTCTAAGTGGTGATTGTGATAGGGGAGGGCAATGACGGTGACTCGTCAAGAAGCCTAAGAGCACTTCCCTAGGTGGAACAATGCTACAATGATCAAGGTCACCTGCTGGGCGTTGGTCGTAGCTAGGACTACACTCGAGAACTAGGGATAGAGCTGCCGCCCCCTTGAGCAAATCCTAGATGGTGTAGAGGGAATCCGAATGGGACTAGAAGCCATCGTTTTTATGAAATTATGAATTGATGTTGTATTTTGTTTTGCTGGCCAACTGGCGTGGTTTCAGCTGGTACGTACCCTTTGGCTTCGATGTCAGCATGGTTAGGACTCCTGTGCATCCCATCTGCTTTCGGAATTAGGATGTGGTTGGATATTGAAGGCGGAGATGTAACGCGTGTGCTAATTTTACCTTTAACTCAATAACTCCGCCTCCCTATATTAATTGAAGTAGTAATCATTGGAAAGATATACCAAATTCTTGAATAGTGATACGTATAATGGCATAGTGAAAGTTAAGGATATGGAACCCTCGCGTAATAATGATAACCTTGATAATGTATGCATTGTTGCAAGTAAGTAGTTATGTCTTGTTATTGTATGTGTATGGTCTTACTGTAATTCCTTAGATTAAGACCATGCCGTCAATAATCTATTGTCTGGATCGTTGACTCTCTTCCCTTTTTCCCACCTTTCTTTTCCTGTGGTCATTTGGGCAATGATCACAGATGGCAGATCCGATAACCTGTTACATAGAAGTCTCGAACAACGGAGTTGTGGATGCTAATGCTCTCGGTCATTGGGAAGTAAATCGGGAAGGGTGGATTTGGACAGGACCGACCAGAATAGAAATCTTGGACCCAAACCAGATGATCACCGAAAACATGAATGAAGTCTTCACCAGCCATATGTACATGAAGGATTGTGTGTACGGAGGACCATCTACGTATCATGACATTCACCCAGCCTTGAGGCAGTTTACCTTTGAGGACATCCCCGAACCAGAAGATTTTCTCTTAGACTTTATAGATGATGAAGAAGAGGTTCTTGAAGTCTTCGAGGTAGATCCAATTGACGAAATGGAAGAAGACGGAGAAGAGCCAGAAGTAGAAGACATACCCGAAGAGCCTGTTGAGTGGGTATTTGACCCGGAGGAAGCACCTCCAATAGAAGACAGTGATGATGATTAGACTTAGTAAATTTTTTGTATTTTTTTTAGGATGACAAGATGACAACCACTGATGATCTTTATGCAACCCCGATGAGGAAGTTATGTGATCTCATTTCTTTTGATATTTGATAGTGACAGTAGAGTCGAAACCCATTTTGTAATGATCATTTTTAAAGATGTATAACAAAGACTTATTTCGGATTTCAATTAGCGAGTTTTATTTTGTGGATGTGTATATGTTGTAGCACTTCTGTTTGGAAAGTAGGATTTAAGTAACAAAACCGTTTTCAAGAAAACTAAGTTGTTTATGAAAAGATAAGTTGAGAAAATAATTTTGGAAACTAAGTTAATATGAAAGCCTTCTTTTCAAATAATTAAAACTTGTAATGTTCATACAAGAAAAAAAGGCGCAAATTTTTAGTGAAAATTCTATTTCCAAATTGGGGTGTTACAAGCTAACCCGCGGAGGGTGTCTACTTGGATAAATGTTGTGGAAACCTTTCAGCGTAGGTTAGCCTTGTGGAAGAGGAAATTCATTTCATTTGGGGGAAGAATTATCCTAATCAATTCGGTTCTTTCAAATCTACCTATTTATATGTTATCCCTCTTTAAGGCTCCGAAAAGTGTTCTTTCCAAGCTGAGTTGTATTCAGCGCCGGTTCCTTTGGGGTAAAAAGGATGGTAATAGAGGAGTGGCTTGGGTGAGGTGGAGTAGGGTTTGTAGACCGAAGAAGAAAGGTGGTCTAGGAGTCAAGGATTTGGACTGCTTCAATAAAGCTTTGCTTGGGAAATGGGCTTGGAGGCTGCTATGCGATCGCCATTCTTTGTGGGTCAAGGTGGTAGAAGCTAAATACTCTGGCTTCAATCCTTTTGGCAACGCATCTCCCTTCTCTGTTGGTTCCTATTGGTGGCGTGATCTGGGGAGGTGCGTGTACAGCTCCGGGATTGAGTCAAATTGGTTCTCTTGTAGTGTTTCTAAGATGATTGGGAATGGCTTGACAACTAAGTTTTGGACTGATGTTTGGTGTGGATCTGCACCTTTGAAGCTTCTTTTTCCTCGTCTTTTTTCTATAGCAGCAAACGAGGATATTTCGGTGGCGGAGATGCGTCGGTTTGAGGGCCCGGGGTGGATCTGGAATTTTGCTTGGCGGAGGAACCTTTTTGTTTGGGAAGAAGATGTCCTGATTGAGTTATTCAACAGCTCCCGAATCTGTCCTTGGATCCTTCGGTGCAAGATACTTGGGTGTGGTCAAAGGATGCATCAGGTTTTTTCTCTGTCCGGTCAGCATATGGTGATTTGAGCTCCTATCTTCAGGCCTCTGATACAGGGAACATGGAGTTGGAAGCCTTCTTATGCAAGCTTTGGAATAGGTTTACTCCAACGAAATTGAGTGGGTTTATGTGGAAATTGCTTCAGGGTAGACTTATCACTAAAGATTGTCTCCTGAGGAGGAATCTTCTTCCTAGTGGTGCTTCAATCTTGTGTGCTTGCTGCAATTTAGCGGAGGAAAGTATTGACCATCTCTTCCTTGGGTGCTCTTTTTCCAGGAGTGTGTGGAATGGCTTTTTTAGGTGGGTGGGGATTTCGTCTGTTCTGCCTCAGTCTTGCCTTGATTTTTTTGTGCACCTGGAAGGTCTAATTCCTGGATTTAAGTCCAGGAAATGCTGGAGACTCTTGGGAATGATTGTTGTTTGGTCTATTTGGCTCATGAGAAATGAGATAATTTTCAAGGGGAAAGAAGCTACTTTTATACAAGTTATGGACTTAATTAAGGTGAGGTCTTGGTGGTGGATAGGAGCAAAGGTTAAAAGCATTGTAACTGAATTCTCATTGTGGTGTAATGACCCTATTTCCTGTTTATCTTTTTGCTTATCTTTTTGCTGTAACTAGGCTACCATGAGGTAGTCCATCTTTGTATAAGGGTTTGAGTACCCCTTGTGCTCATTTTATACAGTTTAGCTTTTATCAAAAAAAAAACCAAAAGAAATATGTTTTTTTATATATATTTTAAGCCAGAGGGAGTACTCTACTATTCCCTCCATTTCAAAGATACTAATGTAGTAGTATTGTATTTTAAAGTTATGTACAAAGCTTAAGAAATCATTAAATGATATACGAATTTGGAATATTTTAACTATAGTATTCCTACAAAGTACTGTAATTTTTATTGAAGAGAGACAAATAGATTAAAGGCAAGAAAAAGTATTGTGATAATTAGAAATATAGTTGCTAAAAATAGTACCTGTTGTGGGCTGTTATCCCACATGTACCGGCAAGCCGGTTTGTTGATGGACGACGACGATAATGGGTTCTCGGTTAAAGAACTCCTTCACCGAGTCGAGATATTTGGGGGTGGGGTGTGTGCCGTGTGAAATGAGAGATGAGAGAGCCTAGTTCATACCTTTGCTATTACCTCGTTTATATAGGGGTGAGTAGAGGCATTGGATTGATGAGGCATGATGGGGCATTAAGGCCGAAGAGTAACAGCTCCATGAATGTCATCATTAGCAGCATAATGACGAACCGTTATGTCAGTTATACTCACTGAAAGCCATTGATACCGGTTTACCGGTATATCGGATTGATGTTTGTTGTTCCGTGATATCGGTTATTATTTGTCTGTGAAACCGATCCATAACAGTAGCCCCCCAGCTCGGTGTTGTGACGTAAGGAGGAGCGTCGAGGTATGAATAGGAAAGACCAACATGAGTGTTGTTTCGTCGCTATGAAACGAATCCTTAACTACGAAGAGATTCTTCAAATCTTACAATTGATTTCAAAGGAGGGAATACAAAACAATATTCTCCCTATCCAGAACCAGGGATTGAAGAAGGGAACTCTTTTGAAGGTTTCTCGAGTCGTCTGGTGAGTTCGAATAAAGAAATCTAGCATGAAGATTCCTTGCTTGCCGGATACAAGACCTAAGGGGGAAGCTCAATTGAGGATTCCTCACTCTTGGCATGTTCGGGAAGGAGAAATCAACATGAATTTCTTCTCTTTCTGAACCCTAAAGCGAATAGGGAAACTCGACACAAGGTTCCTCGCCGTCAACAAATGAGTCCGGATAAGGGAATATAGCAACGTGTTCCTCATCTTTGGAAACATGTTGAATATTGAAGAAAATATCAGAGTTATGTCCGCGTAGAGTACTCTCGAGATAGTGATCCTAAAAAATCACGTATCTCTCTAACCGCTACTAAATCGATAGTTAGTCGAATTAGGGGGTGGTACATTCAGGAAACCTCATGGGCTTTAATAATCGTTGTATGAGATATTTTTTATTCTCCTCTTGAAAAGCTTATTGTCCATTGACGAGAATCTCAGAGTCATTTTTAGACTAGTCCTAAGGAAATTGAGGCATCATGTTTGTACCTTTAATAAAAAATAACAATTAAAATATTAAGTAAGAATTATCACATAGTGACATTAAGGAGCAAAATTATTTTTGCTATTAATTGTAAGCTATATATCAATTAAAATATTATGATATTAGTATGATGATACCACTAAGTATGTGACTATGTGCTAGTAAAGCTTTTCTTTATCGTTTCGGCTAATATCCAACCGTATGTAAATAATAAATTGACAATTAAATAACATAAATGAGTATAATCGAATAGTATAGTCCTTCCCTAATTAGGTGCTGAAGTTTTTCGTCTTGGTCCCACGTGTATTGAATCTGTCACGTGTAGTTTTCCTTTGATTTTGCCATTGACCCATTTTATCCTATTTTCTTTTCTCTAGAGTGGGCTATTGGTCCATCTTCATTTCTTTCTTTTTTTTTTTTTGGTTTAATGGGCACTAGCAGCCAATTTTCTTCTGAAAGGCTTGACCCTCATCCTTCTCACTCTGTGATGTGCAGTACACCTCATGGGAGTTACAGGTCCTGATGGCATCGCAAGTGATCGTGACTCTAGACGAACTTGTAGTCCTGTTGTGGAAGCACACCGAAGTAGTGGAGGCGTGATCCCGGTTACGCGTGAATCTGTCACGACTTGACCGGGGCGGTTCAAATTGTTTGAAGCCTTAGTTCCGTAATGCATGAGATTTGTGCTCATCGACATCGATCTGGTCTGCATCCGTGGACAGTGGCAACGATGGTTGCCTAGCATGGTGAAGATTACGGTGGCTTCAAGAGGAGTGGTTGTCCGGTTCTGATTTGTCGTCGCTAGATAAGCAATGGGTCATCCCTGTCCGTGGTATTCACGCGGTAGCAGGCACTGTTGTTGGGTTCTCGAGTTCTCAATCACTAACCCGAGACTGTTGTTGCCTTCGTCTAATTTTGGAATGTTGGTGACAATAGGGTGGTGGGAATTAATTTGCTGCTCCCACCGTGATCGCCATTGTTGTGGCCCGTTATCCCACATGTATCGGCAAGCTGGTTTGTTGATGTACGACGATGATAACGGGTTATCGACTAAAGAACTCCGTCACCGAGTCGAGATATTTGGGGGTAGTGTGTGTGCCGTGTGAAATGAGAGATGATGAGAGAGCCTAGTTCATACCTTTGCTATTACCTTGTTTATATAGGGGTCAGTAGGAAGCCTTGGATTGATGAGGCATGATGGGGCATTAAGGTTGAAGAGTAACGGCTCCATGAATGTCATCATTAGCAGCATAATGACGAACCGTTATGTCGGTTGCTCTGAAAGCCATTGATATCGGATTACCGGTATATCGGATTGATGTTTGTTGATCCGTGATATCGGTTATTATTTGTCTGTGAAATCGGTCCATAACAGTACCACATCTAATAATCCTATTTATAATAAGTCATATCTAACCATATCACATACACCAAGGAGAATAATTATATTTTTTGAAACCTTTTTTTTAATAGTTTTCCAAGGTATCTAAGTGAGGTCTTTTACATTCGCAAGAGTCAGGGATCGAAACTCCAACTACTTGCTTAAATATATAGCAACAGATACCTTATCATCCGTGTTAGCCTCCACTCGTTACATTTTTTGAAACTTTAACATAATATTTTATCAACTTAACTTGCATTCAAAATTTTACAAATGTTTTGTTTTACATACATTTTGAACAAAGGGTAAAAAAGAGAAAAACAATAAATGACTTCTAGAAAATACAAAGTGACGTATAAATGGGATCAGAGAATTCTTCTATAAAATGACTAATAAATAAAACCAAAGAAAGTATTAATTATGCGTTGAATTTGTTAAATAACAATATATATGAAACAAAAGTGATTATTTGATGCTCCTCTTTTAGTTTTGTTTCAATGTTTTATTTTTATAATATCACTGATTTAGTAATTATTTTAACTTAGATGATTGAGATTAAAAATTGAAACAATAATAAATTGTAACATTGACCTTAAAGTAAGTAAGAGATGATGCTATCATTTTTTGAAAAGTTGTTGGGATTAAGGATGTTGTTACCTTGGTGGAATGAGCTAGCGTCATAAGTGAATTCGGATAAGGTGTCAACAATGGTAGAACAAAGTAGGTGATGTTTGTAAAAGTGGATAAAATTTAATTTAATAATAAAGTTTAAAAAATTTTCATGAAACAATTGAGTGCCGTAAAAGAAATACATAAATAGTACTCCCTTTAGTCTTGTTTTTAAGAAAAAAACTAATTTTACAAGTATTAGAAAAGTTAGCTTAGTGGATTTAATTTTCTCGAATTCATAGAGAAATTGACAACTTTAGGAAACTTGCATTGAGAATGAAACAAAACTTAAATGTTATAACCACTTTGTAGGGATATTTTAAGAATGTTTGTATTTGGAATAGAAAGTTTGTTAATTTTTGCTTATATTTAATACCATTAATAAGTTTTTTTTTTGCTTATAAATAAGACCGAAGAGAGTATTATCTAAAGAAAGAGATCAAAAGAAAACTTAAAAAACAATGCTCCTTCCATCTTTTGAACAAATTTAAAAAAGTAAAAAAAATATATTTTAATACTCATACTTTATATACTCACTTCAGTCCTATTTATAAGATTTTTTTGGAGTTTTTTACTACTTTCCATCATGGAAAATGGTTAAATTTATTACTGACATTGGAAATGTGAAAATTGGTTACTCCCTTCAGTTTCAATTATAACCAACTAAAAACATCTCATTTAGTGGTCTCAAATATAAGCAAAATTTAACTACCTTTTCTATTTTCAATACAATCATTCCTAAAATATCTCAATAAAGTGGTTGTATCATTTAATTTTTGTTTAATTCTCAATACATATTTCCTAAAGTAGACTATTTTTATATCATTTCAAGAAAATTAAATATACTTAACGAACTTCCTTAATAAGTGTAAAATTAGTTTTTTTTGGCTTATAATTGAGACCGGAGGAAGTATACTTTTTCAAAACTACCCCTATAATTATTATCGGAATTCTACAAAGTGTTGACTTAATAGGGGTGTTTGTGGAAAGAATTAATTAAATACTACTCCCTCCATCCACAAGGATGGTTAGAAAATTCAAAAGTCAAAAACTTAAGGAGACATGCATTTAATGTTTTGTCTAACACATCAACCAATTATCAAACAACTAATTTATTGAATTTTGCATCAACAACCAATCACAATTCAAAGTTAACAATTTCTGAACTTTTCATTAATTATTATTTTAACTATAGTTTGGGACAAAAAATTTAGTCATTTTTAACCATCCTTGTGGGACAGAGGGAATATTAAATTGAAATGAGATCTTATAATAGAATAAAAATAATTACTCCCTCCGGCTCGAATTATAAGCAACAAAAAACATATTACTCTTGGTTTAAAATATAAGCAAAATTAACTAACTTTATTAAATTTTGTTTCATTCCCAATGTCACTTTCCTAAAACATCTCTAGAAAATTGTAATCTTAATTAATTTTTGTTTCATTCCCAATACTACTTTCCAAAAATACCTCTATTTTTTATAAATTTGAGAAAATTAAATACAATCAATTAACCTCCTTAATAAGCGTAAAATTGGTTAAAATTGCTTATAATTCGAGTCGGAGGGAGTATTTCAAAAAAGTCTTATAAATAAGAATGGAGTGATACTCTTATATAATTTTTTTTTTTAAATGCATTGGTTTTATTAACCTATTTAATACCCATTCGTTAGCGATGGTTTCGTAAAGATAAGAGCAGATAGCAATTGGTTCGCAAGAAAGCTGAGATCATTGAAAATTGCAGCACCAATCAAAAGTTTTTTTTCTCCTGATCTGGTATGCCTGAATCCACACATGCATGCTTTGGAATTACGAAAAATAATAATGGCATTTCAACCATTCATTCATTAAGCTTCAGTTTCACCATTTCCCTTCTACTATAAAACTACCCACCCAGCTAAAGCTTTTAGCCATATCCTACTAAGAAAATTTCTCATCTTCATTTATAACTACTTGAATTAATCATGGACGGAAAAACTAATGCAACTGCTGGCAACAATGCTGAAAAACCCAAGGAAAATGTTGTTGGTACAGGATCTGGTGATGATAAGGTGATGAAAGCTCCTGGTGGAGATGGATCCACCATTTCAAGAGAGCAATTTGAGAAAAACCCTAAGGGATACTTTGATGCTCTGCATGCTGAAGATAAGAACAAGAAATAGTTCTATTTTCTCTTCTCCTAATAATAATGTTGTTCTTGTAGGTTCTGTTTTATGGTGCATGGTTCTGTAGACTGGCCATGTGCTTATTATTAACCTTTATGTATGCAGCCCTGCAAGAAATTATGGTATATAATAAAACAGTTTACTTATTAGTATATTTTAGTAGTTGATCTCTATTCTATAATTTTATCTCTAACTAAAGTTATGTGCTTTATTTTATTGGTGAACCAAGAAGTTTTTTAATTTGAACTTCTTTCTACTCCCTCCAGTCCTATTTATAAGATCCTTTTAAAATTTTTCACTCACAGCAAGAAAAGTGGATAAATTTGTTAGTGACATTGGAAATATGAAAATTTGATATATTTTTTCAAAACTACCCCTATAATTATTATTGGAACTCTAAAAAGTTTGAATTTATAGGGGTGTTAGTGGAAAAAAGTAATTAAATGTTATTGAAAATTGGAAAGGAGTCTTATAAATAAGATCAAAATAAAAACCCCAAAATGGTATTATAAATAGGACCGGATGGAGTATAAGTAAAACTCCAATTTGTTGCTATGATGAACTTTATGAATAATTTTATGTTAGAGGTTAAGAAATAAAGAAAAGGTTTGGAATTTGGATTTGACTAAAGTGTAGTATTGGCAATTTAACTTTTGTCAATTAGTAATCAAAAACAAAAAATCTTTGAATTTAGCATGATGTGCTATTTATTTAGTCTCCGAATCATCGTGATGAAATAGCAATTTATCTATACGGACTAGTACTTTCCATAACTTCCTTTGCACTTAATAATACAGAACATTTTAGCTATTTGAAGAGAAAATTGATTAAACAGTACTTTTGGTACACCATGCACCAGTGAAAGCAACTTGTGACCAGAAAGAGAATGAACTTTTCCTTCACAATTATTGTTGCATAAATAATAGAAAGAAAAAGTTTGAGTTTTTGCATGTGCTGGTGGTGTTTTAGTTGACCCAACTAGTTCACCTCAATCCTTTAAGCTGTTATTTTTTTTTATAAAAAAAATAATATTGTATGTAAATTCAGATCTCAATAATTTTGCATGTATATACAACATTATTTTTTTTAATGACTCAGATTTTCTATTTCCAATACAATCTTTCCTAAAATATCTCAATAAAGTGATTATATGATTTAATTTTTGTTTAATTCCCAATACATATTTCCTAAAGTAGTCTATTTCTTTTATCATTTCAAGAAAATTAAATATACTCAACTAACTTCCTTAATAAATGTGAAATTAGTTTTTTGGGCTTATAATTGAGACCGGAGGAAGTACGACAAATTAAGGGATGATACCCTCACAAGTCACAGCCAAAAGCAAAAAGGTTGAGTTAGAATAACTAGCAGAACAACAAATCTTCAATTAATTTAAGCTTTTTCTTTTTGGCCTCAGCATTACTCTTTGGATTTACCGCCTGAAACAAGTCGGAAGATTTTTTCCGCTTGAAACAAGGCGGAAACAAAATTAAACAATTTACGCCCTATGCAAGTTGTATTATCTTCCGCCTTTTCAAAGTCGTAAATAAAATAGAGTATTCCGTCTTTCATCAGGCGAAAACATTAAAAATTTGTTATAATACCAAAATTGCCCCTCCGTTCATTCATGTACAAAAGGGAGGTGGAGGGTTCACAGAGTGACATTTCTGGGATTTCAACATTTTAATTGTTCCGCTCCTTAAAAAACGGAAGTATTTCCGCTTTTAAATAGTCGATAATTCTTCCGCCTTATGCAAATCGGTAGTAAATTAAAATAGTTTCCGCCTTTTAAAAATCGGAAATCATTTTCCACCTCCGTAAAGTCGGTAAATGGGGACCAAATTGTTTTATTTTGTTTCCGCCTTGTTTCAAGTGAAAAGAATCGTTCGACTTGTTTCAGTCAATGGGAGCCAAAAAGTAATTGGTGGGAGGACAAAAAAAAGTCTTAATTTAAACTTCAGGGCCAAAATACCATCTATGTCTTGGAGTAAGGTAATTTGTTATGTGACGAATGCAATGACGTTGGTGTCAAAGATTCCAACGAGATGTCCGCGTAAGACAGTCCAGTTGGTGGCTGCAGGGACATTTAGGATTTCCCCCTCCCCCAGGTCATGGGTTCTAGTTCCAGACCTCCCATGTAAACAAAAAAAAAAAAAAAAAAAGATTCCAACGAGAACCATTGTAAAAGGAAAATGCTTTATCACATCATAAAAGGGACACTGCAGCTTTGATTTTTATGAATTTTTAAGATATACATCCGTAAAGTAAACTGATACAATATATGTATAGAAAAAAGATGTTGCTAATAAGGTTTTTAGTATTGGAAAATCAATTATGAGTGGACATTATTTCATGTTTCAGAAATATAAAAATCACATTTTTTTATGAGTTTTTATTATCTTTAACTTCTTAGCAAATGCTAAAAAAAAAAAATAGAAAAATAGATATAATATGTACAAGCACATCAGATAATTTCGTTACAATTTTTGGATTTACAAGAACAAGCGGGACTTATTATACAAATATAGCTTTCGTAATATTTTTTTTTTTGCTGAATATAGCTTTCGTAATACACTGCGTCACTGCCAATGTTTCTTGAAAAGTCACATGTTTTCATTCCGAAGATGGAAATATTATTAAAAATTGAATCTTGCGAATACTCTTAGAATATTTAGCAAAGTTACTGAAAATAAAGGAAATACTACTCCTTTCGTTCCATAAAGTTAGTAAAAAATATAAAAAATTTATCCCAAATTAAAGTTAAAATCGTGAATAAAAAAATTAAAATTGCATTATATATTTTATGATTGGTTAATTAAAGAAACATGTATTAAATATATACTTACTTTAGTAATTAGTTGATTTATGAGATGATGCATTAAAAGCATATTACCTTCTATTGGTTGAATTTTCAAATATTTACTTTGGGACGAAAGAAGTATATAAGTTACTCATATTATCTTCAAAGTGAATGATAGTACTCCCTCCGGTCTTATATATAGGACATATTCTAGAAGCAATTTTTGGTCCTATATATAAGACATTTTGTATTTTCTATGCATCATTTATTGTTTTTTCTCTTTTTTGCCCTTATTAAATGCATGTGTTTTTTGTTGTTCATTAATGAGTGTGAGTTTTTCAAGAAAAATTGAGAGGGTAAAATTGTAATGTTACAATATATTCTCATAGAATTCATAAAACTAACTACTTTTCTTGGTCCGATGAATATGGTTAAGTATGTCCTATATATAGGATGGGAGGGAGTATATAGCAAATCCCTTTAATAAATGCATGTTCAAGGACTTCAAAATCAAGTTGGTATTTACATGGGCCCATAACATATCTTTATGGCTATAAATTAATACACATGGGGTAGTCCTTTTCCTCATAGATTTATTCCTTTTTATCCAAAGTCCTAAGAAGCCTAGTTTCATTAGTTCATCTTCGGAGTTGTGTGGTAGTAATCTCTAACAATGGCAGAAGAGGTTGTGGTGTTGGACACAAGGGTAAGCATGTTTGGAATGAGGGTACGGATTGCACTAGCTGAGAAAGGGGTTAAGTATGAGTACAAGGAACAAGACTTACGTAACAAGAATCAACTACTTCTGCAAATGAACCCCATCCACAAGAAGATTCCAGTTCTTATCCATAATGGGAAACCCATATGTGAGTCCATCATAATTGTTGAGTATATTGATGAGGTTTGGAATGATAGAGCACCATTGCAATCTTCTGACCCTTATCAGAGAGCTCAAGACAGGTTTTGGGCTGATTTTATTGATAAGAAGGTAAATTAATGGGATTTATTTGTGTGTCACAAATCTTCGTGCTAATCCCTCCGTTTCTATTTATATATCTTATTTCAAACAAAATATACACTTTAAGAAATGAAATCATTACTTAGATTTTTAATATATTAATTATGTTTTTTCCCATTATACTATTTCTCTCTATAATCATTATTTATCTTCCATACTTGCGAAAATCAATACCATATTAAATAGGGCTAAACATGAAAAGTAACATTTATTACATCATTAAAATCATCAAAAGGACAGATAAAAAGAAACAAAAAATTTATCCAAAAACAGACAGTTAAATAGGAACGGAGGGAATATTATATCTCCTACTTAATTAGATTAAGGGTCTAATATTTTTTCTTTAGTGGCTGTTGAATTTTGAAAAATTCATGTTGATGGAAGATTGGAACTTGGAAGATATCAATTCAACGAGTAATTAACTAATGATATACTCCATCCAGTCTCATTTATAAGCAAAAAAAACATTTCATTAATATAATCAAAATTAACTAACTTTCTATTCTTCATACAATCATTCATAACATATCCTCATACTGTGGTTGAATCATTTAATTTTTGTTTCATTCTCAATATAAACTTACTACAGTAATTTTATTTTTTTTATGAATTTAAGAAAGTTAAATACACTTAACTAACTTTCTTAATATGTGTGAATTAGTTATTTTTGTTTAAAAATGAAATCGGATGGAGCATACTAGTGAAAACTTGTAATCACACACCCCTCACATGCTTTTATGGATGCTATTTTGCTTGTTCAGCAACACTATTGGGATCATATAAGTAATTCAATATGCTTATTTGTTTTTTTTTTTTTAAAGTTAATAGTCTAGTTTGGTTAAGGAAGATTGGTTTTTTAAAAAAATATTACTACCTTCATCCCTAAATATAAAACCCTCTTGACACTTTTATTTTGTCTCTATTTATAAAGCTCCGTACCAATTTTCAATGATCATTAATTACTTTTTTTTTCATAAACACCCCTATTTATTTAACACTTTTTAGATTTCCAATAATATTAATATTAGTAATTTTGAAATTACATATCAAAAGTTCATATTTCCAATACAATTAACTAAATTATTCCACGTGAAATCTCCTAAAAAGACTTTATATTTAGGGACGGAGGGAGTATCTCTTTTGAGCCCCTGATAAGTTAATTGATGAGACTTATAATATTCACAATCCTCACCTAACTAATCAGCAAACTTTATGGAACACTTTCAATTCAGTTAGTTAGTTGGCTTATTAAATATTAGCTTTCAGTTCCTGACTTTTCAGTGAGTCACTATGACTTTATTAGTTTGCACCATTGGATGACTCAAATGTAAGTTGGTACTCCCTCTGGTTCTATTTATATGACATATTTTAAAAAAATTCTTTGATTCTATTTATAAGTTATTTTACATTTTCTAGGAAGCATTTATTGTTATTTTCTCTTATTTACCCTTTATCCATTAATATAAAATTACATTATTAAATTTCCAATATAAGATAAGAGGATAAAAATATAAAATTGTAATGTTAAAGTATTTTTTTAAAGTTTCAATGTCTGATTTTCATTTAACGGTGCAGATTATGCTTATGCCTTGCATAGTTTATGTAAGTATATATTCTCTAGTGCTAATACTGGTGCTGGAAAAAATTGCAGGTGTTTGATGATGGGAAGAGGATATGGACTACAAAAGGGAATGAGATTGAGGTGGCAAAGAAGGACTTTATTAATACCTTAAAGCAATTGGAAGATAGACTTGGAGACAAGCCTTATTTTGGGGGTGACACATTTCGGTTTGTTGATCTTGCTTTAATTCCTTACTATTGCTGGTTTTATGCTTATGAGGTAATTGGAAACTTCAAAGTGGAGGCAGAGTGTCCTAAATTCGTTGCTTGGGCTGAAAGATGCAAACAGATAGAGAATGTGTCCAAGACTCTTGCTGATGAGAAGGTGGTCTATGACTTTGTTGTGACCTTGAGGAAGAAATATGGAATTGAATAGAGAATTAGTTAGAGATACAAAGGAAGTCAATGAGTGATGGTTATAATCATGTAATAAATAAGTATTGGACACTTGTTTGTTAATTGTTATGCACTCTTTCTATATTATTCAAGTAAATAATGAACTGCCTCAGTAATGCAGAAACTCTATCAGCAATATAATTGAACTCTATGTAGTAAGAGCAGTAGAAAATCACTCAGCACTTGTGATTAGCTCAAATGATTCCATAAAACATAATTATGGGATAGATTTAAGTATATTTCTATCATGTAATCCAAAATTGGATGGTTGCTATGCAACCTTTTCTTAAACCAATAAGAAGTTGTCACCTATGCCATGTTATTATTTGAAGTAGTTAAAATTAGTTTTTTGCAATTTAGTCCAACATAAAAAGTAAATTAAAAATTTAGTCTTTTGTACCTATAGACAAATTATAACTTTTAATTTAAAAAAAAAAAAATTAAAGTTGTTTGTATAATTTGTCTATAGGTACAAAGGACTAAATTTTTAATTTACTTTTTATGTTGGATTAAATTGCAAAAAACTAATTTTAACTACTTCAAACAATAACATGACATAGGTGACAACTTCTTATTGATTTAAGAAAAGATTACATAGCAACTATCCAATTTTGGATTGCATGTTAGTAATGCCCTAGATTTAAATGGTTAGCTCAAAGAACCGTGATGTGAAATAAATTGGGCTAGTAAATTTCTTATAGCTAGTCAAAACTATTACTGTAGATGGGTTTCTTAAATTATTTTTATATTAAAAATTAGTTTTTAATTTTTTTTTCAAATAAGTTTTGTAAGTTGCTGTTGTCCAATAAATTCATTTTTCACATTAATTTTCTTCGTTCAGTGACACGTGACACCATAAGAAATGTTTTTTAAAATATCAAATTATTTTTTTAATACATGACACCATTTGTTAAGTGATTAAGAGAAAATTAATGAAAAAGACGAATTTATTGGACAACAACAACTTACCAAATTTATTTTTAAAAAAAACTTAAAAGACAAATATAACAATTTTACCGTTCTTATAAGTAATTTGGCTCATTTTTTTTTTTAACAACAAAAGAAAATTAATTAAAATAGAAAAAGCTAAAGGAGTACGAGGGGTACTTCCAATCCCTAGATAAGTTACAATTGTTTCATACACTCCAAAGGGTTTAGTACCCAATTAGCATAGGAGTAAGAGACCCCTGCATGATGAGCTTTAAAGATTGTCCATAATTGAACTCATGTATTTTCAAGTATTTCCGTCAATCCTAATTCTTTACTTTAGAAAATTAAACAGTTTTTAGATTTCCAAATGTTCCATGTAATAACAAACCACGTATCGATCCACCAGGTCATTGCTTTCCTGGAAAAAGGCAAAAGTCCACCATGCAGCATAAAGTTTTGCTTTCCATCCCTGTGCAGCTTCACGTTAACATTGAAAAGAGCGTAACATTGTTGCCAAATTTGGGCAAGTAAACAACATGTGATTTGTATCTTCTTCATCCAATCCACATCTTGGGCAATTGGTATTAGCTCCTTGAACTACATTCCTTTTCTTTAAATTGACTCTTGACGTAATTCCATCTTCCAAAGCTCTCCAAGCAAAACAAGTCAAAATTGAAAATACTGTATTTTTCCAGAAAACCTTAAAGAATACATTTTCTCCATTGGTAACTTGTCGTTGTAACAGATCATAGGCACTTATGACAGTGAATCGACCAGCTTTGTCAAAAATCCACTTCCATTCGTCTTTGACTCCAAGCCTTGATTTCTTATTTTCCAGCATCCTGCATAATTTTTTCAGTTCTTGCATTTCCCAAACAAACAAATTTCTTCTCCAATGTAAATCCCAAACCCATTCCCTCTCCACCCACCTCCCCATACTTCCAATAACAACATCTTTATGTAAAGAAATTTGGAACAATCTAGAAAAAACTATTTTCAATTTTTCCTCTCCTATCCAAACATCTTCCCAAAATAAAATGTCAGTGCCCTCTCCTAATACTGATTTCAACCCCGCCGCAAACCATTTCTCTCTCCCATGCTCCCTTTAAACTCTTCCTAATCCTCTCCACCATCCCGACCCCTCAGAGAACATTGACAAATCCCCTTCAATACAGCCCCTGACTACTGAATCCCCATATTTAGATTTTAAGACCCTTACCCACAAAGCTTGTTTTTCATTGACTATTCTCCATTTCCATTTCCCTACTAAAGCTAGATTAAATATTTCCATATCTTTTACACCTAATCCTCCATGTAGTTTAGCTTTACACAATTTGTTACACCTAATCCAGCATATCTTACCCTGTCACCCTCCTTATCCCAAAAAAACTGTCTTTGTAATTTCATAATTTTTCAGAGACTACACTTTTAGGAGCAAAAAACATAGAAAAATAGTACAAAGAGAGAGAGGTTAATACCGATTTGAGTAAGGTGATGCGACCGCCAAATGAGAGTTGTTTCCTTTTCCAGGGTGAGAGTCTGAGATTTAGAGATAGTTTACCTTTAATCCCGACACTATTTCAAAACACCTGAGAATACTTTTCAATGTGACAGCATTTTGCATAGAGAACTCCCTAATCATCAGGGTATCATCTGCGTACTGTAAATGGGAAATTGTCACCTCCTGCCTGCCCACCGAGAGGCCTTTAAAGAACCCCATGTCAACTGCATTTCTCCTTAGGCCACTTAGTCCCTCTGCTACAATAAGAAAAAGGAAGGGAGCAAGCGGATCTCCCTGCCTCAGACTTTTTTGCATCAAAAACTCCTTCGAAGGACTTTCATTCACAAGTAATGACACCGACGCTGATTTGAGACAACAGTCTATCCATTATGACCATTTATTGCTAAATCCCATCCTTCCCATCATGTAGTGTAGGAAGTTCCAATTGACAGAGTCGTACGCCTTCTCAAAATCCACTTTGAAAATTTGGCATGGCTTTCTTGTTCTTTTTGACTCCTCGCAATCACCACACTATCCAGAATAGATCATCCACCTACAAATGCATACTGCTCTTCTGCAATCTCTTATTTAATTACCTTCTTTAGCCTCTCTGCTAGAAGTTTGGCAATTATCTTATATATACATCCCACAAGAGAGATGGGTCTAAAGTCTTTCAAATCATTAGGCAGCTCAAATCATTAGGCAGCTCAGATTTGGGAATCAAAACCATGAAGGATGCATTAGTACCTCTAGGCAACCTAAAATGGGAACGAAAATCCTGCACCATTTTAATAATATCTGGTTTCAACACATCCCAACATTTTTTTAAGAAAGTAAAATTAAATCCGTCAGGTCCTGGGCTTCTAGCTATCTCCATTGCATTCCCATAATCTCCTCTTCATCAAACATTTGTGTGAGCATGATGTTGTCATTTTCAAAGATTTTATTAAAATTGATGCCATCGAGCGTTGGTCTATTCCAATCTTCGTCCTTGGATCTTCTTTCGCAGAAATCTTTTATGCACTCCTTCAATTGCTCTGGATCTTCCACCCACTGATTGTTTATCTTCAACCCCGGGATCTCTAGTCTTTTCCTGTTCTTGTTTATGACTGCATGGAAAAATTTGATATTGTTGTCACCCTCCTTAATCTTGATTTTTGTTGGAGAAGACTTTCTTTTAGTTTTGAAAATCTCCACAGTTCTGAATTTGCCTCCCGGGATCTCTAGTAATTTGGCTCATTTGCATAAGTGTGTAAATGTTCCTTCTTACTTGTTAGCTTCATTAATTATTCTATAAAACATTGATGGGATAGATTTAAATGATTAGCTCAAATAATTGTGCTACGAGATAAATTGTACTAGTAAAATTCTTATATGTAATTTTGCTTATGTGCCTTGGTGTGGAAATATTATTTGGGAACCACCTATTGAATTTATCAAGTATTTATTTTGTGGTGATTAATCTAATATTTCAATTTATCAATCTTTTATGCGATTGTGATGTCACACTTAGCTAAAGAAGATTTCCAATAAAAAACAACTTAGCTAAAGAAGTATTAATCTTTCTCATCACTGTGCCTTCTATAATGCTCAGGAGGAATCAATCCCTCACTTGTTCCTCCATTGCTCTTTCTCCCTTTTTATTTGGAAAGCAATTCTAGGCTGGCTTGACTTTGCTAATGTTCAGCTTGACTACTCGGTGCAAGTCGTGTTCAATGGTTTTGGTGCCTTATCTGATAAGGCTACGTACAGGGTGCTTTGAAATTCTTAGATTTGGTTCTCTCTTTTTTTTGGTAGGAAAGTTTCTTTTGCGAGTTGATGCATGAGTCCTAAATTTTGTATCAATTTGTCTTCTAGTGCTTGCTAGGTTTTGCTATACTCTTTTTTCCATATTTATAATTTTTTTCACTGATTTTTTTCTATCAAGGAAATAGAGTTTTGACTAGTGTGTTTTTGGTTGTTTGTTGTTTCAATGTTGTATCTATTGCTTCACTCTCTCATGAAGTAGACTCTTGTATAATACCTTTGGTTGATTTTGGTTTATGTTAAATACATAATTGTGTACCAATAATCAAACCCTTTATAAAACGTGAGGTTCATATATACTATGATGCTTAGGTTGGAATCAAGATCCTCTGTCCCAAACCATGTTCCAAACCCTATACCCTCCACACAAAATCTAATAAACTGAAAAATAACTTCCCAACTGTTATGGTATTTTTGTACTATTTAATAAATGTGATTGATTGGATACATGGCTTGGAAGTTGCGACAGAGGATCCTGATTCCTTAAGTTAACCCCTTTGTGTTGGAAAAATATTCTTTTTAGTTATTAAAAAAAAATAGAGCTAGTTAAGGAGATATTTAGTGGTTCACTAACATGTGGGAGCACATAGTGCACGACAAAAAAAAGTTAAAATAAAGATATGATGACCATAAATTCATATCTCATTTTGTTGGTGTTATTCTCTGAAAGTCTTGTTCACTAGTTAAAGTTCATTCTCTAAGAGTCTCAGAAGTTAATTTTTTTTTCACTATGGCAGAAGAGGTGATTTTGTTGGATGAATGGCTTAGCATGTTTGGTATGAGAGCAAGGATAGCATTAGCTGAAAAAGAGATCAAGTATGAGTACAAGGAAGAGGATCTGATGAACAAGAGCCAACTGCTTCTCCAAGTGAACCCAATTCACAAGAAGATTCCAGTTCTCATCCATGATGGGAAACCAATCAGTGAGTCCATTATTATTGTTGAGTATATTGATGAGGTTTGGAATGATAAAGCTCCCTTGCTACCATCTGACCCTTATCATAGAGCTCAAGCCAGGTTTTGGGCTGATTTTGTCAACAAGAAGGTAGGTCCCTAATTCAATGACTTTAACATCTGATTTCTCCTTATTCAGTGCATCTTGGTTCCAATTTTTTTCCTTGTTTTTTCTTTCTCAATTAATGAATTACATCAAACTTTATCCAAAAATGAGTAATTAGTTTTAAGCAAATGTTAATAATTATCTTTGATGTGAAAACTCATGAAAAAATATAGTATGGTTTTTTTATTTTCGAAACATGAATGAATGCACACTAACAAGTTTCCATATATGAAAATTCAATCAGTAATGGAGAATATCTTACTATCATGTTTATGAAAAAAAAATTATTAGTAACAGTGCTAGTATGTGCATATTACTAGTTCATTTTCATGTCATTAAAATTTCAGGTTGGTGATGTTGGAGGGAGGATATGGGCTGGGAAACGAGATGAGATCGAAGTGGCTAAGAAGGATTTAATAGAAGGCCTCAAAAAATTAGAGGATGTTCTTGGAGACAAGCCTTATTTTGGGGGTGACACATTTGGGTTTGTTGACATTGCTCTGATCCCTTTTTATAGCTGGTTTTATACTTATGAAGCATTAGGCAACTTCAAAGTGGAGGCAGAGTGTCCTAAGCTGATTGCATGGGCCAAGAGGTGCTACCAGAGGGAGAGTGTTTCCAAATCTGTTGCTGATGTGAAGGAAATCTACAAGTTTGTTGTTGAATATAGGAAGAGCCTTGAGTTGGATTGAAGTGGCACTTAATTTGTGACAGTGGCAAATTTGGGCTACAAAGTTAAGTTTGGACTGTTTGGTTGTTATATTGGATTCATCATAAACACTTGTGGAGTATATGTTCCTAGTTTGATCCTTTCTTCCTATAGAAGTGCTATAAGTTTGTCTATGTCTATTGGAAGGGAAAATTTATGTTTTGTGCTTTAAAAATATGCTTGAAGTTTATTCTGACTTTTAAGATTTCTTGATGCCTTTAATAAACTAGGACAAAGATCAATTGTCCCAAAGTATGTTCTAAAGCCTGTACCCACTACACAAGTTTTAGAAAATTGAAAAATAACTTCCCCATTATGATGACAATTTTGTAATATTTGATGAAATTTGATTGGTTGGAAACAGGGAAACAAGAAATTTTGGGACAGAGGATCCTCATCCAATAAACTTACCATAAACTATGGCGTTTGGAAGGTTTTTCCTGGATTTTCTCTTGCTGTGGACATTATTATTATCATTATTATTATTATTATGGGTTTTGCTAAGTATTTTAAGTATATTTATTAAGTTTTCTAAAAAAAAAACTGACATAAGTTCTTGATTTTTCAAGCGAATATAAAAGATTATATTTTTCAATACTTTTTGACTATATACTACATACGTAGTATTATTTTTCTGTTAAAGATCCAAGCTGAAGTTTAACCCTTTTTTTTTTTAACATGGGAGAAATAACAAGGGGGAGGGAAGATCCTCAAGTATTGTAGTCATACGAGCTCAATTTTTCGCAAGAAATTCAGCACACTGATTTTCTAAACATAGGCACAGAGCTGGTTGATATATTAAAATAAGAGAAAATAATGAAACAATTTATTTATCCTATTTGTTAATGATATTTAAATTTTTTTTGGTCAATTAAATTTCAAATATGAATTTACTGAAAAGGATTCAAGCCAGTGCTCCTCTAACATACTACAAGTACAAATACTTTATTTCCAACATCATTTTATTCCTTTAAACTTTACTCAGTTCATTATTACTCAATGGATTATGAGTGTATATGTAAATCTCTTTCTCTTTTAGAGCATCACACCGACTTGTCCCTAAAAAGTTACGGACTGTCCATAAAAAAGTGTCAGTGTTAGAGAAATGACTATTGTTCATATTTTTGAATTGTTTTTAATTTAGGACAATCTATGGCTAGCTTGAAGGGAGTAATTTTTAATTGCTGAAAATGGAGAGAGGAGGAGAAAATATATCAAAAGTTGGTTATGATTTTTATTTAATGTAAAATATTAAAGAGTAAGATAGTATGTGTGATTTATTTTAAGGACAAAAGTTAATTTATGGATGGAAAGAAGATATAATAGTTGTCCGATATAAAAAAATGTAAAAAATAATAAAATAATACATGAGATCCATTTAAGAACAAAATAATTATCCATCAATGGATGCTATTAGGCACTACTTTCTATTTGCTTTACCCCACTTATGACGCCCCCATGAATCCTAGAGTTAAAACAAAACTATATCATTTAATTATTTGGAAAGTTTTGTTAACAAGTGTTTAATCTTCTTTAAAATAGAAAAAAATAATTTCTTCTCTCAAAAATATAAAAAGTTTACATTTTTCGGTGCTTTTTATTTTCTAACTACATATAAGTCGTTGACAACTAACCTTAAGACATATGTTAGCATTTTTCTTATTTATAAGAGAAATAATCAAATAATATGTGATTTTACCTATTATTATTTAATAATTATTTTATACAAGAATTAATTCATCTAATTTTTATAAATAATTTGATTAATCTATTCATTTTATAATATTTTTTTTACAAACAATGTTTTTTTTTTTAAGTGATAAGGAGAGAGCGCAATGTCGTAGTTTGAATTGAGGTACTTACGTTAGATGTTCAATAACATTACTCATTGAGCTGATTTTTAAAACATACAGTAAATTGTATGATGTTAACACGAATTATTCAAAAACTAAATGTTGATAAGAATGATATATTTATAGTACCAAATTGAAAAATATAAATTAACTTAAATTGAATCCTAAATTAGCATTTGCCTTTATCGTTATTCTATTAATAGAAAGAGCAATGCTATATAGAGGCTTACAAATTAGTAATTTATATATAAGTTTATATCATAAAAAAAAGAAAAAATGTGTCGCTTATTAATCAATTAATAATAAGCAAAATACACATGTCATTTTTTTTGACATAAACCTATTTGTAAATTGATTTTGTAGATTTATCTATTATTAATGGATAATATTAACAAGTACCCGCAATAGTTAAAGTTTTAGCATATATATTTTCTCTTAGAAATTGATGTATTTCTCAACTTAATTAAGACAATGTTTCTACTTTTATAATTGTTAACTAATGTACTTAGGACTTGTTTGGTAGTCAAAATAGGATAATAATAATAATAATAATAAGATAGGGTAAAGAACTAAGATAAGATAAGTGTATAATATGATATGAGCAGATAACTTTTATCCTGTTTAGAGTATGTCAAATAAAGATAACATAGATGAGGTGGTATAATGTGATGATGAGGGTATGAGGGAGAAACTTCACATTACCCTGATCATTTCTAACCCAGCTTCCTCCATGTGATAGAAAATACATTAAACAGGCATGATAAGATAGGTCAACAAGATAGCACTATCTTATCATTATACTAGCTCATCAAACTCTAGATAGTATAACACGATATGACAGACTATCCTATGATATCATGTCTTTCTTATCATATTCACCAAATTAAGATAGGATAAGGACATGATATTATAGATAGCATGATAGAAGCGGGATGACTCTTATCTTGTCCAATGTTTGATGTACACGGGATAATGATGACATTTAGGAGATGATAAAGGTGATGGTAGTGTGTTGATAGTAGCACCAGCCAGAAGGGTCAATGTGTGAGTTTATTAGAGAGAAAACGACATTGTTTTATCCTGCACATTTTTAAACGGGCTTCCTACATAATTACATATGACAAAAAATAAGATACGATGTGCCAACAAGATACCACTAAACGAGCCCTTAGAGTACTCCCTCCGATTTGAAATATAAGTAAAAAAGATATTTCTCTTGATTTAAATATAAGCAAAACAAACTAATTTTCTTAAATTTTGTTTCATTCTCAATACTACTTTCTTAAAACATCCATATAAATTATTATCTTATTTAATTTTTTTCATTCTCAGTGCTACTTTCTTAAAATACCTCTATTTTTTATTAATTCGAAAAAATTAAATACAATTAAATAACATCCTTAATAAACGTAAAATTAATTTTTTTTCTTATAATTCGATCCGGAGGAAATACTCCCTCCGTTCCTTTTTAAGTGTCGTTTTTTGGAGAGTTATTTTGTTTCTTTTTATCTGTCATATTGAGAAATTCAAGAGTGTAATAAATGTTATTTTCCATGTTTGCCCCTATTTAATAAGTATTGGTTTACGTAAGTAGTGGAGAAAAATTAATGATTATAGAAAAAGAAATGGTATAGTGGGAAAAAACATAATTAATGTATTGAAAATCTAAGTAATTGATTTTCTTAAGGGACGTGTTTTTTTTTGAAATATGACAGATAAAAAGAAACGGAGGAAGTACTCGATAGCATAATCATTTAAATGGAAAGCAACATGGTTAAATAACAATAAATGCAAATTAAATGCATTTAATAGCATAAAGTGTTAGCAATGGAGTTCGATTCTTGACATAGGCATATTATTTTCTCTTTCTATCCGTTAAAAAATTGGCAAATGCTAACAAGTGGTTGTAATGCACTTCTTAACAAGTCAATTATAGTAAAAGTTTAATGAAACTTGTATTTTTTTGGATTTTCGAGAAATGAAATGATATACACTTATGATTATTTTTCTTATTGTAGTAACCTTAACAAGTGTCCTAAAACACTTGTTAGCAAGACCATTTGCCTATATATATATATATATATATATATAAAATTCCATTTAATAGCATTAATTAGTTGCATTTAAATTTTAGTTCAAAATTTATTGCATTTATATAATGAGCCAAAAGAATTACTATATGTTCTCCAATTTTTAAATTATTCTTTTTTTCTCTTTTCTAACCATAGGAGGCAATTGTGCTCTAGTAGGGAATATTCTATAATACTTTCTCCAACTTGAAATATAAGAAAGAAAGAAAACATATTTTTATTGGTTTAAAATATAAGCAAAATTAATCAATATTTTTAAATTTTATTTCATTCATAATGCTACTTTCCTAAAACGTCCATAGAAAATTGTTATCTTATTTAATTTTTGCTTCATTCTCAAAGCAATTTTCCTAAAATACCTTTTTTCTTTTATAAATTTTTAAAAATTAAATACAATTAACCAACCTCCTTAATAAACGTAAAATTAGTAATTTTTCTTATAATTGGAGCTCAAAGAATATAGTGGAACTAACATTCCGAATGAATTTTTTTTCGTATAAATATTCGGACTTAAGTCTCTACTTAAAAAAAAATGGAGTACTACTTAAATCAATCATTCCTTGATAAATGATCCGTTCTTTGTTATTTGAGAGTATATATGAATTTTTTACGTATTAATTTTAAAAAAATTAATTTGACATTATTTTTTGGTGTACACCAACCGGTACCCGGATCTGGTTTACCCAGAATCCGACTCATCCGGTCCAACCCAACTGAGCTCGCACTAAGCGGTAGGGGTCTCCCAGCGGGGATTGCTCCATACCCAAGGCTCGAACTCGAGACCAGTTGGTTAAGGGACCAAGTGAGCTACCACTTGATCAACCCACGTTAGTTAATTTGACATTATTTATTTATTTATTGTAAATAAATCATTTTTTATTTTATAAAATGAAATAGGAAAGAGTATCTATAAAATATAAAATTGTAATAACCTTTTTTTTTATAATAGGAAAGATTATGTTTTTTGGTTGTTACTTTTAGACACAGATAATAAATGAGTAGTATTGTTCGGTTAATACAAATTGGAAAGAGTTTGTAACTTTTAAAAAAAAAGAATATAATTTTTGAAAATAAAATTAGTTTTCAGAAATTTATTATTATACTTTAGTTTTTATTGATTAATTAACTAAGAAATCAATAACTAAATAACTAAACAAATAAATAACGAATCTTAAAAATTAAATATAATATTACATGTCATCATTTTTTGTCATTTAATAAATTTACGCCGGTGTCATCGTCAATTTTGACTAACAATCCTTATTTAATTAGTTATCTACACAGTTACAAGTTTATATATACAATCTCAAAATTCTCAAATAACTTAACAACTATAAGCTACCATTTATAAACTAGTTTTGTCAAGCAAAGTCTCGATGATTTTTAGTTAAATTTGAGAATAATTAAAGCTTTTCTTTTTTTATATATATTTTCATTTTTGTGTCCAAAAATAATAATATTTTAAAATCGATAAAGCAATATTTTAATGAATACTCTAAGAATATTGATAAAGATGCATATAATTTTATATATTTAAATAAAAAAATAGTAAATGATTTTTGTTTTTTACTTAATATATTATATACTTTTTATTTTAATAAAAATATTTTTACCCTTAAAAAATATTTTTATTTATGATATTTTGACAATTGGCTAATAAAGGGAAATTATATGAATTTGCTCAATATATTTTTTTTTTAAAATTCATAAGAATTTGAGTGTTATTTATTGGCCTATAAAATCAAAGCTATTCCATCTCATTCTCCATATCATCAAAATAATCTCTATAGTTTTGCTTAGTAGTTTAAGGTCATTTACAATAATGGCGGATGAGGTGGTGTTGTTGAATTTCAATCTGAGTATGTTCGGCATAAGAGTGAGGATTGCGTTGGCAGAGAAAGGGATCAGGTATGAGAATAAGGAAGAGGATCTGGTGAACACCAAGAGTGCACTCCTTCTTCAAATGAACCCTATTCACAAGAAAATCCCTGTCCTTATTCACAATGGAAAACCCATTTGTGAGTCCCTCATTATTGTTGAGTATATTGATGAGGTTTGGAAGGACAAAGCTCCACTCTTGCCGACTGATCCTTACCAAAGAGCTCAAGCCAGGTTTTGGGCTAAGTTTGTTGATGAGAAGGTAGCTTCACATTTTTTGCATATCCACACGTACAACTAATTTTGTTATATAAATTATATTTTATTCATAACCTTTTCCACATCATATTTTGTTATTTTTCTTGAATGTGAATTTACTTGCATTAATAATAAGTATGTTTTGGAAACTTACACCTTTAAATAATATTATATACGTTATAAATTTAATTAATTCAATCATTAAGTTCAATATTCTAATCAAGTGGATTAAGTTTATAGATTTTCATCAAATATAAAAAGTAGTTGATGGTTCACCACACCACTTTATTTTAACGCACAATCTGTCATTTGAAATATAAATAAATTAAATCGACTTTACTTCAGAATCTTCCGAGAATATAGGGTTTTTTTTATCCTTTTGATATGATGCAATAGAAATTAGTCATGTGTATTTTTTGCCACGTCAGTGGAACGTATTTTTAATTTATAAATTTTAGAATTAGGTCCTAAGATATTTAATTAAAAATATTATTTTTATTCTTAATGTAATTTATCAAAAATACCTCATTTTAATATTATTTTCATCTACCCAAAATATCCTCATTTTAATATTATTTTCATCTACCCAAAATATCCTCATTTTAATATTATTTTCATCTACCCAAAACACCCTCATTTTAATATTATTTTTCATCTACCCAAAATATCCTCATTTTAATTTTAGATTTCATCAACCCAAAATTAAATTTTATAATTTCCATTTCATTACCCTCCATCTATGTATGAGATACTGAGTTAGAAATTTAAAATATGTCTCGCTAACGTGGAAAAAATATACATGGCTAATTTCTATTGTGTCATGTCAAAAGGGCACAGAAGGGTTTCGAAATAAAATCCATAAGCAAATATCTATTGTTAGATTGTAAAAATACGAATCTTCAAATGATCTAAAATTTGGTATATATATAATTAACACGATCATATCATATAATTTAATGATTTGATCGATTAATTTCATAATGTATAAAAAAATTATTCAAAACTATAGGTGTCCAAAACTTGCCAAAAAACTTACACGTGTAACTCTTAATGTAAAAGGAAAAGGTTAAAAGCAATACGTACATGTGTTAAATTAATGTATTTGCAGGTCCATGAAGTTGCAAAGAGGATATGGACTGGGAAGGTGGGTGAGCATGAGGCAGATAAGAAGGAGTTAGTAGAGAATTTGAAGCATTTGGAGGATTTTCTTGGGGACAAGCCATATTTTGAGGGAGACAAATTTGGGTTTGTTGATATTGCTTTGATCCCTTTTTACAAATGGTTTTCTACTTATGAGAAAGTAGGCAACTTCAAGCTGGACTGTCCAAAAATCATTGCATGGGCAGAGAGATGCTTGCAGAATATTGAAAGCGTGTCCAAATTCCTTTCTGATGAAAAGGATGTCTATGAGTTTGTGCAAATGTACAGGAAAATGATTAAGGTGGACTAAGACACAGAACCCAATATAATGAATTTGAGGAGT
Organism: Crotalaria pallida; assembly: GCA_037953625.1. Classification (NCBI taxonomy): domain Eukaryota; kingdom Viridiplantae; phylum Streptophyta; class Magnoliopsida; order Fabales; family Fabaceae; genus Crotalaria; species Crotalaria pallida. The sequence goes on from CM075654.1 coordinate 118,820,203, forward strand.
TTTTTGTTCATCCAAATAAATGAAGGAATATGTGGAAAAATTCCTTATTTTCTGTTTGAAATAAGATGTAGTACTGTGAGTTGAGTTTGTGAGCTTGGATTAAGTTGTGTTAGTTCTAATAAAACTGAGATTTCCTTTGTTTTATATCTTTTTTATTTTTTGGTACATTTCTTTTATTTTACATTTCTTGGTACATTTTTTATTTTTGATATAAGAAATTCATAAAGTCTAATAATTAAGTCACTTGATTAATCTTTCCCCTATCCTTTATTTTTCTGGTTTTGATTACTCCATTCCCGTACTGAAAAGTGTTACCATTGCGATTTTGATAGCAATAGGTCTGAATGTACATATAGCATCACTCTTTTAATAGAAAAAAGATCCCATATGAGATAAGAAATAGTAATTTTTGAATTTAGACTTACATTGAAACTTATAATGAAGAAAATATATACTTTCTTTGTCCCTAAATATAAGATTTTTTTTGACAATTTTATTTTATCCCTATTTATAAGACCTTTTATCAATTTTCAATGATCATTAATTACTTTTTTCCACAAACACCGCTATTTATTTAACACTTTTTAGATTCTCAATAATATTAATAGAGGTAATTTTAAATATACATATCAAAAGTTCACATTTCCAATACAATTAATTAAATTATTTCACTTTCTTAATAGACGAGAAATCATCCAAAGTGATATTATATTTTGAGGCAGAGGGAGTACTAATCGAGAGTATACTTGTATAACAAACACCAACGATGACTTAAACAACGCATCGTATATCTAATTGAAATGTTTCAAAACCAATAAATTCCAACTGAATGCATAAAGTATGGCACATCAAAAGAGGAAGCAAAACATGAAGCACCTTTTATTACATCATTAAATTGAAAGCATGAGGCAAATGATCAAAATCAATGGCAACTGTGGCCATTAATTCTGCCTCTAACCTACTCAACACCAAGCTCCTTTCTCATCTCTGAAATGAGGTCATATACCTTCTGCTGATTAGGAAGAGACTTATAAACACTCTCTATCTGCATGCACCTCTTGGCCCATGCAATAAACTTGGGCCAAGTACCCTCTATGTTGAGGTTCCCATAAGTTTCACAGGCTTGAAACCAACTGTAATATGGAATAATTGCCAAATCCACAAAACCAAACTTGTCCCCATCAAAATAAGGCTTGTCTCCCAGCTCTGCCTCCAGCAATGTAACCACTTCAATGAATCCCTTATTGGACTCTTCTCCCTTTGTTGACCATGTTTTGGTCGCAGCATCATACATCTATTTGATATTAAGAAACACTTTTTGTTATTTAAAATAAAATAATAAATCAAAGGGACATCAATCAATATCCATATCTAGGGGAAAGGACAAGGATCATCAAACATCTTTTGCTTTTTTATTAACAATAGAAAACAGTAATATTGGCCTTATAATTCATTCAGATCGTTGTTCCATGCTTGAAAGGAAAGGAATATTGGCCTTGTGATTTGCTTGCCTCGACGTGGTTCTTTTGGCTATCCAAGAACTCGAAAGTCTTTAACAATATTTTCCGTGAAGTTGTCACCGTTAGAAGTTCCTTGATGAATAGTCTAGGAAGCGTCACCGTTAGAAGTCTCATATTGAATAGTCTAGGAAGCTAGTATTTAAGTCATGAGGCTCTCTCATCTACTCCTTCCGGCTCGAATTATAAGCAAATCCAACCACTTTTACGCTTATTAAGGAGGTTAGTTGATTATATTTAATTTTCTCAAATTTATAAAAAATAGAGGTATTTTAGGAAAGTAGTATTGGGAATGAAACAAAAATTAATTAAGATTACAATTTTCTAAAGATGTTTTAGGAAAGTGGCATTGAGAATGAAATAAAATTTAATAAAGTTAGTTAATTTTGTTTATATTTTAAACCAAGAGAAGCATGTGTTTTGTTGCTTATAATTCGAGCCGGAGAGAATAATGGACTAGTTTTTTCGGTTGGACTCTCCTTATGTGCTTAAATCCTAACAATTAGTCTCTTTCATTTGAGAGGTTGAACCACGGAAAGTGCTACCTATAATCCACTAATAGGTGAGTGGGGTTGCCAAGCTCAGTGTGGTACTTAAGCTCTCCCACCTAATGAACCATAGAAAAGACTACCTATAATCTATTTTCTAAAGTCGTTTGGTAAAGGCATTGCAAGAGGGTATAGCAACGATTTTTTTCGTTGTTATAAAAAACGATTTTTAGCGCATAAGTAATGTCGTTGCAAATCACTATTGTATTGGTAATCTATTTGGCAACGACATTGTCGTTGCAAAACAACATTGATTTTTGAAACGACAAAATTGTCGTTGCAGTAGTCTTTATTGGCAACGACGTTGTCGTTGCTAAACACTCTTGATTTTTGAAACGGACTAATCATTTGAGTTAGGCTCTCCTTATATGCTTAAGCCCTAACAGCCACTCTCATAATCTTATAATCTTACTAAAGTTAGGACTTGGCGTTGATTTAGGATTATTATGGATAAAGAAGTTTTTTTTTATTGGTATGAGTTCTTTGACCTATATTTTTTTTAATCTTCCCATATAATTTTGATGTTGTATTCGGTTTTGGGTACCTCTCGTAATCCCATTAATACAGTTTTGATTATTAAAAAAAAAAAAAAACAGTAATATCACAATTCACATGCATAGTATACCAAAATGTTAGCTGGTCAATTGTCTTTATCATCATCTTATGTGTTATTTCAATCCATAATGAGTATATATATATATATATATATTAAAATATAATTACTTCTTTATTTTATACATCTTATTTTTAACTATTTTGTTAGATAAGTTAACAATTCAAAATTAGGTAGCATGGAACTAATTTTCATAAATTAATTTCATTAAAAAAATGCATGCATATCATCATCCAAAGTAAAATACCTTCTTGTCAACATAGTCAGCCCAGAATCTGGCCTGAGCTCTCAGGTAAGGATCAGAAGGCAACAAAGGAGATTTGTCCTTCCAAACCTCATCAATGTATTGAACAGCAATGAGAGATTCACTAATGGGTTTGCCATTATGGATGAGAACAGGGACTTGCTTATAAACAGGGTTCATTTGAATGAGAAGAGGGCTCTTGTTGTTCAAGTCCTCTTCTTTGCTCTCATACTTGATACCCTTTTCAGCAAGTGCAATTCTAACCCTCATGCCAAAAGGACTTGGCCAGTAATCAAGCAGAATCACCTCATCCGCCATTGCTGATTTTGTGAAACACTAATAGTATAGAGCAAGCTAAGGGTGTCACAAAAACCTCAAGAACTAACTATATGCTTTGGAGAACAAAAACTGCTAAGGAACTTTTAGAAGTGATTTGCACAAGGTTTGTTCATGTTAATTTATAGTGAAAATTTGGATTCAGGTTAGAGTTGAAAGATGAAATTGTGAGTCAACAGGACAAAGAAGTTTGATGTCATTCAAACGTAAGCGCCATGATCATATATTTCATTTTGTCCATTTTGGTTGCTACTTGCTCCTTCTCTGGTGGTATTTGGAAAACGTCTCATTTGTTACTATGCAAGGGCTATTTGACTTCTTCAATTCTCTATCCCAGAATTCTGCTCATAAAGATACAGGCATTATGTTATGGATGGTCAATGGTGGACTCATGGTCCCTTTGGTTACATTGTAATTTTATTGTTAATAAAGATTTTACATTTTAATTCAATAATAGTTCTTGTGATCATGTTGCTCTTTTAGATCTAATTAAGATCAGAGGTTAGAATTGGTTCTGTTTTATTATTGATAAAAATGTGTCCTTGGTGAAATGGTGCATAAGTTCTAGTACTTGTATCAATTATCACTCTTTACCATTGATGTAATTAAGATGTTTTTGTTTTGTCTTGGGTACACGTTGTTCCCGACTCTTATAAAATTTTTTGCTAAAAAAAAATTATATTTCATGACGTAGCGTACGTGACTTTAAGTAAGAGTAGTATAAAATATTGAATATTTTACTACAATTAACTATTGTGTTCTTATACACTATTTCATCTGATTTTATATGTAAAAACTTTTTAAGAAAAATTACATCTAAAAAAAAAGTGAATTAAGGTTAGTTGTCGACTTAATAAGCTAAGGATATTTTTGAAAGAAAAAAAATAATTAAATATTATTAAAAATTGAAATAAGTCTTATAAATAAAGTAGAAAAAATTTATAAAAAAAAAAGTCGTACAAAACCTGAAGAAGTAATTTTAAATCCCATGTTAATTTAGCCGCCAGAAAAATATTTAGCCGCCAGACCAATAGTGCAATATTAAGGCGACATCCCATATCCAGCCACTTATATTCGGACACAGCATATCCATTTTAACTTCATATATACACAACCCTACTTACATAAATTCAGTATATACTAGTATTACATGTCAAATCTCGTTGCATATGAACACTGTCCAATAAATTTAATGGACGTACACACCATCGATCATTAAATAATCACTGATACATGAATCATGAATGATGGTCAAAATATCACCTTTTTTATTAAAAAAAAAATCTAATTACAGAGAAAGTATTGATCCTTATTAGAGAAGGAGGGAGAAAGAGTATTACAAAAAATTATACTCTCTTCGTTCTTTATTATTTGTCGCTTTTTGGAAAGATTTTTTTGTTTTTTTTATCTATCGTATTGAGGATTTCAAGAATGTAATAAATGTTATTTTTCATGTTTGAACATATTTAATATGTCTTGGTTTATGTAAGTAGTGAAGAAAATTTAATGATTATAGAGAGAGAAAGAGTATAGTGGAAAAAAAGATATTAATGTATTGAAAATTTGAGTAATGATTAGATTTATTAAAGGGTGTGTTTTGTTTGAAATATGACATATAAATAAAAACGAAGAGAGTATTATTTTTTGAATAAAATATCTCAAAAAAAATGTTTATTACTCCATTTGTTCTTATTTATAATTATATTTAATCAAAACTTACAGATTAAAGTGAATATTTAACCCCCTAACAAATAATTCTTCTACTACATTACCTACATATATAGAAATGCATGGAGTATATATTTGTACTCAAAAAAATTAAAGGCTTAATTGTATTTTTGGTCCTTTATCATTATATATTTTCAAGATTCACTTTGGTCCTTTATTATTTTTTTGAGTAATAATTTTGGTCCTTTATCTTTTAAAAAAGATTCAGTTTGGTCCTTCCTCACAAAAAGTTAGATTTCACCAGAATATTCCGGAATATTTTGGGGATGAGAGGAAATATTTCAGGATATTCTGGTGAAATCTAACTTTTTGTGACGGAAGGATTAAACTGAACCTTTTAAAAAAATAAAGGACCAAAGTGAATCTTGGAAATAAGATAAAGGACAAAAATGCAGTTAAGTCAAAATTAAATTCTCTTTTATCAAGGCTTCTTCTAGAAGTAAGATAGTTTTGAGCAAATTGGATACTGTGAATTTCAACAAAACTGCTTATATGTTTGTAGAAACCAAATTTAATTCTTTCTTTCTACTAGCGATGCTAGGTCTTTTTGGTGCGCAAGGTGAATAAAGCAATGTCGCCTGGTTTGAATTCCATACACACTTCCAAGAGTTAGGTAATTTTAAGCAAATTTGATACTGAAAATTTAATAATTAAACAAAATAAAATACCGTGAAGGAGGAATGGTTCAACAATTGACCAGAGCAGCAGAAGGAGAATGTTTAAGCAAGTAGACAGTTCAACGAGATGTGGTCCAAAGAATATATAACCCTAACTTTTTGGAAATTGCTTTTTGACCCTCGTTATAGACTTTTTGGCCCCCATTTTTATTTTTCAAGATCAAAAATACCCCAAGCGTTTTAATCTTTCCGGTTCTTCAAATTCGAAAAGGTAATTTCGGTACTACAAAGATGAAATACATTTATTTCATATTTCCGATTTTCCTAAAACGAAATATGATTTCCGGTATTGTGAAGCCGGAAAATTTAATAAATTCCGTCTCGGAAAAATCGGAAAACACTACACATAAATGGAAATTTGGCTACCTCCATTTGCAACCAGGGGGCCAAGTAGTTGCTATTAGCTACTGTTTTTGTGATTGGGCCATGTAGTTGCTTTTCTCACGTTTGCAATTGAGGCCCGTTAGTTGGCTATTAGCTGCCATTAAAAAAAAAATTCCGAAAAAAAAAATTGGAGTCAGTCTCACACTCCTTCTCACTGATTCAACACTCACGCTCCTTCAACATTCCTCACTAATCGCTCACTCAGACTTCTCACCGATAACTTCTTCAACACTCTCACTTCTCAATTCTCTCTCCTCACTCTCACTTCGTTAATTTTGCTCTCACTCTTCAACGACGGTGACACCGACGTTAGTCTTCTCATCATCGATCGAACGGTGAGTCTTCTTCGCTCATTGTGATTTGAATTTTTAGGGTTCTTAATTTGTAATTTAGGAATTATTCTGAAATTTTATTTTAGGGATTAGGTTTTCTATAATTGTGATTTTCTTTTTATGATTGTGATTAAAATTAGTTAGGTTTTGGATCTGATCAAGTTTCAATGTCTATATTTCACCTTCATCTTACCACCGCGAACCACCACTGTCATCTCTATCGAATGGTTAGTCTTCTGATCTCTCACCCTCATTTTGTGATTTGAATTTTAGGGATTAGAGTTCTGAGTTTCATTTTAATGATTAGGGTTCTGAGTTTGTATTTTTAGGGATTTGGTTATGAAATTGTATTTTAGGGATTAGGTTCTGAAACATTGCTTTGTTTTGCAATTGTGAATGAGTTTAACTGTGTTGTGACTTGTTTTGTGATTGTGAAGAACATTTCACTATTTAAGAGCAAATGAACCAACAAATGAACAAATCAACTGCAAAATTAGGATCGTAATTCAATTTTTCTTACAACAATACAACAAATCTATCAGAACCTTGAGTTTTTTTCCCTTCAAATTTATCATACGATTTTTTTGGTTATTACCTTGATTATTAACTTGGAGCTGTAGGATTAAGCGAAGTCAACTCAAAAGGGAAGCACAGAGAGCAGAGGTTCAATGAAGTGTAAGAACTTTGAGGTATTGGTTTTTATATATCTCTCTCTTCCTTTTCATTCTTTCTAATTCACCACACCATACCTCACCTTACCTTGTTTCTTTATTGCAGATGTTGAAAAGTTTTACCAGCAGTGCGATCCTGGTGAGTTCCTTCGTCCCTCTCTCTCTTGTAATCTTGTAATTGTAATTGTAATTGTAATTGTTATATCTGCCTGCCGTGTCCCTTTCATATCCAAATTATCTATTAATAATATTATTATTGTGGGGGCTGGTTATTGTCAATTGTTATCGTAGAGAAGGAGAATCTGTGCCTATATGGATTTCCAAATGAAACATGGGAGGTGAATTTGCCTGTTGAGGAGGTCCCTCCCGAACTTCCCGAGCCCGCCTTAGGCATCAACTTTGCCAGGGACGGCATGCTTGAGAAGGATTGGTTGTCCCTCGTTGTTGTTCACTCCGACTCCTGGCTCCTTGCCGTTTCCTTCTACTTTGGTGCCCGCTTTGGTTTTGGTAAGAATGAAAGGTATGTATCTATGTATGTATGTGCTGCTAATCTGTCTATCAATCTATCTATCTTGCTTTCTTTTTTAATTGTTTCCTTTTTCACTCACTTGCACTACTACTACCACTACTATAAATCCTGATAGCAACTAGTAGTATGTATATTGCTAGATATCCTGCTGCTTGATGTTGAGTTCAAAGTTCAAAGTTCAAAGTGTGGTGTATATCATAGATTCTATTTAAGCGGTTCTTCTTCTAATTTTGAGGTTCAAATTGTTATTTGCTGCAGGAAAAGGCTTTTTCAGATGATAAATGATCTGCCCACTATCTTTGAACTCGTGACGGGAAGTGCCAAGCAATCAAAGGACCAACCAACTGCTGCTGTTACTCACAACAATGGTAGCAAATACAAATTTAGTGGAAAGGTGGTATGCAGTTTTCAGTTTCATGCTCTCAAGTTTATAGTATTTCTAATTCACTGCCCATGTTTTGAAAGTCATTTTTTATCTTCCTGTTCTGATGCTTCCTTTTAACAGTCCCACCTCTCTGAGTCTCAGGCCAAGGGTGTGAAGATGGCTGCACCACTCAATGAAGATGACGAGAGTGGAGGAGAAGAAGAAGATGATGATGAACAAGGTGCAACATGTGGTGCCTGTGGTGACAATTATGGCACTGATGAATTTTGGATCTGCTGTGATATGTGTGAGATATGGTTCCATGGCAAATGCGTTAAAATTACTCCTGCTAAGGCCGAGCACATCAAGCAATACAAGTGTCCAAGCTGCAGCAAGAAGGCTAGAGTTTGAAAACTCTGGATCTTTGGAACAATTCCAATTAAACTAAAGACAAGATTTTTATAAGTAAAAAATTGTTGCCTGTTCTTGTCAATGCACTTTAATGACTATGCAGATGGAGTTTCAAGTTTTGCTAGTGTTGTTGCTACTATGTGATCTTCTCGGGAATTGTGTTTTTAACTAGTTATTGACAACAAATAGTATTATATATTATTTTTTTTTTACACTGCACTGTCTACCTTTGTTTTTAATGAATATTTCATTTATTTCTGCATTTTCCAAACCCAAGTGATAAAGCAGCCTCACTGAGATTGGATCCCAAGATAAAGTCCTTATATGGGAACCAAGTAACTTGATGGTACCTGAGCTAAGGCTCATCGGCAAGGAATGCCTTTATATGATGGGAACCAAGGTGCAATCAATTTTTAAGTATTTACTGAAAGATGTCAAGTTTGGAAACAAAAAAGCAGGGTACTGATCATTTGTCACAATTCTAACATCATGGTTATCATTATTATTGTTTATTGTTTATTATTATTGTTGTTGTTTTTGTTGTTCATAAGACGAGGGGGTTACTTTCAGCAGGTTCTTGAAGAAATCTCTGGGGAATGAATCATGAAGGTTCCAATTGTTGGCATGCTAATATCCAGCTGGTATGGTGAGAAGATTGTCATCAGTCATGAGTCTTCTCTTGTACTGGTATTAAGAATGAAGTTGAATTTATGTTTTGCTTCTGGCGAATTCACATAACACGATTTGAATATTGGTCAGAAGTAGTGATCAGAATATGTTTCATATTCACTGAGTTTTGATTAAATGAGCAGTTAGAGATCTGGAAATTGGATATGGGAAAGTTAGGTACTGTATACTGTCCCAGCAGCTGTCTGATAGGAAATTTCTTGGGTAGACAGAGACTAGACATACACACACAATGTAGAGAGTATTTTGTGCATCAAATCATACCACCAATTGGATGTTCTGAGGTAGCTCTATATTTTTGATTAATTTTGAGCTTGTGTTTGTTTGATCAAGTGAGCTGGCTAATGGTAATCATGAATCTCAAGAAGGTATGGTTTGCCTCTTTAGTGAATAATAATAGTGAGCTATTATGTGTTATATAGTATAATGTTTTAATTATTATAATATATGATGATATAGGAATGGTCATTCACTTATGAGGAGAACAAGTGTTGTAGTCATTGCAAAACCATCAAAACCCCGCTTTGGAGAGGAGGACCAGCTGGGCCTAAGGTGATCTACTATATGATAAATGCCCATAATTTGTCATGCATTTGATGATTTAGTTTTCATATGACCTTTTGTAAATTATGGCTACTCTATCCCTTTTTGTTATATGGGAGGAAAAGAGATGAAAGAAGAATGAGATGAAAGCATAATTAAATTTTCATATTTTTTGTTTCATGAAGGAGGGGAAACATGAAGGGCCTTGCTTGAGCTATAATATTGGTTTATGGGTTTCATTAATTTTAAGAACTGAGAACTTTTAGTTAAAGGAAGAACAATTTATTCCCCTTTTAGTTTTTTATGTGCTTAAAACTTTGACACTTAATTTTGTTTGTGTTGATTTTGTTACATTTTGTAGAGGAATTTGATCCGTGAGGCAACTGTCATTTTGTTGGTGTCAAGGCAGAAGATGTTGCATTGGTGATGACTATATCTCATCACACTTTATTGCATTGCCTTTTGAGATATTAGTTTATGTTAATGTGTTTTGAGATATTAGTTTATGCCATTAGTGGCTACTTAAGTTTTATGTTAATGTATATTGAGATATTGGACCCTTTGTTTAATTTCAATTATTGTATTCTCTGATTTTGGAATTGGATGTATAGCCATTTAATTAGTTTAATGCTGTTTTTAATAGTTTGCAGCAGTGGAAAAAAAATAGTGACGAAATAAAGGCGTTGCTATTGTTCAGTTGTTGCAAATAACAAAATAAAAAAATTTGTGATTGAAATAGCGACGGAACAAAAGCGTCGCTAATTGTTTCAGCGGTCACCTTTCTGGTGGAATAGCGACCAGAGTTAGCGACTGTTATTTTAACCGTTGCGACGGAAATTTTCCGTCACTATTTGTGACTGCCTTGCAACCAGTTGCAAAACGGTTTGCAACCCCACTTTTTGCGACGGACTCTTGGCGGTCGCAAATTCCGTCGCAAACATGTTTTGCAACCGAAAATGCATTATTTTGCGACCGTTTTTTCCGTCGCTAAAACGCATTTTTTTTAGCAGTGAAACATACGGTGCTTATGTTTACGAACTCAGGCAGTAAGTACACTTCATATCCACCGACTACCAACAACAAGAAAAAAACTACTCTTGGCATTAAAAAAAAAGTGAAGAATCAAACTATTTTTGCATTTCTCATTGTTTTGCTTGTTGTTCTCTCCTTTGGCTTCGGTAAGTATTGCTACTACTGTGTTGCCCATTTGTGTGTATATAGAACATTGTTTTACGAATATTATTTCAATTAAAAATAAATAAACTATCATTTTCGTGTATTACTGTTGCAGATTGTGAAGCAGTAAGGCCAGGTTTTTTTTATCATATGACTTGTACAGTAGACGATCCATTGGAAGGTTGCTTCGATTATATGGGTGTTCGATCCATTGGAAGCTCAAGCTTTGATTCAAGCACTTTGCCGTCTTTACAGAGACGGAATTTTTTTAAATTTTCCGGTTCCACAAAGCCGGAAATCATAATCCGTTTTAGCAAAATCGAAAATATGAAATAAATGTATTCCGTCTTTATAATACCGAAATTACCTTTCCGAATTTGTAGAACCGGAAAGATGAAAACGCTTGGAATATTTTTGTCCTTGAAAAATAAAAATGGGAGTCAAAAAGCAATTTCCAATTTTTTTGGCCTAGCCCAACATCGGGCAACCTGATATGGGCTAGGCCAGCCCATTTGGCCCGATATATGTTATAATATTTTATTATTGAATAAGATTAGACAATAATAAAATTAAGATAAGATAATGTCTTTTGTCTTTTCATTTATCGTTTTGATGATTAATAATGACATCCTAATCAAAAGAAAATATTATGAAATTTTAATTAATTTTGTTATGATTAATTTTTTTTTAAAAAAAAAAAAATTGGCCCATGGCCCATCCCAACCTAGCTCAAAAAACTAACGTGCTGGGCTGGGCTAATAAAATGATTGGTCCGATATAAAGTTGGGCACGCCTAGCCCAGCCCAAAAAAATCAGTTACCCGAATGGGTTAGGATAGCCCGAATTGACAGCTCTAATGTTGACAGTGGTGGGTGACAAAATGGCTCTGTTGCATGGGTACTCAATTTTAGGGCTTGTACTCGCACTGGGTACGAATAAGGTGCAGGGTACGCTTAGGTACTTACCAAACCATCAAACAATTAAAAAAAACAGATATACACGATTGAGTACGTTTTGGACTTATTTAGATATTTTTAGGCACGGCCCAATAGTATTTTGGGCCCAAAATTAGCTTAAACCCTAATTTCTGTAATCTATACTATATATAAATCCAAATGGGATAAATACATAACTAAAGGGAATTCCCGCCTAATCACACATTAATTGCAAAATTGTGGGTAATTATTGGAGCAGTCATTGAGAGGCTCATCATTTATGTAGGAGATTGGGCTGGAATCCCAAAGGTGGAAAAAAAAAAAGGAAAAACGAAGCAGATCAGAAAGGAGAAGTGGAGAACAAAATTTGGTATACATACTGATGGCACAAAAAAAAGAACAAAATTAATGAGACTTATCAGTTATCAAGCTTCCTTGAGAAACCAAGTTGAGAATAAAAAACGGTTTTGCTTGGAGCCTCAGATTCATTTTCTTCTTTTTTCTCCTTTCTGCACACTCTCTCTCTCTCTCTCTCTCTCTCCTCTCTTTCTCTATCTATATCTTTCATTTCTCATCATCATCAAATAGCAATGGACACCACCACCATATTCTTTTCACTATCGAAGTCATGCAGATCGGTACCAAGGAATCTACATCGTGGAGAATCGACTGCCACTGCCATCGCCATTATATTTCTCGCATTATTACGAAAAGCATGATTTGGATTTGTGAAGAAGGTGAGACTAATAATTGATTTGAGACTAATAATTGATTTGTTTCACCCATATTTCTTTTTTTGGGACCATTATTCACTGCAGTTTTGGAATATTCGAATATGAGAGTGAGGATTTGAAGGACCTTTTCAATCTCCTCTAAACAAAGAGTAGTGAAGCTTTTTCAATCTTCTGTAATTAAATTTTTTAACCCATCTCAAATCTTATAAATAATGGTGAAGTTGAATCAAATTCATTGTTCATTGTGTTGTTTTCAATCTTTCATATTCAAGTTCTTTCAGTCTTACCATTTTTTTCGTAATAAATTGGAGCATTATGAATCAAAATGACATTGTCGTCAATCAGAATGAAGGATAACAAATACTTTGTCCGTGCTGGTAGTTTGCGGTTTTACAACATTACTATCAGAATAAAAAAAGTGTCACAGAGAGAAGGTGAATTCAAAGGTAGGATAGACGTGGAAGTTGTTGGAGTCACAGGGAGAGAAGGTGAATTCAAAGGTAGGGTAGACGTGGAAGTTGTTGGAGTGATAACCTCTTATTCATAAGAGTAGTCTCACTCTGTTCCTATTCTTTAGGCTCTATCTTTTATTATTTAATCTTTTGTAATTATATGTGAAATTCAAATCTTTCACACTTATTCAGTTATTCTATATATGTTGTAGCCGTGTATAATATTAATAAATGAAAACGAAAACCATTTTTTATTCAATATTTTCTGTCAATAGAAATCAGTTACTAATATTTAAAAAAAATCAGTTACTAATAGAAGAAAAAAAAAAGAAATCAATTACTAATTAGTTACTGATAGTATGAAAATATGGTGTGATTCATTAGCAAAAATCAGTTATACTATAAAATATTAAATATATTTTTTTAGTTTCTTAACTTTTGGTTTTTTATTTTTTTTATTCAATATTTTTTTAATCGAAATCAGCTACTAATATTAAAAATAAAAAAGAAATCAGTTAAATAAAAAAAAGAAATCAATTACTAATTAGTTACTAATAGTACGAAAATATGGTGTGATTCATTAATTAATCCTGCCTTCCGTTGCCAATATTCAAACAAAAAAAAATCTATTACTAATAGAAGAGAAATTTACTAATAGAAGAGAACTCAATGAGATCATTGAGAAGACCGAAATTAATGGATCATTGAGAAGACCGAAATTAATGGGATCATTGAGAAGACAAATAGGAGAGAAATATTTACAACATTTATGGAATACTTTCAAGTTGGTTATTATTAATTAATGATTTTTGTTATGCATTGATGCATAAGCAAGTTACGAAAATTTGTATCCATTAAAAAGTGTCAATTTTAGGTATTATATTATTCTTTTGAATGTAATTATTTTATTCCAAATCTGATTCAAATCTTTTTCTATATTATGATTCAAGATTAAAATATATTTTTTTGGTTTCTTAACTTTTGGTTTTTTAGGTTTTTTTATTCAATATTTTTTGTTAATAGAAATCAGTTACTAATATTAAAAAAAAATCAGTTACTGATAGAAGAAACCGAAAAAAAAAGAAAAAAGAAATCAATTACTAATTAGTTATTAATAGTATGAAAATATGGTGTGATTCATTAGTTAATCCTGAATTTTGTTGCTAATATTAAAAAAAAATCTATTACTGATAGAAGAGAAAATTTACTAATAGAAGAGAACTTAATGAGATCATTGAGAAGACCGAAATTAATGGCATTGAGAAGACCGAAATTAATGGGATCATTGAGAAGACAAATAGGTGAGAAATATTTACAACATTTAAGGAATATTTTCAAGTTGGTTATTATTAATTAATGGTTTTTGTTATGCATTGATGCATAAGTTACGAAAATTTGTATTCCATTAAAAAGTGTCATTTTAGGTATTATATTATTCTTTTAAATGTAATTATTTTATTCCAAATCTGATTCAAATCTTTTTCTACTCTCTCCGTTTCACTTTAAGTGTCTTTTTAACATCAAAATTTTGTTTCAAAATAAGTGTCTTTCTACCAAATCTAGACAACATTTAATACTGTTTTTCCTTATTTACCCTTACATTTAATGTTGTTTTAGTTTTGAAATTTGTAATACTAGTAATGATGCATTGACAAAATAAAAATATTAAATAGGGGTATTTTTGACAAAATACACATAAAACTTACAATAATCATCATAATCAACACTTTCTTAATCTATGTGCAAAAGTCCAAAAAGACACTTAAAGTGAAACGGAGGGAGTATATAGTATTTTTCTATAGTTATTATGATTGAAGATTAAAATATATTTCTGTCATAAAAAAAAATAAAAATATTTCTTTAGTTTCTTAGTATTAGTTAAGTACATTCGGATCCCAATGCAAATGCAATTTTCATAAAGTATTTTATTATATTTGTTCTATAACTTTTGGCTCTTTAGATTTGGGCACGTATATTTAGAAAATATTTATTATTGTAAGTTTTATACTACTATATGTGTTTTGTCTAAAATCATGTAATAAACTGTCTACCAAAAAAAAATCATGTAATAAACTTGATATTTTTGAAAATACAACCAAAATAATTCATGAAATTGTTTTAAATAAACACGATTTTCAGGTATTGGTAATTAAATTATTGTTATCAAAATTTAAATTTATAATATGTAAGTAATTTTAAGTGTAGGCTGCAGGGACTTGCATCCTAGTTTCCTTAGACCTTCATAGCTTCCCTTCTTCTCGTCTCTGCTTGACTGCTCACGCCACCGAAAACCACATGCCACGACCACACCGCCACGAACACACCACCACGCAGCCACCTATGACTTGAGCCACCACGCCACCACTTCTCCGGTTCTTTTCTTTTTTTTTTTTTAAAAAAAAAATGATATATATGCTATATTGCTATGCATTAATTTCGTTTTAATTTTTGTGTAATTTCGCTATATTTTGTCATATAAATATCTTTTTTTACATATTTATTATATATAGTAACGTAACGTATCCGTACGTTTTTACGAAAAATGTCATACCCTTTTATCGATACTTATTGCGTACGTGAAGCATACCTAAATCGGTGTAACGTAGCAGAGTGGTGGCGAGCGTCGTCACTATGACAATGATAGGGTGACGTGGTTACAGAGATGATGATGACACAGTTGTGATGGTGGTTATATATATAGGTGACGGCCAATGATAATGATGAAGAATGATAGTCACAACGACAATGGTGGGGTGGCAAGTTATGATAGTGATAAATATTAATTCTGATTTTTTGCATGCTGCTTATTTCTTTCTTATTAGCAAAGTTGGTTCTTGCCCCTTGCTTATTTAGGGCTTCCGATTTTCCAGTTCAAAAAAATTGGATGTTGGTAACTAGTGATTGAAGTTTTAAGAAAGAGATAGCTTTCAAATCTGAAGGATAGGCACTTCTTCCTCATACGTGAAATTGGTTTATTATTTCATTTTAAATAGCTTGCTAGGCTATTTTCTTTGTCTTGCTTTAGAATACCTAAGAAAATGCTGAAAATGATAATTGGGATTCAAATTAAAGAAATTTCTTTTGGGAGAGATTGTGATGAAAAAAAATGGTTTAGTGGATTAGTATATGATTTGTGAACTAGAAACTCATATTTTTATTTGTTTTTGCTTTCCTTTCGCTATTCTAAAAAAAGAAAAATGTTTGGTCGACTAGTCGTTGAATGTTTTTTTGTCTTGTTTGGATGATCGATTACTTTTTAATTATATGTTAAATTTTTTATAGGTACAAAATAGAAAGATTCGGGATGTTATTGTTGTTTGTTTGTTTTTTTATTTTGCGTGAATTAATGGTGTCCTCCGGTTGACAGATAAAGACTAATCACTTTCGAGACGAAGATCGAGATCATCGAAGTGGGTACAAACCTCTTCTAACAAAGCATTTTTCATATTCACGGCAGGAGTCGAACCCCTATCATACTTATTAAATAAACCAGTCAGTTATCTATCAACTGTAATGAACTTTGTTGGTTTGTGATTTGGTCTTTTTGACTGCTTATAAATAATGTGATTTGAATTCAGGTCCACACATCACGCTTTGTGAGTTTATCACGTGAACTCGTTCTTAAAGACATAATCAACCATTTGATGATATCCTATATTATATATTTGAATAAGGTAGAGACTTGGGTGTATATAAAAAAATATAGAGTAATTAGTCAGATTGGTTCATGATTTTGTAACCATCGGTCAAGTTAGTCCCTGAAATATGCGAAATAGAAATTTAGTCTTTGAAATAGGAGGACGTCGAACCAGTTAGTCCCTGGCGTTTGGTGCCATCAGTGTGCTGTTACAGAATGCATATGTGGACAATAATGGTGGCAAAACGACATCGTTTCTCTTCTTCATCTTCTTCTTCAGCTGCTCTCTCTCTCTTTCTTTCTCTAGATTTCCCTTCATCATTACCCAGAACTGATCACTTTTCTTCACTCATGGTCATGGATCTAAAATTCCCTCACCTCACCAATCCTCCGCCAACGCTGCCAATTTGGACTGTGACTACACTGACGACGAGGAGGACGAGAAAGCTCAAGGTAACGATGAGGAGGAGGAGGAGGACCGCCATCGCGGGTCGCAGACATCAAGCTTTGGAGGCTGCGATCCGGTGATTGAGGTCGGTGCACACCAAGACCTGAAGCTGCTGTGGCGGATTGGGGAGGGAAGGAGGGCTGGGGTGGAGATGTCCACAGCAGTGATTGGCGGCAACAGTGGCCAAAACGACGTCGTTTTGGTCATCATTATTGTTCATATGCATTCTGTAACAACACACTGATGACACCAAACGCCAGTAGGGATGACAACGGGTCCGGGTGGGTCCAGGTGTTTTAAGACCCAGACCCACCCGGACCCGTCCGGGTACCCGCTGAACAGCGGGTAGACGGATCCGCGGGTACCCAGATGGATTTCACGGGTACCCACTATCCTTAAAAAAGATAAAAAAAACTAATTTTTTACTAAAATTTTCTAAGATTTTTGTGAAAAAAAAAAAATACATCCTGAAATTTCATAACATGAAATAAAGTCTTAGACAGTTAGACACATAATTAAGCTCAATCAAATTAATTACATTCTCTATACACAGCCTTCTTGCCATTATGTAACTCTAAAGTAATAATCGTTACTTGATACTAAGAAGAAAAAAAATAAATAAATAAATAACGCAACATATATAACTAACTGATTCAAAAACCTCTTGATTGATTACTGCATCAAAGTGATGGAGAACATAGGCTTATTAATTTATTAATTATTATGCAGATATGGACTAGTAATTTTTAGGGAAATAAAGCAGAGACTACAAGCATGCAGAAGTGAATTGAATGAATATATATATTTACAGATGAAGCGAAGTATCAACGTTTGAGCTATCAAAATTTCTTGATGCAGATGATGCACCCTGAGGCCATAAATTCGATGATTGATCATGAGGTGACTTCATGGTGTTGCTATTACCTTGCTTGCTTGTGAAGTTGAGCCCAGAAGAAGAAGAATAAAGAGAATAATCATGAAGATTTGGCTGCCTATGTAGTAGTAGTGTGTGTCTAAGTATAATCATGAAGATTTTAGCAGTGTGTGTCTAAGTGTGTGTGTGTGTTTATATATATATATATATATGAGGAGGGCATAATTGTAAATACACATATACATATACGGGTCCGGGTACCCCCTTACCCGGACCCGGACCCGGACCCGTTCTTTCTTAATACCCGTTTTTTACCCGTTTTTTTGCTGCCCGCGGACCCATTTTTGGACCCGAACCCGGATCCGTTGCGGGTACCCGCGGGTCCGGGTCTAATTGCCATCCCTAAACGTCAGGGACTAACTTGTTCGACGTCCTCCTATCTCAGAGACTAAATTGTTTTTTTGCAAATGTCAAGGACTAACTTGACCGATAATTACAAAGTCATGAACCAATCTAACTAATTACTCAAAAAATATATTTCCCATGAAATTTTGTCTATTTGTCTTTTCTTTGCGGGTTGTTCCCGTATGTCATTATGCATGTTTTGTAAGGTCGATCCTGCTTTGGTCCTTAATTTTTATTTTAGGTGGGTTTTCCTATTCATATACTTTCTTTAGTTTTATATATAATGTTTGTAGAGTTTTTGTCTCATGTTTTATATATATTATTTATTTTTATAAATACAATGCATAATTAATAATGTTTTTTCAACTGTACCCTTATTTATCACAATTTCTTTTTTAATTTCAATATTTTTCTCTCTTTTCAATAAGGATTACACAAAGGTATTATAATCAAAATATCACAAATTCTTACGTTATTTAACCATTTCGTAAAACTCATGCATAACCTTGAATCACATTACATATGAAAAGCGTGGAGTAATAAATTAATTGTCTTTATTAAAAAAAAAACAAAACAAAATCTTCTAGCTTAGGAGCTTTTCCTACAATGAAATTTCATTTGGTTAATATATATATGGGTTCTTAATTTCTTATTTCTTATCTCTTATTTCACTCTGGTTTCTGCAACAGACTCAAGTGCACTTTGAGTCTTTGAGCATCCCACGTGAAACTATCGTTATCTGTGTGCAGGAAATAAGAAAGTGAGCAAACAAGTACCATCAATGCAATATGGGCAGCCAGATTGGCAAGTCTACACCACCGGCGCCGTGTTCATGGGGCTATGCCTTCAAACCACACACTTATGGTCCCTCTCCACCTATGCTAAAACTCATACTTCATTGTCACTCACTTTTGGTATTCAATGATTTTCAACACTTTTCTTTAAGACAAACGTACAAAAGCTGTTAATACTGTTTCATTTCTTTTCTTTTCTTTTCTAGTTCCAGTCTTTTTTTTGGTGGAAATAAAAATCTATTTTTTGTCTTTCGAAAATATGAGCTTCTTTAGATGGGAGAACCCTTTATTTAACCGATAATTGGTACTTTCTCACTTTGTTAGCAGGGTAGATATGAATGATAACGGGTAGGGTTTGGGTAAGTACGTAAGGTAATATAGTATCCATTTTCATAGTCATATTTTTCTGTTTGGTGCGGTGGTAATATATATGCTTCTTATGTTATCCACAAGGTCCCTTGCTCGAATATGTTCTTTGAGTGAGTTAAAACACAACATACCACCAATCTAGAATATTTTTATTTGATGCAAAGGTAATGTTAGTTTCAACTATAAATATCAAAATGTTTGTTGCACCCCCTAATTTTTATGTCAAGCTCCGCCACCACGTGTTTGCCCCTGCACTCGTGTGTAATTAACAACCTTAACACTTGTTCTATGCCGATGAGTTTTTGTGTACCTATATTCTTATCCATCATTATTCACAAATTTAACATAATTTATTTGAAAATCTTCAAAATATGAAATTTAATATAAAATTGTCTTATAACGGATTGGAATATCCCTTCTAATCTTTACCTTTTTTTAAAAAAATTCGAACACTCAACATAATAAATTGAACGATTTTAATATTAATCAAGTTCTGATACACAATGTTAATCAATGTGAAAGAGATATGTCTTGAATATAATTAAAGATGTAAATTGTGTTTAAAATTAATAACGAATATTTTAGTATGTTATCAATTAAAAATTGAATATTTAGTTGAGATCACCATGTAACCTTAATACTAATTTCAAACATCTTTTATGAAAAGATTATTAATATATATGTGTGGGCATGAGGCTCGTTGAATATTTAACATTGCAAATTTTTATGAATAGTTACTCATTCCCATGTCCTTCCAAATTTATTGGGTAAATCCTTTTCTCATTAAAAATAATTTTTGCCAATACTAATTTAAAATATTCTTATTATGTCAAAAATTTTTAGAATTTTAATAAAAATTTTAGTTTTAAAAAAAACATTAAATGTACATTCTCAATGCTGCTAACAAAATTATCTCACTTTCTTAATGAACGTAAACTTTTTTTTAAAGGATCTCACATAATCGATTGGGGAATAATTAATATATCTATGTTTATGCAATATTTTTTTTATTTATTTACCCTTAACTATCACATTTTTATTTATTATCTTTCTTATTAATAAAGTTGCAAAAATAATTATTAATGTCGTATTGATTTTAAAAACAATTATTTTTTTAAGGAAAGAAACTTGATCGATGAAGTGATATTAATTAAGTTAATTGGTCATAAAACAAATAGGTCTCACATATTGGATGAGGGGGGGGGGGGGGGGGTATAATTAATATATCTATGTTTTTCAATATATTTTTTTATTTATTTACCCTTAACTATCACATTTTTTATTTATTGTCTTTCTTATTAATAAAGTTGCAAAAATAATTATTAATGTCGTATTGATTTTAAAAACAATTATTTTTTTAAGGAATTGAAAGAAACTTGATGAAGTGATATTAATCAAGTTAATTGGTCATAAAACAAATAGGTCATATTTATAAGATTTTTTTGGGATTTTTCTCTTCCACCGAGGAAAGATAATTAAACTTGTTAGTGACATTGAAAACGTGAAAATTTGATATACTTTTTCAAAATTACACCTATAATTTTTATTGGGATCCTAAAAAGTGTTGAGTTAATAGGGGCGTGTTTGTGGAAAAAAAATTAATTAAATGCTTTTAAAATTTGAAATGAGAGTACAAACAAGACTAAAATAAAAACCCAAAAAAATTTTATACATAGGGCTGGAGGGAATAACTCCAATACTTCTTCCTAATGAAATTTTTTTCTTTTTTCTTTTAATAAATATTTTCGTCCAAAAAAGCCAAATAACACTGTAAATTGCCATTAAATAACTACTGCTTATTACAGTTAATCACAGTAGTATGTTTTTCAAAGGGGAAAAAAACCAACATCTCCTTTTCAGAAAAATTCTCTATAAAATTTGCAACTGCATGTGGCCATGTCCCATGAGCCTGTTAAATTTGTAATCAAATTTTGTGTATATTTTGCATTTGGATTTGGAACACTAATATCGTCCTCATGGGTTCTTCCGTAATGCATGGGTTCATACTCAAATATCCTCCACAATCAGCTTCATGCAATAAGTGATTTAGAGAGGGCCACATCCTTGTACGTTCTTAGTACTTAGTACTGTATTTTGCTGACCGTGATTGTTATTGTTATATTATTGATTTTAGGATTTTTAAAATTTCAGCTCGGGAATAAGAATGAAAAGTTTTTCAAATGTATCACTTTCAATTAAAAGTTATTTTCTTTTGTATTCTTATCTTCAACTCAAAATTAAGGTTAAGAAAACCCTTTGTTTTGATATGAGAAAGAAATTTTATTTTATATATTTAATTTAATTTAGAGCAGTCAATTTAAGTTTATTAATCTAATAAGTTACTGTATATATTAAACCATTATTAATTTTTATTACATTAAAATTATAATGATGTGTGATTATTTTCATTTGCTTTAGTATGACAACTTAGAGAAAAACAATAATATAATTAAGCATTTATTCAATAAAAATTATTTTAAAAAAATTTTTTTCTTAGATTTCTCTTATAATTAAGCTGATTGTAATAAGATTGTAAAACACTTTTAAGTAAGGTGATGAACTATTTGTCACTAACGTATTTTTGTAATTACTAGTAAGCTTTTGAATATAAATTATGCCTTATTTAAGTTAGAATTGATCATTGAACTTTGCTTAAACATTTGGAAATGATCAATTTGTCACTTAATTTATGTTATGGTCGATGGCAAACCACTTCGCTTCCCATAACATCGATAGGTGATGTTTTATGAGGTGTCATGTGGCACCACGTTATTTTTTTATTAAAAAATTAAAAGATTCGATTTTCTTTAAAAAAATATGCAATTTTAATTATTTTTAATAAATCTCAATTTTTTTAATTTAAAAAATTCACATAGCATCACATGACACGTTACTTATTGACATGGCGAAGGTGACATGATATATCAATCATATCATCACTTAAATAACGAAAGAATATTTTCAAATGTTTGAACAAAGTTTAGAGACCCAAAACATAAAAAAAGAAACTTTAAGAATCAATTTAAAAAAAATACATAACTTCAAAGACTAAAAATTAAATGAGCCTATAAATATTCTACCTTATTTTTCCAAACTTATACTCCATTAATTGTGGGTTTGATTTTGGTGTGGGAAAGCCTCAAAATCATGTTTCGACAAAAGTTATCAAATTTAATTTTAATTTTGAACATATCAAGGAGAAAATGCCTTCAAGAAAAGAGGAGAAAGTGTTTTATATGGCATATGGGCATGTTCTGCGTGAATTTTTGCCTATTTTCTACGGTATAAAACTTGGAGATCAATGGGTATATACCACCATTCATTTGTATTACTTTAATCTAAAAGTCAACGGTCATACACGGATGAAGGGTGAATAAATATTCTACGTTTTCTTATGAACAAAAGATAAACAAAGCTGAAAGATAGGAATAAATGTGCAAAGCGTGAAGTACGTATAGCATAAAAAAAAAAAAAAATTGGTGAAAGAAATATCTTAATTATAGTGTTAGAGGGAAGTGAACAGTGAGGGAATTTTGTGGTGCTTAAAAGACAAGCATGGTTGTCACAGGCTACTGCTACTACCCGTGCTTATCCATTTTTGATTTTGTTTGGATCTGATGAAAGGCATGCAATTGAAGTACTCTACTGTGCTTATCCCCACATGGTAGCCGACCACTGATAAGTGATAGCTACTACAACCCAATCTCTACTAAGAAACGTTACGCCACAACCTTAACCAACCCTATATAAATGATGATGCAACACATATCATTCTTGCATTGTGCCTCATCATCACCTCTTCACCTTCCACCTTTTCCCTTGTCTCATGTTAGTAAGAAGCAGAGAAATTTCTCTGCTTTCTTTTTATATAATCACTTTTTTCATTCTCCTAAAAAAAAAGAACTTTGATTCTTGAGTTGAGTTAAATTAATGGCTAGGTTACAAATGGCAAGGGTAGTCATGACTGAGGTTGCTCCACCAAGATTTATCTCGGTGACGCGCCGCCGGATGAAGAAAATGTTGGACACAATAGCTGAGGAAGAGAATGATTTTGTTGCAGCTGACAAAAGCTACTCTTCCAAAAAAATTGGTTCTAATTCCTCTCTACATCTATCGGAGAGACCACTTTTGGTGAACAACTTCTAGTTGCTCCCACAAAATATCATCAACTTTTTTCTGATTATATAATTACTGAGGAGAATAAATGAGGCATGGTTTGGTAATTTAACTCATGGCTCACAGGCTGAAGCAAATAAATAGGCAGGAGAATGGACATCACTTAGGTTATATAACAATGTGTTGTTTTTCTTTCTAGGGGGATAGGCATCACTTGGATTATGACTTATGACAATGTGGTGTTGTTTTTCTCGGTGTCTAACATTATATTATTTCATTTGTTTTTCTCTACTAGGAAACTTTCCTCGATAACTGCTGGCAGTTTCAAATAAAAGTTATTTATGTAGCTCTTCTTGTACTTGTTGCCTTTACTAGTAGATAGGATGATGTGAATCATTTCATATGTAATGGCCATAGTTGCAAAGAAGTCTTAATAAAGTGTCTCCAATATCTCATTGGCTAGCCATTTCAATGGATAATTTATTTTAACTAAGATTTCTAAATTCAATTTTCTTTTTCTTGATTAATTTTATTTTCTTGTCCAATTGGTATTTTATTGACAAAACAGGGTACATGTACTAATGAGGAGTACCAAATGCAAAAAAAAAAAATAATAATAAATAAAATAACTAAAATTAAAACATGCTAAATTTGAAGAAAAAAAATATAATTAAGCCTAAATTCTTTAACACAAACAACTTTTCTTAATCTTAATCAGATATAATAAAGATAACTTAGCATGTGTTTGGAAATGTGTTTACAACTTTTTAAATGTGAAAGCTGCAAGGAAAAACTTACATTTGTCTTCTCCCGCAATAGAACCAAACATGTACTTAATAATATTACACATATATGATACTGTAAAGAAGAAGAAAACAAAAAAATACACACTAAGAAAATAAAGAGAAGCTGAGTCACATAGTAGACACACAAAACACACACATTATGTAGTTCTGCAGTATACATGACCACATATATTTTGCCTTCATTGTGCAAAGGTTTTCTTGATTACTGCAGCTGAGGCTGAATCTTCTTCTTAAGCTCCAAAAGGAAGTCATAAATTTTGTATTGGTCAGGAATAGACTTGGAAACACTCTCCTTCTGCATGCACCTTTTGGCCCAAGCCACAAGCCTAGGGAACTCCTCTGTGATGCTGAAGTTTCCAGTGGTCTCAAGAGTATAGAACCAGCTATAGAAGGGAATCAGAGCCACATCGACCAGCCCAAATCTGTCTCCACCAAAATATTTCTTGTCTCCTAGCTCACCCTCCAGCAATTTAAAGCTATCCCTCAACTCATTCTTTGCTTTCTCTTGGACCTCCCCTGTTGTTCCCCACACCAATTTCCCAGTAGAGTATATCTGCAATATTTGGCAGAATTTTACTCAATGAGAAAAAATAGTTTGTTTTATTTTCTTGATCACCCATTTGTGAATACATATCAGAATGATCTTTTAGATTAATTTGTTTAGAGATATAACATTTTTTTTTAGAAATTTGGTCAATCATATATTTAAGGATGTACAACTTTTATTTATTTTTATTATTGAGGGAAATCACATATTCACTATTGCATGATCACTCAGATTAACAATCCCACCTCCATGGAGGAGTATGCAAACCCCATGAAAGAGGTAAAACACTCCAAATGGGTGACGGGCTGTGTCGTCAAAGTGGGATTCAAACCTAGGAAATGTAGGTTTCGAGGACAATTCATCAACCATGTAAACCATACCGTATTGACTAATGATGTACAACTTTATTAATCACTTTGATTGTTATTATGACTCATTTTTAAAGTAGTTATAAAAATAAGGCTTATTTAACATTTTAGTCCTGAACTTAGGTACTCTTTTGAAATTGGTTCTTAAACTTTTTTCGATGTTTTGGGTTCCTAAACTTTGTTTAATTATTGAAAATGGTTATTTTGCCACTTAAGTGATGATATAACCGACAACATTTCACGTCACTTTCACAATATCGACGAGTGACGTGTTATATAGAATCACGGAACATTACATGTTTTTTTAATAAAATAATAATTTCTTTTAAAATTTATTAAAAGATTCGATTTTTTTAAAAAAAAAATACAATTTTTAATTATTTTTAACAAATTCAAATTTTTAAATTTAAAAAATTCACGTGGCATCATCTGACACGTTATCTATCGATGTGGTGAAAGTAACGTGACATATCCTCGGTCATATCACAAAGTGACGAAAAGATCATTTCCAAAATTTGAGCAAAGTTTAAAGACTCAGCATAAAAAACAAAATGTTTAAAGACCAATTTCAAAAGAAAACCTAAATTCAGGGAATAAAAACATAAATAAGCCTAAAAATAAATTAAAGTTAGTTAAAATTAATTAATCATCGTGATCTTTAAAAATATTATAACTTTACATTTTCGTAAGATGATTAAAATTTTTTAGATGTTGATTTAGAGCATCTCAAATATTCTTCTTCAAGAGTGTATGCTTATGTTAAGCATATATATTATGTTAAGCATATATGCTTAAAAAAAAGCAGTATAGGAGTAGAAGCAAAAAATATACTTATACAAGGAAATAAACAAAGCTTATTCATCGGTTAAAAAATGAATATGTGAAATCCATCATAGCATATAAAGTGTATGCTAGGATTGAAATACTGACTTAACTGAGAGAGTATGTTAAATTAAAGAATTAATAACGTAAAAAACAAAATATGAGTTTTAAGCATATATAATATATGCTTGGGTTGAAAATGTTCTTATAATAAGAGTAGGAAAGAGTGTTGCATTTCATTTCAACTTGTTACTTTAAAATGCGAACCTGTATGTTCCTCTATTCATTCCTAAATAATTGTCATCTTACAAAATATATATATCATTACTTACTATTTTTATAACTCTATCATCATCGAATTAGTAAAAAGATAATAAATGAAAAAAATATTAATTACTGTAAAAAGATAAAAGAAAAAATAATAAAACAAATATTAATTTATTAAAAAACACACATTAAATATACTTCTTGATTTATGCGTTATAACCTTTTTTTTTAAAAAAAAAAAATTAGGTATATAATGAGAGTGATAGACATAGATTTCAACCATGTGGGAGCGTTACGAATACCTTTTTGTCAATATATTCAGCCCAAAACCTTGCATTGGCACGCTGGTAGGGATCAGATGGCAACAAAGGAGACTTGTGGCTCCAAACCTCATCAATGTACTGAACAATTATAAGTGATTCAGAGATGGGTTTTCCATTGTGAATCAACACTGGGATTTGCTTGTAGACAGGGTTCATCTTCAGCAACAAAGGGCTCTTGTTGCTTAAATCTTCTTCCCTACCCTCATACTCTATTCCTTTCTCTGCTAAAGCTATTCTGACCCTCATCCCAAATGGGCTTGGCCAGAAATCTAGTAAAATCACTTCATCAGCCATTATTGAAAGGGTTATTTTGGAAAGTGTTTTGAGTTATGTATTTGCTTGTTCACAGATGTATGTCAAAAACAGTGCTAGTGATTGTTATTTATATAGTATAATAATAATAATAATAATAGCATATGGTGAGGTGTGAACTTTTCTGGGAGCTTCTTCTGGTTCCTAGAATCCTAGTTCTAGCTAGTTCTATCTACTACATATTGGCATTACATTACTTGTGTAAAAAATTCAAACTAGGACTTATCTCGAGACTCCGGTTTATACAATGCAAAAATGCTTTCAAACTTCTAGAGACAGACCAAGACGATTCTTGAGCTAAATGGGGGTATGTAACACCTTTTATCTTGGCATTGGGCCGTTGTTTTTTCTTTTCTTTTTAAATTAAATTTCGGCTTAAATTAATGGATTTTGTTTTGATTTTTAATCGAAATTTAAGGGTAAAAAATAATTGGTTCTAAACCTAATTAACTTAATCCTCCCAAAAAATAAAAGTCACCAAATAAGTATAAAAAATTTAAAGTGTCACCACTTAATGCAAATTAAAGTTCCTAAAAAATTTAGAATATCATCCATTAAAGAGATATTTGGTTTATATTAAAATTAGGCTTAATTATGTCACAAGTCCTCGAAGTTTAAGGTACTTTTGTCAGATACCCCTATATTTTTTTTTTCAATATTTGACTCCCCGAACTTACTTCTGGGTTTGTCATATACCCCTACTATCGATTCTGGCCAATTTTGATGACATATAACATCAGAATCCTAGTCAGACGCAAGAAGTTGATCATGTGGTGCCGCGTGATGTCACACGGGCGAAGACGACCTCTCTCTTCAATTCTTTTCTTTTTCTTTTTTATTTAACTAAAAATAGAAAAATATTAAGTTTTTTAGTTTTTTAAATTTTACAAAAAAAAATTTTCGTCCACGAGGCACCAGGTGCTTAATCTCCTACGTCTCATCAGGATTCCGATGTTATATGTCAACAAAATTGGCCAGAATTTGTAGTAGGGGTATATGACAAATCCAGAAGTAACTTCGGGGAGTCAAACATTGAAAAAAAAAAGAATAAATGTATCTGGGAAAAGTACCCCAAACTTCAGGGACTTGTGACATAATTAAACCTTAAAATTATGTTTTGAAGTTTTTATTTTCCAAAAATAATCATAGTTTAGATTAAAATTATGTTTTGAGTTTTTTTTTTTAAAAATAATCATAATATAATATGTTTTTATATTATTTGGTTGCTAATGCAGATTGATTATATTCTTGGAAAAATAATCAAAATAATCAAAATAAAACATATGCCCCATAGGTGTCTAAACTATTTTTGGTAAGATTATTTTTACTTAGACCCATGTAACTTTACTTCTCCACCCTTATCATTCCAACATCAATTACTTATCCCTTATCACTCTATACCTCTTTTGTAATTTACTCAATAAAAATAATTTTCGTTACACTATTCAAACAAAACAGTTCAGCTTAAATTCATTTTTTAGCTAAGACACCCAAATATAAACAAATTATAATAACCACAGATAAAAATAATCATAATCTAATTTTACCAGCTATATCAAACACGCACTAAATCTCCAAAATGATCCAGATGATGGATAAGTTAACAAGTTAAATTACATCAACTCTTACACTGCTCATAACCTTTTATGTAATATAAATTTAATCGAACCAACCGTTAAATTGGAAGTTTCTATCATTTATTTCTTCTATATCTAATTTCATAAAAAATCTATGTTGGTTTAGTACTTTATTTATATACTTTAAAGATCAACATAATATATATTTTTAAAATAATGAAAAATGGAGCTATTTTTTTTTCGAATTCCTTGCGAAACCACCCCAAGAGTACCCTTAATACTAGGGAGTCCTTGAGTCTAATCCGGAGCGAGCTCCGTGACTGGCTCTCCTAGCGGGATTTTTTAGTGGGAATCGAACACGGGACTATTAGCACCTGTATTACATTCCCAATATTTCAGTTGGGGCCTTACACCAACTGAACCAAACCTCGTTGGTTTCAATGTATTCATTAATTAATGTATATTTGTTTATAATTGAGATAGAATAAAAGTATAACTAATAAGAAAAAATGGCAACGATAAGGAAAATTTGTTTATATATATGTGGCTTAAATATATTTTTGGTCCCTTAAAATATGTGTAGTGAGTTTTGATTTTAATCTACATATATATATATATATATATATATATATATATATATATATATTGTTTTGGACTTGCTATTTTTTGAAATTTTGATTTTCGTTTTTAACTATGATATATCAACATCATAATTAGTTACATTAACAATTAATATGACAAGTATCAATAAGGATGTTAATCTTGTCACCACAATAGATTAAACTAAGGACTTCACACAATTCATGAACAACAGAAT
The DNA here is from genome assembly GCA_037953625.1 of Crotalaria pallida. Taxonomy (NCBI): domain Eukaryota; kingdom Viridiplantae; phylum Streptophyta; class Magnoliopsida; order Fabales; family Fabaceae; genus Crotalaria; species Crotalaria pallida. The sequence continues at coordinate 118,849,566 of CM075654.1, forward strand.
TGTGATGTTAGGAAAGTCAAACTCCATGAAAATACCTTAAAAAACTCCCACTTACTTTATCATATACTTTCTCCAAAGCAACTTTGAAATCAGCTAGCCAAGTGTGGCTCTTCGTTTTGTCCAAACTAGGACCTATGCCCGTGCGATGCACGAACCGGTATTTGTTTGGGTTTTGTTAATTTAAGAGTGAGAGAAATTAAGTGTATATTGAAAATTTGAGTGTGATAGCAATATTATTAATGATATTATTAAAATTGTGTTAATTAATTTCTATATTTGGAAATGAGTCTAATCATTCCCAAATACTTAAAATTCTTAATCTTTATGAATTATGAGTTATGACTTTAATGTCTTAAGTTTTCTTAATCTGTAACTTTATTATTTTTCAATCAGTTTTGAGTAATTAGAAATACAATATTGATGTACTTAAATGTATTTTATTTTTAGGATCTTCAAACTTTTATTTATAATGCAAAATACTTACACACATTAACCCACAAATGAGTAATAATTATATGAGAAAGAAAAAAAAGAAGGGCTGAAGTTTTTGGCGGACTGATTGGGTAGAGAAGGAGAGGAGGAAGATTCTCCAATTTTATATATAGTGATGATATTGTAAATTTGGTAATGAACTTTTCTTTATAAGTTTTGCTATATTATTTTTAGTAGAATTTTTTGAAGAACTATTTGGTAAGTTTTGCTATATTATTTTTAGTAGAATGATATTTGCTCCGAGTTTCAATGCACTAGGGTAGCTATTTTTTTTATTGGTAAATTTTTTAAAGCAAATTTACTCAGAATATTTTTTTATACAGATTTCTAATGCAGATTTACTAAAGTATATCAATTAGTATTCCAGATTTACTCAATATAAATTTTTTATTTGTGTCAAAAAGCAGATAGAAAAATAAATTCTAATCCAAATAATTAAAAAAAGACATATTAGTAAAACAGAAATCTCAAAACATATTTTTAATTTACTGGATTTAAAAAAAATAAATTTGCCCGAACTATTGAAACCAGGAACATAATAGCATCACCCGAGTTTCCAATATTAAACCTCTACATGAGGCTCTCCTCGCTGCATGTTTCTTTCTTTACTTTTGTTTTGTCTTTTTTTTTCATGTAAATAATTGGATGGTTGGGATCATTTTAGAACAATATTAAATGGATGGTTGTGATTACTCAAATAATGTCTTTGATGTGACATTTTTGAGCGGGAATTGTAGGAGGGAAGGGAGTAGCCGAAGATCCTTCAATTTTATATATAGTGATTACTCACTTTATTCCTAAAGTTAAGCGGATTATGATTAAATTATATAAGAATTCGTTATATTTTGAGTTAATCAAGTACTATCGCTTAATAATTGAAAAGAGTTATAATAAAAATGGGCAAAACTACTCGTTTGGTCTCTTAAGTTATTTATTTGTTCTAAAATGATCCCTTAAGTTTTTTTGTTTGAAAGTGGTCCATCAAGTTTTAATAAGTTATTACCGTTAGTTCTTCCATCAATTTTTCCGTTATCTTCTTCCTCTGGTCATCTTCTCCGGCGAGCTTCATATTTTCCGGCGAAAATCCAGGCAACACCTGATTTTTTTTATATTTATTTCACTCTCCTCCTCCTTCGCCGCTGCTCCTCCTCTTCCGGCGGTGCGAGTTGGATTGATGCTTGCTGCTCTGTACGGTTAGGGGCCATCCATAGCGGTTGCCACCGGTGCTCTTTATGGTGCTGTTCACGGTATTGTTTACGATTGCCGGTTCAGTGAAGCCACTGCCATCAAAGCTGTTCTGGACCGTGCGGTTTGCAACCATGGAGTCCATGGCTTCTTCATCGTACCTGAACACCGACACCGACGCCGATACCAGTGCACAAACCACGAACCAGTCCCATGGGCATCGATCTTGTTCCATACGGGAACACCGTTCTTCAAGGTCCCTTCTTCTTCTCGGAACACTGTTCTTCAAACCACCAAGATCCAGACGTCGCGAGTCCACGGAGCGCACCACCATGACCTCGCTCCCATGGTTCATCCTTTGTGTGTCTCCGTGGCTCCCTTCTCTATTTGTGGGTCATGGCAGCAGATTCGGTGGTCACGGATCGAGATCCTGATTGTGGCTTGAACCGCAAGGATCGACGCTTCTAATCGCTTCCTGCCATCGTTCGATTCGGGATGACGCTGTTTGAAACCAAAACTGGAAGAGTAACGCAACGCCGCCACCGTCGTGAAGTCTGCGAGCATCGCTCCTCCGCCATCACCGTCACCATCGAAACAGAGCAGCGAGCATCAATCCAACCCGCACCATCGTAGGAGGAGGAGGAGCGGCGAAGGAGGAGAAGAGTGAAATAAAAAAAAAAAGGTGTTGCCGGAATTTTCGCCAGAAAATATGAAACTCGCCGGAGAAGATGACCGGAGGAAGAAGATAACGGAAAAATTGACGGAAGGACTAACGGTGATAACTTATTAAAACTTGAGGGACCACTTTCAAACAAAAAAAACTTAAGGGACCACTTTAAAACAAATAAATAACTTAAGGGACCAAACGAGTAATTTTGCCATAAAAATGTGATGACTGAAAGTAAATGAATAAATATGTGATAAATAAAAGATGGTGGGTGAAGTTGAAAGGAAATATGAGCCAGAAGTAGGGGTGCAAGCGATCTGGTCCGAGACCACGAGATCGGTCGGACCGAACAGGACCGGACCAAAAAATACAGTCTGGTCTGGTCTCATGGTCCGATCCGATCCCAAAATTTTTGGACCGTTGTTTCATGGTCCGGTCCATGGTCTCAATGTTTTTGAGACCGTTCAGACCGGACCGAACCGCATAGATAAAAACCTAAATCTAACACTCACATCCACAACCTAGCATAGCCACACAGCCAAGTGCCAACGTCAATTTCTCTAATGTACCAAATAATACATCTCTCTATTCACAACCCTACCAGAATCACTCCTACTCACAGCCCTTTCTCACGCACGACTCTCTAAGCTCTCACACACGATAGCCCTCTCTCCGCCGTCTCTCTCTCTCTCTCTCTCTCTCTCTCTCTCTCTCTTCACCGTCTGCATCGTTCGACTCTTCACCGCCGGCGCAGTCTTCTCTCTTCTCAATCGACGCTTTCTCCTTCTTGTTGTCGCCGCCTCTCGCGTCTCCTTCTCGCTGTCGTCGCATCTCCATCGACGTCTCTCGTCTCCGTCGAAGCCATCTCCGTTTCTCTCATCATCTCTCAGCAAGTAAGCATGTCAATTAGTTCCAGATCTTGCTAATCGTTTTTTTTTTGCTGTAATTCATTTTAGCAATTATGTTCTAGATCTTACTATTCGTTTTTTTTTTGCTGCAATTCGTTTCATGATGTTGTTGTAAATCATTTTTTCAAATTTTTTTTATTGCCATGTAATTATGGTCTAAATAGACCGACGGTCCGGTCCGATCTTTGTAGATTAAAAATGTTTGGACCAAACCGGATCTTATAAATTTAATCGATCTGGTCCCTAATATCCATCAAAGACCGGATCGGATCGGACCGTTGCACACCTACCAGAAGCATAAAAGGGTTTTCATCAAAACAAATTAAAATGGTGTATTATTTAACAAACACAAATAGTACATGAAATGTCTTGTTTGATTCGTGTTGAAAAAAGTCGAATTTATGACTATAAAAATTTATTTTTTCACCAACGCGGGGTTGTGGTAGCTCACTTGGTTCTTTAACCAACTGGTTTCGAGTTCAAGTCTTGGGTATGGAGTAACCCCAACTGGGAGACCCCTACCGCTTAGTGCGAGCTCAGTTGGGTGGGACCGGATGAGTTAGATTCTGGGTAAACCTTATCCGGGTACCGGTTGGTTTACACCAAAAAAATTTTATTTTTTCAATATATGTTTATTAATTATATTTTGACTTTTTATATTCAATTTAAGAAAATAGCTAACTATTACCAAGAAAAAAAAGTCGCAATTGAGGTTTGAAAATGCTAATCATCTTTTTAGGTAGTATTATATTTGCCTGATTAGTATTAAAATTTTCATGTGGTAAAAAAATCAATGATTGAGAGACCTACATAAAGAGACATACTCATAAGCCTACGTATTAGGATCTTGACATTTGTCATTTATGTTCTTTTATTTAATTTTTTTAACTTGAAAATAACTAAGTGTCATAATCTTATGTGTAGGTTTGTAAGCTTGTAGGTCTCTAAATCATTTTTCGGTAAAAAAATTAGTTACAATATGTAATAGTATTAAATTTGTTACGGAATAATTAGACATAATTTGTTACTCCCTCCATCTATAAGTTACAACGTTGATATGGTTTTTTTTTTTTTTTTTTTTTTTTTGTACATTTGGGTTTTTCATTTTGTCTTATAGATTATGTTTTTTTATAAACTCAATATTCATTTATACTTCCTTTTCCAAGCATACCCCTATTTATTATATCATTTTTTCCCCACTTATCTCTCTATGTCTCTTTAATGTATAATTTTCATACATTTATTATTACTTTCTCTCTCTTATTATTAAATAGAGTTATTTTAGTATAAGCATATCAAATTCTTATGTTATTTACTCATTTCTTAATCTAGGTTAAATATCTAAAAAGACTTAAGTTATGGGATGAAGTGAGTAATAATTAAATGTGTATTTTTATGTTTATCTTTAATTTTTTTAATTTTTTTAATTTTTTAACCATCTTGTAAGATTGAGAGAGTATCATTAAAAAATTTAGGCTTATTTAAGTTTTTAGTCCCTCAACTTAGGTGTTTTTTTTTAATTGGTCCTTAAACTTTTTTCGATGTTTTGAAATAGTCACCTCGATAGATAACGTGTCAGATGATGCCACGTGAATTTTTTAAATTAAAAAAATTCAAATTTATTAAAAATAATTAAAAATTGTTTTTTAATAAAATCGAATTTTTTAATAAATTTTAAAGGAAATTATTTTTTTAATAAAAAAATCATGTAGTGTCACGTGACTCTATATAACACGTCATTCGTCGATATTGTGAAAATGACGTGAGATGTCGTCGGCTATATCATCACTTAAGTGACGAGAGGACCATTTCCAAAAATTAAACAAAGTTCAGGGACCCAAAACATCGCAAAAAAAGTTTAAGGACCAATTCTAAAAGAGCATCTAAGTTCAAGGACTAAAATGTTAAATAAGCAAAAGAAAATTTATGAGATGGTTGAAGTATTACATTAATAGGGAGTTACTATCATGCAATCCAAAATTGGATGGTTGCTATGCAACCTTTTCTTAAATCAATAAGAAGTTGCCACCTAATTAATATATGCCATGTCATTATTTGAAATAGTCAAAATTAATTTTTTTCAATTTAATCCAACAGTAAATTAAAAATTTAGTCCTTTATACTTATATATAAATTATAACTTTTAATTTTAAAAAGCATTATTAAAAAAAATTAAAGTATCTATGAGGCTTTGGAGGTGATGGTGGTGGGGGGGGGGGGGGTGGGTTTTGAGAACTTGAAGAAGAAGAAGTAATAACAAAAGCAACGTGAAGAAGATAAGAAGAAGGGGCGGTTCTCACTTTTGAGCATAATACATTGATACTTTAATTTTTTTTTAATAATGTTTTTTAAAATTAAAAGTTATAGTTTGTATATAGGTATAAAAGATTAAATTTTTAATTTACTTTTTATGTTGAACTAAATTGTAAAAAACTAATTTTGACTACTTCAAATAATGATATGACATATATTAATTAGGTGACAACTTTTTATTGGTTTAAGAAAAGGTTGCATAACAATTAGGAAATTTCTAAAATGCAATCAAAAATTGAATGGTTGCTATGCAATCCATTCTTAAACTAATAAAACCTTGTCACCTAAGACATGTATGCCACATCATTATTTAAATAAGTCAAAATTAAGTTTTGTAATTTAGTCCAACATAAAAACTAGATTATTGTAATTTAGTCCTTTTGTACTTTTAGACAAATTATAAATTTTAATTTTTTTTTATATATATAAAAAAATTTCTTAAACCTAGGCGGCGGCGGCGGCGCAGGCGCCGGTGGCCGTGGCGGTGGGTTTTGAGAAGTAAAGATGAGTTCTGGGTTTACGAAATTTTTTTTATATAAAAGAAAATTAAAATTTATAATTTGTCTAAAAGTACAAAAGGACTAAATTACAATAATCTAGTTTTTATGTTGGACTAAATTGCAAAACTTAATTTTGACTAATTTAAGTAATGATGTGGCATGCATGTCTTAGGTGACAAGGTTTTATTGGTTTGGGAAAAGCTTCCATGCCATTTAACGATGAAAGACACCAATGGCATTTCATTTCAACAAATTAAATCATGACACATGGATTAATTTAATACAGTCAGCATAAAATTATCAATATCTATATATCATATTGGAAGGATTATTTTGCAAATTTTTTAAAAACTTTAACTCAACTAGAGTTACAAATAAAAAAAAATTAAAATCAACTTAAAAAAAAACAGAAATTAAAAGAAAAACCTAATCCTAATTTGAATAAAAAATTAAACCTGCCGCCACAGTAGTTGCATCGGCATGTTTGACTGTTACTCCAGTTAATTGAAACTTGTTTAACCTAAAATAAGGATTCATATATTCATTTGGTATTTGTCAGGTTAATATAAAAAATATTACTTATAGGATCTATTATTTCATTGCAAAAGAACAGCGGCCAGAAATTTAAATGTGAACAGCAGCCTGCAAAAGGCAAAAAGCGAAGAACAAGGAACAAGAAACCATGCGTTGATATTTGATCCTTGTTTGATAGGTATTGATAAGGAAATCATGAATCTTTTGAATCTAGAGACGAATAGATGAGATTAATTCAAATAAATTTCAAAAATCATGAACTTTCTGCAAATAATGAACAAGATATGATGAACACAAAAAAAAAAAAACAACGAACAAGATAAACACAATGAACCACATGAATTTTTTTGTCATTGATTATTGTTTTTGTTTTTGGTTAAAAATTAAAAAAATAAAAATAATTGTAACTATGGTTAAGTTTTTTTTTTTTAATTTAAAAAAAAATCTTGTTATACCACACGTAATCAAACAACTAAGCAATGACTGTGTATAAATATCATACATGTCTCATTGTCATTAGTATATTTTAAAATGGTATGGGTGCCAATTGAAATAAAAGTGGCATCAAAGCAAAACCCTATTGGTTTAATAATGGATTGCATAGCAACCATTCAATTTTTGATTACATGGTAGTAACACCTAACTATTATTCAATTTTGGATTACATGTTAAAAATATACACATTAATATTTATTGACTGGCAAGAAAGATCGACTGTAACATTCTCAACCACAACTACCTTATCATTTTTCTTTTCAACCTCAACCCTCAATCATTTTCTTCTCCTTCACTCTCCTCACTGCTGCTGTCTCTCCCTCTCAATTTCTTTGTTCCTTTATGCAGCAGAGTATGGCAGCCACACTCAGTCTCTTAAAGCTTCCTATTCTTCCTAACAACTACCCACGCCATTCTACTACAACTACTAAATATGTTCCACACCCTTTCTTCTCTGCAAAACTCAACACCTCCAAAGATGATGGCTCTCTCAATAACCCGCAAAAGTTCTTGCTTCAAAATATCAATGCTCTCAAACCTGCTTCCCTTTCCCTCGCTGCAATCACATTACCATTCTTGTTAGAAACCAAGGCATGCATCTATATCTCCCATTCTTTTTTTGCATAACACTATACTCATTCTTATTGCTTTTTATATTTTCTTGAAGTTCCACTTATATGTTGATATGGTAGTGTTTTAAATTGCAGTTCATAATTGGAATTATTATATTGGTAAATTGGTAATATTGTAGTTTTGGTAGTTTCACAAATCACAATCAATTGCATGCTTGCAACTGCATGGATCGTATTTTCACATCATAATTGTCTACAATTAGGACAATTATGATAAACATAACATAATCATGATTGCGAAGACGAACACAATTTGAAACCATGACTAGATAAATCCCCCTAGTAAATTTTGAGTCAAGCAAACTGTCCTAGTTAAGCCCAATTGTTCTAATACTTATGATGGCGAGTATTGTTTCTTTCTCATAAAATTGTTATTGGCACAGGATGCACTTGCTGTTGGTGGAGAGTTTGGGATATTGGAAGGAAGAACATTTGCTCTGATACACCCCATTGTGTTGGGTGGTTTGTTCTTCTATACCTTGTGGGCAGGGTATTTGGGGTGGCAATGGCGGCGCGTAAGGACGACCCAAAACGAGATTAATGAGCTCAAGAAACAAGTCAAACCTACACCTGTCACTCCAGATGGGACACCAGTGGAAGCACCACCATCACCGGTTGAACTCAAAATACAGCAACTTACTGAGGTAGGTATCTTTACTGCATTATAGCATGCTTAATAGGAATGATAATATGATATTGACATGGTATTTGTAAACAGTGTATGTCTCTATATAGACCTTCTCTGTTTTGAAAATCAAAGTTAAATTTTGTATTTGCATAAGCACAACGACTTGCTTTTAAGTTGTGCTTAATTATTTGCATTTGCAAAGAAATCAAAGCCCCTTTTCAAAACATCTAGGAAGACACTGAGAATATAATGTAACGAAATGGATTTTTTCAAAGAGCATTGTGCTATTTGGTTGGAAACCTTTTTTCGATGAAATGCCTTACAAATTGCATTAGACCAATCAAGTTTTTGTATCTATACATGGGTAGGGTAGGAAGGGAAATCTGGAGAAAAGTAAGGGCAAGAAGGCACGTAGTAGAGACGAAATTTGTCTCGTGATATTGAGCATTTCCCTTTTCTAAAGTACGAAATTTACCCTGCATTATGCTATTAAAAGAACAATTCATCCAATCCATCATGAATCAATTCTCTCAAAAAGCATAAGTTATTTAGGTAATTGCATGTGAATAACTACGATTCTATATATAACTTTTTGACATGCCCTCTCAAGAGTCATTTGGGCTTGAAGCTTGGTGTGAAAATTAGCTAAGTTAGGTTAGACTTTGCCTAAATAGACCTAGGTCTTCTAATGTATTAGCCCTAGTTTAATCCGTTACTAGTCATAAGCTTTTTTTTTTTTTTTTGGAGGGGGGACTTGATTTCACATTTTATGAAAGCATAAGAGTCTGGTTTGATCCGAACTATTTAGATTCATGCATTACAAGAAGATATTCATGTATGGCTAGAAACTTGAACATTATTAATTTATTGGCTACTCATATTCAGGAGAGGAAAGAGCTACTGAAAGGTTCTTACAGGGATAGACATTTCAATGCTGGATCCATACTTCTAGGATTTGGGGTGCTTGAGGCAGTTGGAGGAGGACTCAACACATGGCTTAGGACAGGAAAGTTATTTCCTGGACCACATTTGTTTGCAGGGACAGGTAAAGATTAATTTTGCATTTGATAGAACAAAATTAGAGAGGGTAAAGATAAAAATAAATGTCTAATTGGAAAAGTTAGGCAATATTTGTAGCTTTGGGAAGTTTGAACATTGTGAACTGTCCAACCACCGGTAGGGTCCTGGGAATAGTGAGCAACCGCTTATAAGTAAGACACCACATCCTGAACCAAAACCTTAAGGCAATGGTTCTATGGGTCTTGCCACTTATAAACCTTTTCACCCATCTCATCCTATCCAATAGGATACATACCACCACTTGCTGGACCTGCAACCGGGGAGTCACATTGCTCCAGGGTCTTGGGAATAGTGAGCAACCGCTTATAAGTAAGACACCACATCCTGAACCAAAACCTTAAGGCAATGGTTCTATGTGTCTTGCTACTTATAAACCTTCTCACCTAATGTGGGACTTCATCTCACACTTGAATACCCAACCTGAACAACAGAATAGTACTTTAAAAATTTAGCTTTGCAGATTATAAAATTGGTGTATAGAGAATGATTATTCATGTGTAATTTTTGCTATCCAGCTATTACCGTTTTATGGGCACTAGCAGCAGCCCTGGTACCTCCAATGCAGAAAGGGAGTGAGACAGCAAGAAATCTTCACATAGCTCTGAATGCATTAAATGTTGCACTCTTTGTGTGGCAGATTCCCACAGGAATTGAAATTGTATTCAAAGTGTTTGAGTTCACAAAATGGCCTTGAGTGTAACATTCCCAAGTGTAAATTCCCTAGCATTTATTTTTAATGTAGCTCTAGTAGCATCAAATAATGCAAATTCTGATATTCCCATTTCCCTCTCAGTGTAATATATTATAGCCGTAAAGCACAATTGTGTGCCAATCAAGCATTGAATAATTGTATTACACCATTCTTTAGTAATATATAATTTAATTTAACATGTAAATAAAGTGATTGCGCTCGATCAGTTTATTTGAATGAGTGCTTGCACCTTGAACTTGTTATTTGGTAGGAAATATTTTAGAATAAATTTAACAGAAATAGCTACATTTCTAATTTCTGGCGGCTCAGGAACCCTGAATTTTGTATCACAGATGAATATTTTGAATATTGATTTCGGAGGATTACTATGTCCAGTCCTAAATATAATACTCTTTTGGAATACAATTTTTGGTCCTATTATAAGATTTTGTTTTAATATTCAATGATATTTCATTATTTTTTTTTATAAATATCTTTATTTATTCAACACTTTTCTAGAGCACCAATGATAATTATAGAGATAATTTTAAAAAAAAATTTATAGTATTAAATATTTACATTAAAAATACTAACTAATCTTTTTATGGAAATAAATTCTACCATCTTATGTTAAGGACATAAGGGAGTATTTCGTAAGTTCCTTCCGTCTCACAAGGATGATAAAAAATAACAAAATTTTATGTTTCAAACTAAAGTTAAAATAATAAATGAAAAGTTTAGAAATTGTAAATTTTAAATTATGAATGGTTGATCAATGCAAAATACATTAAATTAGGTATTTAATAAATGGATGATGTGTTAGACAAATCATTAAATGCATATTTTCTTCGTTTTTTGATTTTTTCAATTTGTTACCATTCTTTGGGACGGAGGAAGTATATACTTAGGCAAAACGCCGTCTGACATTTTTACTTTGTCCTCGTAGCAATGCATACTGAAATATTCCATCTTTTCCATTATCTTGGTAAAAAAAGTATAAAAGTTCTTGTCCTAAATTAAAATAAAAATAATAAATTAAATCTCTTATAATGACATTTTTTTTTTATGATTGAGCAATTAAGGAAAGACAAAATAAATTATTAAAAAATAAAATATACAATTCATTAATAATGAAACAGAAAAATGGTACAACTATGTATAATTTCTAATTATAATTAATGAGTTGCATAAGGAGTATGTTTCAAATATCAAAACAAACAAAAATAAAAAAGTTAAAAACAAATGCTTCGGCCAAAATTGCACCAGTTGAGCTTGATAGGTTAGTGACCTTTAAAAGGTCTTTTGTCATCCATATCACAACCTCGAATCCTAGTATCTAGCAGTAACAGACAACAACAACAACACAAAATTCAATATGAGGTATTTCAAAATATCTCTCTTTTTAAACTTTTTCATATCCTAAGTATTTATAAAAAAAAAAAGCTTCTGTGAGAAAAAAATGTATAACTATTTCTTTTTTTTTTTTAAATTTAACTGCCAATAATACAATTAGTTATAGAATTTTTCTCATGAATTGGGACTATATGGTCAAGGCCTCAAGGGGAACACTAGGTTAGTAGGTTGTGTATCAGTACGATGAAAGAATTTGTATTTAACTTGGTTTTTTTGTACAACTTGGTTTTTTTTAATGATACTATCAGTGTTTCTTTTTTATTATAATATAAGTTGAATGATAAAATATTATGGTTATTACTAAAATAAAAAATAAATTATTATTAAAAAATAAAATATATGATTCATTAATAGTGAAACAGAAAAATATTAACAATTTTATTATTCTTAATTAATTAATTAATCAACCACATATCTAAAAAATAAAAAAATGATTTAATTGATTATAATATAATAAATCTTTATACTATTAATAAATAAAGAAAACATAATAATAAATTAAAATAATAACTATAAATAAAATAGTATTGAATTTTTTTTCAATCATTTAATAACTTTCATATAATTACTTCCATAATTACTGTAATTTGGCTAAAAAACTTTATTTCAAACGATTAGCTAAATAATTACAAACTCATAATTCATAGTTATAAAATAGTTTGCCAAGAACAAAATCTTACTAATATTTTGGAACTAATGGAGTGGTAATTGGTTACCAACCATAGGAACAGTATCCAATACAAAAATGATTTAGAGATTTATAAAATAAGCCTACAAATCAACCTACATCATAAAATAAATGACATGTGTCACTTGCCTAACATTGATTGGTTAACAAGTGACATATGTCACATTCTTATGATTTAGGTTGACATGTAAGTTTATTTTGTAGGTCTCTATATTATGAAAGAAGTGAGTCATGGGTGTGAGGGGGAGTTATCCATTTTGCATTAGATTATTTCGGGTTTAATCTATATTTAATTTTTTTTTCTTAAAAATCAGTAATAAAAAACACAAGAAATGTTTTACTTTCTCTATTTCATTTTATATGTCACTTTAACCTTTTAACTTGTTTCAAGCTATTTATGGTTTTAGGAAATCGAAGGAATATTAATTGATTTTTTTTTTAATTTTAACCTTATATTTAATATGTTTATGTTGAAATACGTAAAATAAGTAATAATTAATATATTGTAAGGATATTATAAAAAGTTATGTGATAATTCTCTTAAAAATTCAAACAATAAATAACTTTTTCCATCCATGTGAAATTTTTATTTAATTAATTTTGTTCTTTCAACTTTAGAGATAGGAATGATAACCAAGAAAGAAAGAATGCTGTGAAACACACAGTGTTTGTGGTTGAGAGACACTTGATTTTGTTGATGAGATTTTGATTGGTTCAAAAAAAATCTCACCTCTAAAGTCTCGTCCATTTCAACTCTAATTTCCCTTCATTTTACATAAATATTATACTCATAAAGTCATAATATAACAAGCTTCTAGCCCCACCACTCTTTGTCACAATGCTACTTGTATTTTATAAACTCTTGATGTCTTTCGCTTTTTTCCGTTTCCCTTCTTCCACCCTTGGAGCTCCTCTCCACTTTTTCCTCTGCATGCACACTGTTGCTTAGTTTTGGCAACTAAGGTCTGCTTTTAAAATATTTCCCTTCATCAGTTATATTTCTATAGTTTGTTTCAATATTCATTCTCTACATTCATGTTCCTGTGGCTTTTATAGCCATACTTCATTTTAGTGAGACTCTAGCAGAAATGAACATTGAAGAGCAGTGTTATTTGGATGCATGGATAAATTAAATATAAATTCTGTTGAATTCAATTTGTGCGTAAGTTTAAGGTTGACTTACTTTAATTTTTGAATCAACTTTAATGAATGGATAACATGTCATGCTTTTTTTTTTCCCCCTATTTTTCAGTTAAGGATATTTGATATTCTGAGATTTTGGTAAAATTGTCTAATTGCTTGGATTTTGGACTTTTTTTTAGAAAAATTCAGTCATGTAATGATGGTTTGGAAGGAATAGTATAAGTATGCTAAATTATTAGAGAAAACTTGTAACATATAGGCCTTGGTTTTGACTTTATATTTCTATGTGACCTCTTTTTGTTTCTTATAGTGCTGTTAAATTTGGAAATTTTATTTGAAATTCAACCTCCAAATTTAAGAAAATCTTCCAAATTTCTTTCCTTTTAGGAGAAAGGTCTGCGTCAACAGTCTGGTGCGAAAATGGAGATAACCAATGTGACTGAGTATGAGGCTCTTGCAAAGCAAAAATTGCCAAAGATGGTGTTTGACTACTATGCATCTGGTGCAGAGGATCAGTGGACTCTGCAAGAAAACAGAAATGCCTTCTCCCGAATTTTGTATTCTTCTTACATTCAACAATTGCTACAACTATATTGCTTCTATGTGGTCCTTTGATGTTTTTGAATACCTCTATTTCTAAAAATACAAATATTAATGTATTGAAAAATGTGCTTGACGAAAATAACAGATTTCGGCCCCATATTCTTATTGATGTGAGCAAGATAGACATGGCGACTACTGTCCTAGGCTTCAAAATATCGATGCCAATCATGATCGCCCCTACAGCCATGCAGAAAATGGCTCATCCTGAGGGTATATTTAATTTCTCACTCGTTAGTGAAATGCCAGCCTTAGTTGTGCAATGTTGTATACAAAGTACTAAAAGGAAAGATTCCATGTCTAATGATGAATGGAATTCTGAAGCAAGAAAATTATTATGAAGAGTTTAATTGACTGTAACCTGAAGTTTAAAGTTGTCTACTTTTTTTTTTTTATTTTTTTTTTATGGAATGATATATAGTTTAGAGCCTGTTTGCTTATTAATATTCTGCAGAACCAATGAACAATAATAAGAGCATTTTTTTTTTGTCATTTCACTGGATAACAAATCATTCTATTATGCAGGAGAATATGCAACTGCAAGAGCTGCATCGGCAGCTGGAACAATCATGGTTCTTCTCTTTTATGTCTATACTCTAAATAATAAGGGGTCCTGAAGTGCTTCAATTGATTAGTCACCATAGAAACTAAGAAATTATATCTCTAAGAAGCATTTTATGTAACTTATAAAAACCATGCAATGCACTGCCTTTCTTTATCAACAATTCAGCATATAGTATCATTAAGGGCAGATAGATGATTGTTATTCATCTATTGTTTGTCATATTCAATTCATGCTCCAAATCAATGAGCTAAGAGATAAAAGTCTCCATACTTTATTTACAATTAGCATTTGTTTTTCAGACTTTGTCCTATCGGGCTACTTCTAGTGTTGAGGAGGTGGCATCGACAGGACCCGGAATTCGCTTTATCCAGGAATATGTAAGCTTGAAATACTTTCTTTTAGTTCCATACTACCATATTTTGTTTCATTTCACTTTTAGGCCTTGCAGTTTGTTTACATGATCTTATGATATGTTCTCCTTTTGCCAATTTCTTTAGGTGGGCAAGGACAGGAATGTAGTTGCTCATCTTGTGAGAAGAGCTGAAAGGGCTGGATTCAAAGCCATTGTCCTTACTGTTGATATCCCAAGGCTCGGCCGCAGAGAAGCTGAAATCAAGAACAGGTAAAGCTCTTAAACAATGCCCTTTTACTTGCTAATTGTATATGATTAAAAAGTTGTTGCTGTCGAAATTGGACATATATCTCGTCTTAGAGTTGCATCATTGCAAGTTCAATAGTTGAGATTAAAACCATTTATAAATGGTCTCTTACAGATTCACTTTGCCACCATTCTTGACATTGGAGAACTTGGAAGGTTTGGACCTTGGAAAGATGGACAAAGTGAGACCAGTTGTTAGAAAACTTCTTTCCGATGGTTTATTTTTTTATTATTGTCATTAATTGTTAATTTCTCCATACAGGCTGGACAAATTAATCGTAATATAAGCTGGAAGGTATGTCAGATAATCAAACTATACATTTTTCAAGTGCTCTCCAGTTTCTATGGGAAAGGTTTGGTCCAAATAAAATTCGACATATTTACTAATTGAATTCATTAATTTGGTTCATGAGTTGCATTTTTGCTGTCATTAGGAATACACTATTTAAAGAAATTGTATATTATTTGTTATATCATCTTGTTGAAATTACATTGAGAGAGGTTGATATATATAGATACAAACGTAGGAATGATTATCTGTAATATAACAAACTACAAATCCTATATTAACGGATATCTCTACGTTATATTCTATTCTAAACCTCAACAACTATTATATCTATTATATCTATATTTAGTAAATATTAAGAAGGAGATTTCAACACTCCCCCTCAAGTTGGTGCGTAATATCAATCATGCCCAACTTGCTTACAAATTTTGAGAACATTGGCTTTGAGACTGCTTTGGTGAAAATATCAGCTAGTTGGTCTTTGGATCTAATTTTAGGCAATTCTAAAATTTTATTGTCCAACTTCTCCTTGATGAAAAATCTGTCTACCTCGATATGCTTTGTGTGATCATGTTGAACCGGATTATGAGCAATGTCACATGCAGCTTTGTTGTCCCAATAAAGTCGTATTGGTTGTATATTTGAGCAACCCAAATCCTGCAAGAGTAGTTTTAGCCACAATGTTTCGCATAGCCCAAGTGCCATACCTCTAAACTCAGCTTCTGCACTTGAGCGTGCTACTACATTTTGTTTTTTACTTCTCCACGTAACTAGGTTGCCCCCTACAAAACTGAAGTAACCCGAAGTAGATCTTCTATCATCTATTTATCCAGCCTAATCAGTATCAGTATATATATTTATGCTTTGATAATCGGTGTGTTTAGTAAATAAAATACCATTTCCAGGAGCTGATTTCAAATATCTTAAAATGGGCATGACAACATTCATATGTTGCTCTCCTGGGTTATGCATATATTGACTAACGATACTTAATGCGTATGTTATATCTGGTCTTGTATGAGCTAAGTACATAAGTCTAAGTACATAAGTCTTCCTACAAGTCTTTGATATTTCCCTTTATCAACGGGAACTTGATTTGGTTCTAAACACAATTTCAAACCTTCTTCCGTCAGAGTATCCACAGGATGACATCCTTCCATTCCAGTTTCTCTTAAAAGGTCCATGGTATATTTCCTTTGAGATAGAAAATTCCCTGCATTTGATCGAGAAACTTCAATCCCAAGAAAACACTTCAAAGGACCTAGATCTTTCATTTCAAATTTTTTAGATAAATAATCTTGCGGAGCTTTTCTTTCATTTGGATCATTTCCAGTTACCATTATGTCATGTACATATACAATAAGTACAATGATTTTGTTATGTTGTTTCTTTAAAAAAAATGTGTGATCTGAATTGCTTTGGTGATACCCAAAAACTATCATTGACTCTGTAAACCTTCCAAACCATGCCCTTGGAAATTGTTTTAAGCCATATAATGACTTTTTTAATTTACACACCGTGTGATCATATTTCTTTGGAACTATATATCCTGGTGGAACATCCATATAAACTTCTTCAGCTAATTCTCCATGTAGGAAGGCATTTTTTACATCAAATTGTTGTAATGGCCAATCCAAGCTTGCAGCTAAAGACAACCATACCCGGACTGTGTTGAGTTTATTAACGGGTGCAAATGTCTCAATATAATCCACACCATAAGTTTGAGTGTACCCTTTTGCCACTAGTCTCACTTTAAACCTTTCAATTGTGCCATCTGATTTATACTTCACAGTATAAATCCAACGACATCCAACTAGTTTTTTTTCCTGGTGGGCAATCAACAAGTTCCCACTTTTCATTATGTTGTAAGGCTTTCATTTCCTCATTCATGGCAGCTTTCCACCTTGGATCAGCTAAGGCTTCCTGCACACTGTTAGGAATAGCTACAGTAGATAATTGATTTACAAATGACTTATTTGATTCAGACAAACGATGATTGGAAACAAAGTTATTCATGGGGTATTTAACTTTACTAGAAAGAGTAGGCTCATAAGTGGGTTTAGGAATACCTCTATTATGACGTCTGGTAATCGTTTATTAGTTGTGTCAAGTACAAAATTAGGGACATCCTCAGCAGCAGACGAATGGTTTGGTGTGTCAACAAGGGCATCTTGTGATGATGTAAGTGGAGTCACATCTAGTTCTGTCGTCCTTGCATCATTAGTACCATTCAACTGTATTTCATCACCATCCTTTCTAAATGTTTCAGCTTGTGAGTTATCAACAATATAATCAAAATTTTTATAGTATTTACGTCTACATTTTTCGTATTTTTATCTACTTGTATTCTCACAAAATAATCATATTCTTTACAGTCATAGTCTAGAGTCTAAACTTCCTTATTATTCTCCCCCTGAAGTCCAGACTGAGTAGCGAAATACATTATTTCTTCATGAAAACCACATCCATGCTTACAAACATTCGTCTAGTTGGAGGGTGGTAACATCGATACCCTTTTTGGTGCATTGCATATCCAACAAAAACACATTGTAAAGCTCGAGGTGCCAATTTGTTTTGTTGTTTATGTATATGAACATATGCTATACATCCAAAAGTACGGTGAGGCAGATTTGCAATGTTTGGGCCAACACGGGTGTTAGTTAAAGTTTGTAATGGTGTTTGAAAGTTATTAGATCTAGACGGTACCCGATTGATAA
Organism: Crotalaria pallida; assembly: GCA_037953625.1. Taxonomy (NCBI): domain Eukaryota; kingdom Viridiplantae; phylum Streptophyta; class Magnoliopsida; order Fabales; family Fabaceae; genus Crotalaria; species Crotalaria pallida. The sequence goes on from CM075654.1 coordinate 118,867,764, forward strand.
CATATGCTGCAAAAGTAAGAGCTTCTCCCCAATACGACACTGGCATGTGAGATTTTATCAATAAAGCTCGAACAACTTTCAATAAATGTCGATTTTTTCGCTCTGCGACACCATTTTGTTGGGGTGTATTAGGACAAGTAGTTTGGTGAACAATTCCATGTGTTTCCAAGTACCGCTTGAGTTCTGAATTTTTATATTCACCACCATTGTCACTATGGAGTACTTGAACTCTTGCATTGTATTGAGTTTCAATCATTTTATGAAACTTTTGAAATAATAAGCTTACTTCCCTTTTTGATTTCATCAACCATAACCATGTCATTCTTGTACAATCATCAATAAAAGTAACAAACCAACGTGAACCGCCTAAAGTTGGAATTTTAGAAGGACCCCAAACATCAGAGTGTATAACCGTGAAAGGAATATTACTTTTATTCAAATTTTTTGGAAAAGAAGCACGGTGACTTTTTGCTTGCTCACATACATCACAATAAAACTAGAAATATCACATTTTGCAAATAGATTAGGAAACAATTTTTTTAAGTACCCAAATGAAGCATGTCCCAAGCGACGATGCCATAACCAAATTTCAAGTTTCTCCTTTTCTCTCGGAGAACTATCCATTGCCAAAGCTCTTCGTAACTTTTCTAGACCTTCCAACACCAAGTCCAAGTGGTACAGCCCTCCTCGTTTAACACCATAACGAATCGTCTGTCTAGTTTGAATGTCCTTAAAAAAACAAAATTTAGGCCAAAAAATAATAACACAATTTAAGGATGAAGTAAATTTAGAGACGGATAAGAGATTATATTCTAAAGATGGAACAACTAAAACAGAGTCCAAATTTAAAGTGTCAGTAAGAGTTAAGGATCCTTCGCCAATAACATGAATTTTGTTACCATTAGCGGTGGAAATAAATTCATGGGACGATGGTTTAATAGAGGAAATTTGTCTGGAATCAAAAATCATATGATCGGTGGCACCGGAATCAGTGGCACCAGAATCAATTACCCATGTGCTATTAGTAACAGGCACAGAAATATCGAAAAACTTTCCACCATTACCTTTGGTTGCCATTAATGCGGCGACTTCTTGAGGGAAGTCATTGTTAGTCTTTGACTCAGCAATAGTTGAAGTTGGTTTTTTTCTTCGTGGATCTCTCTTGTGGTCCCACCATTCTGGATATCCATTAAGCTCAAAACAACGACTTTTAGTGTGTCTCTGCTGATTACAGTAAGTGCATTTGTATTTTGATTTATCAGAATTTGAGGTGGTGTTAGAATGGTTGCCTCTAGATTGACCGCTCCATCTTTGAGTTGAACGATTTTGAGCTATCATGGCTGTGGTGTCAAGATATTCAGACTCCCCTTTCAAAGTTGCATGGCGGACTGCCTCTCGATGAAGCAACGCATAACATTCTTCCAACTCGAGAATAGATTCTTTACGTAATATCTCTCCACGAACTTGTTCAAACTCGTCATCTAAGCCAGCAAGAAATATGTGCACCCTTAGCCTTCCAACTGACTTATTGTATGATACAATATCTTCAGGATCTTTCATTTTTACTTTATCACGATGGTCCAATTTTTGGAAAATGCCTATTAATTCTCCATAGTATTATGATAGAGGTCTGCTATTTTGTTTGGTTGTAAAAGCCTTTTGATTCAGGGTATAGACTTTTAACTCATCACTTCCATCATAGAATGCCTTTGATAATGCACTCCAAATTTCGTGAGCAGTAGGTAAATGTAAGTAACGCTTCATAATTTCCGGACTCATGGACATTAGCAAACCATCTTTTCACCTTTTGATTTTCTGCATACCACTTTTCATAACCACTATCTTTCTCTGAAGATGGCTTGTTAGTGCCTCGAATGTATGAGAGTTTCTCTCTCTCTGCAATATGCATCTCCATTAATTGTGACCATATATCATAATTTGATTCAGTAAGGGTGATTCATGCATTTAAAATGCTTTTAGATTGAACAATGACAGGAATCGATGAGGACCCAGATGTTTGGGAAGCTTCAGATTCATTGCTCTCAGACATTTTGAAAGTTTACACTTTCAATGAGTTTTCATATATGGTGGAAAAAAAATCATGTAACAAGATTGTAAATAACCAAGGCTCTGATACCATATTGAAAGAAATTGTATATTATTTGTTATATCATCTTGTTGAAATTACATTGAGAGAGGTTGATATATATAGATACAAACGTAGGAATGATTATCTGTAATATAACAAACTACGAATCCTATATTAACGGATATCTCTACGTTATATTCTATTCTAAACCTCTACAACTATTATATCTATTATATCTATATTTAGTAAATATTAAGAAGGAGATTTCAACATACACATTATATATCCTTAATGATAACTCCAATAGGGTCAATCTAAATTTTAAATTTTGGTTATTTTTGTTATATCTTATGTATATTTGATGATTCTTCTAAATATAAACCAGTATTTAAACAATCTTCATGAATTGTGTAGGACGTGAAGTGGTTTTTGACAATCACCAAACTGCCAATTCTGTTGAAGGGTATCCTGACTGCTGAGGATGGTAAGGAAAACTGAACCTTCTTTCGTCAGTTATTTCTCTGTGAATATTATTATTGTAACATTTTATGGTAATTATGCAGCCAGGCTAGCTATACAAGCTGGTGCAGCTGGAATAATAGTGTCCAATCATGGAGCTAGGCAACTTGATTATGTCCCTGCCACCATAAATGCCTTAGAAGAAGTACACAAACTTAATGTTATATCTCAATCAACTTGAAGCTTTTACATGCCGTTTTTTTTACAGGACTTTATAGTTCTCTATTCTTAAAATTTAGGTTGTTAAAGTTGCTCAAGGTCAGGTTCCTGTATTTTTGGACGGTGGTGTATGCCGTGGAACTGATGTCTTCAAGGCACTGGCATTAGGTGCCTCTGGCATATTTGTGAGTACAACATAACCTCTCTCTGTGGGTATCTCTTAACAATTGAGGACTGGATTATCAAGTATTAGTTTCCATAACTATGTTTAACAAAACTTTGCAATATCATATTGGACGCCCCGTGCTCTACTCCTTAGCTGCTGAAGGAGAGGCCGGTGTTAGAAATGTACTGAGGATGCTACGCGACGAGCTTGAGCTAACCATGGCCTTGAGTGGTTGCACTTCGCTCAAAGAAATCACACGTGATCACATTGTGGCTAACTGGGATGCCCCTCGCGTAACGCCAAGATTATGAAAAATGTGTCCTGATTCAAGCACATAATGATGGATATTGTCCTTCATAAGGGACATATTGAAGGTTCATAAGGGACATATTGCAGTAACCTTCATCATCAGTTGCACTACAATAATGTTCCATGATAATCTTAAATTTGGCTCTACATATCTATTTATCAGACAAATCTTACGTATAACTTCCAATACAAGTTTGCAAAAAGGATGATAACTACTTATGTTTAACCGATTTCATGATATTCTGATTGACACTCACGTTACAAGGTACATGATTGTAGTTTTATTAACATTCCCATCAATTATTTTGCTTGCCTGAGTCTGACTTGATATAGTGTAATCAGCACTAGTCAAGTAGTCCTCTATCCTACGCAATTACATCTTCTGTTGCTTTGTGTTCCCGAAGTTATAATACTGAGATATATTTCATCGAGACAAATGGTGGATATATTTTGAGAGTCATTCCCACTACTCTAGATAATAATAGAATAAAAACTTCTAGAACCAAAGACAACTAACAAGGAATAAGGCGAAACATGGAATCATGGAAACTTAAATTGTCTAAAACCACCAGCGCATGGGCAAAGAGGCAAGAGGCATATTCTTGAAGACAAGTGCAGTGGTAAAAAAGGACTTACGAAATATTCAAGGCAGGGGTAGATGACCTAATTCCTTGCTGTATACGTACATACGTGTGTGTGTGTCTATATATATATATATATATATATATATATATATATATAAGAGACACTAATGTTATGTGTATATTCAGAATTGACATCTAGATGTACATCTACTTGTCATGCAAAAAAAAAATGTGAATCTAGATGTCAGTTCTGGATGTACATATAACAACAATCGTATTTGACATGTTACAAAATACTCCTTCTAATCTCAAATATAGGAAAAAAAATTAACTTCATATTTATTAAGAAAATTAGTAGTTGAATGCATTTAACTTTATCAAATTCATTAAAAAAATTATTTTAGGAAACTTCCATTGAGAATGAAACAAAAATTAAATTATACAACCACTTTATAAAGATATTTTATGAATAATTATGTTGAAAATAGAAAATTAGTTATCTTTTGGCTTATGTTTGAGACCACTAATGAAATGATTTTTCTTCTTCTTATATCTAAGACCAGAAAAAGTATGTATTTAGTATATTTGTACATGATTATTATAGTATTTTTCCCATCATTTTGTCTTCAACAAAAATAACAAGGTGATTCAAAAGAGGAAAGCTGGATTGATTATCTCTAAAATTATCATAGAGAAGTGGCTGGAATCAAAGGTGATGAAGAAAGCAAGTTTATGAAAATGGAAGTATTTTCAATTTTGAGTTTATTAATTTTTGCCATGTTATTTCAAACACTTTGGTTGCTTTGAGGTCTGCGTTAAACAATATTTCAATTATGCTATAATATTTTTCAAGTTCACTATCATTTATGTCTGTTCAGATACTTCGTCGTAATTATTATAATCAAAGTTAACATAAGAATACCAAACATAATATACATTACAATTCATTTCACATAGTCATTTAAATTTAACATCAACGATCAAAAGATAAGGCATTTTCACATATTCAAAATTCAAAATGAAATGCCATAAAACTCCTCGATATGCTATTTAGCTAAATCGATGTGCTTTAATTACCTTCCTAACATTCATCTATATAACTATATTAAGAGTATTTTTTGACAAACTAGAAACTAGAGTTCTTACTTTGAAACAACAACCACCCATTCTGCATCATTCATCTCTTTCATAAATATAACTTTATTACCTCTCCGCAAATTCCTTTCCTTCACAAAGCCATACCATCCTTTACCAAACTTCCAAAATTCCATTTTACATACCACTTGCATACCACCTTGCTCTTTAACAAAGACAAAGGGTTGTCCAATCTTCAGATATGTGTCTCGAATATTTGCAGGAATAGGCTAATTTTAAAATCATAAAACTACAAACTTAATTCACATATACTTTTATCATAAAGAAATTATATAAAAAAATATGAAAAAATCAACAATTTGAAATACTAATAATGGTCAATAAAATTCGTAAATTAAACATTAAGTTGCCCACTGCTAATTTTCGTTGAGAATAGCTGAATCATGACATGTTCTCCTTCAGCAGGGAATTCTTCAGGGAATTCTTCATCAAAATCATCTGCACTTTCTGACTCCTGAATATTTTTTGTATGTAGAACAGATGTTGCTTAAATGGTTAACAATGAAAAATAACTAAAAAAAATTGAAATTCTTTTAAATGATTTATTATTATCACTTACCTCAGATTTCGAAACAAAACCATCAGGAAAGTAATCAAAGATAACTCTACTTGAAGATACGCATGTAAGGTCAAGAATTTCTCTCTTTTGTCGACCAACTGGGTCCATGTTTCTAACTCTTGCGCAGGGACATGTGGAACTTGGATCGGAAATAACCTCCACTTCTTCATCAGAACTTATAAGAATAGCATCAAAAAATTTAAGAAAACTATCAGCTCTTAAATCGATTAAAGAAATAACAAATCGAATCAATAACATGAATAATTAAGAGCAAAGAACAACATTTTAAACATGCAATATGAAAAGGTAAGAAAATCGAAGTCGAACACTTACACAGACATCTTCACACTTGTGCTGGAGCTTGCAAACAATTTCAATTGTTGTAGACGGCAAGAACGGAATGAAGAAACCCTAGAGTTGCTCACACATTTTAAAAAAAATATATATCTGGGCCGCTGAATAAGGTGATTAATTTTACTTTAAAAAAAGGGTTTTTATTTTTTCACCCCATGTTCTATGGTTGTCACCCCAAATATTAAAAAAATACCCATCCTGCCCTTTTAAAAAAACAAATTTTAACTCGGGTCGTAAGGGGGCACTACGACCAATAGGTCGTAACACCCCCTTACGACCATAATAAAAACAAAATTTTAATAGAGTCGTAAGCAGGTGTCACGACCGGCTGGTCGTAGCACCTGCTTACGACCATTTAAAAAGTTTTTTTTAATAGGGTCGTAAGCAGGTACTACGACCAACAAGTCGTAACACCTGCTTACGACTTGTTTGATAAGTTAGTTTTTAAATAAGTCGTAAGCAGGTGCTACGACCTCCTGGTTGTAGTACCTGCTTACGACCCGTGTGAAAAAGGTCGTAATAGTTGGTCACGACCCGTGTGTAAATCTTCATATTATCAGTTTCATCTCTCACTCTCACAAACCTCTCAGTAACCTTTCTCCATCTCACTCTCACTGTATCTTCACCGTATCGATCTATCTTTCTCACTCCCAATCTCACACGAATCCCTACCCAAATCGCAACGCAAGTTATTATCTCACTCTCAAGTCACACAAATCCCTACCCAAATCACTCTCAACCTTTTTCACTCTCTTCTTCGCAAGTTGCAACGCAGAGCGATATCTGTCAATCGCAAATCGCAAATCGCAAATCTCACTCTCTTCTTCGCAAGGTAATTTTTTCTTCCCAAATTTTTTTATTTTTTTATTTTTCTTTATCTGGTTATGCGTTGCTGCTGCTTGTTCTAATTCCTTTATTTTTATTTATTTATTTATTTATTTATTTTTATTTAGGGCTCATTATCATTATCATTATTATTATTATTATTATTATTATTATTATTTGCTTTATGGGAGATCAATCATGTTGGTTCAGTATTAGGATTATGTGTTGTGTTTGTGTTCTTTCTTATCTTTACGCCTAAGAGCATTTGTTGCTTCAGTATTAGGATTATGTGTTGTGTTTGTGTTCTTCAGAAGGAGAAAAGGAGAAGCACCATAAATTTTTAATAGCCAATGCCAGATACATGAGAATTGAAATTGAAAAGGGCACGGATAAGAGAAAAAAATATAAAGCAAGTGCAATGGCAATAGATACAGCTCAAATCACTAAAATATGATTATTTCACTATGCAAAAAAATAAACAAAAAACGTATGTAGAGACTTATAAAAGCTTGGTTCATTAAATTATTGTTCTAGTGTTATAGTATTAGGAGACTTAACCTTGGAGGGTGTGTACTCCCATCCATTTACACAATAAATTTTCATGAAGCTGTTTGCCAAACTTTACCTTGCTAGTAATGAGTTCTTCTAAAGCTTTGGTTCCATTCTCTTCTATATATCTCCTCTGTATGCATGAAGCAACAGCAAACGATTCAATTGTCTTATTTATTCTTTTTGCCCCCAGCACTACAACAAAAAAGTGTTTTTGTAGCGTTTATTTTTCACATTCTGTAGCGCTTTGAAGCGCTACGTAGGTAAGTGTAATAAAAAATACATGTATTAATAGTAGCGCTTCCGAAAGCGCTACTGAAAACAACTATTTAGTAACGCTTATGCTATGAATGCTACAAAAAATAGAGAATGAAACGCTACTAAAACTATAAGAATTAGTAGCAGTTTCTATAAAATGCTACTGAAAGTGAGCACTTTCTGTAGCACTCTTCATTTCAAACGCTACTAAATGTTCAGCAAATTCATAAATGCTACTAAATGTTCAATAGTTTCAGTAGCACTTTTTCCTCATAAATGCTACTAAAAGTTTTGAAATTTTTTTTATAAATATAAATAATATTTGCTAGAAGAACATACTATTTACGAACAAAAGTAATATTAAATTTTTGAATAATAAACCATTAAAATAATACCAAATCCGAAATGAAAAAAAGGAACTACGTGATCAAAATTTAAATGATAAGGTATATATCATTCTAATATTGTAGCAATTTTTACTAATCTCATGTACATGCTTGCTTCAAATGAGTTTAAAAAACTCTTAAACTTGGACACCATTGCACATGCATTTCTTCTACAGGTCTGCAGTTGAAACCAAAAATAGATATTCACCAAAACAAGCATATAACTTCGGGTGTTAACCCATGAAGGAAATCAAACAAAAACGAAATTAAAAACTAATAAAAACAAAGATACTGACCAAACCAAATAGTTATTTAGGCGGAAAGCAACATAACGAGACTATTCTTCCTTAATTTCATCATGTTGATCAGAAGAGTATGTCAAGCCACAGTCAGAAAAGTACTGTAACGTTATACCAAACTAAGTTAAAAATAACAAATCTACATGGAATAATAATCAAAATTGGGAATCTCAGCAATATAAATTAAACTAAAATGTAACACAATACTTTTTCTGGAATTGTATTGTTGTTGTGTAAGATGATTTCTTTCATGAATCTCATAACATAGTATCCACAGTCTATACCATTGTCTTGACGAGGGCCCTATATCAAAAAAATAAAAACAGATAAATTAAATAATATATGCAAGCATTCAAATTTGTTATAACTTCGCCAGCAAACCAAAGAAAACGAATCTAACATCTTGCATAATTAAAGCAAAGAACTATATCAGTTTAAACAATTTGCTACAACAAAGATTTTTGTGGTTTGGAGGTTCAATAGTAATAGTAATTGAGCAAGACTCAACAATTATATAATGTTAGAGCAAACTTACAACGAAACTGTAAGAAAATTAAATTGAAGTTGACATCTAATAAATTAACAATAACAATAATAACTAATCAAGCTTCAGATAATTGCTCGAAGTTTTGTAATAAATTAATAGAATATAATGTTTGCTCAAGTTTCATTGTTCAACAATCAAGAATAATAGCTCGAAGTTTTGTAATAAATACCTTTATTTTAATCCATTTGATGTTAGGTGTAGATTTGCACCCTGTGATTGTCCTGTTACCCCAATAGCTTATCAAACCTCTGCCAAAAAGAACAAAAAGTCAATACAAGTATATACCTTCAACAACAATAATGTTAACCAGTAGTCTTGTAGTCCTGCCACACAACAAGCAAAAACAAAATATTAACCAGTAACCACCTCAAATGAAACTTTTATTAAAAAAAAAATAAAAATCAATTCATTGTGACTATCATGTTTCGATCAAAGCCCATTTTCCAATAAATCCATTTGATTCTAGTATAATGTTATCGTGGTTCCATAATTGTTAAACCACGTAGGTAGTTGGTATATCAATAGCAAAGTTTGTAGTTAACGGTTAGGTAGGTACACATCACAAAGCAATTGTAATTTGTAAAGCTACCTCAAGTTTCTCTTGGAGGCTATGTATTGTGGAATCAGCCAATCTGTGAAATTCACCCTCCTGAAGTACAGAACTGCATTCATATTAATCATTAGCAACTTCGTTTTACCCACTTACAAAAAAGAAGAAAATAACCATTTTAAACAAAGTTGAAATTTTACAAATTGAGGCACTAGAAGTGCGACTGACATTAGCATTCTCAGAAATATTTCTCCCAATGCTCACAGAGAAAGTTCAAAATTCTCATGGTTTATAGAAACCAAACATTATTATATAAACACATGAACAAAAAACTCAAAAGCCATACCTATAATCGATGGCCGTGGGGACTTGAGATTCGTCTACAAGATTAGAACTTCGAGAACAGAAGCTTCTAGAAGAATTTGATAGAACAGAAGCTTCTGATGCTTTAACAGAGAGAATTCCGGCCTGGCAAATTGGAGAATAGTGTAAAGGTGGAGATGATAGTGGTGACAGACGCAAGAACCTGAAGAGCCTTCTATTCAAAAGCAGCTTGGAGGCCATAGCTATTGTCACCTCCAATGTTGCTAAAGCTAGATCTGGCAGTGAACCAGAAAAGTTTTCAGTTGAGATTCAACCGGACCAATCGGCAGTCATAATAACATCATAGTAAGCAAAGATAAAGGGAGGCCTAGTGCACGAGGCTGTTTCAAGTATTTGAACCCCCGAGCTCCAAGTCACAAGGTAAGCAACCATACAGTTGCGACGCTATAAATATTTATATTGAAAAAGAAAAAAAAATTGGACAACCATAAGTACTTAAAAATTAGATAAAACAACAAATACTTTAAGCAGGGAAAGCACTAATCACTAATCAGTGAAAGGAAATGGCAAAAATAATGCCATTGTTAGGGTGTGGTGGATATGCTCCCTGCACAGAATTCCGAACCACAACAAATCAATGATTAATCCATAAACATATCAAAGAAACTAACACCAATTTGGCTCAACAGAAAATCAGTGAATAAAATCTAAAGTCTTTTATTTTCCAACATTTGCTCACAGCATAGAAAACTATTATAGTGAATAAAAAAACTAATTTGAAACATAGAACAGAATGAGACCAGCAACAGAAACCTAAAGGACTGGAGAAACATAAAGGATTATGTAATACACTTTTCTCTCTCTCTCTCTCTCTATATATATATATATATATATATATATATATATTTAATCAAGATGTGATTTTGTCAAATACTCAAATAACCTGAAACTCTAAAAGTCAAAGGATTGAAATTGAAGAAACCCACAAGGGATTGAATATTTGAAGGAACCAGACAACCAGTGGCAGTGGGCGGGCAGCGGTGAGTGAGATTCGTGAGAGGGCGGTGGTCAGCGGGGGGAGCGCGAGTTGTCCTTGGCAGCGGCAGCGGCATTGAGCGCAGTAGCGGCAGCAGCAATCGGAGCAGGGGGCAAAGGAAATGCAGCAGTAGGGAATCGCGAGTCCTTGGCAGCGGCGGGAGCGACGACCGCGAGTCTTTGGCAGCGGCGGGGAGCGCGAGTCGTCCTTAGCAGCAGCGGCGGCAATCGGAGCGCAGCGATGGCAGCAACGCAGTGGAGTAGTAGTGAGAAGGTAGAGGGACAACTACACGATCTCTGAATGTGGGGAGAAAAATAAGGATTAGTTTCTAATAATGGGGAAGGAATAATTTTATTTCTTTTTTCTCATTTCGTGGGTGATTCAACTTATACTATTAGTAGCGCTCATGATTGTAAGCGCTACAAATAACTAAAAATTATTTTTTTAAAAAATTAGAATAACTTATTAGTAGCACTGGTTAAATAAGTGCTACGAATTAGTTTAATAATTAGTAGCGTTTATGGAATAAGCGCTATAAATTATATAAACAATCCGTAGCGCTTATCACTAAAAATGCTACAAAAATTGAAGAATTTTTTTTAAAATTCTATGATAACTTAATAGTAGCACTTTTCTGTATAAATGCTACAAAAGTTTTCACATTCTGTAGCATTTATTAAATTAAGCGCTACTAAAAATATTAGAATTAGCATTTGTAGCATTTATTCCAAAAACGCTACAAAATATATGCGCTACTTATTCTACTTTTTGTTGTAGTGCAGCCAGTATGCGTTGGATTTGAAGCCCTCGGCTGAATGCTTGGTTGTATAGCATCAAGTATTCATACCCCCTTGCTAAAGCTTTCACAGAACCCCCTTGCTAAAGCTAATTTTGGTTCAGTATGGTTCTTAATTTTAGTCAATGAGCATCCCTGCCAATTTATCCCTCTTTGTTCTTGTGATGATTCGCTGCCTTGGTTTTGTTAGACAACTTAATCTTGGTTTTGTTAGACAATTTATACCACTGTGTGCTGGGTTCGAAGCTAGCATAGAATATTTTGCAGACCTATAGTATTGGTTTTGGTCATTGATTATGTGATTTGTGATCATTTGACAAGATGAGAAATGGAAGGGAGATGTGTGTGTTTGTATTGATTTATTGATGGGTTCGGTTGTAAGGATTTTATTTAGCTGTGACTTATATCTGCATTAATTTCTTATGCTTGTGTTATTGATTGCAAAAGCAAGAGATCTGATGTGTCTATGTTGTCTTTTATTTCCATTGGCCAATTTATTATTATTATTATTATTATTATTATTATTATTTACATCTGAGAGTTTGAGTTAATGTTGATTTGTTTTTTCTTTTCAGATGGCATCCCGCGATGACTCTCCTCCCCGTCCTCGTGCGAGAAACCGTACCACTGCATCGAATTGGAAACGTCTTATGGATGAACGTGCTGCAGCACAGGCAGCGGCAGCAGAGGCTGCAGAGGCAGAGGCGGCAGCAGCCGCATATTTAAATGTGGGGGACAACGATCCAGTTGTCAATGCAGCAGAATTAAACGACGACGTCGACGACCCTCAAAATGAGAGTCTGTTGACTACTTACAGTGGCCACAGGGCCAAGGAGATATGGAAGGGCAATGTAAGTAATATTTAAGTTAAATGTAATATCCTTTGTAATTTTTTTTTAATTAAATTGCATAACTAATTATTATCTCCTTCTTGCAGGATCCTGGTCCTATGAACCGGTTTCTTAACCGGATTTTTGGTTTGAGGCCATTAGCTCAGTTACCGGAACAAGTTCATACACTTGTTCTAGGTTCTGGACTTGCGCCTCTGATCGATTCGTCATATGCAATGACGGATAGGCGCATACTGAGTTTGTTTGTGGAGCGTTTTTACGAAGACACTTGCACCTTCCATCTACCATGTGGCGAGATCACGGTGACACTGGACGACGTTTCGTCCCTTCTCCATATACCTGTGACGGGCTACCTCATCCCTTGGGATAAACCGTCGAAGGCTGAGGCGGTGGTTTTGTTGCACGAGGTTCTAGGACTGTCTACACAAGAAGCCACTGAAGAGGTGGATCGCACCAAAGGTGGTGCCGTTACTTTCTCGGCATTGACCAGGTGGTTGGAGCAGTTCATCGAGGAAGATCGGTACGATCACGCTGCAAGGTGCTATCTGTTGTACCTTGTTGGGTCGACGCTTTTTATTGACAAGACTGTCAATTCCACTGGAGTTCAGTGGCTGCATGCGTTGGAGGACCTGCATTCTGTGAGTCCATATGCATGGGGTGCGTGCGCGTTGGCGTATTTGTACGACCGGTTGGCTGACGCTGCGAAGAAAGGGAAGCTGCACTGTGCCGGTTTCACTTCACTTCTTCAGGTAACATGTTTTATGGTATAACTTATTTTATTTATAAATATTTTAAGCATTATATTTTAATTATCTTATTAATAACATGTCTCAACTCATTCGCAGGCTTGGATCCTGGAATATTTTCCAGGACTTGGATTTGGCACAACAAAAGATGAATATAATGAGGTACATCCAAGGATCTTCAAGTGGTTGCCCCCAAAGCCCTAATGGTGCAGAAGCTACATTCAGACAGCACCTGGAGACTATTACGGCGGATCAGGTTGTGTGACAACCGTTTCTCAATCATCGGGCAGTCAGGCCATTTGCTGAGATTGCTCTCTTCTCCGGGTACATTAGATGTGGGAAGATCAGACGACCGTACCTTCCGGAGAGAGTGCAGCGGCAATTTGGCTATATCCAGCATATTCCACCTCCACCACACGAGCTTCCTTCGTTTGAGGCGATTCAGGAGCGTTGGGCTGATGAGTGGGGCGTTCATGTGGTTGGTGGAATTCCTGCTACCTTTCCCGAGGAGTGTGCTGAGGAGTATCTGGACTGGGTGCACACTTACTCTCACCCTTATCTTTATCCTACATCGACCAGGGTGGATCATGATCTTCAAGTTGTTAACGTAAGTTATTTAATAATTTTAATTTATATTTTTAATAATTTCTATTTATTTTTTAGTAATAATTTGTAATTATTTTCGTGTGCAGATCGAATTAATATCAAGAATGCGTCGTATTATGCAACTTGTTGATATAGCAGACCAGGATCAGGGATACATCCCTGATGTACATTATGACATCAGATTGTATGCGAGCACCCCTGCCATGCGTGATGTTCAGGGTTTAAGGGTACGTGGGAGAGGGCGCAGAGGTGGTCGATCGACTCATGATGATGCAGAATCAAGCCAGAGGGGTGGACGGTACGTCGTGCAAGACGCCAATAGGATTGATTTAGTTTTTAGTTTTGGAGATTTTAATGTTATATTGGATATCTTAATTAGTTTGTATATGGATGTGACTAGTACTTTTCAAATGCGTTTCATTTATTTTTATGCTTAAAACCATTATCATTATTTTGGTAAGTAGCATTAATAAATTTTATAAGGTAGCATTATTTTTAAGTAGCATTAATAAGTAGCATTATCAAAACATATTTTTTACTAATTAAGTAGTTTATATATTGAATTATGATAATATTACTAATTGGAAAGTAACAATTTTTTAAAAGAATTAATACTAAAATGTTGCTAATAAACACATATCAAAAATAATAAATCTCATGAGAAATTATTTAAAATAAGTAAAAAAACAAAATAATAAGGGAGTATTGTGGTAAAAAAATAAAAAATAGTAAGGGAGTATTGATCATCTTCAATTCTTCTTATTCTTCTTATGATCTTTGTGTTCTTCGTCTTCGTCTAGATTAACAGGCTCATCATCTTCAATGTGAGGCTCAGGCAAAAATGGTTTGAACATTTGAAGACGTTCTTGAAAATGAGATTCCCATGCAAGGACTCCCGTACTTGCATTTCTCCACCATCCTACATATATTGGAGGTATTGGTGAACCTTCTTTCCAATGAATCTGCAAGTGAATTGAAGTGAACTTAGTAATTCGCACAAATTAAAATACTTTATAAACTATTATATAGAATTGAATGTTACCTGTACCCAATGTGTTTTATGCATATTTCCCATCACCCAAATTCTTTTTTCACTTGTTTCCAAAGATGTCCTGTATGGAAAGAACGTTTGACATTCACCTGTTGTTGACGAAATAGTCACTAGCCCAACATTGTACAAATTAGCAACTGCATGTCCCATGTCTGGAACCTCAAACCACTTTGCTTGTGATACAGCACCTAATCCATCAACATATAATGCATTATATGCTTTGTCATAATAGGATTGTCCTAAAATATCAACATACAGAACTTTGTTATTAATCATCTCCTTTATTACCTCCTGTCGAATCAGCATGTAGTTTTCTTCTGTGCCATATCTATACAATGATAAGACACGGAAGCCACAATTTCCATCAGCCTTGACATTAATTATTTTGTGAATGAACTGGTGTAACACATCAGGGAAAGCTGTCAACATTGTTCTCCAAGCATTATATGTTTCTGTAGAACGGTTTCTTTTGGTTGACATGTTTGTTTGAGAACCCTTTGTATTGGATCCTGTAGATTGAGAAGAATAAATCATCACAATTGACAAAACATATTAACAAAGAATAAAAAATAACAATTGACAATCACCTGTAGACTGAGACCCTTTTGTTTTTGACCTGGTAGATTGTGAACCCTTTGTTTTAGATTGAGATCCATTAGATGGATAAGCACCTTCCATGACATCATCTTCCCAATGAGATGGTTCACGCTTTGTAGATTTTTCATGTGCTGCCTCCTTCCTACTACCCTTCACACCGCCTTTTGTCTTCACTTTATACTTAGGGGGCTTCATTGAAGTTGTTGTTGGATACACAAACTCATGTAACCTTTGAAAATATCTTTTCTTTTCAAGCACACCCTTATCATCTAATTCTTCTACTTGACGATATATCTCATCCACGTATGGTTTTGGATCAAAATCTGTTGGTGAAAAAGAGGTTTTTATTTTTTCATTAAAAGACAAGCGTTGCCAATAATCGTGAACTGCATCCAAAGGGATGGGTACTTCCTCTTTATAATATTTTGCAAGTTCACATTCGCATGGTAGACCGTGAGTTCTTCTGATTCTGCAATCATAACATAAGCTTACCCGTTTTGTTTGGCGAAGACTTTCCATGATCTCCCAAATACGTATTAACGCATTGCGAGAGACAAAGTGACGCAACTCCTTGTAGAAATCATTATTTACACAATGATCTACCTTGGTGATACTACTTTCAAAAGAATCTTTAATATCCGTATGTTGACATACCAGCATGTTCTTCATTGCCTCAAAGCTGGTGCACATATCCCCCTGACTATCTCTCAATAATCTCTTGAATGTGGCATGGGCGCTCTCAACCCTGATAAAACAAAAAATAAACATATACAATAAGTTTATCACAATTATTTTAAAACTCAATAAGTAAAAGCACATCACTAAAATATACATAAAAAAAATGTTTGGGTTTTTTTAACTCACCTATTAGTTGTGGTATTACCAAAATGCATCAATTGGTTTACCCAAACACCCACAAATTTCTCCTTGTTGTGTAGCAGGTAAGTACGTTCCACATAGTCATAAATTATTATTCCGCACAAATCCTTAAATTTTTTCAAATAATCTGTATGCTCTTGCAAGTCTCGAGATTCTACGACTGCTTTCCAAGCGTCCATTATAGGTGTCTCATCTTTTGTCTCACAAACCTTCTGCTTCACTCTAAACTGCACGTTCTTTGAGATGTGAAACTTACATAGCAAGTGAGTAGAGGTTGGAAATACCTTCCTGACTGCCAAAATCAGAGCATCTTCTTTATCAGTCACTATGATCTGAGGCATGGCATCATCACTTTCAATCAAGTTACGAAGCTGCTCTAGAGCCCATGTGAAGTAGGAAGCCTTTTCAGCCTCCATATAACAAAAGGCAACATGGAACGTCTTCTCTGTCGATGTTTGACCTACGATCTCAAGAAGCGGATATCTGTATCTATTTGTTTTGTAGGTACTATCCATAACAAGAACAATACCGAACGAATGTAATAATGTTATTCCACTTGGATGTGCCAAAAAATGGCCTTGACCACATCACTTTCTTCATCTTTTACATAATTTGTCACATATCCAGAAGAAGTCAATCTGTGTAATAAATGCTGCATCTGGGTCCTGGGATGTCTGATACTTTTTCTAAATCGTTGACACTGATTGTACACTTGTCTCAAAGTAGTAGTGTTGTTCTTGTTCCGTTCTTTCAAACTAATGAGAGTTTCCTTCGCTTTGCCCCTGCCTTTGTCAAGTTATCGATTAACTCCTTTTCCTCTTTGGTTGGCCTACCATAATGACCCTCCAAGCTTTCACATGGTTTGTGATTATGGACGCCACATTTGACCATAAGCATCCAACCTTTTCCATTACCAAGATCCCAAGCATTAATCCTGAAAGGGCATTCAGACTTGCGAGTACTGGATACACACATTACCTCACCTTTTGTTCTTTTCCTATATTTTCCACTTCTTTCGCAAGCCAAAAACACCCTAGGTCTTCTCTTATACGTCCCTCCGCCTGTGTCTGACCGAAATATAATGATCACATGTTTTTGTTCTTTTCCAACAGCTTGAACCCAACGGATCAATTCGTCTCTACTTGCAAAAATCTTATTATGTGGAAAGTCATCACTATAGTCTGCAATAATATTGTTAAATGAAAAAAAAAGTTATATTAGGATTTAAAATAAAAAAATTAAAAATAACATGTTAAAAGGAATTTAAAATAAAAAATATAAAAAAACAGTGTTTCATTATGAATTTAAAATAAAAAAAACAATGTTACATTAGGAATTTAAAATAAAGAATTAAAAAAAAGTGTTATAGGAATTTAAAATTAACATAAAAGGTTGTATTACAAACTTAGCATAAAAAAATTATATATTAGAACTTTAGAATAAAAAGAAGTTATATTATAAAATTAGAATAAAAATGTAATATTAGGATTTTAATAAAAAAATGTTATATTAGATATTTAAAATAAACAAAAATTAATAATAATAATAATAATAATAATAAAAATAATAATAATTAAAAAAAAGGGATTATAAAAAAAAATTTAAAAAAACAAAAAAAAAAAAACAGGTCGTAACACATGGTTACGACCTTAAAAAAAACACGGGTCGTAAGTCAATGTTACGACTTCAACATAAAACACTGGTCGTAACACTGGGTTACGACCTGGTAAAAATTTTACAATTTTTTTTTAAAATTAAATAAACAAACAACCCATAATAATTCATCAATATACAATAAATTATTGAAAACAATCCTAACTAAACTCTATGAATGAAATTTGAAAATTACCTTGGAATTCAGGTTGAACAGCAGCCATTAAAACCAACGTTTTTGTATGATGAAGTATAAGATTTGGTAAAAACAATGATAAGAATATCAATTTCAGGTATAAGGGGCTTATGTAAGGAAAAAAATAAGGATTTAACACGGGTTGTAAGGGGGAACTACGACCACCAGGTCGTAACACCCCCTTACGACCCTTTTAAAAACACAATTTTAATACGGGTCGTAAGCATGTGTTACGACCTGTTGGTCGTAGCACCTGCTTACGACCCTTTATACAATTTGTGATCGTGAGCAGGTGCTACGACCAACAGGTCCTAACACATGTTGTAGTGCCCCTTTATAAAATTTGGTGGTCGTAGTGCCCCCTTACGACCCGTGTTAAATTTTGTTTTTTTTAAAAGGACATGATGGGTATTATTTTAATATTTGGGGTGGCAACCATAGAGTATGGGGTGGCAAAATAAAAACCCTAAAAAAACACAAGGCCCAAATTTTAACTATTCATCTATTCCCTTCAAAAAAGCTATTGATTTATTGAAAAATAACAATAATAGAGTAAAGAATAAATAATTATTTAATTATTTAATTATTTAATTAAATAATTATTTATTTATTTAATTAATATTCAATATAATTATTAAGAACAACAATAAAAATAAGTATTCAATATAATAATTATTAATTATTAATTAATTATTAACTAAATAATAATACGTAAATAATATATAAATCAATTAATGGCAATTAAATAAGGAATGTTTACTTGATAATTTTTGGCAAGGATGAACTTATTCATTGTCTAATATGACACCTTTGTAACCACAGATTTTATATAAGTAATGTATTGATAGTAAAAATATTGAATTTTCGTGGACATTTCGTTTGACCTTAGTAAAAATTATGATACCCGTGCATCGCACGAGCTTGCGTACTAGTTATTATAGTATTTTCCCATCATTTTGTCTGGCAAATTAGAGTACAATTTAGATTTCAATATATCAATTTCTTTATTTTCTTTATTCTCTCTCTTGCTTTTTCTCATGATATCGCAGAGCTAGTTTTCGATTCACCGCCAATTGCTTCGGTAGTAGCGCTATTCCGGCCTATCCACCAAGTTGCTTTGTCATCCGTCGTCTAACGCAGCGTCATGCACCCCCGAAGATTGTAAAATTTCATTCCAAATCTTATTTTGGTTTTGGCCCAGTTCGCTTAGTATCCTCGGGCTACCTAACTCGCTTTTCTAGCTTGGTTCGCCCACCAGCCACTTAAACCGGATTGGTGATGTTAGGATGATGTCACCAAGGTAAGAAAAATCAACAATTTCTCTCATCTTGCTCTTTTTATTTATAAGATAGTTTCTTCTCATTTTTGCTGCCATAGCTTATTTTTCTGAATATCATGGCATTTATTGTTTCTAATCGAAAAAGAAGATATCGTGGAACTTGTCGCAATATAGGGCATGCATATTTTGAGGGTCCTGTAATATTTCATTTGCCAAACCAAGAGACACATTGCTAGCCATTATTCTTCTCAAGTTTGCAAGTACTACTTGCAAACTTGAAGGATACTTATTGATCAATGTCGTACTCGTCCTCAGTATCAACATTGTTTTCTGCTCGTGTATGGCATTGTAATTTTGATTTTACCAAAGGATGGTCAACGAGCCATGAGATCATATGCCAGGTTTATATCATTAGTATGTGGATTTAGTATTATTATAGAGTTTTGGTGGACCGCTCTGAGTTACATTTTTATATATGTATAAAAGCACGAATGGTAATCAAGTAACTCGGAACTACGAGACATTATGATCTTTTTGAATAAATGCTGTAAAATGATGTATAGTATGTTGGAAACCAACAAGCGGGCTAAGCAAATACTAGAGGGGGTGAATAGTATTTTGAAGCACTAATACCAAATATTTCGATTGATAATTGAAGAATGGAGCTAAGACTGAATTTTCTGGAATCAGACACAAAAGACTCGAGTCTTTTGTGAAATACTCGAGTTTTTAAGTGATGAACAACTCGAGTCTTTTCAGAAATACTCGAGTTTTTCCTATCAGATAGCAGAAAAACCAGAAACGAAAATTCAGCAATTTAACTCAAATCAATTCAATAATAAACAGGAACTTATCCAACAGAATAGCAAGCAATCTAAATAACTTTTAAACACAAAGATTCCTTGAACTTGCTACCTAATTGTATAAATCCTAATTGATTGAAATGACTTAAGTCTATTGAGCTAGAAAGTAGATTAAAAGCAATAAACCAACACTCAAGCAATTTTATCCTGGTTCACTCCAACAATGAGCTACATCCAATCCTCCTAATCACTTAGGAGTTTCTACTAATAATCAAATTGTTAGAAATTACAAAGGATTGTTTGAGAATGGCCTCACTCAACCTAACCCTTCAAGAGTGTACCAAACTCTTGATTTCTACCCCAATTTGATTCCGGTGATTGAAGAACTCTTCACAAAGCTTCCTTGAACTCCCTTCAAGAAACTCCACCGGGCTAGGAACCTCCTAGTCTTGTGCTTGAGAATCTCTCAAGACTTCCAACACCCTAAGCCACTTAGGGTTTGCTTGGGAACAATCCAAGACTTTGAATAATCAAGCTTTTTTTATGTGTATTACTAATCTCACAATGGATTAGCACAAATAAGCACAGCTCAATGTAAGAATTGAGGCCTAAAACTCAACTTGGAATAAAATGACAATATGAGTGAGAAGTTGAGCTTTTTGGGAATTAACACTTGAGAAGAGGAAATTAAGAAAGCTTGAATCAATATGATCTTGTTGTCTTGTTTGTTCTTGCACAAATTCAAAGAGAAATTTTACAATAAGGTTCTGAATTGCTCTCTTGGATTGGATGAGACTCAAATGCCTTCAATTGGGTTTTTGAGTCTCTCCAACGTTCATTTTTGCTGACTGGACAAAAATACTCGAGTCTTTTGGTAAATACTCGAGTCTTTTTGGTCGGTCACGAGTGAATTGGTGCACGAACCAGACTAACGGTCATATTTGCTGACCTGGCACAAATACTCGAGTTTTTCTATAAATACTCGAGTATATACTCGAGTCTTTATCAAAATACTCGAGTATTTTGATCAAATATGAGAAAAATTATTTTTCAATTTTATTTTTCCTCTCAAGTATTAATTTTTGGTCAATCTCAACTTAATAATCATATAAAAATTTATTCCTAGAAGAGACTAACTATTTCTACCCACTCTCAACATAAATTAGAAATTTACAATAATATTTGATTGAGAATGATTGGGCACTTGTCTTCTTTTCTTGACTTGTTGTTGTTGTGAATGTTGCAATGTCTTCAAGACTTGATTTGTTAATTACTTTGTCATCATCAAAATATAATCACCATAATTAGGAGCATTGAATTTACAATCTCCCCCTTTTTGGTGATGACAAAATAATTAACACTTGTACCATTTGTTGAGCTTGAATCCACTTGAAAATGCAACTCCCCCTCACTATATGATACTTTTCACCTATCTAAAAATTCAGCTTGTGCAAGATGTTATGACAATTTAATTTTAGCACCAAGCCTATGGTATTAGAGTATTTAACAATTATCAGAGTATATACCATAATTAGAGAATTTTAGGTGCAACAATATCAAGACAAGTGTATAATATCTCTCCCCCTTTTTGTCATACGCCAAAAAGATGTAACAATTTAGGAAAAAGATCAAGGGAGGAGATGTGCATAATCGGAAAACCCCATAACCAACTATGCAAATAAAACGGAGATATAATAACGATAAAGAGCTCCCCCTGAAGCTTTGCACAAACATCATAATGAAGACCAAATTCATTAACATAAAAACATCATAAAAGGTCCAAATCAAAGGTACAATAATAAACCCAAAGTCTCAAAACACCAAGTTCTCAAAATACAGAAAATGTAACAAAGACCAACATGATAAAAACAGAATGAAAACTAAGATAAAATCCAAAGGTCAACATCATCAAAACATCGAAGGAGCTGGAGCATCTGGAGGAGAATAAAACCGAGAGAAGAGTTTAGAGGATGAAAAACTAGTAAGATTTGACAAAACTTTGAGGAAAATCTGAGTTTTGAGGAGAGAGATATGAGAAAACCGAGAGAGAAGAGGGTCGCAAAAACTCGAGTCTGAGAGTATATATAAACAGTTCAAAATACTCGAGTATATTCATAAATACTCGAGTTGTTCTTTAGGATATACTCGAGTTTTTGAAAATATACTCGAGTCGATCGTGACTCAGCCCAGATTTCCCCAGAAAACTCGAGTAAAAATTGAAAAACTCGAGTTTGGTCCGAAAGTTCAAATTTCAGGAAAACGCAAAATACTCGAGTTTTTGGAAAATACTCGAGTTTGGTCTGAAAGTTCAAAAATTGGGGGTTTCGAAAGACTCGAGTGTTTTGAAAAACACTCGAGTATTTTAATAAAGACTCGAGTGTTTTGAGAAACACTCGAGTATTTTTCTCAGACCCTGATTAAAAACTTTTTCAATTTAAAACTGATTTAATTTTGAATTAAAATACTCGAGTGTTTTTGGAAAAACTCGAGTATTTTGACAGAACAGAAAGTAAAAACTCAGTTTTAAAAGACCAAACACAAATCAAACACAAATGCTTCACTACCAACTTGGAATACAGTACAGAATCACACACAATTAACATAAACAATTTCAAATATCATCAAGGACAATTTAACTAAGAATCAATAACACATTAGAGTAAGACTAATATGGTGATTTTCCAAAAATGACACACAATGCAATTAGCCTATATTAGCTTCATCTAAAATACCAAGTTCTCTCCTAATATGATAAAAGGTGTCCCTTGGTAGAGGTTTTGTAAAAATGTCGGCTAATTGATTTGTGGTACTAACAAATTCAATTGTGCAATCACCCTTTTGTACATGATCTCTTAAAAAATGATGTCTTATTTCAATGTGTTTAGTTCTTGAGTGATACACCGGATTCTTAGTCAAATTGATTGCACTCGTGTTATCGCATCTAATCGGAATATTTTCAAGTTTCAAACCAAAATCTGATAATTGTTGTTTCATCCATAACAGTTGAGCACAACAACTACCGGTTGCGATATATTCCGCTTCGGCGGTAGCAAGAGCGACACAAGCTTGCTTTTTAGAAAACCATGACACCAATGAACTTCCCAAGAAATGGCAAGTACCACTGGTGCTTTTGCGGTCAAGCTTGCATCCCGCGAAGTCGGAATCCGAGTAACCAACTAAACTAAGATTGGCATCAGCAGGATACCATAAACCAGTGTTAATTGTTCCTTTTAGATACTTAAATATATGTTTAACTGCGGATAGGTGAGATTCTTTAGGATTAGCTTGAAATCTAGCACACATGCATACACTAAACATAATATCCGGTCTAGATGCAGTGAGATATAGGAGACTACCTATCATTCCCCTATACTTACTAACATCAACCGGTGTACCTTGTTCATCCTTGTCTAGATAGCATGATGTGCTCATTGGAGTGTGGGCTTCCTTGCACTTGTCCAATCCGAATTTCTCAAGGAGCTCTTTGCAGTATTTCCCTTGATGCACAAATATCCCCTCCTTGACTTGCTTTATTTGTAAGCCTAGGAAGAACTTGAGTTCTCCCATCATTGACATTTCAAATTCCTTTTTCATTAAATTTGAGAACTTTCTACAAAGAGACACGTTAGTAGCACCGAAAATAATATCATCAAAATAAATTTGTACTAACAATATGTCATCTTTGGCTTTATAAATAAATAGTGTATTATCAACCTTCCCTCTTTGAAACTTGTTTTCTAATAGAAAGGAACTCAATCGGTCATACCAAGCTATAGGAGCTTGTTTCAATCCATAGAGTGCCTTTTTCATTTTATAAACATGGTTTGGAAATTCACTATTTTCAAAACCGGGGGGTTGTTTGACATACACTTCTTCATTTATAAACCCATTCAAGAAAGCACTTTTAACATCCATTTGATATAAAGTGAATTTCATGATTGAAGCAAAAGCAAGTAAAATTCTGATAGCTTCAAGACGTGCAACCGGAGCAAAGGTCTCATCATAATCGATACCTTCCTCTTGGTTGTACCCTTGAGCTACTAGTCTAGCTTTGTTTCTTATAATCAACCCGGATTCATCAAGTTTGTTTCTATAAATCCATTTAGTACCAATTATGGTATGATCATTGGGTTTAGGGACTAGATCCCAAATTTCATTTCTTTCAAATTGGTTTAATTCTTCTTGCATAGCAAGAACCCAATGATCATCCTCAATGGCCTTTTTAATTGAATCGGGTTCAATTTGAGAAACAAAAGAGACATAGTGGCAAATGTTTTGAATAGACCTACGAGTAAGTACTCCCTTTGACATATCTCCTATGACATTGTCTATAGGATGAGCCTTGACCGATTTCCAAGCCGGAGGAAGTTCTTCCCTAACTTCTCCTTCATCAACTTTTGATTTCTCTCTCTCTTTTTCTTCTTTTGAAAAATCAATGCCATCTTCACTAGCATCACATAAAACACTATCTTCTTTCAAAGACTCATTAAAAACCACATGAATTGATTCCTCAATAGTTAAAGTTCTTTTATTGAAAATTCTATAAGCTTTACTATGAGAAGAATAGCCTAAAAATATGCCTTCATCTGATTTGGAATCAAACTTGCCAAGGTGTTCTTTTCCATTATTTAAAACAAAAACTTGGCATCCGAAGACATGAAAATGAGATATATTTGGCTTTCTTCCCTTGTAAAGTTCATAGGGGGTCTTATCCAAAGAGGGCCTTATCAAAATACGATTTAAAACATAACAAGCCGTATTGACGGCATCGGCCCAAAAATATTGAGGTACTTGAGAATCATTTAACATGGTTCTAGCAAGTTCCCCTAGCACCCTATTTTTCCGCTCTACCACTCCGTTTTGTTCCGGAGTTCTTGGTGCGGAGAATTGGTGCTCAATACCATTTTTAGCACAAAATCTATCAAATTTGTGGTTTTCGAATTCACCACCATGATCGGTTCGAATAATAATTACTTTTTGATTTACTTGGTTTTGCAAAAGTTTGACATGATGTTTAAAAGATTTGTAGGTCTCACTCTTAGTAGTTAAAAATAAAGTCCAAGTAAACCTAGAGAAGTCATCAACAATCACCAATGCATAATAATTGCCACCAAAGCTTTTTACTTGTGATGGTCCAAACAAGTCCATATGAAGCATTTCTAATGGCCTTGATGTGGACATCACCATTTTTGATCCAAAGGTGTTTTTCGTTTGTTTACATTTCTTGCAAGGGGAACAAACACCTTCAATAGAAAAATTTAGCTTTGGTAAACCAACTACTAGATCTTTAGATTGAATTTTCTTCAATTGGTTTACATTTATATGAGCATGCCATAACCAAGTGTCATTTTCTTTGCTCACTAAACAAGTAGAGACCAAAGAAGTGACTTTGTTCAAATCAACTAAGTAAGTATTATTTGACCTTCTACCAACAAATTTGATTGATTCATCTTTGTCACTTTTAATGAGGCAATGGGTAGAGGTAAAAACTACATGATTACCAATATCACATAATTGGCTTATGCTCAAGAGATTATGTTCTAATCCTTGAACATAGAGCACATTATCAATAATCAAGTTTGAAGAGTTTCCGATTTTACCAATACCAAGGATTTTGCCTTTGTTGTTGTCCCCATAAGTGACATAACCCTTTTCCTTTGGAGTAAGCTCAATGAAGTGTCGCTTATCTCCCGTCATGTGCTTCGAACATCCACTATCAAGATACCACAATTTTTTTCCCGTTCGAAGACACACCTACAAAATGAAATCACTTGTTCACTTTGGGTACCCAAACAATGTTGGGTCCCTTAGGGTTAGTGTTGGGACTTTCTCCCTTCTTAATCCACATATAAGTGCCCTTATTCATTTCAAACTTCTTAATATGGCACTCAATGTTGATATGTCCAACTTTTCCACAATAAGTACAAGTTGGTCTCTTTGATGAGTTTTTCTTAGAAAATGTTCCAACCACCTTGTACTTTTTGTCCTTTTTATGAACATATCCTAAACCGGTTTTGTTGTGATTATGTCTTTGAGAGTTCAACAACCGGTTGAGGTTTCTATCACTATGTGAGATTGTGAGTTTGTTTTTCAACTCTTTCACTTCTTTTTCAAGTTCATCACATCTCTCACATGAAGTGATAATTTCCTCATGATTTGCACAATCACTTTGATGACTAGAATTAATAAGTTCCAAGGATTCATTTTGAAGTTTCAACTCATTTATAGATTTTTGCAATTCATCAATTTCATGTTGAAACTCCAAAATTTTCTTTCCTTTTTCCTTATTAATTTTAGCAAGCCTTTTAAATTGAATTAACATTTCATTGTAGGCTTCTTGCAAATCATCATATGAAATGGAGTTTGAAGATGAACAAGAAGAGCTAGAGGTTACCTCATCATCACTTTCACTCATGCCATGATTAGCTCTTGATGAGGACTCATGATTGTTCTTGGCCATGAGACAAAGGTTTGCATTTTCATCACCGGAGCTACTTGAAGACGATTCATTGCTCTTCTCCAGTGCATCCCAAACAATGTATGCACGCTTCCCTTTGGTCTCTTGGGTCTTCTTGTCATTCTTCTTCAAGAATGTGGCACATTCCATTCTTATGTGACCAACCCCACCACATTCATGACACTTAACTCCATCATTGGTACTCTCTTCTCTTTGTTTGGAGTCTTTGGTTCTCTTGAAATTGGATGAAGATCCACCTTTCTTCCCTTTGAAGAATTTGTTGAATCTTTTCACAAACATCCCAAATTCTTCTTGATTTGGTTCACCATCGGAATCTCCACTTGTAGAGCATTCTTCAACTTCTTTTGTAGCTTTGGTTGAAGCTTTGAGTGCTATGCTCTTTTTCTTTTTGTCCGATTCCTCATGCATCCCAAGTCTTGTAAGCTCCATCTCATGCTCTTGGAGTTTGCCAAACAAAGTGGCTAAGTCCATGCTATTTATGTCTCTTGATTCCTTGATGGCGGTTACCTTGGGTTGCCAACTCCTATCAAGACATCTTAGAACTTTGTTAGTAGTTTCACCATTGCGAAATACTTTTCCCAAGGAAATCAAATGATTAACAATGTGAGAGAATCGCTTTTGCAAGTCACTAATGGTTTCATTTGGCAACATGTGGAACAATTCATCTTCGTGAGTTAGAGAATTCAATCTTGCATCTCTAACCTCACTTGTTCCCTCATGTGTGACTTGCAAAGTATCCCACATTTCTTTTGCCGATTTACATTGGGAAACTCTATAAAATTCATCATGGGATAGAGCCGAAAAGATGATGTTTTTAGCTTTTAAATCAAATGAGACTTTTCTCTTTTCATCATCATTCCAACTACTCCTTGGAATTTCAACAATTTCATCATTTATTTTCTTTTTGGGAATGAAAGGACCATTTTCAATTGCATCCCAAATATCCATATCAATTGCTTCAATAAAAACTTTCATGCGAGTTTTCCAATAAACATATCCTTCACCATTAAATAGTGGAGGACGGTTTATTGAAGCTCCTTCTCCACCAAAGTTATTGCTAGAGCCCATTAAGTTTCCAAAAGGATCTTTTTCGAAAAAGTTGTTACACTTGATCTTTCGACCGAGCTCTGATACCACTTGTTGGAAACCAACAAGCGGGCTAAGCAAATACTAGAGGGGGGGGGGGTGAATAGTATTTTGAAGCACTAATACCAAATATTTTGATTGATAATTGAAGAATGGAGCTAAGACTGAATTTTCTGGAATCAGATACAAAAGACTCGAGTCTTTTGTGAAATACTCGAGTTTTTAAGTGATGAACAACTCGAGTCTTTTCAGAAATACTCGAGTTTTTCCTATCAGATAGCAGAAAAACCAGAAACGAAAATTCAGCAATTTAACACAAATCAATTCAATAATAAACAGGAACTTATCCAACAGAATAGCAAGCAATCTAAATAACTTTTAAACACAAAGATTCCTTGAACTTGCTACCTAATTGTATAAATCCTAATTGATTGAAATGACTTAAGTCTATTGAGCTAGAAAGTAGATTAAAAGCAATAAACCAACACTCAAGCAATTTTATCCTGGTTCACTCCAACAATGAGCTACATCCAGTCCTCCTAATCACTTAGGAGTTTCTACTAATAATCAAATTGTTAGAAATTACAAAGGATTGCTTGAGAATGGCCTCACTCAACCTAACCCTTCAAGAGTGTACCAAACTCTTGATTTCTACCCCAATTTGATTCCGGTGATTGAAGAACTCTTCACAAAGCTTCCTTGAACTCCCTTCAAGAAACTCCACCGGGCTAGGAACCTCCTAGTCTTGTGCTTCAGAACCTCTTAAGACTTCCAACACCCTAAGCCACTTAGGGTTTGCTTGGGAACAATCCAAGACTTTGAATAATCAAGCTTTTTGTATGTGTATTACTAATCTCACAATGGATTAGCACAAATAAGCACAGCTCAATGTAAGAATTGAGGCCTAAAACTCAACTTGGAATAAAATGACAATATGAGTGAGAAGTTGAGCTTTTTGGGAATTAACACTTGAGAAGAGGAAATTAAGAAAGCTTGAATCAATATGATCTTGTTGTCTTGTTTGTTCTTGCACAAATTCAAAGAGAAATTTTATAATAAGGTTCTGAATTGCTCTCTTGGGTTGGATGAGACTCAAATGCCCTCAATTGGGTTTTTGAGTCTCTCCAACGTTCATTTTTGCTGACTGGACAAAAATACTCGAGTCTTTTGGTAAATACTCGAGTCTTTTTGGTCGGTCACGAGTGAATTGGTGCACGAACCAGACTAACAGTCATATTGTTGGAAACTAACAAGCGGGCTAAGCAAATACTAGAGGGGGGTGAATAGTATTTTGAAGCACTAATACCAAATATTTCGATTGATAATTGAAGAATAGAGCTAACACTGAATTTTCTGGAATCAGACACAAAAGACTCGAGTCTTTTGTGAAATACTCGAGTTTTTCAGTGATGAACAACTCGAGTCTTTTCTGAAATACTCGAGTTTTTCCTATCAGATAGCAGAAAAACCAGAAACGAAAATTCAGCA
This sequence comes from Crotalaria pallida, assembly GCA_037953625.1. Lineage (NCBI taxonomy): Eukaryota > Viridiplantae > Streptophyta > Magnoliopsida > Fabales > Fabaceae > Crotalaria > Crotalaria pallida. Next base: position 118,896,941 of record CM075654.1, read on the forward strand.
ATTTAACTCAAATCAATTCAATAATAAACAGGAACTTATCCAACAGAATAGCAAGCAATCTAAATAACTTTTAAACACAAAGATTCCTTGAACTTGCTACCTAATTGTATAAATCCTAATTGATTGAAATGACTTAAGTCTATTGAGCTAGAAAGTAGATTAAAAGCAATAAACCGACACTCAAGCAATTTTATCCTGGTTCACTCCAACAATGAGCTACATCCAGTCCTCCTAATCACTTAGGAGTTTCTACTAATGATCAAATTGTTAAAAATTACAAAGGATTGCTTGAGAATGGCCTCACTCAACCTAACCCTTTCAAGAGTGTACCAAACTCTTGATTTCTACCCCAATTTGATTCCGGTGATTGAAGAACTCTTCACAAAGCTTCCTTGAACCCCCTTCAAGAAACTCCACCGGGCTAGGAACCTCCTAGTCTTGTGCTTGAGAACCTCTCAAGACTTCCAACACCCTAAGCCACTTAGGGTTTGCTTGGGAACAATCCAAGACTTTGAATAATCAAGCTTTTTGTATGTGTATTACTAATCTCACAATGGATTAGCACAAATAAGCACAGCTCAATGTAAGAATTGAGGCCTAAAAACTCAACTTGGAATAAAATGACAATATGAGTGAGAAGTTGAGCTTTTTGGGAATTAACACTTGAGAAGAGGAAATTAAGAAAGCTTGAATCAATGATGTGTTGTTGTCTTGTTTGTTCTTGCACAAATTCAAAGAGAAATTTTACAATAAGGTTCTGAATTCTCTCTTGGGGTTGGATGAGACTCAAATGCCCTCAATTAAGTTTTTGAGTCTCTCCAACGTTCATTTTTGCTGACTGGACAAAAATACTCGAGTCTTTTGGTAAATACTCGAGTCTTTTTGGTCGGTCACGAGTGAATTGGTGCACGAACAAGACTAACGGTCATAATTGCTGACCTGGCACAAATACTCGAGTTTTTCTATAAATACTCGAGTATATACTCGAGTCTTTATCAAAATACTCGAGTATTTTGATCAGATATGGGAAAAATTATTTTTCAATTTTATTTTTCTTCTCAAGTATTAATTTTGGTCAATCTCAACTTAATAATCATATAAAAATTTATTCCTAGAAGAGACTAACTATTTCTACCCACTCTCAACCACTCTCAACATAAATTAGAAATTTACAATTAATATTTGATTGAGAATGATTGGGCACTTGTCTTCTTTTCTTGATTTCTTGTTGATGTTGATGTTGCAATATCTTCAAGGCATGATTTGTTAATTATTTTGTCATCATCAAAACATAATCCACATAATTAGGAGCATTGAATTCACACATATTTGCTGACCTGGCACAAATACTCGAGTTTTTCTATAAATACTCGAGTATATACTCGAGTCTTTATCATAATACTCGAGTATTTTGATCAGATATGAGAAAAATTATTTTTCAATTTTATTTTTCCTCTCAAGTATTAATTTTTGGTCAATCTCAACTTAATAATCATATAAAAATTTATTCCTAGAAGAGACTAACTATTTCTACCCACTCTCAACCACTCTCAACATAAATTAGAAATTTACAATAATATTTGATTGAGAATGATTGGACACTTGTCTTCTTTTCTTGACTTGTTGTTGTTGTGAACGTTGCAATGTCTTCAAGACTTGATTTGTTAATTACTTTGTCATCATCAAAATATAATCACCATAATTAGGAGCATTGAATTTACATAGTATACAAAACTTTTTTATGTGTAATATAAAAGAAGCAATTGTTTTAATAATGAAAGATAAATCGACATTGCCACAGTTATAAGCTAACGTTATTTTTAATGAAATTCCTGATTTGCGAATCGTCGCAAGTTTTAGTGTCAAAAAATTACCGCAGTTGCTATAACTGCCACAAAATTCAATTCCCAATGAGTTGTTCCGCATTTGTTATGGAATCACAATAATTCTTTTGAACTGTCGCACATAGCCTCAAAAAACCATAGCAAATTACCCTCTTATAAAATATGATAATTGTAGAAAAATAAAGAATCATGTTGTATTAACAATGAAGTATTCAATCATATTAAAAAAAAAAAAAAACCTTCTAGAAACGTCTTGTTCCAATTTTTAGTAGCTTGAAACTCCACGTGAAAAGAATAAAGGAGATTTCTAATATGCAATCCAAAATTGGAGTGTTGTCATGCAACATTCTCTTAAACCAATGGAAAGTTGCCATTTAATTTACCTGTGTCATGTCATCATTTGAAGTAGTCAAATTTAATTTTTTGCAATTTGGTCCAACTTAAATAGTAAATTAAAATTTTAGTCCTTTGTACCTATAGATAAATTATAAGTTTTAATTTTAAAAAACATCATTAAAAAAAATCAAAGTATGCTGTTGGTGGTTCTAATGAGCACAACTTAATTTAATTTTTATGTTGGACTAAATTGCAAAACATAATTTTGACTAATTTAAGTAATTACGTGGCATATATGTCTTAGGTGACAAGATTTTATTGGTTTAACAATGGGTTGCATAGCAACCATTCAATTTTTGATTGCATGGTAGTAACACCCAAGAATAAATGGCAAATGAGAGATTTTTAGAGGACCAATAGGGCTTGAACCCCGTTAATCACCTGCTTCCGTAATTCCTTCTCGAGTTTTAGTTCTCAACCTCAAACCCATGTGAAAAGGATAAATGGCAAATGAGATATTTATAGATATACCCTTATTTGTTACTCCCTCCTCCCTTAATATAAGGCATGATAGAATTGGTGTCTCTTTTTATAAGTCGTTTTAGAATATCTAAGTAGTATTAAAGAGTTTATTCCAAATATACCCATCATAATTGCATAGAGGTGATAGGGTAATAATTGCAATAGAGAAAGAAATAAATAGAGTTTTAAAGTTTAAAATAGGGGTAACCTTGGAATGACAACATATTTTTTTGATAAATTTGAGAGTAATAATTACTTTTCTTAATCTGCGTGAATTATTAGATAGAAATGACTTATATTAAGGGACAGAGGGAGTATAACCTATTTATCACCTCTAATATTTTTTTTTCTCTTCAACAATAATTACATAAATGTTTTATAATCAAAATACTTTAAATTCTTATGTCATTGAATCATTTCTTAAAACACGTGCATAGTCTTAAAACATAATAATTTGGGTTTTTTTTAAACTTAAGTGTGGTAGTTTTATAAACAATTTATCAAATTGTGATAATTTTAAAACTATTCCCAAAACATATAAACCAATCAACAAAAATATTTTCGAAAATGAGATAGTCAAAATCAACTAGCATACCACGTGACAAACTCTGGTTGGTAAAAGTTTATTTATAAAAATTGGAAACAATTATTATCGGTGTAATATATGCTTTAATGCCAAATGTTGGCAATTACTCCCTCCGTTTCACTTTAAGTGTCTTTTTAACATCAAAATTTTGTTTTTAAATAAGTGTCTTTCTACCAAATCTAGGCAACATTTAATACTGTTTTTCTTATTTACCCTTACATTTAATGTTGTTTTAGTTTTGAAATTTATAATACTAGTAATGATATATTGACAAAATAAAAATATTAAATAAGGGTATTTTTGACAAAATACACATAAAACTTACAATAATCATCATAATCAACACTTTCTTAATCTATGTGCAAAAGTCCAAAAAGACACTTAAAGTGAAACGGAGGGAGTAATATAAAACTGCCTTATAAAAATTTTGATGCCATAAAAAAATATAAAATACTAAAAAAGAAATTATCCTCACAAAAATATTTGGGTTGAAAGAACAAGCAATACATTCAAAAAAAACTTTGACCATTTTTCTTATAATAACCAACTTTACACATTAACAACAACACTCAACCAAGATTACTCTTTGAAGTTTATATTTTTCTTTTTCTCTCAAGTTCTCTTTCTCTTATTCTTGCTCTGATATGTTTTTCTTCGAATATATTTGCCACTGTTTAGATAGGACATATTTAATGTGAAGCAAGGAAACACCGATACTTCATATTTATCGCCGTATCGGATGATGTGTCTCATGTCAAACACGTATCCATTTTAGACATTTTTAATCATTTACTTTAACATTTTATATTTTTTTTGTCATATCACTGTGTCCCGTATTGTGTCGTCCGTATCCCGTGTCTTGTCGGTGCTTCCTTGACGTGAAGAAGCTGCAAGTCTGCAACAACACGTGTTGTGTGTGCTTCACGCGGAGACTGAGTTTTGCAACAATAATTGATTGCACATGGACAGGTCCCGCTTGGTTTATCTTATCTTTCTATGAACTCTTTCTGTTTCCCTTCTTTCTCACTTGGAGCTTCTCTTCCTCACTTAAGGTCTGCTTTTGTTTCCCTTCATCAGTTGTATTTCTATACTTTGTTTCCATATTCATTATCTACATTCATGTTCGTGTGGCTTTTATAGCCATGCTTCATTTTAGAGAGACTCTAGCAGAAATGGACACTGAAGAGTGAAGAGCAGTATTATGTGCATGCATGGATAAATTATATCTCAATTGCGTTGAATTCATTTTGTGCATAGGTTTAAGATTTTTGAATCAAACTTGAATGAATGGATAGCATGTCACGTCTTTTCTTATTTTTTCCCCCTTTTTGCAGAGCTAAGGAAATTTGATATTCTGAGATTTTGGTAAACTTGTCTTATTGCTTGGTTTTTGGACTTTTTTAAAAGAAAAATTCAGTTATATAATCATGGTTTGGAAGGAATCATATGCTGAATTATTGGAGAAAACGTGTAGCATATTGGCCTTAGTTTTTGACATTATATTGTGATGAAATAACGGACAAAATGAAATTTCATGTTCTGAATGTATAACTAGTAGGAGAAAGATATGAAGCAACTGTCAGGAGCGAAAATGGAGATAACCAATGTGAATGAGTATGAGGCTATTGCAAAGCAGAAATTGCCAAAGATGGTGTTTGACTACTATGCATCTGGTGCAGAGGATCAGTGGACTCTGCGAGAAAACAGAAATGCCTTCTCCAAAATTTTGTGAGATTTTACTCTTTAAATTCTGCTTCTATTTGGTCCTTTGATGTTTTTGAATGCCTCTATTTCTAAGAATACAAATTTTAAAGTTTTGAAAAATATGCTTGATAAAAATAACAGATTTCGGCCTCGTATTCTTATTGATGTGAGCAAGATAGACATGGCGACTACTGTCCTAGGCTTCAAAATATCAATGCCAATCATGATCTCCCCTACAGCCATGCAGAAAATGGCTCATCCTGATGGTATATTTAATTTCTCTCTCGTTACTCGTTAGTGAAATGTCAGCCATAGTTGTGCAATTTTGTATACAATGTACTAAAAGGAAAGATTCCATGTCTAATGATGTATGGAATTCTGAAGCAAGAAAAAATTATTATGAAGAGTTTAAATGACCGTAACCTGAAGTTTAAAGTTGTGTGCTTTTTTTTTTATGGTATGGATATATAGTTTAGAGCCTCTTTGCATATTAATATTCTGCAGAACCTATGAACAATAAGAGCATTTTTTATGCAGGAGAATATGCAACTGCAAGAGCTGCATCAGCAGCTGGAACAATCATGGTACTTCTCTTTTATGTCTATACTCTAAATAATAAGGGGTCCTTAAGTGCTTCAATTGATTACTCACCATAGAAACCAAGAAATTGTATCTCTAAGAAGCATTTTATATAACTTATAAAAACCTATAAAAACCATACAATAATGCACTGCCTTTCTTGATCAACAATTCAACATATAATATCATTGAGGGCAGATAGATGATTGTTATTCATCTATTGCTTGTCATATTCATGCTTCAAGTCAAGGAGCTAAGAGATAAAAGTCTCCATACTTTATTTACATTTAGCTTTTGGTTTTCAGACTCTGTCCTCATGGGCTACTTCTAGTATTGAGGAGGTGGCATCGACAGGACCCGGAATTCGCTTTTTACAGCTATATGTAAGCTTGAAATACTTTCTTTTAGTTCAATGTATTGTTTCATATGACTTTTAGGTCCTGTAGTTTGTTTACATGATCTTATGATATGTTTTTCTTTTGCCAATTTCTTTAGGAAAAGAGGAATGTAGTTTCTCAGCTTGTGAGAAGAGCTGAAAGGGCTGGATTCAAAGCCATTGTCCTTACCGTTGATTCCCCATGGCTCGGCCGCAGAGAAGCTGACATCAAGAACAAGTAAAGCTCTTAAATAATGTCATTTTATATGCTAATTGAATGTGATTAAAATTTGTTGCTTTCGGAATTGGACATATATCTCTTCTCAGAGTTGCATCATTGCAAGTTCAATTATTGAGATTAAAACCATTTATAAATGATCTCTTTCAGATTCACTATGCCACCATTCTTGACATTGAAGAACTTTGAAGGTGTGGACCTTGAAAAGACGGACGAAGTGAGACCAGTTATTAAAAAACTCCTTTATGAAAGTTTATGTTTTTATTATCTGGGTTTTCTTAATATCAGTCTTAAAGATGATGATAAGTATCCTAAAGTGATTAGGATTTCTTGAAAATAATAAATCTAATAAATCAAAAGATTTGCTCTGAGATGCTTATCTTCGACATTTAGGGATGAGGTTAAGAATACCCTTTTATTATTGTCATTAATTGTTACTTTATCCATGCAGGCTAATTACTCTGGAGTTGTTTCATATGCTCCAGGACCAAGTGAATGTAATCTAACCTGGAAGGTATGTGAAATAATCAAACTAAACATTTTTCAAGTGCTCTCCGGTTTCTATGGGAAAGGTTTGATCCAAATGAAATTCAACATTTTTTTTATAACCAAATATTGCGCCATTACCAGGTTTGAACCTGAGATCTGGTGCATTACGTCCTACAACTCTACCAACTGAGCCAGCTTTTGAAGACGAAATTCAACATATTTACTTATTCAATTCATTAATTAGGTTCATAAGTTGCATTTTTGCGGAAATTAGGAATAAACATTATTATATCCTTAGTGATAATTTCAATAGTGTCAACCTAAATTTTACATTTGGTTTCTTTTTGGTATATCTATATACATTTGAAAAATTCCACTAAATAGAAACCAGTATTTAAACAATCTTCATGAATTGTGTAGGACGTGAAGTGGCTTCTGACAATCACCAAACTGCCAATTCTGTTGAAGGGTGTCCTGACTGCTGAGGATGGTAAGGAAAACTGAATCTTCTTTCGTCAGTTATTTCTCTGTGAATATTATTATTGTAACATTTTATGGTAATTGTGCAGCCAGGCTAGCTATACAAGCTGGTGCAGCTGGAATAATAGTGTCCAATCATGGAGCTAGGCAACTTGATTATGTCCCTGCCACTATAAATGCCTTAGAAGAAGTACACAAACTTAATGTTACATCTCAATCAACTTGAAACTTCTACATGCCGTTTTTTTTACAGGACTTTATAGTTCTCTATTCTTAAAATTTAGGTTGTTAAAGTTGCTCAAGGTCAGGTTCCTGTATTTTTGGACGGTGGTGTACGCCGTGGAACTGATGTCTTCAAGGCACTGGCATTAGGTGCCTCTGGCATATTTGTGAGTACAACATAACTTCTCTCTGTGGGTATCTCTTAACAATTGAGGACTGGATTATCAAGTATTAGTTTCCATAACTATGTTTAACAAAACTTTGCAATATCAGATTGGACGCCCCGTGGTCTACTCCTTAGCTGCTGAAGGAGAGGCCGGTGTTAGAAACGTATTGAGGATGCTACGCGACGAGCTTGAGCTAACCATGGCCTTGAGTGGTTGCACTTCGCTCAAAGAAATCACTCGTGATCACATTGTGACTAACTGGGATGCCCCTCACGTAACGCCAAGATTATGAAAAATGTGTCCTGATTCAAGCACAGAATGATGGGAATACAATTCCCGGTCTTCTGTGTCTCAAGAGTTTGTTCCTTTCTTAGCTTTTCCTTTTTGAGAGAACTCATGTTTTTAAGGTTATATTTGGGAAAGTACATGTCATCTCTATAAAGAATATGATACTGCTGCATTCATTCATTGTATATTCTTTTTTACAAAAATAAACGTCCCTATTATTGAAGGATATTGTCCTTCATAAGGGACATATTGAAGGTTCAAAAGGGACATATTGCAGTAACCTTCATCATCAGTTGCACTACAATAATGTTCCATGATAATCTTAAATTTGGCTCTACATATATATTTATCAGACAAATCTTACGTATAACTTCCGATACAAGTTTGCAAAAAGGATGATAACAACTTATGTTTAACCGATTTCATGATATTCAGATTGACACTCACGTTACAAGGTACGTGATTGTAATTTTATTAACATTCCCATCAATTATTTTGCTTGCCTGAGTCTGACTTGATATAGTGTAATCAGCACTAGTCAAGTAGTCCTCTATCCTACGCAATTACATCTTCTGTTGCTTTGTGTTCCCGAAGTTATAATACTGAGGTATATTTCATCGAGACAAATGGTGGATATATTCTAGATAATAATAGAATAAAAAGTTCTAGAACCAAAGACAGCTAACAAGGAATAAGGCGAAACTTAAATCGTCTAAAACCACCAGCGCATGGGCAAAGAGACAAGAGGCATATTATTCTTACGAAATATTCAAGGCAGGGGTAGATGACCTAATTCCTTGCTATATACGTGTGTGTGTCTATATATATATATATATATATATATACATATATATATATATATATATATATATATATATAAGAGACACTAATGTTATGTGTATATTCAGAATTGACATCTAGATGTACATCTACTTGATTGTCATACAAAAAAAATTTGTCTTCAAATGTGAATCCAGATGTCAATTCTGGATGTACATATAACACCAATCGTATTCGACATGTTACAAAATACTCATTCTAATCTCAAATACAGGAAAAAAAATTAACTTCATATTTATTAAGGAAATTAGTAGTTGAATGCATTTAACTTTATCAAATTCATTAAAAAAATTATTTTAGGAAACTTACATTGAGAATGAAACAAAAATTAAATTATACAACCACTTTATAAAGATATTTTATGAATAATTGTGTTGAGAATAGAAAATTAGTTAACTTTTGGCTTATGTTTGAGACCACCAATGGAATGATTTTTCTTCTTATATTTGAGACCAGAAAACGTATGTATTTAGTATATTTGTACATGATTATTATAGTATTCTCCTATCATTTTGTGTGACAAATTAGAGTAGAATTCAGATTTCGATATCAATTTCTTTATTTTCTTTATTCTCTCTCTTGCTTTTTCTCATGATATCGCAGAGCTAGTTTTCGATTCACCGCCAATTGCTTCGGTAGTAGCGCTATTCCGGCCTATCCACCAAGTTGCTTTGTCATCCGTCGTCTGACGCAGCGTCATGCACCCCCGAAGATCGTAAAATTTCATTCCAAATCTTCTTTTGGTTTTGGCCCAGTTCGCTTAGTATCCACGGGCTACCTAACTCGCTTTTCTAGCTTGGTTCGTCCACCAGCCACTTAAACCGGATCGGTGATGTTAGGATGATGTCACCAAGGTAAGAAAAATCAACAATTTCTCTCATCTTGCTCTTTTTATTTATACGATAGTTTCTTCTCATTTTGCTCCCATATCTTATTTTTCTGAATATCATGGCATTTATTGTTTCTAATCAAAAAGGAAGATATTGTGGAACTTGTCGCAATATAGGGCATGCATATTTTGAAGGTCCAACTGTAATATTTCATTTTCCAAACCAAGAGATACATTGCTAGTAGCCATTATTCTTCTCAAGTTTGCAAGTACTGCAAACTTGAAGGATACTTGATTGATCAATGTCGTACTCGTCCTCAGTACCAACATTGTTTTCTGCTCGTGTATGGCATTGTAATTTTGATTTTGCCAGGGGATGGTCGACGAGCCGTGAGGCCATATGCCAGATTTATATCATTAGTATGTGGATTTAGTATTATTATAGAGTTTTGGTGGACCGTTCTGAGTTACATTTTTGTATATGTATAAAAGCACTAATGGTAATCAGTTAACTTGGAGCTACGAGGCATTATGATCTTTTTGGATAAATGATGTAATATGATGTACAATATATAAAACTCTTTTATGTGTAATATAAAAGAAACAATTATGTATTAGTTTTTGGCTCAAATGATTTCTCTAATTTTATGCACCATCATAAAATATCAACACCTTTTCATTAAAACACACTAATCTTATATGTTTAACATAAAATAATTGCATAAACGACTTAGGTCGTTACATTATGTATTAATTTAACGGTTAGTTTCTAGTATAGAAAGTAATTAATTGTTCTTCATATCTCATTTGCAATGTAAATTGTTTCTATGTGCTTTAATAAATGAAATATTCAGTTAAAGCAATTGCACTTCAATATGTTCTTGAAATGTGAATTAGGATGAGATTTAGGTAGAAATGGATACATATGTGGAAGGATAATTTGCAGTAAATATTATTTTTATTTCATAGGTAGTTTTGGTCACGATTTTAATTGTCGCAAACTATTTTGATAATGAAAGATAAATCAGCATTGCCACAGTTATAAGCTAACGTTATTTTTAATGAAATTCCTAATTTGCGAACCGTCGCAAGTTTTAATGTCGAAAATTTACCATAGTTGCTATAACTGCCACAAAATTCAATTCCCAATAAGTTGCTCCGCATCTGTTATGGAATCACAATAAATTTTTTTTAAACTGTCGCACATAGCCTCAAAAAACCATAGCAAATTACCCTCTTATAAAATATGATAATTGTAGAAAAATAAAGAATCATGTTGTTTTAACAATGAAGTATTCAATCATATTTTTTTAAAAAAAAAACATCTAGAAAGGTATTGTTCCAATTTTTAGTAGCTTGAAACTCCACGGGAAAGAATAAATGGCAAATGAGAGATTTTTAGAGGACCAATTGGGCTTGAACCCCGTTAATCACCACCTTCCGTAATTCCTTCTCGAGTTTTAGTTCTCAACCCCAACCCCAAACCCACATGAAAAGGATAAATGGCAAATGAGATATTTATAGATATACCCTTATTTATTACTAGTATTACCTATTTATCACTGTTAAAATTTAGCATCACCATAGCTAAAGAAGCTTGAAGAGAAAAATTATTTCATTAATAATCAAATAAATTAATGTTTTCTCTTAAGGGATACAATAAATGAATCTACTATATATAATAGTTAGAGTTTACTATTTATAATGTTTTCCGTTTTATGTTCTAAACAGAAGTCTTCTCCTATTTATAAGGTTTACTATTATAAAGAAAAACTAACTCTACGACAACTTGTAATAACAAAACTTCAAGTTGGCATATTTGACATCCCCCGCAAGTTGGAGTATGAATATCATACATACTGAGCTTGGATTGTAACAAACTGAAAGGTCCTGAAGATAATGTCTTCGTCATGATATCTGCAACTTGGGACTTAGTTGAAATAGGCATTAGGTGAATTAATCCTGCTTGTGACTGTTCCCTCACAATGTGGCAATCCATTTCTATATGCTTAGTGTGCTCATGAAATACTGGATTGGCTACAATGTGGAGAGCAGATTTGTTGTCACAATATAACATAATTGGAGTAGACTTGAGTTGGAAATCCTGCAAAAGATAAGACAGCCATTGTGCTTCTCTAGTTGCTTGTGCAAGTGCCCTGTACTCTGCTTCTGAGGAGGAACTTGAAACAGTCTTTTGTTTCTTGCTTTTCCATGAAATTAAAGAAGTTCCAACAAAAAAACAAAAACCTGCGACTGATCTTCTGGTATCCAAACATGCCCCCCAATCTGAATAACTAAACCCTTTAACAACGAGATCAGAATTGGTTGAATAGAATAATCCTTTGTCTGGTGAAGTTTTCAAGTACTTGAGAATTCTCAAGGCGGCTTGATGATGCAAAACAGTTGGATTATCAAGATATTGGCTAAGATGACTCACAGCAAAGCATATATCTGGCCTTGTGTGAGTTAAGTAAATTAATTTTCCAAGTAACCTTCTATAGGCAGTAGGATTTGGATAGGGTTCTCCAGCAGTTTTATGAAGTTTCATTGAACCATCCATTGGTATAGAAACCCCTTTAGCTGCCAAAAAACCTGTTTCTTCCAACAAATCTAATACATATTTTCTTTGATAAAGTACCAATCCTTTAGAAGATCTGGCTACCTCCATACCAAAAAATACTTCAGTTCACCAAGATCCTTGATGCTGAAAGAGGCATCCAACGTTTGTTTCACGTATTGGATTTCTGTCAAATCATTCCCAGCCAAGACCAAATCATCCACATATACTAAAATAGCAGTGAATTTACCATTGTTGTGTTTGATGCAAAGAGAGTAATCGACTTTGGATTGAGTATATCCTGAGGAAAAAAGAAATTCTGATAACTTTGTATTCCATTGTCTACTTGCCTGCTTGAGTCCATAGAGTGATTTCTGCAACTTACATACTTGATTAGAATCAGTAGTTTGTAGCCCAGGAGGAAGCTTCATATAAACATCCTCATTGAGATCTCCATGAAGAAAAGCAGTATTAACATCTAATTGATGCAAATGCCAATCAAAATTAACAGCAAGAGCCAAAAGTACTCTTATTGTAGTCATTTTGACAACTGGACTAAATGTATCGTTTTAATCAATTCCCTCAGTTTGTGAGAAGCCTTTAGCAACCAATCGTGCCTTATACTTTTCTATGGAACCATCTGCTTTATGCTTCACTTTGAAAATCCATTTGCAGCCTATAGCCTTTTTTCCCGGTGGCAATGGTGAAAGTATCCAAGTCTGATTTTTCTCTAGAGCAGATAGTTTAGCGTTTATTGCTTTCCTCCAACACTCATGAATAACAGCTTGCTCATAGCACGTAGGTTCTGAATGTGTGGATATGGCTAGGGAAAAAGCTTTATGATTGGGAGATAAGGCATCATAAGAAAGAAAATTAGAAATTGGATACCTTACATATATGTTCTGAGGAATGATGACTCAGCTGAGCTTGCCAATGTACAACGAAAATCTTGCAAGTATTTTGGCCTAACTCCTACTCTTTATGATCTCCGTAATGGTGGATTCTGTGGTGGTGGTGGTGGTGGTTGTATTATAGGTTCAGGTAATGGTACAGGGTTAGGATTTATTAATGAATCAAGGTCAGGGACAGGTAACACTGGATCAAGATTAACTAATTGGTGGTTCGAATTATTTAACTGGTCAGAATCATTTAACCGGTTATGGATTCTTTTATCTAAAATTGTGGAAATAGGATTGTGAGATACATGAGGCATATTAGTGCAATTTTGTGGGTGAATGAGGTAAGCATATTTGTTGTGATCAATGAATTCAAATTGATTAGACTTAATAGAGGTTGTTTTATCTGCTGAATAAAATGGAAATATGTTTTCATAGAATTTGACATCCCTTGAGATAAATGTTTCCTTATTTTTAAGATCAAACAATACAAAACCTTTCACTCCTTTCTTGAATCCTAAGAAAACACATTTTCTAGCTCTTGAGTCAAATTTCTTTCTCTGTGTAGATAAAGTGCTTGCATAGCAAAGACAACCAAAAACTTTTAACTCATTAATCTCTGGTAAGTGGCCATAAAGAATGAAAAAAGGAATTTGATGATCAATGTATTTTGATGTTAACCGATTAATCAAAAATACTGCATGACTGACAGCAAAATTCCAAAAATTATGTGGCAGTTGAGACTGAAACATAAGAGCTCTAGCAATTCCTAAGATATGTTGATGTTTTCTCTCAACTATACCATTTTTTTGAGGGGTTTGAACACATGAAGTTTGATGTTCAATGCCTTTAGAAATGTCAAAATTTGTGAGTAAAAACTCTTTTCCATTCTCAGTTCTTATGCATTTGATGGTTTTGGAAAATTGAGTCTCAACATAGGCAACAAAACTTTGTGGGTGTTGATTCTGATCAATAAGAGAAAACATTAATTGAGTCTCTAACATGGTATCAAAGCTCCTTTTAGGAGGAGTTTTGCTGCGCATTTTGTTCTAAAAATTCTCTGAGTTTTATGATAATTCACCATTTCTGAAGAAGATACTTCATTCATATCACTAATTTGAAGAATTTTTTTTTTCCAATACTTCAATTCATATCACTAATTCACCATGGTTGATGATACAATAAATCCAATTTTAGATCCTATGAGTCCTTATTACATGCATCCAGGTGAAAATCCTGGCGCATTGATTGTTACGATTCAATTGAAAGGTGAAAATTATCACCCTTGGTCTCGGGCGATGATAAGAGCACTAAAGCCACAGGACAAAGATGCTCTCTACGATGCTTGGGACAGATGCAACACATTGGTAATCTCTTGGTTATGTCAATCTTTTGATAATAACATTGCACAAAGTGTATTGTGGATGGAAACAGCCTATGAAATTTGGCAAGACTTAAAAGAGAGATACTATCAAGGTGATATGTTTAGAATTTCTGAAATCCAAGAAGAACTTTATATGTTTAAATAAGGAAATTTGTCAATAAGCAATTACTACACTCATTTGAAAGGATTATGGCAAGAGCTTGAAAATTTCAGGCCCATTCCTATTTGTAGTTGTGGTGTTCAATGCACTTGTCATGTAATCCCTGCAATCAAAAAATATAGAGAACATGATTATGTTATCCGATTCTTAAAGGGACTCAACGAACAATATACTGCCGTAAGGTCCCAAATCATGCTTATGGAACCTCTACCTAGCATAAACAAAGTATTTTCTTTGCTTATCCAGCAAGAAAGACAACTAAACTTGTCCATGGATGATTCAAAAATATTCCTTACTAATGCTGACAATTCCAGAAACAACATTAATAGAGGTAGAGGTAGAGGAAATATCTCCAGAGGCAGAATCAACACTCACACTGGAAAGGTCATGCTGGCAGAGGTTACACAAGAAATAACAAGGTATGCACTTATTGTAATAGAACATATCATACTGAAGAGGTATGTTACAAAAAACATGGCTATCCACCTTGGTATGCAAAGGATGGCATTGTGAACAATTACACCGGTGGAGATGGTGCTTATGAGGATGATGTGAGTGAAATGTCTCACAAAGAAGTTCGAGAAGAGTCCAATCCCAATTTGAATTTTACTCCTGAGCAACATAAAGCTTTGCTTGCGATTCTTCAGCAGTCATCTTCTCAGCATGCTCACAGCACAAACCAAATAACCACACAAAAAGCAAAAGCATCAGGTATATCATATGTTTTTTCCCTAGATGCCAAGTCCACTAAGGACTGGATCATAGACACTGGAGCTACAGACCATGTCTGTAACTCAATTTCTGAATTCCAAAACCATAGAAAAATCAAACCTATATTGATTAGATTACCAGATGGAAGCACAGTTACTACTAATATCTCTGGAACTGTAAGATTTACTAAACATTTGTATTTGACAGATGTTCTCTACATACCAACCTTTAACTTCAACTTGATTTCTGTTTCTAGACTTACTAAGTCATTACCTTGTAAACTAATTTTTTGTGATTACATGTGTGTAATTCAGGATCTCATCTCTACGAGGATGATTGGTGCAGCTAACTTGAATGTTGGCCTTTATACAATGAATATCTCTAGTATACCATTTCACATAAATACAATAAATAATCTCGTGAGACATGACCATGATGTATGGCACATGAGATTAGGACACCCCTCCTTTGATAAATTGACTTCTTTGCAGAAAATGTTTCCTATTATTACTTATAACAAGAATAAAAACATGCCATGTGATATTTGTCAATTTTCTAAGCAAAAGAGATTAACTTTTGGTGATAGTTTCACTACCTCTAACCAAACTTTTGACTTGATTCATATGGATATTTGGGGGCCTATTTCTCATCCTTCTATGTTTGGACACAAGTATTTTCTTACTGTTGTTGATGACAAGAGTAGACATACTTGGATTTTTCTCATGAAACTTAAATCAGAAACTAGAGATCTTATCAAAAGCTTTGATACCATGTTAAAATTGAGCATCACCATAGCTAAAGAAGCTTGAAGAGAAAAACTATTTCATTAATAATCAAATAAATTAATGTTTTCTCTTAAGGGATACAATAAATGAATCTACTCTTTATAATAGTTAGAGTTTACTATTTATAATGTTTTCCATTGTATGTTCTAACACTACAAGAAATTCTTTGATTACCGAGGGCCAAATCCCTCGGTAATAAACCAAAATCCGTCGGTAATAACGCATTACTGACGGCCAACCGACGGCCTCGATTCCCTCGGTAAAAGTGGCGTTGGTAACATTTATCGAGGGAAATGCCCTCGGTACTTTACCGAGGGCCTTACCGAGGGCTGGTTCCTCGGAAACAATTTTATTTTAGCGAGGGAATATCTCTCGGTATCTACCGAGGGCTAGACCCTCGGTAATTTACCGAGGGCTTTACAGAGGGCAAGGCCCTCGAAAAATTCTTTCATTTAGCGAGGGGTTAGGCCCTCGGTAATTCAAACTTTTACCGAGAGGCACAGCCCTCGGTAACTAAAACAGAAATTGCATATTTTACCGACGGATGTTGCCCTCGGTAATTTAAAAGACAAAAAAATGCTCAAGGCTTATTTTTTATTTTTTATACCTGATTAAACATTTTTATAAAACGACAATAATGTAAATTTTTTTTAATAAGAAAAACAATTATCATATACTCCAAAGGATAAAACCTACTAATTCGAGAATTACTAAAAAGTTAATGAAATTTTAAATACAAGGCAACAAATATTCGAAAGGTACTAAATCCAAATGTTACCCAATATCAAAACTACATAACAAACTACGAAAATACCAAATATGTGACATCTTATTACATAAACCATATGTTTTAATCATTATAACCATCATAACCATCATCGTCATCTGAGCCCAAGTACTAGTCATGGTCATGCGGGCTAGGCGGAGGTGAGCGAGGCAAAATGTTATGCATGACAATCTTCTCAAGACTAGCCAATCTTTCTTTCAATGATTGATTTTCTAAAGTCAAGGTATTGACTCGATCTTCAAGATGCTGCTGGGTGGTAGTAGATCCTGATGGCTGGGTAAGTGGTTTTTGACCTCGGACAACATAAGAAACTGCACTTCCGGTATCATATACTTTCCCTTTTTTTTCCCACCAGCTGCTTCCATCCAACAACGAGCCTTCAATTCATCTAGATTATTTGAGGCAGAACTTATATTACTTATATAATTTACAAGTGTTAATTAATATTGGATCTTGAATGGGAAACAAATGCTTTGCATAAATATTGGTTAAAAAAAACAATCAACACATGAAAGCAAATTATCTGATGAAATCAAACATTAAATTTACCTCAATGTAAAAAGGCAATGACAATGGTGTTGAGAAGATAAGTCTGCAACTTGTCTTAGTACGCAAATGGCTTCCAACCAACCTCAAAATCCCTTAACCAAATTAGCGAGCACTTAATACAGAACGGATTTGGACTGCAAAACGATAGGAATAGCATCAGCACAGCAGCAGAAATAGCAGAACAACAGCAAAAAACAACACAGAACCAAAAACAGAACATAGCATCTTTTTAATTATATATAGAGACACGAAATGAGATGAGATCCTATACCGTACCACACAATAACTATACTAAAAACACATAAGAACAGCCCCCTATTCTAAAAAAAAAAATCACTGATAACTATACTAAAAAAATCTGATTTTGAAAAATTAAGACATGAAGTATGCGTACATCTAATTTTATGCAATTAGCAAAACCCAATAAAGAAAATAAGGCATCAATGAGAGAAAAAAAAACAAATAAGGAAAACATCATAATCACTTAGTGGACAAGGCAATGTTTTTGAACTGCAGGATTACTAAGTTCCAAACCACTTATTTAAAATTTCAAGTGCACCATGCTCATTCCGCTTGCTGCTAAGTTAGGAATTTCAAGTATCATTTATCAACCACATCGGTTGCTGCTAAATTTCTTTTGCATTTTTCTATTGTTTCAGTTCAATACTTGTCTTACTTAACACCAGGTAGCCCTGTCTGTCAATACAACACTAAATGAATGAGTTCTGTTATCTTCCCCAGCACCCAGGATAGGAAATTCATCATAATCCTTGGTATTCATTCATCTATAGGAAATTCTGCAGGCATTTTAATAAAGGGACATGTAGTAAATAGGTATGTTGTACAAGCAACACTGAATTAGAGTCATTCATTTAACCACCCAAAGAAAAGAATACTCATTTCTTATGTATCTCTTTCAGAATGTTTTTCCTCCAAGTAAGCTATGGTTTCATTTATCCATAAACAGATACATTCTTAAAAATTAAGTTTGTTTGCAACATCTCCTCGTGTGTCTAATTGCTACTGGCCTTGTCAGATACAAAAAATTTTGGCTCAAGCTGTGCAATCGTTTGACTAATAAGAAAACAAATTTAAATGCATGACTAAAAATCACTAGCCTTGTCAATTTTAATTTAGTCCTCATGCGTCTAACAAATTTAATTTAGTCCTCATGTGTCTAATTGCTACTGGCCTTGTCAAATTTAAATGCATTCTGCATGACTAATGAGAAAACAAATTTAAATGCATGTCAAAAAAAGTTGAATCAATAATACAGTAATTTATTTATTAACAAGGAAAGGAGTTAATCCTCGTCCCCATCCCTTTCTTTGCCCATGCATCATTCAAAGTTGGGATTATCACTGTCTTATCTCCCATAGATGCATTTCTAAAAACACTTAATAGTCCTATTTCATTGCTTTCCTGAAAACACTTAGCATATATACATATATATAACAAGTAAATTAAAGGACTAAATATAGAGTAATCAAGTATGAAAGGAATCAAATAATGTTGTGAGCTATATATGTGGATCACAATTTTTATTTTCATAAACATCCAAAAAGAAACAAGTGGGCAAAAGGTACTTTAGAAAGCCATCAAATAGGAACTCAACAAATTTAGGCATCTTGATAGAGACATAGATAAAATTCTAAAAATCATTGAACAAGATGGCTAATAATTCCAAGCTGCTTTGAGTTATATTATAGATAACTTTTAGGTACTATGCGGTATTATTGCATCAATGGGTGGCAAAGAAAGGGATGGGGACGAGGATTAACTCCTTTCCTTGTTAATAAATAGAAAACAAATTTAAATGCATGTCAAAAAAAGTTGAATAAAAAATCACTGATGAACAAAAGCAAGCCGTCACTAAGCGATTAATCTTTTCAAAAATCACTGATGCATAGGGTCAGATCTGAACCCACATCAGATCAAGATCCAAAACGAGAAGAGGAAGACATGCTACACAATACCTGGTTGCAGGGAGGGTATGGTCGTCGTGGGTTCTGGTGGAGCAAGGAGCAAACCGTAGCCGTGTTTGCTGGGTGCTGGCGGCGTCAGAGGGAGAATATAAGTGTGCGTGAGGGAGGCGCCGTCGCCGTCGGTGCTAGGGGAGGTGCTGTCGCTGTGGCTGTTGGGGCCGCCGTCGTCGTGGTTCCCTCAGCAGCGGCTTGAGAGGGAGAGTGGAAGTGGTACTGATGAGCTAGGTTATGTCTTGTGAGTGTTTGAGTGAATGTAAAAAAATAAAAAGGATCACCGAGGGTCATGATCCCTCGGTAATAGCGAGGGCCTTTTCACATTACCGAGGGATTATGTAAATTTATTAATTTATTTTTCTATTTTCGAGGAAATTTGCGACGGATTATCCCTCGGTAACTTTTATTTATTAAAATCTAATATTTATTTTTTTTTAATATTTTCGAAGGAATTACCGAGGGATTAGCCCTCGGTAATTTTTTGGCAAGGCGGGAAAGTTTTTTCATGTTACCAAGGGCTAAATCTCTCGGTAATTTTAATTTTACCGACGGACGCGATGGCCCTCGGTAACGGGCGTCGGTAATAATGTTTATTCTTGTAGTGTAAACAGAAGTCTTCTCCTATTTATAAGGTTTACTATTATAAAGAAAAACTAACTCTACTACAACTTGTAATAACAAAACTTCAAGTTGGCATATTTGACAATCACTTCTAATATTTTTTCTCTATTCAACAATAATTACATAAATGTTTTATAATCAAAATACTTTAAATTCTTATGTCATTGAATCATTTCTTAAAACACGTGCATAGTCTTAAAACATAATAATTTGAGCTTTTTTTACTTAAGTGGGGTAGTTTTATAAACAATTTATCACATTGTGATAACTTTAAAACCATTTTCAAAACATATAGGTCAGTCAACGAAACTATTATCGAAAATGAAGTAGTCAAAGTCAAAGTCAACTAGCATACCACGTGGCAAACTCTGGTTGGTAAAAGTTTATTTATAAAATTTGGAAACAATTATTTGTTGGATTTGTCTTGTGTGCTTGAATTTCTTGTCATTTTAATACAACTAGCTTTAATATCAAATGTTGGCAATTAATATAAAACTGCCTTATAAAAATTTAGATGACATAAGGAAAATATAAAATACAAAAAAAGAAATTATCCTCACAAAAATATTTGGGTTGAAAGAACAAGCAATACATTCAAAAAAAACTTTGACCTTTTTTTTTAATATTAATAACCAACTTTACACATTAACAACAACACTCAAACAAGATTACTCTTTGAAGTTTATATTTTTCTTTTTCTCTCGAGTTCTCTTTCTCTTATTCTTGCTCTGATATGTTTTTCTTCGAATATATTTGCCATTATTTAGATAGGACATATTTAATGTGAAGCAAGGAAGCACCGATATTTCATATTTGTCGCCTTATCGGATATCGTGTCCCGTGTCAAACACGTATCCATTTTAGACACTTTTAACCCTTTACTTTAACATTTTATATTTTTTTGTCATATCACCGTGTCCCGTATTGTGTCGTATCCGTATTGTGTCGTATCCGTATCCTGTGTCGGTGCTTCCTTGACGTGAAGACGCTGCAAGTCTGCAACAACACGTGTTGTATGTGCTTCACGCGGAGACTGAGTTTTGCAACAATAATTGATTGCACATGGACCGGTCCCGCTTGGTTTATCTTTCTGTCACAATGCTAGTCTACGTATTCTATGAACTCTTTCTGTTTCCCTTCTTTCTCACTTGGAGCTTCTCTTCCTCACTAAGGTCTGCTTTTGTTTCCCTTCATCAGTTGTATTTCTATACTTTGTTTCCATATTCATTATCTACATTCATGTTCGTGTGGCTTTTATAGCCATGCTTCATTTTAGAGAGACTCTAGCAGAAATGGACACTGAAGAGTGAAGAGCAGTATTATGTGCATGCATGGATAAATTATATCTCAATTGCGTTGAATTCATTTTGTGCATAGGTTTAAGATTTTTGAATCAAACTTGAATGAATGGATAGCATGTCACGTCTTTTCTTATTTTTTCCCCCTTTTTGCAGAGCTAAGGAAATTTGATATTCTGAGATTTTGGTAAACTTGTCTTATTGCTTGGTTTTTGGACTTTTTTAAAAGAAAAATTCAGTTATATAATCATGGTTTGGAAGGAATCATATGCTGAATTATTGGAGAAAACGTGTAGCATATTGGCCTTAGTTTTTGACATTATATTGTGATGAAATAACGGACAAAATGAAATTTCATGTTCTGAATGTATAACTAGTAGGAGAAAGATATGAAGCAACTGTCAGGAGCGAAAATGGAGATAACCAATGTGAATGAGTATGAGGCTATTGCAAAGCAGAAATTGCCAAAGATGGTGTTTGACTACTATGCATCTGGTGCAGAGGATCAGTGGACTCTGCGAGAAAACAGAAATGCCTTCTCCAAAATTTTGTGAGATTTTACTCTTTAAATTCTGCTTCTATTTGGTCCTTTGATGTTTTTGAATGCCTCTATTTCTAAGAATACAAATTTTAAAGTTTTGAAAAATATGCTTGATAAAAATAACAGATTTCGGCCTCGTATTCTTATTGATGTGAGCAAGATAGACATGGCGACTACTGTCCTAGGCTTCAAAATATCAATGCCAATCATGATCTCCCCTACAGCCATGCAGAAAATGGCTCATCCTGATGGTATATTTAATTTCTCTCTCGTTACTCGTTAGTGAAATGTCAGCCATAGTTGTGCAATTTTGTATACAATGTACTAAAAGGAAAGATTCCATGTCTAATGATGTATGGAATTCTGAAGCAAGAAAAAATTATTATGAAGAGTTTAAATGACCGTAACCTGAAGTTTAAAGTTGTGTGCTTTTTTTTTTATGGTATGGATATATAGTTTAGAGCCTCTTTGCATATTAATATTCTGCAGAACCTATGAACAATAAGAGCATTTTTTATGCAGGAGAATATGCAACTGCAAGAGCTGCATCAGCAGCTGGAACAATCATGGTACTTCTCTTTTATGTCTATACTCTAAATAATAAGGGGTCCTTAAGTGCTTCAATTGATTACTCACCATAGAAACCAAGAAATTGTATCTCTAAGAAGCATTTTATATAACTTATAAAAACCTATAAAAACCATACAATAATGCACTGCCTTTCTTGATCAACAATTCAACATATAATATCATTGAGGGCAGATAGATGATTGTTATTCATCTATTGCTTGTCATATTCATGCTTCAAGTCAAGGAGCTAAGAGATAAAAGTCTCCATACTTTATTTACATTTAGCTTTTGGTTTTCAGACTCTGTCCTCATGGGCTACTTCTAGTATTGAGGAGGTGGCATCGACAGGACCCGGAATTCGCTTTTTACAGCTATATGTAAGCTTGAAATACTTTCTTTTAGTTCAATGTATTGTTTCATATGACTTTTAGGTCCTGTAGTTTGTTTACATGATCTTATGATATGTTTTTCTTTTGCCAATTTCTTTAGGAAAAGAGGAATGTAGTTTCTCAGCTTGTGAGAAGAGCTGAAAGGGCTGGATTCAAAGCCATTGTCCTTACCGTTGATTCCCCATGGCTCGGCCGCAGAGAAGCTGACATCAAGAACAAGTAAAGCTCTTAAATAATGTCATTTTATATGCTAATTGAATGTGATTAAAATTTGTTGCTTTCGGAATTGGACATATATCTCTTCTCAGAGTTGCATCATTGCAAGTTCAATTATTGAGATTAAAACCATTTATAAATGATCTCTTTCAGATTCACTATGCCACCATTCTTGACATTGAAGAACTTTGAAGGTGTGGACCTTGAAAAGACGGACGAAGTGAGACCAGTTATTAAAAAACTCCTTTATGAAAGTTTATGTTTTTATTATCTGGGTTTTCTTAATATCAGTCTTAAAGATGATGATAAGTATCCTAAAGTGATTAGGATTTCTTGAAAATAATAAATCTAATAAATCAAAAGATTTGCTCTGAGATGCTTATCTTCGACATTTAGGGATGAGGTTAAGAATACCCTTTTATTATTGTCATTAATTGTTACTTTATCCATGCAGGCTAATTACTCTGGAGTTGTTTCATATGCTCCAGGACCAAGTGAATGTAATCTAACCTGGAAGGTATGTGAAATAATCAAACTAAACATTTTTCAAGTGCTCTCCGGTTTCTATGGGAAAGGTTTGATCCAAATGAAATTCAACATTTTTTTTATAACCAAATATTGCGCCATTACCAGGTTTGAACCTGAGATCTGGTGCATTACGTCCTACAACTCTACCAACTGAGCCAGCTTTTGAAGACGAAATTCAACATATTTACTTATTCAATTCATTAATTAGGTTCATAAGTTGCATTTTTGCGGAAATTAGGAATAAACATTATTATATCCTTAGTGATAATTTCAATAGTGTCAACCTAAATTTTACATTTGGTTTCTTTTTGGTATATCTATATACATTTGAAAAATTCCACTAAATAGAAACCAGTATTTAAACAATCTTCATGAATTGTGTAGGACGTGAAGTGGCTTCTGACAATCACCAAACTGCCAATTCTGTTGAAGGGTGTCCTGACTGCTGAGGATGGTAAGGAAAACTGAATCTTCTTTCGTCAGTTATTTCTATGTGAATATTATTATTGTAACATTTTATGGTAATTGTGCAGCCAGGCTAGCTATACAAGCTGGTGCAGCTGGAATAATAGTGTCCAATCATGGAGCTAGGCAACTTGATTATGTCCCTGCCACTATAAATGCCTTAGAAGAAGTACACAAACTTAATGTTACATCTCAATCAACTTGAAACTTCTACATGCCGTTTTTTTTACAGGACTTTATAGTTCTCTATTCTTAAAATTTAGGTTGTTAAAGTTGCTCAAGGTCAGGTTCCTGTATTTTTGGACGGTGGTGTACGCCGTGGAACTGATGTCTTCAAGGCACTGGCATTAGGTGCCTCTGGCATATTTGTGAGTACAACATAACTTCTCTCTGTGGGTATCTCTTAACAATTGAGGACTGGATTATCAAGTATTAGTTTCCATAACTATGTTTAACAAAACTTTGCAATATCAGATTGGACGCCCCGTGGTCTACTCCTTAGCTGCTGAAGGAGAGGCCGGTGTTAGAAACGTATTGAGGATGCTACGCGACGAGCTTGAGCTAACCATGGCCTTGAGTGGTTGCACTTCGCTCAAAGAAATCACTCGTGATCACATTGTGACTAACTGGGATGCCCCTCACGTAACGCCAAGATTATGAAAAATGTGTCCTGATTCAAGCACAGAATGATGGGAATACAATTCCCGGTCTTCTGTGTCTCAAGAGTTTGTTCCTTTCTTAGCTTTTCCTTTTTGAGAGAACTCATGTTTTTAAGGTTATATTTGGGAAAGTACATGTCATCTCTATAAAGAATATGATACTGCTGCATTCATTCATTGTATATTCTTTTTTACAAAAATAAACGTCCCTATTATTGAAGGATATTGTCCTTCATAAGGGACATATTGAAGGTTCAAAAGGAACATATTGCAGTAACCTTCATCATCAGTTGCACTACAATAATGTTCCATGATAATCTTAAATTTGGCTCTACATATATATTTATCAGACAAATCTTACGTATAACTTCCGATACAAGTTTGCAAAAAGGATGATAACAACTTATGTTTAACCGATTTCATGATATTCAGATTGACACTCACGTTACAAGGTACGTGATTGTAATTTTATTAACATTCCCATCAATTATTTTGCTTGCCTGAGTCTGACTTGATATAGTGTAATCAGCACTAGTCAAGTAGTCCTCTATCCTACGCAATTACATCTTCTGTTGCTTTGTGTTCCCGAAGTTATAATACTGAGGTATATTTCATCGAGACAAATGGTGGATATATTCTAGATAATAATAGAATAAAAAGTTCTAGAACCAAAGACAGCTAACAAGGAATAAGGCGAAACTTAAATCGTCTAAAACCACCAGCGCATGGGCAAAGAGACAAGAGGCATATTATTCTTACGAAATATTCAAGGCAGGGGTAGATGACCTAATTCCTTGCTATATACGTGTGTGTGTCTATATATATATATATATATATACATATACATATATATATATATATATATATATATATATATAAGAGACACTAATGTTATGTGTATATTCAGAATTGACATCTAGATGTACATCTACTTGATTGTCATACAAAAAAAATTTGTCTTCAAATGTGAATCCAGATGTCAATTCTGGATGTACATATAACACCAATCGTATTCGACATGTTACAAAATACTCATTCTAATCTCAAATACAGGAAAAAAAATTAACTTCATATTTATTAAGGAAATTAGTAGTTGAATGCATTTAACTTTATCAAATTCATTAAAAAAATTATTTTAGGAAACTTACATTGAGAATGAAACAAAAATTAAATTATACAACCACTTTATAAAGATATTTTATGAATAATTGTGTTGAGAATAGAAAATTAGTTAACTTTTGGCTTATGTTTGAGACCACCAATGGAATGATTTTTCTTCTTATATTTGAGACCAGAAAACGTATGTATTTAGTATATTTGTACATGATTATTATAGTATTCTCCTATCATTTTGTGTGACAAATTAGAGTAGAATTCAGATTTCGATATCAATTTCTTTATTTTCTTTATTCTCTCTCTTGCTTTTTCTCATGATATCGCAGAGCTAGTTTTCGATTCACCGCCAATTGCTTCGGTAGTAGCGCTATTCCGGCCTATCCACCAAGTTGCTTTGTCATCCGTCGTCTGACGCAGCGTCATGCACCCCCGAAGATCGTAAAATTTCATTCCAAATCTTCTTTTGGTTTTGGCCCAGTTCGCTTAGTATCCACGGGCTACCTAACTCGCTTTTCTAGCTTGGTTCGTCCACCAGCCACTTAAACCGGATCGGTGATGTTAGGATGATGTCACCAAGGTAAGAAAAATCAACAATTTCTCTCATCTTGCTCTTTTTATTTATACGATAGTTTCTTCTCATTTTGCTCCCATATCTTATTTTTCTGAATATCATGGCATTTATTGTTTCTAATCAAAAAGGAAGATATTGTGGAACTTGTCGCAATATAGGGCATGCATATTTTGAGGGTCCAACTGTAATATTTCATTTTCCAAACCAAGAGATACATTGCTAGTAGCCATTATTCTTCTCAAGTTTGCAAGTACTGCAAACTTGAAGGATACTTGATTGATCAATGTCGTACTCGTCCTCAGTACCAACATTGTTTTCTGCTCGTGTATGGCATTGTAATTTTGATTTTGCCAGGGGATGGTCGACGAGCCGTGAGGCCATATGCCAGATTTATATCATTAGTATGTGGATTTAGTATTATTATAGAGTTTTGGTGGACCGTTCTGAGTTACATTTTTGTATATGTATAAAAGCACTAATGGTAATCAGTTAACTTGGAGCTACGAGGCATTATGATCTTTTTGGATAAATGATGTAATATGATGTACAATATATAAAACTCTTTTATGTGTAATATAAAAGAAACAATTATGTATTAGTTTTTGGCTCAAATTATTTCTCTAATTTTATGCACCATCATAAAATATCAACACCTTTTCATTAAAACACACTAATCTTATATGTTTAACATAAAATAATTGCATAAACGACTTAGGTCGTTACATTATGTATTAATTTAACGGTTAGTTTCTAGTATAGAAAGTAATTAATTGTTCTTCATATCTCATTTGCAATGTAAATTGTTTCTATGTGCTTTAATAAATGAAATATTCAGTTAAAGCAATTGCACTTCAATATGTTCTTGAAATGTGAATTAGGATGAGATTTAGGTAGAAATGGATACATATGTGGAAGGATAATTTGCAGTAAATATTATTTTTATTTCATAGGTAGTTTTGGTCACGATTTTAATTGTCGCAAACTATTTTGATAATGAAAGATAAATCAGCATTGCCACAGTTATAAGCTAACGTTATTTTTAATGAAATTCCTAATTTGCGAACCGTCGCAAGTTTTAATGTCGAAAATTTACCATAGTTGCTATAACTGCCACAAAATTCAATTCCCAATAAGTTGCTCCGCATCTGTTATGGAATCACAATAAATTTTTTTTAAACTGTCGCACATAGCCTCAAAAAACCATAGCAAATTACCCTCTTATAAAATATGATAATTGTAGAAAAATAAAGAATCATGTTGTTTTAACAATGAAGTATTCAATCATATTTTTTTAAAAAAAAAACATCTAGAAAGGTATTGTTCCAATTTTTAGTAGCTTGAAACTCCACGGGAAAGAATAAATGGCAAATGAGAGATTTTTAGAGGACCAATTGGGCTTGAACCCCGTTAATCACCACCTTCCGTAATTCCTTCTCGAGTTTTAGTTCTCAACCCCAACCCCAAACCCACATGAAAAGGATAAATGGCAAATGAGATATTTATAGATATACCCTTATTTATTACTAGTATTACCTATTTATCACTGTTAAAATTTAGCATCACCATAGCTAAAGAAGCTTGAAGAGAAAAATTATTTCATTAATAATCAAATAAATTAATGTTTTCTCTTAAGGGATACAATAAATGAATCTACTATATATAATAGTTAGAGTTTACTATTTATAATGTTTTCCGTTTTATGTTCTAAACAGAAGTCTTCTCCTATTTATAAGGTTTACTATTATAAAGAAAAACTAACTCTACGACAACTTGTAATAACAAAACTTCAAGTTGGCATATTTGACATCCCCCGCAAGTTGGAGTATGAATATCATACATACTGAGCTTGGATTGTAACAAACTGAAAGGTCCTGAAGATAATGTCTTCGTCATGATATCTGCAACTTGGGACTTAGTTGAAATAGGCATTAGGTGAATTAATCCTGCTTGTGACTGTTCCCTCACAATGTGGCAATCCATTTCTATATGCTTAGTGTGCTCATGAAATACTGGATTGGCTACAATGTGGAGAGCAGATTTGTTGTCACAATATAACATAATTGGAGTAGACTTGAGTTGGAAATCCTGCAAAAGATAAGACAGCCATTGTGCTTCTCTAGTTGCTTGTGCAAGTGCCCTGTACTCTGCTTCTGAGGAGGAACTTGAAACAGTCTTTTGTTTCTTGCTTTTCCATGAAATTAAAGAAGTTCCAACAAAAAAACAAAAACCTGCGACTGATCTTCTGGTATCCAAACATGCCCCCCAATCTGAATAACTAAACCCTTTAACAACGAGATCAGAATTGGTTGAATAGAATAATCCTTTGTCTGGTGAAGTTTTCAAGTACTTGAGAATTCTCAAGGCGGCTTGATGATGCAAAACAGTTGGATTATCAAGATATTGGCTAAGATGACTCACAGCAAAGCATATATCTGGCCTTGTGTGAGTTAAGTAAATTAATTTTCCAAGTAACCTTCTATAGGCAGTAGGATTTGGATAGGGTTCTCCAGCAGTTTTATGAAGTTTCATTGAACCATCCATTGGTATAGAAACCCCTTTAGCTGCCAAAAAACCTGTTTCTTCCAACAAATCTAATACATATTTTCTTTGATAAAGTACCAATCCTTTAGAAGATCTGGCTACCTCCATACCAAAAAATACTTCAGTTCACCAAGATCCTTGATGCTGAAAGAGGCATCCAACGTTTGTTTCACGTATTGGATTTCTGTCAAATCATTCCCAGCCAAGACCAAATCATCCACATATACTAAAATAGCAGTGAATTTACCATTGTTGTGTTTGATGCAAAGAGAGTAATCGACTTTGGATTGAGTATATCCTGAGGAAAAAAGAAATTCTGATAACTTTGTATTCCATTGTCTACTTGCCTGCTTGAGTCCATAGAGTGATTTCTGCAACTTACATACTTGATTAGAATCAGTAGTTTGTAGCCCAGGAGGAAGCTTCATATAAACATCCTCATTGAGATCTCCATGAAGAAAAGCAGTATTAACATCTAATTGATGCAAATGCCAATCAAAATTAACAGCAAGAGCCAAAAGTACTCTTATTGTAGTCATTTTGACAACTGGACTAAATGTATCGTTTTAATCAATTCCCTCAGTTTGTGAGAAGCCTTTAGCAACCAATCGTGCCTTATACTTTTCTATGGAACCATCTGCTTTATGCTTCACTTTGAAAATCCATTTGCAGCCTATAGCCTTTTTTCCCGGTGGCAATGGTGAAAGTATCCAAGTCTGATTTTTCTCTAGAGCAGATAGTTTAGCGTTTATTGCTTTCCTCCAACACTCATGAATAACAGCTTGCTCATAGCACGTAGGTTCTGAATGTGTGGATATGGCTAGGGAAAAAGCTTTATGATTGGGAGATAAGGCATCATAAGAAAGAAAATTAGAAATTGGATACCTTACATATATGTTCTGAGGAATGATGACTCAGCTGAGCTTGCCAATGTACAACGAAAATCTTGCAAGTATTTTGGCCTAACTCCTACTCTTTATGATCTCCGTAATGGTGGATTCTGTGGTGGTGGTGGTGGTGGTTGTATTATAGGTTCAGGTAATGGTACAGGGTTAGGATTTATTAATGAATCAAGGTCAGGGACAGGTAACACTGGATCAAGATTAACTAATTGGTGGTTCGAATTATTTAACTGGTCAGAATCATTTAACCGGTTATGGATTCTTTTATCTAAAATTGTGGAAATAGGATTGTGAGATACATGAGGCATATTAGTGCAATTTTGTGGGTGAATGAGGTAAGCATATTTGTTGTGATCAATGAATTCAAATTGATTAGACTTAATAGAGGTTGTTTTATCTGCTGAATAAAATGGAAATATGTTTTCATAGAATTTGACATCCCTTGAGATAAATGTTTCCTTATTTTTAAGATCAAACAATACAAAACCTTTCACTCCTTTCTTGAATCCTAAGAAAACACATTTTCTAGCTCTTGAGTCAAATTTCTTTCTCTGTGTAGATAAAGTGCTTGCATAGCAAAGACAACCAAAAACTTTTAACTCATTAATCTCTGGTAAGTGGCCATAAAGAATGAAAAAAGGAATTTGATGATCAATGTATTTTGATGTTAACCGATTAATCAAAAATACTGCATGACTGACAGCAAAATTCCAAAAATTATGTGGCAGTTGAGACTGAAACATAAGAGCTCTAGCAATTCCTAAGATATGTTGATGTTTTCTCTCAACTATACCATTTTTTTGAGGGGTTTGAACACATGAAGTTTGATGTTCAATGCCTTTAGAAATGTCAAAATTTGTGAGTAAAAACTCTTTTCCATTCTCAGTTCTTATGCATTTGATGGTTTTGGAAAATTGAGTCTCAACATAGGCAACAAAACTTTGTGGGTGTTGATTCTGATCAATAAGAGAAAACATTAATTGAGTCTCTAACATGGTATCAAAGCTCCTTTTAGGAGGAGTTTTGCTGCGCATTTTGTTCTAAAAATTCTCTGAGTTTTATGATAATTCACCATTTCTGAAGAAGATACTTCATTCATACCACTAATTTGAAGAATTTTTTTTTCCAATACTTCAATTCATATCACTAATTCACCATGGTTGATGATACAATAAATCCAATTTTAGATCCTATGAGTCCTTATTACATGCATCCAGGTGAAAATCCTGGCGCATTGATTGTTACGATTCAATTGAAAGGTGAAAATTATCACCCTTGG
This sequence comes from Crotalaria pallida, assembly GCA_037953625.1. Classification (NCBI taxonomy): domain Eukaryota; kingdom Viridiplantae; phylum Streptophyta; class Magnoliopsida; order Fabales; family Fabaceae; genus Crotalaria; species Crotalaria pallida. The sequence continues at coordinate 118,927,945 of CM075654.1, forward strand.
TCTCGGGCGATGATAAGAGCACTAAAGCCACAGGACAAAGATGCTCTCTACGATGCTTGGGACAGATGCAACACATTGGTAATCTCTTGGTTATGTCAATCTTTTGATAATAACATTGCACAAAGTGTATTGTGGATGGAAACAGCCTATGAAATTTGGCAAGACTTAAAAGAGAGATACTATCAAGGTGATATGTTTAGAATTTCTGAAATCCAAGAAGAACTTTATATGTTTAAATAAGGAAATTTGTCAATAAGCAATTACTACACTCATTTGAAAGGATTATGGCAAGAGCTTGAAAATTTCAGGCCCATTCCTATTTGTAGTTGTGGTGTTCAATGCACTTGTCATGTAATCCCTGCAATCAAAAAATATAGAGAACATGATTATGTTATCCGATTCTTAAAGGGACTCAACGAACAATATACTGTCGTAAGGTCCCAAATCATGCTTATGGAACCTCTACCTAGCATAAACAAAGTATTTTCTTTGCTTATCCAGCAAGAAAGACAACTAAACTTGTCCATGGATGATTCAAAAATATTCCTTACTAATGCTGACAATTCCAGAAACAACATTAATAGAGGTAGAGGTAGAGGAAATATCTCCAGAGGCAGAATCAACACTCACACTGGAAAGGTCATGCTGGCAGAGGTTACACAAGAAATAACAAGGTATGCACTTATTGTAATAGAACATATCATACTGAAGAGGTATGTTACAAAAAACATGGCTATCCACCTTGGTATGCAAAGGATGGCATTGTGAACAATTACACCGGTGGAGATGGTGCTTATGAGGATGATGTGAGTGAAATGTCTCACAAAGAAGTTCGAGAAGAGTCCAATCCCAATTTGAATTTTACTCCTGAGCAACATAAAGCTTTGCTTGCGATTCTTCAGCAGTCATCTTCTCAGCATGCTCACAGCACAAACCAAATAACCACACAAAAAGCAAAAGCATCAGGTATATCATATGTTTTTTCCCTAGATGCCAAGTCCACTAAGGACTGGATCATAGACACTGGAGCTACAGACCATGTCTGTAACTCAATTTCTGAATTCCAAAACCATAGAAAAATCAAACCTATATTGATTAGATTACCAGATGGAAGCACAGTTACTACTAATATCTCTGGAACTGTAAGATTTACTAAACATTTGTATTTGACAGATGTTCTCTACATACCAACCTTTAACTTCAACTTGATTTCTGTTTCTAGACTTACTAAGTCATTACCTTGTAAACTAATTTTTTGTGATTACATGTGTGTAATTCAGGATCTCATCTCTACGAGGATGATTGGTGCAGCTAACTTGAATGTTGGCCTTTATACAATGAATATCTCTAGTATACCATTTCACATAAATACAATAAATAATCTCGTGAGACATGACCATGATGTATGGCACATGAGATTAGGACACCCCTCCTTTGATAAATTGACTTCTTTGCAGAAAATGTTTCCTATTATTACTTATAACAAGAATAAAAACATGCCATGTGATATTTGTCAATTTTCTAAGCAAAAGAGATTAACTTTTGGTGATAGTTTCACTACCTCTAACCAAACTTTTGACTTGATTCATATGGATATTTGGGGGCCTATTTCTCATCCTTCTATGTTTGGACACAAGTATTTTCTTACTGTTGTTGATGACAAGAGTAGACATACTTGGATTTTTCTCATGAAACTTAAATCAGAAACTAGAGATCTTATCAAAAGCTTTGATACCATGTTAAAATTGAGCATCACCATAGCTAAAGAAGCTTGAAGAGAAAAACTATTTCATTAATAATCAAATAAATTAATGTTTTCTCTTAAGGGATACAATAAATGAATCTACTCTTTATAATAGTTAGAGTTTACTATTTATAATGTTTTCCATTGTATGTTCTAACACTACAAGAAATTCTTTGATTACCGAGGGCCAAATCCCTCGGTAATAAACCAAAATCCGTCGGTAATAACGCATTACTGACGGCCAACCGACGGCCTCGATTCCCTCGGTAAAAGTGGCGTTGGTAACATTTATCGAGGGAAATGCCCTCGGTACTTTACCGAGGGCCTTACCGAGGGCTGGTTCCTCGGAAACAATTTTATTTTAGCGAGGGAATATCTCTCGGTATCTACCGAGGGCTAGACCCTTGGTAATTTACCGAGGGCTTTACAGAGGGCAAGGCCCTCGAAAAATTCTTTCATTTAGCGAGGGGTTAGGCCCTCGGTAATTCAAACTTTTACCGAGAGGCACAGCCCTCGGTAACTAAAACAGAAATTGCATATTTTACCGACGGATGTTGCCCTCGGTAATTTAAAAGACAAAAAAATGCTCAAGGCTTATTTTTTATTTTTTATACCTGATTAAACATTTTTATAAAACGACAATAATGTAAATTTTTTTTAATAAGAAAAACAATTATCATATACTCCAAAGGATAAAACCTACTAATTCGAGAATTACTAAAAAGTTAATGAAATTTTAAATACAAGGCAACAAATATTCGAAAGGTACTAAATCCAAATGTTACCCAATATCAAAACTACATAACAAACTACGAAAATACCAAATATGTGACATCTTATTACATAAACCATATGTTTTAATCATTATAACCATCATAACCATCATCGTCATCTGAGCCCAAGTACTAGTCATGGTCATGCGGGCTAGGCGGAGGTGAGCGAGGCAAAATGTTATGCATGACAATCTTCTCAAGACTAGCCAATCTTTCTTTCAATGATTGATTTTCTAAAGTCAAGGTATTGACTCGATCTTCAAGATGCTGCTGGGTGGTAGTAGATCCTGATGGCTGGGTAAGTGGTTTTTGACCTCGGACAACATAAGAAACTGCACTTCCGGTATCATATACTTTCCCTTTTTTTTCCCACCAGCTGCTTCCATCCAACAACGAGCCTTCAATTCATCTAGATTATTTGAGGCAGAACTTATATTACTTATATAATTTACAAGTGTTAATTAATATTGGATCTTGAATGGGAAACAAATGCTTTGCATAAATATTGGTTAAAAAAAACAATCAACACATGAAAGCAAATTATCTGATGAAATCAAACATTAAATTTACCTCAATGTAAAAAGGCAATGACAATGGTGTTGAGAAGATAAGTCTGCAACTTGTCTTAGTACGCAAATGGCTTCCAACCAACCTCAAAATCCCTTAACCAAATTAGCGAGCACTTAATACAGAACGGATTTGGACTGCAAAACGATAGGAATAGCATCAGCACAGCAGCAGAAATAGCAGAACAACAGCAAAAAACAACACAGAACCAAAAACAGAACATAGCATCTTTTTAATTATATATAGAGACACGAAATGAGATGAGATCCTATACCGTACCACACAATAACTATACTAAAAACACATAAGAACAGCCCCCTATTCTAAAAAAAAAAATCACTGATAACTATACTAAAAAAATCTGATTTTGAAAAATTAAGACATGAAGTATGCGTACATCTAATTTTATGCAATTAGCAAAACCCAATAAAGAAAATAAGGCATCAATGAGAGAAAAAAAAACAAATAAGGAAAACATCATAATCACTTAGTGGACAAGGCAATGTTTTTGAACTGCAGGATTACTAAGTTCCAAACCACTTATTTAAAATTTCAAGTGCACCATGCTCATTCCGCTTGCTGCTAAGTTAGGAATTTCAAGTATCATTTATCAACCACATCGGTTGCTGCTAAATTTCTTTTGCATTTTTCTATTGTTTCAGTTCAATACTTGTCTTACTTAACACCAGGTAGCCCTGTCTGTCAATACAACACTAAATGAATGAGTTCTGTTATCTTCCCCAGCACCCAGGATAGGAAATTCATCATAATCCTTGGTATTCATTCATCTATAGGAAATTCTGCAGGCATTTTAATAAAGGGACATGTAGTAAATAGGTATGTTGTACAAGCAACACTGAATTAGAGTCATTCATTTAACCACCCAAAGAAAAGAATACTCATTTCTTATGTATCTCTTTCAGAATGTTTTTCCTCCAAGTAAGCTATGGTTTCATTTATCCATAAACAGATACATTCTTAAAAATTAAGTTTGTTTGCAACATCTCCTCGTGTGTCTAATTGCTACTGGCCTTGTCAGATACAAAAAATTTTGGCTCAAGCTGTGCAATCGTTTGACTAATAAGAAAACAAATTTAAATGCATGACTAAAAATCACTAGCCTTGTCAATTTTAATTTAGTCCTCATGCGTCTAACAAATTTAATTTAGTCCTCATGTGTCTAATTGCTACTGGCCTTGTCAAATTTAAATGCATTCTGCATGACTAATGAGAAAACAAATTTAAATGCATGTCAAAAAAAGTTGAATCAATAATACAGTAATTTATTTATTAACAAGGAAAGGAGTTAATCCTCGTCCCCATCCCTTTCTTTGCCCATGCATCATTCAAAGTTGGGATTATCACTGTCTTATCTCCCATAGATGCATTTCTAAAAACACTTAATAGTCCTATTTCATTGCTTTCCTGAAAACACTTAGCATATATACATATATATAACAAGTAAATTAAAGGACTAAATATAGAGTAATCAAGTATGAAAGGAATCAAATAATGTTGTGAGCTATATATGTGGATCACAATTTTTATTTTCATAAACATCCAAAAAGAAACAAGTGGGCAAAAGGTACTTTAGAAAGCCATCAAATAGGAACTCAACAAATTTAGGCATCTTGATAGAGACATAGATAAAATTCTAAAAATCATTGAACAAGATGGCTAATAATTCCAAGCTGCTTTGAGTTATATTATAGATAACTTTTAGGTACTATGCGGTATTATTGCATCAATGGGTGGCAAAGAAAGGGATGGGGACGAGGATTAACTCCTTTCCTTGTTAATAAATAGAAAACAAATTTAAATGCATGTCAAAAAAAGTTGAATAAAAAATCACTGATGAACAAAAGCAAGCCGTCACTAAGCGATTAATCTTTTCAAAAATCACTGATGAATCAAAAATCACTGATGCATAGGGTCAGATCTGAACCCACATCAGATCAAGATCCAAAACGAGAAGAGGAAGACATGCTACACAATACCTGGTTGCAGGGAGGGTATGGTCGTCGTGGGTTCTGGTGGAGCAAGGAGCAAACCGTAGCCGTGTTTGCTGGGTGCTGGCGGCGTCAGAGGGAGAATATAAGTGTGCGTGAGGGAGGCGCCGTCGCCGTCGGTGCTAGGGGAGGTGCTGTCGCTGTGGCTGTTGGGGCCGCCGTCGTCGTGGTTCCCTCAGCAGCGGCTTGAGAGGGAGAGTGGAAGTGGTACTGATGAGCTAGGTTATGTCTTGTGAGTGTTTGAGTGAATGTAAAAAAATAAAAAGGATCACCGAGGGTCATGATCCCTCGGTAATAGCGAGGGCCTTTTCACATTACCGAGGGATTATGTAAATTTATTAATTTATTTTTCTATTTTCGAGGAAATTTGCGACGGATTATCCCTCGGTAACTTTTATTTATTAAAATCTAATATTTATTTTTTTTTAATATTTTCGAAGGAATTACCGAGGGATTAGCCCTCGGTAATTTTTTGGCAAGGCGGGAAAGTTTTTTCATGTTACCAAGGGCTAAATCTCTCGGTAATTTTAATTTTACCGACGGACGCGATGGCCCTCGGTAACGGGCGTCGGTAATAATGTTTACTCTTGTAGTGTAAACAGAAGTCTTCTCCTATTTATAAGGTTTACTATTATAAAGAAAAACTAACTCTACTACAACTTGTAATAACAAAACTTCAAGTTGGCATATTTGACAATCACTTCTAATATTTTTTCTCTATTCAACAATAATTACATAAATGTTTTATAATCAAAATACTTTAAATTCTTATGTCATTGAATCATTTCTTAAAACACGTGCATAGTCTTAAAACATAATAATTTGAGCTTTTTTTACTTAAGTGGGGTAGTTTTATAAACAATTTATCACATTGTGATAACTTTAAAACCATTTTCAAAACATATAGGTCAGTCAACGAAACTATTATCGAAAATGAAGTAGTCAAAGTCAAAGTCAACTAGCATACCACGTGGCAAACTCTGGTTGGTAAAAGTTTATTTATAAAATTTGGAAACAATTATTTGTTGGATTTGTCTTGTGTGCTTGAATTTCTTGTCATTTTAATACAACTAGCTTTAATATCAAATGTTGGCAATTAATATAAAACTGCCTTATAAAAATTTAGATGACATAAGGAAAATATAAAATACAAAAAAAGAAATTATCCTCACAAAAATATTTGGGTTGAAAGAACAAGCAATACATTCAAAAAAAACTTTGACCTTTTTTTTTAATATTAATAACCAACTTTACACATTAACAACAACACTCAAACAAGATTACTCTTTGAAGTTTATATTTTTCTTTTTCTCTCGAGTTCTCTTTCTCTTATTCTTGCTCTGATATGTTTTTCTTCGAATATATTTGCCACTATTTAGATAGGACATATTTAATGTGAAGCAAGGAAGCACCGATATTTCATATTTGTCGCCTTATCGGATGTCGTGTCCCGTGTCAAACACGTATCCATTTTAGACACTTTTAACCCTTTACTTTAACATTTTATATTTTTTTGTCATATCACCGTGTCCCGTATTGTGTCGTATCCGTATTGTGTCGTATCCGTATCCTGTGTCGGTGCTTCCTTGACGTGAAGACGCTGCAAGTCTGCAACAACACGTGTTGTATGTGCTTCACGCGGAGACTGAGTTTTGCAACAATAATTGATTGCACATGGACCGGTCCCGCTTGGTTTATCTTTCTGTCACAATGCTAGTCTACGTATTCTATGAACTCTTTCTGTTTCCCTTCTTTCTCACTTGGAGCTTCTCTTCCTCACTAAGGTCTGCTTTTGTTTCCCTTCATCAGTTGTATTTCTATACTTTGTTTCCATATTCATTATCTACATTCATGTTCGTGTGGCTTTTATAGCCATGCTTCATTTTAGAGAGACTCTAGCAGAAATGGACACTGAAGAGTGAAGAGCAGTATTATGTGCATGCATGGATAAATTATATCTCAATTGCGTTGAATTCATTTTGTGCATAGGTTTAAGATTTTTGAATCAAACTTGAATGAATGGATAGCATGTCACGTCTTTTCTTATTTTTTCCCCCTTTTTGCAGAGCTAAGGAAATTTGATATTCTGAGATTTTGGTAAACTTGTCTTATTGCTTGGTTTTTGGACTTTTTTAAAAGAAAAATTCAGTTATATAATCATGGTTTGGAAGGAATCATATGCTGAATTATTGGAGAAAACGTGTAGCATATTGGCCTTAGTTTTTGACATTATATTGTGATGAAATAACGGACAAAATGAAATTTCATGTTCTGAATGTATAACTAGTAGGAGAAAGATATGAAGCAACTGTCAGGAGCGAAAATGGAGATAACCAATGTGAATGAGTATGAGGCTATTGCAAAGCAGAAATTGCCAAAGATGGTGTTTGACTACTATGCATCTGGTGCAGAGGATCAGTGGACTCTGCGAGAAAACAGAAATGCCTTCTCCAAAATTTTGTGAGATTTTACTCTTTAAATTCTGCTTCTATTTGGTCCTTTGATGTTTTTGAATGCCTCTATTTCTAAGAATACAAATTTTAAAGTTTTGAAAAATATGCTTGATAAAAATAACAGATTTCGGCCTCGTATTCTTATTGATGTGAGCAAGATAGACATGGCGACTACTGTCCTAGGCTTCAAAATATCAATGCCAATCATGATCTCCCCTACAGCCATGCAGAAAATGGCTCATCCTGATGGTATATTTAATTTCTCTCTCGTTACTCGTTAGTGAAATGTCAGCCATAGTTGTGCAATTTTGTATACAATGTACTAAAAGGAAAGATTCCATGTCTAATGATGTATGGAATTCTGAAGCAAGAAAAAATTATTATGAAGAGTTTAAATGACCGTAACCTGAAGTTTAAAGTTGTGTGCTTTTTTTTTTATGGTATGGATATATAGTTTAGAGCCTCTTTGCATATTAATATTCTGCAGAACCTATGAACAATAAGAGCATTTTTTATGCAGGAGAATATGCAACTGCAAGAGCTGCATCAGCAGCTGGAACAATCATGGTACTTCTCTTTTATGTCTATACTCTAAATAATAAGGGGTCCTTAAGTGCTTCAATTGATTACTCACCATAGAAACCAAGAAATTGTATCTCTAAGAAGCATTTTATATAACTTATAAAAACCTATAAAAACCATACAATAATGCACTGCCTTTCTTGATCAACAATTCAACATATAATATCATTGAGGGCAGATAGATGATTGTTATTCATCTATTGCTTGTCATATTCATGCTTCAAGTCAAGGAGCTAAGAGATAAAAGTCTCCATACTTTATTTACATTTAGCTTTTGGTTTTCAGACTCTGTCCTCATGGGCTACTTCTAGTATTGAGGAGGTGGCATCGACAGGACCCGGAATTCGCTTTTTACAGCTATATGTAAGCTTGAAATACTTTCTTTTAGTTCAATGTATTGTTTCATATGACTTTTAGGTCCTGTAGTTTGTTTACATGATCTTATGATATGTTTTTCTTTTGCCAATTTCTTTAGGAAAAGAGGAATGTAGTTTCTCAGCTTGTGAGAAGAGCTGAAAGGGCTGGATTCAAAGCCATTGTCCTTACCGTTGATTCCCCATGGCTCGGCCGCAGAGAAGCTGACATCAAGAACAAGTAAAGCTCTTAAATAATGTCATTTTATATGCTAATTGAATGTGATTAAAATTTGTTGCTTTCGGAATTGGACATATATCTCTTCTCAGAGTTGCATCATTGCAAGTTCAATTATTGAGATTAAAACCATTTATAAATGATCTCTTTCAGATTCACTATGCCACCATTCTTGACATTGAAGAACTTTGAAGGTGTGGACCTTGAAAAGACGGACGAAGTGAGACCAGTTATTAAAAAACTCCTTTATGAAAGTTTATGTTTTTATTATCTGGGTTTTCTTAATATCAGTCTTAAAGATGATGATAAGTATCCTAAAGTGATTAGGATTTCTTGAAAATAATAAATCTAATAAATCAAAAGATTTGCTCTGAGATGCTTATCTTCGACATTTAGGGATGAGGTTAAGAATACCCTTTTATTATTGTCATTAATTGTTACTTTATCCATGCAGGCTAATTACTCTGGAGTTGTTTCATATGCTCCAGGACCAAGTGAATGTAATCTAACCTGGAAGGTATGTGAAATAATCAAACTAAACATTTTTCAAGTGCTCTCCGGTTTCTATGGGAAAGGTTTGATCCAAATGAAATTCAACATTTTTTTTATAACCAAATATTGCGCCATTACCAGGTTTGAACCTGAGATCTGGTGCATTACGTCCTACAACTCTACCAACTGAGCCAGCTTTTGAAGACGAAATTCAACATATTTACTTATTCAATTCATTAATTAGGTTCATAAGTTGCATTTTTGCGGAAATTAGGAATAAACATTATTATATCCTTAGTGATAATTTCAATAGTGTCAACCTAAATTTTACATTTGGTTTCTTTTTGGTATATCTATATATATTTGAAAAATTCCACTAAATAGAAACCAGTATTTAAACAATCTTCATGAATTGTGTAGGACGTGAAGTGGCTTCTGACAATCACCAAACTGCCAATTCTGTTGAAGGGTGTCCTGACTGCTGAGGATGGTAAGGAAAACTGAACCTTCTTTCGTCAGTTATTTCTCTGTGAATATTATTATTGTAACATTTTATGGTAATTGTGCAGCCAGGCTAGCTATACAAGCTGGTGCAGCTGGAATAATAGTGTCCAATCATGGAGCTAGGCAACTTGATTATGTCCCTGCCACTATAAATGCCTTAGAAGAAGTACACAAACTTAATGTTACATCTCAATCAACTTGAAACTTCTATATGCCTTTTTTTACAGGACTTTATAGTTCTCTATTCTTAAAATTTAGGTTGTTAAAGCTGCTCAAGGTCAGGTTCCTGTATTTTTGGATGGTGGTGTACGCCGTGGAACTGATGTCTTCAAGGCACTGGCATTAGGTGCCTCTGGCATATTTGTGAGTACAACATAACTTCTCTCTGTGGTATCTCTTAACAATTGAGGACTGGATTATCAAGTATTAGTTTCCATAACTATGTTTAACAAAACTTTGCAATATCAGATTGGACGCCCCGTGGTCTACTCCTTAGCTGCTGAAGGAGAGGCCGGTGTTAGAAACGTATTGAGGATGCTACGCGGCGAGCTTGAGCTAACCATGGCCTTGAGTGGTTGCACTTCGCTCAAAGAAATCACCCGTGATCACATTGTCACTGACTGGGATGCCCCTCGCGTAACGCCAAGATTATGAAAAATGTGTCCTGATTCAAGCACAGAATGATGGGAATGCAATTCCCAGTCTTCTGTTCTGTGTCTCAAGAGTTTGTTCCTTTCTTATTGAGCTTCGTAGTGTTTGGAAGAGCTTAATTTTAACTTATTTATGCTTATCTTATAATATAAGCATTTATATATTATGTTTGGGAGAGCTTATAAAAATAGCTTACACAAGAATATAAGCTCCTTATGTCTTAATTTCATAAGCTAGGGAGAATAGCTTATTAAAACTAAGCTTATGGGAGTGTTACAACTTACGCGGTATTGACCTTCTTTTGCCGTCTTCTAGTCACGGCATTAGCAATTTGTTTAGTTCTTTTATTTTTATTATTGTTGAATATTTGAATGTCGCTCCTTCTTTTTTATATATCATTTCCTTTTCATTTATGTGTTTTGTTTTTTAATAATAATAATAATAATAATAATAATAATCACCCATCTAGTTTAGTTCTTTGATGCTTGCAATTTTTTTGTCTTTATAAGATAATAAGTTTCACAAATTTAATTTGTCTGACTTTGTGAATAACGATCAATTTAGTTCTTAATTTTCTAAATTTTAAATTGGTCTTTGAGATAAGAAAACATAAGTCACATTAGTCCCACAAAGTATTTGGTGGATTTAATTTCCCGTCCCCTATCCCAGAAAAAAACCAAAAAAAATACTTTTCCTATAAAAACAAAAAGTCACATTAGTCCCTTGTGTGAACTAACATAATGGCTAAAATGATGTCGTTTTGGCAAAAATAAAAAAACAAAGACCATTGACTTTTGATCAAATTAGTCCTTGACTTTGTGGACCACTAATGGCAGGAACTAACGTGACTCACGTTTTGCTATCTCGAAGATTAATTTAGAATTTCGATAATTTTAAGAACTAATTTGACCAATGCCCACAAAGTCATGAAATAATTTGACTATTTACTAGAATTAATTTGGAATTATTTTTTTAAGAACTAACTTGATACTATATTTTTAGAAAGTCAATATGATGTTTTACTTTTTTTTTTAAATTATACCCTTTTAAACTTTGAATTTTTATTTTATTATATAATTTTAAAATTTAAATTTATAGTTAGTTTTATGAAGGTTAGTGTTAGCAAATAAAAAAATTATCATGATTTTTTAAAATTGTTAAGAATTTGATACTCCCTTCGTCCCATTATCTTGGTAAAAGTCAAACAAGTCAATGAAAATAAGAGAGTATTTGTTTAACATAATGCTATGATTCACTCATTAATTATAAATTGATATTACACAAATTTTCATATCATTACAATTAATACATATTGCAATATTGCCTAAAAAAATATCTTTAAATGTGTTTTCCTTATTTACTTATCAATCATTGATATAATATACCATCTTTAAGATTTTTCATTTATTTTTTTACTTTAATGTGAGACAAAAAATTTTGCATTTTTTAACCAAGATAATGGGACGAAGGGAGTAAATGCTAAGTGCCTATATAGTGATGAATCCAAACACCTAAATTGAATAAGCACTTTTTAAAATGTACATCCAAAAGCAAATAGCGTATCAAAATTTAAGCACTTACAATAAAAGCTCTAACATGATAAGTACTTATGTCAGAAGTACTTCAAAAAGCTATGTACCCAAACAAGGCCATAGTGTAATCAGCACTACTCAAATACTCCTTCCGGCTCGAATTATAAGCAAATTCAATCACTTTTATGCTTATTAAGGAGGTTAGTTGATTGTATTTAATTTTCTCAAATTTATAAAAAAATAGAGGTATTTTAGGAAAGTAGTATTGAGAATGAAACAAAAATTAATTAAGATTACAATTTTCTAGAGATGTTTTAGGAAAGTGACATTGGGAATGAAACAAAATGTAATAAAGTTATTTAAATTTGCTTATATTTTAAACCAAGATAAGTATGTTTTTTGTTGCTTATAATTTGAGTCGGAGGGAATAATCCTCTATCCTTGGCAATTACATCTTGCGTTGCTTTGTGTTCCCGAGGTTAATACTTCGAGGGTATGAGATATTTCATCGATACAAATCGTGGATATATTTTGAGAGGACTTTTACTTTTTGAACCCCTTTGTTTACTCATTGGCCCCCATTCGATTTTTTGCGGACGAACTTGCCCTCATTTTACCGACTTAAACAAGGCGGAAGACACCACCCGATTTAAACTAGGCGAAAACAAAATATATCAATTTCCGCCTTTTTGTAGTCGTAATATCTTCCGATTGTTAAGAGGCGGTAATAAAATTGAGTTGCCCACTGTTTTGAAGCGGAAGAAGTTTAAAATATTGTAAAATCCCCAAACTGCCCCTCCGTGAACCGTCCCCTTCCTTTCGAAAAACGAAACGCCTCCCCCTTAACTCCCTCTCAATCTCTCAAACTCACTCCCGCAACTCCCTCCCTCTCTCAAACTCACTCTCTCAATCTCTGCAACTCCCTCTCATTTCCGTCTCCCAAACTCATTCCCTCAAATCTATTTTCGTTCTCCCTCCCTTATTGAGTCCTTCCATTCGTTCTCACTTGGTTTCTCACTGGGTTTTCACTCTCGGTTTCCATTCTCCGTCCGTTTCGCACTATTATCAAGTAAGTAATTTATGTTTTCATTATGTCCCATGCTTACAATTGATAGTTGGTTTATGTTTCATTGCTGCATGTTGATGTTGTTGTAGAGTTGGTTATAGAAATCGCCAATTTGGTAATGGCGGATCTCCTTCCGATTTTGCTAAAGCGGTATATTACCGCCAGTGACGGATCTAGAAATATTTAGTTGTGGGGGCGATACATTGTAATCAACCATAAGAAATTTTTTAACTTAAGTTATTCTCAATCTTTTTTATTAAGGATAAGAAGTTAAAAATATTTTTTGCATTGAAATATTAAATATTTATTGATATTCAAGAAATAGTAGAGGTAACTTCCCAAAATTCTTATACCCCTAGCATCTTTTAATGCCTTATCCTCAACGCATGCTTAACAAAACTTGAAATTTTTTTTCTCAAATTAAAGTTAAAGTAATTAATTAAAAAAACTTGAAAGTTACAAACTTTGGATTTTGATTGGTTGATCAATGCAAAATAGATTAAATTAGATATTAGATACTTGATTGATGTGTTAGACAAATCATTTAATACATGTTTTCTAAAAATTTTGACTTTTACAATTTTTTACCAGCTTTATAACACAAAAGGAGTATAATTAATATTAAATTTAGGTAATACTTACCTAATTTTTCATTTATTTCTCTCTAAAAAACAGTTAAATAGAATATTTTTTTTATTAAAAAGACAAATATTTTGGAACAGATTTTGCTTATTAATAAATCCAATCACTAATACTCAAATAGAAAAATGAGAAGGAAAGATAACGAATTGTACTGTATAACAACTTTTATGAAGGAAAAAGTAACAAAAATGTGCATGCCTATTTCTAGAATCGAACTAGTGACATGCAAAATGAAACAAGAAGAGAGAAACCACTGAGCTAGGGTCACATATTTGCCAAAGTTCTCACGGTAAAGTATATAAACATTTTTATACATATATATTTTTTAAAAAATAAAAAAAGTTAGTGGGGGCAAGTGCCCCCACTTGTTCCTACATAAATCCGTCCCTGATTACCGCCACTTAGAAGGCGGAATGATTACCGACTTTGTGAAGGCGGAAGTATTGCCGACTTTGTATAGGCGGAATTAGTATTAATCAGTTATTAATATTGTTGTTGTTATTTTAGTAATATTAATATATGTAGTTGTTATTAATTTTTTTTATTTATTATGGTAATTATTAGTATTAAATGAATTGATTAGATTAGTATTATGCCTAAAATAGTTTTGTGTTAGTGGTTTAATGGAATATTTTTGTAGTTAATCTGTATTTTAATTGTTTAACTTGTATTACTAATTAGGTAATGATCTATGTAAAAGGATTATTAAAAAGAAATCATTTATATTAGTAGTATTCGTATTGGTTCTATTCTTAATTATTATTTAAATTTGAAGTAATAATATTATAATTATTAGTATTATTTTATTATTATTATATTATTGTATTATGGTCATTATTAGATTAGTATTAAATGAACTGATTTAATTAGTATAATGCCTAATATAATTTTCTATTAGTGCTTTATTATATATGTGTTTGTTATTAATTTATAATGTAGATTAATTATTTAGTTTGATATATAGTTTATTATATATGTGTTTCTTAGTAATTGATAATAAAATAGAATGTTTATTTTATAGTAATTATAGTTTTGAATATTTATTTTTATTATTTTGTATATTATAATAGTATAAATTGACATTATTTTGATAAATAATTTTGTAATTGTTTTTCAGGTATGGTGAGGACGAAGAACACCATTAGGAGTGCACCACCGCATACAGTTCATCCCGCTCACGTTGGGATACAACCACCGGATGCTACTCGCACGAGGAGAGAGGTATTGACCGCTTCGCGTAGGAAGCGGAAGGCAGTAGTGCTTGAGGAGTCGTCGTCCCAGGCTGCAGTAGATCCACACCCAGCGCCACCACCGCCACCATCAATGGCTGCTCAGTCTTTCCCAGCATCACTTGCACCTGCATGTGCACCTGCGTCGGCATCAGGACTGGTGCCAGCACAGCAGTCTCCTCCGCCTCCACCACCACCACCACTAGTACATGGGTGTGCACCTCCGGCACCACCATCAGCAGTCGAGCCACCACCACCACCATCACCATCAGCAGTCAAGTCTACACCACCACCACCATCACCATCACTATCAGCAGTCGAGTCTACACCACCACCACCACCACAATCAGCAGCAGACGAGTCTACACCACCACCACCACCACCATCAGCAGACCAGTCTGCACCACAGCCACAACCATCAATAGAGCTGTCGACACCACTGCCATCACCACTAGTAGAGCAGTCCACAGCATGACCCCGACACTACCACCATCATCATCAGCAGAGCAGTCTGCACCACCATCAGTAGACAACCCACCACCACCACCACCATCATCAGTAGAGCAGTCCACACCGCCACCACCAGCAGTAGACCAGGCATCTGATTCTTCTTATGAAAATGCATCTGATTCTTCTTTTGACGAATCATCAGAAGAAGTGGTTGTTGAGACAATTGCTATGGCACCGTCATCCGATTCTTCCTTTGATTTATCGGCGGAGACATCATCCGAGGATGATTCGACATCATCCGAGGAGTACGAGCAGGAGGGTCAGACCCAACTGGAGGGCCAGGAGCAGCATGAGGAGGCCCAGCACGAGGCCCAGGATCAGTAGGAGCAACTGTACCTGATACCTGACCCACAGGATCAGACGTTGTTGCAGTCGTATGCTTCTCATGTAGCCCGTGAGATTTGGCAAGGCAAAGTAAGTATTTAATATTAGAAACAATAATTTTTTTATTAATTATTTAATATTATTATAATTATGTTTATATTTCCTTATTTCCTAATTATTTATTATGTTTGATTGTTGTTTTATTTTTCAGGAGCGTGGTGTTTTGGGCAGATGTACGTCACGACGATGGGTCATGCCTCTGCTTGTTGATCTACCATAGCAGGTTCGCGATATAGTGCAGGAGTCCGGACTAGCCTTGCTGGTGGGAGTATCATATGAGCAGGTGGACAAGCGCCTGCTGTCTTTGTCGAGAGATGGTTCCCCGAGACTCACTCTGGGAGCTTCATTCGTTGGATCAAGCCTAGGAAGGAGGAAGGTGTCATTCTTATGAGGGACTTGCAAGGTGTTCCAACAGCAGTGGCGGAGGCGGAGGTGCATAAGACTCGCGGTGGAGCAGTACGATTCATCACCCTCTCAGATTGGTACGAGGACCACGTTGCAGTGTAGAGATGGAATTTCGCTGCTCGATGTTATCTGCTATACCTCATCGGTAGCACGCTCTTCTTAGACAAGGGCATGACCATCATCGGATGCCAGTACATCTTGGCGCTTGAGCATCTGGATACCATACACGAGTACGCGTGGGGTACGTGTGCTTAATGTATGGAGGCAATGCTTCAGGTGGAAATAATGGTCTCCTTCAAAATGAAATGTAGATAATGTTCCACCATTTGCAACCACCGGCAATTCTAGAATGCAAGTTTGAGTTTCAATTAATAGTTCGATTAATTACCAGATATTGCTTACATGGTATTATTCCCAGAAATCTAATTTGCATATTGTTATGTCAATTGGTATGCATTTTATGATTCAATCATTTTTTCATAAATGTATTCTGATCTTCAAATGTTGCAGATTATGAATTATGATCGACTATTGTACAGGGTTCACTAACGGATTTTCATTGTATTCTCCTTCTAATGTCTATGATATAGGATTTTTTTTTACACTTGATACATTCAAATTTTCTTATTCCTTCACTTAGAGCTTTGACATGGATTATATGTTCATTAAGATTCTACAGCGGCACCTAGTAAGGTGTTGAAATTGATATGTGAATACATCCCCTATCAATTGTCATACTTGAGCAAGCATGTCTAGAAAGTAGCATGACATATTTAGAAGTGGCTTTTAAGGAATTTGTCAAGCACAGAAATTTTACACGTATCAAAGAAGGGTGCTGAATAAAGTGTATTCAGTATGTTGGGAAGGTGGTTGTGGACTTGAAGGACAAGGCCACGGTGGCCGGGTGGACTGCGGTGCATTATCCGATTGAGCTTACGGTGGAGGGAACCAAGGCTGCTGCCAATGTGGTTCAGGGAGCAGCAGGGTATGCTGGTCATAAATGAATACATCAAAAAGTGCAATTTAATTAACTTTCGTCCTTAGTCTCATGCATCTTAACACCTGTGTGGTTCTGGCTTCCCCTTGTTCATAGATAATCTGACACAGATTACTCTATATCACAAGTGTGGCTAGATGCCTTGCTTTAATTGATAAATTTTAATTAAGCCTTGCCTTGACTATATGCTTATATATTTTCTTATATATATATATATATATATATATATATATATATATATATTATGCAGGATAGGTAGAACGTCGTCGTAGGAAGGTTCAAGAGAATGACAATGGTAATGTAGATGAGGCACCCTCGGAGGATGCCATTTACTTAGAGGTTGTTGGAGGTCGGAACAAGAGAGGTAACGTATATGGTTTAGGTCTTAGGAGGTTTAGGTGATCAATATATTAGAGAAACACAAGGTGTTCCATTCCAGTCCCAAGTGCTTACTACCTCACATTATGTAGAGAAGATCCCAAACTTGGATCACTTGGGGATGACCATGCCCGAGGCTCTTAGTACCATGCGCACTACTGAGAGCAGTGTCCACATTGCTGATGATCATGATGATGATTTTGTCGTTGGTGACGATGGTGACGGCGATGACCATGTCCCTCCTACCCTTTAGTGATTACTGTTTATTTAGATATTGAACCTTTTTCTTTTTGTATTTTGGAAGATATTTGAAATTTTATGGTGATAACTTGTTGGTGTTATCGTTTATGACAATTTCTATGTAGTTTAGAATTGATGGATTATTAGGACATGGTTTTTATGTTGGTGTACATGTTGGACAACAATTAATTTGTTATTTTGGATGTTTGTTAACTTTATCTTAATTATATACTCTATTTGATTTTTATAAATTCTGCGAAATAAGTGTACGTAGCTAATATATTTTGCGATAAAAACAGGGATGGATTAAACAGTTATTAGTGACAAAAAATGTGGTTACTAATTTCAGAAAAGAGGGATGGAATAAACATTTATCAGTGACCAGAAATTGTAGTAACCAATTTCATAAATAGTGACGGAACAGAGTCGTAACTAATTTTGATAAATAAGCAATCACAAAACTTACTTAGTGATGGAAGAGATTAGTGATGGATATGAGCGGTCACTAAATTAAAAGTATCTGTCGCTAAATCGGTTCCGTTTTTTGGGTCACCACTTTAGCGACGAAATTTTATTTGTCTGTGACTGCACTATTCGGTCACAAATTAGCGACAGAATAGATTATCCGTCACTAATTTTTTTGTGACGTTTTCCACCGCACTACATCGGTCACTAAAACGTTTAGTGACCGAAAATTACTAATTAGTGACCGAAATTTGCGGTCACTAAAAAACAGTTTTCTAGTAGTGATACAAGAAATACCGATGATATCAAAATCTTGAAATGGATCAATCTTTTGCTGTTGGCTAGGAAAACCTTAATACACATTGAAATTAATCTTACCAACCTTTAAGCGGACGGAGAAGAGGAAAGGAAACCCTTGAAAATAGGGATATTTTATTAAAAGATCTCTTAAACGAGAAGATCTCGTTACAAACAAGCAACAATTCATCTTATCAAACAAAAAAAATCAAATGGAAAATAATCCCTTCACAATAGGGATATTTTATTAACAGATGTCCTAAACAAGAAGATCTCAACACAAACAAGCAACAAAAAAAAAAACAGCACTGTTAGAGATGTAGGTTCCTCTCTTAAAATAACTTTAGTCAGATCCTTTATTCCTGAATCGTTACCTCATTAATATGTGTCCTTCCATCTAATTTCTTACTTGAGTATATGTGTGCATAATCGTCAACCTTGACTTTTTGGTATAACTTGGGGCTTTTTGCACGTATCAGATGATTAAGAGGTTCAACATGCACATCCCTTGCCGGGATCAAACCTGTTATGTGAACAGTCCTCAACTTACTATCATTCGTCACTGCTCTATGTTGAGCGCTCTTGTATCTGCTATTACTCCAAATCTGCAATGATAGTGAAAATTCAAAGAAAAATAAATAAAATTTGAGCATAAATTAGATTCTATATTTCATAAGCTTGAAAAGAACAACTTAAAATTCTTATGACGTGACTCTTACTAAATTAAGAGATAAAACTTGTTGATGCACTTAAATAATGCAATATTGTCTTTTACGGCATAATAATACACGTAACACAAGTTAGATATTGCCAGTAGGAAAATATAGAATATGTAATATAAAAAAAAAATGTGCCCTACTTTGGCTAAGCAATGGTTTTCGTTGGTTACTAGCACTTTAACTTTGAAGCTTTAAACCTTGTACATTTCAAGTGATATCTTTTATTTACTGTGAAAAAAATTAATGATATGTACCTCAAGTAAATCTCCAACATTGACAATCAGAGCATTTGGTAATGGAGTCACCGGTACCCAACCACCATTGTAATAAATTTCCAATTCGCTTACATCATCTTCATCTTGCATAACCAAGGTTAGGGTGTTCGTATCAGTGTGATGATTCATACCTAATACTTGCTCAGGTTTGCTGCAAGGAGGATAATAGTTCATAACCAAAAATGTAACTAGTTCTTCATGTAGTTCATAAAGAACATCTTTTTGCATCTCCAAATTTACAGACAAATACTGAGTAGTTCCACACCAACTTGACTTACTTCACTTGAATATTCCTCTATCATCTCCCTGCATTTTAATTCATGAATTCCATTTGTTAATAGAGATGTTCATATATTTCATGATCCATGATTAAGAAATTTAATAAATGTGTTGGTTTGAATTTAATTTGTTGCTTTTTTCTCCTAATATGTCATTTAGTACCTTTTTATGGTTATTAGCACGCACTAATTTATTTCAGCTACTAATGTAAATCAATAAGGTTTAATATGGTTTTGGTACTTGAGAAATGTGGGGTGTGTTTGTTTTGGATGATTTTGGGGATGGGATTTTGGGAGGAGACAAAACAATGAGGTTTATTTGGTTTAGGAGAGAAAATGAGTAGAGGGGGAGAAAAAATATGGCGGGTCCTATGGGAAAATATTTTTTCTTCCTAATAGAAGAGAGAATGGAGATAAAACTGAAATTGACATGTAAAATTACTCATTTGTCTTTCATTTATTCATTTTGTTTGACATTTTCTTTTATTTTTTTAATTTTTTAATTTGAAAAAAAAATAAAGCATTTTTGTTTCAATAAAAAAAACTGTTTTTTTAATATTTTGGACTCGAAATTTTTATTTTTTAATAAATAGTTGAATTAAAAAAATTTGGTTTTATAAAATATTCATACATGTGACAAAGAAAAAAATATATTTGTTTCTATTTTGTAAAATAAGGGTTTAGTTGTCTTTTGATAAATTTATTGTTTTTTCTCTTCTCACTTTTCTCTTCAACCAAACAAAAGGAAAGAAAACTCAACTTTTCTCTCTTCCTAATTTCTTCATATTTTCTCTCATATCAAAGAACCATAAAATCTACTCATTTTCTCACCATAATCTATCTCCCTATTTCTCTCTTCCCATTTTCTCTCCTCCCATTTTCTTTCCTATAACCAAATCAAAGCAGTAGTGAATTTTTATTTCAGTTCCTATATTTTTTTTCCTTTGATTTTGATCTTCTCCAATTTTTCAAAAATCAGGTTTTTAGTCCTTTTTTGAAAATCAGGTTTTTAGTCCTTATAAATGATGCGACCAGTATCAACATATGACACATGTTATATATATTGTTGACATGGTCAATTGTAGTCTTGACACGTCATCGTTAGGGACTATAACCAAAATTTCGAAAAATAAAATAGCCAAAATCAAAAGAAAAAAGTATAGGGACTGAGATCTTAAGTGAATACTTTTTCATGGATCAAAAACATATTTAACCCAACCAATAAAGTATTAAATAAGGAAAACTTCAAGAGTGATGAGGCTTTTGTCACCCCACTTGTGATTAAGGACACCCCACTTTTTTTATTATTTTCAATTTTACCCTTATTTTTTTTTAAATTTAACGTTGGGGTCGTGAGGTATACCTCACTACCGAAAAAAAAAGTTACAGTCGTGAGGTATACCTCATAACTAAAACTAAGATTCAGTCTGTACTAATTTTTAACAGCAACATGATTATCATTCACTTCATTAAACTCCTCATTTCTAAAATCATCAAACTAGCCAAGACATGTTTTGAAACATTACCATAGCCAAGACATGTATGATGAGGGCTGCGAGATAACATGCTAGAATTATGAGGCTATGAGCGGTTAAAAGTCCCAAGTATGAATTCCTTGTGAGTGCTCCATCGATGGCCATAATAGGAAAGCACATGAAGGCAAAACCATGACCTATAGGGAGCAATAGAGAAAATAAAAGAAGTTGAAAAGGGTAAAGGGGTAGAAGTTAAGAATTGGCATATTTCATAGGTATTCTGTAAGGGTAAAAAGCACTCATAGCCCCCATCCATAATTCGTATGTTATCTCACATCCTCATTGTAGGGTCTGCCGACCACATACTGACCCAAGTCTTATTAAAGGGTTCCTTTAAGGGCATTTTGCTCGGTTTACCTGTCATGAAAGTCCTTCGCTCGGATTCGTGGGATCCGAGCATACGAGAGGGTCAGACTCGGACTTGATGGAACCGAGCCTTACGATCGGTCCCCAATCCATCAGGCTCGGGACTTTAGGACCGAGACATATCGTCGGCTCGTGGATAAGCTCAGACCCACCGAGGCTTCTTATCCCCTCCGCAAATCTCTCCTAGATTCCCGCAACAGCCTAGACATGAGATCTTCAGCTGATCCTAACCAGATTCTATAAGCATAATCATCCGATATTATCTCACAGAATCTTGGTTCAGCACAGCTCTGATACAGGGCCCAAAGCCCATATCAGCCTCTTCCAAACCCTATAAATAGTTCATCACAGCTAGGGTTTCATGTATGTTCTCTCATCCCTACTCTCAAGAACTACGTGTGGCTTGATCCCCTTATCACTGGGGGTACGTAGGACCGGGGTCATCCTCGTCAGCTGCAACAACCCCGAACACACATCGTGGTGTATCCTAACAATGGAACACTACACTCATCATACATGTCTTGGCTATGGTAATGCTTCAAAACAAGTATTGGCTATTGAATTTGATGATTTTAGAAATAAGGAGTTCAATGAAGTGAATAATAATCATGAACACACTCAATCTTAGTTTTGGTACGACCGGAGCTTTTTTCGGTAGTGAGGTATACCTCATGACCAAATTTTTTTCTTTGGGTAGTAAGGGATACTTAACGACCCGATGTTAAATTAAAAAAGAAAAAGGTTAAAATTGAAAATAATAAAAAATGTGGGGTGTCTCTAATCATAAGTGGGATGGCAAAAGCCCCACTCAAACTTCAAAAATAGTTGTTAATGTTCTCTTAAACTTCCATATGAAACAGAAAAATAGAAACAAATTTTATTTGCAAATGGAATATATATATATATATATATATATATATATATATATATATATATTATAAAAGAACGAAGATAGTATAAAGTTCTCTGGAACATTTACTTGAGCCCCTCTGGATTTTCTGGCCAAACTGAAGGTTCTCTGTATCGCTCAGGGTGAGTGAATAATACCAATGAATCTGACCAATCAAGTTTCACTTCCTCCAACGGTTGTTGAACATGCCCATAACCTTGCATGTCTTCCGTCATCGCATATTTTTCCTTCTCTTCTAATGGAAGATTGAAAAAGCCAGCCGTTTTATCCCTCATTCTTTGCATTAGATCGTTCAAACCATGATTCACTAACTGCATTTGATGAAAACCAAGCAATCATGTCTCTTGCTTTCGCAAACACATCCATGCATTTCCCTTTCATGAGACACGATCGATACTACATAATGAATTATTTTTATGTACAACAAACACTCGACAACTCTATTAGTTATTTCTTTGTATTTTGAAATATTTTTTTTATGAGAAATATGTCACATTAGTCCCTGATTTTGTAAACGTCGGTCAAGTTAGTCTCTAATTTTATCGAAATAGCAATTTAGTCTTTGAGATAGGAGAACGTCGATCAAGTTAGTCTCTGTCGCTCGTCACTATCGCAGGGATGTATTTGCTTTAAAATGGGATAAAGATAGGGACGTATGTGAATTAAAATGAAATCTCAGGGACTAAATTGCTATTTCGATAAAGTCAGGAACTAACTTGACCGATGTTTACAAAATCAGGGACTAATCTGACATATTACTCATTTTTTTATACTCACATATGCATATACATGAAAGAAAAAGATAAAGATAACTTCAATAGTTATAAAACAAAGTTGAATTGTAAAATTTTACATTCAAATATTGAACACCAAGAGAATACAATATATGAATAAAATTTTGATACACAAAATATTTTTGAAGACAATTTTGTTGGATAGGAATTATATATTACCTGAAAGTAACCCCACTCCTTGCATGCAAAGTCCAGCCTTCCATGCAAAGTCCAGTTTCGATAGCTCCTCCGTGCTCCCATTTTTAAGCAATGCAAAATCAATGACAGGGACCTGAGATGAAAGGTGATGCATAGTTTTATCTATTTCCATTTCTTCAGGACTCCTTATATATCCTTCGGGAACTAGGGAAGGGTTATTCTTCACCATTTCTTGAACATTTGGTAGCCCCTGTGATTTGGGTGGTTCCTCCGTAAGAACCAGTGGCTTAGTAGCAACAGCATTTCCTTTTAGACTCGCTTTTACTGTACAGTACATATATAGATGGTTGTTTAATTAGCTTTGGTGTTGGTTTGAATTATTTTAATGAATCAGTATCACTACTTATTACTTATATATATCTGTATGTAGAGTACTAATAAGTTTAATTTCATACATACATAAGGGACAAAAAAAAAAGGAATGACTCAAATGCATGGAAATATGAAACATGCACCGGTGTATGCCTTCTTTTTTGGTTTTTTTATTTATTTTTTTAATATTTAATCAATTAAAAAATATTCTATGCGTTTTTATGAAGTGATTTTTATAATTTGGATTTATTTTTTTCTTTACTCTGTGTTTTTAAAAAACTGTACTGAGTAAAACTGTATTCAAAATTTACATATTCTGATAAATCTGTATACGAACTTGTGTTAAAAAATATTCTGAATAAATCTATATTAAAAAAATTTAAAAAGCAAAAATAAAATTTTCACATGCACCGATGCATGTTTCATATTTCCATGCATTTGAATCATCCCAAAAAATAACAATAAAGGAGTAACCTGGAAGAGAAAAGGGGAGACGTTGGAATTTCCTTGGATTTGTTTTCCAACCATGCAACGCCAATGGTGCTGATGACAAGCTTGCTACGAAGGAAGCCATTTACAACTCCGTCAAAAGTTCTTAGTTTTTTTTGTTCTGGTAATCAATGATAATCGTATAACAGGAATGAAGGAGGATAATGAGCTTTTATAGCTGCTGTGTTGCTACAAAGATGAGTGATATGAGACTGACTCTGTGAGTGAGAGATAGAGACAGAGAGAAACATAATATTCAAATCCAAGTGGCAGTTAGTAGTAGATGCTCAAATAAGTCAAGAAACAGGCACTAAAAATTTATTATAACATTAAAATATAAATTCTAAGATAAAAATATATTATTAATATAATCCACTCTTAAAATATACTTACCATATTAGCTATAAATATCCAAAAGTATAACAGTGTACTGATACTCAAAATGTACCATCATCAATTTAAACTTATTTAGTAATACCCAGTGTTTCACAAAATAAACTAAAAAATACATCATTATCTCGTGTTTAAATAAAAGAGTGAAATATCACTTTGGTCTCTCATGTTTTTTAGATTGGGCACTTTAATTCCTTAAAATGTGGAAATTTACTTTTAGTCTCGGAAGATTTTTTTATGGGACACTTAAGTCCCTCTATCCACTTCGTCAACTGCCTCAACTGTGGACTTAAGTGTCCCATAAAAAATTTTCATGGACTAAAAGTGAATTTTTATATTTTGAGGAACTAAAATGACTCATCTAAAAAACATAAAGGATCAAAGTGATACTTCACTCTTTTAAAAAAACTAAGTGAGAGAAAGATAGAGATTAAAGATTTAAGGTCTCAATCAAGTCGTGGAAGTGTTTCAAATAAAATTGTGTATTTAAGAAGTTAAAAATTTATCTTTATATATAAGATTCTTTTGGGTAAATTTTTTTTGTTTTAAATATAAGACTCTTTTATATTTTTTTTCCAAAATTTCCCTAGCATTTAATTGTAGTTGTCTAATTTTTAGTGGAAATACATAAATTGAAACTATCAATTTCAATACAAAATTTATTTCAATGCATAATTAACATAAAGAATAATTTTGGAACAATATGCTAAAACTTTTCAATTTCAATGCAAAATTTATTTTCTTTGATGGACGTAAAAATTATGAAGAGAGTCTTATATATAGGATCGGAAGTAATATTATGTTTAATTTTTCAAAAAATCACTTCCATTATTGGGTTAATATCAAGTTAAGAAAACCCTATTAATTAATCTAACTACTCTTAAGTTCTAACAATATTTTTATTTTGCGTTAAAAAAACAATATTTTTATTTTATTTTAACACTTGTCTAGTGATTTATGAACTATTGATATATCAAGTATATATATTCAGTGATTAACCGTGTTCAATTGGAACATACCCGTGAACCATACAAAATAAGGGATTATAATCAAAAAATTATATATGATAGTTCCTATAAAAAAATTTTTTACTGTACAGATTTATTTTTTTGGTGTGCTTTTAGTGTACAGATTTAGTTGCGCGTCATTTTTTTCTTGAGCCGTAATTAATCTTAAAAAAAATACTCCTTTCATTCAATAAATAATGTATTTTAAGATTATACCGAATTTTAAAAAATAATAAAAATTTCTTAACACTTCGAATGAAATCGGGAGGAAGCTAAGTAAAATGCAACAGTTGACTCAAGTCGTTTAAATTATTTCATTATTATATATTTAGTCTAGAGGTTGGGTTTCGGTATTACTCCCAGTCCATTATTTATATATATATATATATATATATATATATATATATATATATTCCGTTCCTAATTATAAGGTTTTTTTGGGTAAAAAAATTTGGTCCTAAATATAAGATCCCTCTTATAATTTTTTCCAAATTACACATACATCTAATCATTGTGATCTAAGTTTTGGTGAGAAGAAATAAATATTATATTGGAATATGAAATGAAACATGTTTAATGAAGCTTATTTAATGTTGTAAATGACTTGGAAATTGATTCACTGCATTAAATATAGATGATGAAGTATCTACGAATTAAATTAACTATTGAAAAATAAAAAAAAATATTATGTTCTAATACAGTAATTGGCAAAGGGGCATTTTTAGAAAAACATATCAATTTTAATATAGAATTCAACACAATTGATAAACGTAAAAATGTCCAAGAGACCGATATACTTAAAGATGGAGGGAGTATATTGTATGGGGATCGCTGACCTTCACAAACTAACGTGAATTTTAGCCATGCTCACATTTTTATTTAAACAAAAATATTCAACACTCTCTCTCAAAGTAACTAATATTAATAGGTTCCTTAAAAAAACTAATATTAATAGGTTAAAATGTAATTTTACATTTTTTATTTAATTATTTTTTATTTTCACAATGATAACTCTCTCCCTCTCTCATTGTCTTCACGCGCCTCACATTTCAGGCAAGTTATAGCATGGTGCCCAAAGTCAAGGCACCATGTGTGAGGTCATTAATCCAATCTGTGAAATTGTTGGTGCATTAATCCAAGGGAAGAGATCTTGTACTCACTTTGCTTCCAACCGGTGGTCACCGGTAGCGTAAACTGGGAGTTGGCGACTTGGCGTTTTTTCTTTTCCATCCCGTTACTTATGTATGTCGGTCGTTTTCTTCCAACCGGTCTGGCTGTCGTTTTTTCTTTTCCTTTTCTTTTTACCTTGGTCTGTCATTTTCGTTTCTTTTTAAGTAGAGGTTTAGTTGGGCACAGTAACTCGCAGTACTTATTTGGACGTTGGCACAATACAGTTTTTTTTTTTTTCAAGTTTAGTTGTAATAAATGAATAGTCCATCAGAGTTGTCAATGTGCAACAATGACAATAAGATTTCCCTCGTAAAAAAAAAGAATATAATTATAATAATTATAAACATTAATTAAAAAGAAAAATGATTTTAAAATTAATTATAAAAACAGTTTTGATATTCTCAGCGCTAAGGACTGAATTTAAGCCATTAATAAGATTCTTAAATCATTAAAAAATTTCTAATTAATCAATACTCATTAATTGATTTTAATAATACAATATTTTTTTTATTCTATTATTAACTTTTACCAAACCCACTTTTTAGAATTCTCATAGTATTGATGTTAGGTCACTACCAATTTTATTTTAGGTTAACTACTATTAGTGAGGTCACTACTAATTAAAAGGAAGCATGCATGTTTAATTTACACTTATAAGTATTGGTTTAGTGTAGTTCAAGCACGTGTCATGCATGTTTTACGTGTATGTTAATAGTAATTATGAGTAAGCATGGTTTCAACCACCAGTAAGTATTGGTTTGTCCGTCCAAAAAAAATGATGACATTTTTTATTATTAGTTGCGACTGTGTTAAATTTAATTACTATAAAAAAAACATAGTACTTGTCACGGTGTTAAATTTAATTAATGTTTAACCATATTTTTTATTATAATATGGAGAGATGGTTAAGAGCACAAAAATAGGAACCTTAACTCTTGGACAACTTCTTAGTTCGTGGTCCACTTCTTCTCTTAAACTTTGCAATAAAAACCATAACCTTAAACCTTTGTCCTTTTATCTCCATAATCCTAACCCTAACCGTAATAGTAATCAAATGAGCATATAACTTTTCGCTGAAATTTGTGTCTAAGATTAGACATTTCATATATCAAAGGTAATAATAATTTATTAAAGTTATGCAGAAACGGAGTATTTGGCTCGAGAGGATGCAGCTTTGATAATGTTACGTCGTTTGATGTCATGTACAGGAAAAAAAAAATAGTGAATTTCAACTTTCATAACTATGAAATAGCACAACAACATATATCAAATTTAGAGGCTGGAAACTTCGACCTCATTTTGGAGAATGAGGAACTTAAGTCTGAGATACAACGTTTAAAAAATGACAAATTAGGTTAGGTTTCATGTTATTTTAGGTTGCATATTATTTTATTACAAGTGGATTGAGTCATTGAAATGAAATAATTTAGGTTTATTAGGGATATTTTGGTTAATTTAGTGTTTGTAATTTTTTATTATAAGTCTTGTACTTGTTCCGTTGGTGGCATTATTTTTCACGTAGTGACTGTGAGAGGGGCAGGGGTGTTTAACTATTTTATTCATGTAAAAAATAATAGATAAAGACCAAATAGTACAATGTTGGGGCAGGTTTTTATCTATCTCTTCACTCCCCCTCTCTCTCTCCCTCTCTCTCTCTCTCTGTATCTAAAAGAAGAAGGTGGCAAGGGCAAAGGTGCTAGTGGAAATAAGAACCACGAATGCATAACCCCCTTCTTTTAACATTCACTTAAGATTAAAAATGAGATTATCAAAAAGATTACGTTCAAAACGGAGCTTATCAATAGAGAGGGGAACAGATCTGAGGAAAAACAGAGCAATGGAGATGAGGTACACAGAGCAATGAGGTATACAGCTTGAGGATGAAGAAGAAGATGGACCTTTTAGATCTAACTTGCACTGGAGCAGAAGAGAGAAGAGGATAAGTTAAAATAAAAAGCTTACAAGATACAGCTGCTCCC
This sequence comes from Crotalaria pallida, assembly GCA_037953625.1. Taxonomy (NCBI): domain Eukaryota; kingdom Viridiplantae; phylum Streptophyta; class Magnoliopsida; order Fabales; family Fabaceae; genus Crotalaria; species Crotalaria pallida. Next base: position 118,956,881 of record CM075654.1, read on the forward strand.
AGTACGAGTTTTGCTATCTTGACCCATATGCTGGAACAGAAAACGGATGTTAAAATATTTACATATAAAATATTTAGATACCGTTATATTTAATTGCATGTGAATCCTTGCCATTTGAAACCGGTAATCGAAGGTAACTCAGTGACCTCACGCATGGTGCCTTGACTTTCGGCACCATGCTATAACGCCCCTAAAGCCCCCACATTTCATCTCTACGACTTGGTGCAGCTTCCTCCTCACATGCTCTCACCAAAATAGATCCCTCCTTTAAACTCGATATTCTTCAACCAATAAACCCATCCTTTAACTCCATCTTCTTCACCAAATTTTCTTCCTCTTCAAGAATGCCCTTGTTTTTTATATCCTATCTTCCACGCACATCCTTATTAGGGTAAAAACAAGTGGGTCACGCTCAGCAAAAAAAATGTGTGAGAAAAATGTGTAAAATTACATTTTAACCCATTAATATTAGTAACTTTGAGAGAGAGTGTGTTGGATATTTTTGTCCAAATGAAAATGTGAACATTGTTAAAATTCACATGAGCTTGCGGAGGTTAGCAATCCCCCCCCCCCCCTCCCTCTCTCTCTCTCTCTCTCTCTCTATATATATATATATATATATATATATATATATATCCCTATTTAGAATTTTTACGTCCACCAAGAAAAATAAATTTTGTATTGAAATTAAAATGTTTTAGCATAATGTTCCAAAAATACCCTTTACGCTAATTATGCATTAAGGGAGTAAATTTTTTTACTATTGCACTTTGCTGTGAAATGTATTTATATTTTCCATTTTTCCCACTAAAAACAAGAGACTACAATTAAATGTTGAGGCTAATTTTGAAAAAAAAAATTACAAATGCTAGTTAAATTAGGGATGTTTTGTTTTTTTTTTAATTTCATAAAATTAAATTATTAAAATACTCTTGATTCTTCATCTTTGTTTTCACACAACTTATAAAATTATTTTTGTCTAAAATAATATGATACACAATGCTAAAGTGTTCCAACTAAAAAACCACTTTACGCATGTTTGCAAATCCCATAATTAAAATAAGTAATTTTATCTTTGAAAAATTATATGTTTAATATTTTAAAAAGGATTTTCTTAAAGAAACTAAAAGAAGTGCATTTTTATAGAAAAACTAAATATTTAATCCACACTTAAGTAAGGTCAGGTGTTCGAATCCTGCCTTGTGCATGCAGCAGCGTTAAATCTCGGGGCCAGCTGTCCCACCCATTAGAGGCCTACAAGCCAGCGAGGAGATTAGTCACTGCGATCGGCGGTGGACACTCCGGTCATGGACCAAAATAAATATTTAATGATTCAAGTGATAGTGGACTTGGTTTTTCTAGGTTTATTTACTATTTTTACCTTTTAAGGGTTGAGGTTAAGCAAACTCTTATAAAAATATTAAACTTATGTTTTTAATGTTTACTTACTTATTTTATCTTTCTTAATTAATTTTATTAAAGCACTTATTAACAAAAACCGTTATTTTATTTTAAGGGTTGAGGTTAAGCAAACTGTTATAAAAATATTAAACTTATGTTTTTAATCTCAGCCCTTAAAGTTGAGGATAAAAGACTTTATAAAACATTTTGCATTGAAAACTTAAACATTTAAGACTTGAAATTTAGTAAATTTATATTTACATTTCCAATACTTTTTTTCTATTTTTTAATCTCTTATCCTTAAGCTAAAGGCTGAGTAGAGGTGACATTAAGCAAACCCTTTATTTTATTTCTGATAAAAAAAAATCCAATTCAAGTTGAACGCGCCCCTCAACGCTGCCGCTGTACGGGATCATGTAGCTATTTCAACACTGCATCCGGATAATTTACAGTATTTGTTAAAAACTTACTGACACAGATGTATCCAAGTTCAACTTGCAATAACTTATTCTTTTATTGAAAAATAATCTTTCACATGCATGTGTTTATGATTTGTTTAATCAATTTTAGTGATAATAGTTTTTTAAATTGTCATACACTTTCTTCGTTTCATAAATAGTGTTTTTTAAAGTTATGTACGATTTTTAAAAAATGGTTAAATGATATAAGAATTTGGAGCATTTTGATTATAATGCCCATATATAATCATTATTAAAGAAAAAGAAAAATATTGGAAGTGAAAAGGAAAGTGTAATGAATAGGAATGTGTTGGAGGAAAATATCATTAATTATGTGTTGAGTTTTGTAAAAGAACAATACATATGAAACATGAGACAAAAACTCTATGAAATGAGTACTTGTTTTAGTTTACATGTGAAACTTTTGAAAAAAAATTAATTTACTTATTATTTAAACGATATAAAGAATATTTTTTTAAAAGAAAATATGATATTGAAAATCAGGTGTACAAAAATGTTTATGAATGTAGAGGACATACATATCTATTTCCAGCTTTTTTTTTTTAAAAAAAAAAAACATATTTATTCCCATAAATTTGCTTTTTTATGGTATGGTACTTAATTTGGCTATCGGCTGCTTGGTATATTTGGTTAAGCATAAATAAAATGGTATTATTAATGTGAAGTTGGTCAAGTGGTAGCTCACTTCACTTAATTTCTTAATTAATTGGTCTCGGATTCAAGTTTGGGGTATGGAGCAACAAGTTTTTGGGTAGTGCGAGCTTAGTTGGATCGGACCAGGTAAGACGAATTCTGGATAAACCAGATCCAAATACCAGCCTAAAAAAACAAAATAAATAAAATGGTATTTGCACAAAAGTTTCAATCAACTGTAGATGTGATGATAGACACAAGATTAAAAAAATAAGAGCTGATTGTGGCTAAAAAAAATAATAAATGTTCAATGTCTCTATTCGAATTACAAACTCATCTATGTAAATCAGCTTGTACTGTCAGTAGTTAGGTGATAAAGGAGTTATTATTTAAGAATAGGAATGTGAAATACTTCTTCCAGTCCTATGTATAGAGCATACTGTAGGGTCTGCCGACCATATACGAACCAGAGTCTCACCAAAGAGTTCTTCCAAGGGCATTTTACTCGGTTTACCTGTCATGAAAGTCCTTCGCTCGGACTCGTGAGCTCCGAGCATACGAGAGGGTCAGGCTCGGACTTGATGGAACCAAGCCATATGATCGGTCCCCAATCCATCAGGCTAGGGACTCTAGGACCGAGACATACCGTCGGCTCCTGCATGAGCTTAGGCTCGCCGAGACTTCTTATCCATTCCGCAAATCTCTCCTAGATTCTCGCAACAGCCTAGACATGAGATCTTCAGCTTATCCTATCCAGATTCTAGAAGCAAAATCATCCGATATTATTTCACAGAATCCTGGTTCAGCACGACTCTGATACAGGGCCCAAAGGGCCCATATCAGACTCCTCCGAACCCTATAAATAGCTCATCACAGCTAGGGTTTCAGGTAAGTACTCTCATCCCTAAGTTGACACTCTGCATACACACGTTGGCTAGGGAGACCCTGCCTTTCCCAACTGGAACTACAGAAATACCATAAGTCATACATCAACACTTGATCCTCTCTTGGGCTCCTGGTTGCCATAATCTTGAGCGCTTAGAGGGTTAAGGACATATAGTGATCAGAACACTACATTGGCGCCGTCTGTGGGAAATGAGTAACTAATATTCCCATATCCACTGTTTTCATGGCAAACAACAACGTTAATGAAGGAGATCTCCGTCGCCGCCTCCGTGGGAGACCACCCAAAAACAGAAGGGGAAATATCAGGGACAAGATCGCTCCGGGAGGGCCCCCTGAAGGCAATCAGGCTCCTCCTATTAACCCTCCCCCTCTAGTTCCTCCTGAAAATCCCCTTCAGGCACAAGCTAATGTCCCTCCTCTGATTGAAGGCGGCGAAGGACGATCTAACTCTCACACTGTTCCTGATGGTCATGTTTCAGAGTGGCGTGATACTGCAGATTCTGGACCACACGTATCTCGGAGGGCCCCTCATGGATCACGAAATGATGAGGCTCGTCGAGTAGAACGTTCCGCTCGTCATGATCATTCCCGAGCTGATAGATCCCAAAGAGAAGTACCTCACTTGACGAGGGGCCACTTTGGAACGCTTCAGGTGGACCACGTTCCACTAAAACTGAGGGCAGGTCTTACATGACTACCTCTTCGGCTCGAAGGCGTGAAGAGTCAATCATGGAAATATTAAGAACACAAACTTCCTTGATCGAGAAACAGAATCAGGCTATTGCTGCTCTTCAACAGTAGAGCATGGCAAGAACAGCCGAGCAAAGCCCTCGCATGGCTCCCGGCAACCCAAACAACCTTCCTCCTCCCCCACCTTTCAACTCGAGTGTGGTTCCCGAGCGAATTACTGGGGAACCTCATCCTGGCCATCCTTTCACAGCAGAAATCATGGCATACCAAACCCCGCAGACTTATGTGGGACATCAAAATATTCCTTGTTATACCGGGACAATCGATCCGATGGACCATATTGCGGCTTACGAATCCTCCATGATGTTTTATGGAGGAGGGGACTTCATGAAATGTCGTGTTTTCTCAATGACTTTGGGCTCGGTGCCCTTACGATGGTTCAACTCCCTACCTGCAAATTCAATTCACTCCTGGGCTGAACTCAGAAGAACGTTCTTGAATAAGTACACTGCCAGTATGTCACAGCAAAAATCCGACCATTCATTAGCTGGAGTTGCACAGAGACCAGACGAGTCTCTACGAGACTACTTAGCTAGGTATCAACAAGAGGCTAGTGGCATATCGGGTTTACAATCTGGAGTATCTGTTCTCTTGCTTACTCAAGGGTTACGAGACGGAGATTTTAAGGATTCTTTGATAGGAGAACCACCTAAGGATATGGCCGAGCTCAGGGAAAGGTCCAGGAAGTTTGTCAATTTGGAAGAGTTTCACAGAATCAGTACTGCGGCGCGTGGTAAGGAAGAGCGTCAATAGCAACGTCCTCGGCAAAACGATCGGTTTCGAGATGATAGAGGGAGGAAGGATAAAAGAGAGAGAGAAAGAGGAGAAAAACTGCCTCCAAAAGGCAAATATGATGAGTATACTCAGCTTACAGTACCAAGGATTCAAATCCTTCGCGAGACTATGCACACCGAGATGCGCAATATTACTAGGCCTCCAGCTTTGAGAAAAGTTGCTCAGAAAGATAAGACCAAGTATTGTGACCATCATGGTGGATGGGGACACACCACTGACCAGTGCACTATGTTAAAAGACTTGATTGAAGAAATGGTAAGGGACGGAAAACTTCAACAATACATTGGCGAAGCAATGCGGAAGCGTGCCAGGAGAAAAAGTCAGTCCCCACCGAAACCCGAGCAGAAACAAAGAAATAGGAGCCCCTCACCACCTGCGGGGGGAGCTTCTACCCTACGGTCCGAACAGGATAAGGGTCGAGAGGGTTTTTTGATCAACACCATTGTTGGAGGATTCGCAGGTGGAGGGGAGAAAAGAGGTGACCGAAAGAAGTACGTGGGACAAGTTTTTTCTATTGCCAGCCGACCAATTCAAAAACCAAAAAAGAAGAATATCGTCATCAGCTTCAGTGACGAGGACTTTGCTGACATAATTCAAGACCACAACGATCCCATGGTAGTTACAGCTCGACTCGGTAATTATGAAGTAAAGAGGATTCCTGTTGATCAGGGAAGCTCCGCAGATATTATGTTCTTGGATTTGTTTGAAGCCCTGAAGCTGAAAAGGTCTAATCTAACTCCGTTCGAAGGAAGTTTGATTGGCTTTACGGGCCATTCGATTGTTCCCTTAGGCCATATCCACCTCCCAGTCACCCTGGGGGAACAACCATCCGCTCGAACAGAGATAGTAAAGTTTTTGGTCGTCCAGGCTCCGTCGGCATACAACGCCATCCTCGGTCATACTTCACTCCAGTCTTTTGGCGTCGTTGTTTCAACCGTCCACCTAGCTATGAAATTTCCAGGATCTAACGACAAGGTGGTCACGGTGTGTTCTGAACAAGAGCTGGCTCGAAAGTGCTACAATATCAGCCTGGGTAAACTGAAGATTGAAGATGAAAAGATTATGCAAGAACCACTAAATAAGGGAAGTGTTAACCTGGCAGTTCTTGATGTGAGGGAGGATGACGAAACCATTCCAACCCCTCAGGGGGATTTTAAGAAAATAATCTTGGGCTCCGATCCATCCCGCTGTGTCAAGATTGGTGTTGGTCTTGCCGAGGGAGTTGAAAAAGAGTTGACAAAACTGCTCATTGAGAACAAGGATCTATTTGCCTGGATCTCGGCGGACATGCCAGGTATTAACCCGAATTTCATATGCCACAAATTAAGTGTTTATCCTAGCGCTAAACCAGTATGCCAGAAGAAAAGGCGGGTCGGAACCGAAAAAGCTCAAGCCACGGAGGAAAAGGTTGCCGAGCTGCTTGAAGCAGGGTTCATCAGGGAAGTGGTATACACCGATTGGTTGGCTAATCCCGTACTGGTCAAAAAATCTAATGGAAAGTGGAGAATGTGCGTGGATTATACAGACCTGAACAAGGTTTGCCCCAAAGACCAATATCCACTTCCTTGCATAGAAAAATTAGTAGACAGCTCGGCAGGATACCAGAGACTATACTTCATGGACGCTTATTCTGGCTACAATCAGATTCCTATGTATCCTCCGGATCAGGTGAAAACTTCCTTCGTGACTGAAAACGCTACATACCGTTATAATGTCATGCCCTTCGGACTCAAGAACGCTGGGGCAACTTACCAGCGAATGATGAATAAAGTGTTCGGCTCACTTATTTGGCCCAAAATGGAAGTGTACGTTGATGACATGATTGCAAAGAGTTTGAAGGAATAAGACCATGCCAAGGACTTGAAGATCATTCTTGACAGAATTCGGCAGTACGATATGAGGCTGAATCCGGAAAAATGCACCTTTGGGGTTCCCGCTGGATCATTCCTCGGATTTATGCTCACTAAACGAGGAATCGAAGCGAACCCTGAGAAATGCCGAGCTATCCTTGAGATGAAGAGTCCATCTGACATTAGGGGTGTACAGCAGTTGGCAGGTCGGGTAGCAGCTCTTTCCAGATTCTTATCCCAATCAGCTCGGAAGGCCCTACCATGGTACCAATTGTTGAGAAAGGAAAAAGAGAAGGCGTTTGAGTGGAACGATGCATGCGAAAAGGCCTTCACTGACCTTAAGCAATATCTGGCATCCCCCCCGATCCTATCTAGCCCTGTAGCTGGAGAGACTTTGTTCCTATACTTGTCAGTGGGTGATTCAGTTGTCAGTTCAGTTCTAGTTCGAGAAGAATCAGGCAAGGAATCTCCCGTTTATTTTGTTAGCCGAGCGCTTCAAGGACCAGAACTGAGATATCAAAAGGTGGAAAAGTTGGCTTTCTTTTTTGTCATCACGGCCAGAAGACTGCGTCAGTACTTCCAGAGTCATCATATTAAGGTCAGAACAGCTCAACCTATCCGTCAGATTCTCCAGAAACCCGACTTAGCAGGAAGAATGGTAACTTGGGCCATTGAACTTTCCGAGTTCGACATCACGTTCGAACCAAGGAAAGCAATGAAGTCTCAGGTTCTAGCTGATTTCCTCACCAAGTTTACTGAGCCGCTGACGAGCTCAAACTTGGACTGGAGCATTTACGTTGATGGATCGAGCAACAAGCTTGGGGCTGGTGCTGGTATAATCCTGGAAAACTCCGATGGTGTTACCCTTGAGTATTATTTAAAGTTTGAATTTCCTACTTCAAACAATCAGGCAGAATACGAAGCTGTAATGGCTGGTCTCAGGATGGCAAAGGAGGTAGGGGCCCGAGAAGTCAAGATTTTCAGTGATTCTCAAATGGTGGTCTCTCAAGTCAAAGGAGATTATCAAGCCAAAGAACCCATCCTCCAAAAGTATCTTGAAAAGGTAAAGTTCTTGTCTTCAGAGTTTGACAAAGTTGAATTCTGTCATATTCCAAGGGAAAGCAATGGCCGAGCAGACATTCTTTCAAAATTGGCTTCAACAAAGGGTACCGGAAATAACAAGACTTTGATCCAGGAAACGGTGCACGGATCTAGCGTTGTCCTCTCCATTTCGATGGATCTAAGTTGGACTGCTCCGATCACGAGTTACTTAGAACAAGGAACTTTGCCTACTGATTCGACCGAGGCTAAGAAGCTCGTCAGGAAAGCGTCACAATTTGTTCTGGTTGAAGGAATTTTGTTTCGCCGAGGAGTCAGTGGCCCTATGCTCAGATGCTTGGATCCCATTGAAGCAAAACAAACACTTGAAGAGGTTCACGGAGGAATCGGAAGCCATCATGTTGGGGGGAAATCATTGGCCAAGAAGATTCTAAAAGCAGGATATTACTGGCCGACCCTTCAGAAAGATGCAATTAATCCTGTGAAAAGATGCGGAAAGTGTCAATTCCATAGCGATGTGTACCAGAAGTCGGCCGAGGAACTCCACTCACTCTCATCTCCCTATCCTTTCTATCAATGGGGAATGGATTTGATTGGCCAGTTCCCCACCGCACCAGGACAGCTGAAATGGGTGGTAGTTGCCATAGATTACTTAACCAAATGGGTAGAAGCCGAGCCTCTAGAAACTATCTCGTCTGCCAAAGTTCAGAAGTTTTTTGAAAGACAAGTCATAGCTCGGTTTGGAGTTCCACAAGTTCTGGTGACTGACAACGGAACTCAGTTCGCAGCAAAGGCGTTCCAAGACTTGGTCAATGCTTTAAACATCGAGCATTATTTTTCCTCGGTGGAGCATCCTCAGACCAATGGACAAGTGGAATCAGTAAATCGAACCATCATCCAGGGAATTAAGAAAAGGCTCATTGGTGCAAAGGGAAATTGGTTGGATAATCTACATGAGGTACTTTGGTCGTACCGCACCACAATACAAACCTCGACGGGAGAGACTCCTTATCGGCTTACTTACGGCTGCGACGCGGTCATCCCGATGGAAAGGATCATCCCCTCATTTCGAACCATACAACAACCAAACCCCCTCAACAACACTTTACTGATCTCATTCTGTCTGATGAAGTCAGAGATTTAGCCGCCGAGCGAGAACGACATGCCATGCTAATGCAAGCAAAAGAGTATAATCGCTCAGTAGTACCTAGAGAATTCGAAGTTGGTGACCTCGTCCTCAGAAGAGCTGACATTGGCCTGAAAAACGCTAAAGACGGGAAACTGGCTCAAAACTGGGAAGGGCCCTACCGAATAGCTTCCAAGACGGGAACATGGGCCTACAAACTCGAAACACTCTCGGGTGCTCTCATCAATAACACTTGGAATGTGGCAAAGCTTAAAGCGTATTTCAGCTAAAAGTTCTTCATCCTTATTTCAATTCTGTTAGTTTCATTCTGTTTTTAGTTTTATTGTTACTTTTGCTAAGTGATAGGTCTGTTTATTTTGGATAATGGTGTACGCACGGTGGAAATCCGAGCCCATTGTATTTACTGATTCAAATAAATGAAAGTTCTGTTTCTGAATTCATTGTACTTACGTACTTTTCCTCATAACCGATTAGCCACCGTTTATGACGCGAACGATTATAAACAGCTCGAACAAGAGCTTATAACTCGTCAAGTACTTTAAAAGATTCCCGATTCAAACGTGATTGTCTTAAAATCATTTTATACATCGCGGATAGAGGAACCCACCTTGGCTAGAGTGTCGGAGTTCCGAGGTCTTAACACTTGAATTCATAACAAAAAGAATAATATGAGAAGCAAAAAGTAAACGGATATTATAAATATTCAGTGGTTACAACATAAGGTCCAAGCCCATCTAATGAGGCAAATACATAAGTTGAAAAGCAAAAGGGTAAATCTACTCTATATCGGACAACACTATACTGTCAGGATTAAATTTATCCTCTTCATCTTCTTCACCCTCGGCCCCGTCTTCCTCGGACTCTTCAGCAAAATGGTCAGGTAGATCATTTCCACCCATGTCTATTTCGGCTCCGTTCTCACCCACGATCCGACCATCTTTGACGCTGAAGTTGGGGTCAACACCTTTGGTTATGAGGCCAGGATTCAGGATCCGAAGTTGCTCCACGGTATTGAGGAAAGAATCTTCAACTGAATGATCCCAGTTATAAAGATTCTCTCGGGATGCCCTTTTGTGCTTAAGAGCTTTCACTCTCATTTTATCTAGAGAGGCTCGAAGTCCAGCGGCCTCATCCTTGGCATACTCGAGTTGCTCTCGAGCCACTGCAGCATCCTCCTCGGCTTTCCGAGCTTTCTCTGTAGCCTCCCGCAGAGCTGTGGCATCCTCCTCGGCCTTCTTCAGGATCTCCTCGGCCCTCCTCATCCTTTCATTGGCCTCCTGAAGAGGTTCCCGCTGAATCCGAAAAAATGCACCTTTGGGGTTCCCGCTGGATCATTCCTCGGATTTATTCTCACTGAACGAGGAATCGAAGCGAACCATTAGAAATGTCGAGCTATCCTTGAGATGAAGATTCCATTTGACATTAGGGGTGTACAACAGTTGGCAGGTCGGGTAGCAGCTCTTTCCAGATTCTTATCCCAATCAGCTAGGAAGGCCCTACCATGGTACCAATTGTTGAGAAAGGAAAAAGAGAAAGCGTTTGATTGGAACGATGCATGCGAAAAGGCCTTCACTGACCTTAAGAAATATCTGGCATCCCCCCCCCCCCCAATCCTATCTAGCCCTGTAGCTGGAGAGACTTTGTTCCTATACTTGTCAGTGGGTGATTCAGTTGTCAGTTCAGTTCTAGTTCGAGAAGAATCAGGCAAGGAATCTCCCATTTATTTTGTTAGCCGAGCGCTTCAAGGACCAGAACTGAGATATCAAAAGGTGGAAAAGTTGGCTTTCTGTTTGGTCATCACGGCCAGAAGACTGCGTCAGTACTTCTAGAGTCATCATATTAAGGTCAGAACAGCTCAACCTATCCGTCAGATTCTCCAGAAACCCGACTTAGCAGGAAGAATGGTAACTTGGGGCATTGAACTTTCCGAGTTCGACATCACGTTCGAACCAAGGAAAGCAATGAAGTCTCAGGTTCTAGCTGATTTCCTCACCAAGTTTACTGAGCCGCTGACGAGCTCAAACTTGGACTGGAGCATTTACGTTGATGGATCGAGCAACAAGCTTGGGGCTGGTGCTGGTATAATCCTGGAAAACTCCGATGGTGTTACCCTTAAGCATTCTTTAAAGTTTGAATTTCCTACTTCAAACAATCAGGCAGAACACGAAGCTGTAATGGCTGGTCTCAGGATGGCAAAGGAGGTAGGGGCCCGAGAAGTCAAGATTTTCAGTGATTCTCAACTGGTGGTCTCTCAAGTCATAGGAGATTATCAAGCCAAAGAACCCATCCTCCAAAAGTATCTTGAGAAGGTAAAGTTCTTGTCTTCAGAGTTTGCCAAAGTTGAATTCTGTCATATTCCAAGGGAAAGCAATGGCCGAGCAAACATTCTTTCAAAACTGGCTTCAACAAAGGGTACCGGAAATAACAAGACTTTGATCCAGGAAACGGTGCACGGATCTAGCGTTGTCCTCTCCATTTCAATGGATCTAAGTTGGACTGCTCCGATCACGAGTTACTTAGAACAAGGAACTTTGCCTACTGATCCGACCGAGGCTAAGAAGCTCGTCAGGAAAGCGTCGCAATTTGCTCTGGTTGAAGGAATTTTGTTTCGCCGATGAGTCAGTGGCCCTATGCTCAAATGTTTAGATCCCACTAAAGCAAAACAAACACTTGAAGAGGTTCACGGAGGAATCGGAAGCCATCATGTTGGGGGGAAATCATTGGCCAAGAAGATTCTAAGGGCAGGATATTACTGGCCGACCCTTCAGAAAGATGCAATTAATCATGTTGGCTAGGGTTTCAGGTAAGTACTCTCATCCCTAAGTTGACACTCTGCACACACACGTTAGCTAGGGAGACCCTGCCTTTCCCAACTGGAACTGCAGAAATACCATAAGTCATACATCAACACTTGATCCTCTCTTGGGCTCCTGGTTGCCATAATCTTGAGCGCTTAGAGGGTTAAGGACATATAGTGATCAGAACACTACACATACTTAATCGTATTCCCTGACTCAAGGAAAATAGTTAGTTTTTTGAATTTTATGAGAATATATTATATATTACAATTTTACCCCTTCCACTTTACTTGGAAAGTTCATATTCATTAATGAATAACAAAAAAACATAGTTAGTCAAAACATTTAATAAGGACTAAAAAGAGAAAAAACAATTAATGATGCATTAGAAATATAAAGTGTCTTATACTCCCGCCGGTCCTATTTATAAGACCTTTTGAGGTTTTTATTTTGATCCTATTTATAAGACCCCTTTTTCAACTTTCAATAACATTTAATTATTTTTTCCATTAACACCTCTATATAGTCAATACTTTTTAGAGTTCCAATAATAATTATAGGGGTAATTTTGAAAAAGTAAATCAAATTTTCATATTTTCAATGCCACTAACAAATTTATCCACTCTCCTTGGTGGAAGTGAAAAATCTCAAAAGGATCTTATATATAAGACCAGAGGCAGTTGTAAGTTACTCCTTCCGCTCTCATTTATAAGCGAAAAAACATTGTATTAATGGTTTTAAATATAAGAAAAAATTAATCAACTTTCTATTCTCAATACAACCATTCTTAAAATATCCTTACGAAGTGGTTATAACATTTAATTTTTGTTTCATTTCCAAAGCAAGTTTCCTAAAGTAGTCAATTTTTTTATGAATTTGAAAAAATTAAATACACTTAACTAATTTTCTTAATACCTGTGTCGATAGTTATTTTTGCTAATAAACAAGACTGGAAAAATTATCTTCCTGATCCATGTTATTATGATCTAGATGTACCATGTCTTACACACTTACTCCACCCAGTCTCATTTTTTTAAAAAAAAAAAATTGCTTTATTAATATAATCAAAAATTAACTAATTTTTTCCTACAATACAATCATTCCTAAAATAGTTTTATTATGTGGTTGAGTCATTTAATTTTTACTTCATTCTCAATATAAATTTAATAAAGTAGTCTATTTTTTTTAATTTGACAAAATTAAATATACTCAACTAACTTACTTAATAAGTGTGAATACGAGTAGTTGTTTTTGTTTAAAAATGAGACCGGAAGGAGTAGTTATGGGTGAGCGTGCGATCGGTTGGGACGGGTTTGGCGTGACTGTCGCCCGACCTATAAATATTAATAGGGTCAATTTTTAAACTCGTACTTGTTCCTAAACCCGAAAAAAAACCCGAATATATGTGGGTCTAAATAAGACGGGTCAAGATGAGAACGGGTTCGGGTTAACCTGGGACAAAAATCACAAGCCTAAAAGTGGGATCAAAGTAAAGCATATCATTGCAAGATACTCCCTCCATTTCATATGTAGTGTGTTTTAACTTTTAAGGTTATACACGGGTTTTAAGAAATGGTTAAATGATGTAAGGATTTGTTATATTTTGACTATAATGTCACTGTATAATTATTATTGAAGAGAGCAAAAGGTATTGGAAGTGAAAAAGATAGTGAAATAAATAGGCATGTGTTTGAAAAAATAACATTAATTATGTATTGGGTTTATAAAACAACAAGACTTATGAAACATAGTACAAATACTAAAACAACACTATATATGAAACAGAGAGAGTACAAAGTTTCGATGTTAAAAAAAACTATGCTAAATTTAGTTTCAAGATTTCACTTACTGCTATAAAAAATAATTAAATTGGGGTAATATTGTTTACAAAGTGCCATTTATATAATATCATACAACAAAGATAAGAAAATGAGACTTTTGATAGTAAAGTTAAATAATAAAGTGTCACTTAATAAATAAATAAAAAGCAATTAAATTGCTAAGTTAGAAATGAAGTCATTTAATATATGATGTATTGTATAAATATATAATATAAAAATAAAATAAAAACATGTTTACATCATTAATATATAAAAAAAAATGTTGGTATATATATCGGATTGGGTCGGGTGACCTTGACTTAAACCGCAAACTCAACTCGTAACCGATGTCGGATAGCTTTATTTGGACCGAACACGTCTCCTTTTCACACATGAGACCGGGTCCAACCCGACCCGAAACAACCGGATCCGATCCGGATCACCTGGCCGGACCGGTCCTGCACACCCCTACGTAGCTCGTTGAATACATTTTGTAAAAAAAAAAGCTGCATCCGGATAATTTATTTATTAAAAACTTACTGATACAGATGTACCAGTTCAGCTAGCAATATTTTTTTCTTTTATTGAGAAAGAATCTTTCACATGGAGTATATCAAGAGTCAAGACTGAGAATGAATAATTTATAATTAAAAAAATAAATAAAAAAAGTATTTCACATGTAAATCATGCTTGAAAACGAATAATTTATTCTTTTATTGAAAAATAATCTTTCACATGCATTTGTTTATGATTTGTTTGAACAATTTTGAAGATAATAGTTTTTTAATTGTCATATACTGGTACTTGTTTTAGCCTATTAGTGAATCTTTTGAAAAAAAAAATTAATATCCTTATTTAATTTAAACGATATTAAGAATTTTTTTAAAAAAAATATGATGTTGAAAATCAGGTGTACAAAAATGTTTATGAATGTAGAGGACATATCTATTTCCAGCTTAGAAAAAACAAATCTATTCCCATAAATTTGTTTCTTTGTTAAACTAAAAAAAAAAGGTGGGGCAGAATGGTGAGTTGAAAAGGATTTTTTCCACTTTAATCAGCTTATTGATTTTAAAAATATTTTGAATGATTATTTATATATATTAACATCTATTCTTCAATCTTTAGGGATATAGAAAATTGTCTTTGAACCCAAAAGGGTTGGTCCTAGTGGTTAACTGGCTGGGGTGCTGAGAGAGTGCGGAAGCAAAGGTTCGACTTCTGCCTAAGGCAACAACTCCTTGGGAGATCTCGTATCATAGAGTCAAAGACTCGCTTAGTTCCAGAGATCGAGGTGGATCAGTTGGGCCACAAAAAGTGAAGCCCAAATACTACCTGGGTTAAAAAAAAAAATTGTTTTTGAGATTTTAACTTGAGCAAAGTTGAAAATGGATTAATGTGGTAATTAACCGTAATTAATGTGGTAAGTGGTAACCCTTCTTCTTGTTATTACATTTTATTTTAATTCTCACTTTTTTTTTTAAAAAAAAAAGAAAAAATCCCGATGCCCCTCAATGCCGCCGCGATTTGGGAGTAGCTATTTCAACGGTGCATCCGGTATTTTTTTTTTTATTTTTTTTTTATAGAAGTGAACTTCAGCATGTTGAACCTCTATTAAAAACTAGTAATTGAGTTCACCAAAAAAAAAAAAAAAAAAACTAGTAATTGATACAGATGTGCCAAATCTACTTGCAGTAGTGTATTCTCTTATTGGGGAAAAAAATCTTTCACATGTATATCGTGGCAGAATGAATAATTTATAAAATGAATCTTTCGCATGTATATTTTGACCTCGAATGAATAATGTATTTTTTATTGAAAACGAATCTTTCACATTCACTCTTGTCATAAAAGATGCATTTTTGAGTCTATATTACATTAGTGGTTACAATTTTTTTTAGAAATAGTCAGATAAGTCCCCGAAAGATATATGTGGAATCAGTTAGGTCTCTAAAAGATTTGTTGAATCTCTTAAATTCTCCAAAGATCATTTTGAAATCAGTTAGGTCCCCGAAAGATTTGTGGAACCTCTTAAACCCCTTAAAGATCAATTTGGCATCACGTTAGTCATCCCATGAGAGACCTAATGGAATTCTACGTGGCACGTCAAATGCTTTGTTGACCCAAATGTGGCACCTTCTTCATAACATTCCAACATGGCATTAGGGTCAACAAAGCATTTAACGTGTCACGTAGGATTCCATCAGGTCCCTCCTAACGAAATTGGATGGGGGACTAACGTGACGTCAAAATGATCTTTGAGAGGTTTAAGAGATTCCACAAATCTTTTAGGAACCTAACTGATTCACGAGTATCTTTCGGGGACCTATGTGACTATTAACTCTTTTTTTACTAGAGCGATCATAGATAAACAGATTATTTAAATTTTTCAATCATTATCCAACAAAAATATTTTTTTAAAAGGTCAACAAAAATATTATAATTTAAAATTAAATAGATTATTCAAGTTTTCCAAATTATTCTCATCAACCAAGATATTATATGAAATAATCAAATAAATAAAAGTACTTAGACTTAATATTTATTTATATAAAAAAATGTTTAATATCCCAAAAAATAAAATGCAAAAATAGAATGCAATGTATTAGCCGCCGAGAAAACTGGCCAAATATCTATCTATGTACTCTTCTTTTTATCTACTATTTCTTTTATAAAAGGACACATTTTCACCAACGCGAAATTAGTCAAGTGGTAGCTCACTTGGTTCCTTAACCAACCGGTCTTGAGCTTTGGATATGGGAGACTTCTATCGCTTAGTGCGAGCTCAGTTGGGTCGGATTGGACCAGATGAGTCGAATTCTAGGTAAACCAGATCTAAATACCGATTGATGTACACAAAAATAAAAATAAAAAGACACGTTTTCGAGGTATCATATTATTGTTGAAATTTTTCTCGAACCATAGCAATGGTATGTAAATAGTGGATTTCTAGTTTATCCACTTGAGTCGTAACAAAAGATTTAATTCTTTTTTCTTTTCCTTTTTCCAAAATTACTAAACTATTATTTATTTTCAATAAATATAAATTAAATCTGTTGAATTTGTTATTTATTTTGCATAAATACAAATTATATATATATATATATATATATATATATATATATATTTAATATTAACTTTATATACACGTTTAAAAGCTTTACAACATCTTTGTTCATCCGTCTTTCTTCCAATTTTGTTTGGTTTTTTTTATCTATTTTAATTTATTTTTACCAAAATTATTATCCTCACATTTTTTATATATTATGTTCTTTTGCTAATTCTTTATTATTATTATTTTCATTGTTCTTATAATTTGAGATTTTAATCTTTCTCACCTAAAATTTGGAATGTTTTCATCAATTTGCACATTTTGTTATTCTTATTTCATACTTCATCCGTCCCTAATTATAAGACTCTATTGACACTTTTATTTTGTCCCTATTTATAAAACCTCATACCAATTTTCAATGATCATTGATTACTTTTTTTTCACAAATACCCCTATTTATTTAACACTTTCTAGATTCCCAATAATATTAATTGGGGTAATTTTTAAAATACACATTAAAAGTTTACATTTGTAACACCCCAAAAATTTAATCCCCGATTATAAAATATAATTATGTAATTACGTTAATTATTATAAAATTATAATGTGATTATAATATAATTATGATGATTAGAATATAATTATGTTTTAAAAATAAATTAAGAAATAATTAAAGGAAATTATTTTATTAAGGTAATTATTTATTTTTATGAAAATAAGGAAGAATTTAAAAGATATTAAGAAAAGAAAAGAAATAAAATATAATATCTTTAGATTTTTTCAGATCTGTGTCTCACTAACCGGTTAGTGATACGAGTAACCAGTTAGTGCTCTCAGACACCCAGAACTAAGACTGTTCTAGACATGAATTAGAAAAGGAGAACACGTTTTTGGGTTGGAAACCAGCCACCTTGGCCTGCAAACACGTCTAATCTCTGCTGTAAATGAGTGGTGATGAAATTTGGTGACTTAAACCAAGTTTAAGCCACACAATTCATTCTCAACACTTCATATATTCAAATTCTAAACCTATTCACTTGTGTTGCTTCGTTTTCTCTCTCTAAGCCACCAACACAAGAGAACTTTACATCAAATTGAAGCTCTCTGAACCCTCTTGAATTAGAAACAAGTCCCACTCAATTTCGTGTACTCTAGAGGAAGTTATTAGTTCTGCAAGTTGACCCTATGTTACCGGAAAAACAGAGCACGAATCTATTCTTGTAGCTCTCTTTGTTGAATTCGTGTGGTAAGCTCAAGCTACCTTAGAGTATCAAACTTGTTTCAATCTTGAGTTAGTGTATCCTAGTTTTGATTCTAATAATTTCTTACATGTTTATCTCACTTATTCGAGTTGAAAATCTCTTATCAATAACCCCTGTTGAAACTGAAAACAGAGTTGCAGCTGAGGTGTGGTTTTGTCCCAAAATCGTGTTAAGCTTTTCTCTTGCTTTCCAATCAGTCTCTAAAGCTTCAATAGGTAAGGGAGAAGAAATTCATTTGCTAGAATGATTATTAAATGGCTTGGAATGTAAAAGAGCTTTACAAGCTCAAGGGCCATAGGTTTTGAATTGGGACTTTGGCTTGGAGGCCAAAATAGGTTATAAAACTCATTCAAACATGTTATATTAACTTAACACAAGCTAAAGAAACTGTGAATTTGATTTGGGAAGCTTTGAAATTAATTTTGACATATTAAGTGTCAAGTATGTGTTTATGTGCAAGCTTGATGAATCATACATGAATCTCATGAAATTGATGCATATAATTGGTTTGAACGTGCTTAAATATGCCTAAGTATGCTCTGTGAATGATTGATAAGGATTGAAAATGAAAGGTTTTTGAATTGGTGTTGAAAAGTGACATTTCTGAACTGATGTTGCAATGACTAACCGGTTACTGCAACTTCTAACCGGTTAGTTACTGTAAAATTTGAAAAAGAGGAAATTTTGAATGTGACTAACCGGTTACCCGACTCTCTAACCGGTTAGACACTGTACAAAAACCTGAAAAATGTATTTTTCTCAATCCAACATATTACTAATATTTTTAATTAATTCTTTTAAGTTAAAAATGTGTTTTAACTATTAAAAAGAATATTTTAGTGTCACTTTCTTTTAACATCAATTCAATACCAAATAAATAATTTGAAGTCAATCCTAATAATTTTATTGTGATTGAAATCATGCATGGTGTTAAGGAGTTAAGATAAGATAATAGGAAAAGACACATTCGATTTAATTAAATCGGTATGAGAATACGCGGAGATTGGGTTTATGACGGTGATAAGTCAAATAACCGTGGGAATTAATTATAGGTAAAATAGTCATATGATGAGTGAGTTCTGCAGACTCGACTCGGGATAATTTTACAATGACTATAATTTTATTCTATCGATCTCTCGGAGTATTTCGTGATTGCGGAGGACGGTCTTTAGTATAATTTACACAGGAGTTGTAATTGTATACTTGGTGGAAAGACGTTTACTCTCAATTGCTTTTCCTATTTAGTATGATTGTTGGTACGTTGTCATCAAACGTACGTGGAGCGTTTGAGCGTTTTCGTTAAAACGTAAAATTAAATCGTTTGAACGTTTTCGATAAAACGTAAATTTAACGTTTTCGATAAAACGTAAATTTAATCGTTGAGGACGTTATCGATAAACGTGAAATTGCCAAGTGCATGATATTTGTAAAATATCACAGAGGAGATCGCATCGAATAATTGCATCGCATTGCATTGCACATGCATTAGAAACATACATTATTGCTTGATATTTATTATTTAGTAATTATTAATTGATTATTTGAGATTGCTTAATTGCCTATGTGATTTTAATTGCTACTTGACTAATTGTGTTTGTTTATTCCTAATTCATTTAATTATTTATTTGTACGTGAATGACACTGTCTTACTCTCTTTGCCCTAATTGTTTTTTAGGTGATGTCTCGATTTCTGGCGTGCCTAGAGATGTGTCCCGTGAGAAGGACATGGGAGTATGAGGAGCGTAGGGCCACGTTCGAGGGGGAGGTGGAGCTGATCTTCCGCCACCCGAACCCCTTGGCGTATATGCGTCCTCGTCGGTTCCGCATACCTATGATATATGCTCAGCATATACCTCCTGCATTTACTTATAGACATGGTACTCCACCGCCACAGCCTGCACGTCGTCGTTCTCACTTTCGTTTTCGACCAGCTGCTCTCGCTCGTACTCCTACGGAGAGAGCTGCACCTGAGGATCCTTCCCGTCCGGGTCCATCTCGGACTGTGAGATTTGCACCATCACCGGAACGTGTGCCTCCGGTGGTTCAGGTGGACTATGAGGAGGAGGATCCCGAGGAGGGCGAGAGTGAGCCAGCTGGGGACGACGCTGTACAGACTGGAGGGGAGAGTGATCAGGTTGTTCCATCGTCTGGGAGCCAGTGGATGGTGGATGAGATGTGAGGTGATATGCTAGGCATTTATCATTAGTATGTAGACTGACTTTTTAGTATATTTTGAGTTAGTGGACTGCTCTGGGTTACACTTTATTATATATGTATATGTATATGAGTACTGACTGAGCATAGTAACTTAGAGTTATGATATCTTTTGACCAAAACAATGTAAAATGATGTAAATTAAATTAAACTTTTTATGTGAAATATAATGACGCAGTTTTATAGAAGTATCCGGTTCAAATTATTTCTTATTTTTATGTATCATTATAAAATCACCAATATCATTTCCTTAAAATACATTAATAATATGCATTTATCATAACATAATTCCCGTGACGACTTAGGTCGTTACAACATTTCCAATACAAATAACTAAATTAATCCACTTTCTTAATGGACGTGAAATCTCGCAAATGGATCTTATAATTAGGGACGGAGGAAGTATTTTTTTTTTCGTGATGGTAAAGAGAGTACATAACGAGTTAATGAATTACTTTTGATAATTGATACTTTTTAGTGAAAGGTCAAGAATAGAAGAAGGATAATAATTTATGCAAGTAAATATTTCATTAAAGATTAATCAAGATAATAAGTGATTTAAGTTATTTTACTTTCATATTGATTAGAACAATTAGGACAAAGATTTTTTTATTCACATAGTTAACTTAAGATAAAAAAAATGATAAAGATATTAAAAGAAACATAAATAACTAGGGGTGTAAGTGGTCCGATCTCGGACTTCAAGATCGGTCGGACCGGACCGGACCGGACCTGACCAAAAAATATAGTCCGGACTGATTTCGTGGTCTGGTCTGGTTTTAAAATTGTTGTACTGTTCTACTGTGGTCCGGTCCACGGTCTCACAATTTTTTAGACAGCGAAAACCAGACCGAACCGGTTGTTGAAATATTAAAAAAAATTAAAATAAAACACAAAGGCAAGGCACAAAGCCTTCAGCAGCCCTTCATATGTTCACACTTCACAGCCGCACATGAGTTTAAACCCTATGTAGTACAAGTTCATACCCTCTCTCCCTTACACAATCCTTAGTCGTCGCTATCTCGCCACCACGACCTCCCTCCGCCTTCCCTCTCTCTTCCCTTCGTTCTCGACCTCTCTCTCTGAGGAAACCGCAATTGGTGGTTGAAACAACTAAGGAACCCTAGGAGAACACCTAGAAGTGGGGGTTGAATAGGTGTAAAAGAAACCTTGAAAGATTTTCGAACGAAACAAATCGAAACAATTAAAACAAATGATTTTTGCAAATTTGTCAGCACTTAATCGATTAAACGGATATCTTAATCGATTAAACCTGAAAGTCCAAATTCTCTTAATCGATTAAGGCTTGTCTTAATCAATTAAACCTATCAGAAAACTGAAAAATAACTTTTTCAATCGCATACGAAAATCAATCAATTCACACGTATAACCAGAGATTCAGCGGAAA
The DNA here is from genome assembly GCA_037953625.1 of Crotalaria pallida. NCBI lineage: Eukaryota > Viridiplantae > Streptophyta > Magnoliopsida > Fabales > Fabaceae > Crotalaria > Crotalaria pallida. The sequence goes on from CM075654.1 coordinate 118,978,455, forward strand.
CAATTAACACCTATATTCTTATTGATTACCTAGGTTATGAAAATGATTTTCCCCAACTTAATTTGAACAATAAAGATTCAATTCAATCAATTATGAAAATCAATCTTTCTCTAGGTTTTCAACCAAGAACACAATGAATAACAAGAATTGTAAAGAGTAAGGGTTTAGAGATACGACACAGTGATTTATCCTGGTTCACTTTCATCCGCTTGAAAGCTACATCCAGTCCCCTCTTCAACCAAGAGAGATTCTTCACTATGAGGAATTAGAGTTCTCAAATTACAAGTAAGTGCCTCACAAGACTCCCTTCTTGCTAGCCTACAAGAGATACTCCACACCCTTGCCTTGTAATCCTATTGATCTTCTCTCTAATCTAACCTCTACCCCTTGTTGATAATCGACACAACAAGTCTTCTTTGCTTGATGATAATCCACACACCAAGGCTTCACTTTGCTTGATTCACAACCAAGACTTTCTTCTTCTTCAATTGCTTGAATGAACTTGCTTGATGATAAACGACACACCAAGTCTTCTTTGTTGTTGTAGTTGGCTTGCCTTCTTGCAAAGATTACAACTCAATGAATACACATGACACTCCTATGAATCTCATTCAATAGCTATGACAAATCACACAAGAGATTCAAAGGTTCTTGATCAAAGAATATGAAAATATGAAAGCTTTGATCTTTGAAATTGAGAGAGAATAAAATGGCTTGATTCTTGTAAAATTGATTATGAAAGTGTTCTGATTAATCACAAAGATTAGGAAAAGGTTTATATAGAATACCCAAAAGTTGTAGCACTTCAAAACTGATTTTGAGAAGTGAAAATCGTATTTTGAAAAAACCAGATCTGCAGTATTTAATCGATTAAATTTCAGCTTAATCGAGTATTAATCGATTAAATTATGACTTAATCGATTAAATCCACACTGCACATGTTAGAAACTTGTTTTCTCAAAACTAAACCTTTCCTTTCAAACCTGTAAGCCACCTATTGATTCTAGGTTAAGTGAAAACTCAAATTATGATTTAATCATGACTATGATAGAGATTCACTACCCTCTAAATAATCTACCCAAATAAAAGACCTAAGAAGCTTGAGAGGCAAAAGATAAAACAATTACAATTACACTCAAACTAAGTCTTCATGAGCTTGCTTTCTCTCTTCTTCATTTGATGTTTGTTGTTGCTTGTTGAACTTGAAACTTGATCAACATCTTTGTAGCTTGTTCAAAACACTTTGTCATTATCAAAACATTCATCATGGAACTTACAATCTCCCCCTTTTTGAAAATGACAAACCATGTTTTGAATTTGATTGAAGTTGTTGATGCTTTAACAATTTGATCACTTGGTGAGAAACTTGCTCCCCCTCAATCAATGCATTTGATATTTGAAATCCAATTGATAGAAGCTTGATTCTCCCCCTATCTTCAACAACTTAGCTCAACCTACATAAAAACAACAAAACAACCTTTCTCCACAAAAACATATCATTTCTCCCATTTTTCAAAACATACCATTTCTCCCCCTTTGGCATTATCAAAAAGTAATATATATACCAATTGAAATATAAAATACTAAGCCAAAATAGAGAAATTCACATTTATTTCTTCACAACATTGATATCAATTGAAATATAACAAGTACTATACTTTGAAATGTGATACCAATTGGCAAGAAAATATAACAATGAATTATGAACCAATAGAAATACTAAGAAGTCATAATACCAATTGAGATATCATCAATGTAAAGAAATATCACAACAATAATAGCATGATAATCATCAAATCATCACTCAATGATACCAATTGAACTTTAGAAAAGTAATACTATTTGAGAACAATTCAATTATACCAATTGAGAAGACTAAACAATTGTAAATATTCAACAATATCATTTTACCATTTTGTAGGACATTCACTTGAGATGCAAATGTAATACCAATTGAAGATGCAAATGTAAGAATAACATTTGTAAGCCCTTTGCTCTTCAATCATACCTACAAAACAATCATGCTTTGCCTTTTGGTATCCAAATGGTTTTGGATCCATTTTTGTTAGTGTAGGGACTCTCACCCTTTTTCATCCAAACAAAATCTCCTTTAGGTATACCATGCACTTTAATATAACACACATTTGAAGTATGTCCATGAGTACCACAATAGAAACATGTTGGTGCATTTGAAAAATCAACCTTAGAAAAATCAACAACATTTCTATGAGAATTACTCTTAGCATTAGTATAACCCAAACCAAACTTGTTTGAATTTCCTCTTTGAAAATTTAACAATGTGCGCAATCTAATATCACCACTTGTGAAACTTGCAAGCTTATTTTTCCAAATAGCATTTTCATCTTTGAGCAACTTGCAATTATCACAATCAACCACAATATTCACTCTACTAGCACAATCACAAGAAGAACTAGCATATATAAGATCAAGAGTTTCATTTTCAAGATTAAGCTCATCAACTTGTTTTTGAAGTTCTAAAATCTCTTTTTGATGTTTCAAAATGAGCTTCTTTCTTTCAATGTTTTTCAAAGCTAGTTTTTCAAATTGTTCATGCATTTCTTCATAAGCATTATATAACAATTCATATTTAGAAGAAATTTCGGATTTAGTATGACTTACATCGCTTTCCTCGCTTTGATAACTTGATTCATCATTTGAACTTTGTTCTTCATCATCTACTAGAGTTATCAAGTTGAGACAAGCGGCTTCTTCATTATCCGATGAACTACTCGATGTGCTTTTCTTGTTATCTTCATCACTATCCCAAACTATGTATACTCTTTTAGATTTAGAATTTTTCTTGTCTTTCTCCTTCTTCTTGAGATACTTAGAGCACGAATACTTGAGATGTCCAAGTTTTCTGCATTCATGGCAAACTAAACCTTCTTTTGATGTCTTGGTCTTGAAGTGTGGGGAATCCTTCTCTTTACCTTTGTCTTTGTTCAACCTTCCTTTTCTCCTTAGAAATTTGTCAAACTTCCTTAGAAAAAGTTTCATGTCTTTTTCATCAACATCCGAATCGGAATCTTCACTATCATCATCATCGGAACTCTCTTTCTTTTTGTATGATCTATTGAGTTTAAGAGCAAGTCCCTTTCTTCCTTTGTTCTTATCCGAATCTTCATTGATACTTAATCGTCCAAGCTCCATTTCATGTTCTTGAAGCTTTCCAAAGAGTGTTGCTAGATCCATAGCATCCAAGTTTTTAGATTCAACAATAGCCGTTACTTTTGGTTGCCAATTTCTGTCTAAACATCTCAACACTTTGTTAGAAAGTTCACCTTGTAAGAAAGTCTTACCAAGAGCAAGTAAATGGTTAATAATGCGAGTAAAACGCTTTTGCATATCATTAATAGATTCATTTGGAAGCATTTGAAACAATTCATAATCACGCATTAAAGCATTCAATCTAGCTCTCCTAACCTCACTAGTTCCTTCATGAGTCACTTGTAAAGTGTCCCACATTTCCTTAGCACTAGAACATTGGAAAACCCTAAAGAACTCGTCATAGGATAAAGCGGAGGTAATGATATTCTTTGCTTTATAATCATATTGAACTTTCTTTCTATCATCATCCTTCCACTTATCCTCGGGGATTAAATGTACTACGCCTTCAACTAAACTAGAGGGGATATGAGGACCTTTTTCAACTACTTTCCAAATTTCACTATCTATGGCTTGGATAAAGATTTTCATTTTAACTTTCCAATATGCATAGCCTTCTCCGGCAAACAATGGAGGACGATTTATTGAATAACCTTCACCACCAAAGGGATTCGTAGAACCCATTGCGATTTTCTTAAAGGATCTTTACGAAAAAGCTCTTATGCTCGTGTCTTTCGACCGAGCTCTGATACCAATTGAGGAAACCGCAATTGGTGGTTGAAACAACTAAGGAACCCTAGGAGAACACCTAGAAGTGGGGGTTGAATAGGTGTAAAAGAAACCTTGAAAGATTTTCGAACGAAACAAATCGAAACAATTAAAACAAATGATTTTTGCAAATTTGTCAGCACTTAATCGATTAAACTGATATCTTAATCGATTAAACCTGAAAGTCCAAATTCTCTTAATCGATTAAGGCTTGTCTTAATCGATTAAACCTATCAGAAAACTGAAAAATCACTTTTTTAATCGCATACGAAAATCAATCAATTCACACGTATAACCAGAGATTCAGCGGAAACAATTAACACCTATATTCTTATTGATTACCTAGGTTATGAAAATGATTTTCCCCAACTTAATTTGAACAATAAAGATTCAATTCAATCAATTATGAAAATCAATCTTTCTCTAGGTTTTCAACCAAGAACACAATGAATAACAAGAATTGTAAAGAGTAAGGGTTTAGAGATACGACACAGTGATTTATCCTGGTTCACTTTCATCCGCTTGAAAGCTACATCCAGTCCCCTCTTCAACCAAGAGAGATTCTTCACTATGAGGAATTAGAGTTCTCAAATTACAAGTAAGTGCCTCACAAGACTCCCTTCTTGCTAGCCTACAAGAGATACTCCACACCCTTGCCTTATAATCCTATTGATCTTCTCTCTAATCTAACCTCTACCCCTTGTTGATAATCGACACAACAAGTCTTCTTTGCTTGATGATAATCCACACACCAAGGCTTCACTTTGCTTGATTCACAACCAAGACTTTCTTCTTCTTCAATTGCTTGAATGAACTTGCTTGATGATAAACGACACACCAAGTCTTCTTTGTTGTTGTAGTTGGCTTGCCTTCTTGCAAAGATTACAACTCAATGAATACACATGACACTCCTATGAATCTCATTCAATAGCTATGACAAATCACACAAGAGATTCAAAGGTTCTTGATCAAAGAATATGAAAATATGAAAGCTTTGATCTTTGAAATTGAGAGAGAATAAAATGGCTTGATTCTTGTAAAATTGATTATGAAAGTGTTCTGATTAATCACAAAGATTAGGAAAAGGTTTATATAGAATACCCAAAAGTTGTAGCACTTCAAAACTGATTTTGAGAAGTGAAAATCGTATTTTAAAAAAACCAGATCTGCAGTATTTAATCGATTAAATTTCAGCTTAATCGAGTATTAATCGATTAAATTATGACTTAATCGATTAAATCCACACTGCACATGTTAGAAACTTGTTTTCTCAAAACTAAACCTTTCCTTTCAAACCTTTAAGCCACCTATTGATTCTAGGTTAAGTGAAAACTCAAATTATGATTTAATCATGACTATGATAGAGATTCACTACCCTCTAAATAATCTACCCAAATAAAAGACCTAAGAAGCTTGAGAGGCAAAAGATAAAACAATTACAATTACACTCAAATTAAGTCTTCATGAGCTTGCTTTCTCTCTTCTTCATTTGATGTTTGTTGTTGCTTGTTGAACTTGAAACTTGATCAACATCTTTGTAGCTTGTTCAAAACACTTTGTCATTATCAAAACATTCATCATGGAACTTACACTCTCCCTTCGTTCACTCGCCTCGACCTCTCTCTCCCTCCGTTCACTCGCCACCGCGACCTCCGGTTCTCCCTCCTCCGTTCTCCCTCCGGTTCGCTCTCTCCTCCTGCGATTCGATTCGTTCTCTCTCCCTCCTTCGATCCATTCTCCGTTCTCCCTTCGTTCTCTCTCTCTCTGCTCGTTCCTCTCCATCGCTTTCTCTGAGCCGTTGCTCGTCTTGCTCGTTCCGCACTATCTCTCCTCCATGCGCCGCCACCTCTGGCTCCTCGCCGCCGCCGCTTGATTTTGCCCTTTGTGTTCAATTAGGTTTCCCCGGCTTGATTTATTTTCAGCATTTTAAATTTTAATTTAATGGTCTGAATAGACCGAATCGGACCGGACCGTATTAATTTGATTGGTCCGGTCTTCAATGCCTGTCAAAAACCGGATCGGATCGGACCGTTACACCCCTATAAATAACAAATAAATCAAATATAAAAGGATCATAAAAATTAAAGCTGGATCAGATAAAATTATGTTTTAGACTATCTTTAATGAATTACTAGTACGAGTATTAATTTAAATAAATTATTATCTGTATGTGAGGATTTTTATGTAAGGATTTAAATAAACCTTTAACCAGTGAGCTAAAAGGAACAAGAGTTCTATACTTCTATATCAAGTCGGGCTCACAGTCAACTAGCTTTGTAGCTCGGGCATATACCTTGCTAAAAATGACATAATATATATTCAATCCTTTTAAGATCGACTGTAACACCCTTAATTTATATGCAAAAATAGTGAGTAAAAGTTTATAATTAAAATAGTGTACTTAAAAATTGCTTTTCACAAATCAAATTTACAAATAAATTTGGGCATCCATTTAAAATACAAGTATGCACAAACATAAAGTTTCCTTCTTTCCAATTCTTCCACTGCGACACTCTGATCCTCAAGCTCCTTGACTTTCACCTAAAATGTTAACCACATAAGGGTGAGACCTTTTCACAACACATTGAATCATAAGATAGTAAAAAGGCACATAATAATAACTCAAGTATCATAATCAAACCAAGCCATGAATAACAAAATGCTTCCATTAACAAATTATTCAGTAATAACACATTTTCCATTTATTCTGATCATCACTTCAAATCAGAGGCCAATGAAACAAACTTAATCATCATAATTGGCACCTCACAACAGAGGCCTACAAATCTTCCTTATTTAAATTATGTGCCCCTCAGATCAGAGGTCAGCACCCCTTTTTACTTTATTTCCTTTCATCTTGTGTCCCTCAGGTCAGAGGTCAACACTCATTTACTTTCATTCATTTCTGTGTCCCTCAGGTCAGAGGTCAACACGCAATCACTTTAACTCATTTTGTGTCCCTCAGGTCAGAGGTCAACACCTTATCATTCATTTCATCTTGTGTCCCTCAGGTCAGAGGTCAACACTCATTTACTTTCATTCATTTCTGTGTCCCTCAGGTCAGAGGTCAACACATTAACATTCATTTCATCTTGTGTCCCTCAGGTCAGAGGTCAACACGCAATCACTTTAACTCATTTTGTGTCCCTCAGGTCAGAGGTCAACACCTTAACATTCATTTCATCTTGTGTCCCTCAGGTCAGAGATCAACACTTCATTACTTTACTTCATTTTGGGCCCCTCAGAACAGAGGTCAGCAAATTCAACACTTTCCATTAATCGTCACCTCAAATCAGAGGCCAACGCACTTAATACATTTTCGTTACACATTACCTCAAATCAGAGGCCTAAACATACTTTAATCTTATTACTCAAACCACTTAGCACATATAATCACAATTACACTTACACACCTTTCCCACTCATTCTTTATCAATATTCATTCCATATATCAATTATCAAATCTTTCCATTAATCGTCACCTCAAATCAGAGGCCAACGCATAAATTTCACATTCACACATAATCACAATTCCACCAATATTCACAAATATACATATTTATCATCCCTTCCTAATCATCACATAACATTATAGCACAAGTAATCATAACCATTTACCGAGTATTCACATATCAATTCACCTTCGAAAATTAGCATTTATAACAATTATCCAACCTTGTCATACATTTAGCATCACATTATACTTTTAGTTACACATAGTCATTTTATTCTCATTTATACCTTTGCCAATTCATTCCATAACTATATCATTAAAATTCATTTATAAAACATCATCACTCATGTAGTGGACATAGTAACTTTTATCAGACAACAATTAACATCAATCAATTCGACATACTCAGGTATGCCTCAGAGTACTTTAATATAAGTCAACTCCCTAGGGTTTTTCACTTCCTACATTACCAACATTCATAAGGGATTTTACCAACATTAAATCAATTAAATATTTAAATTAAAATAAAGATACATTCAACATCCTTAAACCAATTCTATTCCGGTGCTACTTTGCTACCCACAACTCAATTCAACTACTTAACCCAAGTCCTATTATATACCCCAACTATCCCTAACTCAAGGTGTGGAAAAGAGACTTCCCTTACCTGGAAATCCTAGCAATAACGACAGGGCCACTTTAACATCCGGAACTTGCTCCAGGGGTCAAGGTCGAAAACAACGTGTTGAATACATGGGTTGCCATATTGCACAAGTAGTGGAAATCAAAGGTTTTCCACATCATTCATCATCTTCCAGCTCTAAATAGTAGACACCGATTAATACAAGCCTGAAGATAGTAATAACGAGGACCACTAAGTAAAAAGCAAGTTTGGCTAGCCGAAATTTCTTCTCAGCATTGAGTACCCTAAACACTTCAGTAACATCAAAAAGATGCTGCCGTTTAATATACAAGTGGGTATGATAGCAAGCAAGAGGGAGTGTGATTAAAAACATGATCCAGTAAACAAGCGGCTTCACAAAGAAGACCTTTGTATCGGCTGCCTTAACTTCTTCGAATTCAACAAGGTATTGGTGTTATGGTGATGTAAAGGAAGCAACTTTATGCAAGTGCAGCTGAAAAGCTTGGTGGGTTTCGGAGAACAAATTGTGGGGTGACCTGGTTCACCGGAAAAGCTTAGAGGAACGCCGAAACCTGCTCCGGCGAATGATAGAAGAAGCTTTGTGTGGGTAGCGGCAAAATGAGATATTTACGAAAAGATGAGAAAGTTAGAGAAAGGGAGAGGATGAGGATATTATTCTATCTCTTTCTTTATTTTCTATCTGTATGGCATCACAGGCTGACACTATATATCTTATATATGTATTATAGATAAAGGGTGAGGGTGGGGCAACGGGTAGAATTAGGAATATAATATATTTTTATGTTTTGGTCATATTTGTGGGTCAATGAGCATAGGTATTTTGAATTATAGTTAAAAATTGGATAATACTAAAAATAAAATACGTATAAAATAATATTGTATTTTGAATTACTCAAAACTGATTGAAAAATAATAAAGTTACCGGTCCCTCCGAATAGCTATTGCGTAAAAAAAATTATCGAAATTCAAAAGTAAATATATTAACTAAATCTTGATATTAAACTTGATAATATATAATATTTAAAATTTTGAGGTTGAAGATTATTATATATAACTTAAACCGGTAATATATTAAACCAGTCCAAAAGCTAAAAATAAAACAGCCTCCGAACATTATGAAAATTTACAGGGGCGCTCAAAATATTAAGTTAAACATATTTTTCTGAAGAAACTTTTTATAAAAATGCCTCTAAGGCTTGTCACTTGAGCTCCCTGTCAAAATGTTAATTAAACTAAATAAAAGTACTACTTTATTTTTGGAAAATGTATGATAACAAATTTATACTTATTTTGATTAGAAAACGTATTTCAAATATAATGATGAAATCATAATTTTATTCCGAGACTCAAATATTGAAAACATCATATTAAATCATTTAATTATTTTACTAGAGGTATTAGAAATAACGGGATGTTACATTGACAAATGATGACAAATACTGTAATAATAAACATGTTTTTCTAATGTATGTTACTCCCTCTATCTCTTGATATAAGTCACTTTTATGTAATTCACGCAGATTAAGAAAAGTAATTATTACTCTTAAATTTATCAAAAAAATATGTTATCATTCCAAGGTTACCCCTATTTAAAACTTTACAACTTTATTTATTTATCTCTCTATTGTAATTATTACCCTATGTATCACCCCTATGCAATTATGAGGGATATATTTGGAATAAACTCTTTAATAATACCTAGATATTCTAAAACGACTTATACAAAGGGACACCAATTTTACCAAAATGGTGCCCTATATAAAGGGACGGAGGGATATGCAAAATACAAAGAGTAAATATGTATCGGATAACTAAATGATATTCCATCCGTTTCATATATAGTGTGTTTTAAGGTTATACACGAATTTTAAGAAATTGTTAAATGATGTAAAAATTTGATGTATTTTGACTATAATGTCCCTGTATAATCATTATTGAAGAAAGAGAAAGGTATTGGAAGTGAACAAAAAAAGTATAATATTAAATAGGGGTGTGTTATGGACCGGATCTAGAAAGATACCTCATGAAACCGGTTTACCAGATTAGGAGGCCCATTAAGGGCCCCAATCCTCATGAAACCGGTTTACCGGATTAGGAGGCTCATTAAGGGTCCCAATCCTCATGAAACCGGTTTACCGGATTAAAAGGCCCATTAAGGGCCCAAATCCTTCGTTCCACTGGATTGACAAGCATAGAGAGGGAAGATTCCCTTTACCTCGTGATACCGGTATAACGGTTACGAAGAGAAGAAATGCATTAAGCCTGCTACATAGGATACCATTTGACATAAAGCCAACAATAACCTCCAAGTACCCGTTTAGCATGGGATTCCTTCCGCATTACACCAGCCATTAACCACCTGCCGTTAGTGGGAATCCGGTAAACCCCATTGATGAGGAGAGGACACAACGGTAAGGATGGAAGGCTTATATAAGGACACTGAGGGTAATGAGCAGGTATGTTTCCTTCAATCTCACACAAACACACACAACACCCCAAACAAACGACAACAGAGCTGGTATCCTGGTAATCAGGGTGCCACTCCTCAGTCTAAAAGCAACAGTAGAAGACTTGGATGGACGCTTAACCGCTTAGTTCAAGTACCAAGTTTTCTACGACAGAACATTGGTGACCACAGTGGGAGCAAGAAACTTATTCCCACCCCTTTTTGAAACACGATGGATAACCGGTCACGTGGAGAACGTTTGGAACCCAGCCATAATAGTGTGGTTGAGCTGAGAAAACATGTAAGTAAAGGACAAACACCTTCATAATAGAGGGATTTGAGAGAACATTTGAGTGAAGGTCGAAGGTGTGCTGAAATTGAATGTTCCAGGCATGAAGATCCCCCTCGAAGTGACCTGGAAAAATCGCGACAGAGACCCCTCACTAGAGGAGGAAGTCCCTCGCGCTCCCGTCGTGAGAGTAGAGGATCGTCTGGTGGACATTCACAGAAGAAATTGAGCCTAGAGGAGGAGTTGGCTTGGCTTCGTAAGCGCTTGGATGCGCAGGATAAACTGATGAAAGAGTTGAAGAGAGGAGCAACATCTTCCTCTCACAATAAAGGAGGTGAGATTAACCCGTTAGAGGCTGAGGAACCGGAGGAGAGGGATCATCCATTTTCAGAAAATATCATGGATTTTCCGATGCCAAAGAATCTCAAAGCTCCAGCCAATGTGGATTCTTATTTTGGAAATTCTGATCCTCAAGAGCATATCGACAACTTTCTAGTGGTGATGTCTTGCCAAGGGGAAAAGGATGCGTACAAATGCCACACCTTCCCTTTGACTCTGAAGAAAGCAGCATTGCGCTGGTACTCAAAGCTGGAACCTAACTCAATCACGTGTTGGAAAGACTTGGCGGCTAAATTCCTTGGACATTTCACCACAAGTAAGGCACAGCCAAAATCTGAACATCACTTGTCTCAGATTAAGCAAGAGAAAGAGGAGTCGTTGAGAGACTTCCTTACCCGTTTCAACAATGAATACTTGTCCATTAGTGACATTGAGGCTTCAGTAGCACTCCACCTGCTAATGAGGGCCCTAAAACCTGGTGAGTTCGCTGACCATTTGGTGATGCACAAAGTTAAAACCATGGACGAGGTGATGGAGCATTCAGAGAGATACATTAACCTAGAGGAATATCAGAAAGCACAACATGATGGGTACTGAAGAAGGAAAGACGTCCCCCTTTTCTACGAGACCGGGAAAGGGGCAGTGTGAAGGAGAACGTGGGGGCAGGAATGAATCAAGGGGGAGAAGGTTTGAAGGAAAATATTTTCTGACGTAATAAGGCCTTGTGGCCATGGTCGTGCTATCTTCACTTGTAATAAAAGCCTTCTAGGCAACCCTATTGTGTTAAAATATGCTCAAGCTATGAATAAGACTTCTTTCAGTTTTTAACCTCTGTATGAACGCTTGACTGGTTTATTGGTATTGACACAAAAATGTCAAACCGGTAAATCAGCATTGGGTGGAAGGTCAAACCAGGTTTCAATAAAATAAACTCGCTTGATAACCGGTTTACCGGTTTTATCTTCAAGAGTCCCGACACAACCGTTTTACCGGTTTACTAGAGGACCAAGGGCATCACAACTTTGTTACTTCAAGGTAACCATATAATCAGTCCCATTGAGGACCTAAAGGTCTTGAATACCTCATATAAACAAAATAACGCTATGAAGCCTGATCGCAAAGAAACCAGATAATTAACCCCATTGAGGAGTTAAAATCTTGTCAAAACCAGGTAACACTATACTTAAGCAATCCAACTTAAGAGTACACCACCTATACGACTAGCCATCCTATAGGGAGAGAAGTGGGTAAGATGATGTCTTGCAAAAAAGGCACCTCCCATGTACTAGAGGTATGACCGCTGTTAGACTCGAAGAGTTTAATAAGTTAAAAATAGAAATCCCTTCGCTGGCTAGAAGAGGACTTCTAAGTGTCAACCAAGTATGGATGCAAACTGAATTGTGAAAGTTCAAACCGGATCTAGAATGATACCTCACGAAACCGGTTTACCGGTTTATGAGGCCCTATAAGGGTCCAGTCTTCACGAAACCGGTTTACCGGTATAAAGAGGCCCTATAAAGGCCCAGTCTTCACGAAACCGGTTTACCGGTATAAAGAGTGCCACCTTGGAGACCGTATTGATTGCTTAGGAAAAGGAGAAGACAATCCTTGGTACCGTCAAACTGGTTACAAGAGGAACAGTGGTGTCACACTCACCCACTAACCGGAATACCGGTAACACAAGGTACCGGTTAACCTATAATCCAACGAACATTGAGAGGCTTCAAAAGAAGTCCATTCAAAGGTAAAACCGAATTACCGGTTATTCAAGGTATGTTCTAACCCTAAGGAATTACACATACCACGGTTCACAAGGTAAACCCTGGTCTGGGGGGCAACTGTTATGGACCGGATCTAGAAAGATACCTCATGAAACGAGTTTACCAGATTAGGAGGCCCATTAAGGGCTCCAATCCTCATGAAACCGGTTTACCGGATTAGGAGGCCCATTAAGGGTCCCAATCCTCATGAAACCGGTTTACCGGATTAAGAGGCCCATTAAGGGCCCAAATCCTTCATTCCACTGGATTGACAAGCATAGAGAGGGAAGATTCCCTTTACCTCGTGATACCGGTATAACGGTTACGAAGAGAAGATATGCATTAAGCCTGCTACATAGGATACCATTTGACATAAAGCCAGCAATAACCTCCAAGTACCTGTTTAGCATGGGATTCCTTCCACATTACACCAGCCATTAACCACCTGTCGTTAGTGGGAATCTGGTAAACCCCATTGATGAGGAGAGGACACAACGGTAAGGATGGAAGGCTTATATAAGGACACTGAGGGTAACCAGGTATGTTTCCTTCAATCTCACACAAACACACACAACACCCCAAACAAACGACAACAGAGCTGGTATCCTGGTAATCAGGGTGTCACTCCTCAGTCTAAAAGCAACAGTAGAAGACTTGGACGGACGCTTAACCGCTTAGTTCAAGTACCAAGTTTTCTACGACAGAACAGGGTGTTTTGAGAAAAATATCATTAGTTATATATTGGGTTTGTAAAAAAAAATACATATAAAATATTGGACAAAAACTATATAAACACTACGTAATTGAAGTAAAACACATTTACGAAACCAAATATTACTGAAAGGAAAAAGTCAAAAGAGAGATAGAGGTAGGTGAGTTACGAAACACTAAAAAGAATATTAATCCCTCCGTCTTTAAATATATGAACCTTTTAGAAGATTTTATGTCCATTAAGAAAGTGGAATAATTTAGTTATTTGTATTGGAAATGTGAACTTTTGATATGTATTTTCAAAATTACCCCTATTAATATTATTGAGAATCTAAAAAGTGATAAATAAATATGGGTGTTTGTGGAAAAAAGTAATTAATAATCATTGAAAATTGGTAAAGGAACTTATAAATAAGAACAAAATAAAAGTGTCAAAAATGTCTTATATTTAGGAACGGAGGGAGTATAACTTTTCCATTTATTACGCAGACACATGGCATGTTGATGTGACAATCCATTGGCCATGTAAGCAATTAACAGTATTTTATTAACACTACAAAAAAACGGGCAAATTGCGACGGTTTATGGAGGTCTTTTGCGGCGGTTTTCTAACTCACGCAGAACTGACTGTCGGGAATCATATTTTGCAGCAATTATGACAACGGCTGTAGAATTTTGACGCAAATTTTGCGGCGGTTCAAAACCCCCGCAAATTGCAAATATGAAATTCCATTAAAAACAGTTTCGACAGTTATAACCGTCGCAAGATGCCTATATATTTTTATAAAACAATTGCGACAGTTTATAACCGCCGCAAGATACCTCTTTATATTATGAAAACAATTGCGACAGTTTATAACCGCCGCAAGATGCTATTTCTACACAATAAAAAGAAGGATACCGTTAATTTGATGCCAGTTTCTAGCAAACATGAGACTTATGGCATAGAAATCCAAATCACTATCAAAAAATGAAAGCTAAAAGTGATAATCATAGCGGTCTCCTAATTCTGATTTAGTATGATTCCAATAATTCAAAGAGTTCAATTACATGATATGAATCTTAGATTAAACTACCTCACTATCAGACCTCCCAAATGCATCAATATCTATTGGTGGTCTAACCCCCGCCCAGATTTCTGTCCCCTATTCCCTAATGCAGCTACCCACACACAATGGTAAGCCATTCTAGTAGCCATCAAATCCACCATCTAAATAACATGTTGCTTCACCTAAATCAGCATCAATTGTCATTGTTACGATATGCCACCTGCAAGAAATTATTAGCGTAGAAATGTTAGAACGCAAAATAATGATTTACCAAGCATTTTAAAACATCATCTAGACACAATAATCCAAATTAAACATTTATATATGAAAATCACAAACCATCTAAGCAAATAATATGAATATTTTGTTGTCAATTGTTGCAGATTTACCAAGTCAAAAATATCAAAAGTTGGTGCTAACTGTCTTTAAGTAAATCTAGCCATCTGGTACATCTCAAGAGAACTAACAGGTAAAACAACAATAAACTAACAAGAGAACTCAAAAATATGTAAACGTGAATGTTAAAAAACCAAACAAAACTAAATATAAAGAGGAAGGCCAAACCTTCCATCTGCAATACTTGTTGCACTAATACTCCATTCCCTTGCAACTGCTGTTTGCCTATCAACTTTAGTAATCAATCTAAGCCCAACTTATCCGGCCTCAATACCTTGTTCAGAACCAGCCATGAGAATTTCCCAGCAAACCTTTTTCTGAAACTCAGTGACCAAAAGGCAAACAGGACCTACTTAATAAATAATCAGAGGCACTACTTACTGATGGAAACACTACTAACACAGCCATACATATTCAAAACATTGATTGTTAATGTTAAAATAAAATAATGAAGTAGTGCTAAATATTAAAAAACAAAAAAACAAAAAATGAAGTGTTAGCAAAACTCGGATGTGGACTAGTAAAATGCAAACACGAAAGCAGAAACTTGAAACCTGAGTGTTGATTAATGAAAATCACTGTAGATCTCTGCTGCATTTGAACCCCTTCTCACCTGAAATCAAGTTCAGTATTGTGCAAAACTTACCTGTAAAGTGAATGCAATAACGATAATTGTGAAAGCAAGACACCCAGTCTTAAGCAAACTGAAGTCCAGATCCATTTCTATACCCATTATCCAAGCAACCACCACACTTAATGGAATCTGAAATTAATTGATAAACAATCAAAATTAGATGTATATTTAATTAATGGTAAAGAAAATTGAGGGAAAATTGTATGGTTTATGGGGTTCTGAGAATAAAGAAAGGAAATTTTGAGTCAAATCCCTGATTCATAAGTATCCGAAATCAAATTTAACCAAAAACATTCAAATCCCTAATTCATAATTTACCTTGAACTACTGCTCTGATTTGAACAGCAACCAAGTGAAAAATTCAATGCTCTGATTGAAACTATGCTCCGTTGAATGATTGGGAACACAACGAGAATGGACGAGTGTATCTAAAAGGGTCAGGAGATAGAAGAAAGAGGCATTGATATGGGAACAAGGGAGCAAGTAGCATTGATATGCAAATCTCTAGAAAAGTAGCCACTGTTAGTATCATGGTAGTCAAATTCACATCAAAATACACCACACCAATCTAATGATTCCTATTATTCTCTCTGTGTTCTGCTTATGTTTCTTTAAGGGAGTTGTAACTTCTATTATGTAGTGAGACTAGGAAGAGTGGTTGCCATCTTAAAAGGGAATTTCAATACATAATTGCACTATTTGATCAGAAATTGATGATTAAGCTCGAAATGCTCACCCCAAAAAGTTAAGAACTTCAGTTATTTGATCAGCCAAGTCATCAACATAAAGAATGCGAAAAAGTTCTGTGCAGATTCAAATTTGCATCCTTAACTCGACCTGGCAAATTGGCGATAAGAACAAACATCAATAAGCTAGTTAGGGGAAAGCACAATTGAACGTTCAAAGCTAAATCATGAATGCAATGGATTTAAATGACTTCACTAACTTAAATCCCAATTAAATGTGAAAAATGAGCTTAAGAAACAAAATCTGAACCACAAAATAACAGTTACTTGTTGAAGAAGTTTTATCCATATTGATTATCCTTATGTTCATGCAGCACAGGCAATTACTAGAATGAAGATTGATAAATATTGTAAAGACTGAAGAATGAAGTTGTAAAATTTAACTAATGTCTCATTTTGAGCATTCACAATATAAATATGTCAAAATTTGTATACAGTGAATGCCACATTCAACAAAAACGGAACATTGCTTCATTTTAAGAATAAAGAATTTACCCTTTAGAAAACAAAAGTTAAAGTAATTCAATGTCATAAGGATCGTTCTTACCAGAATCAATGTCAATTCCAAGAATGCTCCTGCAGCAGAACTCATGTGCTGATAGGAAGAAAAAAAGAAGACAACAGTTATATATATCAGCACAATGAAAATCACATTCAGAATTTAGAATTCATATAAACCCAATTCTTAACGAACAACAGCATTACATGTTCCTAATATTTCAATAATAGCGTCACGAATTCAGAAATGAAATCTTTCATAGAAACTCAAAAATATTAACAACTCAATGCACAAGCACGAGTCATAAATAAATAAAAAAAATTAATAGTAATCTCAACCAATACATATATACTTGTAACCTTTTCAGTAATCTTTGAAGGCCATAATAATAACGAAAAGGAGGAACATTATATTATTATTATTATTATTATTATTATTATTATTATTATTATTATTATTATTATTATTATTATAGATGGTGAGCGTTCCATTGTTGCATACTTGCATAAACCAATATCAAGACAATCCCTGCCGTCAAACCATTCCTTCTTGAAGAGTTTCAAACGAAGATCTTCAGTAATCTTCTTGAAGGAGTGGCAAGTAAGATGTAGCCTCCTAATAAGAGAATGAGTAAATCCAAATGATTGAACTTATGAACAAATGACTGGTTTGGGCATTTTGACAAGTACTTTAGATGCATTCAAATTAAGTCTAAATTAGAGGAAAATAACAACATATATTAGTCACCATTTTAGAACTGAAACCCTAAAGCACAAACTCTATGACCTAAAACCAGAAATTGAATCACCTAAAATCAGTAATTGAATCAAATTTTGAAACCCTAAAACTCAAAAATGCAATCAATATAACTCATACTTCAATCAATTAAAAGCATAATAAAATAGTCATCTTCATCGTGAATAAAATCTAAATAAATGCTTGAATACAAGAGGAATGAAGGGAAGACATACCGAAGGTGAAGTAATAGACGAAGCTGGAACCGGATCGGAACTTAAGTACAAAGATGATGGAAGCTGCAACCAGCAGAGCTTGAAGGAGACGAAGGTGAAGACCGGTTAGAACAAGAGAACGAAGGGGAAGATTGGTTAGAACGAGAGAACGAGAGATCAGAGAGAATGAACACTGAGTTTTGAAAGATTGGTTCCAACGTTGATTGGTGTACGTGCGAGTGGGTACCTGCGATGTTGCAACTTGCGGCGGTTTAAAGAACCGACACAAAATCAGGCTCTCAATCAACCACCGACGGCGGGTTGGAGAACTGCCGCAAATTCTCCGCCACAAACAACACCTTTTCTTGTGGTGTAACGACAGAGACCAAAACAAAAAATTTTAAACTTTCAAAACCTTGATCGGTAACAAAAAGATAGGGACTAAAACCATAATTCGGTCAACTTTCAGGGATCTTTTACTTTAAAAACATACACTTGACATGCTGACGTGACACTCCGTTAGCCACGTCATCAATTAATGGTGGATCTCTAACGACATGGTCTAAAACCAGAAAATTTAAACTTTTAAGGAACAAGATCGGTCAAATAAAAAGATATTGACTAAAACCAAAACTCGATCAACTTTTATAGACCAAAAACTTAAATAAGCCTATAAATAATCATTCATAATATTTTTAAAATCAATAAGTTGAGAAAAGTGGATGAAAATCATTTCAACTCACCTTTCTCCCCACAATATTTTGAATTTAATAAAGAAACAAATTTATGAAAATATATTTTTTTTTCTTATCAACTAGAAATAGATATGTTATCTATATTTATAAGCATTTTTATACTCCTAATTTCCAATATCATATTTTTTTTAAAAAAAATATTCTTAATATCCTTTAAATAAGCACTCCCTCCGGTCTCATTTTTAACAAAAAATAACTAACTTCACACTTATTAAGGAAGTTAGTTGAGTACACTTAATTTTCTCAAATTCATAAAAAAAATAGACTACTTTAGTAAATTTACATTGGGAATGAAACAAAAATAAAATGACTCAACCACATTATAAAGATATTTTATAAATGATTGTATTTGGAATAGAAAGTTTGTTTATTTTTGCTTATATTAATGAAGTGTCTTTTTTTGCTTATAAGTGAGACCCAAAAAAGTATATTTATTTTTTTAAAAAGATTCTTTGGCATGCTAAAACAAGTATATGACACTTAGAAAAACTGAGTATATTTATTTTTTTTCAAAAGATTCTTTAAATAAGTCTTTTTTTTGAAAAAAAAAAGAATTTGAGCCGGCCCTAATTTCTAGAGAGAAAGGCTTTGCCTTATCTCTAGATTTATCAGTCTTCCTCCTCTTCTATTTGCTTTCTTGCTTTATCAAAGAGAATAGCGATAGAAGAGGAGGGAGATTAGTCTCTCCCCTTCATCCAGAGGGTGTGTGGTTTTCAGCCACTCTTGTCTTTGTGCAAGTTTTGTTATATAAATAAGTGTTATTCTTAAGTATTTTTGGGTGTTTTATTTTGGGGAGGTCTGTGCTTTATGTTAGCTTTCAGATCTGATCACCATCCTCTTTTTTCAAATAATTGGAAGAATGATAGCAGAGACAGCTTTTCTCTTGCAGACTTCTGACCTGACTTTTGTCCAGCGTCTCCATCTCTACAAATTTGAGATTCTTTGTCCCCAAAATGTGCTTACTTGCAGCATTGATGAGATTGTTATCTTGGAGATAAAGGAACTTGAATCTCATGTTAGAGACCGATTTTTTAAGAGATTGATGACACATGTCCAAAGGGAAGATGTCGTTGGTTTAGAGTACCTTGCTTTTATTAACGTTATTTGTGTGGAAACTATGTATTTTGTTTGAGTAATGTTTGTTTTGCTTGTACTATCTTCTTCAAATGAACGAAATGCATATTTTTCCTTTTAAAAAAAAAGTATATTTATTTTTTTCAAAAGATTCTTAATATCCTTTAAACGTAGGGTTGATCAAATGGTAGCTCACTTGGTCCCTTAATCAATTGGTCTCGAGTTCGAGCCTTGGGTATGGAGCAACCCCTACTTGGAGACCCCTACCGCTTAATGCGAGCTCAGCTGGATCGAACAAAATGAGTCGGATTCTAAGTAAACCAGATTCATGTACCGATTGGTGTAAAAAAAACTATTATTATATATCTCTCTCAAAGTAATCAAACAAATCATGAACATATATGAAAGATTCTATTTAATAAAAAGAATAAATTATTCATTCTCGGACAAAATATATATATGTGAGCATGGTGTGAGAGGTTTGATCTCTATCGTAGGATAGAAAAAACTTTTTTTGGTAGAGGAAAAATCCACTTCGATAATCTCTACGCTTTGAAGGGAATTAATATTCGGCTATTGGCTGGAGATATCCTTGGTGTTAAAAAAATATATATACAAGAGAACAATTCTTTTTATAAATTATTCATTATGCCATAATATACTCGTTCTGGCTCGAATTATAAGCAAATTCAATCACTTTTACGCTTAATAAGGAGATTAGTTAATTGTATTTAATTTTCTCAAATTTATAAAAAATAGAGGTATTTTAGGAAAGTAGTATTGGGAATGAAACAAAAATTAATTAAGATTACAACTTTCTAGAGATGTTTCAGGGAAGTGGTATTAGAAATGAAACAAAATTTAATAAAGTTAGTTAATTTTGCTTATATTTTAAACCAAAAAATGTATGTTTTTTTGTTACTTATAATTCGAGCCGGATGCAAAACATGCAAAATATTTTATTTTCAATAAAAGAATAAATTATTGCAAGTTGATTTGCACATCTGTATCAATTACTACTGTTTTTGATAGAGGTTCAACATGCTGAAGTTCAACTCTAAATAAATTATCCGGTTACAACGTTGAAATGGCAACATTGTTGGATCTCGTATAGCCTTCAGCAACGGATCCCAGAATTATTGATAGTACGCACTCCCTCCGTCTCGAATTATAAACAACAAAAAATATATTTTTTTTTGTTTAAAATATAAGTAAAATTAATTAAATTTATTAAATTTTGTTTCATTCACAATGTCACTTTCCTAAAACATCTCTACAAAATTGTTATCTTATTTAATTTTTGTTTCATTTCCAATACTACTTTCCTAAAATACCTCTATTTTTTTTTATAAATTTGAAAAAATTAAATACAATCAACTAATCTCCTTAATAAGCGTAAAATTAGTTGAAATTGCTTATAATTAGAGTCGGAGGGAGTATTTTATAGTGATGGCTGTTCATATAATCGCTCCGATCTTAATTATAAGCAACTAAAAATATCTCATTAGTGATATCAAATATAAGCAAAATTTAACTGCATTTTCTATTTCCAATACAATCATTCCTAAAATATCTCAATAAAGTGGTTGTATCATTTAATTTTTGTTTCATTCTCAATATATGTTTCCTAAAGTAGTCTATTTTTTTTATCATTTCAAGAAAATTAAATACAGTCAACTAACTTCCTTAACAAGTGTGAAATTAGTTTTTTTCTTATAATTGAGACCTCCGGGAGTATATATTACTCGCTCCGGTTATAGGGCATACTTAAACGAATTACACATACCAAGGAAAATAGTTAGTTTTATAAGGGCAAAAAGAGAAAAATTATAAAGCAATAAATGATACATTGGAAATATAAAGTGACTTATAATTAAGACCGAGAAAACCTTCTAGAATGTGACCTATAATAAAGACCGGAGGGAGTACTGTATTTTATATTTTTAATAGACGACTGTGCAGCCTGTGCTTGCTCGGTTGCTCCGTCACTCATCTGATCTTAAAATGATATAATTACATTGATTTTATTTGTATTTACAACATTAATTTGGGTTTGTTAGGAACAACAACATCACTCCTCCTGTCCTATTTACAAGATCTTTTAGGGGTTTTCCACTTCCATCAAGGAGAATAGATAAATTTGTTAGTGACATTAGAAATGTGAAAATTTAATATGCTTTTTCAAAACTACCGCTATGATTATTATTGAAACTCTAAAAAGTGTTGACTTTATAGGAGTGTTAGGGAAAGAAGTAATTAAATGCTATTGAAAATTGAAAATGAGTGTTATAAATATGACCAAAATAAAAACCCCAAAAAATCTTATAAATAAGACCGGAAGGAGTAATATTTTATAAAAACAAATTTTTGGTCAATCTTACAATACATTTAATAAACCATTGTTATGGTTCGCAAAATTTGCTTCCGAACCACGAACTAATTCGTTCTTCCCGATTCACGGAACGTTTTTTCATCCCAGTTCATCATGGGACGCAAACTGGTTTATCAACATGTTCGATTAGAAAGTGTTGAATTGGTGTTATGGCTCTATGTTGTGTTCTTGGTGCTGAAAGTGCAACGGTAGAACCAAAGAAGGTGAAGAAATAGAAGCAGCGTAGAAGATGGGTTGGGAGTTGGGGATATATATATTAATAATAGGGTATTTGGCCAACAAAAATAATAAATAATGTATTGGGAATTAGGAATTGGGAATTGGTGTTATGGCTCTAACAATACATACAAATGAAGTTCAAAAATTGGAAAACTAATTACAACATGGT